>CM077161.1:33842233-35265015 GCA_039583875.1 Platanthera guangdongensis
TTATTGCATATGAAGTGCTAACTTGCAGGTTGGAGGGGTACCCCGGGGCCCGTTAGGGGCGGCCGGGAGGAGATGTGTTGTTGCACAGTTTGAGGTCAGCCTTTGCTGACCCACGTTACTAATAAATTTTCAGGGCAAGGATCGCATGCAGGAGCTAGCTCGCCGGCCAGAAAGGCCTAAGCCTCATGAAGTGTTTTTCTCTTTTTGTAGCTCTACTTATGAGATGTTATATGCTTGAGACTCTTGTTGTCCGGCTTGCATGCCGAGGTAGACTAGGAGTGCTAAGCACATTCATGACTGATGTATTATTTTCTTTTGGACAATTGGTGTAAGGCCTTAAGGCCATTTGTTTTGCTCTTTAGTGGTGGATAACTTCTAGTCCTGTTTTTGTTTTCGCTGTGCTGTGCAAAGTGTTTTGAGTGTGGGTAGCTATATCAACTTTTAATATTAAAGCTGTGGCATTCGTATGTTGTGGGGCCCCGGCCGGACCCATATTATACGTTCACTACAAGGGAGGTGTTACAAAATATACCAGAGACCCCTCTGATCCATAGTACGTAGAGGCTCTGTTGTTGTGTTCTAAGCATTAAGGTGTAGGGAGGCTTAGGCCTAGTAGTGGATACGCCCGCTCTACTATCATCGTCTGGCCACGACGGATGATGCCTTAGAGGTTAGCTACATGCTCAAAAGTTGAGAACTAAAGGACTATGTCGACATAGCAGTGTGCATGAGAGTGAGCATGGGTGAGTCATCATGTTGCATTCATATCATAACATTGCATTGCGCCGCATAAGATCCTTATCATATAAATTTGTATGGGCACTTTTATACGATGAGTTACTTTCTGTTATGCCAATCCTTATAAATCTGTATGGGAATTTTTATAAGTTAAGTTACATTCTTGTTGTTGAATTATATGTTGTAGTTTATTGATCTTACCTTTACGAATTACTAGTGTAGAATGATGTTATTACTTGCTATAAACTACTATCGATACTCTGATGATGAATAAAATTATATCACTTTCTTGTACTCATAGTATATATATATTGTACCATCTTTCCTTTCTCCCTCCTGGTGCATAAGAGTCGTTTGGGTGAGTGGATGTGATGGCCACTTAGTATTTATGACTAATGGTTGCTACGTCTACCATTTTAGGAGGAAACCCAGCGGATGGAGCAGCAGTAGCAGTTATGAAGGAGGGCAGTCGGGCCAGGGGGACATGGCCTGATACAACGATACATTCGCTGACATCGGTGACTGATGTGAGTTTAAGCGATGTGGTGTAGCCTTTGGGCAAACTTTTTTGTACTCTGATATTAAAGGAACCGATGTAGTTCCTTATTATTCATGTCCTATATTTGGACATTTGCTTATTGTGATGATATGACTTCTATACTATCTTTATGTTGGGTTGGCATGGATGATATTATAAAGAGCCGGCAGAGTAGGTTTCTTGTAGTACTGGTCAACCTGTGTGTTGATGCTACCGCAAGGCGGCTATTTTGGGCATAAGACTCCCCTCAGCCGTGTTTTGTGTTCCTGGATGGGGTATTATAAATGGTATCAGCTTGCAATGATCCTGAACTAAAGAAGTCATTGAACAATGGTGTCACCGCCGCTCGATTGGTCAGTTTGAGGTCAAACTAGCATATCGAAAGAAGTGGTGTGTTCATGTGTAATTCACACTAAGTATGTCCCGTTTTTACCCTACAATTAGCCAACCTGACCTTAGGTCTTTGCCTTTTTATATAGATTCCGACATGTACAGATCCAGTAGTGGGAACTCTTATCCCTTCCGTCCTTACTCAATTTCAGTTGTCAGAATTGGGACAAACCCTCACTGCAATCTTAGGCACGTTTAGATTCCAGCAGGCTCCAGTATAGCGGCAAGCCCCAAGTTCAACTGGTTGAGTGTCTTTCGAGCCCTCTCCCAACCTGCTTACCATAGGACCAAGTCGGCTGCTTGTACTGAAGAATGTCTAGATAATGTACAATAGTTTATGGCCAGAAATAGATGCCCAGCAAACTTGCCGGTTACTCTAGCAATGTATGTCCTTGAAACACATGCACAAAGATGGTGGAAGTCCCTTATGGACTCCACTTTCGGGGGATGTATTTACACAGACATAAGTCGGGATGAATTCTCAAACATCTTCCTAGAGCATTGTTGGAGTTACCATTGTGATCTGGAAGTGATCAAACATGTAATCTCACTGCCAACGCGATATGAGCCTGCAGGGTCGCACATAAGAGATGTGGAGAAGTTGGTTGATTGACTGTGTTGGTAAAGGTTACCAATCACCGACCTGAATAGGGTTGTAGGCAAAGAGTTGCCTTAAAGGATCATCGGGTTGGGCAAATGTTTCCTTGGAGGGCTGGTAAGAATTGTCGTCCGAGGGTCGATAACAATCGTCGAGAATCGTCTCTCTGATTCCCGCCGATCGACGAGAATCGTCTCTCTAATTCTCGCCGATCGACGAGAATCGTCGAGAATCAATATGCTGATTCTCGACGATCGATGACTTCGACAAGTATCTTCGACCGCGGCTCGACAGTCGACGAGATTCGACGTGTATCATCAAGTGAGGCTCGACGATCGGCGAGAATCGTCGAGTATTGTACTCTGATTCTCGCCGATCCATGGTAATGCTCGCTGATCGATTCTCGCCGATTCTCGCCGATTCCCACCGACTGATACTCACCGATTCTGGTACCCTATTTTCGGGTGGTCTGCGGATAGCGATTTTCCTAAGTTTATTTTATACTTTGAGTATAAATATAACACTTAGGGTTTTTCGGGATTTACACTTCTTCTGATCGAATCGAACCCGACGGAAGAGTTCCGTTCTTCGTTCCGCCGATCCCGAATCCCGCCACCGACAGAAGCGTTCTGTCGCCGCCGTGATCGCTCCGCTGACCTCCTCTTCTCCGGCGACTGTCGCTGGTGCTGATCTTCCTGGCGCGGACCTAGCACTCCGTGGAATAGCAAGGTGCGGTCATCGTCCTTCCCGATTTTCGTGTGACGGAAAGCTCGGTGTTCTCCCGCTCGTGTGGACTTCTGCAGAAACGTGGACACTATTCCACGTACGACTCGCCACCAGCAGGAAAACAAAGTTTGGAGCATCTCCGTTGAGTTGTGACTCAACCCCACCGAGGTAATTTTTGCCTACTTGTTTGCTAACTTCTTGATTCAACGTTCATGGCCCGATCTCATTTCTTTTGGGTTTTCTTAATGTTTCTTTTCCGCTGCGTGCACAAATGTTGTGCCATCCTCATAGAGAAACCCAACAGCGGTATCAGAGCCAGGTTACGGCCATGATCGTTGTATTGGAAGTTTGTTATTCCAGTGCGTGTAAACCTAGGGATTTAGAAGTGTTCTAAATGTCTAGATTTAGTCTTGGTTCCCCGCCAAGAACCTCTGGAATTGCGTGGAATTTCTAATTGTTAGAAATTGTGATCTCCTTAGCAGTAACCATCCCTCGATTTTGTTTTGGATTTTGAATCCAACAAAGAGAGATGAGCTTGTCTACTGCTTTAAGTTGAGTTGTCTTTGCCTTTATCCAATGCATGTAAATCTGAGGATTTGGAAGTCTCCGGATGTTCAGATTTAGCCCTTCCTTCTATCAATTGTTGATGGTGTCAGGATGTGCACATAAGGGATGCATGTGGTTTTAGAAGAATTGTTCTTCTTTGGATGTGCACATTGATCAAATATTGATCATGGTTAATTGTTAACCTATAATCAAAATCCCTTAATCTAATATTAAGTGTTCGGATGCCTTCCGATGGATGACACTCTTCCTGCCTCGATCGATGAAGTGTGGGCTTGCCAAAGCAAGGTGCATTAATCTATCATGGTAAGGGTGCGAGCGGATAATTGTGATATCCCACTGTCGACATCGGGTCCATCTTAACTAGGTAACCTCAAAGGTTGAGTGCCTAGAGGCATAGGGTTGGCATGCACCATATGATGGATGCGAGTAAGGAGTTATTCACCAACCATACAAGAATTGCATGAGGATGCAATTGGCAAGCGTTGCCTACCTAAATAACCGCATTGTGAGAGGAACGCCAAAGCGGACTCATAGTGTTGGTGAAATACGGATCTTGTCCACTAAGAGAGTAGCTCGCATAAACTCTCCGAATTGTTAGTGAGGGCTATCATTTCGAATAAAATAGTGGGAGTATTTTAATTGAAGTCCAAATTAAAATAAATTGTATTTGAAATTTTGGTACTGATTTTATTCTGCATAAATTCTTGTAGAATTCCATGGCAAGTGTTTCACACTCCACGTTGTCTCTGAGAGCCATCCTTGAGAAGGATAAGCTCAGTGGGACTAATTACATGGACTGGTACAGGAACCTGAGAATTGTTCTCAGGCAAGAGCGAAAGCTCTATGTCTTGGAAGAAGAAGCCCCCGAGGTGCCGACCGGGAACTCTTCCCGTGCTGAGAAGGATACTTATAAGAAGTATACTGACGACGCTTTAGATGTCGAATGCCTTATGCTTGCCACTATGAACTCTGAGCTTCAGAAGCAACATGAGAACATGGGGTGCAAGGAGATTGACGAGCATCTCAAGAAAATGTTTCAAGAGCAGGCTCGTCAAGAGAGGTTCGACATCACAAAAGCGTTGTTTCAGTGCAAGATGGGAGTTCGAGACTCAGTAGGGACTCACGTACTCAAGATGATTGGGTATATAGAGAACCTTGAAAGGCTGGGTTTTCCTCTTGGTCAAGAGTTGGCCACGGATCTGATCCTGCAATCGTTGCCGGACAATTATGAGCAGTTCGTCTTGAACTACAACATGAATGAAATAGACAAGACACTGCCCGAACTCCTAGGCATGTTGAGAACTGCCGAAATCAATATGAAGAAGGCCAAGCCTGCCAGCCCCATACTGATGGTGCATAAGGGCAAGGGCAAGGCCAAGGGCTCTAAGAAGACGAAGGTGGGACCTAAGTCATACCTTGAGCCCAAGTCTTCAGCACTGATGAAAAAGAAAAGCACGGTGAAGGAAGGGAAATGCCACCACTGTGGCAAGGCTGGTCATTGGAGGAGGAACTGTCCTTCGTACATTGAGGGTCTGCAGAAATTGAGGGAAGGTATGACTTCCGCTTCAAATGTTTACGTTATAGAGATAAACCTTTCTGCTCCTTCATCTTGGGTATTGGATACCGGATGTGGTTCTCACATTTGTACAAATGTGCAGGAACTGGGAAGGAGAAGATTGCTGAGTAAAGGGGAGGTGGACCTCCGCGTCGGCAATGGAGCAAGAGCTGCTGCTGTAGCCGTAGGGGTTTATCGTCTTTCTTTGCCCAGTGGGCTTGTAATAGAACTAGATAACTGTTATTTTGTTCCGGCCATAACTAGAAACATTATATCTATTTCATGTTTGGACATGATTGGATTTTATTTTATAATTAAGAACAACTGTTGTTCTATATTTAAGAATGATGTTTGTTATGATGTAGCCCAATTGTTTAATGGTCTTTATGTTTTGAACTTGGACCATCTGATCTATAATGTAGAAAATAATAAAAGACTAAGAACAAATGACTCGAACCCTACTTTTCTCTGGCATTGTCGTTTGGGTCATATCAACGAGAAACGCATATCCAAGCTCCATAGAGATGGACTTTTGGACTCATTTGATTATGAATCATTTGAGCGATGCGAATCTTGTTTGTTAGGCAAGATGACTAAAGCTCCTTTCACTGGTTATACTGAGAGGGCTGAGGATCTCTTGGGTGTTGTACATAGTGATGTATGCGGACCCATGAGTCCCATGGCTAGAGGTGGGTATTTCTACTTTGTTACATTTACTGATGATTTCAGTAGATACGAATATGTGTATCTTATGAAGTGCAAATCCGAGACCTTTGAAAAGTTCAAAGAGTTCAAGAATGAAGAAGAAAACCAGTTGGGTAAAAGGGTTAAAGCACTCCGATCTGATCGAGGTGGCGAATACCTGAGTCATGAGTTCCGTGATCATCTGAAAGAGTGTGGTATTGTATCACAGCTCACTCCACCTAGAACACCACAGCATAATGGTGTGTCTGAGAGGAGAAATCGTACTCTATTAGACATGGTACGTTCGATGATGAGTCATGCAGACTTGCCTGTTTCCTTTTGGGGTTTTTCTTTAGAGACTACTGCAATGACATTGAATCGCGCTCCAACGAAAATGGTTCTGAAGGCACCATATGAGATATGGACTGGGAAGCATCCTAGTATGTCGTTCATTAAAATTTGGGGTTGTGAGGCATACGTGAGACGTCAAATGCCTGACAAGCTGGAACCCAAATCGGATAAATATTATCTGGTGGGATATCCTAAGAAAATGAAAGGGTATTACGTTTACCTACCGTCTGAGGGCAAAGTGTTTGTCGCAAGGACTGGTGTCTTCTTGGAGAAAGAGTTCTTATCAAGAAAGACTGAAAAGGTAGAGCTTGAAGAAGTTCAAGAACCACATGTAGTGAATGAACCGGAATTGGATTCTGAGACAGGACTACAAGATGTTGTAGCTAGAGAACCTGCTCAGGGAACACAAGTCCTACGTAGATCTGGTAGAACGAGGTTTGAGCCTGAGAGATATGGATTTCTTGTGTCTCAAATAGGTAATGTGTTGCTTATGGATCATGATGATGAACCAGCAACCTACCAAGAGGCTATGAATGGACCGGACTCCGATAAATGGCTTGAGGCTATGAAATCTGAAATGGACTCCATGTATGCAAACCAAGTTTGGAACTTGGTGGAACCACCTGAAGGGGTACGACCCATAGGGTGCAAGTGGGTCTTCAAGAAGAAGACCGACATGGATGGGAATGTACAGACATTCAAAGGGCGACTGGTGGCTAAGGGTTTCAAGCAAATTCATGGTATTGACTATGATGAGACCTTTTCCCCTGTTGCTATGGTGAAGTCCATTAGGATATTGCTTGCTATTGCTGCGTATTATGACTACGAGATCTAGCAGATGGATGTCAAAACGGCTTTCCTTAATGGAAACCTCCTTGAGGAAGTGTATATGACACAACCCGAGGGTTTTGTATCCCCAGATGAAGCCACTAAAATATGCAAGCTGAATAAGTCCATTTATGGACTGAAACAGGCCTCTCGAAGTTGGAATCTTCGTTTTGATGAGAAAATCAAAGAGTTTGGTTTCATCAAGAATGAAGATGAGCCTTGTGTTTACAAGCGAATCAGTGGGAGCATTGTTGTCTTCCTGATATTGTATGTAGATGACATACTGTTGATTGGGAATGACATTCCTACCCTGAAAGTTGTTAAGAACAACCTAGGGAACTGCTTTTCAATGAAGGATTTGGGTGAAGCGACTTATATACTCGGTATTAAGATCTATAGAGATAGATCGAAGAAGTTGCTGTGTTTGACCCAGAGTACGTACATCGAAAAGGTGTTGAAGCGGTTCAACATGCTTGAGTACAAGAAAGGATTTTTGCCCATGTCTCATGGTGTGAATCTCTCTAAGGACCAGTGTCCAAAATCTTGTGAAGATAAGGACCGCATGAAGTTGATTCCATATGCTTCGGCAATTGGATCAATCATGTACGCGATGTTATGTACTCGACCTGATGTCTCCTTTGCTTTGAGCATGACTAGCAGGTATCAGTCAGACCCCGGTGAGTGTCACTGGATTGCAGTCAAGAATGTCCTGAAGTACTTGAGAAGGACTAAGGATGCGTTCTTGATGTATGGTGGAGAGGAAGAGCTCGTTGTAAGTGGTTACACGGATGCTAGCTTCCAAACTGATAGAGACGACTCCAAGTCTCAGTCAGGTTTTGTGTTTTGACTAAATGGAGGAGCTGTGAGCTGGAAGAGTTCCAAGCAAGAGACAGTTGCTGATTCTACAACAGTGGCCGAGTATATCGCAGCAGCTAATGCGGCGAAGGAGGCTATATGGATTAGGAAATTCATCAGCGAGCTTGATGTAGTTCCTAGCATTGTTGATCTCGTAGTTCTCTACTGTGATAACAATGGTGCAATTGCACAATCTAAGGAACCTAGATCCCATCAGCGCTCCAAGCACATACTTCGGCGGTTTCATCTTATTCGTGAGATTGTCGAACGAGGAGATGTAAACATTTGCAAAGTGCCGACTGAGGAAAATATTGCGGATCCGCTGACAAAGCCTCTCGCGCAGAGAAAGCATGGTGGTCATACTAGATCAATGGGTATACGATACGTAAATGATCAACTCTAGCGAGAATCTTGTGGACTACATATAAATATGTATTTTGTTGGCTGTTTGTTCATATGATGAACTGTGTACCTTGTTTTTCTTTTACAATTTAATGGCAAATTATTTTATTATGAGTTTTTCTATTTGATAGTTAAATGTTAACATAATAGATACCCTTAGAATGCTCGCTTCCATGGGACATCAAGTACATGACTTGAATGTGAGAGCCTGTGAATTATTTGAAGCTTCATTCTTAAAAGGTCCCTGGTCGAGTATCATCATAGAAGCTAAGGGTGATGATGGTACTTGGAGACTAGCACGTGCGTTGACTGATGACCGGTTCTCACAGGTCATGATATTGTGATATCAAGTCATCACGTGGGTACTTGTTAGTGAACAAGTTGTACTGGACAGACCCAACCTGAGACTACTCTGTGGATTGTCATCCAATAGTATCACGAGTAGGTCTCAACTGACAATGGTGTTGTGGTCCTTTGACCTGAAGTCACAACATTCATCAAGTGAGGAAGAGCGTGCTTTGATGCCATCTAAAGTCTTCCTTGAGAAAGGTTGATGATAAGGGTGGTTGTTAGGCATGTTACGAATCATTTGGGTGTTTGTGTGTGAGCAGATATGGGATTTGTCCTTCAGTATGACAGGAGTTGCATCCATGGGCCCCTTGATGGAATTGGACTGAGAAATGCATGGCCATGCTTGGTTGAGTCAATATGTGATATTGGACTCACCATTCTCTGGAAGTCCGTCCTGGATCAAGAAACTTGGATTGAGCTATTACGAGGGTGACACGGTCCATGCCTCTAGTTCTTTCCGGATGTAAGGGACAAAGGGACAAAGACAACGCTGATACATTGGTCATAAAGGCTTATGAGTTATAAACTCTTATTGCTTGGGGAGCAATGATGCATTGGTAGATGCCGCTCATTGTTTGTGAGGTTTTTGCTTTGATACTTTCGAGATCAAGTGAGAGTCTGTTGGAGTTACCATTATGATCTGGAAGTGATCAAACATGTAATCTCACTGCCAACGCGATATGAGCCTGCAGGGTCGCATATAAGAGATGTGGAGAAGTTGGTTGATTGACTGTGTTGGTAAAGGTTACCAATCACCGACCTGAATAGGGTTGTAGGCAAAGAGTTGCCTTAAAGGATCATCGGGTTGGGCAAATGTTTCCTTGGAGGGCTGGTAAGAATTATCGTCCGAGTGTCGATAACAATCGTCGAGAATTGTCTCTCTGATTCCCGACGATCGACGAGAATCGTCTCTCTGATTCTCGCCGATCGACGAGAATCATCGAGAATCAATATGCTGATTCTCGACGATCGACGACTTCGACAAGTATCGTCGACCGCGGCTCGACGGTCGACGAGATTCGACGTGTATCATCATGTGAGGCTCGACGATCGGCGAGAATCGTCGAGTATTGTACTCTAATTCTCGCCGATCCATGGTAATGCTCGCTGATCGATTCTCGCCGATTCTCGCTGATTCTCACCGACTGATACTCACCGATTCTGGTACCCTATTTTCGGGTGGTCTGTGGATAGCGATTTTCCTAAGTTTATTTTATACTTTGAGTATAAATATAACACTTAGGGTTTTTCGGGATTTACACTTCTTCTGATCGAATCGAACCCGACGGAAGAGTTCTGTTCTTCGTTCTGCCGATCCCGAATCCCGCCGCCGACAGAAGCGTTCTGCCGCCGCCGTGATCGCTCCGTTGACCTCCTCTTCTCCGGCGACTGTCGCTGGTGCTGCTCTTCCTGGCGCGGACCTAGCAGTCCGTGGAATAGCAAGGTGCGGTCATCGTCCTTCCCGATTTTCGTGTGACGGAAAGCTCGGTGTTCTCCCGCTCGTGTGGACTTCTGCAGAAACGTGGACACTATTCCACGTACGACTCGCCACCAGCAGGAACACAAAGTTTGGAGGATCTCCGTTGAGTTGTGACTCAACCCCACCGAGGTAATTTTTGCCTACTTGTTTGCTAACTTCTTGATTCAACTTTCATGGCCCGATCCCATTTCTTTTGGGTTTTCTTAATGTTTCTTTTCCGCTGCGTGCACAAATGTTGTGTCATCCTCATAGAGAAACCCAACAAGCATTTCATTCCTTCCATGGCTTATGACAATCTTGAAGAAAGGTTCATGCAGTTGAAGCAAGGATCCAAATCAGTGACAGAATACCAGGGAGAGTTTCAGCATCTCGCAAGATTTGCGGACCCCTATGATTTTGATGATCATGGATATGCAAAGCAGTTTTACAAAGGCTTACGAGATCTCCTAAGGAAAGAACTTTTGTTTATAGCGGACTCGAGCTTGCCAGTGATAATAGGTATGGGAAAGAGATTGTAAGCGGACCATTTGGGAGTCCAGGCTAGTAATAAGAGACCCACCGAGTGCATGATGGAAGCAGGACCCAGCTTCAGAAGGAGACAGAATAGTAGAGGTGGAAGAGGAAATCAAAGAGGCTTCAGATGATTCCACCAGAACTTTAGGATGGAATCTTAGGCCCCGCAGATAACACTACCTCCACCCCCACAGTTCCAACCTCACCAACAACTAGGAGGACCATTCAGGCACGTTTGTTATCAGTGTAACTAGCCGGGCCACATCTGGCATTATTGGCCGCATCTAGGTGGAGATGTTCCCCCTGTTGCTCCCCTGATAACTCTGTGAAGACGAGGGCAAGTTTATGGTCGAGGACGAGGACCACAAGGAAGGAATCGTGGACTTGCTAGAGTGCAGATGTTTGCTCTAGATATGAATTAAGAGCGGAATCCTCAGGACATGATTACAGGTATGCCATAATTTGTTTAAAACGTTATGAGCATTCGTCTTTAGCTTGCTGGGTTTGTGCTAGGAATCTAACATTGAGATTGTTATGACTTGATATTTAGATACTATGATTGTTAGTGGAAAACCAACCCACACTATATTTGATACTGGCGTGAAAGTTTATAGTTGCCTACCTAAATCACCTAGAAGGAGGTGAATAGGTAAATTGTATGTATTTTTGCGGAATAAAAATTACAAACCACTGCACATAACTAACTACCAATCAATCACAGACGAGGCAAGATTTATAGTGGTTCCCCAACCTTAGGTACATCAACTTTCCCTCACCGATCTAGCAATACACTAGACTCGGCTACTCCACTATCTCGGATTGAAAATCAATCCTACCCTCGGAACAACGTTCCTAGAATCTTGATCCACAAAACGGATCTACACTCGGAAGATAAAGCTTCCTACAATCTCGGAGACAAAAGCTCCTACACTCGGAGAAATTTCTCCTACAAAAATGAAATAAATTTTGTATTTAAATACAAACAGTGATCCCTTTTTCAGATCTGCAACAGTCGACCAAAAATTTCTTCTTCTAGGCTTTGCGGCTTTATCAGAATAATGAAGAGAAATCTCGACAAGATTGGATCTGAAACTTCTTAGCTCCACACGATCGATCGAATCAGAAGATGAGGAGTTAAGCAAATCTCGATCTGGAAACCCTTCTTGATCTGAATCCTCAAAATATGAAACCCTAGCCGGTCGGGAATTACCGACGGCGATGGCGGCGGTTTTCGTTTCTTGGAGAGAGAAAGAGAGGAAACAGTAAGCTTGAGAGTACGGCTGCAAAACTTCGTAAAAATAATCTTCTTAGAATTAGGGTTTGTCGGTTTAGACAAGACTATACATAGGATCAGGAAATATTAGTCGTAATTGAGTCATTATGAGAGACACGTGGACCAATCACGTCAAAGTTCAATAAGAAAACCGTTATTTTGGACTTAACGAATTTTCGGAAAAGTCGAAGTAAAATACTCGAGATATAAAAGCTTACTCGAGTACATGCAACACTACTCGAGGAGGTAGAAGATGACTACTCGAGTATGGGAGAATGAACTACTCGAGAGGGTATGAGATAATTACTCGAGTACATGAAGTCAACTACTCGAGTAAGTAAGAAGAGAAGGAATCAGCTACTCGAGTAACAAGAATAACATACTCCAGTACTTGAGTACTTACACGAGAGGTGGAGTAGATTACTCGAGTATAAGAAATACTACTCGAGTATATAAGAATGAACTACTCGAGTATATAAGAAACTACTCGAGACAAAGACTTAGAAAATTTCTGGAATTGTAAAACAGGACTACTCGAGTATAGAAGTTGAACTACTCGAGACAAATAGAACTACTCGAGTATATGGAGATGACTACTCGAGTAATTCACTTAGAGAAATTTTCTGGAATGGAATTCTGGATTACACGAGTATAAACACTGGACTGCTCCAGTAGTAGATGTAATACTCGAGTACATGACTTAGACTACTCGAGTAAGTGAGAACTACACGAGAGTCAGAATTCAACTACTCAAGACAGAAGATAAAACTACTCGAGTACTATACAGTACTACTCGAGTATTTAACTTAGAAAACTTTTGAGAAGAAAATTTCTGTAAACCCGAGAGAAAAAGGAAACTACTCAAGTAGTTGTCTTACCTACTCGAGAGCCATAATTGGACTACTCGGTATATATCTTAAGTACTCAAGTAAGAGTATTATTACTCGAGTATGAACTCAGTAACTTACTCGAGTAAGTATAGAACTACTCGAGTACTTTACTTAGGAAATTTTCTTGACAGAACTGTTTCTTCTTGTAAGGTGAAACAAACATCAAGTCTTTTCACTTAGTCCTAGAGCTTGAATATGAAGTGTATCCCAATAGAGAGGATACACATGAGTCAACACTTTGGAACACACAATGGGGGATTACATTTATGGTCCTATGTTTGGTGACCCATTATAGACTGACATTGGTCGACACTTTCCACAATATTCCTGCAAACACATAACTTAAACCAAGCATCAAATGCAGCTTAATTCATCTTAGTTCAAGAGTGACTTCATCAAATCTGGGTTAATGTGGATACAATACCCAACAATCTTCCCCTATTTGTAGAAGTCATAACCCTTTACACTAAGGTGAATTATGGACATAAAAATAATGATAAGTATATAAAGCAGTGCAAGTAAGCATAAGACTAGGAAAAAGATAATAAGATCAAAACTTAGAATTATATAAGTGTGAATATCCAAAAAATGTCATTAACAACAAAAATCATTTCCACAACTCATAAGTCCTTTTGGCTAGTTCTAATGATGTTGTCTGTCTTGTTTCTCATGTTGTCTTCTTTGATAGCTGTAAGGCTTTGGATAATACTTGGGGGGTCTTGGAGGAGCAGCAGGATTGTTTCTTCTGTATTCTCTGTCATATAATCTTCTCTTGGTCATTGATTTCTCATGTAACTCCCATTCCTGGGAACTGTAGTGAATATTCCTGCTCTCATGGTAGTCCATAACTAATTTGAGAGTGTCCAAAATGAGGAACTTAGAAGTGGGAGACCATATCTCAGCAAATTTTGGAGCTTTTCTTTTTTCAGGATCAGAGACTGGAATGGACTTGCTAGCAAAAGGACTTTCACCATACTTTCTTTTCTTCATGGAAGTTTGGATCTCAGGAGGAGCATGAATGAAGATATCTGCAGGATCATCTTCCTAACCCTGAGTGTAGGAATCAGGAGGAGCAACAGAGTCACCAGGCCTTGGAGAGAATGTGGGTTGCAAAGGAGGAGCAGGAGCATCAGCAGCAGCTAGAGGGTTCAAGTGATGAGGATTGATATTAGGATATGCAGCAAATTCAGGAAGGATCTGGTTGTGCATCCATACAGTAGTCTCATAGGTGTAGAATTTAACACTTTGAATTTGAGCTAGGACATCATCATGGATCTCTTTTACTTTGGCTTTCCAAAGCTTTTGCATGGCAGCATCTGATAGTTCTAAATACTCTTTCACCAATTTCTCCCCCTTTCTGACATTAACAGATAGCTTAGAGATGGCATCATCTTTGAAAGTGCCAACCTCTTCATAGATTTTCATTTTTGTAGCTTCAGCTCGTTTGTCCAATTCCATCTGATTATTAGCAAGAGTCAGACCTTGATCCATCACTTGACCAACACTAGTGATAGTGTGGTCTAGAGCCTTCCCACCAATTTGGAAAAGTTGTCTGAGCTGATGATGAATTGTAAATATACGTATTTTTGTGTACATTAATTTAGTCGTTTTCATTTCTTTTCGTCATTTTTTCATGTTTTTGCTTAATAAATTGTTCCTTTTTTGTAAATAATTTTGCTGACATGCTTTATTTTTATGTTTCAGAAAATATCAAAAATCTGCCAAAAATTGACAAGTCACGCCCGTGACTTCCTGGTCACGCCCGTGACCGGGGCGTGACACGTCAAAATCCCGTCAATCAGCAAATTTTGAAGAGAAAAGCTTGACACGCCCGGCGACATGCCCGTGTCACCCGACATGGGGCGTGACCCAATCCCGTGTCCACCCGCTCGACGTTTTCAGCTCGACGTTCGTCGACCTCCTCGACACGCCCAGAGTCACGCCCGTGACCTAGGGCGTGACTCCGCTTCCCGCTCGACGATTTTCAACTCGACATTTTCCGCTCGACGTTTGTCGAGTGTCGACACCAACCGACACGCCCAGCGTCACGCCCGTGAACTAGGGCGTGACATCTCCACCTGACCGACAAGACCAGCGCGACGACTTTCGGCGCGACCCGTCCCCTAATCCACCTCCTTGACACGCCCATCATCACGGCCGTGACCTGGGCCGTGACCAATGCGAGACCGACACGTGTCCAGCCCGAAGTCCACTTTGATGTCAAATCGACGGCCGCCATCATGAATAGTGTCGACACGCCCCCGGACATGCCCGTGTCAGAGGGCGTGTACTTATAAATTTTCTGCCTATAAATAGCTATGTTCTGCTTGAGTACTTGTTCCCCTTTTGAACCATTTTGTATAGGAGTTATGCTGCTCGGATGAGTCCAAATGCTATGTAAGGGAAATTTCTCCCCCTCTCCTTTATTTTCTTAGCTTTGTAATCTTCGTTTTTAGCTTAATAAAATTGTAGATTTTCTCTCTTTTTATGGATTTGGACTTCAACTATGTGGCTACTCTTATGCAATCTTATTTCTTTCCTTGTTTTAGCTTTATTTTCTTGTCTTTTTAATACGTGTGTGTGTGTATGAGTTTAGCTTTTTAGTTTTATCTTTTAGTTAATTTTCTTACTTAGTTTTGTTAACTTAGGTTTTTATAGCTTTCAATTTCGTTGTTATAAACCCATAAAAATGATTTCAAGGTGATTTTCATTTCTTTTAACTTAGATTTTGCTTTTTAGGATGTAAAACTTTTTCGTTCTTTTCGTTTTATTTTCACTTTTTAATCAGTTTTACGGAGTTATAGGAATGATTATATATTTGTTTTAATTTTTCATGCACTTAGTTTTTCATTTTAAACTTTTGCTCTTTTAATTTTTTCGCTCTCTTTTTATGCATTTCTACCGCATTCTAGCGGTAGAAATGTATTTATTTTAATTTTAGAGCATTTTCATCTTTCGTTTATTTGCAAAAACTTTTGCTCCGTTTATTTTTATTTTCACTTTTTATGCATTTCTACCGCATTCTAGCGGTAGAAATGCAGTCGTTTTAATTATTCGTCAACTTAGTTTTTCTTAATATTTTCGCTCATGTGTATGCGTGCATTTATTTCCGCCTACTCGTTAAGAGTTAAATGGCACTTTGCTTTATTCCATTCAGTAGAGTGTGTGAGTTTTTACATTCTGTCGTGTGCGTGTGTTTTCATTTATGTCGAGTGTGTGTGTGTGTGTGTTTTACTTTATGTCAAGAGAGTGTGTGCGTGAGTTTTACTTTCTGTCGAGTGTATGCGTGTGTTGCATTTATTTAGTCCTACTCGTTTGAGTAGGACCCGCTTTCTTTCTCCCGCCCACACATTTGTGCCGGGACTCGCAATTTACAGCTTTCTTCAGTCCTACTCGTTTGGGTAGGACTTGCAATTTTCTGCTTTCCTTTACTGCTTTCATTTTACAGCTTTCTTTACTGCTTTCCTTTTCTGCTTTCTTTTCTGCTTTCCTTTTCTGATTTCTTTTCTGCTTTCCTCGCAAGCCGTCCCCATTCCGATGAGTGGCTAATCATTCTTAGCCCCTCGGTATCGAAGAGCATTGGAACAAATAAAATAGCTTAAAATAATTAAAGGTCTATTTTTCTAATTAATTAAAAGTACTTAAGGTTTGCCCGGGGTTAATGATGCGTAGGACCACATATCGATGTGCTGGCCCTATTTCCGTAGTCCATATGCTAGCTAGCCGAGAGGCCATGCATATGGACCGATCACCCCTTGGCAAAGAGAGTTCCGCACTAACCCTCGAGAGAGGAGGCGCGCCAACTCTACCGGATTGGGTTCCCCACCCAATAACAGGGTTCTTAGCGTAATGCGGGCGTTAAGAGGAATCCTTTGTCGGACTAACGTTCGGTCGAATAGTCTTAGCGTTCAGGTGAGAGATAGTCCTAGAGATAGGTGAGCTCATTTTAGTGGAACCTCCACGGCCAAGTCTCTGCCTTAATTAATTAGAAATTTAGGAGCTCTTTTTATTAAATGTCTATTTTGGTTCAAATGTTTTTTCGGTTCCATCGAGCTAAGCTCTTCATCGGCTCCACCTTCAAGCTTTCATTTTTATGCTTTCTTTTTCTATTTTTTATGTAATTTTTATTATATATAAAAATATAACCCGACAAGTTAAATATCAGTAAAATAATAGTCCCCTCCAGGGAAGAGTAGAAATAATCGAACCGACCCCGAGAACAATACGACCTCGATATTTCACCCAGAATATCCTGTACTACTCACGATAGGTGCACTTGCCTCCTTTTGTTAAAACTCGATCACATCTGTTTTATATCCAAATAATCAAATACACACGCCCCGTTTTCTAAATGAAAACCAAATCCGCTTTTCTACTTAAATAAACCGCCCGGGGCGCCGCGCTTCATAATAATTTTTGGAGTTTTAACAACCATCAGCTGATCTGTATTAGGTTGAATTTCAGCGAATCATCTGCTCATTTCAGTTTCTAGAGCAGTGACTTTATCTGTAACAGCTTTGAGTGAATTATCAAAGTATGTCCTCTGTTCTTGGAGTAGAAGGACAACTTGAGTCATCAAATCGGTAGAAGGGTCAGCAGCTAGAGGAGCACTGGAAGAGGTAACTTGAGGAGGAGGAGCTTTCCAAGGAGCTAGTTCTGTAAGGGTGACAGAGCTGTCTGCTCTTGTAGTGGTAATCATGGCATCACCTGCATCAGTGATTGTGGGGATGGAGAAGTTCAAGTTCTTTAGAGGGGCTTCAACTGGCTCAGGTGATGCCTCATCTGAAATGAAGATGGTTTCTGTTTGCTCTTTGTGAGCATCAGGAGATGTAGCTGGAGACTTGGGATGAGAAGGAGATTATGCTGGAGGGAATTATGGTGGTATTTCAATTGTGAGTATCTTTGGAGAGGAAGGAGGAGGAGGAGGTAAATCTGCTATCAATTTTGCTATCATTTCATTGATGACAACTTCTGTGTAGAGGAGTGATTCTTGAAGTTGTTCTTCTAAGGGAATCTCTGCTGGAGATAGAGGAGGTAGAGTAGGTGGAGGAGGAGTACGCATCCTGGCTGAAATAGAAGGAGCAGGCTCCCCCTCATTAGGTGCACCAAAGGAGCTGGGGACTTGAGATGGAGAGGGAGATGGAGTCCTGTCCTTTCTGTCAAGAACTTCAGTAATCTTAGCAGCTTGAGAAGGAATCTTCAACTTGAGCTCCCATCTTTGAATGGAGGAGATGGAGACCTTCTTCATGTGGTGAAGGATACTGCCTTTAGAGAAGTTGAAGGTGTCAGGGTCTATCTCATGAAGGATTAGAGAAATTATCCTTGCATAATTGGGGGATTTAATGCTCTCCTTGATTTTATCTAAAATCAACATACCAAACTGAAATTTCTTTCTGCATACTATGGCTTGCATAATGTTGAAGAAATAAAAAGGAATGTCTCTGATGGAATTAGTTTTGTACATAAGAACTTTTCCAATAATATCAACTAACAACTTCCCTTCAGCATTCATGAGAGAACAGGTGATGTGTTGTTGCTCAGGATAAATGCCACAGAAAAGGCAAGTTCTGTCAGACTCAGCTGGCTCGAGATGATCTTCGTCATCGATGATCGGCATTCGAAGAAGTTTAGATACTGAGGTTTTGGTGAGTTTGATTTGGATACCTTTGACTGAGGATTTGAGAAGGGAGCCATTGCGCTTGACTTTGGCGTTTCTGAAAAACTCTGCAAATTCGGGAAATAGAATTCGACATGGTTCTTGGAGGACGAAAGTTAATCCGGCGGTGTCGAGCAAAATCATGAGATTATGGAAGTCTTCAGAGAGTTCTGCAATCCCGACGGTGACTAATTCCGAACCCACACTGATTTTAGAGGAGGCAGCCATGATTCAGAAATCTTGGAGATGCAAAAACACTAGAAAGTTTTGACTGGGTGAAGGAAATCGTGCGGCTCTACAACTAACTGAGGAAGGAGAAGAGGCAGTCGGGTACTCGAGAAAGCGGAAATGATTTCGTGTAGGACATTTCCGGATTTTCTTATTTATATAACCATAATTTTTGGTCTAATTAAATGAAAAGAATGAAATAAACCAAAGAAGAGGCGCCATAAGCCTTGGCTTGAGCATAAGAAAATTTGAAAAACAAACGACTTGGCATGTACACGAGTGAAAAAATTTCTCGAGTAGATAAGTCTGGAATTAATCGAGTAGGGATATAGAAGTACTCGAGTAGATGTATGGAAGTACTCGAGTAGGTCAGTGAGGTACTCGAGTATGTGATGTTGACTACTCGAGTATATCAGTCTGCTACTTGAGTAGGTCAAGTAGACCACTCGAGTATGTCATTCTACTATTCGAGTAGGTCAAGTAGACTACTCGAGTATGTCATTCTACTACTCGAGTAGGTCATATTATTACTCGAGTAGGTTGTATCTTACTCGAGTCAAAGAGTTAAAATTTTGTAAAATTCCAATTTTTGACTAACCTTTGAACCTTGAGCCTTCTTGAAAATCCAGCTTCTCTAGTCTTCTTTGTTGAGCATCCCAAGTTCTTTTTTGAAGAACGAGAACTTGGTCTCGTCCAGCGGCTTCGTAAAAATGTCTGCAATTTGCCTATCTGTAGAGACATATTGAAGGTCTATGTCCCCATGCTCCACATGCTCCCGGATGAAGTGATACCTTAGCTCTATATGCTTTGTCCGGCTGTGCGAGACTGGGTTGTTGGCTATTGTTATTGCGCTGGAAGAGTCGCAAAATAATGGAATCTTTTCAAACTTCATGTTATAGTCCTCACACAGATTCTTTACCCAGAGTAACTGTGCACAGCAACTGCCTGCAGAGATGTACTTTGACTCAGTTGTTGAGATTGCCACATAATTTTGCTTCTTGCTACTCCAGGAGATAAGTCTTCTTCCAAAGAATTGACATGTCCCGGAAGTGATTTTTCTGTCGTCTTTGCTCCCTGCAAAATCTACATCTGAAAAGCCTATTAGTTCGCTGTCATTACTTCTTGGGTACCATAAGCCAAGATTTAGTGTAACTTTAAGGTATCTTAAAGTCAGCTTTGCAGCAGCGTAGTGAGATTCCTTAGAGTTCACCTGAAATTTAGCACAGACGCATGTTGAGAACATTATGTCAGGTCTACTTATCATAAGGTAGAGCAAGGATCCAATTATACTTCTGTACTTGGTTTCATCAAAAGGTTTCCCTTTTTCATCCTTGTCCAGAGACATAGTTTAACCCATTGGAGTCCTCATCGAGGTTGCGTTCTCCATTCCGAATTTCTTAATCAGCTCTTTGGTGAAATTGGTCGTTGAGATGAAAATTCCATCTTCAGACTATTTCACTTGAAGCCCTAAGAAATACTTCAGCTCGCCCATACTGCTCATTTCAAACTTCCCTTCCATAAGTTTTGAAAACTTCTTGCAGAGGTTGTCTTCAGTAGAGCCAAAAATAATGTCGTCGACATAGATTTGCACTAGCAAACTCTTGCCTTTAATTTCCCTAAGAAATAATGTCTTGTCTATCTTTCCCCTTGTGAACTTGTTCTTAAATAGAAAGCTAGACAACATCTCATAACAAGCTCGAGGAGCTTGTTTCAGACCATATAATGCTTTATGCAGTAAATAAACATAATCAGGAAAGTTAGAATCAACGAAACCTCGAGGTTGTTCCACATACACCTCTTCCTATATGTCACCATTAAGGAAGGAAGATTTCACGTCCATATGGTAGACAGTGAAGCCTTTAAGTGCAGCATATGCTAGGAATAACCTTATTGCCTCCAGCCTTGCCACTGGAGCGTACATCTAGGCGAAGTCAATTCCTTCTTCTTGACGATAGCCTTTTGCGACAAGTCTGGCCTTATTCTTTACTGTCGCTTCATCCTCATCCATCTTGTTCCTGTAGACCCATTTTGTCCCAATGATGTTCTTACCTTTGGGTCTTAGAACAAGCTTCCATACTTTGCAGTGCTTGAACTGGTTTAGTTCTTATTCCATCGCCATTATCCACGATGTGTCTGAGTTTTCTTCCTCAAACTTCTTTGGTCAACCTGTGAGAGAAAACTTAAATATAGATTCTCATTAGTTGTACCTCTTCGAGTTTTGACACCATCCCGGGGATCTCCTATAATCTGGTCCATGGGGTGCTCCTTTAGATGTCTGAGCTCTAGAGTCCTTGCATCTGGAATATCTTCCATCACCGGAGTGACTTCTTCATCTTGGATGACTTCTTCATCTTGGATGACTTCTTCATCTTCATCATCAGCCTCTCCAATAGGGGTTAGAGTGCTGATCTTGATGAACTTTTCACCTTTATCTTCGGACGGTCCATCCAAGCTAATTTCTTTCAGCTTTGCACCTGCATCTTAAATAAGCACACTAGAAGAGTTGCTTTGCAGCAAGCCCATCTCATCAAATACAACATGTATCGATTCTTCTACGACCAGGGTTTTTCGATTAAAAATCATGTATGCCTTATTATGGCTACTATAACCTACAAAAATACCTTCAAAACTCTTTTCGCTAAACTTAGTAGTATGATACTTGCCATTGTTGAGCGCGAAGCATTTACAGCCAAAGATTCTAAAATATGAGATTGTCGGTTTCCTGCCCTTCAGAAGTTCGTATGGTGTCTTATCGTGGTTTTTGTTTATGAGGGCTCGATTTTGCACTTGACATGTAGTGTTGATGGCTTCAGCCCAAAAGTACTCCGGAAGTGAAGCATCACTCAACATGGTCCTGCAGGCCTCTATGAGTGCTTTATTCCTTCTCTCGGCCACTCCATTCTGTTGTGGAGTATGAGGAGAGGAAAACTCATGAAAGATACATAAGCTTTCATAAAATTCTATCATGGCCGCAGAATTGAACTCTGTTCCATCGTCACTTCTGATTTTTACTATGGAGCAGTTGTACTCGTTCTAAACTTGCCTGACAAAATTAGTAAAGATGTCGAAGGTATCTGACTTCTGTTTCAGAAAAAACACTGACGCAAAGCACGAGTAATCATCAACAATTACTAACGTATAATCCTTACCTCTCAAACTTCTAATTTGTAGTTGACCAAATAAGTCTATATGCAGTAGATGAAGACATCTATTAGAGTCCTTGACAATAATGCTTTTAAAGGTATCCCTTGTTTGCTTGCCTTTTACACATGCATGACACGGTATATCTTTGACGTACTTGATATTTGGGGCATCACGTACTAAGATCATTGAAAATAATTTATTAATAGTTTTGAAATTAATATGTGCTAGTCTCTTGTGCCATTGGTCACCAAGAGACGCACTATCTTTTACTAAAAAGCACACTGATGTCGAAGAATCTATACAAATGAAATTCAAGCAAAATATGTTTCTGCTTCGAGTGTCGGATAGAATCGTTTTCATATTGTCAATAGATTTTATCAAGCACTTATCAGCGTGAAACTCAACTATGTATCCTTTATCGCAGAGTTGGCTTATGCTTATAAGCTTATGTTCCAAACCTTAAACGTAACCACATCTGAGAATGATACATTACCGTTCGTAATCATACTGTAGCCTTTCGTGATTCAACGGTCTGAACCTCCAAAGATGACCTTCGGTCCGTTCACGACTGGAGTAAAGTTCTGAATTAGGCTTCTTGTCCCGGTCATATGCCTAGAGCATCCACTGTCCAAATACTAGGTTGGCATTTTGGTGGCCTTTGGACATACCTGCAATCACAATCAGTTTGCCTTAGGAACCCAAATATGTTTGCGTCCTTGGTCTCGGGTTAGAACACTCCCCCTATGAATATTAGCATTAGGAGTGGTCTTCCTCATATTGCCAACATGTGGGGTTGCAACATTTCTGGGATTAAACCAGCAATCAATAGCAAAGTGACCAATTCTGCCACAACACAAACAGTCAAATCTGTTGTATCTTTGTCTTATGTTCTCCTGCTTGACCTTTTGGAATTGTGGTCTAGCAGGGGCAACATTCTTGGAGGAAGAAGCTTTATGATGATTACAATCACATGTTTTCTTCTCCTTCACTGGCTTTTCTACAACAGGCTTTGCCTTTGGTGCCTTCTTGAAGTTATGGCCATGATTGAAAGGGCCATAGCTCTGAAGAATGACTTCTTCATAAGGTGCCTTAAAGACACTTTCACCAAAGTTTCTGGGTCGAGTCCATCCTTGATAACAGGACTTTGGCTCAACATAGGTAGGCCTAGCAAAGTGTCCGTAGGATGAGTCTAGATAAAACTCATTTGAGGGAAATATGACCTTTTTGAAAGAGGTCTGATGTTGAGGGGCTTTCCCCTTCTCTTTGGCTAAGGCCTTTTTGGTGGCCTTATTCTTCCGTTGAGTCTTGTTTCTCCTAGAAGACTTACTAGGAGCTTCTTCATGACCTAGTCCAGCACCCTTGGCCTTATCTGAGAATTCAGCAACGAATGGAAGAACAGTCCTAGGCTTCGAGAAACTTTCAACAAGTTTCTTTTCAGCGGCAAGTTGTTCTTCTAACTCTTTGATGATTTTCTCTTTAAGATCAAGGTGCTCTAGAGCCTTCTTATATTCTTCAATAGCATTATTGAAGTTCTCTTCGAGCGAGTCAGTATTTGAGACTTTCTCTCTCAAGGCGCTCTCTTCAACTTTGAGAGACTTTATCTCTTTATCCTAAGTTTTCACGACTCGGCGACATTTGTCGTAAGATATGATTAACTCCTTATATTGGGTCATGAGTTCTGACTCATCGTCAGAAGAGCTATCCTCACAATCAGGTTCAGAAACTTCAGAATCTGAAAAAGGAGTGTGAGAGTTTACCTTCCCAGTGAACTGGGGCTCTTGTTCATCATCAGTTTGAGCCATGAGCCCAAAATAAGCTTCTTCTTCTTCACTCGACTTAGATGAGTCGGAGTCACTAAGAGTCTTGCCATTTTTGGCTATCAAGCTCTTCTATGTCCTCTTCTTGTTGTACAAGGACTTCTTTTCCTCTCTTCTACCACCCTCCTTCTTCTTGTGAGGGCAGTCAGCGATGACGTGTCCTGACTTATTACAACAATAACAAATAATATCAGTAGAAACATGTTTGTTCTGTTTAGAATTATACCTGTCATGGCTGCTTGAGCCTTTTTGTTGACGATCACCATCGTATCATGATCTTCTATAGGAGGCATCCTTGCCTTTCCATTGCTTCTTCTTGTTCAAGAATATCTTGAACTATCGAGAGAGTAGTGAGAACTCTCCTTCTGATAGTTCAGAGCCTGGGGTGCTTGGCTCTGAGGTTTCTTCTTCACTAACTTCTTGTGCTGGAGTAGGAGGAACAACCTTTGTCTTCTTAGAGGTGTCTGCCTTTAAAGCAACAGACTTCTCTTTGAATGCAGTTCTGCTCTTCTCTTCTTCAGCTTTCCTGGTGTTGAGTAGAAGCTCATATGAAATAAGCTTCCCGAAGAGATTCTAAGGGTCTGTCTCGGCCAGTTTTCCAAGCTCCCTTTTGGCACGGACCTTGTTATCCCATTCCTTAGTCAGGGATCTCAAGAATTTATCATTTAATTCTCCATTAGTGAAGACTCTGTCATAGACCCTTAGCCCATTCACTATCTTGAAGAACTTCTCAAAGGTGTCAACAATGGTATCTTTGTTTCCTTGTCGGAAAGCTTCATACTTCTGATTAAGAAGGGATCTTCTATCATCCCTCACTTCTTCTGTACCTTCCATCAAGGTAACTAGTGACTGCCACATCTCTTTTGCAGACTGGCAGTGAATCAGGTTTTGTATCATTGAATCATCGACTGCACTTGCTATAATATTTTTTGCCTTTTTGTCCAATGAAACAACTGCAATCTCATCCTTATCTAGATCCATAAGTTTCTTTGGGACTTTCTTAGTTGGATCTATAGTGGAGATGGTCATGGGAATATAAGGACCTTCTTCAACTATCATGAAGATCCTTGGATCCACAGCTTCCATAAAGAACTTGATTCTCTCTTTCCACATGGGAAAATTATTTTTGGTGCACAAAGGAAGCTTGGAAAAATCTTTATCCTTGTCCATTTTTGATAGATCTCAAAAGACAACTATTGAAGGATCTGATCAAGGTGTTAACCTTTTAACGATCAACCTGCCTCTGATACCAATTTAAAGTTTATAGTTGCCTACCTAAATCACCTAGAGGGGATGAATAGGTGAATTGTGCGTCTTTTTGTGGAATAAAAATTACAAACCAATGCACAGAACTAACTACCAATCAATCACAGACGAGGCAAGATTTATAGTGGTTCCCCAACCTTTGGTACATGCACTTTCCCTCAGCGATCTAGCAATACACTAGACTCAGCTACTCCACTATCTCGGATTGAAAATCAATCTTACCCGGGGAACAATGTTCCTACAATCTCAATCCACAAAATGTATCTACACTCGGAAGATAAAGCTTCCTACAATCTCGGAGACAAAAGCTCCTACACTCGAAGAAATTTCTCCTACAAGAATGAAATAAATTTTGTATAGAAATACAAACAGTGATCCCTTTTTCAGATCTGCAGCAATCGACCAGAAATTTCTTCTTCTAGGCTTTGCGGCTTTATCAGAATGATGAAGAGAAATCTCGGCAAGATTGGATCTGAAACTTCTTGGCTTCACATGATCGATCGAATCGGAAGATGAGGAGTTAAGTAAATCTCGATCTGGAAACCCTTCTTGATCTGAATCCTCAAAAGATGAAACCCTAGCTGGTTGGGAATTAGCGACGGCGACGGCGGCGATTCTCGTTTTTTGGAGAGAGGAAGAGAGGAGCAAAAAAGATTGAGAGTACGGCTGCAAAACTTCTTAAAAATAATCTTCTTAGAATTAGGATTTGTCGGTTTAGACAAGACTATATATAGGATCAGAAAAGATTAGACGTAATTGAGTCATTATGAGAGACACGTGGACCAATCACGTCAAAGTTCAATAAGAAAACCATTATTCTGGACTTAACGAATTTTCGGAAAAGTCGAAGTAAAATACTCGAGATATAAAAGCTTACTCGAGTACATGCAGCACTACTCGAGGAGGTAGAAGATGACTACTCGAGTATAGGAGAATGAACTACTCGAGAGGGAATGAGATAATTACTCGAGTACATGAAGTCAACTACTCGAGTAAGTAAGAAGAGAAGGAATCAGCTACTCGAGTAACAAGAATAACATACTCGAGTACTTGAGTACTTACACGAGAGGTGGAGTAGATTACTCGAGTATAAGAAATACGACTCGAGTATATAAGAATGAACTAATCGAGTATATAAGAAACTAGTCGAGACAAAGACTTAGAAAATTTCTGGAATTCGAAAACAGTACTACTAGGGTATAGAAGTTGAACTACTCGAGACAAATAGAACTACTCGAGTATATGGAGATGACTACTCGAGTAAATCACTTAGAGAAATTTTCTGGAATGGAATTCTGGATTACATGAGTATAAACACTGGACTACTCGAGTAGTAAATGTACTACTCGAGTACATGACTTAGACTACTCGAGTAAGTGAGAACTACACGAGAGTCAGAATTCAACTACTCGAGACAGAAGATAAAACTACTAGAGTACTATACAGTACTACTCGAGTATTTAACTTACAAAACTTTTGAGAATAAAATTTCTGTAAACCCGAGAGAATAAAGGAAACTACTTGAGTAGTTGTCTTAACTACTCGAGAGCCATAATTGGACTACTCGGGATATATCTTAACTACTCGAGTAAGAGTATTATTACTCGAGTATGAACTCAGTAACTTACTCGAGTTAGTATAGAACTACTCGAGTACTTTACTTAGGAAATTTTCTTGACAGAACTTTTTCTTCTTCTAAGGTGAAACCAGCATCAAGTCTTTTCACTTAGTCCTAGAGCTTGAATATGAAGTGTATCCCAATAGAGAGGCTACACATGAGTCAACACTTTGAAACACACAATGAGGGATTACATTGTATGGTCCTGTGTTTGGTGACCCATTGTAGACTGACATTGGTATACACTTCCCATAAGATTCCTGCAAACACATAACTTAAACCAAGCATCAAATACAACTTAATTCAACTTAGTTCAAGGGTGACTTCATCAAATCTAGGTTAGTGTAGATACAATACCCAACACGTTGCCTCTCATTCGTTTGTATCAGCAGACTTTATAAAAGACTTAAATGGTGTGCAATACTTCACAGGTATCACTCGGAGAGTACACCTACCAGATGTCTCCGAGATGACTTCGTCCGCCAAGTGCGATTTGGAATTGTATATTGGAGGAAAACCTTTTGAAACTCCTGCAATGGTATTGAGGATGCCAGAATTCGATCTTATTTTGGTATGACATGGTTGGATTGGCACCATGCCAGAATTGATTATGCACCGAAGCAAATCACTTTGAGGCATGAAGACTCATAGATCATTTTCCAAGGTATTATATTTGCACCCCAAATGTTGTTGTCTTCAATTCAGGCCCTTAATGCCCATACAAAAGGGGAGGAGGTATATATGACATGTTTTGAACTAAAAGTGATGGCGACGAGTGATAATACGGTTTGCAGTCAATTTTATTAGGGTATTTTCAGGGTTTTAAAGCAAATCATCTTGTAAAGTGCTTATTTTGATTCTCCTTTGTATATATTTTTGTCGCTAATGCGTTTTTCTGCTTTTTGCAAGTTTTCACGGCTTTCAGCCGAATTTTGCTGTGACACGCCGCGGGTCACGCCCTACCCGGGCGTGTACCTAGGCGTGTAACCCAGAGGAATGAAGTAATTGGTCCGAAACTGCATTCCGTGGAAACTTAGTGTACACGCCCTCTGTCACGCCCGTGTCACATCCGACACGGGCGTGTTCCAGAGGCGTGTCCCCAGGTTCCGAGGAATCGCCGCAACGCGCTTGTTTTTCCCGCTCCACCGTCACACTGAATGTGTCACGCCCCCGGGTCACGCCCGACCCGGGCGTGACATATGGGTGTGTACTTCAACAACCACGCCCGTCAACTCCAGTAATTAATTTCAGCACGAAAAAGTCGCACCGAGCGTGTCACGCCCCAGGTATACGCCCGACCAGGGCGTGTCAGGGGGGCGTGACCCATCCCAAAAAAATCTATAAATTGAGCCCTTCCCCAAGGGTTCAGGATCACTTTTTTGGCTGAGAGGGGAAGGCTCTGCCCCTTTGTTTAATGTTCCTTTTTATGCTTTTCCCCTCTTTCTCTCTCTCTTACTTTTTATTTTTCTTAATCCTAGTTTAGTTAAGCTTTTTTAATAGCTTTTGTTAATGCTTTAGTTGCTAATGATAGGGCTAGAATAGGATTTTCAATTCCATGCACTTGTAATCTCGTTCATTTTCATGCTGTAAGCTCGTTTTAATTTTAATAAAAGTGCTCTTGTTTTCTTCTCTTTACTACCTTGTGTCTTTATGTTGTACTACTCATCCCACCTCTTCCACCTCACCATGATTAACTAATCCTCCATGTACTCGATCTTGAAGATCTGAGGTTCGAGTGATTAGGTTATGATGCTTTGAATCTTACCTTTTCTTTTTAGGGTTTAGCCTTGAATTACTCTTGATTTATCACGGGTTGGAGGTATATCATCGATATATACTCTCCACCTTTGCTTTCATTTTGGGCTAGCCGAGAGGCCGAAAGTTTGAAATGAGCACTCAAGAGTAAAGGGAGTTGTTCGCACCCCTCGAGAGAGGCAGACATTCAAATCTCCTGGATTGGAGTACAATCCAATAGAGGGGTTCGCAGCATAAAGCGGGTTTTAGGCCTCTGATTCAAACGAAAGTTCGGTCAGACCTTCCTAAACTCAGATGGGCATGACTTCGAGAGAAGCATGTTCTTGCTTTTAGAACCTCCGCGGTCAAGGTCTCTTGCCTTATTAATTTAAAAAGTTTATTATTGCATCTTTTGATCAACTTAAGCCGAGGTGATTCTCGATCGAGTACTATCGCTTAATTATCATTTAGCTTTTGTCTAATTTGCAAGTAAAACATTCTCACTTCTCTAATTTAGTAAGCAACCCCAAAACAACTTTTAATTGATAAGATAATAGTAACTCCTTGAAGTAGAAGTACTCAATTCACCCCGGGTAATACGACCTTGATATTGAACTTAATATCCTATACTATATGCGATAAGGTATACTTGCCTTCATCAAATATAGAATCGGAGAACATCTCACAACTACACTTCCACCGTCTCCTCCCTTAACTTTGTCTTCTCCACGCATAACCCCTTCTCCGCTTAATAAATCTATATCAAGTTTTTGGCGTCGTTGCTGGGGACAAATATTTTGATATTTTGAAAAAAGGATAGCTATTAATTTTATCGTTTTCCTTTTTTCTTTTTCTCGCTCTCGTATCAGTTTTCTCTCTCCCCCACCTTTCTCAATTTTTAAATGTATGACCCGAGAAAGCTCTTCAATTATTCCTTTTGATCCTGAGATAGAGCGCACCGCTTTGCGTCGCCTCCGTTCTCGTGACCAGGTATCGCATTTAGGCATCGAAGAGTCGATCGGGGTCACTGCCACAGAAATGATGGATCTTAATCCTCCCAACCCAAATGAGGTCCAGCAAAGGACTATGTCCAATTATGCGCGGCCAAACCTGGAGGGTACACAATCAAGTATTGTTCGCCCCACAGTGGCGAACAATAACTTTGAGATCAAGTCCCGCATCATTCAAATGGTGCAGCAGTCGGTAACCTTCGATGGTCTCCCGGACGAGGATCCAATTTATCACATTGCAAATTTTCTCGAAATCTGTGATACTTTTAAAATCAATGGAGTCTCAGATGATGCCATTCGATTACGTCTCTTCCCTTTCTCTTTGCGGTCAAAGGTCAAGCATTGGCTGAGCTCTCTTCCTAGAGAGTCCTTCACCACGTGTGCCGAGATGGCAGGGAAATTTCTTACCAAGTATTTCCCGCCTGCGAAGACCGCCAAATTACGCACGGATATTGCATCCTTCATGCAAATAGACTCGGAGACTCTCTACGATACAAGGGAGCGCTTCAAGGAGCTATTGCGAAGGTGCCCACACCACACGCTTCCAAATTGGCAACAAGTGCAAATATTTTATAACGGCTTAAATTCCTTAACAAGGCAAATGATCGACGCGGCCGCTGGGGGAACACTAAATAACAAAACCCCAGAGGCCGCTCAGGAACTTTTTGAGGAAATTGCTATGAATTCGTATCAATGGAATGCACCCCGTGTGCGGGCTAACAAACCAGCGGGAGTCTTTGAAATTGACACTACTTCGAATCTTGCCCTCCAAGTTGAGCGGTTAACCAAGCAGGTGGCGGAGATGACTGCTTCCTCCGCCACTCGTCCTTGGTTTAATAATTATAATAACTCTGCTTTTACATAAGAGCATGTTGACTTCATGGGAAATGCTCCTCGGCCCTCCTATAACCGAACAACGCACCGTACAATAACACTTACAATGCGGGTTATAGGAGCCATCCGAATTTCTCATGGAGCAACCAAGGAAATGCTCAACTCCCCCATAACCCCCCCTCATAATCATAGCCAAACATTTAATCTAGCTTCCCCCTTAAATTTAAATCCACCTGGTTTCCAACCACAACAGGCAAAGCCCTCTTCATTAGAAGAGGTCTTTGCCAAATACGTTGCTACAAATGAAACAAATATCAGGAATATTGTCGGGTCCATCAAAAACTTTGAAAACCAAGTGGGACAGCTAGCCAAGATAATCTCCGATCGGCAACAAGGAGCTTTGCCAGGCAATACCGAGCAAAATCCAAGAGAAAGTGCAAACTCCATTACCCTTCGCAGTGGAAAAGAAGTTGCTATACCAAGCGAACCTATGGTACCTCTCCCTTCTCCTCTCTCTCCTCCTATTGTTTTAGCTTCAAATTTGCCTACTACGCCTACGCCACATGCGACTAATTCAAAATTACTGTATCCGTCTAAACTTAAAAATGAACGCGCTGAAGAAAGTTACAAAAACTTTTTAGAAATTCTAAAAAAAATTCATATAAACATGTCGTTCTGCGAGGCTATCTCTCAAATGCCAAAATACGCGAAATATCTCAAGGAGCTCCTATCAAATAAGAAAAAGCTCGAGGATATTTCGCATATTTCCTTAAATGCAGAATGCTCCGTGGTTGTGCTCAACAAATTACCCCAAAAAGTGAATGACCCGGGAAGGTTCTCCATCCCGTGCCTATTCGATAATTCGTTGGTCAAACATGCGTTGGCGGACTTGGGAGCAAGCATAAATCTCATGCCCTTTTCGCTCTTTAAGAAATTAGGACTAGGATCTCCGAACCCCACTCCTATGAGCATTCAGCTAGCCGATCGTTCTGTGAAATATCTGTTAGGGATTGTGGAGGATGTCTTAGTCAAGGTGGACAAATTCATCTTTCCAGTGGATTTTGTCATCCTAGACATCGAAGAGGATGCCGATGTACCCCTAATACTCGGCCGCCCCTTCCTTGCCACCTCCCGCGCTATTATTGATGTTAGTGATGGAAAGCTCCTCCTTCGGGTTGGAGATGATGAAATCACTTTCAGCATTAATCCCTCCATGCGCAACACCTTAGAGCAAGATGATTCCTGCTTTTATCTAGAGGAATTCTTCGAAAATGAATTTTTTGTGCCTTTTGAATTAGTTTCTTCATCATTTGATGAATCTCTTATCACTGAGCTCTTCTGCTTAGAGGAAGTCTCTCGCACTACCCTCCCCGAATCACTTCCCATGGACACCACAAAATTCAAAACCTCTTACGAGGAACCACCCATATTGGAGCTTAAGAAACTTCCCCCTCATCTGCGGTATCTTTTCCTCAAAAATGACTCTAAGCTACCCGTTTTTATCTCCTCGGATCTGAGCAACTCAGAAATTTCTGAGTTGACTCTAGTTTTGCAAAATCACCGCCATGCAATTGTGTGGCAGTTATCCGATATTAAGGGGATTAGCCCATCATTCTGTACAAACAAGATTTTCTTTGATAATAACTTTCGTAGTACTATCCAGCCCCAACGACGTTTAAATCGAAACATGAAGGACGTCGTGAAGGCTGAGGTTATTAAACTTCTAGATGCGGGAATTATCTATCCCATCTCCGATAGTACTTGGGTAAGCCCATTATAGGTCGTGCCAAAGAAAGGCGGGGTCACGATAGTGGCCAATGAAAATAATGAATTAATTCCAACCCTTAATATTACGGGTTGGCGGATGTGCATTGATTACCGCAAACTCAATGATGCCACCCGAAAAGACCACTTCCCGCTTCCCTTTATCGACCAAATTTTAGAACGACTTTCCGGTCACTCCTTCTACTGCTTTCTCGACGGTCTCTCGGGGTACCTCCAAATCCCTATTTCACCTGAAGACCAGGAGAAGACTACCTTTACCTGTCCCTTTGGCACCTTCGCTTATAGACGGATTCCATTTGGTTTATGTAATGCGTCGGCTACATTTCAGCGATGTATGCTGGCGATATTCGATGAATTGGTAGAAGAAGTGATGGAGGTTTTTATGGACAACTTCTCGGTGTTTGGTAATTCTTTTGCAAATTGTTTAAAAAATCTCGAGCCTGTGTTGATTCGTTGTAAGGAAACTAACTTAGCCCTCAACTGGGAGAAATGCAATTTTATGGTCCGAGAGGGATTGGTCCTCGGCCATAGGATTTCAGGCAAGGGGATCGAGGTCGACCAGGAAAGATCAAAATTATTGAAAAGCTCCCCCCTCCAACGAATATTAAATCCATTCGTAGTTTTTTTGGGCACGCGGGATTTTATTGGCGTTTTATCCAAAATTTCTCCAAAATAATGAAGCCGATAACCCATCTTCTCGAGAAAGAGTAACCTTTCATTTTTAACAATGATTGTCTTCTTGCTTTCAATTTAATAAAAGAAAAATTAGTTAACTCTCCTATTCTAGTTGCTCTGGATTGGTCGCTCCCTTTCGAAATCATGTGCGATGCTAGTGATACTGTGGTGGGCGCGGTCTTAGGCCAGCCGGTGGATAAATTCTTCCACCCGATTTATTATGCAAGCAAGACACTCACGTCTGCACAGGCCAACTACACCACCACCGAGAAAGAGATCCTAGCAATTGTATCTGCCTTTGATAAGTTTAGGTCTTATATCACCCTCTCCAAAGCAATCATCTTTACGGATCATTCAGCTCTTCGCTTTTTTATTTAGCAAAGCGGACGCAAAGCCCCACCTTTTGCGATGGATCCTCCTCTTGCAGGAGTTTGATTTAGAAATCTGGGACAAAAGAGGGGCCGAAAATTTGGCGGCCGACCATTTATCTCGTTTAGAAAACCCTGCCAGCGAAATATTAGTGGAAGCCGACATTAACGATAAATTCCCTGAAGAGCGCCTCTTCGCTCTCGAAAATTCAAAAGATTATCTCGTGCCCTGGTTCGCCGACTTTGCCAATTATTTAGTGGCTCGGGTCTTGCCAAAGGAATTCTCAAGCCAGAAAAAGAAGAAATTCTTTTCTGATTTAAAGAATTATTTTTGGGAAGACCCTTTCTTATTCAGAGTCTGTGCGGATCAGGTAGTGCGGCGTTGCGTTTCGAGTAAGGAAGGAGTGCAAATATTGGGACATTGCCATGAAGGACCAATAGGTGGTCATTATCAAGCGAACCGCACTGCAAGAAAGGTGCTGGAGGCGGGTTTCTATTGGCCCACGCTATTCAAGGATGTTCACACCCTAGTGAGTACTTGCGATAGTTGCCAGCGGGCAGGCAATATCTCACGGCGGGACGAGATGCCTCAAAATATTTTCCTCGAATGTGAAATCTTCGATCTTTGGGGCATCGACTTCATTGGCCCCCTTCCTCCCTCTTATCAAAATAAATACATTCTCGTAGCTGTCGACTATGTATTAAGGTGGACGGAAGCGCAAGCTCTCCCCACCAACGATGCACGAGTCGTTGTAAAATTTCTAAAAAAATTATTCTCTCGATTTGGCATGCCGCGCGCTATAATTAGTGATAGGGGAGCCCATTTCTATAATAGCCAGTTTGCCAAAATTTTGGCAAAATATGGAGTAACGCACAAACTTTCCACCTCCTATCACCCCCAGACGAGCGGTCAAGTCGAGGTTGTTAATCGAGAATTGGAATGTATTTTAGAGAAAACTGTTGGGTATTGTATCCACAATGTACCTGATTTGAAGAAGCCCCTGAACAAGCTAAAGTAAATAGACAATGTATTTGATGAATTCTTTTAAGTTGTGCTTGCAGTTATTCCACGCTAAGTACACACCAATGTCAGGGTGCAGTAGGTCAATATACATGGGTCTGCGCGACGTAATCCCTCGTTGAGCAGATCAGTGTGTTGGCCTACGTGTATTCTCTCTATTGGAGTGTACTTATTTTCAAGTACAGGGCTGTGATAATGCAAGAGCAGACAAGGAGCAAGGATGGGTCAAGGAGCAGCTCATGGGTGGTAAGAGGAAAAATCGTCTAAGTGATAATCGACGAGAATCACCAAGTGATTCTCGCCGATTCGGCGAGAATCATTAGTGATTCTCGCCGAATCGTCGAGAATCACTGGCTGATTCTCTCCGTCTCTATCCGTCTAAATCAGAGCGTGCCAATAAGTCAAAATCGACGAGAATCACCTTTGATTCTCGCCGAATCGACGAGAATCACCTTCGATTCTCGCCGATTCGACGAGAATCACCTTCGATTCTCGCCGATTCGACGAGAATCACCTTCGATTCTCGCCGATTTTGCCTTAGACGATTTTCTGGATCCCGTTGGACCGGATCAAACATTAAGACGCTGATTTGAACCGCTTTTAGGGTTTCTTCAGGTAGGACCCATAACGGTCATAAAGTAGTATTCTACCGTATAAATACACGCGTATTTTGAACAGTAAATACACACAGAAAAATATACACGAGCCGTCGACGTGACCTAGATCGCGATACCTGCTCCGCCGCCGTCGCCGCTCGTGCTAGTTGTTCGCCGCTTTTGATCGTGGTTCTTCCAGATCTTCCGGCGACAGAAGCTTAGCCAAGCACTGCGTCTCACGCGTCTAACCAGAGATCCTTTGTCTCTTGATTCGTTGATCGGGAAAACCTTCCCTTTCCGAATCGATCGAGGCGATCGATCCTAGTGTGACCGTTGGAAGACCTTACTAGCTTTGCTACGAAAATTGAATCTCCAAAGACCAGCAGCAGCACTCCGTTGTCGCCGCCGATCCCGAGAACCAAGTCGCCGCCCTTCTTGCCGCTGCCACTTTCGGGGAGATTCTCTCCAAGTGAGACCTAGGGTTGTGGACTCTTCGTTGACTTCAAGAACACGTCATCGAACGAAGAGGGACACCTTAGTCTCCAAAAGTTGTTTGTATTTCTTGTACATTCTATTTTCATTTTTGTTGTAAAGGAATGTTGGTTCCTAGTTATAAGGGTTGGGTATAATCCGTGTTATGGGAGTGTTGACTCCTATGTGTGGAAGGGTTCCTTCCGTTAGTGCAAGGATTGGATTTCAATCCTGTTGGTGAAGTGACCGAGTCGTCCATGGTTGGGAGATAGGTCGAAGGGGGAAAGTGGATGTACCAAAATCGGGGAACCACTATAAATTGCTTGTGTCCTTTCTGTGTTGTGCTATTTTGTTGTCTTGTGCAGGTACAATTTCAATTCTGCAAAAACGCTGCACGTCACCTATTCCCCCCCCCCCATAGGTGAAGGTAGTTGACACTTGGTGGACTTTCAAGTGGTATCAGAGCGAGGTTGCTCATCAAAAAGGTTAACACCTTGAGTAGAATCCTGCCACTAGTGTCAAGAAGAAGGCAAACATCTACTATGGACGGACTCAAGTACACAGGCAAGATCCCAGTGTGCACCAGGCTCAACTTTCCTATCTGGAAGGAAAGGATCAAGTTCAACATGGAAGCGGTCGATCCCCGACTCTTCATGATCGTGGAGGAGGGACCTTATGTCCCCACTAAGGTCTCCACCATTGATCCTACCAAGAAAGTGCCAAAGAAAATTTCTGAAATGGACAAGGATGAGATGGTGCTGGTGGGACTTGACAAGAAGGCGCAGAACATTCTAGTCAGCGCGGTTGATGACTCAATGATGCAGAACTTCTGCAACTGCAGGACAGCAAAGGAGATCTGGCACTGCCTGATTATCCTAATGGAGGGCACTGATGAAGTGAGGGATGATCGGAGATCCCTCCTGAACCAGAAATATGAGGCCTTCAGACAAGGGCCTAAGGAAGAGATCGGAGTCACCTTCGAGAACTTCCTCAAGATTGTCAATGCCCTCAAAGGATATGGAAGAGTGTTCACTGATGGTGAACTTAATGATAAATTCATTAGGTCCCTTACTAAAGAATGGGACACAAAGATCTGCGCCATCCGAGAGTTTGGAAGACTCGCTGAAACAGACCCGCAAATTTTGTTTGGGAAGCTGATGTCCTATGAGCTTCAACTGAACACACAGAAAGCAGAAGAAGCAGAGAAGGCTGCAGCCAAGGAAAAGATTGTGGCTTTAAAAGCCATTCACTCCAGGAAGGGCAAGGGTGCAGTTTCATACCGTGCCAGGAAAAAGGATGAGGAGGAGGACTCCGAGCCATGCTCCTCCAGCTCAGAGTTGTCTGAGGAATATTTCTCCCACATCACCCGAGAATTCAAGAAGTTCCTCATGATGAGGAATCAAAGAAAGAGAGACGGCTCCTCCTCCAGGCATCTGAAGAAAAATTATTCTTCTGACAGGTATGAATCTAAACCGAACAAACATCGCTCCTCTGACATTATTTGTTTTGGATGCAATAAGCCAGGACACGTCGTGGCCGACTGCCACCAAGGCAAGAGAGAAAAGGGGAAGGGAGGGGAGCACAAGTCCTCTAGAGATAAGAAGAAAGAGAGGAGCTACATCGCCAAAAAGCCAAAGACACTGAGTGAATCTGATTCCTCAGACTCCAGTGATGATGAGGAAGCCTACTTCGGGCTAGTGGGTCGCTCCGACTCAGAAGGAGAATGCCCCCCTTTTACTGGGAAGGTAAAAGCTCACACCTCTCTCTCCGACTCTGAATATGATCCTGAGTCTCAGGATGATGACCCTGAGGATAGCCTTTCGGCCCGCGAAGCGGAGCTCCTCGAGAAGTATGAACTTCTGCTCAACACTTTCGAGGAGTGTCGTAAGAGATTGAAGGCTGAGAAAAAGGAAGTGAAGTTCCTTAAGGGTGAGAGTGTCTCCCTAAGGGAAGAGATCACCAGTTTGATCTCTCTCCGACAGGAGCACCTAGACCTGACTTCAAAGCATTCAGAGTCTCTTAAGCTCCTTGATCTTAAACAGGAGGAAGTCGACAAGTTGGAAGAACAACTTGCGGCAGAAAGGAAGATCGTCAAGAGCTTCTCTATGCCCAAAACAGTTCTTCCAGTTGTTGATACCTTCTCTGCTCAGGCCAAAGGAGCTGGCTTGGGGCATGTAGGGGTATCTGGTTCCTCATCCAGGAGAAACAGGAACCAGAGAAAGAATAAGGGCGCCAAGAAGGCCTCTGCTGCTGAAAAGGGAAAAGCTCCCCTCAGTCCTATTGCGTTCAGAAAGCCTGGCTTTCCTTGCAACCAACATGACTTTGAGTCAACCTTTGGTCATCATTTCCGGCCCTCGGTTGCAAAGCCAAAGAGCCGATATGATGGTTGGACTTTCCCCCGCAACTTCGGTGAGAGTGTCTTCAAGGCACCTTATGAGGAAATCCACATGGGAAATTATGGTCAATTCTCCAGCGGCCATAATGGAGAGCAGGCACCAAAATCCAAGCCTGTTATACTGAAGAAACAGAAGGTGAAGAAGTCATGTGACTGCAATCACTATGATGCCTCCACCTCCAGATCCAAGGCCCCGGCTGTACCCACCATTCTCAGGGTAAAGCAGGAGGCAAGGAAGAGGTACAACAGATTCGACTGTTGGTGTTGTGGCAAAGTTGGTCACTTTGCCGTGGATTGTTGGTTTAATCCGAGGTATAACGAGACTCCCTATGTTAACAATGCGAGGCCGACCACTCGTAAGGTTAACCACCCGAGGGGGAGTATGCTAACCAAGAATCTAGGACCCAAGTTGGATTGGGTTCCTAAGGGAAATTAAATTTGTTTTGCAGGAATGTCCAAAGGCCACCAAAATGCCAATATGGTACTTGGACAGTGGATGCTCCCGGCATATGACTGGGACAAGAAGCCTGCTGCATGATTACACTCCAGTCGAGAATGGTCCCAAAGTCATCTTTGGGGGGTCAGATCGAGGAGTTACCAGAGGTTACGGTATGATTTCCAACGGTATAATCTCTATCACCGACGTGGCTTATGTTGAAGGGTTAAACCATAACCTGATCAGTGTAAGTCAGTTATGTGATAAAGGTTATGACGTTAAGTTCTGCAAGGATAAATGTCTGATAATATCATGTGCCTCTTCTGAGACGGTATTAACAGGCATTAGGAGCAGAAATATCTTCTGCTTAAATTTTCTTAGTTTAAGTTCATCTACCCCCATATGCCTAGTGGCAACAGGCAGTGCATCTCTTTGTGAACAATGGCACAAGAGATTGGCACATATCAATTTCAAAACAATTAGTATGCTGTTTTCTAAAAACTTAGTAAGGGATGCTCCCATTATCAAGTGCATCAAAGATAGCCCCTGTCCTGCATGCCAGATGGGCAAACAGACTCGGGCTACCTTTAAGAGCATTGCAGACAAAGACACTTCCTGATGTCTTTATCTTCTACATATGGACTTGTTTGGTCCAATGCAAGTTCATAGCTTGGGAGGCAAGTCCCATACGCTAGTGATAGTTGATGATCACTCTCGGTTTACATGGGTGTTCTTCTTAAAATGAATGTCAGATACGTTTGACATCTTCACTAGTTTTGTCAAGCAGGTTCAGAACGAATTTAACTGCTCTGTGGTCAAAATCCGAAGTGACCATGGAACAGAATTTGAATCTGGTGCTATGACAGAGTTTTATGAAGAACAAGGTATCTTTCATGAGTTTTCCTCCCCGCGCACTGCTCAGCAAAATGGAGTTGCGGAGAGGAGAAATAGAACTCTCATTGAAGCTTGCACGACAATGTTGAAAGACGCTTCTCTCCCAGAATACTTCTGGGCGGAGGCGGTCAATATAGCTTGTCATGTACAAAACTGAGCATTGATCAACAAGCATCATCGTAAGACGCCTTATGAGCTACTGAGAGGCAGGAAACCAACCATGTCCTACTTAAGGATTTTTGGTTGCAGATGTTATGTACTGAATAATGGGAAGTACCCGCGTACTAAATTTGGTGAAAAATGCTTCGAAGGCATATTCATGGGCTATAGTACCCACAGTCGGGCATACAGGGTCTTCAATAAGAAAACCCTAGTGGTAGAGGAATCAATTAATGTTGTATTTGATGAAGGAAGCGTGCTTAACAGCAATTCTTCCAGAGGTATTCTTGAAGATGCAGGTGCACGACTTGAACAGCTGTGTCTCAATGAGACCGCTAAAGATGAATCACCTAAGTACGTCAAAGTTTCCACCTCAACGCCGACTGGGAATGTTGAAGATCAAAATGAAGAAAATCTCTTAGAAGAAGGAGAAGCCCAAGAAGTAGTCGAAGCTCCAGACGCCAGACTTCTAGAGCTCCGGCACGTGAGGGATCATCCTAGAGATCAGATCATTGGAGATCCTCGTGACGGTGTCAGAACACGAAGAGGTACTATTAACGAGAATTTGCATCTCAGTTTTCTGTCACATGTTGAGCAAAAGAAGTTCGACGAGGCGAACAAAGATGCAACATGGATTTTGGCCATGCAAGATGGACTGCATCAATTCGAACGATGCAACGTTTGGACGCTGGTTCCCAGACCACAAAAGCAGAATGTGATTGGCACCAAGTGGTTCTTCAGAAATAAACTGGATGAACATGGTGTCATCATAAAGAACAAGGCCAGGCTGGTGGCTCAAGGTTACAGACAGGAGGAGGGGATTAATTTCGACCAGACCTTTGCACCAGTGGAAAGGCTCGAGGCAATCAGATTGTTCCTAGCGTATGCTTCGCACAAAGGATTCACAGTCTATCAAATGGATGTGAAATCAGCATTCTTGAATGGAGACCTGAAAGAGGAAGTATACGTCGCTCAACCCCCAGGTTTTGTGAATCCTACTTATCCGAATCATGTATATTTTCTTAATAAAGCTCTATATGGTTTAAAACAAGCTCCACGAGCTTGGTATGAGACTTTATCTAGTTTTCTTCTTGAGAACAAGTTCTCTAGAGGTAAAATAGATAAGACATTGTTTCTCAGGGAAGTCAAAGGCAAGATTTTGCTGGTGCAAATCTATGTCGATGACATTATATTTGGCTCAGCGGACAACAATCTTTGCAAAACATTTTCTAAACTTATGCAAGGAAAGTTTGAAATGAGCAGTATGAGAGAGCTAAAGTATTTCTTGGGACTTCAAGTGAAACAGTCTGCGGATGGAATCTTGATAAGTTAATTTATATAGTTATTTTAGTTTAGTTTTTTTATAAATAAATAGTATAATTTATCTGGATTTATATTAATATATATAATAGTTCGTTTATTTTTATATTTCAGGTCAATATGGGCTCCAAATATCATTTTCAAGTCCATGGCAAAGATCTGAAAACATTTTGAGAAAATTAACATTTTTGGCCACGGATAGCTGAAATTCATATGGCCATAACTTTCAAACCAGGAAGAGTTACGGGACGTGCAACTAGTCAACGGAAAGAGGACGACGTCCTCTACAAATCTGGAGAATTTCACAAGTACACGCCCCAATAACACGGGCGTGACCAGGGTGTGAACACGGGCGTGTCTAGTCCAAGAAAATAATTTTTTCCAGAAATCTTCCCGGGGCAATTCTGGAACATTTCCCAAGTACACGCCCCCCTATCACGGGCGTGACCTAGGGCGTGACTAACCCGAAACTGCCGAATTGATGCCAGAATGCACCGTTTCCAGTCGTTTGCTGACCCGGTCAGTACACGCCCTAGGTCACGGGCGTGACCTAGGGGCGTGACACTTCAGGAACTGCCAGAATCTACTCCCGCCGTTTTCAGCTTCCCGCGGTTTTCCAGAAACTTAAGTGACACGCCCTAGGTCACGGGCGTGACCTAGGGGCGTGACCCGCCATTTAACAGATTTTGGCGGTTTCTCCTCCAACGTTCCCGGGCTTTCAAGACGACGGTTTCCGAGCCTGACACGCCCTAGGTCACGGGCGTGACCAAGGGCGTGACCTTGCAGAAATTTTTCCTATAAATTGCAGATGAGTTCAGAAGCAGGGGGAGAGCCAGGAGGCCAATCTAGGAGTAGCTTCAGTAGATTATTTTCAAGTTTTTATGCATTTTGCTTATGTACTTTTCAATTTCATAGTTTAGCCTTTAATTCTAGCCCTTTTTTATTTTCTTTCTATGTATCCCTATTTTCATTTCCACTTGATCATGATAAGCTTTTCATTATAATAAAATATTTCTTTTTGTCAAACTCTTTTCTTATCGTTTCGAGTTAGCTTTGATTTATTAGCTTTGATTCCGATCTAAGATCCGTATCCTAAATGACCGAGAGGTTGCGGATACGGGGAGATCACTCAAAGATAAAAGGAGTTGATTGCAATCCTCGAGAGAGGACGACATGACTCTTCCGGATTGGAGTGAAATCCAATAGAGGGGTTCACCTCCTAAAGCAGGCTTAGGGGTTTCGACTGGCTGAGAGGTCAACAGGCCCCGAGTCTAATATGACATTTCTTATACTATATTTCGATAGGTACACTTGCCTATTTCGAGATTATAGTTTGGATATAATTTTTAAAACTATAAAATTCTCATCAAGTTTTTGGCGCCGTTGCCGGGGAACATTTTTGTTGATATTTTGAAAGCGCGAATTTTATTACTTTTATCATTCTAATTCTCTACCTCAATTCTCTTTGCTTTTTCTTTTTAAATTCATCTCTATTAGGTAACTGTTGTGTTTATTTTCTTTTATTAAAAAAACATGTTATCTCATTTGGCCGCTAAAATTGCCCAGCTACAAAATCAACTAGATATTTTGGAAGCCGCAAAAAAATGCCAAAGTCTTTGTTTTTATTGTGGCGGTTCTCATCAAAGTGAGTATTGTTATCATTATAATTATTATAAAAAACTTTCTTTTGACAATAATTTTGATATTAATTATGATAATAATTCTTCTCACTTTTATGATAATTCCAATGTTTATGAACATAATCTTTCTAATTTTTCCAATGTTCATTTTTCCAATGTTCATTTTTCAGATTATAATGCGCATAATTATTTTGATGTAAATAATTATTCTTCCAACTCGGATGAAAACTTCTCTTGGTCGCAAGATCAACCGGAAGGTTTCCCGAGTTATGAGAATAATTATTTGGATCAAAATTTTTGTTTTTCTTCTTCCGCACCGCAAGCTTTTGGGGAATCTTCTCAATCTCAATCTGATTCTTCCCCCCAAAATTTAGATGAAAATTTTCTTACGTTTAGTGATTCTTCTCATTTGGATACTGTTGCTAATAAGTAACATGAATTTTCATGCCCCCCCGCAGTTGCTTATACCGAAGAAGAAGAAGAAAAACTTTTATTTCAAGAACTTGTTAGGTGTATGAACGCATTGGAAGCAGTAGAAGAAGAATATGTTTCTCCTTCTACTACTCCTCATTTTCCTCCTATTAATGAATCTCCTTGCACAATTTATGATTTTCTAGGAGCGCAAATTTATGAACATGATGCTTCCGACGATTTTATTTTAAATAAATTTTCGGACGAAAAATTAATTTTGGAAAATAAACAACCCGAGCCTAATCTTATAACTTCGCAAGAGTCTCCTCCGTGCGAAGATTTTTCTGACGCACTTCTTTTTGATTTTTCCTTCCCTAACAAGTTTCAGGAAGAAGATGAGCCGTTGCAATCCAATGTTGTGCCCGACCCTTTTGCCGCTCATCTAGAAAGATTCAAATCACCTCAGGTATGTATAGGTGATTTGAATCTAAATTTTCAAGTCAACTGCAAGAAGGAAAATCAAGAAGCAAGCGGAGGAGTAGCCGGGCAAGCGACTTTGGCATCTTCGCCAAAGCGCGAATTAAGGGAGTTGCCCGTTCATTTCAATTTTTATTTTCCTTTCTCCTAACCAGAACCGTCTAGCTTAAAGACGGGAAAAAGAAAAGCGCTCTCGGGAGACACCCCTTGCTTATCTTTTAATTTCTATGCATTTTTATTTTTCTAAATTTTCACCAACTGTTTTTCTTCCCCCCCTCCTACTTGACTTATAAACATTAGGGACAATGTTTATTTTTAAGTATGGGGGTTGATTCTTATTTATTATTTTTATTTAAAAATCAAAAAAAAATGAAAAATCTTTAAAATTTTTAAAGATAATTTTTAAAAATTATCCAAAATACAAAAAATTTTTTTTGTGATTTTTAAAAAAAATGAAAAAGAATATAGAAAAAAAACAAAAGAAAACAAAAATAATAAACCCCTACTTAATTTTTGTGATTTTTAGAAATTTATTTTGAGTTTATTTATAAGAATTTTTATAATTTTTGATTTTCTAAACTTTTATTTCATCAAAGTTAGTTAAAATTAATTTTTAGGTGATTTTATTTTAAGAAATAAATTTATGAAGTAAATTTGTTTAGAGAAATTTATTTAGCTTTTTTCTCTTTTATTTTAATTAGTTTCAATTTTATAGTGCTTAGTTTAACAATTTTTAGATTATAATTATCTCCACTTTGAACTTTAAGATTCTTAGGAAATTTTAATTTACTTTAGTTGCTCTCTTTTAATTTTAATTTAATCTAAATATTGTTTAGCCTTCCCTTGTTTTAATTTTTCTTGTTAGATCATATGTCACGGGGATAAGAGCATAAAATTCATTATCCCCTGGTACACATATGCAAGTTTTTATTTTTGGTTAGATCATATGTCATGGGAATTAAATATTCCTTGGTACACATATGCAACCCCCAAAAAAAGGAGTAAGAGGATAAAATTCATTACTCCTAAGTAATTTTGTTTGAAAAGAAAAATAAGAAAAAAAAACATCAAAAAAAAAGAAAAAAATTGTGTAGGGTGAGAGGATAAAATTCATCACCCCCAATCAAAGATCTCTTCAATTCCCTTTTTCCAAACCCAAAGCCCAATATAATTGCTTTAGTTTTAAATTAAAATCGTAAGAGAGCATTAGTAGTAGTTTAAATTTTCCTCGAAGTCTCTTTTTAGTGAAAGAAGTGTTTATAATTTTTAATCTAACTTTGTTTACTAACTACTTAATTTTGAGATCTAATTATTTTATTAGAGAAAATTTGCTAAATATTTATCTTTTCTCATTTTATTTTCATATTTTAGGACTTAAAAATTTGAATCACTTAAGCTAATTTTTAACTTTCTTTTGATTTAATAAATTTTTAGTTCAATTAAAAATTTATATTATTTTCTTATAAATACTTCTCATAGTTTTGTTCTGGAATAGCAAAAGTTTAAGTGTGGGGGTATTTGATAAGTTAATTTATATAGTTATTTTAGTTTAGTTTTTTTATAAATAAATAGTATAATTTATCTGGATTTATATTAATATATATAATAGTTCGTTTATTTTTATATTTCAGGTCAATATGGGCTCCAAATATCATTTTCAAGTCCATGGCAAAGATCTGAAAACATTTTGAGAAAATTAACATTTTTGGCCACGGATAGCTGAAATTCATATGGCCATAACTTTCAAACCAGGAAGAGTTACGGGACGTGCAACCAGTCAACGGAAAGAGGACGACGTCCTCTACAAATCTGGAGAATTTCACAAGTACACGCCCCAAGGACACGGGCGTGACCAGGGTGTGAACACGGGCGTGTCTAGTCCAAGAAAATAATTTTTTCCAGAAATCTTCCCGGGGCAATTCTGGAACATTTCCCAAGTACACGCCCCCCTGTCACGGGCGTGACCTAGGGCGTGACTAACCCGAAACTGCCGAATTGATGCCAGAATGCGCCGTTTCCAGTCGTTTGCTGACCCGGTCAGTACACGCCCTAGGTCACGGGCGTGACCTAGGGGCGTGACACTTCAGGAACTGCCAGAATTTACTCCCGCCGTTTTCAGCTTCCCGCGGTTTTCCAGAAACTTAAGTGACACGCCCTAGGTCACGGGCGTGACCTAGGGGCGTGACCCGCCATTTAACAGATTTTGGCGGTTTCTCTTCCAACGTTCCCGGGCTTTCAAGACGACGGTTTCCGAGCCTGACACGCCCTAGGTCACGGGCGTGACCAAGGGCGTGACCTTGCAGAAATTTTTCCTATAAATTGCAGATAAGTTCAGAAGCAGGGGGAGAGCCAGGAGGCCAATCTAGGAGTAGCTTCAGTAGACTATTTTCAAGTTTTTATGCATTTTGCTTATGTACTTTTCAATTTCATAGTTTAGCCTTTAATTCTAGCACTTTTTTATTTTCTTTCTATGTATCCCTATTTTCATTTCCACTTGATCATGATAAGCTTTTCATTATAATAAAATATTTCTTTTTGTCAAACTCTTTTCTTATCGTTTCGAGTTAGTTTTGATTTATTAGCTTTGATTCCGATCTAAGATCCGTATCCTAAATGACCGAGAGGTTGCGGATACGGGGAGATCACTCAAAGATAAAAGGAGTTGATTGCAATCCTCGAGAGAGGACGACATGACTCTTCCGGATTGGAGTGAAATCCAATAGAGGGGTTCACCTCCTAAAGCAGGCTTAGGGGTTTCGACTGGCCGAGAGGTCTTAATCGATCAACCTAAGTTTAGTCGAGAGCGTATTCTCGAGAGAGCCGTTTTCGTATTTTAGGAACCTCCACGGTCGAAGCGGATAATCTAGAAGTTTGTCTTTAAGATAAGTTTATTTCAATTCAAAGTAAGTTTAGATCAAGTGCTTCCTTTTATTTTATTTTCTAATAATAGTTTTAATTCACTCCTTTTATTTGCCGATAAAATAATATTAATTTGCGTGAGTAGGAGTACTCAACAGGCCCCGAGTCTAATACGACATTTCTTATACTATATTTCGATAGGTACACTTGCCTATTTCGAGATTATAGTTTGGATATAATTTTTAAAACTATAAAATTCTCATCAAATCTTCATCTCTCAGACGAAGTTCACCCATGAACTCCTCAAGAAATTTGGTATGGAGAATGCAACCTCTCTGAGGACTCCAATGGGATCCACTATGTCTCTGGATAAGGATGAGAAAGGTAAACCTTTCGATGAAACCAAATACAGAAGCATCATTGGATCCCTGCTCTACCTTACTGCTAGTAGACCGGATATCATGTTCTCCACATGTGTCTGTGCCAGATATCAGGTGAACACTAAGGAATCTCACTATGTCGCTGCAAAGCGAATTCTAAGATACCTTAAAGGTACTCCCAATCTTGGCTTGTGGTACCCGAGAAACAATGATGTCGAGCTAATAGGCTTTTCAGATGCTGATTTTGCAGGGAGTAGGGATGACAGGAAAAGCACTTCCGGGACGTGTCAATTCCTCGGAAGAAGGCTTATCTCATGGAACAACAAGAAGCAGAATTGTGTAGCAACCTCCACAGCAGAGTCTGAGTACATCTTGGCAGGCAGCTGTTGCGCACAACTCCTATGGATCAGAAACCAGTTAGCCGACTACGACCTTCAGTTCACGGAAGTACCAATGTACTGCGACTCCTCCAGTGCAATTGCAATTGCCAACAATCCGGTATCGCACAGCAGAACGAAGCATATTGAAATGCGCTACCACTTCATTCGGGAGCACGTGGAGAACAAGGACATCTCTCTCTGTTATGTCCCCACGGACAAGCAGATTGCAGATATTTTCACAAAGCCCTTAGACGAAGCCAAGTTCAGTCTTTTCAAAACTGAATTGGGGATGCTTAACTCTGAGGACTGAAGACTACAGACTCTCCCGGCTCGTGCATCTAGGGGGAGCCTCTGCCCGGAACTCAAGTGTGAGCATAGTTGCAAGACCTGAGGGGGAGCAAGGGGTCAAATGCAACCGACCCAGATTTGTAGAAGCCGAAAAGGGGGAGATTACCCTCTCGGCTAAGGCTAAGGTGGCTCCAAGGTTGCTCTCAAGCAATTGGTATTGGTAATGAATATCTCTCTCAACTCGATTTTAACTTTATGATTTTCATTCTCATACGCTCTATTCACCTTAGCTTGTAGGGTTTAGGCTTCTTCAAATAGGGGGAGATTGTTGGGTATTGTATCCACAATGTACCTGATTTGAAGAAGCCCCTAAACAAGCTAAAGTAAATAGACAATGTATTTGATGAATTCTTATAAGTTGTGCTTGCAGTTATTCCACGCTAAGTACACACCAATGTCAAGGTGCAGTAGGTCAATATACACGGGTCTGCGCGACGTAATCCCTCGTTGAGCAGATCAGTGTGTTGGCCTACGTGTATTCTCTCTATTGGAGTGTACTTATTTTCAAGTACAGGGCTGTGATAATGCAAGAGCAGACAAGGAGTAAGGATGGGTCAAGGAGCAGCTCATGGGTGGAAAGATAATAAATCGTCTAAGTGATAATCGACGAGAATCACCAAGTGATTCTCGCCGATTCGGCGAGAATCATTAGTGATTCTCGCCGAATCGTCGAGAATCCTGAGCTGATTCTCGCCGTCTCTATCCGGCTAAATCAGAGCGTGCCAATAAGTCAAAATCGACGAGAATCACCTTTGATTCTCGCCGAATCGACGAGAATCACCTTCGATTCTCGCCGATTCGACGAGATCACCTTCGATTCTCGCCGATTTTGCCTTAGACGATTTTCTGGATCCCGCTGGACCGGATCAAACGTTAAGACGCTGATTTGAACCGCTTTTAGGGTTTCTTCAGGTGGGACCCATAACGGTCATAAAGGAGTATTCTACCGTATAAATACACGCGTATTTTGAACAGTAAAGACACACAGAAAAATATACACGAGCCGCTGACGTGACCTAGATCGCGATATCTGCTCCGCCGCCGTCGCCGCTCGTGCTAGTTGTTCGCCGCTTTTGATCGTGGTTCTTCCAGATCTTCCGGCGACAGAAGCTTAGCCAAGCACTGCGTCTCATGCGTCTAACCAGAGATCCTTTGTCTCTTGATTCGTTGATCGGGAAAACCTTCCCTTTCCGAATCGATCGAGACGATCGATCCTAGTGTGACCGTTAGAATACCTTGCTAGATTTGCTATGAAAATTGAATCTCCAAAGACCAGCAGCAACACTCCGTTGTCGTCGCCGATCCCGAGAACCAAGCCGCCGCCCTTCTTGCCGCCGCCGGTTTCGGGGAGATTCTCTCCAAGTGAGACCTAGGGTTGTGAACTCTTCGTTGACTTCAAGAACACGTCATCGAACGAAGAGGGACACCTTAGTCTCCAAAAGTTGTTTGTATTTCTTGTACATTCTATTTTCATTTTTGTTGTAAAGGAACGTTGGTTCCTAGTTGTAAGGGTTGGGTGCAATCCGTGTTGTGGGAGTGTTGACTCCTACGTGTGGAAGGGTTCCTTCCGTTAGTGCAAGGATTGGATTTCAATCCTGTTGGTGAAGTGACCGAGTCGTCCCTGGTTGGGAGATAGGTCGAAGGGGGAAAGTTGATGTACCCAAATCGGGGAACCACTATAAATTGCTTGTGTCCTTTCTGTGCTGTGCTATTTTGTTGTCTTGTGCAGGTACAATTTCAATTCCGCAAAAACGCTGCACGTCACCTATTCCCCCCCCCCCCCATAGGTGAAGGTAGTTGACACTTGGTGGACTTTCAAAAACCGTATCTTTAAACAGGAAGGATTGGGCACTAAAACTAGATGATGCACTATGGGCCTATCGAACGACATATAAGACAGCCATTGCCTGCACGCCGTATCGATTGGTTTATGGTAAGGCTTGCCACCTTCCAGTTGAGTTAGAGCACCGTGCGTTTTGGGCCCTCAAAACATTAAATCTAGATCCCACCCTAACCGCCGAACACCGTAAATTTCAGCTCAATGAACTCGACGAATGGCGGACGAATGCTTACGAGAGTAATAGGCTTTATAAAGAGCGAACAAAGTTCTACCATGACAAAAATATTAAATTTCCTAAATCTTTTTCGCCGGGCGATCTCGTCCTTCTTTATAACTCTCGGCTTCGCCTCTTTCCAGGTAAATTAAAATCGTGATGGTCCGACCCCTTTATTGTTAAAGAGGCTTGGTCGTATGGGACGGTTCTCATTTCGCACACGGATAACGGTGAATTCAAGGTAAATGGTCAACGATTAAAACTCTATTTACCTAACGATTTACTTCCTACTGCGACGGAACAATTACTGCTATCAAACTCATGAACTATTTCATTTCTCCTTCATTTGGACTGTAATAATTTAAGACCTCTTATTATTGGACAATATTCTTTTGGTCGAGCTCAAACGACGTTTATAAATAAAGGGCGCTCTTGGGAGGCAACCGAAATCATTTTTCTATTTTCTTTATTTTACACTTTTTGCCCCGGACGGCTCCACAAGTTGAGGCTTCTAAAATCACCGCCGCCAATGCTGCTAAATCCATCACAAAGTCCAACAGAAGACCTTTCCTGAAAATTCAAAGCACAAGCATGGTGGAGCGGCATCACTCAGCTTTCGCTGCAAAATAAAACCGGGGAAATACCTGTTTTTCAATTCTGTCTTTCATTTCTGTACTTTAATTTTCTCTCGTTCTCCAACCTCCTTCTCCATTGAGGACAATGTAGATTTTAAGCTTGGGGGAGGACTTCCTCCTTCTTTTTGCTTTTTGTAAATATCTTTTACTTTTTGTAAATATTCTTCAAAAATCCAAAAAATCCAAAAATCCAAAAAAATATATATAGCTGCATTTTGGTATTTCAATAGTACCCCATGTTTGTGTTTTATTTTTCTCAAAATTCTTTATAAACAACGTAGTTAATTATAATTTTTTAATCATATTTCACAAGTAAAATGTTGGTCATGCTGTGTTTCTAATTCACGGTAGCATGTTAAGGTGAAATATTTCTCTAAAACGCGCATTTCTATTATGGTTTTCCGTTCTTTATTTTCTTTACTTTCTCTAAAATTCATCATCCACTATTTTCCTTTTCATTTTTAGATAATTTTTGTAAGGACAACTTTTGAATAACGTAGTAGATATGAACGATCCAAGTCACATATTATTTCTATTTTCAAGATAATTAAATCAATCTTCTTTTATTATCTCGGACTTGCTTTTTGAAATTTTTCAAATCTATGTTTTAAATAAATTTAAAAAGCGTGAAAATGATTTAGGCCATTTTTGTTTACGTTTGAGCTTTCCTGCCAACCTAAAATCTTTTACCACTAGTTAGCCGCTTTTGAGCCTTTTTTCCAATTTCGTTTGATAACTCCACATAGCATTTCATTTTCACCAAAGCTAAAATTTCTACCTATCTAATCACGCTAATTTTTTTTTAGTTTCATTCAAAAATTTTTGTAATCATGATAGGAAATTTTGTGTTATCTTTGGAGAAATTGTTGAAAAAAGTGTACTCAAAAGCAATGTTTGATTTTATTTGGCCAATTCAAAATGAAAAAAAAAATTTTATGGCCTTTGTTTTGAAAAAAAGAAAAAAAAATTAAGAAAAAATAACAAATATTAATAAAGAAGAAAAAGAAAGAAAAAATATATATATTTTGTTTAAAATAAAATTTTTTTTTGAAACTCTTTGTTTTGATTTAGTGTGATTTTAAGCCTCCATGTTTATCTTTGAATTTCACTTCTATTCATGATCCTAAACCAAACGTTTCGGTCCTATTAAATCCTTTTGATTCACGCCTTTTTAAATCTTATTTAACAGCTACGAAAAGAAGAAAAGTAAATCAGTTTTAGTTCTGGATTTAAACTTACATTTTTGTTGTTTAATTGATATAATTATAATGTGTTTCTTGGATCTAGTAACAACTCAATACGTTCTTTTCATTTTCGTTGCCTTGCTTAAATCTATTTAAAGAATCTCGTCAAAATTCTGGATGATTTATTTTCGTTACGTAAAGTTTATAAAAGTTAAACCATACCAAAATAATTGTTTTAGATTTACGTTTTATATTCTCCCTACTTGGAATTTCGCATATTACTTGTGTAAGAATGATTAAAACTTTTTGAATTAGTCACTTTTATGATTAGCTAGTTTTTATATTTTTTTCTTGGGGACAAGCAAAACTTAAGTTTGGGGGAATTTGATAATACGGTTTGCAGTCAATTTAATTAGGTATTTTCAGGGTTTTAAAGCAAATCATGTCTTGTAAAGTGCTTATTTTGATTCCCCTTTGTATATATTTTTGTCGCTAATGCGTTTTTCTGCTTTTTGCAGGTTTTCATGGCTTTCAGCCGAATTTTGTTATGACACGCCCCCGGGTCACGCCCTACCTAGGCGTGTACCTAGGGCGTGTAACCCAGAGGAATGAAGCAATTTGTCCGAAACTGCATTCTGTGGAAACTTAGTGTACACACCCTCTGTCATGCCCGTGTCACATCCGACACGGGCGTGTTCCAGAGGCATGTCCCCAGGTTCCGAGGAATCGCCGCAACGCGCTTGTTTTTCCCGCTCCACCGTCGCAATGAATGTGTCACGCCCCCGGGTCACGCCCGACCCGGGCGTGACATATGGGTGTGTACTTCAACAACCATGCCCGTCAACTCTAGCAATTAATTTCAGCACGAAAAAGTCGTACCGACCGTGTCACGTCCCAGGTACACGCCCGACTAGGGAGTGTCAGGGGGCTTGACCCATCCCGAAAAAATCTATAAATTGAGCCCTTCCCCAAGGGTTCAGGATCACTTTTTTTGCTGAGAGGGGAAGGCTCTGCCCCTTTATTTAATATTCCTTTTTATGTTTTTCCCCTCTTTCTCTCTTTCTTACTTTGTATTTTTCTTAATCCTAGTTTAGTTAAGCTTTTGTAATAGCTTTTGTTAATGCTTTAGTTGCTAATGATAGGGACAGAATAGGATTTTCAATTCCATGCACTTGTAATCTCGTTCATTTTCATGTTGTAAGCTCGCTTTAATTTTAATAAAAGTGCTCTTGTTTTCTTCTCTTTACTACATTGTGTCTTTATGCTTTACTACTTATCCCCCCTCTTCCACCTCACCATGATTAACTAATCCTCCATGTACTCGATCTTGAAGATCCGAGGTTCGAGTGATTAGGTTATGATGCTTTGAATCTTACCTTTTCTTTTTAGTGTTTAGCCTTGAATTACTCTAGATTTATCACGGGTTGGAAGTATATCATCGATATATACTCTCCACCTTTTCTTTCATTCTGGGCTAGCCGAGAGGCCGAAAGTTTGAAATGAGCACTCAAGAGTAAAGGGAGTTGTTCGCACCCCTCGAGAGAGGCAGACGTTCAAATCTCCCGGATTAGAGTAAAATCCAATAGAGGGGTTCGCACCATAAAGCGGGTTTTAAGCCTCCGATTCGGATGAAAGTTCGGTCAGACCTTCCTAAACTCAGATGGGCATGACTTCGAGAGAAGCATGTTCTTGCTTTTAGAACCTCCGCGGTCAAGGTCTCTTGCCTTATTAATTTAAAAAGTTTATTATTGCATCTTTTGATAAACTTAAGCCGAGGTGATTCTCGATCGAGTACTATCGCTTAATTATCATTTAGCTTTTGTCTAATTTGCAAGTAAAACATTCTCACTTCTCTAATTTAGTAAGCAACCCCAAAACAACTTTTAATTGATAAGATAATAGTAACTCCTTGAAGTAGAAGTACTCAATTCACCCCGGGTAATACGACCTTGATGAAAGTGCAAGTTAGATCTGATATACTCTAGAGGGGGGGGGGGGTGAATAGAGTATGGTGCTTGCTAAAAACTTTTTACAACAGTTGTTGTAATCCTAAGTGAACAGGGAAGCAAATAATATAATGTAATCTAAACACAGAATAATCACAATATACAAAGGAATCTAATCACAAGCCACAGCTAGAAACAAAAGAAAAATATACAACCAGATGACACAAGGAGCTATATTGGTTCCCCAATCAACCTGGGTACATCCACTCTTCTACCACCCTAGGTAGGAATCCACTGCAGGATGAGTTGATCAGGTGTCCTGGGCACCAATGAGCTTTTGATAAGGTGCTCAAAAACCAAACCAGATTTTTTGATCAGGTGTCTTGCCACCAATGAGCTTTTGATAAGGTGCTCAAAAACCAACACAAACTTTTGAAGGGAGTTTGAAAAACCCTTTACAGCAGAGAGAGAGAGAGGGAAAGAGATGATCTTCTCTGTCAACAGTCAGGGAGAAGATAGTGGATGTTGTCAAAGCTCCCCCTGAGATCAGTAGTTGTTCAGTAAGTGAAGCTTTGCAGTAGGGTGATAGGCCTTCAGAAAATTGATCTCCAGCAAATGATGATTTCAGCAACAGCTGAAATGTGAGGTGTCTGGAGTCTTGAATGATGATGGTCTTGAACACTTGAATCAAAAGAGATCTGAAGATTTCAGTTTGTTGATCTCCTTTGGTGATGGTGTTCTTGTATGAATCTTTGAGACTGAGAATGTATGCAACTCTTTCTCTTTCTCTTGTGTAATTATTGTTGTGAGAGTTGTTGTTGCAGAGAATATTTTTCTAACTTCTTGTTCTTCTGCTCTAGGAATAATGAAAAATCTTGTCTTTTATTCATTTTTGTCTGAATAGAAATGATCCACTGTCAAGATAGCTGTTGGCCTGTCATAAATGACTTCCTTAATTGCTTTTGTCTTCTGGAGGAAAGTCCAATAAAACATTCCTTGATAATTCCTTGAAACATGCTCCAGATTAATTAAAAACGGCTACAAGATCTGTGAATTAATTGCTGAGAACAATTCCTTAACTGTCTGATTTTGAATCTTGAAAATCGTTGAACTCTTCAGAAAAACGTCGAACTGAGCTCCATTATCGTTGAACTGAGCTCAGAGATTTGGACTTAGACAGAAACAGAGATCGTCGATCTGAGCTCAACTATCGTCGAACTGGGCTCAGAGATTGAGAACCAAACTGAAGTCAAGATCATCGATCTGAGCTCGAAGATCGTCCAATGGAGTTCGACGACTTGTTGAAGTTGAGCTCAGAGATCGTCGAATGGAGTTCGATGATTCGTCGAAGTGAGCTCACCGATCGTCGAATGGAGTTCGACGATTCGTCATACTGAGCTCGACGAAATGACTTAGTCTTCTGAAACTGAAAATCCTGGTCTTGAGGGCAGCTTCCAAACCTAAGTACTAACCCTTAGACTCAATTCTAATTGACCTTTAGATCTATACAATGAGGTCAAAACAGGTTTCCTAAGAGACATAGTGATCCTGACCCAAATCAGTAATAGGGTGTTCCAACAATCTCCCCCTATTGTGGTTAGGATTACTATTTACAGATATTGAAATAAAAACAATAATATACAAAGCAAAATGTAATAAACAAGACATTGCAGAATCACAGATATTATCTCAGACAGATCATAAAACAGCATATATTGTCACCTTACAGAATTACTCCTTTTCCTTGCTCTTTATAAGTACCATTTCCCTGTTTGGATTAAGAGCTTCCTTTTTAGATCTTCTGTCATCAGCTGCACCTAAAGAGGTTTGTTGCTTAGGCCTGGGAACTACAGCTTCAGGACGCAACTTCATGTAGCTTTCAGAATCAAAAAACTTGCTGGAAGCATATCTTTCAAGTTCCTTTTTCCTTTGATCAGATAATGTAGTAATATTGGAAGTGTCTTTGCCTTATTCTCTGCCTTTCTTGATCTGATCCAAATCAGCTAATTCCTTCATCCTGGCTGTCCAAGAAGTAGGGTTGTTCTCTGGATCCTCAAAGGGAACTGGAGGCTCATATTTGTTGGAGGAATTGTCTGCAGGATTTCTAGATGAGACTAACTCTTTAAGCTTGTAGGGAAAGGGACCTGAAGTAGTTCAGAGGAAGCTTGTCCTTGCCTTGAATAAGGGTGCTGCCTGGAATAGCATTTGGAGTATACTTGAAATTCTCTTTGGTTTCCTCTATAGTTTCCTCTCCTTGATTGATAGCCTCTGGATTGGTTTCCCCTATGTTGAGATCTTCCTTGAGGCTGATACGGGGTTTGGGTTCTGGCAGAGGGTTGAACAGCAGAGCTACCACCTGCACTTGCATCAGGAGGAGGAGGAGGAGGATGATGGAACTGAGAGGAACCTTTCTCATACTTTCTCTTTTTCTTCATGGCCTTCAATTGATTCTTGGAGTATTGCATCCAGTGTTCTGTGATAGGACCGTTATGCAGTATATAATAAGGAATATCATTGGTATCTTTGACTTTTTCTGGAGGAACCCTTTTCATAGCCTTGCTTCTGGCCCATCTTTTCCTTGCAATAGTTGCAGAGGAGTCATCTGAATCAGTCCTATATTGATCACTTTCTAAGCTTTGTTCATCATACAGTGCATCAATCCTTTTGAGATAGTCTTTCTGTTGTTGTGATTGAGCAGGAGAAACAGTAGTGACAGTAGTTGTGGCAGCAATAGTAGATACAAAACTTTCAGGAGTAACACTCTCAGAAATGGAAGGTACAGCAGCAGTAGATACAGTAGTAACTGGGGCAGCAGATTCAGATAAAATACTTTCAGATACAACAGGTTCAACATCAACAATAACATCAGCAATAACAGTAGGCTCAAGGTCAAATGCCTCTGTCATATATATATCCTCAGATATTAAATCATCAGAATTAGCAGTAATATCAACAATGTCAGTACCAGAAACTAATGGAGCAGCAGCAGAAAGGGACTATACAAAAGAATGAATTAAGCTAGTGTCACAGCTTGAAATAGGCACAATGGCCTTAGAAGTGTCACAGCTTGAAATAGGCACAATGGCCTTAGACAGATCTTCAGATGGCTGGACTACAGTATGCTCTGGAAGACAGCTGAAATAGACTGAATCAAAATCTGATAATAATGACCTGAGGTCCATTGAGAAAACTTCAACTTGTGGTGTTGAGGCTTGAGCTTGAATAGAAGTAACAACAGTAGTAGCAGGCAACCTAACCACTTCATGAGGCATCTCCCCCTGCCTAGATTCAGTCAGGACGGGATCAAGGCACCCAGATGAAGGGATTGCCTGAGGAGGAATAAGAGAGGAGAGCTTGGTAGACAGGTCTGCAACTGACTGTAGAATTGGAGCCAAGGAGGTCTCCAACAAGAGGGATAGCTTGGGAGCTATCAGCTCATAAAGTCTGTCTGCTAAGGCTGGAAGAGCTACATGCTCAATAGGGACTTGAGCAGAGGTAGGGACTGAAGGTGGAACAGCTGGAGATGTGGGTGGAGAGCTGGTGGATGGTGGAAATGAAGGTTGAGATATGGGGATTGTGGAAATTGAAGATAATGGAATGGAAACAGAGGGTGTGAAGGAGGGTTGTGCAATGATATCTTGAAGTAACTGTTGGTAAGATATGGAAGAAGAGGGTAGATCAAATAATAATAAAGAAGAAAAAGAAAGAATATATATATATATTTTGTTTAAAATAAAATTTTTTTTTTGAAACTCTTTGTTTTGGTTTAGTGTGATTTTAAGCCTCCATGTTTATCTTTGAATTTCACTTCTATTCATGATCCTAAACCAAACGTTTCAGTCCTATTAAATCCTTTTGATTCACGCCTTTTTAAATCTTATTTAACAGCTACGAAAAGAAGAAAAGTAAATCAGCTTTAGTTCTGGATTTAAACTTTCATTTTTGTTGTTTAATTGATATAATTATAATGTGTTTCTTGGATCTAGTAACAACTCAATACGTTCTTTTCATTTTCGTTGCCTTGCTTAAATCTATTTAAAGAATCTCGTCAAAATTTTGGATGATTTATTTTCGTTAAGTAAAGTTTATAAAAGTTAAACCATACCAAAATAATTGTTTTAGATTTACGTTTTACATTCTCCCTACTTGGAATTTCGCATATTACTTGTGTAAGCATGATTAAAACTTTATGAATTAGTCACTTTTATGATTAGCTAGTTTTTATATTTTTTCTTGGGGACAAGCAAAACTTAAGTTTGGGGCAATTTGATAATACGGTTTGCAGTCAATTTAATTAGGTATTTTCAGGGTTTTAAAGCAAATCATGTCTTGTAAAGTGCTTATTTTGATTCCCCTTTGTATATATTTTTGTCGCTAATACGTTTTTCTGCTTTTTGCAGGTTTTCACGACTTTCAGCCGAATTTTGTTGTGACACGCCCCCGGGTCACGCCCTACCTGGGCGTGTACCTAGGGCGTGTAACCCAGAGGAATGAAGCAATTTGTCCGAAACTGCATTCCGTGGAAACTTAGTGTACACGCCCTCTGTCATGCCCGTGTCACATCCGACACGGGCGTGTTCCAGAGGCATGTCCCCAGGTTCCGAGGAATCGCCGCAACGCGCTTGTTTTTCCCGCTCCACTGTCGTACCGAATGTGTCACGCCCCCGGTTCACGCCCGACCCGGGCGTGACATATGGGTGTGTACTTCAACAACCATGCTCGTCAAGTCTAGCAATTAATTTCAGCACGAAAAAGTCGCACCGACCGTGTCACGCCCCAGGTACACACCCGACCAGGGCGTGTCAGGGGGCTTGACCCATCCCGAAAAAATCTATAAATTGAGCCCTTCCCCAAGGGTTCAGGATCACTTTTTTGGCTGAGAGGGGAAGGCTCTGCCCCTTTATTTAATATTCCTTTTTATGTTTTTCCCCTCTTTCTCTCTCTCTTACTTTGTATTTTTCTTAATCCTAGTTTAGTTAAGCTTTTGTAATAGCTTTTGTTAATGCTTTAGTTGCTAATGATAGGGCCAGAATAGGATTTTCAATTCCATGCACTTGTAATCTCGTTCATTTTCATGTTGTAAGCTCGCTTTAATTTTAATAAAAGTGCTCTTATTTTCTTCTCTTTACTACATTGTGTCTTTATGCTTTACTACTCATCCCCCCTCTTCCACCTCACCATGATTAACTAATCCTCCATGTACTCGATCTTGAAGATCCGAGGTTCGAGTGATTAGGTTATGATGCTTTGAATCTTATCTTTTCTTTTTAGTGTTTAGCCTTGAATTACTCTAGATTTATCACGGGTTGGAAGTATATCATCGATATATACTCTCCACCTTTTCTTTCATTCTGGGCTAGCCGAGAGGCCAAAAGTTTGAAATGAGCACTCAAGAGTAAAGGGAGTTGTTCGCACCCCTCGAGAGAGGCAGACGTTCAAATATCCCGGATTAGAGTAAAATCCAATAGATGGGTTCGCAGCATAAAGCGGGTTTTAAGCCTCCGATTCGGATGAAAGTTCGGTCAGACCTTCCTAAACTCAGATGGGCATGACTTCGAGAGAAGCATGTTCTTGCTTTTAGAACCTCCGCGGTCAAGGTCTCTTGCCTTATTAATTTAAAAAGTTTATTATTGCATCTTTTGATAAACTTAAGCCGAGGTGATTCTCAATCGAGTACTATCGCTTAATTATCATTTAGCTTTTGTCTAATTTGCAAGTAAAACATTCTCACTTCTCTAATTTAGTAAGCAACCCCAAAACAACTTTTAATTGATAAGATAATAGTAACTCCTTGAAGTAGAAGTACTCAATTCACCCCGGGTAATACGACCTTGATGAAAGTGCAAGTTATATCTGATATACTCTAGAGGGGCGGGGGGTGAATAGAGTATGGTGCTTGCTAAAAACTTTTTACAATAGTTGTTGTAATCCTAAGTGAACAGGGAAGCAAATAATATAATGTAATCTAAACACAGAATAATCACAATATACAAAGGAATCTAATCACAAGCCACAGCCAGAAACAAAAGAAAAATATACAACCAGATGACACAAGGAGCTATATTGGTTCCCCAATCAACCTGTGTACATCCACTCTTCTACCACCCTAGGTAGGAATCCACTGCAGGATGAGCTGGGCAGGTGTCCTGGGCACCAATGAGCTTTTGATAAGGTGCTCAAAAACCAAACCAGATTTTTTGATCAGGTGTCTTGCCACCAATGAGCTTTTGATAAGGTGCTCAAAAACCAAACACAAACTTTTGAAGGGAGTTTGAAAAACCCTTTACAGCAGAGAGTGAGAGGGAAAGAGATGATCTTCTCTATCAACAGTCAGAGAGAAGATAGTGGATGTTGTCAAAGCTCCCCCTGAGATCAGTAGTTGTTCAGTAAGTGAAGCTTTACAGTAGGGTGATAGGCCTTCAGAAAATTGATCTCCAGCAAATGATGATTTCAGCAACAGCTGAAATGTGAGGTGTCTAGAGTCTTGAATGATGATGGCCTTGAACACTTGAATCAAAAGAGATCTGAAGATTTCAGTTTGTTGATCTCCTTTGGTGATGGTGTTCTTGTATGAATCTTTGAGACTGAGAATGTCTGCAACTCTTTCTCTTTCTCTTGTGTAATTGTTGTTGTGAGAGCTGTTGTTGCAGAGAATATTTTTCTAACTTCTTGTTCTTCTGCTATAGGAATAATGAAAAATCTTGTCTTTTATTCATTTTTGTCTGAATAGAAATGATCCACTGTCAAGATAGCTGTTGGCCTATCATAAATGACTTCCTTAATTGCTTTTGTCTTCTGGAGGAAAGTCCAATAAAACATTCCTTGATAATTCCTTGAAACTTGCTCCAGATTAATTAAAAACGGCTACAAGATCTGTGAATTAATTGCTGAGAACAATTCCTTAACTGTCTGATTTTGAATCTTGAAAATCGTTGAACTCTTCAGAAAAACGTCGAACTGAGCTCCATTATCGTTGAACTGAGCTCAGAGATTTGGACTTAGACAGAAACAGAGATCGTTGATCTGAGCTCAACTATCGTCGAACTGAGCTCAGAGATTGAGAACCAAACTGAAGTCAAGATCGTCGATCTGAGCTCGAAGATCGTCCAATGGAGTTCGACGACTTGTTGAAGTTGAGCTTAGAGATCGTCGAATGGAGTTCGATGATTCGTCGAAGTGAGCTCACCGATCGTCGAATGGAGTTCGACGATTCGTCATACTGAGCTCGATGAAATGACTTAGTCTTCTGAAACTGAAAATCCTGGTCTTGAGGGCAGCTTCCAAACCTAAGCACTAACCCTTAGACTCAATTCTAATTGACCTTTAGATCTATACAATGAGGTCAAAACAGTTTTCCTAAGAGACATAGTGATCCTGACCCAAATCAGTAATAGGGTGTTCCAACAATATCCCCCTATTGGGGTTAGGATTGTTATTTACAGATATTGAAATAAAAACAATAATATACAAAGCAAAATGTAATAAACAAGACATTGCAGAATCACAGATATTATCTCAGACAGATCATAAAACAACATATATTGTCACCTTACAGAATTACTCCTTTTCCTTGCTCTTTATAAGTACTATTTCCCTGTTTGGATTAAGAGCTTCCTTTTTACATCTTCTGTCATCAGCTGCACCTAAAGAGGTTTGTTGCTTAGGCCTGGGCACTACAGCTTCAGGACACAGCTTCATGTAGTTTTCAGAATCAAAAAACTTGCTGGAAGCATATCTTTCAAGTTCCTTTTTCCTTTGATCAGATAATGTAGTAATATTGGAAGTGTCTTTGCCTTATTCTCTGCCTTTCTTGATCTGATCCAAATCAGCTAATTCCTTCATCCTGGCTGTCCAAGAAGTAGGGTTGTTCTCTGGATCCTCAAAGGGAACTGGAGGCTCATATTTGTTGGAGAAATTGTCTGCAGGAGTTCTAGATGAGACTAACTCTTTAAGCTTGTAGGGAAAGGGACCTGAAGTAGTATCAGAGGAAGCTTGTCCTTGCCTTGAATAAGGGTGCTGCCTGGAATAGCATTTGGAGTATACTTGCAATTCTCTTTGGTTTCCTCTATAGTTTCCTCTCCTTGATTGATAGCCTCTGGATTGGCTTCCCCTATGTTGAGATCTTCCTTGAGGCTGATACGGGGTTTGGCTTCTGGCAGAGGGTTGAACAGCAGAGCTACCACCTGCACCTGCATCAGGAGGAGGAGGAGGATGATGGAACTGAGAGGAACCTTTCTCATACTTTCTCTTTTTCTTCATGGCCTTCAATTGATTCTTGGAGTATTGCATCCAGTGTTCTGTGATAGGACCGTTATGCAGTATATAATAAGGAATATCATTGGTATCTTTGACTTTTTCTGGAGGAACCCTTTTCATAGCCTTGCTTCTGGCCTATCTTTTCCTTGCAATAGTTGCAGAGGAGTCATCTGAATCAGTCCTATATTGATCACTTTCTAAGCTTTGTTCATCATACAGTGCATCAATCCTTTTGGGGTAGTCTTTCTGTTGTTGTGATTGAGCAGGAGAAACAGTAGTGACAGTAGTTGTAGCAGCAATAGTAGATACAAAACTTTCAAGAGTAACACTCTCAGAAATGGAAGGTACAGCAGCAGTAGATACAGTAGTAACTGGGGCAGCAGATTCAGATAAAATACTTTCAGATACAACAGGTTCAGCATCAGCAATAACATCAGCAATAACAGTAGGCTCAAGGTCAAATGCCTCTGTCATATATATATCCTCAGATATTAAATCATCAGAATTAGCAGTAATATCAACAATGTCAGTACCAGAAACTGAAGGAGCAGCAGCAGAAAGGGACTATACAAAAGAATGAACTAAGCTAGTGTCACAGCTTGAAATAGGCACAATGGCCTTAGAAGTGTCACAGCTTGAAATAAGCACAATGGCCTTAGACAGATCTTCGGATGGCTGGACTACAGTATGCTCTGGAAGACAGCTGAAATAGACTGAATCAAAATCTGATAATAATGACCTGAGGTCCATTGAGAAAACTTCAACTTGTGGTGTTGAGGCTTGAGCTTGAATAGAAGTAACAACAGCAGTAGCAGGCAACCTAACCACTTCATGAGGCATCTCCCCCTGCCTAGATTCAGTCATGACGGGATCAAGGCACCCAGATGAAGGGATTGCCTGAGGAGGAATAAGAGAGGAGAGCCTGGTAGACAGGTCTGCAACTGATTGTAGAATTGGAGCCAAGGAGGTCTCCAACAAGAGGGATAGCTTGGGAGCTATCAGCTCATAAAGTCTGTCTGCTAAGGATGGAAGAGCTACATGCTCAATAGGGACTTGAGCAGAGGTAGGGACTGAAGGTGGAACAGCTGGAGATCTGGGTGGAGAGCTGGTGGATGGTGGAAATGAAGGTTGAGATATGGGGATTGTGGAAATTGAAGATAATGGAATGGAAACAGAGGGTGTGAAGGAGGGTTGTGCAATGATATCTTGAAGTAACTGTTGGTAAGATATGGAAGAAGAGGGTAGATCAGGAGGGGATGAATGGGAATCATCCATAAAGGAATCATCTATCAGATTGAAAGATGGAAGATGAGATGATGATTCAATTTCTAGGTGAGGGTATTGATGTAGAGGATGGAAAAGGTCTTCTGAGAGAGGTGGAGGTGGAGAAATTGAAGTTGGAGATGGGGTTGAAATAATGATTGTGGAGGAGATTTGAATGTTGGAGGTGACTGGTGGAGATGAAATAAGAGGTGGAGTTGGAGGAGAAGCAGCAGGCAAGTCTTCTGCAGGGGCAGAGACTTGAGGGGAAGAGACTACAACAGTCCTTGTGCCTGAAGTTGCACTTGCAGAGGATCTTCTGGGCTTCACTATCTGCCTGTCCCACTTTCCAAACACGGCACAGGAGAGCCTCTTAGAGGCATTGATGTGCATCCCATTTGAGACTAGCAGTGGAGGGCATCTGTTTTGAAGAAATAGCCCTAGTATCCTTCCAAAGTTGACAAAATTCTTGTTGATCTTTTTCTTAATCAGGTCAAAGAAAACTTCTCCCCAGTTTAACTGTTTCTTGTCTACAATAGCACCCATCAAACACAGCTGATACCTGGAGATGGTATCATGGGCTGAGTGTTTGGCCAACAATACTTTTCCAACCACATCAGCTAAGAACCTCTACTCAACAGATAAATTCTTCTTCAGCAGTTTGCTAGGGTTTGCATTTGAATGTCCCATTCTCTCAAGCATAGTAGAAAATTCTTCTCCAGACATTTTAGCAGATTCTTCTCCAGAATTCAATCCAAAAATTTCTGTCAGGGCAGCAGGTGTAAGAGGTACCTGAGTTCCTGATACTGTGCCAATCACTGTATTCTGGTCTTGGTTGTGGGCAGTATAGACCCACTCCTTGATTTCATCAGCAGCCAATTTGATTCTGGTGGACATTATAGTAACTAGCTTTTGCTCCTTGAGAAGTTCTAGAATGTCTCTGAAAATCTGATCACTGTTGTTAAATGAGTCCATATCAATATCAAATCCTGCATCAAATTTCATGGTGGCCAGGATTGCAACTGAGACGGCCATTGTTTCCTGCAAAAATCAACAAACAAATGACCAAGTGTAGAGAAGTTTGGAGGGAAAGAGAATTTTTGCAGAAAGTATGAAAGCGCAAGGGAGAATGACGGCCGAAAAAAGAGTTTATATTAGGGTTCGACGCAGAAAAGGAAAGATCGTTGAACTCAGTTCGACGATCGGGGCTTCTAAAGGAAACTGAAAGGTCATCAACATCGTCGATCTCCGTTCGACGATATTGGAGAGCGTCGAGCTCCGTTCGACGATAGATCAGTAAACAAAATCGTCGAGCTTCGTTCGACGATCACTGACCTGGAGAGATTGTTGAGCACTATCTGAGAAGCGCTGAACTCTGGTCGACGATTTCGGAAAGCGTCGATCTCCGTTAAACGATCTGGGGGAAAATCGTCGAGCGCAGTTCAGAGACCAGAAACACTCTATACACTAGAAAAATCAAGATGTTTGCCTAGTCTTGGTCATTTTTAGAGTTTTAAAATCTTGGAACTTATTTTAGACTTCCTCCATCTAACATTCCTAACTGATTTAGGAAGAAGGTGTGTTTCTTTTCATCCAAGGGTATGGTGAAAATATCTCCCCTTTGCAAATCAGTTGGGATATATTGAAGTTTAACTTTATTTTTCTCAACATTATCCCTTAAAAAATGATGCCTAATTTCTATGTGTTTTGTCCTACTATGAAGGACTGGATTTTGAGCTATAGAAATAGCACTGGTATTATCACAAAAGATTTTAGACTTCTCTAAGTTGTAGCCATAGTCTAAGAGTTGGTTTTGAATCCACAAGATTTGTGAACAACAACTACCTGCAGCCATATATTCAGCTTCAGCAGTTGAAGTTGACATAGATGTTTGTTTCTTGCAAAACCAAGAGACAAGTCTGTCACCAAGAAACTGACAAGTTCCACTGGTGCTTTTCCTGTCAATTCTGCATCCAGCATAATCAGCATCAGAAAATCCAGTTAAGTCAAATGCTGAATCTTTTGGATACCAGAGACCTAGATTTGGACAACTTTTTACATACCTGAGAATCCTTTTTACTAATGTTAGGTGTGAATCTCTAGAGCTCACTTGGAATCTAGCACAGATGCATGTAGCAAACATTATGTCAGGTCTACTAGCTATAAGGTACAATAAAGAGCCAATCATTGCTCTATATGTTGTCTGATCAACAGGTTTTCCATGTTCATCAGCATCTAATACAGCATTAGTAGACATAGGTGTTTTCATACAAGATGCTTCAGACATACCAAATTTCTTAACCAATTTCTTTGCATACTTGGTTTGAGAAATAAATATGCCTTCAGCATGTTGTTTGATTTGCAATCCTAGAAAGAAGGATAGCTCACCCATGCTACTCATTTCAAATTTAGAATGCATTAGATTTGAGAACCTTCTGCACAAATTTGAATCAGTAGAACCAAAAATAATATCATCTAAATAGATTTGTACCAGTAGGGTATGGGACCTAAGGGTTCTAATAAAAAGAGTTTGATCTACTCTACCCCTTATAAACTCATTTTTCAGGAGAAAGCATGCTAGGGTCTCATACCATGCTCTAGGAGCTTGCTTGAGACCATATAATGCTTTATTCAGTTTAAAAACATAATCAGGATGAGATGAAGAGATAAAACCTAGAGGTTGTCTGACATAGACTTCTTCTTTGATGTCTCCATTGAGAAAGGCACTCTTTACATCCATCTGGTATACTTTGAAGCCTTTGTGTACTGCATATGCTAAGAAGATTCTAATAGCCTCCAACCTTGCAACTGGTTCAAAAGTCTGGTCATAATCTATGCCTTCTTCTTGAGAGTACCCTTGAGCAACTAGCCTTGCCATGTTCCTCACAATTACTCCTTGATCATCCAATTTGTTTCTGAACACCCACTTTGTTCCAACAATGGAGTGATCCTTAGGCCTTGGTACTAGTTCCCAAACTTTGTTCCTTTCAAATTGATGCAACTCTTCTTGCATTGCAATGATCCAGTGTGGATCTTGCTCTGCATCTTGAATGGATTGAGGTTTAATTTGAGATAGGAAGCAAGTGTGCAATAGGTTTTGGTTGACCTGATTTCTGGTTTGCACACCAGCTGAGATGTCTCCAATCACTTGGGAGATTGGATGGTCTCTTGATGTTACTAAATCAATAGGGGGTGTTGATTGTTCACCAACCTGTGTTGTTGTTTCCTCTTGTGGTACAACAACTAGCTATTCAAGAGGTTTCTCTTCAGGGTGTTGAATGTCTTCTTCATCTTCACTGCTTTCCTCTTTTTGAATGATTTGTAATCTGTCCAAGTCTTCAGCAAAAGAATGTACCTGCAAAGGTTCTATGGTAGAAGTATTCTTCTCCTTGAAAGACATGTTAGTTTCATCAAAAGATATGTGAACAGATTCTTCAATTTTAAGAGTTGATTTATTATATACCCTATAAGCCTTACTGATCATGGAGTATCCCAGAAACACTACTTCATCAGCTTTAGCTTGAAATTTTGCTAAGTACTTCTTGTCATTATTGTGTATGTAACAAATACAACCAAAAATTCTAAAATAATCTACTTTACGTTTCTTCCCTTTGAGTAATTCATAGGGAGTCTTCCGCTTCAGTTTGTGTATTTGACTTCTGTTCAGCACATAGTTGGAGGTGTTCAATGCCTCTGCCCAAAAGGATAGAGGAAGGTGAGCATCTGACAACAATGTAGTGGCAGATTCAATAAGGGTTTTATTTTTCCTTTCAGCTACCCCATTTTGTTGAGGAGTTCTAGGAGCTGAGAAAGTGTGCCTGATCCCTTCACTCTGACAGAACTCTTGCATAAGAAGAGAATCAAACTCTGTCCCATGATCACTTCTGATCAGGGCAATGTGAGTATTGAACTCAGTCTGTAACATTTGAGAAACTCTGTCAAACACTTAAAGTTATCAGACTTCTTCCTCAGAAAGAACACCTATGTGAATCTAGAGAAGTCTTCTACAACCACTAAAGTGTAAGATTTCCCTCCTAAGCTTTGTACTGTAATGGGTCCAAAAAGATCGATGTGTAACAGATACAAAATCATAGGTGAATCACTCTTATTAAGTGACTTGAAACTATTTTTGGTTTGCTTGCCTAATTGACAAGCCTACAAAGTCCTTCCTTCTTATAGGGGCCAGAAGGTAGTTCTCTAACAAGGTTGTCCTTGGATAGCCTAGCAATGGTTCTAAGGTTTATATGTCCTAATCTCTTATGTCATAATACATTAGGTCTACTAACAGAGTTAAACAGGCAAATATCTACTTCAGCTGAAAGAAAGTCTACTAAATAGATGTTACCTTTCCTTTTACCTGTCAACACAGTTGTGTTGTCCTCTGATTTGATCCTGCATAAGAATTTGCTGAAAGTCACCTGTTAGCCTTCATCACATAGCTGACTGATGCTAATCAAGTTGTGCTTCAGTCCTTCAACATAGGCTACCTTCTTGAATGTGACTGTCCCAATTTGGACTGCACCATATCCTTTTGTTAGTCCAAAGTTTGAATCACCAAATATGACTTTGGGTACAAGCTTGGCTTTAAAGGATGTGAGATTGTCCTTCCTTCCTATCATGTGCTTTGAGCACCCATGAAAGATATAGTACCTAAATACCTAGAGGGGGGGGGGTGAATAGGTGACCAAATTCTTTTTAACTTTTATGGCGGCAATCAGTATTTTTACACAGATTTATATCTACTATTTCACAGTAATCACACAGCATTCACAGCAAATCACAGCACACAGAAGACACACAGTTTTATAGTGGTTCCCCAAGGTTTGGGTACATCCACTTTCCCCCTTCGCCTATCTAGCAGTGTACTAGATTCGGCCAAACTCCTCCACTATCTCAGAACCCAAACTGGTTCCTACACCTCAGGCCCAAGGCCCTACAACTCAGCTTCTTCACAAATCCTACACTCAGCCACAAAGGCCTACACTCAGCCACCAAGGCCTACACTCAGCCACCAAGGCCTACACTCAGAGATTTCAATCTCCTACACTCAGGCACTCAAGCCCTACACTCAGCCTTTATAATTACAGGCTTACAAGACTCAGATCCAAAGGATCCTACAAGATAAAATGATTACAAAATTGTGACTCAACAACTCAGAGAACAGAGAGAGAAGAGTTGTGAGTTTCTTGATGAGTTTTTGGAAGAACTCAGCTGAAATCAATCTGACTTAGCTTTCTTCAAAGCTTCTTGAAAGTAGAACTCAATAAGATTGACTCCTTCTGCAGTTGATCCTTGATCTCTGCTTCTTAAGATTCAGAATAAATCTGAACCCTTCTTCTCAGCCTGGTTCCAACAGCTGATTTCTTGGATGGAGCTCTCTCTCTCCAACTTCTTAGATCTTCACTTGATAGCAAGATCTTCTTTGTATTACTTGTCTTAACAGCCACTTGATCTGTCTCAACAACTGTTTCTGTAGACTGTACAAGCCTATTTATAGGCCTTCTTCATGGTAACCGGCTGGTCTGGTCCATAACTGAATTCTGACAACTCTGACAGGTGCTGTAGACCGGCTGGAATGGCAGCTGTCAAGTCATCCAGTCAGTTCTTGAAAATTCTGTAACTGTCTAGAAGTGTCGAGACTATCTGTCTTTAAGTGTCGACACTTATAGACCAAGTGTCAACACATGTTGTCTAAGTGTCGACACTAGCCTACAAGGTGTCGACACAACTCCTTGTGTTGTAGATTTTATAACTCGACACTACTTCTTCTTCATGTGTCGACACTGAAATTGAGTGTCGACACAAGTACTTGTACTTCAGTATTTTGCTGAATTCTTCTAAGTGTCGACACAACACCTTTGTGTCGACACATCTTCATGTGTTGAACTCGCTGAGTGTCGACACTTCTTCTTGGTGTAGATACTGTTTCACTGGGTGTCGACACAACTGCTAAGTGTCGACACAGCTTCACTGCACTCTTCTTCATTGAGTGTCGACACAGCTCCTTATGTCGACACTTTCTGTCTGGTGTCGACTCAGCATCCCTGGTGTCGACACAATGACTCCAAGTGTCGACACTGCTTGCCTGGGTGTCGACACAAGTCTTCTTAAGTGTCGACACTTTCCCTCTGGGTGTCGACACATGGACTTAGAAACTTTTTCTTCTTTCCTGTAAATACTTAACCTGCACATGTAAACTCAAAACACATCAAATATATTTTGATGTATATCATTGAGTTGGGTGAGGCTTCTTCAAATCAGGTACATTTAGACCAATGTACCCAACAATCTCCCCCTATTTGGAGAAGTCATAACCCTTAAACAATGATATACACCATTCATAATAAAATTACAAAATGATGTAAAGCAGGATTATATATAACAGGGCATACATAAACATGTATTAAACAAACATGTACACATAGATAGCATCACAGAACAATTATGAAATAAATTTATCATATAGCAAATTTATCACACAGCACATTGTTCCAATACTTTGTCATACACATATTTCAAAAGTTTACAGAATGGTTATCATCAAAAGATTACATAGTAAACTTAAGAAAATTCTAATTCTATTTCTGTTCAGGCTCCTTGATCACTATTCCTTTGCCAGCTTGTACTTTGGCTTGAATAGGAGCTTCAGCAACTTCAGCATCTGTAGGCTTCTTGCCTTTCAGATCTTTCTTCTTAAGTTCTTCTGCTTTAATCTTTTGCCTTTCAAAATAATGATAAGGCTTGGGAAAGTACTTGCTAGGCTCCAGAGCAGTAGGAGATAGCTTTGCCATCTTGGCCTTTCTTCTATATTGGACTATAGCCCCTTGCCTTATCTCATGCTTTCTCCATTCAGCCTCAGAGAACCACTTGTTCCTGTCTTGAATGTTATCCTTTGCAGCTTTCCATGCAGTCAAAATAATGTTCCTAGAGGTGGGGCTCCACTGCTCAAAATCAGGTCTTTGTTCAGCTTGCTCCCTGAACCTCTTCTTTGATAATCTGGTTTCTTCTTCAGCTTGCTCCTTCAAGATGGCTTCCTGTAAAGCTTCAGAGACAGGCTGAACAACTTTCTCTATTATGACATTGTCCTTACCCCCAGGTGGGCTATACATGGACTGTATGTCAGCATGGATCATGTCAAAATCTGGTGGAGGATAGATCACTTGAGCTACTTCTGGTGGCTCACCTCCAAGATAGGTAGGGTTAATTCCAGATTCTGCTACATTATCATCATCACAAAGAGGAGGATAACCAAGAGTGGCTCTGATGGAATTAGAAACCGATTTTGCATGGTCAGAGCCAGCTTTGACTAAGACCCTCTCCCCCTTTATGACTTCTCTTTCTATGTGATCCCTTAAGTCATCTTTTTGAAATCTGATTTGGGCATTGAGATAATTAACTCCATCCCTGTAAAAAGGTCTTAACCTTTGGAGTTTTTCAGAGATCAGCTTTTGAGAGTCTTGAATAGCAGTTGTAATATCAGTTAAGCTCTCTTGCAGTACTTTATCAAAAGCTGTCATAGCAGTAACAGTACAAGTTGTCAGGCCAGTAGCAATGTTCTTCATTTCTGTGACAATAGCATTGTGAGATTGTGTCAAATTGTCATTCATTCTTATTTGGTTCTCTAGAACATACCCCTGCTTCTGTGCTATGTCATCTACTTGAGCCTTTATCTTTTCCTGATGTGTAGCAAGATAGACTACTGCATTCCCACCCTCGTGGAAGCAGTCAGTCATCTCTTTCTTATTGAGATTCATCTCAAATCTTATGAATTTAATATCCTGGGCTAGATCAAACTGTAGTGATTTTTGCCCTTCATCAACATATTTCTCAATAGCCTGTCTATGCTCATCCAGTTTAATTTGCATTGCAACCATCAGTGCACTATAATCAACAGTTGGAGCTGGCTGTGATATAGGCTGTGGAGTAACAGTTTGTAAGGCCCTCTTATAATTTTGGCTCCTTCTTTTGAAGACCTGAAACTTCTGTTTCTTAGCTCTTCTAGCCTCCTCATCTTCAGATGCTGAGGAGCTGGCTATGTCTACCCTCTCCTTAGTGCTTGGAGGTAACTCCTTCTGCACTTCTGGTGCCTTCTCAGTTTCTTGCCTTGCAGGCTCTTCAACATGTACTACTTGCTCCCCCTCAATTGGAGCATTCTCCTCTTCAGCAGCAGCATTGTCCTTGTCAAAGTCTTGTTGATCCAGATTTAGAAATAAATCTTCCATGGTATACTCTTGTGGAGAATGAGCTGGAGAAATTCTGGGCTCATCTACCACTGGATCAGATACAAACTGAGCTGCAGCAGATGTGTCTTCCATGACAACATCTGGGACTTGACTAGCACGCTGTGGTAGCTGATAAACATCAGACAAATCAGTATCTTCTATAGGAAAAAACCAAAGCATTAAGCTCAGTAATTACCTCTAGAATTGTTTTTGTAGCTTGCTCACTCTCAAGAGGAGTGGGTTCTTCCACAACTAGTGGCTCCCCCTGGATGTGATCCTTATGTATGGGGCTAGCTTGAGGTAGCTCCCCCTAGATTTCAGCAACTTCTTGTTGAGCAGTAGACTTCTCAATAGTCTCTTCTTCATGCTCATCAGGTGTGAAGACAACTTGCTCTTCACTTTCAGAGCTGTTGGATGGATCCTGAGCCACTAGGGCAGACTTCTTCTTCTTCTTGAGTGGGGTTTCCTTTTCAAAAGTGATCTTCTCAGGGGTTGGCATCTCCTTAGTCAACACCCTGTCCCATCTGGAGAATATTCTCATATCCATTTTCCTCATATGATTTATTTTAGTGCCTGCAGTCTGACCCATAACTTCTGGAATAACACCAACAAGGTATAGACTTAAAATTCTACCCAGATTGGGCTTCTTCAGGCTTTCTTTGATTTTCTCAAATACTACTATAGAGCAGTCAGTTTGCAGATTGAAGATTATTCTGGTCATAATGCTGAACATATGGGCAGATACTCTGTCATGCCCTCCTGGCTTCCTCAATATCACTTTCCCAACCATTTCAGAGAGGAATTTCCCCTGACTATTCATTCCCTTCCTGTTAAACACATATCCTATTTTCATTTTAGAATCTAGACCACACCATCTCAATGCTTCTCTTATCTTAGAAGCAGTTACTTCATCCTCTTCCTTAGTTCTTGGTAGCTGTAGAATCTTCCTCAAGCTCTTAGGTGATACCTTCACCTTCTCACCATGAACCCTGGATTTGATCTTGAATCCAGTCTCGTCTACCAAAGCTCCATTGAGGAATTCCAGTACCTCTTTCTTCCATATTTTAGTAGGTTCTGAAACAAGATATTCTAACCCTGAGTCGGCAACTAGGGTTACTACTATCTTGATCTCCGGGTCTGCATCAACAAATGCATCGCGCACCAGTTCATACCCTTCGTTTACGTTCTCCTCAAGCTTTGGCGCCATTAGGGTTTGAAGAATTTTGACTGGAGAGAAGAGAGGTGTCGACACACAAGTTTTGGTCTCGAAACTTTTGAAAGCGTGTCGACAGACTAAGGCAAAACCCTATTTATACCTTTCTAATTTTGAAGATGAAAAGGCGGGAAGCCAACTTAAATTGTGTCGACACTAGCGATAAGTGTCGACACTGACTTATAATGTCTCGACACATATGTGTCGACACAAGTTTAGTCAACAGATAATATGTGTCGACACTTGTGTATGTGTCGACACCACTTAACTCGACACATAGTCGAGACTTTACTTAGATAATTCTGAGTAAATACTATGTGTCGACACCACCTTGGTTGTGTCGACACCAACTTGTCATGTGTCGACACTATTATTCTGAAGTGTCGACACCAACTTCCTAGATGTGTCGACACCTTTTCCCTGAAGTGTCGACATCACTTTTCTGTGTCGACACAGAGATCTCTGTGTGTCGACACCTTTTTACTTAGCCATTTCCAATTCTATAAACTTACTCTAAGTTTATCATTCCTAGTTCAATTTTAAACCTATTGAACTTAGCTTCTTCTAGGGGCTTAGTATACATATCAGCTAGTTGATTATCATTTTTAACATATTCTAGTAAAATATCCTCTTTCTCTACATGCTCCCTAAGAAAATAATATTTTATCTCAATATGTTTAGTTCTACTATGTGAAACAGGATTATGTGCAATTGAAATAGCACTTGTAGAATCACAGAAGAGTGGAGTTCTACTTACCTGAAATCCATAGTCCTCAAGCTGATGTTGTATCCACAGAAGTTGAGCACAGAAACTTCCTGCAGCCACATACTCAGATTCTGGAGTGGATATAGCCACACTTGTTTGCTTTTTGCTACTCCATGAAATCAGTCTTCCACCTAGGAATTGACAGGTTCCAGTAGTGCTTTTTCTGTCTTCTTTGCATCCTGCATAGTCTGCATCTGAATAAACTGTTAGATCAAAATCCCCATTCCTAGGGTACCAGAGGCCTAGAAAAGGAGAGCCCTTTAGATATCTCAATATCCTTTTGACTGCAGTCAAATGAGACTCTTTAGGGCAGGCTTGATACCTTGCACAGACACATGTAGCATACATGATATCTGGTCTACTTGCAGTCAAGTATAATAGGGAGCCAACTATCCCTCTATACAAGGTTTAATCTACAGGCTTCCCTGCATCATCCTTGCTAAGCGACATACTTGACCCCATAGGAGTCTTCATGGTGCTGGATGAATCCATACCATACTTCCTTATGAGTTCTAGGGTGAACTTGGACTGGCATATGGTTAAACCACTCTCAGTCTGTCTTACTTGGAGACCCAAGAAGAACTTTAGCTCTCCCATACTACTCATCTCAAATTGACCTTGCATTAGCTTTGCAAACTTTTTGCAAAGGCTACTTTCAGAAGACCCAAATATAATGTCATCTACATATATTTGGACTAGTATTACTTTGCCTCTAGATTCCCTAAGGAATAGAGTCTTGTCTATTTTCCCCCTTGTGAACTTATTCTCAATGAGGAAACTAGACAGGGTTTTATACCAAGCCCTAGGGGCTTGCTTTAATCCATATAAAGCTTTCCTAAGTCTATAGACATGATTAGGTAGAGTTGAATCAACAAAACCTGAGGGATGTTCCACATAGACTTCCTCTTTAAGATTACCATTCAGAAATGCTGACTTGACATCCATTTGGTAAACTTTGAATCCTTGATAGGTTGCATAGGCCAGGAACATTCTTATGGCTTCCAGTCTGGCTACTAGAGCAAAGGTTTGATCAAAATCAATACTTTCTTCCTGCCTATATCCTTTAGCAAGCAGTCTTGCTTTGTTCTTAATGATGACTCCTTATTCATCCATCTTGTTCCTATAGATCCACTTCGTTCCAATTATATTGTGGTCTTTAGGTTTAGTAACAAGCTCCCAGACCTTACACCTCTTGAACTGATTGAGTTCTTCTTGCATTGCCTCAATCCAAAGAGGGTCTTTGATGGCTTCTTCAAACTTCTTAGGTTCAACTTGGGATAGAAAGCTGGAGTAGATTGCTGCATTCAGGTTTCTGCTCCTTGTTTGTACCCCTTGTCTTGGATCACCAATGATTTGCTCAGCTGGATGATCTCTTAGATGCCTATTGGATGGAGGCATCCTGACTTCAGGTTGAGCTTCTTCAACATCTTCATCATGTTGTACTCCTTGAACTTCATCAGCAATTGGTACATGTAGTTCTCCCCCTGGACAACAGCCACTGTCTTCTACTTGTTGTCTTGCAGTAGGTACTTCTTCTATAGTAAGCTTGTCCATCTTCTTTGTTAAACCTGTGGTGCTGCATACACTACTAGACAACTCATTGTTAATAAGTCTAGTTTCATCAAATACTACATGTACAGTTTCTTCTACAACTTGAGTTGACAAGTTATAGACTCTATAAGCCTTACTGTTGTTGCTGTACCCAACAAAAATTCCCTCTTGGGACTTGGCAGCAAACTTAGTCAAGTAAGACTTTCCATTGTTAAGTATAAAGCATTTACAACCAAAGATCCTGAAGTAGGATAGGTTTGGTTTCCTGCCTTTCACAACCTCATAGGGGGTCTTGTTGAGACTTTTAGTTATGGTAGCCCTATTAATAACATGGCATGCAGTATTGACTGCTTCAGCCCAGAAGTATTCTGGTAGTGAAGTATCACTTAATAGGGTCCTACCAGCCTCAATCAAGGTTCTATTCTTCCTCTCAGCAATGTCATTTTGCTGAGGTGTTCTTGGTGAAGAAAACTCTTGAAATATCTCAAAGTCTTCACATAGTTTTGTCATGCTATCAGACTGAAACTCAGTACCATGGTCACTTCTTATTTTGACCACTGTACTATTTAGTTCATTCTGAATTTGTCTAACAAAGCTATAGAAGACATTGGGTGTTTCAGATTTCTGTCTTAGAAAGAACACCCAGGAGAACTTTGAGTAGTCATCTACAACTACAAAGGTATAGACCTTCCTACCTAGGCTGTGAACTGGCATTGGACCAAAGAGATCCAAATGCAAGAGGTATAAACACCTCACAGCATCTTTGTTTTCTATGCTTCTAAAGGTGGATCTATACTGCTTGCCCTTTTGACAAGCAGAGCAAATACCATCTTTAATACACTTAACTTGAGGACCATTCCTCACTAACTCTTTACTAAAGAGTTTGCCAATTGTCTTATAATTTAGATGGGCTAGCCTCTTGTGCCTTTTGACACAATGAGAGACTTTCTCATCAGCTACAAGACACACTTGAGAACCATTGGTCTCACACATAATGTCTAAACAGTAGACATTTCTTTTTCTATAGCCAGTCAAAATGATCTCTTGATCATTTGACCTCTTGATATGACAACCATCCTTAACAAATGAGATGTCATATCCTACATCACTTAATTGACTTATACTAATTAGGTTGTGTTTCAAACCTCTAACATAAGCCACTTGAGTAATGGTAACTAAGTTACTAGAAATGTTACCAAACCCTTTGATGATTCCTTTTTCAGAACCACCAAAGGTGACTTTAGGACCATCTTTGATTGGAGTGTAGTCCTTTAGCAATTCCCTTGTTCCAGTCATATGTCTGGAACATCCACTGTCGAAGTACCATATAGGGGCATGGCCACTTGGACTAACCTGCAAAACAGATTAATGAACCTTAGAACCCAAAGAATTCTTGGGTCCTTGGTACTTGTTAGTTTGCATCCTGACATGGCTACCTGCTGGTTTTCCAACAGGCAGTTTGCTACTCACTTTGGCACTAGCATTGTGCCAACAGTCCATTGTATAGTGGCCAACCTTGCCACAACACCAACACTCAAACTTATTGTACCTTTGCTTAGGTACTGTCTTTGCTGTTTCATCCACAGCTGGCTTGTTGAGTGTTGGGGCTTTGCCCTTAGACATAGACTTGGACTGAACAGTCCTTGCAGGTCTTGTAAATCCCAGTCCAGCTTTACCTTTATGATGAACAAATTCATCAATTATGGGTAAAACAGACTTTGGTTTAGAAAACCTAGCAACTAAGTCTTTCTCCTTCTGAAGATTAATCTCCAGACTCTTGATTTGATCATTCTTAAATGATATAGTTCCCATCTGAATCACAGTTACGTGCTTCAGTCTGGCTATCTCATTAAGCTTTTGATCAAATGACTTCTCAAACTCAGTTGCAGCAGCTTTAAGATTAGCAATTTCCTTTGCCTGACTTTTGGCTAGGGACTTGCTCTTTTTGTAAGCTTGCAATAGTACTTTATATTCATCTATTAACTGATGAATATCTTCTTCAGACTCAGAAGCACTCTCATCATTTGATGATGATGAATCTGATTCTGTACTGGCACAAGAAATTGAATTTAAAGTTGAACTTTGTACCTTACTAGGTCCTGGCTGCTCCAGGATTTTGTCATTTTCAGTCAATGTCATCAGTCCTTGGCACTGACATTCTTCTTGTTCATAAATAGAATTCATAATCTGCATGAACTCTTCTTCTTCTTCCTCAGCAAACAGCCCTATATATGCCTCAGCATCTGACTCAGTTTCTGAAGAAGAGATATCTGACAGGGTCTTGTCCTTTTTGGCAACAAAAGACTTCTCCTTCTTGCCCTTGTATTGAGTCCTTTTCTTGTCACTAGACTCCTTCCTCTTCTCTGGACAGTCTGCAATGACATGTCCTTGTCTATTACAGTAATAGCACACAATTTTTGATAGTGTATCTTTGCTAGACTTGGACTTTTTCCTGTCTTTCTTTGAAGACTTCTTTTTCTGATAAGAGTGTTCCTTTCCCTGTGATGTAGAAGGCCTTGTCCTCCACTGTTTCTTATTTAAGAATTTCTGAAAATGTCTTGTGAAGGCAGCAAAGTCCTCATCACTTTCACTGCTTTCAGATTTTGTGCTGAGTGACTCATCTGACTCAGATTCAACTACCTTTGGAGGTGGAGTTGGTGACTTACTCCTGTACTTTCTGGGGGCTTCTGATTTAAAGGCCATTGTTCTTTCCTTGTGTTCATTTCTTGTGGATTTCTCCTCTTCTTTCCTCACCAGCAACTGCATTTCATAGGACAGCAGTTTGCCAAAAAGTGTTGGTGGAGGAATTTCTCCCAGCTTTGCCATTTCCCTGATGGCACAGATATTGGTGTCCCAATCTTTAGTTAGGGACCTTAGAAACTTATCATTGAGTTCATAATTACTGAACTATCTGCCATAGGACATGAGCTCATTCACTATCCTATAGAACTTTTTATAGCACTCAGTTATGCTATCAGATTTTCCTTGTCTAAAACTTTCATACTCTTGATTTAGCAAGGATTTTCTGTCTTGCCTCACTTCTTCAGAACCCTCCATATACACAATAAGAGTATCCCACATCTCTTTGGCTGTCTTACAGTGTATAAGATTCTGAAAAGTTGCATCATCTATGGCACTCACTATGATGTTCTGAGCCCTTTTGTCCATGGTGGCTAGAACAATCTCATCCTTTGTCATTTCAGAGAAATCCTTTGGTGTTCTCTGATTTGCATCTAATACTGACACCTTCATGGGAACATATGGCCCTTCCTTTACTGTGATATAAATCCTAGGGTCTGAGGCTTCCATAAAAAGCCTTACCCTTTCCTTCCAGATCCCAAAGATCTCTTTCCTACATATGGGTAGCTTCATGGATCCCAATTCCTTTTGATTTTCAGTGGAACCCATGGTTCTTGATGTTCTTGATTCTGTAATTCACTTAGATTGAATCTGCCAATCAGGATCAACTCAGACAGTTATGTCCATTTTTGAGTAACCTGGCTTTGATACCACTTGAAAGATATAGTACCTAAATACCTAGAGGGGGCGGGGGTGAATAGGCGACCAAATTCTTTTTAACTTTTATGGCAGCAATCAGTATTTTTACACAGATTTATATCTACTATTTCACAGTAATCACACAACATTCACAGCAAATCACAGCACACAGAAGACACACAGTTTTATAGTGGTTCCCTAAGGTTTGGGTACATCCACTTTCCCCCTTCGCCTATCTAGCAGTGTACTAGATTCGACCAAACTCCTCCACTATCTCAGAACCCAAACTAGTTCCTACACCTCAGGCCCAAGGCCCTACAACTCAGCTTCTTCACAAAGCCTACACTTAGCCACAAAGGCCTACACTCAGCCACCAAGGCCTACACTCAGCCACCAAGGCCTACACTCAGAGATTTCAATCACCTACACTCAGGCACTCAAGCCCTACACTCAGCCTTTATAATTACAGGCTTACAAGACTCAGATCCAAAGGATCCTACAAGATAAAATGATTACAAAATTGTGACTCAACAACTCAGAGAACAGAGAGAGAAGAGTTGTGAGTTTCTTGATGAGTTTTTGGAAGAACTCAGCTGAAATCAATCTGACTTAGCTTTCTTCAAAGCTTCTTGAAAGTAGAACTCAATAAGATTGACTGCTTCTGTAGTTGATCTTTGATCTCTACTTCTTAAGATTCAGAATAAATATGAACCCTTCTTCTCAGCCTGGTTCCAACAGCTGATTTCTTGGATGGAGCTCTCTCTCTCTCCAACTTCTTAGATCTTCACTTGATAGCAAGATCTTCTTTGTATTACTTGTCTTAACAGCCACTTGATCTATCTCAACAACTATTTATGTAGACTGTACAAGCCTATTTATAGGCCTTCTTCATGGTAACCGGCTGGTCCGGTCCATAATTGAATTCTGACAACTCTGACAGGTGCTGTAGACCGGCTGGAATGGCAGCTGTCAAGTCATCCAGTCAGTTCTTGAAAATTCTGTAACTGTCTAGAAGTGTCGAGACTATCTGTCTTTAAGTGTCGACACTTATAGAACAAGTGTCGACACATGTTATCTAAGTGTCGACACTAGCCTACAAGGTGTTGACACAACTCCTTGTGTTGTAGATTTTATAACTCGACACTACTTCTTCTTCCTGTGTCGACACTGAAATTGAGTGTCGACACAAGTACTTGTACTTCAGTATTTTGCTGAATTCTTCTAAGTGTCGACACAACACCTTTGTGTCGACACATCTTCATGTGTTGAACTCGCTGAGTGTCGACACTTCTTCTTGGTGTAGACACTGTTTCACTGGGTGTCGACACAACTGCTAAGTGTCGACACAGCTTCACTGCACTCTTCTTCATTGAGTGTCGACACAGCTCCTTGTGTCGACACTTTCTGTCTGGTGTCGACTCAGCATCCCTGGTGTCGACACAATGACTCCAAGTGTCGACACTGCTTGCCTGGGTGTCAACACAAGTCTTCTTAAGTGTCGACACTTTCCCTTTGGGTGTCGACACATGGACTTAGAAACTTTTTCTTCTTTCTTGTAAATACTTAACCTGCACATGTAAACTCAAAACACATCAAATACATTTTGATGTATATCATTGAGTTGGGTGAGGCTTCTTCAAATCAGGTACATTTAGACCAATGTACCCAACAACCCACTATCCAGATAGCATTGTTGGTTTGATATTGGATAGGTCCTCACATGCACATGAAATAATTTACTTGTTTTTGACCCAGTTTACCTTGGGCCTAAGTTGATAACCTTTAAATTCAGAAATAAATGACATCCCTGGTTGACTCTTATAACCTTCAGGATGATATCTCCTTGGAGGTATTATCCATTCAGTATAAGGGTTAAGTCTGGATGAAGGACCCATAGGATTGGAATTTGATTTACCCTTGAAGAAGTTTTCAAATCTCTGATCTCTGCTCGACGATCGTTGAGCTACGTTCGACGATCTTGGGTCAGATTGTCGAGCTACGTTCGACGATCGACTGTGGCAGAGTTCAGGGTTTAGAGATCGTCGACCTGAGTTCGACGATTTTTCCTGAGATCGTTGATCTTCGTTCGGCGATCGTCTAGCTCCGTTCGATGATTTCTGTTGAATTCTTGGTTTCTTAGGTAAGTCGGAATGTTTCCTAGCTACCTCTACAACTCCCTTCCCTTTATCAGAGATAAACTTAATTGGGGTTTTTAGTACTATAGGTTGGCTGGATGAAGCACCCAAGCCCAGTGTACTGTTGAATCTAGAGTTCACTTTGCTTGTGATGTCCATTAGCTTGATGCTTCTCCCATTATGGGATTCTTCAAGCTTTTTGGCCTCTGATAGCTCACTTTTCAGTGAAGCTATCTGCTCCCTACAGCACTCCAACTCCTCAGAGAGTTTGAGGTTTTCTGATTTTAAGGTACTGTGTTCAGACAATTGATTTCTGAGAGAAATGATTTCCTTCTCAGATTTTAATAGGTCTAAACACAGTCTTTAAATTCATACTTAAAGTCCTCAGAATTGAAATCAAATGAGTCTATTACCTGGTCTACTTTAGGTTGAGTCTTTGATTCAGATTCAGACTCTTCTTCATCAGAATTGTGTTGTGAGGCATTGATAGCCATCATGCAGAATTCATTCTCTTTAGCATCATCCTCATCATCACTTGAGCTGGAAGAAGTTTCTGATTCTTCTTCTGTCTCACTCCAAGATTCAGCAACAAATCCCTTCCTTGTGTGTTTGTTCTTGCTTGAGGAGGGTTTGCCATTGCTGTTCTTCTTGAATTCCTTGTCTTTTCTTCTTTCTCTCTTGTCCTTTCTGTCCTTATTTTTGTTCTCTGGACAGTCAGGCACAATGTGGCCTGGTTTCCTGCAACCAAAGCAAACAATTTCTATATTGTTTGATTTATCATACCTTGGCTTGTCATGATCTTTGTATGATCTCTTCCCGAAGTCCTTTCTGGCCATCTTGTAAAATCTTTTGGCCAGCAGACTAAGCAGCTCATCATTGCCTGGGATTTTGTCTTCAGGATGATCTTCAGTGGCTTTGAAAGCTATTGACTTTTCCTTTCTTGTGGCTGGTGAGGCAGCCTTCTGCTCTTCTTCTCTATTTTTGATGAGCAGCTCATAAGACTTGAGCTTGCCCAAGAGAGCTTCTGTTGTGATTTCATTGAGACTCCTGGCATCCTTGATTGGCCAGATTCTTGAGTCCCAAGTGCTTGGGAAGCACATTAGGATTTTGTTATTTAGCTCAGTCAATGAGATCTCTTTATCCAAAGTTTTCAGTTCATTGACTATCAGGCTGAGTCTACTGTACATGTCTGATACTGACTCAGCTTCTCCTTTCTTGAAGTTCTCATATTGGGTTATGAGATGGATCTTCTGTCTTTTCTTTCATCAGCAGATCCCGAGACTATTTCAGATAGCTTATCCTAGATTTCCTTTGCTGAGTTGCATTCAGCTACCTTTTGGAAAATTTCATCAGACATAGTCTGAGCAAGAATGTTCATAGCCTTTGCATCTGCTACTTTCCACTTCTTGATCTCTGCATCTATTCCTGAGGGAGGTGGAACAACATTTATGCTTGTGTTCTCTGGAGGTCTTGGACACACTGTCAAAACAGAATTGAAGATGTCCTCATTAATAGAATTCATGTAGAGTCTAATCCTTGCCTTCCAAAGTGCAAACTTGGATAGATTGCACACTGGAGGTCTGGTGCTAGCATAATCTTTGTTTTGGGCCATGTTTTGTGAAGAAATAAATCTAATAACAAAATCAATATAAGCAGATCTAACTATAGGAATCTTTTGGTTCAGGTGTTAGCATGTGCAACCACTGAGATGTGGTATTTTTAACCAACCTGCCTCTGATACCAATTGAAAGTGCAAGTTAGATCTGATATACTGTAGAGGGGGGGGGGTGAATAGAGTATGGTGCTTGCTAAAAACTTTTTACAACAGTTGTTGTAATCCTAAGTGAACAGGGAAGCAAATAATATAAAGTAATCTAAACACAGAATAATCACAATATACAAAGGAATCTAATCACAAGACACAGCCAGAAACAAAAGAAAAATATGCAACCAGATGACACAAGGAGCTATAGTGGTTCCCCAATCAACCTGGGTACATCCACTCTTCTACCACCTTAGGTAGGAATCCACTGCAGGATGAGTTGATCAGGTGTCCTGGGCACCAATGAGCTTTTGATAAGGTGCTCAAAAACCAAATCAGATTTTTTGATCAGGTGTCTTGCCACCAATGAGCTTTTGATAAGGTGCTCAAAAACCAAACACAAACTTTTGAAGGGAGTTTGAAAAACCCTTTACAGCAGAGAGAGAGAGAGAGAGAGAGGGAAAGAGATGATCTTCTCTGTCAACAGTCAGAGAGAAGATAGTGGATGTTGTCAAAGCTCCCCCTGAGATCAGTAGTTGTTCAGGAAGTGAAGCTTTGCAGTAGGGTGATAGGCCTTCAGAAAATTGATCTCCAGGAAATGATGATTTCGGCAACAGCTGAAATGTGAGGTGTCTGGAGTCTTGAATGATGATGGCCTTGAACACTTGAATCAAAAGAGATCTGAAGATTTCAGTTTGTTGATCTCCTTTGGTGATGGTGTTCTTGTATGAATCTTTGAGACTGAGAATGTCTGCAACTCTTTCTCTTTCTCTTGTTTAATTGTTGTTGTGAGAGCTGTTGTTGCAGAGAATATTTTTCTAACTTCTTGATCTTCTGCTCTAGGAATAATGAAAAATCTTGTCTTTTATTCCTTTTTGTCTGAATAGAAATGATCCACTGTCAAGATAGTCGTTGACCTATCATAAATGACTTCCTTAATTGCTTTTGTCTTCTGGAGGAAAGTCCAATAAAATATTCCTTGATAATTCCTTGAAACTCGCTCCAAATTAATTAAAAACGGCTACAAGATCTGTGAATTAATTGCTGAGAACAATTCCTTAACTGTCTGAATTTGAATATTGAAAATCGTTGAACTCTTCAGAAAAACATCGAACTGAGCTCCACTATCGTTGAACTGAGCTCAGAGATTTGGACTTAGACAGAAACAAAGATCGTCGATCTGAGCTCAACTATCATCGAACTGAGCTCAGAGATTTAGAACCAAACTGAAGTCAAGATCGTGGATCTGAGCTTGAAGATCGTCAAATGGAGTTCGACGACTTGTTGAAGTTGAGCTCAAAGATGGTCGAATGGAGTTCGACGATTCGTCGAAGTGAGCTCACCGATCGTCGAATGGAGTTCGACGATTCGTCGTACTGAGCTCGACGAAATGACTTAGTCTTCTGAAACTGAAAATCCTGGTCTTGAGGGCAGCTTCCAAACCTAAGTACTAACGCTTAGACTAAATTCTAATTGACCTTTAGATCTACACAATGAGGTCAAAACAGGTTTCCTAAGAGACATAGTGATCCTGACCCAAATCAGTAATAGGGTGTTCCAACACTTGATATTGAACTTAATATCCTATACTATATGCGACAAGGTATACTTGCCTTCATCGAATATAGAATCGGAGAACATCTCACAACTACACTTCCACCTTCTCCTCCCTTAACTTTGTCTTCTCCACGCATAACCCCTTCTCCGCTTAATAAATCTATATCAACGAGCATGAAAAATGTGCTGGTAGTGTGGGATTTTCCTGAGGTATTTCCCGAGAAGCTGCCAGGATTACCCCCACATAGAGAAGTGGACTTTCAGATTAAACTAGTACCGCGTTCCAAGCCCATCACTCAGACCACTTACAGAATGTCTCCAAAGGAACTCGCTGAGTTTAGAGTTCAGTTCCAGGATTTAGTAGAATCAGGGTTCGTTCGCCCCAACTCATCACCCTGGGGAGCCCCTGTTTCGTTTGTTAAAAAGAAGGATGGATCCCTATGACTGTGCATAGACTAACAGGAACACAACCGACTGACGGTGCAGAACACTTATCCTTTACCCTAGACCGACGAGCTATTTGATCAGTTGGTGGGAGCACATTGGTTTTCCAAACTAGATTTGTGCTCGGGGTACTATCAATTGAGAATACAAGTGTAAGATATTCCAAAAACAACGTTTAGCTCGAGATATGGCTTATACAAGTTCACGGTGATGTCGTTCGGGCTCACGAATGCCCCTTCTGCCTTCATGAGTTTGATGAACAGGGTGTTTGAGCCGTATTTGGATGTCTTTGTCATCATCTTCATCGATGACATTTTAGTCTACTCAAAGAAAGATGAGGAGCATGTTGAACACTTGGGTTATTTTTGAAGAAACTAAAAGAGCACTCCTTTTTTGCTAAGTTTAGCAAGTGCGAGTTCTGGCTCCGAGAAGTTGCCTTCTTCGGCCATGTTATTAGTGGTTTTGGATTAGTAGTAGACCCGGCCAAGGTGCGTGCTATGAAGTAGTGGTCGTCTTTGAGGTCGGCGGCCGACGTGCGAAGTTTTCATGGACTTGCAGGGTATTATCACAAGTTTGTGGAGGGATTTTTTAAGATCTCCCTCCCTCTCACTGCCCTGACAAAGAATAGTGTGTCATATGAGTGGACACCCCAGTGTGAGGCTGCATTCCAAGAGCTGAAGGATCGACATACCTTCGCACTAATCCTAGCCCTTCCATCTGGGAAGGAAGGATTTCAGGTTTACACCGATGCATCCTATCAAGGTATTGGAGCGGTGTTGATACAATAAGGACATGTGATTACTTACGCTTCAATACAACTGAAGAAGCACGAGGTTAATTATCTTGTACATGGTTTGGAGTTGGGAGCAGTGGTGTTCGCCTTAAATATTTGGCGACACTATTTATATGGCGTCCACTGCGAGATCGTTTCGGACCATAAGAATTTCAAGTATGTTCATACCCAGAAGAAGTTGAATTTGAGGCGGCAGAGATGGTTAGAATTCCTGTGTGATTATGCGTTTACATTGAACAACCATCCCAGGAAAGCAAACTATGTAGCAGATGTATTAAGTAGAAACATACCTGCGTCGAGCCCCTAATCTCATTTGATGGCTATGGAATTGGATCGAGTGCTCAATGAGATGGAGATTACGCTAGTATGTAAGGATAATTTTGAGACGTATACAGAATACTTGGCTGCTTTGAGTATAGTATGTGACATCCGTGAGCGGATCCAGGCAAAGCAAAGGAAGGATGCTGCTTTGGCCCCTGTGTTTAAGGCAATCGAGAGTGGATCTGTCGAAGAGTATACTCTGAAGGAAGGCCTCATTCATTTCCGTGGCATGCTCTACATTCCCGAGGGCGTTGGAATCCAGGAAGACATCTTGAGAGAGGCTCATTGCACCATGTATTTCGTCCATCCCGTGATTTCCAAGATGCATAATGACTTGCGGAAGACCATGTTCTGGCCAGGAATGAAGAGAGCTGTTGAGTACTACGTCACGCACTGTGAGGCTTGTCAAAGGGTGAAGGTGGAGTGTAAGAGACCGGGAGGATTATTGCAGCCATTACCTATCGCCGAGTGGAAGTTCGAGGATATCTCCATGGATTTCATCCATGGGTTGCCTTGCTCGCACTCTGGGAACGATTCAGTCTGGGTGATTATGGATCGCTTGACAAAGGTTGCCAGGTTCATTCTGATGAGGAAGGAGTCGCATGTTGATGTTTTGGTGCCTCTCTTTGTGGAGTAGTTTGTGCGGTACCATGGGGTGCCCAAGACAATTGTCTCTAACCGCGATGGTCGTTTCACTTCCAAGGAATAGAGGGCAGTTCAAAGCATATATGGGCTCCCGCCTTACCATTAGTACAACTTTCCATCCTCAGACCGACGGTCAATCTAAGAGGACCATTAGAACCATGGAATATTTGTTGAGATTGTGTGTGTTGGACAGGGGAGAGCCGTGGGAAAGGCTTTTGGAGCTAGTGGAGGTTTTATATAATAATATTTATCAAGCTAGCATCGAAATGGCACCCTACAAAGCACTTTATGGGAGGAGGTGTAGAACCCCATTATCGTGGGTGCATGATGAAGACCCAAAGACTTTGGGAGTGGAGTATATTGATGACACTGATTCTACAGTTAGATTAATACAAGACCACATGCTAGAGGCTCAGAGTTGGCAGGCAAAGTACTATAATGCAAAGCATCAAATGGTGGAATTCGAAGTGGGTGACAAGGTGTTTTTGAAGATCAGTCTAATGCATAGAGTGTCATGTGTGCGTGGTAGAAAGAAGCTCAGCCCAAGGTATGTGGGGCCTTATATTATATTAGAGAGGATTGGCCTTTTGGCCTACCGGATGGTGCTACCATCTGAGCTGGAAAATTTGCACGACTTATTTCATTTGTCGTCGCTTCGAAAAGCATTACTATGGCCCGATCAGCATGTCCCCGCTACAAATGGAATAGTAGCAACCAATAGGTCTGTTTGACTAGAGTCGGGGCGGATAGTGGACAACGAGACAAGAAGCCTACTGCGAAAAAGTGTTCCTTTGATGAAGGTCCAAAGGTCTAATCATGGGAGAGAGGAGTATACTTGGGAGCCCGTCGACTTAATGCTAAAGCACTTCCTGGATTTATTTCCCCAAGGTAAACTTAAACGCATACCTTGTATTCTTCCTACTTTGTTTTTCCACACAGACATAGCCTTATTTCAGGGACGAAATATTTTATTTTTTTATAGGATTTGTAACGTCCTGATTCGTGCTAGACCCCTCGCACGTGTTTTGAGTCAAGAAAGTTGACTCTAGCTCGGGGTGAACTGGTAATAGGCGTTGAGTGCGTTGATAGGACTCGACGAAGCATCGAGTGCATCGACTGGTGGACAAGCGTCGAGTTATACTCGATGCATAAGAAGAATTTTACATAGAATAATTCTGGACTCAGGAAGCATCGAGTGCGTCGATTAGACTCAAATTCATCGAGTGATCACGACGCCTTTTGATGAAGCATCGAGTGATACTCGACTCATACGATGCTTGTACTTGGAATATTTTCGGCCAGTGGGATTCGTCGAGAAGCGTCAAGTGATCACGATGCCTTTCGATGATGCGTCGAGTGATACTCGACGCATACAACGCTTGTACTTAGAATATTTTCGGTCAGTGGGATTCATCGAGAAGCGTCGAGTGATCACGACACCTTTCGACAAAGCATCTAGTGAGGCACGACACATACAATGCTTGTACTTATAATGTTTTCGGCTAGTGAGATTCATCGACAAGCATTGAGTGATCATGATGCCTTTCGATGAAGCTTCGACTGATTACGATGCCTTTAAATGAAGCGTCAAGTGATACTCGACCCATACGACACTTGCACTATTCATCGAATATTGTCGGAGATACTCGATGAATTCGTCGAGTTGGACTCGACGAATTCGTAATAAACTACTTTGAAGTTTTGGGTGATTCGTCGAGTATGTAAATATATATATATACGATGAATCTAAATTAGAATATTTTTGGCCCAGGAATATTTTCAGCCCAGGCTGTGTTTGCGGAATAATGTTTACGGGTTGAACCGTTTCGGGATACGTGCTGAGTGACTGTTTATGGCCGGTCTTTTCAAGGAGACTTATTTAATGTAATAATGGGCGGTCCAATGATAGAATTAAACATGGCGGAGTAATCATAACAGTAATACTTCCTTATAAAAAGGTATGCCCGAAAACCCTAGACGTCTACATCGATCTTGTAACGAGCCCGATAGAAACAGGGAAGTTGCCAGAGTCAGATTTTTTGGAGGAAGAACTCTCCCTCTTCGTGAAGAACGATACTGATGAGGAAACCAAACATGCTGCCAAGGAGGATAACGAGATCCTTGGCCAGAAATTAGGTGAGCTTCCTACCCTCTCCATTAGTGCTAGTTCTTTAGTTATGAAATAGGAGTGATGTCGGCTCAAGAGAGCTTGACTTTGGTACGAAATGAAGATCTCCTAGGAAGAGATCATGCTAGGAACTTTGTCCTAGGTTTTTGATGTCTTCAACCTTTCCCCTCTTTAATATGAAGATGATGGACATGATTTCGTGAAGAATGGTGGTCTATTGTGGGTCAATAAGGGAGGAGGAAGAGCTGAATGTAACTTTGTATGAATGGCTAGAGGAAGAAGACAAACCGATGTCGTTCGTTTGACTTTAAGATGCGTGCAGAAATCTATTTTTTGTGCGCAGCAAGCTTCATGCTCTATTTAAGCCATGAGCTGGGCACTTCGAGGTCTTGGGAGGAATACAAAAGTTGTAGCCCCGGGAAAGACCTTTACAACGGATGGTTGCCCATTGATGGGGGAGTCATGTAACACCGGGAATGTCCAGCCAAAGTGGTTGCACTGTAATGTATTATGAGTAGGTTGTGATTTGTCTAAACTAATATAAGGACGGAATAGAGTTGTTGTCCAAGTAAGTTATATGTTAGACATGCATTAGGATGTTTGGGGTTAAATAGGAAGATCGTAGCCAAATGATATTTTGGATTGGGTGAATTTATTATATGTAACCATGATAAGCTAATGGTTTTGGATGAACCTTGGTTGTACAAATAATGTATTCATGAAATTCGGTGAAGATACACTTAATAAAAACGCGATGAACATTATAAATTTTGGAATAGTTATTAATGCATGATGCATGAATGTGTAATCTATATCAATGCGGTGATTTACAATTATTAGAAGAGCATGTGATGTATTCCTTGCAAGGTTATGTTGAACATGTTAAAGCTTAAGTATTTAATGAAAAATAGTTTGGGGAAGGATGTATGATTTGATATGCAGGTGCAAGCTAAATTGTAAAAGAAGGGCTAGATGAGAAAATGCCCATGACCATGTGATGTGTTAGTCACTTATCTCAGGTAATGAAGATATGATGAGATTGATAAGTAAGAGGATTAGTCTTCCACGCTAAGGTAGGCCTTGAGTGCTTTTGAGCACTAGACTTGTATGATAATAAGGGACTCAGTGTGGGGCCCTTTAGTGCTTTTGAGCACTGGATTGGTAATAATGAGAAGGGACTCAGTTGGAGCCCTTGGGTGTTTGATGGAATGGCCAAATGAAATTGCATGCGGTGTGTGTTGACACACGATGTGATAATACCGGGTTAAGAATAGTGTGGCAAGTCTACGAGCTCGTTAGTCGTCACATCGATGGGAGTTGGCAGATAGACCTTGGGCGGTTGGGCTTGGGCCTCGGTGCTCATTCTTGAGGCTCCTTCCTTGATAGTGGATGGTTGGGATTGTTCCTTTGGTGATACGCTTCCAGAGGCTCCTTCCGTGCCATGATGATAGGCCAGTTTGGGATGTGTTCTTGGTGCACATCTACCCGAGACCCTGCTGAGCCACAGTACGCAGAGGCTTCGTTGTTGTGTTCTTAGCGTTGAGGCGTACGGAGGCCTAGGCCTAGTAGTGGATACACCCGCTCTACTGTCACCGTCTGGCCACGACGGATGACTCCTGAGAGGTTAGCTACCTGCTCGAAAAGTGGGAACTTAAGGACTATGTCGATATAGCAGTGTGTGTGAGAGTGAGCATGGGTGAGTCATCATGTTGTATTCATATCATAACATTGCATTACATCGCATAAGATACTTATCAAATAAATTTGTCTGACCACTTTTATATGATGAGTTACTTTCTGTTAAGCCGATCCTTAACTTATAAATATTTATGGGAATATTTATATGTTAAGTTGCATTCCTGTTGTAGAATTATATGTTGTAGTTGATTGCTCTTACCTTTACGAATTGCTAGTGTAGAATGATGTTATTACTTGATATACACTACAATCGCTACTCTGATGATGAATAGAATTAGACCACCTGCTTGTACTCACAGTTTATATACTGTACCTTCTTTCCTTTCTCCCGCCCGGTACCTAAGAGTCACTGGGGTGAGAGGATGTGATAGCCACTTAGTCTTTATGATTAATGGTTGTTATGACTACCATTTTATGAGGAAACCCAGCGGATTGAGCAGTAGCAGCAGGTTATGCAGGAGGGCAGCCAGGTCAGGGGGACAGGGCCTTATACGATAATACATTCGATTTCGTCGGTGACTGATGTGAGTTTGAGTGTTGTGGTGCAGCCTTTAGGCAAATTTTGTTGTACTATGATATTAAAGAAACCGATGTAGCTCCTTATTATTAATTTACTATGTTTGGAAATTTGCTGTAAGACCCCTTTTTTGCAAAACCAATAGGGTCTTATGCCCAGAACCGCCACTTTGTGGTGACACCAAAACACCCGGGAAGGTAGTCACAACGAAATGCCGATCCTGCTGGCCACACCAATCGGAGAAGAGAAGTGTAAGTACAAAGATTAAAGTAAACTCAAATACTGGTCCACCAGAAATCACATGAACATAAAATAAATCTCCACGTAGGGAGAGACCACAGTAACGATAAAGCAAAGTACTAAAGAAGGCTCATTTACGATACATCATGACCCTCACTACAAGTCACTCAATGCGGAAGCAAATCTATAGTAACTACTAATGATCGGGACTCATTGTCCCTGATGCCTAGACTCCCGTGTTAGACTGTCCCGTCTCCAAGAGCACCGACGTCTGGGGCTACATCTCCTGGTTCGACTGCACGATCCCCTAAAATGATTTGGTAAATGACCGTTAGTCAAAAAGACTAAGACCTATTATCCCCCACCCCTCCCCCAATGGCTCATAGGCACCGAGCGGGGAGAAAGAAAGGAAGGTATTTAAGGTGGAGTGTAACAAAAGTAAGTAGGTGACAGCGGAACTAGTCTATCATGAGCATAAAATCACAGCAAGTACAAGTAAGAAAATAGTAGGTAAGCAATATGAGTATACACATGAACAAGGTGAGCTAGTAAAGTACAAGAAGGTAAACTAAGTAACCATGACCTATATGTTGCAGCATAGAGACCGGGCGGTCTGGCGGTTTGTCTGGCAGTATGGTCGCTTCTCCCAGTGACTTGGTAGTCGGGCTATTACTGATTGGTTTCCAACGGTCTAACGGCTTCTCCCAGCGGCTTGGTAGTCGGGTTATTATTGATTGGTGTCCAAGCGGTCGACGGCTTGTCTATGGCAACTTGAAGATATTGTCAAGCTGTCTTCTGCATATTATAGTTGTCGTGATGTTAGTCTAACTACGTGGCTTATGTGGCTTATATAGATGATTGTTCCTGTAATTATTAGTCCCACATTGCTTATTTGTAATCTCTCTTCTCTCCCCCATTCTATAAAAAGGAGGTCATACCTTTGTAATATATACCTTTTTTGGATAATAAAATTTTGTTACTCTAAATTTTCGGTCTACTTGTTTTCTGTTCGCACACGGTATCAGAGGGATCGATCTTTTCCTCCTGATTCTGTAAGCTTTCTCTGTCCCCATGGCTTGATCCATTCTTCTCACAACCTGTCTTCGCGACTTGTTTCTTCCGCCTGTTTGCGCACTGTTCACGCGGATCCTTTCTCTCCTTGTCATTGCACTTGGTGTGCGCGACCTCTCTGATTCCCCTTTCTTCTTACCGCGACCTGTTCTTAAGTCACCACGACCTGTTCTTGCCGCGACATGTGCTTAGTCATCGCGCCCTCCTTTTATAGCTGCTCTTCTTCTTATGTCGCCACGACCTATTTTAAGTCGCCGCGACCTGTTCTTTTTGTTGTGACCTGTTCCTAAGTCGCCGCGACCTGCTCTTATTGCCGCGCCCTGTGCTTAGTCGTTGTGCCCTCATTTACTAGCTGTGACTTGTTCTTTTCTCTGCTCTGTTCTATGGCAACATCTGATATCTCTACCACCTTTACTCTCATTGTTGCTCCTCCTCCTACTCCTCCTACTCCTTCGGGCAACCTTGGCACCGTTTCCAAACTCATCGTTCCCAACTACCCGGACTGGAGTGTCTCCTACACCTTCCTTCTCCACTCTCAATGCAAATGCCATCATCTCACTAATGACCCTCCTCCACAAGATTCCCCTCTCTTTGAAGATTGGGATGCCAGCGATGCTCTTGTCCGCACATGGCAGGCTTACAATCTCTCTAATGAATTCCTACCCGTCATACGTCATGATGAAACAGTCAAGGCTGCTTGGCTTCATCTTATCGCTCTCTACTCCAAGGGGGCTCAGATGTCTCACATCTATACTCTATATGCGGACCTCTTTACATGTCCCTCAATGTCTCCTACTGCTGCTTACCAACAAGTTCAGGCTCTCGTAGCGAAAATTCTCCAGAATCGTCCCCTCTCTGCGGATCTGGCTGAGCAACACAAACACTTCCAGGAACTTCTGGTTGTGTGTTGTCTTCTGCAACTTCCAGAGTCTTATGAGATGATCTGTCAATAGATTCTTGGCGAGACGGAGTCTCCCACCTTGGATACTATTGCTGCCCGCATAGTTGTAGTTACCTCTCTGCTACAATGTTCGCAGTTATCCTCCCCTCCTCAACCAAACAACTACACTCACCAAACTCAGCGAAGTAGGTCTAGTGGCTGTATCTACTCATCCGACGAATGTGGTGCTTCCCGCTTTCTCTGTTCTCAATGTGGCCGCAACGGCCACATGGTTGATTATTGTTGGAAGAATCATCCTCATCTTCGACCCACTGGGAACTTTTCCACCTCCTCTTCGAAGTCATCCGCCTCTGTGGTCACATATTCAGGTAGTGCCCGCGTCTCTACTCAATGTAAATGGCTGATCGACTCTGGTGCTACCAATCATATGACCGGCAATCCGCAATATTTTTCTTTCCTATAATAGCATGATCGGTTGCCCCCAGTCTTTATTGCGGATGACACTCCCTCAACGGTCAATGAAACAGGAGTGGTTCAAGTCACTCCGTCTCTTCGCTTGGCGGACACCCTCTACGTGCCCAAGTTCCCTTGCAATTTGTTATTTGTTACTTCTCTTTGCAAGCAACTACAGTGCTTTGTAACATTCACTTCTACTACTTGTTCTTTTCAGGATTCGGGCTCCAAACGGACGATTGCTATTGGGACTGAGAACAGCAGCCTCTACTTACTCGACAACATTTCTGCGTGGTCCTCCTTCTCCTCCTCTTCTACTGATCTTCTGTAATATCACCTTCATCTTGGTCGTGCTCCTCCGAGACTTCTTCGTCAGCTTCTGCCCCACCTTCCTCCGCAGAGTCCTCCTCTCAACTATAACACGTGTTAGCTTGGCAAGCATCACCGCTCCTCCTTCCCTCCGAAGCAAGGTCATGGATCTTCCCGACCGTTTGATCTTGTTCACTCCGACATCTGGGTTCCTGCTCCTACCCTCACCATAGGTCAGGGTAGTTCATATTTTGTAACCTTTATTGATGATTTCTCTAGATGTACGAGGGTGTATCTTTTAAACGATCGCTCCAAACTGTTTTCTGTATGGACATCATTTTATAATATGATTAAGAATCAGTTTGACGTATCTATTAAAATGTTTCGCTCTAACAATGCTAAGGAATATCTTAGTAATAATTTCTCTTCTTTCTGTGTGCAATATGGTATTATTCATCAAACTAGCTGTGTGATGAGGAATTTTATATATAGTTTTAAAATAAATCCAAACTAAAATCTCAAATAGGCAAGCGTACCTATCGAAATATACTATAGAAAATGTCGTATTAGACTCGGGGCCTATTGAGTACTTCTACTCACGCAAATTAATATTATTTTATTGGTAAATAACAATAGAAAATTAATAAAACTAATAACTAAAATTAACACTTGATCTAGACTTACTTTGAATTAAAAGAAACTTTCTATAAAAGCAAATTTCTAAATATCCTACTTCAACTGTGGAGGTTCCTAAATTACAAGAGCTCCTCTCTCGAGAATACGCTCTCGACTAAACTTAGGTTAATCGATTAAGACCTCTCGGCCAGTCGAAACCCCTAAGCTTGCTTTATGCGGTGAACCCAGCTATTGGACTTGACTCCAATCTGGAAGATCCATGTCATCCTCTCTCGAGGAGTGCATGTGAATCCTTCTACCCTTGAGTGATCTACTCATACCCACAACCTCTCGGTAAATCTAGGATACGGATCAACAATCTAAATCAAAGATAAATTGAAGCAGAAAATTATAGAGAAAGAAGAACTTTATTTTATTAAAAAGCTTGTTAAGATCAAGTACTCCTAAAATTTACTACTCATTATCATAAAAGAAATACAGAAAAGGGAGACATGATGGAAAATAAAAGTGCTTGAATTGAAATAAAAGCAAATCAAACTATTTTATGAAATTGAAGATACAAGAAAGAAAAGAGAAAAACTGAATGTAAACTACTAAATCTAACTCCCTAGCTGCCTCCCTAGATGCTCCTCCAGCTCCTGGATTTCTCTGGCATTTATAGTAAAATTTCTGAAAGTTAATGCCCTAGGTCATGCCGTGACCTAGGGCGTGTCAGGCTCCGAAACTGCTGTATTGAAAGCCCGGAAACGTTGGAGAAAAACAGCCAAAAGTCACCGTTCTACGGGTCAAGCCCCTAGGTCATGCCCGCGACCTAGGGCATGTCAAATCTATTACTGGAAACGGCGGGAAGGAGAAACGGTGGGAAATAAATTATGGCTGTTGCGGGAAGTCACGCCCCTAGGTTACGCCCGTGACCTAGGACGTGTAAACCGAGAACCGTCAGGATTTGAAACTGGCGACTTTAAGTGCGGCACGCCGGGACGTCACGCCTGTATGCCATGCCCGTGACTTGAAGGTCACGCCCGTGACCTGGGGAGTGTAGCTTGAAAACTGCCTGAAATCGAAACTAACGCCGTCTGCTGGTCACGCCTGCTGGTCACGCCCGTGACCTGGGCGTGTAACTTTAATCTTACGTGGCAGTTACTCTAGAGCTCCTTTATAGGTCACGACCCTATGTCACGCCCGTGACCAGAGAGTCACGCCCGTGTCCTGGCCGTGAAAAGTTGATTTTTCCAACAATCTTCAGTTTCATCTCGTGATCTGTCCTGTAAGCTCCAATTTGATATTGGCAGCCCAGATTTACCTGAAATAAGAAAACAAAGCATTTTAATACAAATATTAAAATAAACTAAATAAAATATTATATTTATTTAATAAAATCTATAAATAAATAACTATAAATAATGACTTATCAAATACCCTCATACTTAAGTTTTTGCTATTCTAGAGCAAAACTATGGGAGACTTATAAGAAATTAATATAATTTTTGAATTAAACTATAAAACTATTAAATCAAAAGAAAGTTAAAAATTAACTTTAGGGATTCAAATTTTTAAGTCGTAAAATATGAAAGTAAAATGAGAAGAGATAAATATTCAGCAAAGCTTTCTCTAATAAAATAATTAGAACTCTAAATTAAGTATTTAGCAAACAAAGTTAGATTAAAAATTATAAACATTTTTTTCACTAAGAAGAAACTTCAAGAAAAATTCAAACTACTACTTATGCTCTTTTTAATTGAAATCTAAAGCAATTATATTGAATTTTAGGCTTTGGGAATAAGAAAATTGAAGAGATCTTAGATTGGGGGTGATGAATTTTATTCTCTCACCCCACACAATTTTTTTTGATATTTTTCTCTTTTTTTCTCTTCAAACAAAATTGCTTAAGATTAATGAATTTTATCCTCTTACTCCTTTTTTGGGAGGTTGCATATGTGTACGAAGGAATACTTGATTCCCATGACATATGATCTAACCAAAAAAAAATAATTATATATGTGTAACAGGGGATAATGAATTTTATCCTCTTATCCCCGTGACATATGAGCTAACAAGAAAATAAAAATAATAAGGGAAAGGCTAGCAAAAATTTTAAATTAAATCAAAATTGTTGGAGAGCAACTACAGTAAATTAAAATTTCCTAAGAATCTTAAAGTTTAAGTGAATATAATTAAAATCTAAGGATTGTTAAAGTAAGTACTATGAAATTGAAAATAATTAGAATGTGAGAGAAAAAGACTAAATAAATTTCTCTAAACAAATTTACTTCATAAATTTATTTCTTAAAATTAAATCACCTAAAAATTAAATCTAAGTAACTATGATGAAATAAAAGATTAGAAAATAAAAAAATATAAAAATTCTTATAAATAAACTCAAAATAAATTTCTGAAAAGTCACAAAAATTTAGGCTGGGGTTTATTAAATTTTTTTTGGAATTTTTTTTGCTATTTTTTAAAAATAAAAATAAAACAAAAATTTTAAATTTTTTAAAATTTTTAAGATTTTTACATTTTTTTGGATTTTTAAATCAAAACAATAAATAAGAATTCACCCTCATACTTAAAAATAAGCATTGTCCTCAATGTTTATAAGTCAAGTAGGATTGGGGAAAGAAAAACAATTTGTGAGAAAAAAATTCAAAAAAATAAAAAAGATAAGCAAGGGGTGTCTCCCAAGAGCGCTTTCATTTTTCCGTCTTTAAGCTAGACGGTTATTGTTAGGAGAATGGAAAATAAAATTTAAAATGAAGGGGAAACTCCTTTAATGCACGCTTGGGTGAATACACCAAAGACACTCGCCCAGTGACTCCTCTGCTTGCTTCTTGATTCTCTTTCTCGTAGTTGGCTTAAAAATTTAGATTCAAATCACATATTCTTACCTGAGGTGATTTGAATCTTTCTAGATGAGCGGTTAATGGGTCGGGGACAACATTTGATTGCAATGGCTCAACTTCTTTCTACAAATTGTGAGTTGAAGAAAATCAAGAATAAGCGCGTTAGAAAAATCTTCGCAAGGAGGAGGCTCTTGCGAAGTTATAAGATTAGGCTTCGATTGTTTATTTTCTAAAATTAATTTTTCATCCAAAAATTTATTTAAAATAAAATCGTCGGAAGCATCATGTTCATTAATTTTTGCTCCAAAAAAGTCATAAATTGTGCATGGAGATTTATTAAGAGGAGGAAAATTGGGAGTAGTAGGAGGAGAAACATATTCTTCTTCTACTCCTCCCAGTGCATCATACACCTAACAAGCTCTTGAAATAAAAGTTGTTCTTCGTCTTTGGTATAAATAACTATTGGGGTACATGAAGAGTCATGTTCCTTATTAGTGACATTATCCGAAGAAGGAGAAAAATCACTAAAAGTAAGAAAATTCGCATCCAAATTTTGGGGTGAAGAATCAAATTGAAATTGAGAAGATTCCCCAAAATTAAGTGAGAAAGCTTCCGGCGCGGAAGAAAAAGAACAAAAATTCGGATCCAAATAATTATTCTCATAAATCGGGAAACCTTTCGGTTGATCTTGCGACCAAGAGAAGTTTTCATCCGAGTTGGAAGAATAATTATTTACATCAAAATAATTATTCGCATTACAATTTGAAAAATTATTTTCGTGAACATTTGAAAAAGTAGAACAATAATTTTCATAAAAAATTGAATTATCATAAAAGTGAGAAGAATTATTATCATAATTACTATCAAAATTATTTTCATAAGAAAGATTTTTATAATAATTATAATGAAAAAAAATACTCACTTCGATGAGAACCGCCACAATAATAACAAACACTTTGGCGCTTTTTTGCGGCTTCCAAAATATCTAGTTGATTTTGAAGCTTGACAATTTTAGCGGCCAATTGAGATAACAATTTTTTTAATAAAAGAAAATAAACAAAACCCTTACCTAATAGAAATGAATTTGAAAAAGAAAATTAAAAAGTGAATTAGAGATAGAGAAAGAGAGTGATAAAAGTAATACAATTTTCGCTTTCAAAATATCAATAACTATCCCCGGCAACGGCGCCAAAAACTTGATGAGGAATTTTATATATAGTTTTAAAATAAATCCAAACTAAAAACTCAAATAGGCAAGCGTACCTAACGAAATATAGTATAGGAAATGTCATATTAGACTCAGGGCTTGTTGAGTACTTCTACTCACACAAATTAATATTATTTTATCTAATAATAATAATTTAAAGGGTGAATTAAATTATAGCTAGAAAATAAAATAAAAGATAGCACTTGATGTAGACTCTCTTTAAAATAAAATAAACTTTTCATAAAAGCAAACTTCTAAATTACCTAATTCGACCATGGAGGTCCCTAAATTACAAAAACGCCTCTCTCGAGAATACACTCTCGACTAAACTTAGGTTGATCGATTAAGACCTCTCGGCCAGTCGAAACCCCTAAGCTTGCCTTATGCGGTGAACCCCGCTATTGGATTTGACTCCAATCTGGATGTTTCGTGTCATCCTCTCCCGAGAAGTGCATGCGGCTCCTGCTAATTTTGAGTGTTCTACCCGTATCCACAACCTCTCGGTAAATCTAGGATACGGAACTAAGGTCGTAAATAATTGAATCAAAGATTGATCGAAGTGAATAAAATAAAAGAGTTTGACAAAATGAAGATTATTTTATTCTAAAACTTGTCAAAATTAAGTGCTTATAAAAAGCAGGATACATGTAAAAATAAACAAATACAAGCTTGAAATAACAGTGCTAGAAATAAAAGTTAACTAACTATGAAATTGAAAAGTACATAAAAAATACATAAAAATAGAAACTAAGCTACTAAACTACTCCTAGATTTTGTTCCCTAGATCCTCTCCTGCTCCTGGCTTTCTCTGACATTTATAGTAACATTTCTGAAAGGTCACGCCCTAGGTCATACCCGTGACCTAGGGCATGTCAGGCTCGGAAATTGCTACCTTGAAAGCCTGGGAACGTTGGAGAAAAACCGCCAAAAGTCCATATTCTTTGGGCCAAGCCCCTAGGTCACGCCAATGACCTAGGGCGTGTCAAATCTGTTACTGGAAACGGCAGGAAGGAGAAATGGTGGGAAATAAATTGTGGCTGTTGTGAGAAGTCGCGCCCGTGACCTAGGGCGTGTAAGAGGAGAACCGTTAGGATCTGAAACTGGCGACTTTAAGCGCGGCACGCCTGGATGTCACACCTGTATGCCACGCCCGTGACGTGAAGGTCACGCCCATGACCTGGGGCGTGTAGCTTGAAAACGGCCTGAAATTGAAACTGCCGCCCATCTGCTGGTCATGACTGCTGGTCACACTCGTGACCAATAAGTCACGCCCGTGACCTGGGCGTGTAACTTTAATCTGATGTGGCAGTTACTCTGGAGCTCCTTTATGGGTCACGACCCCATGTCACACCCGTGACCAGAGAGCCACGCTCGTGTCCTGGCCCTGAAAAGTTGATTTTTCCAGCAATCTTCAGTTTCATCTCCTGGTCAGTCCTGTAAATTCCAATTTGATATTGGCAGCCCAGATTTACCTGAAATAAGAAAACAAAGCATTTTAATACAAATATTAAAATAAACTAAATAAAATATTATATTTATTTAATAAAATCTATAAATAACTATAAATAATGACTTATCACTATTTCTATACCTCACAGAAAAATGGTGTGGCAGAACGCAAAAACTATCACCTCCTTGATGTCGCTCGCACTATGATGACTCAGATCCAGGTTCCTCACTCCTATTGGGGCTACGCTATCCTCATCTCCTTCTATCTCATCAATCGCATTCCATCCATGGTTCTCTACGGTCACATCCCAATCTCCATTCTCTATCTGGGTAAGGATCTGTTTCCTCCCCCTCTACGTTTCTTTGGGTGCATGGCTTTTGTGCACGCTCCTTCCGCCACTCATGATAAACTTGCCCCATGTGCCACCAAGTGTGTCTTTTTTTGTTACTCTACTACTCAGAAAGGCTATTATTATTTTGACCCCATTCTTCGTAAGCAATACGTATCGGCAGATGTGACCTTCTTTGAGAATGCATCCTATTTCACTTCAGACTCCTCTCCCTCTTTGAATATTTCTGCTCCTCCTATCGTCCCCTCTACCATGCCTACTCCCATCGAGATTTTTCCACCATCTCCTCCACTTCTGCTCTCTCCCTCCTCTCTGCGTCCATCTCTCTCCACTCCCAGGCCAGCTCTCTCCGCCACGGATGCTCCGGTTACTGAGGAACATGCTGACCTGGATCTTCCCATTGCTCTTAGCAAAGGGGTGCGGACGTGTACCCAGCACCCGCTGGCTGCTGTTGTTTCCTATTATCATCTAACTCCTTCTCACAGGGCATTTGCATTAGCTATCTCTCCGACTGCCACTCCCCGTACCTACCAGGAAGCCCTTATTATTCCTCATTAGAAGGCTGCCATGGAATAGGAAATTGCTACCCTCACTAAAAGGGGTACATGGACCCATGTTCCTCCCCCCTTTAGGCACTGATGTGGTTGGCTGTTGCTGGGTATTTGTTGGGTTCCATCAATGCCCCCGGTGTTGGGAGGTATGGCGTGAGGCGCTATGGCCCGCACTAGTCGAAACAGAAGGGTGTGTCCCATGGGGCCTAACTGGCCACCCCGTGGATCCTAGGGTAGCCAGCTCCATAAAGGAGTGGTAGCGCCGTCCTCAAACAGTCCGGGCTTTTGGGCGAGTTGGTTGCGCCTTCCCTACAAGTGGTATCAGAGGAGGTCACGGGTTCGAAACCCCGGGGTCGTTGCTGGGGGGGGATTGTTGGGTCCCATCAATGCCCCCGGTGTTGGGAGGTACGGCGTGAGGCGCTATGGCCCGCACTAGTCGAAACAGAAGGGTGTGTCCCCTGGGGCCTAACTGGCCGCCCCGTGGATCCTAGGGTAGCCAGCTCCATAAAGGAGTGGTAGCGCCGTCCTCAAACAGTCCGGGCTTTTGGGCGAGTTGGTTGCGCCTTCCCTACAGTATTTGTTGTAAAGTTCCATCCAGACGGCAGTGTGGATCGATACAAGGCCCGCCGGGTCGCCAAAGGCTTCACCTAGACTTATGGTGTTGATTACTTTGACACCTTCTCTATCGTTGCTCGTATCAGCACCATTTGGGTCCTTCTCATTGTAGCTGTCAATAGATATTGGCCCATTTCACAGCTGGATGTTAAGAATGTCTTTCTCTATGGTGATCTTTAGGAAAATGTTTATATGGAGCAACCTCCTGGGTATGTTGCTCAGTGGCAGACACGAGTATGCCGGCTGAAGAAGGCCATCTATGGCCTAAAATAAAGCCCTTGGGCTTGGTTTGACAAGTTTACCGGTATTGTGGAGGCCATTGGTTTTGCAAGAAGTTCTACCGATCACTCCTTATTCATTCGCAAAACCTCCTCGAGTCTGGTGGTTCTTGCTGTATATGTGGATTACATTCTTCTTACTGGAGATGACCCGACTGGGGTAGCTTTGACAAAGAAACACCTCCGTCAAAACCTGGTCACGAAGGATATGGGCTCCTCTAAATACTTTATGGGGATTGAAATCTCTCGGAAGCCCAACTCTTTGGTCATCTCCCAATAGAAGTATATTCTAGATTTACTAAAAGAGGTAAAGTTGACTGGTGCTAAACCTGCCCGATGTCCCATGGCTACTAGAGAAGACAAAGCTTGGACAGATGACTCGTCTCCTCTATCTGATATTACGAGGTATCGGCTTCTGGTGGGCAAGCCCATTTTTGTCACGGTGACCAGACCTAACATCTCCTATATTGTAGGCAATGTTAGCCAATTCATGTAAGCTCGTAGGGAATGTCATCTACAATCTTCCCTGAGGATATTAAAGTATGTCAAAGCAGTACCAGGGAAAGGATTGCTTTTTAGGAAAATGTCATTTGAGGGTTGAAGCGTACTCAGATTTGAGTTATGCTGATGATAAAGGAGACTACAAGTCAACATCGGGGTTTTGCACATTTGTAGGAGGAAATCTTGTGAGTTTGAAGAGCAAGAAATAGTCTATTATCTCCAGGTCTAGTGCAGAAGTGGAATATCATATTATGGCGTCGACCACATGTGAGTTAAAGTGGTTATGTACTCTCATGCTTGACTTAGGAGAGGTCTATAACTATCTTATTCCTATGTTCTGCGATAACAAGACCACAATATACATCTCCAAAAATCCAGTCTTTCATGAGAGAACAAAACACATAGAAGTCGACTGTAATTTTATTCGAGAACAGATTTTGAAGAAAACAGATTTGTACTTCATTCGTCACTTCTGACAATGAGTTGGCAGATATCTTCACCAAGCCGGTGACAGCTTCTTTGTTTCACATTTGAGACTAGCTGGGCATGATTGATATCTATGCTCCAGCTTGAGGGGGAGTGTTGCAGCATGGAGACCGGGCAGTCTGGCGGTTTGTCTGGCGGTCTAGCGGCTTCTCCCAGTGGCTTGGTAGCCGGGTTGTTGCTGATTGGTGTCCAACGGTCTAGCGGCTTCTCCCAGCGGTGTGGTAGCCAGCTGTTGCTGATTGGTGTCCGAGCGGTCTGACAGCTTATCTATGGCGACTTGAAGATATTGTGGGGCCGTCTTCTGAATATTGTAGTTGTCGTGCGGTTAGTCTAACCGCGCGGCTTATGCAACTTGTATAATGCTTGTTCTTGTAATTATTTGTCTCACATTGATTATTTATAATCTCTCTTCTCTCCTCTATTTTATAAAATGGAGGTCATACCTTTATAATATATACCTTTTTTGGGATAATAAAAATTTTGTTACTCCAAATTTTCGGTCTACTTGGTTTATGTTCGCACACTATAGGAATGCCCATACAAACCTATAGACCAAGAGGTCAGTTTGCAAGGCCTATTGTATAAAGTGTCCCATATCAATCTATACATTAGGTTTCAACGTTTATATGCAATTATTATGCTATGTCATGTAAGTATACTATGATGAGAACATGCAAGTGCAACACACAAACCCAACTCTGTGCACACAGACCTTTAGTTCCCCCATTCTGGAGCCTAACCTCCCAAGATACCTTTGTAGTGGCAAACGGAAGCAGTGAGTTGGGCCTCGCCCACCTCTAAACCGATATCAGCACTACTAGTAAAACCTATCATACACATCAATGTTGGTGCACTAAGCGGAGCTCCTGCATACTCTTGTCGGCTAGCGCATCAGACTTTATTTGGCTAAGTGCTAAACCACACTTGTCGAGTCAATGTATTGGTGTCGGTGCGACGACCCTCCAATACTAAAGACCCACCACCATATATTTTATGCACATGCAACATTAATGTATTTTCTCCCGAGCTAAAGCTCCCCTGACTAACCTGTCCGTAATAATTATCTATCGAGCAATCGGCTCGCTGGGCTAAGCTGCCCATCTCTAGAGCCACCGAGCCTACTGCTCATGAGACCCAACCTAACTCCCACAACACCGGGGAGTGTGAGTGTAAGTGTAATCCTAGTGTATTTCCAATTACTCTTGTATTCCATTTAGTCTTATGGCTTATGTTAACCTTGGACTGCTCAAGGCATTCCCTATGAAGGGCTCTCGAGAACACTAGGAACTACGATGGACTGAATCCCCAAGCTCCCTTTCACAAGGTACGTATTATTATTAGTTTTAACCCATAGCCAACCCTATTTAAAGTTATACTTAATCTAACCTTAGTGTATTTTGACTCTTCTCTTTCCACAGGAAAGACGATCCTTCGCCGATCCCGAGCGCCACTTACACTAGTCAACCCATCACTTCTCCCCATGATGACTCCTAACGAAGCTAACATTTTCATCCTTCCAAATTAGCATACCATTACTCCCAACTTCCTAGGTCCTTTCCCACATGCTAACACAATTCTACAGTTTTTACTATGTGCAGGCCAACTGAGCCATATGGTGTGCATGAATGGCGACCCCTTCAAATATTTGCCCAAATGCCCTAAGATAATTATTGGGGGTCTATCACAGCATAATTAGACTAAATCCAGAAACTTGTAATTTCCTTAATTAATTTGTCATTTGTTAAATTTTCCTAAATATTAGTCCATGGGTGATTTGAACATAAAGTACTAGTTTTCCTTAAGTTATGACCATCCAAAAATTATGAACACTATATGATACCAAAATATCAGAGAACACCACATTTCACAAATTTTCATTAATGTACTGGTCCCTAAATAACTAACTCAAGGTAATTCAAATAATTAGAGATAATGAAGGGAGTACCACAATTCATAGTCCAATAATTATGCAAAAATTATCAGAGCCTTATGATGATCGTAAAACATTACTGACTAAGTTTTATGCAATTTCAAGGTCAGTAAGCTATAAAGAAAAATACCTCAAATAAATCCATGATGGTGCACTTTGTGAAGATACATTCTTGTAAACTCATCCAAATAACATGTAATAATTTTCTAAGCTATAATATGCCCTAAAAAGTTCTCTATTTATCAAAACAAGGTGCACTAGCTCACTTTACACATGAATTAATATGTGAAAATGTCCAATCATTCCAAATAACCTACTAGTGCATCTAAAAGATATTTAATCAGTATTGCCAAAGTTTCATAACATTCTAAGCTAATTTAACCATGGTTACTTCAATATCATCACAAGGGGGCAAGATGAAGGTTATAACTAAAAGTATGAGCTACTGTTTTCTAACCATCCTATAATAGATTTCAGAGGTTAATATCACTATAAAATTACTCCTACCAAAATTTCATGATGATCCAAGATCATATGACCCTTCAATATTTCCATAAAATGTATAGGCCTAAACAATCCCTAATTGGTTTAACTTGTGTGCCTAAGTATAAATATCACCAAATTCCATCCTAGGGCTATTTACCATCCTAGGATTACATGGACTAAACCCCAAGTCCATACATGGACATATCATACCATGTCCTTCACTAACCCCCAAGGTTCAACCTTAGGGTTTGAACTAGGGTCCTAGGGCAAACCCACCCCAATCCATCTCCAACTCTATGAGGGGGTGTTTAAACCAACCTTGGGGCTCTGGCCAAGGTCCCAACCCCTTTGGATGAGAATTGGCCCCTCCATGCCCTAAGATCACTCTTGCCCTAATTAACCCTTAAAGGGCCACACTTTGGTCTTTCCAAAACCTATTCAAATCAATACCAATTGGGCTGAGATTTTTATCAGAGTCATAATTTGACCATAGGAGACAGTCACCAAAAGTTTGGTGGTTTTAGAGATTTTAGACCCCTTAAATAATTCATACATGTATTATTAAATTTCTACAAAAACTTTAGGAAATTTTTTTCCAAAAATTCCCATTTTTGGGTATGTTATAGGAAAAGTTAGGAGTGGCCCCCATACAAAATCTCAAGTCATTTAAATGATGGTTTGATGGGGGCACTCAATTTAATTTTTTGTCTAGCCCTATGTATAGGTTGCATCATTTGGTGTGCTGTGGTCAGACCACTGACCCAAATTGGTTGAAACTAATTTTAAAATAAACTAGACTTCAAGGTCTACAACTTTTATGTAGACCACTTTTACTATAGGGGGACCTAGTATTTTTAATAAATAATTTAATACAGCCCAATAACTGTGACAGAAACTAAAATAAAATGACTTAATATATAATCATTAGCGTGAATCTTAAAGCATAAACCAAAGGGATCGGCTCATCTTCCTCCTTGAGCCGACGGTCCCGATTGTCCCATCCTGGACCGATTTGAGAGGTGTTTTCCTGGCCACCTGAGCATCTCCCCAGCCGGCCAATGCCACCGCCACCTTTGTTGAGGTGTGGCTAACAATAGGCAGTGGTATGCCTGCTGAAGGTGGCCGGAACAGGGATTTATGGTTGGAATTCAAAAGCTTGAAAACCTAGCTTTTGGCGATGCCAATCTTGGGCCTATATGCCTCAATCTCGGCAGTCCTCAGGAGTGGATCTATCCACCGAAGAAGGAGGTGAGGGAGGACCTTAGTGGAGGGCTGGAGTCGGGTCGATCGCCGGGTTTCCATGGACGGTGGTGTCATCATCGGGTTCTCTGCAATTGCACTACATAGTGGCTCAATTTATTCAGGTAAGTGGTGGGAAAGGCTCCTCACAGTCAACAAATGGTGTTTAAAGCCACAGTTGGGGAGGGGAAATGCCAAGGCATCAATGGCCATTGAAAGCTCATTTCGGCCATGGCAATTCTCCTCCCCTAGTCACTTACGTGGTCGGGAAAACTCTTGGCCTTCTCCTTACTGACTAGGGGCGATGATTCCAGCAAGAAGAGAGGGGCTCTTGGCCTCCCAAGCCATGAATGACCTTCTCTCTCATTTTCTCTCTCCTCCATTAAAGAGAAAATGGAGCTTTTTTCAATCCTAGTCACCATCGCTGAAATTGGTGATTATTTCAGCCTAAAGGCACCACACTAACTCATATTATTCATGGAAATAAGGTTTGCCTAAAGGGGATTGGGCTTGAGCTTGAGTTAGCCCATTTGAGCTAGATTGACTTAATACTAGGGTAGAGTTGACCTTAGTCAAATTAACCTTTTAGGTTGACCCTAATGGGTTCTTGGTGACCCATTGGCCTCCCCTAAGGTCTAGGAAGATTTGGGTAGGGTTGGTTGGGCACCTTGGAGGTCACTTGACCCTTAGTTAGGGCACTTTGACCTTTTTAGGGCTAGGGTTGACTTGGGTCAACTTAGCCTCTTTGGTTGACCCCAATGGGTCCTTGGTGACCCATTGGCCTTTCTTAGGGCTTGGGAAGGTCCAGGTGGGGTCATGGTGTCATGGTGAAGCCCTATGGTCATCCCTAAGCTAGTAATTAGAGTTCTACTATTTGCAGACCAAGGTGGTTCACACTCTAATTCTCATGTTCACCCAAGCTCTTTAGTACTTCCAAGGGTTTTGTCATGACCTAGTCATGACAAAACCATCCTAGGGGAATAGAAGTCTGAGGGATGTTATATTTGCTTATTGTGATGATATGACTTCTGTACTTTCTTTATGTTGGGTTGGCATAGATGATATTGTAAAGAGCCGGGAGAATAGGCGTCTTGTAGTACCGGTCAACCCGTGTGTTGATGCTGCCGCAAGGCAGCTGTTCTGGGCATAAGACTCACCTTGGTCGTATTTTGTGTTCCAAGAGGGGGGTCTTACATTGCAAGCCCAGGTCCTGGGGACAAGGTGGGTGGAAATTGAAGTTGTTAAGCCTGAAGTGTCCAGCTGTTATGGCCATAAGAGCCAATAAAGGAAAGGTGAGGTTGACCTGCGTCTTGTCTTTTGCCTTGATTGCTTTGGTCGTTGGTGTTGGCATGGAGATTTGAGCAACGGGAAATAACTGATTTGTATCCATATTATGTCGTTCGGACTAGATTGCCTAAAGTAATTTGCTTTCATAGTTGGTATAATGAGAGTCTAAGATTATGACCCGGAAAGACTAGAATGCTTAAGTTTGGACCATTAAGTCTGGGAATGTGGATGGTGGTGGGACCCTGGGTAATCCGGTACACCGATAATGTGCTCTGAGTGCATAGGGTGTGTGGTTGATCATACCTGCACCTGTGGCGAATGGTGCTTAAATCATTTTTTGTTGCCAAAAGAAATATATACTGCTATTTGCAGGAAAGGAGAACCTTCGTCTGATCCACGAAAAGTAAATATATAAAATACAACACAAGTATACATGTTGCGTCATGTAATAAAGCAGAGAATAGAGTGTCGAATCCACAGAGACAATATTTTACTTAAGCTTATGAGTTCTAGTAATGTTCTTTTCTACTAAGTCAAGCAAAATCACAGTTTTATAGAGAAGTGAAATAAAACTAACATGTGATACTAAAATACCGAGAATAGATAATGATGAGAAATACGAGCTTTGTATGTTGATCCTTGTCCTTCGCTTGTCTTTGTGAGGGAATACCAGTGAACTTAAATTAATTATTATCATGTGGAAATCCTAAACCTGCGAAGAGCATCTCTCAATTTCATCATCGTGTTATGCATATTTAGTGAGTAGCTTTAAATAAAAGTTACACAAGTAAGCATACGTATAAACGTACGGATCTTAACTCCACAACTAGAATGATTGCGATACGCTAAATCATATGTAGCCAAATTAAATTCTCGAGACTTACAAACGCAGCTCTCGCATATAGTTCGCAGTAAAAAGCGCAAGATGGTAATTTCTTATCGTCATCACTAAGGAAGATAATGAAATATAAGATAAAAAAAATTAATATAATTCAGTTGATCATGAAAGCATACAGTCAAACTTCAAAAAAATCACAACATATAAAACTCACTATAGGATTAGTTCCTCATAGTCGGAATCACGGGATTTTGCAATAGGAATTGAATAGTCGTGGTAATAGAAAAATTATGACAAGCAAACCAAATGGTTTCCGAGGCAGCCCGCTGAATTCCGTCACCCAAGTCACTATGCTTCTCCTTCAATTATCCTCTCTGATCCCTTTGCTGGTAATTCTTCCTACTATATATAGTGATTCGCCCATTAAAGAGCCTTTAATTCGTTGAAGGAACGCCTCCTTTCGGTGTTGTAACCGCCATCAATTTGAATTTCAAAATTCCAAATTTTTGTCAGCAATTTGTTGCAACAACTTTATCTTTAAGGAGCCTTTAATTCACGGAAGGAACGACTCCTTTCGATTTTGTAACCGTCACCAATTCGAATTACAAAATTCCAGATTTCCGTCAGCAATTTGTTGCAATAATTTTGTCTCTAGAAAGATAGACCTAATTATGTAATGAATAATATGTTGTAGACTTAATTCGGCAGTAAACAATTTGTTGCAACAATATTTCTGAGTAATAGAGTTGATTGTAATTTATTTTCCAACTTGATTCTTTTTTTGTATTTTATAAAGACATATCATAATCTTATGTTTAAAACTTTAAATTATATGAGAATATAATTTAAACCCTATTTTACTTGATTCCATGATGATTTGCTACTTATATAGGATGAAAACTTATAAATAAAAATGATAAAATAACTTCTTTTTAAGAAATTATCACACCCTCATACTTAACTTTTGCTAGTCCCTAGCAAAGATGATTTAATGTCCCAAATTAGAGAAAAGAATAACCATCAAGATATTAATTTAAATGACCCTTCTTTTCAAATTAATCAATAAAAGCTAATTCAAGAAATTCACTTCAACCAATTGGTAAACATATCAATCATTTAAGATTTCAAACATTCACTCATCAATTAGTTTGATAAACAATAAAGCTCAATTATGATTTCTGGTGAGTGTGAGTTATTCCACATGAAAGAATTGATTTTAAGATGTTCTAAACACCTAGAGGGGGGGTGAATAGGTTCAATTCTTTTTCTAACTTTGGCAGATAATTCTATCTAGTTCAGCAAAGTATTCAGCAGAAAGTATAACAGCATTACATACACAGCATTCACAGATTACACACAAGTTTTATAGTGGTTCCCCAAATGATGGTACATCCACTTTCCCCCTTCGCCTATCTAGCAGTGTACTAGATTCGGCCTAACTTCCTTCCTTCTTCTCAGATCCGCAGATCTTACAGCTCAGAACCAAGAATGGTTCCTACAACTCAGAGTGAATCCACACTGCTACAACTCAGGAACAAGCTCTACCTCAGCCTCTTCCACAGGCCTACAACTCAGAGTGACACCCCACTCCTACAACTCAGGCAACATCCCTACCTCAGCCTCTTTCACAGGCCTACAACTCAGGGAACAGACTCCCCTACCTCAGGAATTCAGCCCTACCTCAGCCTTTATAATTTAGGCTTACAACTCAGAGATGTCAATCCCCTCCACTCAGATCTATTACAGATCCTACAAGAATTAATGATGAAAAGTTGTTGATATCTTCAACCAAATGGAGAGAGAATTGGTTGAAGGCTTCTTGATCAGTTTTTGATAGAACTGATTTCTTAAGGATCAACCTGACTTAGCTTTCTTCAAAGCTTCTTGAATCTGAACATTGTAGGGTTGATCTTCTTGATGTTGGAGTTGATCTTCAATCAGCTTCCTTCAGAAATCAATCTGAATTCTTCAGGTAGACTGTTCAGAATCTGCCTTCACTGGATGAGAACTTCTCTCCTTCTTGTTTTTCTCTCTCTACAATCTGTTGACTGTTTCTTTCTCTTCTTCTAGATTCTCAATCCTTCAGAGATTATAATAGATTGGCTTGAATAACTTCTCTCTGTTCTATATCTGTTGTTCTTGTCGTTGTTATTGTTTTTTTCTTCATTGTTGAGAGAGCACATCTATATATAGGCTTCATCCATGGTAACCGGCTGTTCCGGTTTCAAACAGTCTACTGACATCTCTAACAGATGTGACAATAATATCAGTAATGACAGCTGTCGAGTCTTCACTTATATTACTTCAGCCTTCATTGAACTTTGACTCAGCAGCAGAGAATGTCTATAGAATTCTTCATATGTGTCGACACACATAGTCCATGTGTCGACACAAGTCTTGTTATTGTCAACACAAATTCTATAGAATGTGTCGACACAAGTTCTGTGTGTCGACACAAACACTCCTTGTATTGACAAAGTTGGTGTCGACAGAATTCTAGTGTGTGTTGACACAAGTTCTGTGTGTCGACACAATCGTTGTCGACAGAATTCTGGAATGTGTCGACAGCTTCTTTGTGTGTCGACACAGCTCCTGATAATGTCGACACAAGTCTGGCCCTTAGTGTCGACACAGTGTTGTCGATAGATTTTCTGTGTGTCGACATAAATTCTGGATGTCGACATAATCTGGCCCTTGGTGTCGACATATACTTGTTGATAGATTTTCTGTGTGTCGACACAAATTCTCGATGTCGACACAATCTGGCCGTTGGTGTCGACACAGCCATTCCCAAGTGTCGACACTTGTACTTAGAAAATTTTCCTTTCCATTTTCTTAACCTGCACATGACAACTCAAAATAACATCAAATACAACTTGATGCATAACATTGAGTTAGGTGAGGCTTCTCCAAATCTGGTACACATTTTCTAATGTACCCAACAATCTCCCCCTATTTGGAGAAGTCATAACCCTAAGTCAATGATATACATCACTTATAATAAAATTAACAATATGATATAAAAAAAATATTCAATGACAGGGAAACATATAAACAAAACAAGAAAATAATTTCATCACAGAATATGATATAACAATATCAATCATGAATCATTGTTTTGTTTAAAACTTCATAATAGTTTGTTGACAATATATTACATGGAGTTTAAAACTGAAAATTTCAATGTTTTATAATCTAGTCAATCTATCCTAAGGCTGATCAGGCTCCTTGATCACTATGCCTTTTCCAGACTGGATCTTTGCTTGTACTGGAGCTTCAGTATCTTCAGTTGGCTTCTTGCCTTTGAGATCCTTCTTTTTAAGTTCTTCAGCCTTGACTCTTTGCCTTTCAAAATAGTGAAAAGGCTTAGGAAAGTATTTAATGGGTTCTACTGCTGTAGCAGGTATTCTCCCAGTCTTGTGATCCCTTCTGAACTGTTGAATAACATCTTGTCTTTGCAGATATTTATTCCACTTAACTTCAGAATACCACTTGCCTCTATCATGCATTTTGTCTTTGACAGCTTGCCAGGCAGTGAGTATAATATTTCTGGAGGTTGGACTCCATCATTCAAAATCATGCTTCAGCTCAGCCTACTCTCTAAATCTTTTCTTTATGAGTTGAGCTTCTTGCTCTTTATTCAGTACTGCTTCTGAAATTTCCACTTTCTCAAATATAACATTCTTAGTAGCCTCTGGAGGGCTATTCATTTGGTGAACTAGTTGTGGAATGTCCTCAAAGTTTGAAGGGGGATATATGATTTGAGCTACCTCCTGCTGACCCCCTTCAAATCCTGCAGCTTGAATACCTGACTCAGCTGTATTATCATTATCACATTGGGGAGGATAACCCAGAGTTGATCTAACAGCATTTGTTATCCATTTAGCATACTTTGAAAAAGCACTCCCCGAAAGTCGCTAGTTGGAATTCCCTACATGATTAAACACGGATTCCTCTTCATCATGCTTCAAAACCATCCCTTTCTCCATCTACTTCACATTCCATGAGAACGGGCGCGCACGGTCAATCAGTGCCAGAGCAAGGAAAGGCATACCATCAGAAAAACAATTCTAGGGTAGGGTAGGGGGACGAGAAGCCTATAGAGTACGTCGTAATAAAGGAAAGAAGACAGTTTGCTCTGACCGCTTGTGCGTTGTCAACTAGAAAGTCGTCCTAGTAGTGCCCACGTGAAACTCTAGGTCAAGGGTAGGAGGCTTTTCAATGACTAACACTCGAGAGAAACAAAACCGAGACTCTCAGATTCTTATGACCCCTTCGCCTATTTCTTTCGCATCTTGATATCTATAACTCTTGATATAAGCTCAGTGTAACGCCCCGAAACTCAAAGGAGCGACGGGGGACGTTTTGGGCCAGTTTTGGGTTCTGGCAGCAGGCACACGGCCTGGGACACGGGCATGTCCCAGGGCGTGTCAAGTTGTGTTGACACTCAGCCGGGAAGTCGACATTTTGAGTTCGACATTGTGTCGAGACTGGGCACACGGCCTGCGACACGGGCGTGTCGCAGGGCGTGTCGCAGGGCGTGTCGACTCGTGTCGACACTTAGCCCGCGAAGTCGACACTCTGCGTTCGACGAAGTGTCGAGACATGGCACACGGCCTGCGACACGGGCGTGGCGCAGGGCGTGTCGACCCGTGTCGACACTCGTGCCGGGAAGTCGACACTCTGCTCGACGATGTGTCGAGACAAGGCACACGACCTAGGATACGGTCATGTCCAAGGCCGTGTCATCAGGTCGATGATCTTCGCTCGACGAAGTGTCGAGTGTCGAGACCATGTACACGGCCTGGAGCCCAGGCGTGTTGAGGAGACACGGGCAAGGACACGGGCGTGTCCTAGAACCCGTGCAGTGCTCGGGTTGTTTTCGGGGAAAAATGATGGGGGTACACGACCGGCTACACGGGCGTGTCAGGTGGAACATGGGTGTGTCAGGTCGAACACGGGCGTGTTCGATACCCGTGTGAGGTTCCAGGCGAGCCGATTTTGACGGCGAATGAGGCACATAGCCCTGGACACGGGCGTGTGCCAGGCCGTGTGCGGTCCAGATTGGGCATTTCAATCCCGAATCAAAGCCGTTCATTTCTTTAATTGATGATCCAACGGCTGGGGGCTGTTCCTAAAGGGATATACCCGGGATTGGACTTAGAAACCCTCACTTTTCATAAGTTATCATCTTTCTAAAAGCTTAGAGAGAGAGGAGAGCCAAGGGAGGAAGAAGGAGCTAGATCCGGCCATTGGAGGAGTTTCAAAGCTCCAAATCGCGAGCCGACTCCGGATTCACGGAGGCAAAGCTAGTGCGGTGTTTTTCATCCGCTTACTTTTCAATGGCACCAAAGAGGAACGCTAGGGTAACGATTCTCTTCTTGAGTATGAGTAGCTCTCCTTCTTTGCATAGGAAGCCCGCTCTCGCGAGTTTGCGGAGAGTTGGAGGCGTTCCTTCGGGTAGATATGTGAAGTCCCCGTTGTTTAGAGTCTGTAAGCTAGAATGGACATAGGCATGATGTGTGAAGCCTACCCGGACATATTGGTCTGGATCGGTGATGTTGCATTGCATAAATGTCGGAGAAGACTTTGTGCTATTGATTGTTTTTCGAGTTTTCTACGCGGTAGATTGCAGCAGGGAGCCTTGGGGATTAACCCAAAGGTGCACCTGGAAAACTGGGCGGATGCGAGATCTTGCCAACTTGGTGGCCTGAGAGCCAACTTGAACATAACCGAGTTATGTGAATTGTGATGGAAATGGGACTCGGTGGAAGTTTGACCCGCGCAAATGGCTTAAATTGTCGTTGCGATGTGAGCTCGGGTTAGATGGAACCGTACCCGTTCTATGTCGTTCGGTTAAAGAGACCTAAAGGCACGTGGCACTTATCATTGGCATAGATTAGGGTCTTCGGCGGTCAATGTCTTAAATTGTCATGACCCAGGCCAGGAAGACAAAATGCTCATAGGTTTGGCCGTCAAAGTGGCGGTGGTGAGTCCGGAATGTCTATGGCTTTAATTGACGTGACATCGACCGGTTCACCGAGAATGTGCCCTGAGAACACGGGGCGTGTGGCCGTGCGAGCCAACGTTTGTGATGAAATGGCTATATATATATTGCTCGCTTATGCTAATGAAATGCAGGGAAGGAGCATCGCCGCCCCGAGTTGGGGGCGGGATCATTATAATTTGGTCAGCATTGCTGACCGTTGCCTTGTTTTTACCACCGTGCGGTGGTTTATTGCTTGCAGGTGCTGCTAGACCAAGCGGTCAATAGCGAGCTAAAGCCCAATTGCGAAGCCGGCCCTCGAAGGCTTATTTGGAAGTGTTTACTGTTTTATTCATGTATGACCAGCCTGCGTGCCGTGGTTTGTAAATCATGTAATATCAAGTGAAACATTTTGTAAGGCCTTAAGGCTAATGTTGGTATTTGTATTACCTTCCTATTTTGGTTAGTGGACATTCATGCTTTAATGCTGAGTTCTTTGTTACAACCTTTATAAACTGCTTTCACTAGAATGCTCTGTGTAGGACGTTGATTGGTTGGATGGTTTCCATGAGTAACCACCCGGTCTGTCTGTGGCATACGGCGTCGGACCCCGGCCGGACCTACTGCTATATGCTATGTGACGGATAGGGGTTGTTACAATTTGGTATCAGACTACTGGTTTTAGTCGGGCTTAAACTGAATTCGTGGGCGAATTCTTTTTAAGGGGTGGTGAGCACATTGTGTGCGTCATCGTTATAATGGTAAAAGAACCCATGAATGTCCACTTAGGAATGAAAATACATGTGTTCCTATAATTGCTGTTTGTAATTTATTTGGTCGCTTAACGGTGTTTTGTACCACTATAGTTGACCAGAAGTGGTGTTGGGACGTCAGAACGCCGAGTTTTTGAGGATAGCAGTGCACCAGATGTTGCTCCTGTAACACCTTTATCGGCTGAGAATATACGATTGGTGGCTGAAGCGGTGTTGGCCGTGATAAATGCGCAGCCTGCAAGGCAAACGCAGCAGCCCGCTCCTGTGATGGAGCAGGAACCTCTTCAAGAGGCTGAGCCGAGGAGAGTGGAGCAAGTGGTTGTGGAACTGGTGGTGCCAAGGAGGGCAACCGAGAGGCAGCTTAATCATATAATGAGCTTTAACCCTCCGTTATTCTCGGGGTTGGGAACCCCATCTCAGTCTGAAGACTGGGTCTCCAGAGTGAAGAGAGTCATGACAGCAACGGAGACGGAGGAGTGGCAAATGACCACCACTGCTACGTTCCTTTTGGACGGTGAAGCGAGATTATGGTGGGAAGGTTTGGAGCTGCATCATTTAAGAGGTAGACAACTTACAGACGTCCCGATTGAAGAGTTCTCGGGATTGTTCTTAGCAAGATACCTCCCTTCTACTCAGAGGATTTCGATGGAGAATGAATTTCTGAAGTTAGTTCAGGGTGAGAAGAGCGTGGATGAATATCTCCATGAGTTCACTCGTTTGAGTCGATATGCTAGCTCCACCGTCGTGGATGAGGAGCGCAAGACTAATCGCTTCTACGAAGGTTTGAGAGATGAGTTGAGATTACTACTTTTGGGGCCGATGACGCAGAGTTTCTTAACCTTGGTCAATACTGCCCGGTCCTTGGAGAAGGACATGAAGAACGTACAAGCAAAGAAAAGCTTGGGTGAGAAGAAATCTGAATTTAAAGTGACGACTACTTCAAAGTCCGGCTATCGGAGGTCTTTCAAGAAGCATAGGACTTCGGGTCCAGCTCCTTCTGGTGCTTCTGGGGCGACTACGGGTCGGACCCCGGGCGCGTGTTTTACTTGTGGCAAGACGGGGCATTTTTCCCGTGACTGTTGGAGCGGACGTCCTAAGTCCGAGAGGAGGCCGGGAGCTACTTATGAAGAGAAGGGAAAGGCGGTGGAGTCGACCGCATCTCATTATGCTCCGGCCCAACCAAGGGTGTATAATCTTGTCCAACAGGAGGCCATCAAACAAGCTGATGTTGTGACAGGTACGGTTTAAATTATAGCAAGTCAATTTCTTTAAATACTTGTTTTGCACATGTTACCTTACCACTGCTTGTTTAGAATTTGTACTAATTTGTGAAAATCCGGCACGAGCACTCTTCGATACGGGAGCTTCACACTCCTTCTTGTCCGAAGGATTTATATCACCCATCGGAGTCCCTTCTTCGATGGCGAAGGATAAGTTGGATGTGTTGTTGCCCAATGGGTGTTCGATGCGAGCGGAAAGGATCTGCGATGTTAAGATTCGTATTGGGGATCAGGAGTTTGACCTGCAGGCGTCTTTACTTCCGTTGGTGGAGTTCGACGTTATATTTGGCATGGACTGGCTCTCGGAGCAGCAGGCCCATATAGATTGCGGTAGCAAGGAAGTCAAGCTGGGAGCAAGTCGTGAGACGACTTTTACGGGCTTAAAGGGGTCGAGCAAGACATTGATGTCTGCTCTTCAGGTGGTAAAGGCAGTTCGTGCCGGTGCAGAACTGTTCTTTACACTAGTGGAGGTTGCAAAGCCGAAGCCCGCGTTGGATTGTATTTCAGTGGTATTGGAATACCCGTATGTGTTCCCCGCAGATCTTCTTGGAGCCTCGCCTCAATGGGAGATAGATTTTACGATTGAGCTAGTGCCAGGTGCAAAGCCTATATCACGATCTCCTTATCGGCTAGCGCCTAAGGAAATGGCGGAGCTGAAAGTTCAACTGCAAGAGTTGTTGGAGCAAGGGTATGTGCGCCCGAGTTCTTCGCCTTGGAGCGCACCGGTCCTCTTTGTTAAGAAGAAGGACGGAAGCTTGAGGCTATGTATTGATTATCGGGAGCTCAATAAGTTGACGGAGAAGAACAAGTACCCGATCCCTCGGATTGATGATATTTTTGATCAGTTAGTCGGGTCGACGGTGTACTCGAAGTTGGATCTCAAGGCTTGGTACTATCAGCTGTGAATAAGGGAGAGTGATATCCCGAAGCCAGCGTTTAGTACGAGATACGGGCATTATGAGTTTACGGTCATGCCGTTTGGGCTGACTAATGTGCCGTCAGTGTTCATGGATTTGATGAACAGGACTTTCAGGGAGTACTTGGACCATTTCGTGATCGTCTTCATCTACGATATTTTGGTGTACTCGCAAAGTGAGGAAGATCACTTCAAGCATCTTCATTTGGTGTTGGAGACGCTAAGGAGAAATTAGTTGTATGCCAAGTTCTCGAAGTGCGAGTTTTGGCTATCCTCAGTGGCGTTCCTCGGGCATATAGTAAGTGGAGAGGGTATTGCTGTGGATCCGGCGAAGATTGTTGCGATACGGGAGTGGCCTGAGCTTGCTACGGTAGCGGAAGTCCGGAGCTTTTTGGGGCTTGCCGGCTATTATAGGCTCTTCGTAGAGAACTTCTCGCGTATAGCGTTACCTCTCACTACTTTGACGAGGAAGGAGCATAAGTTCGTTTGGACGCCGGAGTGCGCGCGAGCTTTTGAGGAGTTGAAGTGTCAGTTGACCTCGGCGCCTGTGCTGAGTTCGCCATGTGGGACCGAAGGCTATGAGATTTATAGTGATGCTTCGGGCAGTGGTTTGGGTTGCGTGCTACTGCAACACGGAAGTGTAATAGCTTATAGCTCGAGACAGCTGAAAGTGCATGAAAGGAACTATCCGGTCTATGACTTGGAGTTAGCGGCCGTGATTTTTGCCTTGAAGCTGTGGAGACACTATTTGTACGGTGTGAAGATTGATATCTACACCGATCACAAGAGCTTGAAGTATCTTATTGATCATAAGGATCTGAATATGCGGCAGCGTAGATGGATGGAGTTCCTGGGGGACTATACATTCAAGATCCACTACGTGCCTGGCAAAGGGAATGCGGTTGCAGATGTGTTGAGTCGCCGAGCCCCAGCTCAAGCCAATTGGCTATCGGTGCACGATGAGCGGTTGGTGCGGGAGTTGGAGGCATTGGAGATTGTTTGTGTGGACAGGCAATCAAGTGCGGAAGCAGTTCTGAATTGGACTGAAGTCCAATATGACCTGGCTGATCGTATTCGGCAGGCTTTGGATATGGATGCTCATATGAAGCAGTTCATGGTAGAGGCTCTGGACGGGTCAAATTCCCAATTCGTCGTGGAGGACGGATTGCTTTGGAAAGACGGTCGTCTGTGCGTCCCAAGTGTGGGTCATTTGCGGGTGGAGTTGTTGTACGAGGCACACCATACCAAGTACTTGATTCACCCGGGGAGCACGAAGATGTACCGTGATATGAAGAAACTGTTTTGGTGGCCGGGTTTAAAAAAGAATGCGGCGCTCTACGTAGCGAAGTGCCAAACTTGCGCCTTGGTGAAGGCGGAGTGTCAAAAGCCAGGAGGATTTCTTAAGTCCTTGCCTATTCCGGAGTGGAAATTTGACGACATCTCTATGGACTTTGTGCACGGTTTGCCAAGGTCGCAAAAGGGGAACGACGCCATTTGGGTGGTTATTGATCGATTAACGAAGGTGACGCATTTTATTCCGCATAGGAAGGATGATCCGGTGGAGAAGTTGGCAAAGCTTTATGTGGATAACATAGTACGGCTTTATGGTGTGCCCCGCAGCATCGTGAGTGACCGAGATGGGCGGTTCACGTCCAATGATTGGAGGCTTGTGCAGCAAATGTTGGGAACAAAGCTGAAATTCAGCACAGCCTTCCATCCACAAACGGATGGGCAGACCGAGAGGGTCAATAGAACTGTGGAAGACATGCTCCGCATGTGTGTCTTGGATTTCGGAAAGCAATGGGAAGACCACCTTTATTTGGTGGAGTTTGCATACAACAATAGCTACCAAGCGAGTATTCAGATGGCACCTTTCTAGGCCCTATATGGTATAAAATGTCGCACGCCGTTGTCTTGGTTAGAAACGGGTGAGTCAAAGTTGTATAAGCGATCGGAAGTGGAGGATGCTACTTCTTTGGTGAGAACCATTCGTGAGAGGTTGCTTATTGCTCAGGACCGGCAAGCAAAGTACTATAATGCCAAGCACAGGAACGTGGAGTTTGCTGTGGGCGATTATGTGTACCTAAAGATCAAGCCGTTCAAGGGTGTCTCGCGGGTGCGGCGATTGAAAAAGCTAAGCCCGAGGTACCTTGGACCGTTTGAGGTTTTGGAGCAAGTTGGAGAAGCAGCCTATCGGTTGAAGCTTTCAGTGGAGCTTAGTGGTTTACATGATGTATTCCATATCTCGGTGCTTCGGAAGGCGGTGCAAGAGCCTACGCAAGTGATTACGGTTGATCAAGTGCCGGTGGATAGTGGGCTGACGACAAAGGTCAAGCCCGTGCGGATTGAGGACTCGGAGGTCAAGCGGCTACGCAATAAAGAGATCAGGATGGTCAAGGTCCGGTGGGATAATTGCGGTCGTGAGAAGCTCTCTTGGGAGCGAGAGCAGACTATGCTTGACGAGTATCCGGAGTTGTTCCGCTCAGGTACAAATTTTGGTTTTGTACATATCTTTCCTTTATATAATTTCGTGGACGAAATTCTTTTAAGAGGGGGAGAGTTGTAACGCCCCGAAACTCAAAGGAGCGATGGGGGACGTTTTGGGCCAGTTTTGGGTTCTGGCAGCAGACACACGGCCTGGGACACGGGCGTGTCCCAGGGCGTGTCAAGCTGTGTCGACACTCAGCCGGGAAGTCGACATTTTGAGTTCGACATTGTGTCGAGACTGGGCACACGGCCTGAGACACGGGCGTGTCGCAGGGCGTGTCGACCCGTGTCGACACTTAGCCCGCGAAGTCGACACTCTGCGTTCGATGAAGTGTCGTGATATGGCACACGTCCTGCAACACGGGCGTGGCGCAGGGTGTGTCGACCCGTGTTGACACTCGTCCCGGGAAGTCGACACTCTGCTCGACGATGTCTCGAGAAAAGGCACACGGCCTAGGATACGGGCGTGTCCAAGGCCGTGTCATCAGGTCAACGATCTTCGCTCGATGAAGTGTCGAGTGTCGAGACCGTGTACACGGCCTGGATCCCAGGCGTGTTGAGGAGACACGGGAAAGGACACAGGCGTGTCCTAGAACCCGTGCAGTGCTCGGGTTGTTTTCGGGGAAAAATGATGGGGGTACACGGCCGTGTCAGGTGGAACACGGGCGTGTCAGGTCGAACATGGGCGTGTTCGATACCCGTGTGAGGTTCAAGGCGAGCCGATTTTGACGGCGAATGAGGCACACAGCCCTGGACACGGGCGTGTGCCAGGCCGTGTGCGGTCCAGATTGGGCATTTCAGTCCTGAATCAAAGCCGTTCATTTCTTTAATTGATGATCCAACGGCTGGGGGTTGTTCCTGAAGGGATATACCCGGGATTGGACTTAGAAACCCTCACTTTTCATAAGTTATCATCTTTCTAAAAGCTTAGAGAGAGAGGAGAGCCAAGGGAGGAAGAAGGAGCTAGATCCGGCCATTGGAGGAGTTTCGAAGCTCCAAATCGCGAGCCGACTCCGGATTCACGGAGGCAAAGCTAGTGCGGTGCTTTTCATCCGCTTACTTTTCAATGGCGCCAAAGAGGAATGCTAGGGTAACGATTCTCTTCTTGAGCATGAGTAGCTCTCCTTCTTTGCATAGGAAGCCCGCTCTCGCGAGTTTGCGGAGAGTTGGAGGTGTTCCTTCGGGTAGATATGTGAAGTCCCCGTTGTTTAGAGTCCGTAAGCGAGAACGGACATAGGCATGATGTGTGAAGCCTACCCGGACATGTTGGTCTGGATCGGTGATGTTGCATTGCATAAATGCCGGAGAAGACTTTGTGCTATTGATTGTTTTTCGAGTTTTCTACGCGGTAGATTGCAGCAGGGAGCCTTGGGGATTAACCCAAAGGTACACCCGGAAAACTGGGCGGATGCGAGATCTTGCCAACTTGGTGGCCTGAGAGCCAACTTGAACATAACCGGGTTATGTGAATTGTGATGGAAATGGGACTCGGTGGAAGTTTGACCCGCGCAAATGGCTTAAATTGTCGTTGCGATGTGAGCACGGGTAAGATGGAACCGTACCTGTTCTATGTTGTTCGGTTAAAGAGACCTAAAGGCACGTGGCACTTGCCGTTGGCATAGATTAGGGTCTTCGGCGGTCAATGGCTTAAATTATCGTGACCCAGGCCAGGAAGACAAAATGCTCATAGGTTTGGCCGTCAAAGTGGCGGTGGTGAGTTCGGAATGTCTATGGCTTTAATTGACGTGACATCGACCGGTTCACCGAGAATGTGCCCTGAGAGCACGGGGCGTGTGGTCGTGCGAGCCAACGTCTGTGATGAAATGGCTATATATATATTGCTCGCTTATGCTAATGAAATGCAGGGAAGGAGCATCGCCGCCCCGAGTTGGGGGCGGGATCGTTATAATTTGGTCAGCATTGCTGACCGTTGCCTTGTTTTTACCACCGTGCGGTGGTTTGTTGCTTGCAGGTGCTGCTGGACCAAGTGGTCAATAGCGGGCTAAAGCCCAAGTGCGAAGTCGGCCCTCGAAGGCCTATTTGGAAGTGTTTACTATTTTATTCATTTATGACCGGCCTGCGTGCCGTGGTTTGTAAATCATGTAATATCAAGTGAAACATTTTGTAAGGCCTTAAGGCTAATGTTGGTATTTGTATTACATTCCAATTTTGGTTAGTGGACATTCATGCTTTAATGCTGGGTTCTTTGTTACAACCTTTATAAACTGCTTCCGCTAGAATGCTCTGTGTAGGACGTTGATTGGTTGGATGGTTTCCATGAGTAACCACCCGGTCTATCTGTGGCATACGGCGTCGGGCCCCGATCGGACCTACTGCTATATGATATGTGACGGATAGGGGGTGTTACACTCAGCGCCTATTATCTTGGACTAAATATGCCCTTCGCCTATCTTGCTAGATATGGCTTAATAGTACAGAAGTCGCTCTATTTACTTGCCCCTGCCATTCGGTAAGGGATTTGGTGCTGCTTAGCATGCAGAGTCATCAAAACCAAAGCAAAGAACTAGGCTCACTCGCTTTCCTGTCTGTTCTTTCTTGAATGATCCTTCCTTCGTCAATCAAGTACCACTAAGGGTTGACTAGCATTTCAAATGGGAGTGAAGCTATGCCGTGAAATGTGATATGCAAACCAATCGCAGATGTACTATCACGCGAGGAAGGCCCCCCATGGGTGGAGACTTATATATATAGATATAGATAGGCTATAGGATGCGCTCTAGCTTCGGCCTGAGATCCGAGATCAAGCAGGAGGCGAAACAGCAGAGAGAGGAATAGAACTTGCTCAGCAAGATGTCTTATCGTTTAAGGTAGGGAAACGGATACTCAATTGAAAGTGAGTAAACAGAATTCCAGACTTGATCTCATAGATACATATAGAATTCTGTGGAAAACCGTCTTCGATGGTTAGCGAGTTTTGCCAATCACTCTCTTTTTTTGAAAAAAAAATTCCCCACCAGAGCAGCAGAACTAACGACTCTATTAGAAAACGGAAGAATTCCTCCTCCATCCTTACGGGTCGATGAGCATATAGAAATAGGCGAAGGGATGGTATAGGTTTGCTATTCATGACCCAATATCGAAACCCAATATCGAAGACTGGTCAGAATAGAATCTCAGCAAAAGCACGTTCTCCTGTGCTTTGCTGACTTAGGACTATAGAGATTATGCCATGCTCAGCTCCACATATTCTTGTACACATCCTCCTGTAGGTAGAATAAATGATGTTTTTTGCTTTTTTCAGAGAGGATAGACCCGATCACACACACATCTTCCAAGAGAGATATGAACGTGAAACGATCCTTTAAGTTCAAGCATGTCAAAACTGGTGAAAATGTCTCTCATTGTTTGGGGCTGAGAAAGAAGGCGAGCGATAACGAAGTCTCCTATCAGCAATACATTACCTGACGGAAGAGGCAGGGCACTTTCTCTCCTTTCCATTATGAATTGGGATGAACCTAATCAAGAAGGCTTTGACAAATCCCCTCTCTTCCAATTATCATGTGGTTAGCTAGGAATTGAGATGATGAATCTAGGTCAGGTTCTTTCTCTCGACATGACTATCCGGGCCGGGCGGGAATCTCGTCTAGAAGAGATCGTGTGTATTCATTCTTCAATCTACGGGTCTTCAGTCGAATTGGAGCTTGTCACCAGACCCCGGCCTGAAATGATGACGACATCATTAGCTCAAGCAAGAAGATCTCAGAAGAGAAAACCTCTGAGCTTAATAAGGAGAGTAGAATGATTTTTCAGGCAAGAAAAGCAGTATGTCCCTCATTTATTCAAGATCCCTATGGACCTCGGGTTACGATAGATGCCTTCATAGAAAATAGAAAGATTTAGGTCTTCATCTCTGGTAAAGGAAAGAAGGGAGGTAGCTCTTTGTTTGAGGAATAGGTTAGCTCTTTTCCCGGATGATATGGATTCTTTGTGTTTTTGGTTTGTGGGAGAGGAGAGGTTTTTCATCAAAAATCCCGGACCCCAAAGGGTAGACGCAACTAGAAAGAGAATCTTATTCAAAGGGGTTAAATGGTAGGCAAAAATGCACTTTTACCGAGATAGCAAAATTCCATTTTGAATCAAACCCCGTGTTTTTCTTCATTTTGACAGATTCTATACGAGATTTTTCGTCTCATATTTTCCTACCGGTTTCAAAACGAGAGCCCCTTGGTCCTCGGGGTTCAGATAGTATAGTTAAGTATATTAGTACATAATAAGTTAGGTCTGTGATTGATTTTTCTTTTTGTTACCTCCTTTTCTATCTCTGCAAAAGTACATTTTCCCCTCTAAAATGAGAAGAGTGTAGAATTGTTCTTGTTCTCACTTCGTTTCCTCTCCTTTCAGTCGAGCTATAAATAACCTCTCCTTATTTTCTTTCTTAGGGTAGCTCGAGCATATCTATGATCACCTCTCCTAGAAAGAGAGGCGAAGAGGCCTTGGCGCTCGACTGCCAAGGAGATGGCGACCCTATTGGTTTTCTTATAGTAGGGTCGAATGAGTCGCCACGCGACGAAGGAATGCAGTAGAAAGAAAGCTAAGGCTGCTTGAAATCTTAATAAAGAAGCCGAATGGAGATCCAATTTGCCTTTACGCTTTGCGCCGATCAGAGTTCTTCCTTTTTCTCATAGGATTCGAGCGAACAAAGATCTTCGTAGAATTGTTTTTGTATTCCTACGATTGGACCCCCTCAGGAAAGGCTGAGGAGAATGCAACTACAACTGCCTGAAAAGCCTGACTACGGCCCTAGTACTGTGGAGTGGCAGGGTCGCCTGGCGCTCTCTCACTTGTAGAAGGAAGAGCACTCTTGGTTGGACACTCTCACTCACCGACACACCCACAGACTGCAAGCACCTGGCATAAGAACTGCAAAGGAAAGAGAATTTCTTTCCTTTCCTATAGCCCTGCTCTAGAAAGAGCAAGAGCCTGATCTCCTTAGGTTTGAATTGATAGGCTAGAAATCTGCCCCTCCTGAGCTTGCTGACCAACTCACTCGAGCTCGACTCCCCCCGATCCAGCGAGAACGAAAGCAACTCCTACTGGTGCCCGAGGGACCGAAGAACTCTAAGAAATCTGCCTGACCACTTCCCAAACTACACTGAAAAAACTCAAGCAAGAACAACTTCTCCCTCGGCTGAATCGACAGCAAAGAGAACTACAACTCTATCGAAGGGAACAGATGTATATATACGCTAATACAGGGAAAAGGGAAGATTTTTGCCCTAACCCGAGACCCTGCTTCTACCTCTATCACAGATAGATAGCAGGAAAGATCCTAAATTGATTGAACTTTCCAATAGCAAGAAGCTAATTTCTTTAGTACGTTTAGCCTGGAACTCTGAAACCTTACCCGATGACCTAAGAATAGACCAGTCTGACCTTACACAAGCCAAAAAGGCCGACTCTCTAGCAAGATCATAGGGATGGTATAGGACATATTCTTGTCCTACCCTAATTCTGACATAAGAGATAGTCGACTCTCTAGTAGATGAATAGGGATGGTATAGGTTTGCTATTCATGACCCAATAGAACTAGTGGAGTGCGAGGCATTCTCTATCACAGGAAAGGTTACCTTACTGGCAGAATCACTGTCTTACTAGGAACGCTAGATGCTCCACGCACAATGAGATGCGCCAACCTCGGGATGCTTTACTCCTAACCCCACGACGGTTCTGAGACGGAGCGTAACCTGAGTCTCGGTTAAGAACGGCGATGATCTACGTTTCACACGGCGCACGATTCCATGGATAGTTTCATTCGACCTCGTGATGGAGGACATAGCTGACGATCATCAGCATTGATCATGCCACTAGGCATTTGATTAGGACATTGCACAATGATCCGAACACTTTGTCGCATCTCTTCGATACGGATACAGTAACGATCATAGCGATCTCCTCTGGTACCTACTGGTACGTCAGGATCCGATTGGTCATGAACATCGTAAGGTGCTGCTCTTCGCGAATCCCAGCATACCCCAGGTTGGGATGGGTAGGCCCACCACTTCACTTTCACTGAGGCGCAGTCAGTGAGGGGACCTTGTCGGGCTCCTTCCCCCCCAAAAACAAACTGTACGTGGGAGTTTCCCTTCATACGGCTCGAATCATTCTCAGATGCCCCGAGAGGCATCCTTTCCAACATTCCCGTTTTTCTTTGGGGGTGGTTCACGCGCGCGCAAACGAGCACCGGCCGCAACAGCAAGGAACTATGACCAATAGAGTCAGACACAGAGCGTCATACTTTTTTTCTTGTGATGGTTGAGGAGTTTCTTTCTATGAGGGTGCGGGACGCTCGCGGAGTCCGTGCCTTTTTCCCCCCCAAAACCACCATCTTTCTTTGAGTAAGATAATACGTTGCAGATCCCGCTCCTAAACATCAGGGCCCTTGACCGGCTCATATAAAGAGGGTTGTAGAAGGCCACCTATTTTCATTGTTCCGGGGGATTCGATCGACGAATTCGGCGAGCTGATCTGCTTTGATCCAGGAGAAAGCCCAGTCAGCCACCTTTTCGGTGCAGGTCACGTGACCTACAGCTCGTCGCTTTTTGAGACTTCCTCTACCCACATCTCTATGTGCCCGCAGCACTTCCATATGGAGAAAGATGGGCTTACCATGTTCCATCAATAGCACCTAACCTATGCCGATTTTGGCGGACCGTGCTCCACCCCGGTGAACTCATGCGGTTCCGACGTGCCCAGAGGCCAGAGGCGAATCCGTTCACGGTCCGTAGGACCAACACCATTTGAAGGTGGATGGCCCGCCCAGAATAGGAATCTTTGACTGGGCTTACACACATTCGCTCACTTACGCTGTCCCCCCTCAGCTCACCCTAGCCCCGGGTATCGTAGAAAGGCTCCAAGGCTTCACACAAAATCTTCACTGACAACATATGCATGCTTGAGTAGGGTCAGGCAGAACCGTTGTTGCCTGATGGGAACTTCCCCCATATTGCTATCAATGTCTTCATGTCGCACGACCTCTTAACATTACACCACTGAATCCCCAATCCTTTGCTTGCTGTGCAGTGACAGTACCAATATCCACTAATCTCAGTTTCCAGATACGGTTGCCGGTTGACATCTCTTCTAATTCGTCGATACGAGAAGCAAATTGTTGTGTGGAGGAAGAAATATCTCGACATAAGCCAAGAGGCAGATCTTGTGCCACTCCACCAGGTCGTATGAAACTGGCATGCATCCTGGCTCCCGGGACTCTTTCATAGAATTCCAACAATTTCTCCCGCTCCTCAAAAGCCCAAAGGAACGGAGTTGATGCTCCCACATCCATAGCATGAGTAGTTGAAGCAAGTGAATGATTTGAAATTCGAGTTATTTCACGGAATAACACTCGTATATATTGAGCTCGTAAGGGTACCTCGCAATTCAAAAGTCTCTCTACGGCTGAAGAATGAGCGTGTTCTTGGGCCATCGTAGAAACATAGATAGGGTCGACGACGGAACGAACAACGAAACTTGACGACAGCTTTTTCGTACACGTTCACTTGCATCACATACACAAGTGCTCTCTGAACCGTGCAATAAGGTCACCCATCACACGGCTCTCCCACTGGAGTGACCTTAGCCCCGGGCCATGCTATTCCATTCTATTGGAAAAATGGCAGCGTAACTACTTCTCAGAATCGTCTTTCAAGCTGGGTTTTGAATATGAGCGGGGCTCCTAGGTGGCGCGTTCGTGGAGTTAGGGTAGATAAAGGTTGGGTGCTTGTGGGGTCCGGCCTCGAATAGGAGGGGGCTTAGCTCTGGATCCCGCCTGCTTGCGCTTGCAGAAATGAATGGATCTGAAGTGGGTTCGATTTCCGGGGGACCAGAAGAAGAAGAGAACCTTCTCGTGGAGAGGCTTGGAATATAGGGCATATTTAGTCCAAGCAAGAGAAGATAGTAGGTGAGCATATAGAAAGAAAGAGCATATAGAAAGAAATAGGCGATGGGGAGCGAAACTGGGGTTCCAAGATCAAAAGAAAAGGATTCAATCTAGCCTCCCTATAGCTACCTTGTTATGACGAACAGGGTATCATCGAAGTTCCAATCAGAACCTATTTCTTAGGGTGGGTCAAGAAATCCGTAAGGGAGAGGCGACCTGAGTTGTAGAAGGTCGGTTGAGACCAACGGGAGAGGAACTGCCAAAGTCACTGCTTCATTTCATGCCATATTCTCATTATTCTAATAAAGTCCACTATATTAACCTGTAGATTTGAGACTCTATATTCTATATTCGAGTTCAATCTCAGTACTCTACCTATACAGTCTTCCTTCCCTTGCTCTCCCCACTTCGGTACGTATTGAGAAAATCACTTTCCTACCTCCCGGATCCCCGGCTTTCTGCCCTACTAAAAGGACTGGATATCCTGGTTTCCCTAGTACTAGATTTGCTTTCTTATTAAAGCACTTCAGTCTGAGTAACTAATTCTTTCTTTATTCGACAGTCTTTCATCATTCTCTTTTGTGTAACCCCTTATTCTTCCATTCTTCCCTTGCAAAATCTTAGATTCCTTGGATTCCGCTTTCATTTCACTCAACAAACATTCTGGCAACTTTACTGGTTGTAGGAACTAGAAAATCTGAAATCAATAGAGACTCATCTGCTCGACCTCGCTCTGTTCTATTCTCTATTCTATTGTCCAGGCCCGTCTAGTCCATAGGTATGGTATAGAATAGTTTTTGGTACTGACAAGGTTCAATGAGATCATCTGATCTACACTATGAACATCTTTCTCCTCAAAGACTGCTTTCTTGGCAAAAGACCAGTAGAGTTTGTCCTTCCTTCGCTTCCCGTCGGTTCGGTAGAGGAGAAATCTAAGAGACTTGACAAAGGTGTTGATAGAGAAGGAGGGACATCAAAAAGGATTGATCTTTTCCTAACGGCGGAGAGTCGAAGAAGGAAGAAATAGACAGGAAGGTCTCAATCAAAGAAGCAACCTCTTCCTTATTCCATGCAACAAGTTAGTCAAAGAGAGATTTTCGGTCTTTCTCAATTTCTTAGTTTCTTCTCACATACTCTGACTCTCACTTGTGCTAAAGTCAGATAAGAGGACAAAAAGATATTCCGACATCTCATATAGCTTCTCCTCTCATTCAAGGTATACTCCTCTCTGAGTGAGAAGTCTGAAAACTAATCTCCCAAGGAGAGTGGATGGAAGCTCACCCTTTCTTATGTGGAGAATCTGACCCTCATGCATCAACCTTACTTTCTGTTAGGCGTTCTATCTCGGTTCTAGAGTATTGTATACTAGATGGAGACTCGATGGAGGACAGGTGGAAGATTTAGGCTCAACCACAGTAGCGAGTTTGGGATTCGGCTCAACTTGACACTCGAGTAGGGGTTATAATAAAGAAAAAGAAAGAATCAGTGTCAGAGCCTCAATAAAGGACATGGCCCCTCCCTGGGCGTACAGGAAGGAAAGAGAGCTTTATAGTCAACTTCTTGAAAAGAGTCATTTTTCCGAGAATGCCTAGGTACACTGGGCAACTAATTCCAAGTTAGACTAGCCACCTAACTTTAGCGCGGCGATGAGAGTGGTGCTCTTGTTGAAGAAAAGAGATTCTCTTCTTTTTTGCTTTTCCTTGGTTAAGTCTGACGTTCACTCCATACAGTGGAGAAAGAATGCTTCGGGGTCGGAGGATCTCAACTCAAACAAAGAGCTACATCCCTTCTTTTAGGTGTTGGGAAGGTCTGTCCCAAAGCAAAGGTTAGCCTATCCGCCAATCTCAAAATGTTAGATGGTTGGGCTCATCTATCTTTGTCTCATGGGTCGTATTGCGGGGCGTTCTCTATCACATGAAAGGTTACCTTCGTGGAGTTCTCCCTAAAAAACACTATTCTACTTCCTTTATCTAAAAAGGAGAGCGGAATAAAGAAAGGAAATAGCGCCTAGAAAGAGATATAGTTCAAAAGGCTACAAACAAGTTCTTTCATACAGCCTTGACTCGTCTACTTTACTTATCTCAGAGTCATGGCCTTTCCAATAGCAAGATCATTGGTAGGACATATTCTTGTCCTACCCTAATTCTGACATAAGAGATAGTCGACTCTCTAGTAGATGAATAGGGATGGTATAGGTTTGCTATTCATGACCCAATATCGAAACCCAATATCGAAGACTGGTCAGAATAGAATCTCAGCAAAAGCACGTTCTCCTGTGCTTTGCTGACTTAGGACTATAGAGATTATGCCTCTCCCCCTTTATGACTTATCTTTCAATATGATCCCTGAGATAATTCTTTTGGAACCTTATTTGATTAACCAGATAATTGGTTCCCTCTATATAATAGGCTTTAAACTTTTGTAGCTGAGCAGATATAATCTTCTGAGAGGGTTGAAGTGCGATTGGAAAGTGGCTAAATCTTCTTGAAATTTCTTATCAAACTCTGACTTTTCTTTAGCCCTTTCCTCAGTTAATGCAGTTGCTTTATTCTTTAATTCAGTAACAATCACATTATGTGATTTAGTAAGATTATCATTCATTTTAAGTTATTTTCGAGGGCATAGCCTTGCTTGACCACTATATCAGCAATCTGTGTCCTTGCCTCTTATTACTGTTTTGCCAGATAAACTATAGCATTACCTCCTTTATGGAAGCAATCAGTCATCTCTTTCTTATTCTGATTAACTTCAAATCTGATTGATTTTATATCTTGAGCCAAAGAGAACTGAAGATCCTTATGGCTTTCATCCATATATTTTTTCATGGTTGCTCTTTGCTCATCCATTTTAATTTGCATAGCAACCAACAATGAACTGAAATCAACTGTTGGTGCTGAGGGTTATGAGGCTGTCTGTAAAGCTTTCTTATAATTTGAGCTTTTCTTCTTATAAACCATCAGTTTTCTCTTCTTTTCTTTTAGTGCTTCTCCATCATCAGATTCAGAAGCACTTTCTAGATTCACAGTATCCTTTGGACTTGAGGGCAGATCCTTATCAGTTCTTGGCAACTCCCCCTGAGTCCCTGGCTCCTCCCCCTCAGTTCTTGGTACTACTTCCTCAGTTCTTACTTCTTGTAAATCAGGGAATAATTCCTCAAGAGTAAATTCTTGTTGCAGCTGAACTAGAGGAATATCTGTATCTTGAACATTTAATGAAGTATCATCTAAGGCAGATGTATCATCCATTGATACATCCTGTGCAGGAATGTTTTCATGATGTGTCTGTTCAACATCAGATAGAAGCACAGTTAATGTATCTGGCTCAGTATCTAGTATAGATTGAATAATATCATTTATTACCTCAAGAATTATTTGAGTGGTTGTTTCACTCTCTAAGGCAGCTTGCTCTTTCTCAGGAGCACTTTCTGGAGGAAAGATTTCTTGTTGAACTGGGGAAAGTTCATTGGTTCCCCCTAGAGGAGGCACATCCTAAACTTGATCCAGTGGGATGGTGGTTTCTGTAATATACTCCCCCTGCTGTTGACTATCATCTACATTCTTCGGAGCAGATGATTTCCTTATAGATTCTTGTTGGTCTTCATCTGAACTGAAGATTACTTGTTTTTCTGAATCATTAGAAGATTCAGGCTTCCTGGGGGTTGTCTTTTTCTTTTGCATTGGTGGTTATTTCTGTGGTGTAGAACCTTATTTTGTCAAAACTCTTTCCCACTTGGATAATATTTTCATATCCATCCTTCTCATGTGGTTTATTCTAGAACTAGTTGTGTGGTTTAGTATTTCAGGAATAGTTATTGCCAGATATAAACTCAGAATTCTACCTAGATTAGGTTTCTTCAGGCTTTCCTTGATCTTATCAAAAATTACTGCAGACCAGTTAGTTTTTATTCTGAAAATTACTCTGATCATCAAGCTGAACATATAGGCTGAGATCCTATCATGTCCACCTGGTTTGTAGAGAATTACTTTTCCCACAATTTTTGAGAGAACTTTCCTTGTGAGTTCATTCCTTTCCTTTGCATTGATGATTAAATCTTAGTGGTGGGATTCAGGCCACACCATTGAAGAGCTTCTTTGATCATTGAAGATGTAACTTCATCATCTTCCTGAGTCCTAGGCAATTGAAGTGTTTTCCTCAAACGCTTTTGGGTAAGTTTCACCTTGCAGCCTTGAATTGATGACCTAATCTTCAATCCAGTTGAATCCAGGGTTGCTTTTGTATAGAATTCAAGAATCTTCATCTTCAAGATCTTAGTAGGTTCTGAAATTAGATATTCTAAACCATTTTCTTGGATTAGGGTTATCACATCTCGAATCTCAATCTCTGCACTCTCAAAGGAAATTCGCACTAACTCATAGCCTTCGTTGATGTAGGTCTCCAACTTTGGCACCATTGATGACGAGAAATTTGAGGAGAAGAGAGATGAAGGTTTGTCGACTCAAGGTTTGGGTCTCGAAAATGTGGAGAGCTTAGTCGAAAAAATTGTTCTATGACATATTTATATGTTTGTCAACATAGAAGGCCAAAAGGCGGGATAATAGATACTTAATGTGTCGACACAGTAGTGAGTGTGTCGACACAGACTTCTAATGTCTCGATAGAGTCAGACAACACTATGTGTTGATACAGTTTGTGATGTGTCGACACAGACTTCTTAATAGTCGACTCTAATATATGTGTGTTGACACAGACTTCTGTATGTGTCGACACAACTATCTAAATGATAGAACTTCTATGTGTCGACACTAACCTCTGAGTGTCGACACCACTATCTCAGCACTATTTTGTTGTGTCGACACAACTTATCTTAAGTGTCGACACAAACTACTATATGTCGACACAAATTTCCCTTTGTGTCGACATAAACTTCTATATGTCAACATTGATTTACTTAGTCAGATTTACCAAGTTATTCTAGGTTTAACATGCCTAATTAAATTTTGAAATAATTGAACTTAGTTTCATCTAGTGGTTTAGTAAACATGTCATCAATTTGATTATTTGTTGTGACAAAATCCAAACAAATATCTTCTTTTTCAATATGCTCTCTAATGAAGTAAAATCTAATTACTATATGCTTTGTTTTGCTATGTGATACATGATTTTTAGCAATAAAAATAGCACATGTAGAATCACAAAATAGTGTAGTTCTACTCACCTTGAGACCATAGTGTTGAAACCGGAATCCGGCCTCTTGTGGAGTTTGACCCTTGGGGAAGGGGTGGTCTCGCGCCTACTTTGCTTCTGCAAGAAAAACAACGAAGAAGACAAGAAGAAACAGACCCAAGGGCTCGGCAGGGAGGTCCCACCACAAACCCGGAAGATCTCTGAGCGCTTCCTCTCCTTAGCCAGAAGCCGAGCTAAGGTACCCTCAGAGAGCACTTGAAAACGAGAGTCAGGAGGCACTGAAAAAGCGTCCCCTCTGAGGTACCCCTTGGGTCTTATTTATAGTTTTTTGGAATCTGAACTGCCAATAACCAAAAGAACTGACCTGAAAATACCAAAAGGCCCTTGGTTGGGTCTGCCAACAGCCAAACTCCGCTGTCCTGAGTAGCTATGCACAGTCCAGCCTGGTCTGCCAACAGCGTGGCTCCGCCGTTCTGAGGGGCTATTCGCACCCCTGGGGAGTCAGCTCGCCTCCAATCCCCCTCTGCGGGAGGCGGGCACGACCTGGCTTCAGCGGCCACGACCTGGCTCCAGCGGTCCGCCTATTCTTCCTGGGCGAGCGCGAGCCGGACAGCCGCGATCTACCTGTCTTCTGCCGGGGCGGGTAGGCAACCAGGTCGCATGTAGGGGCTGGCAGGCGGCCATCGCGACCCCCCCGATCGGCTCGCTAGCCGCGGGTCGCCGAACCCGTCCTCTTTGGTCAGCGATTCTCTGCGCGACCTGCTCGCTCGCCTCGCCCGGCTCGCTCGCCTGAAATGGGCGGGAGCGGGCCAGCCCTCCTGTCGTATATCTGTTTGCCGCTTGTGTGCGGGTCGCGGGGCTAGGTCCGCTCGACTTCCCTGGAGGGACCCGCTCGCCGGACACGGGGTTGTACACAATCCGCTCTCTTTTTGAGCTTGATGCAAGCTCAGAAAGAATCATCCAACCCGCGTGTTCGGCGGGTACTATGCTGAGCTGGCAGGGAATCTTCTGGTGGGGCCCAACTGTCCGGCTATAAATATACCGCTGAGCCCTGGGTGGCTCCCCAGATCCCCTCATTTTTCTCGAACAGACTGTAGTTTCTCGATGCCGGTCAGCGATGAGGTGCGAGCTCGCCTGGCGGCAGCGGGCCAGAAGACTCGGGAGGAGGCCCTTGAGGCTGCCCCTTGGCTAGCACATGGGTCTCCCGGCCCTCTCTTTAGGTCGGCGAAGGTAAAGATTGTTAGGCGGTCTCCGGCGGGCGACCGTCCGGGCTCCAGCTCGGCGGCGGGCGTTGAGGTCGTTCCTGGGGTACGTGACCTTCTTCGGTTTATCGCTACACCTCTGATCTTTTGTCTTGCAGGCAATTCCTTGTGAAGAGGAGGGGAACGGGGGAGAGGATCGCCCCCTCCCTTGTCACCTGAGAGGGTCTCTAGTTCCCCAGGTCTGGACCGCCCACCTCCGTAAACCCCTCGCTCGCCGGCTCCCCACGGACTGGGAAAATCTCTTGAGGCCCTCGAGGGAGAAGCCTTTCAGGGTCGGCCGGGCTCCTCTCGCCCATCCATCGGCGCGGACGACGTGCCAACCCCTGGTAAGCTAGTGCTCACCGTTGGCTTTGTCCTCGCTCGCTCCTTCTGAATCGCCCTTTTGTAGGCTACAACATGGTCTCCTCCGAAACTGAGATGAGCGAAGGGTACTCGCCTCCGCCCGACGTGGATAGTGTTTCTGATTACCTGGGCGACCCGCTCGATGCGGTGGGGATGAAGAGGCAGGTGACGCGGCTGTTCCAGAAACACACGCTGCTGCTTCAGGAGATCGTGAAGAGGGTCGATCAAGATAAAGCTGATACCGCGGCCCGGCTCGCGGCCTTGGAGAGACCCCCGCGCGCAGCAGAAGACGATGATGTCACTTCACCGGGCGTGCACATTACGCGAGCTGAGGAGCGTCTTAGGAATGTCTCAGAGCAAGTCGGCCTGGCTGAGCGGGAGCTGGTGGCGGTTCGCGATTACCACTATCCTCGCGTGCCGCCGCGATCGGGAACGAAGCGGCGGGGCAGGTGGAAGTGGATCGAGTACTGATCCAGCCTCTTTTCCCCCTACTCGCGGGATATCGCGAAGTTGCTATTATTTCAAAGTTATCCTGTACCTGTAGCGATTTGCAACACTTTTTGCCCGCGTGCGGGCCTAATTTTTGCTGCTGATGTGTATTAAAATTACCGTGTGATTGCTTTTGTTCTCTGTGGGGCAGGTCAGGGAAAGGATTCGCTCTACCCGTCCTGCCGATCGGGGCGAGGGCGAGCCGATGGGGGCTCGCCAGCTGGGAGTTTCCCGACTCGCGCGGAATCCCGTGCGGGTGCGGGCCGAGACTCACCCGCTCAAGTCTTGCGCGGATGCGGCCGGGCGAGAACCGCGCCTGATCGGCCTTTACGGTGCGGTTGCGCGCCGGGAAGTCGAACCGTCGGGCTGATTTTTGGCTACACGCACCCCTTCATTCGGCAGGAACTTTCCCGCCCTTTCTCTCACCCTATAAATAGGCCTTGCCGGTTCTTATTCTTTCACCGGTTCAAAACACTCTCCCGCTTCCTGCTTTCTGCGAAGCTCGGCTCGTGCTCGCCCTCTGGATCTGTCTCGCAAGATTGGTGGCGATTCGGTGGAAATGGGCGGTGGCGGCGGCGATACGGACGGTCGAAGCAAGTGCGCCTGGACCTTCTCAGAGCACGATTTCCCTCACGCCGTCATTTCGGAACGCGAGTACCTGGATTCTCTCGGCGACCACGTCCCGCCTGGTTTTTCGGCGAGACGGCCTGGGGAAATAGAGAAGATCAACGATTTATCCAGGGATGAGCTCGCCATACCCCTGGCTCACTTTGAGGTGGGCCTGCGACTTCCCCTGTGGCCCGAGGTACGCCAAGTGCTGAAGTACTTCGGGGTCGTCCTAGGTGTTGGAACACCCTATTACTAATTTGGGTCAGGATCACTATGTCTCTAGGATTCTATGTTTTGACCTTCTGTATAGATTATAGGTCAATTAGAATTGAGTCTAAGGGATCAGGAGTCTAGGTTTGGAAGCTGCTCTGAAGACCCAAGTTTTTCTGGAGACTAAGTCCAAATCGTCGAGCTCAGCACGACGTTTCGTCGAACTCCGGTCGACGATCGTCTAGCTCAACTTTGGCAGATCGTCGAGCTCCATTCGACGATCGCTGAGCTCAAGCCTCTCAATATCGTCGAGCTCTGGTCGACGATCGCTGAGCTCAACTTCTCAATATCGTCGAACTCCATTCGACGATCGCTGAGCTCAGGTCGACGATTTTGACTCCGTACTGGATCTTTATCTCTGAGCTCAGTTCGACGATCTTTGAGCTCAGATCGACGATTTCTTTGCTGCTTGCTTTTTCCAGTTCGCTGAGCTCAGCTCGACGATAGCAGAGCTCAGTTCGATGATTTCAGTTGATCTTCAGAATTCAAATTCAAATCAAGATAGAAGTTATTCTGCATTTAAGTCAGAAGATCTGCCAGCCGTTTTCATTTAATTCTGGAGCAAGTTTCAAGGGATTTTTCAAGGAACAATTCAGTGGACTTTCCTTCAGAATATTTTATGCAATTAAGGCTGTAATTAATTCAGACCAACGGCTATCTTTGACAGAGCAATTTTCCTATTGAGATTCAGGGAATAAAAGAGAGAATGTTTTTTGAATCAACAATACAGTTAAGAGAGATTGACAAGAACAGGACATCTCTCAATATACAGAGACTCTGAAAAATTTTCTGTCAACAATAATTCTGAAGAACACTCATCAAGAAGAGATCAAGCTTTCAAGCATTTTTCAGATCTCTTCAGCTCTCAAGTGTTCAAGGCCAACATCACTTCAAGACTCCAGACAATCAACATTTCAGCTTGCTGAAATCATCCTTTGCTGGAGATCTATCTTTGAAGGCCTATCACCCTCAGCAAAGCTCATCTTCCTGAAGACTTCAAGGACTCAGGGGGAGCTTTGACAACATCACTGAATCCACATAGTCTTCTCAGTTGCTTGAGAAAGAGAAGACTGCCATCACTCTCTCACCCCCATTCTGTAAAGGGTTTTTCAAACTCCCTTCAAAAGTTTGAAGTTGGTTTTTGAGCACCTTGTCAAAAGCTCATTGGTGGCAACACACCTGATCAAAAAATCTGTTTTGGTTTTTGAGCACCTTATCAAAAGCTCATTGGTGCCCAGGACACCTGATCAACTCATCCTGCAGTGGATTCCTACCTAGGGTGGTAGAAGAGTGGATGTACCCAAGTTGGGGAACCACTATATTTCCTTGTGTCTTCTGGTTGTGCATGTTTTTCTTTTGTTTCTGGACTAGATTCTTTTGTGCATAGCTTAGTTTTGTGGTTTATTTTATTTCTGCTTCCCTGCTCACATTCATTACAACAATTGTTGTAAAGCCTTGCAAAAGATTTTCTTTGTGTTTTAAAAAGCACCATATACTCTATTCACCTCCCTCTAGAGTATATCAGATCTAGTTTCCCCTTTCAATTGGTATCAGAGCCAGGTTGGTTAAACATACCATATCTGTTTGGTTGTACAGGCTAACACCTGAACCCCAAAGATCCCAAACTAGATCCTTCTTTTGTTTCCTTTTTTTATTAGTGTTAGCTTGCACAAACCATGGCCCAGAACAAAGATTATGCTAGCACCAGACCTCCAGTGTGCAATCTATCAAAGTTTGCACTTTGGAAGGCAAGGATTAAACTCTACATGAATTCAATTGACGAAGATATTTTCAATTCTGTTTTGACAGTGTGCCCAAGACCTCCAGAGAGCACAAGCACAAGTGCTGTTCCACCTCCATCAGGAACAGATGCTGACATTAAAAGATGGAAAGTAGCTGATGCCAAGGCAATGAACATTCTAGCTCAGACAATGTCAGATGACATTTTTCAGAAGGTAGCTGAATGTAATTCAGCCAAGGAGATCTGGGACAAGCTCTCAGAAATTATCTCTGGCTCAGCTGATGAGAGAAAGGACAGAAGATCTCATCTCATCTCCCAATATGATAACTTCAAGAAGGGAGAAACTGAGTCAGTGGGAGACATGTACAATAGATTGAGTCTAATTGTCAGTGAACTGAGGACATTAGATAAAGAAATCTCACTGACAGAACTCAATGACAAGATCCTAATGTGCTTCCCCAGCACTTGGGATTCAAGAATCTGGCCAATTAAAGATGCCAGAAGCCTAAATGAGATTACCACTGAAGCCTTGTTGGGAAAGCTCAAATCTTATGAGCTACTCATCAAGAACAGAGAAGAAGAACAGAAGGCTGCTTCTCCAGCCACAAGAAAGGAGAAGACTATTGCATTCAAGGCAGCTGAGGATCTGCCTGAAGAAAAGGCCACAAGCAATGATGAACTTCTCAGCCTATTGGCCAAAAGATTCTATAAGATGGCCAGGAAGGACTTCAGAAGAAGATCATACAAGGAGCAAGACAAGCCAAGGTATGACAAGTCCATTGGCAATAACAAAGATATCATCTGCTTTGGTTGCAGGAAACCAGGGCATATAGTTCCTGACTGTCCAGAGAATAAGAACAAGGACAGAAGGGAAAGAAAAGAAAGAAGAAAGGAGAAGGACTCCAAAAGGCATGGAAACAACAAACCTTCCACCAGCAAAAATAAGCACACAAGGAAAGGATTTGTTGCTGAATCCTGGAGTGAGACTGAAGAAGAGTCAGAGATCTCTTCCAGCTCAAGTGATGATGAGGATGATGCAGAGGAAAAGGAGTTTTGCATGATGGCAATCAATGCCTCACAGAACAGCTCAGAAGAAGAGGAGTCAGAGTCAGACTCAGAGACTCAACCAGAAGAAGATCAGGTAATCAGCTCTTTTGATTTTACCTCAGAAGATTTTAAGCTTGAATTTAAAGCACTATGTTTAGATCTGCTAAAGTCTGAGAAAGAGATCATCTCTCTCAGAAATCAATTATCTGAACAAAGTGATTTAAAATCAGAAAACCTCAAACTCTCTCAGGAGTTGGAGAACTATAGGGAACAGATAGCTTCACTGAAGAGTGAGCTCTTTGAGGCCAAGAAGCTTGAAGAATCTCTCAATGGGAGAAGCATCAAGCTGATGGACATCACAAGCACAGTGAACTCAAGATTCAACAGTACACTGGGCTTGGGTGCCTCATCCAGCCAACCTATTGTTCTAACAACCCCTATCAAGTTCATTTCTGACAAGGGAAAGGGAGTTGTAGAGGTTGCCAGGAAGAATTCTGATCTGCCTCAGAAAACTAAAGTCCAGCACAAATCGTCGAACGGAGATCGACGATCGCCGAATGAAGCTCGACGATCGCCGAACGCAGCTCGACGATCTCAGGAAATATCGTCGAACGCAGGTCGACGATCTCAGCCAAGATCGTCGAATGCTGCTCGACGATCCCATATACCTGACCTCAGCCATAGTCGACCGTCGAACGGAGCTCGACGATCTGACCCAAGATCGTCGAACTCAGCTCCAAGATCGTCGAACAGAGGTCAGAGCAGTGGAAAACTTTTCAAGGGCAAGTCAAAATTGAATCCTGAGGGTTCTTCATCCCAAACATTTAACCCTTATACTGAATGGATTTTACCTCCAAGGAGATATCATCCTGAAGGATATAAGAGTCAGCCAGGGATATCTTTTATTTCTGAGTTTAAAGGTTATCAACCTAGGCTCAAGGTAAACTGGGTCAAAAACAAGTGAATTGCTCTATGTGCAGATGAAGACCTATCCAACATCTAACCAGCAATGGTATTTGGATAGTGGGTGCTCCAAGCACATGATAGGGAACAAGGACAACCTCAATTCCTTTAGAGCCAAGCTTGGACCCAAAGTTATCTTTGGTGATTCCAACTTTGGACAAACTAAAGGATATGGAGCAGTCCAGATTGGTTCTGTAACCTTCAAGAAGGTAGCATATGTGGAAGGACTGAAGCACAACCTAATCAGCATCAGTCAGCTGTGTGATGAAGGCTACCAAGTGAACTTCAGCAAAACTTCATGCAAAATCAAATCAGAGGACAACACAACTGTGTTAACAGGTAAAAGGAAAGGTAACATCTACTTAGTAGATTTTCTTTCAACTACTGTAGACATCTGCTTATTCAATTCAGTTTATAGACCAAATGTTTTATGGCATAAGAGATTAGGACACCTAAACCTTAGAACTATTGCTAGGCTATCCAAGGACAACCTTGTTAGAGGACTACCTTCTGGCCCCTACAAGAAGGAAGGACTTTGCAAGGCTTGTCAATTAGGCAAGCAAACTAAAAACAGCTTTAAGTCACTTAATAAGAGTGATTCACCTAGGATATTGTATCTGTTACACATGGATCTATTTGGACCCATCACAGTACAAAGCCTAGGAGGGAAATCCTACACTTTAGTGATTGTAGATGACTTCTCCAGATTCACTTGGGTGTTCTTTCTAAGGAAGAAGTCTGATAACTTTAAGTGTCTGACAGAGTTTCTCAAATGTATAAAGATTGAGTTCAATACTCACATTGCCCTGATCAGAAGTGATCATGGGACAGAGTTTGATTCTCTTCTTATGCAAGAGTTCTGTCAGAGTGAAGGGATCAGGCACACTTTCTCAGCTCCTAGAACTCCTCAACAAAATGGGGTAGCTGAAAGGAAAAATAGAACCCTTATTGAATCTGCCACCACATTGTTGTCAGATGCTCATCTACCTCTATCCTTTTGGGCAGAGGCAGTAAACACCTCCAACTATGTGCTGAACAGGAGTCTGATACATAAACTGAAGGGAAAGACTCCCTATGAATTACTCAAAGGGAAGAAACCTAAAGTTGACTATTTCAAAATTTTTGGTTGCATTTGTTATATTCACAATAATGATAAGAAACATCTAGCAAAATTTCAAGCCAAAGCTGATGAAGGAGTGTTTCTGGGATACTCCATGATCAGCAAGGCATATAGGGTTTATAATAAATCATCATTGAAAATTGAGGAATCTGTTCATGTCTCTTTTGATGAAACTAACATGTCTTTCAAGGAGAAGATTTCCTCTACCATAGAACCTTTGCAGGAACACTCTCTAGTTGAAGATATGAACAAGCTACAGGTTGCTCAAGAGGATGAAAGCAGTGAAGATGAAAGCAATGCTCAACATATTGAAGCTCAGCTTGAAGAGCCAGTTGTTGTACCACAAGAGGAAACAACAACACAGGTTGATGAACAATCAACACCCCCTGTTGATTTAGTAACATCCAGAGACCATCCAATTACCCAAATAATTGGAGAACTCTCAGCTGGTGTGCAAACCAGAAATCAGGTCAACCAAAACCTGTTGCACACCTGCTTCCTTTCTCAAATTGAACCTCAGTCCATTCAAGATGCAGAGCAAGATCCACACTGGATCATTGCCATGCAAGAGGAGCTGCATCAATTTGAGAGGAACAAAGTATGGGAACTAGTGCCAAGCCTAAGGATCATTCCATTGTTGGAACAAAATGGGTATTCAGAAACAAACTGGATGATCAAGGAGTAATAATAAGGAACAAGGCAAGGCTAGTTGCCCAAGGATATTCTCAAGAAGAAGGAATTGACTACGACCAAACCTTTGCACCTGTTGCAAGATTAGAAGCCATCAGGATTTTCTTAGCTTATGCAGCTCACAAAGGCTTCAAAGTTTATCAAATGGATGTCAAGAGTGCCTTCTTAAATGGAGACATCAAAGAGGAAGTCTATGTCAGACAACCTCCAGGTTTTATCTCTCCAACTCATCCTGATTTTGTTTTTAAATTGAATAAAGCATTATATGGTCTCAAGCAAGCTCCCAGAGCATGGTATGAGACCCTAGCATGCTTTCTCTTGAAAAATGATTTTATAAGGGGTAGAGTAGACCAAACTCTTTTCATTAGAACCCATAAGTCCCATACCCTACTAGTACAAATCTATGTAGACGATATCATTTTTGGTTCTACTGACTCAAAATTGTGCAGAAGATTTTCTAATTTAATGCATTCTAAATTTGAGATGAGTAGCATGGGTGAGCTATCCTTCTTCCTAGGATTGCAAGTCAAACAACATGCTGAAGGCATCTTTATTTCTCAAACCAAATATGCTAATGAGCTGGTTAAGAAATTTGGCATGTCTGAGGCATCTTGCATGAAAACACCCATGCCTACCAATGCTGTATTGGATGCTGATGAACATGGGAAACCTGTTGATCAGACAACATATAGAGCAATGATTGGCTCTTTACTGTACCTTACAGCTAGTAGACCAGATATAATGTTTGCTACATGTATATGTGCTAGATTCCAAGTTAGCCCTAGAGAGTCACACCTCACATTAGTAAAGAGGATTCTTAGGTATGTGAAGAGTTGTCCAAATCTAGGACTCTGGTATCCAAAAGATTCAGCATTTGAGTTAACTGGATTCTCTGATGCTGATTATGCTGGATGCAGAATTGACAGGAAAAGCACCAGTGGAACTTGTCAGTTCCTTGGTGATAGACTTGTCTCCTGGTTTTGCAAGAAACAAACATCTGTGTCAACTTCAACTGCTGAAGCTGAATATATGGCTGCAGGCAGTTGTTGTTCACAAATATTGTGGATTCAAAATCAACTCCTAGACTATGGTTACAACTTAGAGAAGTCAAAAATATTTTGTGACAATACAAGTGCTATCTCCATAGCTCAAAATCCAGTCCTCCATAGTAGGACAAAACATATAGAAATTAGGCATCATTTCTTAAGGGATAATGTTGAGAAGAATAAAATTGAATTGCAGTATATCCCAACTGATTTACAAAGGGGAGATATTTTCACCAAGCCTTTGGATGAAAAGAAACATACTTTCTTCCTAAATCAGTTAGGCATGCTAGATGGAGGAAGTCTCAAATAAAACCCCAGATTTTGAAAGCTAAAAATTGACCAAGACTAGGCAAAATTTCTGATTTTTCTTAGTATCTAGAAATTCTCTGATCTCTGAACTGCGCTCGACGATTTCCCCAAAGATCGTCGAACGGAGTTCAGCGCCCCTCTGATAGTATGGACTATCTCCTCTGGTCAACGATCGTCGAACGGCGCTCGACGATTTTGTTCACTGAACGATCGTCGAACGGAGCTCGACGCCTTTCCAGATCGTCGAACGGAGATCGACGATTTTGGAGTCTCTTCAGATTCCTTTAGGAGCCTCGATCGTCGAACTGAGTTCAACGATCTTTCCTTTTCTGCGTCGAACCCTAATATAAAACTCTTTTTTCGCCGTCGTTCTCTCTTGCGCTTTCAATTTCTCTGCAAACTTTTCTTCCCTCCAAACAGTTCTACACTTGGTCGTTTTGTTTGTTGATTTTTTGCAGGTACCATGGCCGTTTCAGTTGCTGTACTCTCTGCAATGAAATTTGATGCCGGCTTTGACATCGATTTCGATTCCTTCAACACCACAGATCAAATCTTCCAAGATATTCTCACCTTATTCAAAGATCAGCAATTAACTGCCTTGATGTCCACCAGAATCAAACTAGCATCTGATGAAATTAAAGAATGGGTATATACTGCCCACAACCTGGACAACAACACCATAGTTGGCTCCATCAGTGGCACCCAGGTACCTCTGACTCCAACAGTACTCACAGAGGTATTTGGCTTCAGGAATGGTGAAGACTCTGCTGACCTTTCTGGAGAAGAGTTTGCTGATGTTCTTGCCAGGATGGGTCATCCTGAGGGGAACCCTAGCAAACTGTTTAAGAGAAACCTGTCTGTGGAATACAGGTTTATGGCTGATGTTGTAGGCAAGGTCCTTTTGGCCAAGCATTCTGCTCATGATACTATCTCCAGATTCCAGCTCTGCCTTATGGGAGCTCTGGTAGATAGAAAAGGCTTGAACTGGGGAGAAGTCTTTTTTGATTTATTGAAGAAAAAGATCAACAAAACCTTTGTGAACTTTGGAAGAATTCTGGGAATCTTCCTCCAGGCTAAGTGCCCTGCCCTGCTAGTCTCCTCTGGAGTGCACATCAATGCCTCCAAGAGACTCACCTGTGCCCTTTTTGGGAAATGGGACAGGAAAATCTCCAAGCCCAGCAGGCCCTCCTCTTCTGGCCCTTCAGGCACCAGGACTCTTAGAGTCACTCCTCCCCAGGTCTCTGCCCCTGCAGAAGACCTGCCTGCTGCCAGTGCTGCTGCTTCCCCTCCTCCTGCTCCATCCACCTCTCCAGCAACCTCCACCATTACCATTTCCAGCCCATCTCCAACCTCAATTCCATCCCTAGCAACAATTTCATCTCCTCCAGCAGACCACTTCCATCCCCTTTTCTCCTATCCACCTCCAGATGTCACCTCCTCTACATCCATTCCATCCTTCACTCTCTTGGATGAATCCTACATGGATGATTCCCCCTCCTCTCCTCCAGATTTACCCACCACCTCAACAACTTTCCAAGACCTTCTCCATCAAATTATTGATCAACCCACCTTCTCTCCCTCCATTTCCATTCATGTACCCTCCATCTCTACCATACCCTCTCCTGAGCCATCCCTTCCACCCTTCAGCCCTCCTCCTCCGGCTCCCTCAGCCATCCCTGTACCCTCTACCTCTGCTCCCCTTGAGCATGTAGATCTCCCAGCCCTTGCTGATCTGTTGTATGAGCTCCTTGCTCCTAGGCTCTCCCTTCTCATGGAGGCCTCCTTAGCTCCTCTGCAACAATCAGTGGCAGCTCTCTCTGCCAGGCTGTCCTCCTTCCTTACCCCTGCAGCAGCACCCCCAGCTGTGTGCCTTGATGCACAGGTTTCTGCATCCAGGCAGGGGGAGATGCCTTATGAAGCTGTTGTTGCTGCTGCTCCTCTTGCTGTTGTTTCTGCTGCTGCCCGTGTTGTGTCTGCTTCTGCTGCTGCTGCTACACCAGTAATAGCAATAGACCTAAGGTCCTTGCTATCTACTTTTGACACTGCTTACTTCAGCTGCCTTCCAGAAGTCTATGCTGTCCAGCCCCCAGAGGTTCTTGCTGCCCAGTCAGAAGACTTGACCAGGGCTCTAGTGCCCTTCTCCTGCTGTGACCCCAGAATCCTCTCTGATTTTATTCAGTCAGTGACTGCTGCTTATGATGATGCTGATGCTGCTGCTGCTGAAGATAATGCTGTGTCTACCTCTGAAGTAATATCTGCTGCTGTTGAGCCCTTCTCACAGGATTTTCTGATGACAGAGGCTGTTGATGTTGAGCCTGCTGTTGAAGTTATTATCTCTGAAGCTGCTGCTGCTCCTGTAATTGTTGTAACATCTGCTGCTGCTCCTGTTGCTCCTCCTGTTTCTGTATCTTCTGCTCCATCAGCTGCTGTCCAGTTAAAAGAGGATTTGATGAAGAAGCTTGATGCCTTGTATGATGAACAAAGCTCTGAATCTGAGGATTATGCTACTGCTTCTGATGACTCATCTGCCACAATTACAAGGAAAAGAAAGGCAAGAAGTAAGGCCTTGAAGAGAGTTCCTCCTGCCAAAGTCAGAGATGATAATGATGTTCCATATTATATTCTGCACAATTGCCCAATCTCTGAGCATTGGATGCAATTCTCCAGGAACCAGTTAAAGGCAATGAAGAAGAAGAGGAAGTTTGATAAAGATTCTTCCCAGTCCAAGCACCCTCATCCTCCTCCACCACCTCCACCTGATGCAGGTGCAGGTGGCAGCTCTGCAAGATCAGGCCCTGCTAGAAGCCAGGCTCCCTACCAGCCTCATGCAAGAACATATCAAAGGGAAAGCCAATCTAGGGGGTCCTACTCTAGAAGGGGAGGATATAGGGGAAACCAAAGAGAAACTCAGGTTTACTCCAAAGGACACTCCAGGCAGCATCCTTATTCCAGGGGTGGACATGTTTCTTCTGATACATCTTCAGGTCCATTCCCTTATAAGCTTAGAGAAAATGTGACTGCCAGGACACCTCAAGAAACTACTTCCAACAGGTATGAGCCACCTGTTCCATTTGAGGATCCTGAGAAAAATCCTATGGCTTGGACTGCAAGGATGAAAGAACTGGCTGCCTTAGATCAGATAAAGAAAGCAAAGGAACAAGGGCTAGACACCTCCAACATATCCACCATGTCAGAGCAGAGGCAAAAAGAGTTAGAAAGATATGCTTCCAGTAAGTTTTTTGATGCAGACAGGTACATGGAGTTGCATCCAGCTGCAGTGGTTCCCAGGGCTTCAAAGCAAATCTATTTGGGTGCAGCTGATGATACCAGATCAAAACAACAAGCATTAAATCCAAACAGGGAAATTAAAATGGTAAAAGGCAAAGAAAAGGAATAACTCTGTAAGGTGACAACTTTTGGTTCTTCTAACTGCTATCTGGATATCACATATATAATATATATCTCTGTGATGGTTCTGCTATGTGTCTTGTTATTGTTGTTCTGTGCTTTTCTGTCTGTATGATGTTGTTTGTTTTTCAATGTCTGTAAATAGTTTTCCTAACCCAAATAGGGGGAGATTGTTGGAACACCCTATTACTAATTTGGGTCAGGATCACTATGTCTCTAGGATTCTATGTTTTGACCTTCTGTATAGATTATAGGTCAATTAGAATTGAGTCTAAGGGATCAGGAGTCTAGGTTTGGAAGCTGCTCTGAAGACCCAAGTTTTTCTGGAGACTAAGTCCAAATCGTCGAGCTCAGCACGACGTTTCGTCGAACTCCGGTCGACGATCGTCTAGCTCAACTTTGGCAGATCGTCGAGCTCCATTCGACGATCGCTGAGCTCAAGCCTCTCAATATCGTCGAGCTCTGGTCGACGATCGCTGAGCTCAACTTCTGAATATCGTCGAACTCCATTCGACGATCGCTGAGCTCAGGTCGACGATTTTGACTCCGTACTGGATCTTTATCTCTGAGCTCAGTTCGACGATCTTTGAGCTCAGATCGACGATTTCTTTGCTGCTTGCTTTTTCCAGTTCGCTGAGCTCAGCTCGACGATAGCAGAGCTCAGTTCGACGATTTCAGTTGATCTTCAGAATTCAAATTCAAATCAAGATAGAAGTTATTCTGCATTTAAGTCAGAAGATCTGCCAGCCGTTTTCATTTAATTCTGGAGCAAGTTTCAAGGGATTTTTCAAGGAACAATTCAGTGGACTTTCCTTCAGAATATTTTATGCAATTAAGGCTGTAATTAATTCAGACCAACGGCTATCTTTGACAGAGCAATTTTCCTATTGAGATTCAGGGAATAAAAGAGAGAATGTTTTTTGAATCAACAATACAGTTAAGAGAGATTGACAAGAACAGGACATCTCTCAATATATAGAGACTCTGAAAAATTTTCTGTCAACAATAATTCTGAAGAACACTCATCAAGAAGAGATCAAGCTTTCAAGCATTTTTCAGATCTCTTCAGCTCTCAAGTGTTCAAGGCCAACATCACTTCAAGACTCCAGACAATCAACATTTCAGCTTGCTGAAATCATCCTTTGCTGGAGATCTATCTTTGAAGGCCTATCACCCTCAGCAAAGCTCATCTTCCTGAAGACTTCAAGGACTCAGGGGGAGCTTTGACAACATCACTGAATCCACATAGTCTTCTCAGTTGCTTGAGAAAGAGAAGACTGCCATCACTCTCTCACCCCCATTCTGTAAAGGGTTTTTCAAACTCCCTTCAAAAGTTTGAAGTTGGTTTTTGAGCACCTTGTCAAAAGCTCATTGGTGGCAAGACACCTGATCAAAAAATCTGTTTTGGTTTTTGAGCACCTTATCAAAAGCTCATTGGTGCCCAGGACACCTGATCAACTCATCCTGCAGTGGATTCCTACCTAGGGTGGTAGAAGAGTGGATGTACCCAAGTTGGGGAACCACTATATTTCCTTGTGTCTTCTGGTTGTGCATGTTTTTCTTTTGTTTCTGGACTAGATTCTTTTGTGCATAGCTTAGTTTTGTGGTTTATTTTATTTCTGCTTCCCTGCTCACATTCATTACAACAATTGTTGTAAAGCCTTGCAAAAGATTTTCTTTGTGTTTTAAAAAGCACCATATACTCTATTCACCCCCCTCTAGAGTATATCAGATCTAGTTTCCCCTTTCACTAGGTCAGATGACCCCGAACTCCATAGCCGTTATGGTGGGGTTCGCCTGTTTTCTGCGAGAGGAGCGAGTCGAGTTTAGTCTCGCTGTTTTCCGGAAGCTATTCTCCTTCCGGGCGAACTGGGATGGTACCGCCTACTTCTCTAGCGCCCACCTCAAGGTGCGGGAGACGGTAAATAAGAGTCATAACTGGCTCAAGAAGTTCCTGTTCATCAAAGGGGACTTCGGCAACGTCCCCTTCTCGCCGGTGCAGCTCAGCGAGGCGAGCTACCGTCCGCCCAACCTAGGGGGCCACGAGGCTGACTTGTGCGGCTTCTTCGCCGGGAAGAACTTCGAGGTCGCGTATCTGCGCCGCCATCTTGACGATCTTGCCACCGTTCCGCCTGGTGGATGTTTGCCACTCGTCACTACCCCTATCTCGCTCTTTACTCCATAGGCCTCACCCCCTCTTTTCTGCAGTCGAGCGGGACGTTCCCCTACATCCCCCCTATGAGAGTGCCCGGGTCGCCTCCGGGGTCCTCGCCCGCGCTCAGGCCGCTGACGCCGCTCAGCGTGAGGCCCCGTCGATTACTGCCAAGAAGAGGCCGGGCCGCGAGCAGCCCGCTCCCCCACCCAAGACGGCGAAAACTGCGGGTCAGCAACTTGCCGGGGGCCAGAAGAAGGGCAAGGCCCCGGCTGATCAACCGACCGAGGGCTCCCCCCCCCATAGTCCTTCCGACCAGCGACATCCCCGCCGAGGCGGCGGGTACTTCTGGGCCGCCGGATGGGTCGCAGACCGCCGCGAGGCCGGTGCCGAGAGGGCATCGTAACTTCGGCTACGGCGAGAAGTATCTGGACGAGCTTGGCGTCCCGCTCCTATCATGGGACAAGGAGTCTAACCGCGCGGTGGTCTCGACACTGTTGCCGAGTTGGCTGGAGCAGGACACCATCGGCGGGGAGGCATACAATTTTTCGTTCGGCCTGTACTCGCGAGAGGATGCCGCCATCTATGACAAGGAGGCGACGCGAATATTGGTGCACGAGAGCGCGCGGGCCCAACTATGCGGCCTGGAGTTGGCCCACATGGTGGGGAGGCGCTGCACCCAGCTGGAGCGGAACGCCGCCTCCCTCCAAAAGTTGGCGGACGAGAAGGAGGCGCGGAAACTTGCTCAGGAGGACTCGGATCTTCAGAGAAGGCGGGCCGACGCGGCCGAGGAGACCCTCGCGCAGTACCTGGGATGGGTGGTATGTGCTCACTTCCACCGACCGCCTCTCTTCGCGAGTACACCTTATGACTCCCTTTTCCTCTTTTCAGGATGCTGCGACGGCCAGTCGGATGGGTGCTGAGATCGCCACCCTTGCTCAGGACAAGTCAGTGCTGGAAGCACGGGTACGCGAGCTGGAGGCCGCCACCGCTGTCCCCCCGCCAGATAACAGGGGCTGCCCACTCGCACACCACTCTGACCACGAGTTGGAGGTGCTGATGCAAAAGAACGCCGCCAGTGCCGCAAAGTATACTATGCATATGCTGCGACGCGCGGATCTCCTCAAGAGCGAGGAGGCGGAACTCTCGGCGGGCGACGTGGTGCCGGCGCTGTTCCTCCCCGTACCGGACCCTGGAGACCAGTCCTTCCAGTGCCTTTAGGACTTCTCACCCCGGATCCCGCGTCACCCCCGCTTTTTTGACATTTGTTTATTAGATGTATATATCATGCACGTTTAGCTGTTTTGAGATGTACGCGCGGGCTGTGCCTAGACTTCATGATTTTTCATCTATTATTGCTTTTATAAATGCTTTCTTGCCTGCCTCATTTGTATATTTGCTACTACCGCGCGGGGCGGCCTGCCTCTGCGGCCCGGCCCTGATGATGTGGCTGCTCGCCCACCAAGCGAGGCGAGCCGGCTCGTCCTTTGCCTGAGTTATCCAACCTCTTGCGGGTTCTCGCCCAGGTACTCGCCTCCGTTCGGCCGCTTTTCTTAGGGCTGGGGGGTTATGTTAGACCCCTCCCTTTTTGGTTAGCTTTTGAGATTCCGACCTGCTATTAGCACCATTCGAGTAGTTTCCGGCCTGGCCGGCTAGGTGGGAGCCCGGCAGCGCGATTCATTCTGGGTCGCAATCCATTGCCATCGAGTGACTTCCGGCCCTGCCAGCTAGGTGAGAGCCTGACAGCGGGATCTTCTCGAGGCTAGGGGTGACACCGAGTGACTTCCGGCCCTGCCAGCTTGGTGGGAGCCTGGCAGCGGGATCTTCTCGGGGTCCAAATTCATTCCATCGAGTGACTTCCGGCCCTGCCAGCTAGGTGAGAGCCTGGCAGCGGGATCTTCTCGAGTCTAGGGATGACACCGAGTGACTTCCGGCCCTGCTAGCTAGGTGGGAGCGTGGCAGCGGGATCTCCTCGGGGTCCAAATTCATTCCATCGAGTGACTTCCGGCCCTGCCAGCTAGGTGAGAGCCTGGCAGCGGGATATTCTCGAGGCTAGGGATGACAATGAGTGACTTTCGGCCCTGCCAGTTAGGTGGGAGCCTGGCAGCGGGATCTTCTCGGGGTCCAAATTCATTCCATCGAGTGACTTCCGGCCCTGCCAGCTAGGTGAGAGCCTGGCAGCGGGATCTTCTCGAGGCTAGGGATGACACCGAGTGACTTCCGGCCCTGCCAGCTTGGTGGGAGCCTGGCAGCGGGATCTTCTCGGGGTCCAAATTCATTCCATCGAGTTACTTCCGGCCCTGCCAGCTAGGTGAGAGCCTGACAGCGGGATCTTCTCGAGGCTAGGGATGACACCGAGTGACTTTCGGCCCTGCCAGCTAGGTGGGAGCCTGGCAGCAGGATCTTCTCGGGGTCCAAATTCATTCCATCGAGTGACTTCCGGCCCTGCCAGCTAGGTGAGAGCCTGGCAGCGGGATCTTCTCGAGGCTAGGGATGACACCGAGTGAGTTCCGGCCCTGCCAGCTAGGTGGGAGCCTGGCAGCGGGATCTTCTCGGGGTCCAAATTCATTCCATCGAGTGACTTCCGGCCCTTCCAGCTAGGTGAGAGCCTGCCAGCAGGATCTTCTCGAGGCTAGGGATGACACCGAGTGACTTCCGGCCCTGCCAGCTAGGTGGGAGCCTGGCAGCGGGATCTTCTCGGGGTCCAAATTTATTCCAATTCCCTATGCAAGCTGGCTATGACAATACTGGGGGGGAAAGGAATTCACTATAACCAACGTGTAGCTTACAGGCGTTTAAGTAAAAAACCTTTTCAGGTCGTCTCCACTCCAGGTGAGACTCAGGGTCTCGCCCTCTACATTTTGGAGCCGATAGCCCCCCGACTTCAAAACTTCCTTCACAATAAACGGCCCCTCCCAGCTGGGGTTGAGCTTCCCTACGGATGCTGACCTTCCTGCCGCGTCGACCTTCTTCAGCACCAGGTCTCCTTCCGCGAACTGCTTGACCCTAACATGCTTGTCAAAGTATTTGGACATCCTTCTTTTTATCTCCTCCTGTCGGATGGCCGAAAGGTCCCTCAATTCTTCCACCATGTCAAGGGAGAGTCTCAGCTCCCCCTCGTTCTCGGCTCGCCATTCCTCTCGGCCCTATCTGGCCGCCCCGACTCGCGGCGTTTGGACTTAAAATTCTACGGGAAGCACCGCCTCGCACCCATGGGAGAGCTTGAAGGGGGTCTCCCCCGTAGCCGTGTTGGGGGTGGTTCTTAGGGCCCAAAGAACTGCGGGGAGCTGCTCTACCCAGCTCCCCCTCAAATTCTCCACCTTCTTCTTGAGGAGATTGACGATGATCTTGTTCGCGGCCTCCACCTGCCCGTTACTCCTGGGATGGTGGACTGAGGCAAACCTGAGGTCGATTCCAAGCTGTTCGCAGAAGCTGGTGAACTCGGCACTGGCGAACTGGTGTTCGTTGTCTGTGATGATGGCATGGGGCAGCCCATGGCGACAGATGATCTCCCCCCAAACAAAGTTCCTGATCACTTGGGAGGTCACCTTGGCCAACGCCTTCACCTCCATCCACTTCGAGAAGTAGTCGATCATCACTAGGAGGAACCTTCTCTGACCGCTGGCCTGGGGAAACGGTCCAACCAAATCCATTCCCCAGATTGCAAAGGGCCAGGGGGCCGTGATACTCTTGAGTTGTTGGGCCGGCTGTAGCTGGAGGGGGGCGAACAGCTGGCACTTATGACATCTTCTTGCGAACTCCGCGGCGTCGCGGCCTAGGGTGGGCCAGAAATACCCTTGCCTGACTATCCTCCCCTCCAGGGTCCGACTCCCGGAATGGCTCCCGCACTCCCCGGAGTTGACTTCCTCCAAGGTCCTCTGCGCCTCGCCCTCGGCTACGCAGCGAGCCAGCATCCCGGAGAGGGTCTTCCTGTATAGCTGCCCGTCCTTAAGGAGGTAGTAAGCTGACTTGTGCCTCAGCTTCTTCCTGTCTACCCCCTCTGGATATTCTCCTGTGGAGAGGAAAACTACTACTGGATCCATCCACGAAGCTTGCTGGTCGATCTCCATGAGCTCCCCTTCTTCGATGGAGGGGCGGAACAGGTCGGTGATCGTGCCCCCCACCCGGGGGCCATGCTTCGCTAGCTGGTCGGCCTGTTCATTCTCTCCCCTTGGCATGTGTCGGATGGAGAAGGTCTGGAAGGTGCCTATGACCCCCTTCACTTTGGCCAAGTATGACTTCAGGGTGGGTTCCCTTGCTTCGAATTCCCCGTTGATCTGGGAAGTCACCACCATGGAGTCAGTGAGGACCTCCACATCCAGCACCCCCAGCTCCCTGGCCAGGGGCAGCCCTGCTATCACGGCCTCGTACTCGGCCTGGTTGTTGGTAATGGGAAAGTGCACCACCACCGTCTGCTCAATCTGAGTCCCTTGAGGGCTTTCCAGGACCACCCCCACTCCAAGATAATGCCTCCCTGAGGCTCCATCCACCCTCACCTTCCAAGGAGTCGGGCGGGTGAGCTCCTCCTCCGCTACTTCTACCACGTAGTCAACCAGGAAGTCGGCCATCGCCTGAGCTTTGATCGAGAGTCGCGGAACGAAGGAGACATCGAACTCGCTCAGCTCCACCGACCACTTAGCCAGCCGGCCTGAATGCTCCACCCCTTCGAAGATGTTGCAGAGAGGATGGTTGGTCACCACTCGGATTGAGTGTGCTTGGAAGTAAGGTCGCAGTCTCCGAGCCGAGATGATTACTGCGAATGCAAGCTTCTCCAAGATCGGATACCGGAGCTCGGCCTTTCTCAGGACCCGGCTGACGTAATAAATAGGGAGCTGCCTCTTCCCTTCTTCGCGAACCAATACGGAGCTCAAGGCCTCTGCCCCGACCCCGAGGTATAGGAACAGGTCCTCCCCCTCCTTCGGCCCTTGGAGCAGTGGAGCCTGTGTCAACTGCACTTTGAGGGCCTGGAACGCCTCCTCGCACTCCTTGGTCCATTCAAACCTCTGACCTCCCCTTAGCGCTTTGAAGAAGGGGGAGCACTTCTCCCCTGCCCGAGAAAGGAAGCGACTCACCCCTGCTAGCTTCCCCGTCAACCGTTGGACCTCCTTTGCATTCCGCGGGGACCCCAGCTCCAGGATATCCTTGACCTTATCTGGGTTCGGCTCGACCCCCGCGGGGGTGAGGAGATGCCCCAAGAACTTTCCCCGGCTGGCCCCAAAGACACACTTAAGGGGATTCAACCGCATCTTGTATCTGCGCAGGGTGGCGAAGGTCTCCTCCAGGTCCCGGAGGTGGGAGTCTACATCCCGACTCTTGATCATGAGTTCGTCCACGTATACCTCCAAATTTCTTCCCCTCTGCTCCTTGAAGACCCTATCCATCATTTTTTGGTAGGTGGCCCCAGCATTCTTCAGCCCGAATGGCATCATCTTGTAGCAGTACCAGCCGTCCCCTGTGATGAACGAGACATCCTTGATGTCCGGTGGGTGTATCCTGATCTGATGGTAACCTGAAAAGGCATCTAAAAAACTCATTACAGAAAAGTTGACGGCTGAGTCAACCAGCGCGTCGATCCGAGGCAAAGGATAACAGTCCTTAGGACAAGCTTTATTAAGTAAGGAAAAATCGATACACAATCGCCAGTGGCCGTCTCCTTTTTTAACCATCACAACGTTGGAGACCCAGCCGGGTTACTGAATCTCGGACACGAAGCCAACCTTGAGAAGCTTTGCCACCTCCTCCCTGATGGGCTCCGCCAGCTTGTCCGCCGTGGACCTCTTTTTCTGCTGAACGGGGCGTGTTCCCGGGTCCAGGTTGAGGCGGTGGCAGGCCACATCCGCGTCAACCCCCGGCATCTCCGCGGCGTTCCAGGCGAAGATGTCCACGTTCTTTTGGATGCACTCCAGCATCCTGCTTTGGTCCTCCGGGGTCAGCCCCCCACTGACGCGGATCTTTTCCATCCTCCCCCCTCGGGTGAGCACCTCCAGCTCCACCACTTCCTCTGCTACCTCCAGCCTGGATTATTCTGCCCATCCTTCAGCATCCCCTTCCTCCGGGACGGGGACCTCTACATCCATCTCTTCTCCCGCGCCCCTCACTTCGGCTACCTCCTCCTGATCTCCTCCTGCCGCCCCTACTGCGTGATCTTTCGCTTCTGGCTCCTCCCCTCCTACCTTCTACTCGACCTCCTCCATCCTCCGTTCCATCTCCTCGGCTCCCTCCTACCTAGAGATGGTGTTCACCGCAGTGACATAACACTCCCGCGCCACCTCTGGGTCCCCCCTGACCCTGACCTGGACCCCCTCAATGTTGAACTTCAGACACTGATGGAAAGACGAGGGGACGCAGCGGAAGGCGCTGATGAGAGGCCTCCCGAAGATGGCGCTGTAGCTGCTGGGGGCGTCCACAATGACGAACTTGCAGTTTCGGGACTGCCCCCCCAGGGTGACATGGAGGCCAACTCTTCCCTCTACCTCCTTCCTTTCTCCTGAGAATCCTAACAAGGGCCCGTCCGAGGCCAGCACCCTCTTAGCCTCCACCTTCATCGCGTCAAATGCCTTTTTGAAGACGATGTTGACGGAGCTCCCATTGTCCACGAGGATCCGAGAGACGGTGAAATTTTCGATGGCGGCCTTGATGACCAGCGCATCACAGAACGGATCCTCGTGGTCTGGCATATCACTCTTGGAGAAGGTGATCCTCTCCTCCAGCGGCGGGGTTTGGGATGTAGAGGCGACGCTCCGCCGGTACATGGTGTGGAGGCTTTCCTTGCGGGAAGCCTCGATCCCCACTCCCCCGTGGATCACTCTGATCCCTCCTCGTGTCCCGACATCCACCCGGTCTTCGCAACGGTCCTCCTCCAACCGAGGCAGGACCTCCTCGATCCTCACTTCTTGTCGCGCCTCCTGCTGCTGCTGCTGCCGCTCCCTATTCCCTCTCATCTCCAAGAATTCCGGGCACGTGGCTGTTGCGTGCCCCTCTTCCTGATGGAAGTCGCAATAGGGCAGCTCCACCCTGACCTCCCTTCTCCTCCTCCTCATGATCCCCCTCCTTGCTCCCAAAGCTATGGCCATGGCCTCCTCCTGATCGGGGAGCCGGGGCCTCTGGCCCTGCCTCCAGCCCGGGGGGTGGAACTGATCTTGCCTCCCCTGATGGTGGCCCCTTCCGTAGTATCCTCTTGGTGGCCCTTGCCCCTGCCACTCAGGTCTCCAGCCCAGCCGGCGGTCGGGCTCCTGGTGCCCCCACCTCGGCTGTTGTTGCCACTGGAGCTGTCTTTGCTCCCTCTGCCTAGGTTCTCCCCTTCTCTCCTCCTGTGCCTTTTCCCTTCTCGACTCTTTCTCTTCCTCGGTGGCCCACCTGGCTAGCTTTCTTGCGAACTCCGGATTCGATGCCTCCCTGTCGACCTCTCTCGCCGCCCTCTCCATCAACTCCTCGTATGAGAGAGGGGGAACTCTCTTCAGCTCCATTCGGAAGAACCCTTGCTGCAGGCCCAGGGTAAAGGACATCATCAGACTATGTCCCGGCATCTCTTGGACCTGGGTGACTTCCTCCTGAAATCGATCCACATAGCTCCCCAACGTCTCGTTCACTCCTTGCTTAATGTGGAACAAGGACTCAGACTCCCTCTTCCTCTTCTTTGAAGTAGTGAACCTCAGCATGAACCCTCGGCGCAAGTCCTCGAAGTAGTAGATGGAACTAGCCGGTAGCTGGTGGAACCACTCCCTCGCCTTCTCCCAGAGAGTGATGGCGAAGAGCCGGCATTTGAATCCGTCCGACATCTGTCGGATGGAGAACACGTCCTCGAACCATTGGACATGCTGGACCGGGTCTCCCTTCCCAGTGTAGTAAGACATCTCGGGCTCCCTGAACCCATCTGGGACTGGGGCTGAGGAGACCATCTCGCTGAAAGGACTGCCTCCCCCCACCGGGCGAGCCGGCGAGTCTCGCGAGCCCAACTCGCCGAACCTGCCTCGGCTTGCCGAGCCGGGGAAAAGCTCGCGCCCGGGGAGCTCGCATCCTCGGCCTTCCTCGGCCACTTCCTTTCCAGCTCGCCGGCCACGGGCGTCCTCGCCCAAAGAGGGGGCGGCCGCGATCTGGGCTGCCGGAGTCGAGTACTCGGCCTGCACGCCGAGTGCGATCTTGACGAGGCCCGGCACCTCATTCCTGAAGTGCTCCAACATCCCCACCGTTGCGAGAAACGGGGGGGGGGGGGGGGGGGCGGCGAGTCCTGCCTGTCAGATCCTTGTCCTCCCGTCATTGAGCTCGCCGAAGCTTTTCTGCACTGACCACTGTCCACGCTCACCGCACCAAAATGTTGAAACCGGAATCCGGCCTCTTGTGGAGTTCGACCCTTGGGGAAGGGGTGGTCTCGCGCCTACTTTGCTCCTGCAAGAAAAACAACGAAGAAGACAAGAAGAAACAGACCCAAGGGCTCGGCAGGGAGGTCCCACCACAAACCCGGAAGATCTCTGAGCGCTTCCCCTCCTTAGCCAGAAGCCGAGCTAAGGTACCCTCAGAGAGCACTTGAAAACGAGAGTCAGGAGGCACTGAAAAAGCATACCCTCTGAGGTACCCCTTGGGTCTTTTTTATAGTTTTTTGGAATCTGAACTGCCAATAACCAAAAGAACTGACCTGAAAATACCAAAAGGCCCTTGGTTGGGTCTGCCAACAGCCAAACTCCGCTGTCCTGAGTAGCTATGCGCAGTCCAGCCTGGTCTGCCAACAGCGTGGCTCCGCCGTTCTGAGGGGCTATTCGCACCCCTGGGGAGTCAGCTCGCCTCCAATCCCCCTCCGCGGGAGGCGGGCACGACCTGGCTTCAGCGGCCACGACCTGGCTCCAGCGGTCCGCCTATTCTTCCTGGGCGAGCGCGAGCCGGACCGCCGCGACCTGCCTGTCTTCTGTCGGGGCGGGTAGGCAACCAGGTCGCGTGTAGTGGCTGGCAGGCGGCCATCGCGACCCCCCGATCGGCTCGCTAGACGCGGGTCGCCAAACCCGTCCGCTTTGGTCAGCGATTCTCTGCGCGACCTGCTCGCTCGCCTCGCCCGGCTCGCTCGCCTGAAATGGACGGGAGAGGGCCAGCCCTCCTGCCGTATATCTGTTTGCCACTTGTGTGGGGTCGCGGGGCTAGGTCCGCTCGACTTCCCTGGCGGGACCACTCACCGGACACGGGGTTGTACACATAGTCTTCAAGTTGATGTTGAATCCATAAAAGCTGAGCACAGCAGCTGCCTGCAGTAATATACTCAGACTCTGCAGTGGAAATTGCCACACTAGTCTGCTTCTTACTGCTCCATGATACTAGTCTACCACCTAGAAACTAACATGTGCCAGTAGTACTCTTTCTATCTTCTTTGCAACCTACAAGTCTGCATCTGAAAAACCAGTCCGTAGAAAGTCTCTATTCTTAGGGTACCAAAGACAGATATTAGGTGTGCCCTTAATATATCTCAATATTCTTTTAACAGCAATATAATGAGATTCTTTAGGGCTTGCTTGGTACCTAGCACAGACACATGTAACATACATAATGTCTGGTCTACTAGCAGTTAAGTATAGGAGGGAGCCAATTATCCCTCTGTACAAAGACTCATCCACTGGTTTTCCTGCATCATCTTTGCCTAAAGGCATACTTGTCCCCATTGGAATTCTCATGGTAGTGGATGACTCCATACCATATTTCTTAATTAACTCCTTGGTGAACTTATACTGTGATATGGACAAGCCCTCATCAGTCTATCTTACTTGGAGTCCCAAGAAGAATTTGAGCTCACCCATACTGCTCATCTCAAACTTCCCTTGCATAAGTTTTACAAGCTTCCTACAAAGGTTGTTTTCTGTAGATCCAAAGATTATGTCATCAACATAAATTTGTACTAGGATCATCTTGCCCTTTGACTCCCTAAGGAATAGAGTCTTGTCTATTTTCCCCCTTGAAAATTTATTTTCAATGAGGAAAGTAGACAATGTTTCGTACCAAGCCCTAGGGGCTTATTTCAAACTATATAAGTCTTTCTTAAGTCTATAAACAAAATCAGGTTAAAGTGGATCAACAAAACCTGAGGGCTGATGAACATAAACTTCTTCTTTCAAATTACTATTTAGGAAAGCTGACTTGACATCCATTTGGTATACTTTGAAACCTTGGAAAGCAGCAAAGGCAAGGAATAGCCTTATTGCTTCCAACCTTGCCACTGGGGCAAAGGTTTGATCAATGTCAATGCCCTCTTCCTGTCTATAACCTTTGGCAACCAGTCTTGCTTTGTTCTTCACTATTATGCCATTTTCATCCAGTTTGTTCCTATAGATCCACTTTGTCTCAATAATGTTATGATCCTTTGGTTTTGGAACAAGCTCCCATACTTTACACCTTGTGAATTGATTCAGCTCCTCCTGCATTGCACCAATCCAGTTGGAGTCTTGTATGGCTTCTTCAAATAATTTTGGTTTCAACTGTGATAGGAAACTTGAGCAAAGCACTGTGTTCATGTGTTTGCTTCTGGTTTGCGCACCATATCTGGGATCACCAATGATTTGGTGTGCAGGATGATCCTTTAGATTCCTTGTTGCTGGAGGCATTCTATCAGCAATTTGAATTTCTTAAATTTCTTCATCAGGCTAAACTTCATTGTCTTCAATGTCAGCTTGTGGACCTTGTACTCCCCCTGGACAGCAACCATCATTTTCCACATCCTGCCTTGCAGTTTGGTCTTCATTAATGGTCAGCATGTCCAACCTTTCTTTTAAACCTGTTGAGCTACAAGGATTGCTAGACAACTCACAGTTAATAAGCTCAGATTCATCAAACACTACATGAAATGATTCTTCTATAACTTGTGTAGTCAAGTTGTAGACCCTATATGCCTTACTATTATTATTGTACCCAACAAAGATCACTTCTTGGGATTTGGCAACAAACTTAGTTAGCTGAGGCTTGCTAGTGTTAAGCACATAACACCTGCTACCAAAGATCCTAAAGTAGGATATATTTGATTTTCTGCCCTTCATAATCTCATAGGGAGTCTTTTGTGGTTCTTAGTTATAGATACTCTATTGAGAACATGGCAAGCAGTATTTACTGCCTCAGCCCAGAAATATTCTTGGAGTGAAGTGTCACTGAGTAGAGTTCTACCAGCCTTAATGAGAGTTCTATTCTTTCTTTCAGCAATTCCATTTTGCTGAGGTGTTCTAGGTGAGGAGAATTCCTGATGAATCCCTAGTTTTTCACAAAACCTTTTTATACACTCAGACTGAAATTCAGTTCCATGGTCACTTCTGATTTTGACCATAGAATTGTTAAATTCATTCTGAATTTGTTTAACAAAGTTATGAAAGATAGTATGGGTTTCAGATTTCTGCCTCAAAAATAAAACCCATGTATATCTAGAATAGTCATCTACTACCACAAAAGTATAGAATTTCCTACCTAGACTATGAACTGGCATAGGACCAATAGATCCACATGCAAAAGGTACAAACATCTCACAGAGTTTTTGGTATCAAGACTATGAAAAGAGGATTTGGTCTGCTTGTCTTTTTGGCAATCTGAGCATATACCCTCTTTTATGTACTTAAATTGAGGACCATTCCTCACTAACTCTAGACTATAGAGCTGGCCTATATTTTTATAGTTCAGATGAGCTAGCCTCTTGTTCCATTGGACACACTGAGATTCTTTCTCATCTACAACTAAACATGTAGGAGAGTTCATGTTTTCATAATCAAAATTTAAGCAATAAACATTACCTTTTCTATAACCAGATAAGATCACCTTCTTATCACTTGTCCTTTTGATCTGACACCCATTCTTAATAAATGAAATGTCATACCCAAGATCACTGAGCTGACTTATGCTTATAAATTTATGTTTCAAACCTTTTACATAAGCCACTTGAGTGATTGTTATAGAACTGGAAGAAATATTACCAAACCCTTTTATGACCCCTTTTTCTGATCCACCAAAGATCACTTTGGGTCCATTCTCTATGTGAGTATAGTCCTTTAACATTCTCCTTATTCCAGTGATGTGCCTAAAATATCCACTATCCAAGTACCATATATGGGTTTGCCAACTTGGACCCACCTGCAGTAAATAAAATTAATTTACCTTAGAACCCCAATTTTTATTGGGTTCTAGGTTCATGTTAGAATGAAACTTGATATTCTTACCGGCAGCCTTCCTCACAGGTAAGCTGGCATTCTTTTTGACACTGGTGTTATGTCAGCAATCCATGGCATAATGCCCTATCTTACCACAGCACCAACCCTCATATCTATTATACCTCTTTCTAGGTACATTTTTAACAGCCTTGCTGTCCGCTGTTCTTAACATTATTGGTACAGTAGTTCTTTGCTTGAATGCTAGAGCTACACCTTTGTCATTTAGAATTTCAGGCTTACCAAAACCATGTATGATATCATGATCATATCTATTAGTTGGCTGCCATACTTTTCTGAAGGAAATGGGGGGTTTGAAGGCTAGAGGTTGTAATTGGGCTTTGCCTTTTCTTTTGGAATTGACAACCCTTGCAATTTCCCTCAAAGCCCAATCCAGTCTTACCCTTTTTAGGAATAAAGTCATCAATTAAAGGTAAAACTGATTTTGTCTTAGAGAACTTAGCCACCAGATCATTTTCCTTCTGAAGTTTTAATTCCAAACTTTTTATTTGATCATTCTTGAATGTAATTGTACTCATCTGAATAACAGTTATGTTTTTCAATTTGGCTACTTCATTTATCTTTAGATCCAGTAGTTTTTCTGAATCTAATGTAGCCAGCTTAAGATCAGCAATTTCCTTGGTATGTGCTTTATAAAAGATTCTGCTTTTCTTAAGTGCTTGCAGCAGGTCACCATATTCATCAATAAGTTGATGAACATCTCCTTCAGATTTAGATTCATCTACATCTCTTGATGTAGATGCTTCTGATTCTGAACCAGTATAGTAATCAGAATCTATTGAAGAATTGTTTACCTTACTAGGTCCAGGCTGATCCTGACACTGATCTTGTTCTATCAAGGCCATTATCCCTTTACAACAAGGTTCTTCAATTTCATTTACTAAATCCACCCAATTCAAGAATACAGCCTCTTCTACATCCTCTTCAGTTATCAACAGTCCTATATATGCTTCAGCTTCAGCTTCAGCCTCAGAATCTGATGATGAAGAATCTGACCAACTTTTTTGCTTCTTTGCAACAAGGGATTTCTCCTTCTTGCCCTTATTTTTTTGTTTCTTCTTATCATTAGATTCTTTCCTTTTGTCAGGACAATCAGCTACCACATGTCCTTACATGTTGCAGCAATAGCAAACAATCTTAGTTGAAGATAATTTACTAGGTTTAGAGCTATACATGTCCTTCCTAGAGGATTTCTTTTTCTGATAGTAATCATCCTTGGATTGTGAGGATGATGGCTTGGATCTCCACTGTTTTTTCTTCAAAAACCTTTGAAATTGTTTTGAGAAAGCTGCTAAGTCTTCATCAAAATTTGGACTATCTGATGTGTGACTGTCTGAACTTTCTGAAACAACTTCTGCAGCTTTCCTGGGAGGTGATGGAGATATCCTCCTATCCTTTCTTATGGATTCAGTCTTGAAAGCCACTGACTTATCTCTGTAATCAATTTTATTACTTTTCTCCTCCTCTTTTCTAACCATTAGCTGCATTTCATATGAAAGCAGTTTGCCAAATAATGTTGGAGGTGAAATTTCTGCTAGTCTGACCACTTCCCTAATGGCACATATCTTGGTGTCCCAGTCCTTAGTTAAAGATCTCAAAAACTTATCATTCAACTCATATGTATTGAATACTCTTCCATATGACATTAATTCATTAACTATTCTGGAGAATTTCTTGTAACATTCAGTTATACTGTCTGTTTTAGATTGTCTAAAACTTTCATACTCCTGATTCAGCATAGACTTTCTGTCTTCTCTCACCTCTTCTGAACCCTCCATGTAGACAATAAGGGTGTCCAACATTTCTTTGGAGGTCTTGCAGTGGATCATGTTTTGGAATGTTGAATCATCTATGATACTGACTATTATATTTTGTGCTCTCTTATCCATAGTTGCCAAGATGATCTCATCCTTTGTCATTTCAGAATATTCTTTTGGTGTCCTAAGATTTGCATCAAGAACTGAGACTTTCATTGGAATAAATGGTCCTGCTTTGACTGTCATGTAGATTCTTGGATCTGAAGCTTCCATAAACAATCTAACTCTTTCTTTCCATATGCCAAAAATCTCTTTCCTACATATGGGTAACTTCATGGAACCAAACTCCTTATGATTCTTTATGGAACACATTTTACCTTATAAATTTCTGCCTTGGAGATCTACTCAGACTGTTAGGTCTATTCTTTGAGTAATCTGGCTCTGATACCACTTGAAAGAATTGGTTTTAAGATTTTCTAAACACCTAGAGGTGGGTGAATAGGTTCAATTCTTTTTCTAACTTTGGCAGATAATTCTATCTAGTTCAGCAAAGTATTCAGCATAAAGTATAACATAGCATTCACATACACAGCATTCACAGATTGCACACCAGTTTTATAGTGGCTCCCCAAATAATGGGTACACCCACTTCCCCCCTTCGCCTATCTAGCAGTGTACTAGATTCGGCCTAACTTCCTTCTTCTCAGATTCGCAAATCTTACATCTCAGAACCAAGAATGGTTCCTACAACTCAAAGTGAATCCACACTCCTACAACTCAGGCACAAGCCCTACCTCAGCCTCTTCCATAGGCCTACAACTCAAAGTGACAGCCCACTCCTACAACTCAGGCAACAGCCCTACCTCGGCCTCTTTCACAGGCCTACAACTCAGGGAACAGATTCCCCTACCTCAGGCACTCAGCCCTACCTTAGCCTTTATAATTTAGGCTTACAACTCAGAGATGTCAATCTCCTACAATCAGATCTATTACAGATCCTACAAGAATTAATGATGAAAAGTTATTGATATCTTCACCAGATGGAGAGAGAATTGGTTGAAGGCTTCTTGATCAGTTCTTGATAGAATTGATTTCTTAAGGATTAACCTGACTTACCTTTCTTCAAAGCTTCTTGAATCTGAACACAGTAGGGTTGATCTTCTTGATGTTGGAGTTGATCTTCAATCTTCTTCCTTCAGAAATCAATCTAAATTCTTCAGGCAGACTATTCAGAATATGCCTTCACTGGATGAGAACTTCTCTCCTTCTTGTTATTCTCTCTCTACATTCGGTTGACTGTTTCTTTCTCTTCTTCTGGATTATCTATCCTTCAGAGATTATAATAGATTGGCTTGAATAACTTCTCTCTATTCTATATCTATTGTTCTTGTGGTTGTTATTATTTTTTCTTCATTTTTGAGAGAGCACATCTATATATAGGCTTCATCCATGGTAACCGGCTGTTCCGATTTCAAACAGTCTATTGACACCTCTGACAGATGTGACAGCAATGTCAGTAATGACAGCTGTCGAGTATTCACTTGTATTACTTCAGCCTTCATTGAACTTTGACTCAGCAGCAGAGAATGTTGACTGAATTCTTCATATGTGTCGGCACACATAGTCCATTTGTCGACACAAGTCCTGTGTGTCAACACAAACACTCCTTGTATTGACAAAGTTGTTGTCGATAGAATTCTGGTGTGTGTAGACACAAGTTCTGTATGTCGACACAGTCGTTGTCGACAGAATTCTGGAATATGTCGACAGCTTCTCTGTGTGTCGACACATCTCCTGATAATGTCGACACAAGTCTGGCCCTTAGTGTCGACACAACGTTGTCGACAGATTTTCTGTGTGTTGACACAAATTCTGGATGTCGACACAAGCTGGCCCTTGGTGTCGACACAATATTGTCGGCAGATTTTCTGTGTGTCGACACAAATTCTGGGTGTCGACACAATCTGGCCCTTGGTGTCGACACAGCCATTCCCAAGTGTCGACACTTGTACTTAGAAAATTTTCCTTTCCATTTTCTTAACCTGCACATGACAACTCAAAACAACATCAAATACAACTTGATGCATAATATTGAGTTAGGTGAGGCTTCTCCAAATCTGGTACACATTTTCCAATATACCCAACACCATAGAATCATTTACTTTCTTGCAACTTCTTCTCACTGGTCTTCCATAACATTAGTCTAAGGTAGAAACATATATATAAACCAATGTTGTGACTTAGCTTCGACAAACGTTTGGAGTTCAAATGAGAGAAAGTCATAAGAGCCAACAAAATTGAGGTTTTTGGCTTGATTAGAATTGTATAAATGGAATTTGGATAGTGGATATGTATTTTCCTAGATATTTAATCAAAGAGACTCCAAATTATGGGGTGTACATTTGCTTAACAGCACAACTTTCTTTTCTTTGCTACTTGTCATAGTAGGAATCATTCCAAGAGTGTGTAAACACACTTAGGCCCATATCACTATGTCAATATACACATTTTTTTCTTTGCTACTTGCCATAGTAGGGATCATTCCAAGAGTGTGTAAACACACTTAGGCCCATATCACTATGTCAATATACACATTTCTTTTCTATTTTTTTTTATTTTTACACACCCATAAATGAGAGATATACCAAAGTATGGAATTTTATGCATAGAATCGAGGATATCAGAATGACAAGAAAATCTCAAGAGGGTTGGTTGATGATCGGCAATAAGTCTTGAAGTGAGTAAAATATTGTCTTATTTCTTCCTCTCAATTAATTACCAAAACCCATGCCTTAGCATCCATCATCACCTCAGTTCACGTTCTACCCTTCACCATTATTTGGGAGACGTCAGCAAGAATATGTTGATAAGTGGTAAACTCTTTTAGGGAATATTGTGAATGAATAGAAATACTTAACATATCTTATTAACTTTAAGTTCAAAGTTCACAATCTTTAAGATTGAGCAAATCACCAATCAATTAAATATGAAGAACGTTAATAGACAAAAGCAAAAAATGATTAACATAAGCCTAAGGGTACTCAAGTTAGCAAGAGGATGACTTATTTTTTTACCCAAAATGATAGAGGTGAACCCACCCCCACACTTAAAGATTTGCTAGACCCTCGCAATTTGGTAGATTAAAGAGAGTAAACAACATTTCATCATGCTCAGGGAAAGTATACAAATAAAGAGAAAATCAACCAAACAAGAAGAATTAGAAAGTTAAGACTCCCCTGGAGGCACAATCTGGATCGTTGACATGGCTGTATTGCTATTTTTGTGGCATGAGAATGCCCTTTTTAACTGGATTGTCCTTTGAACTCAAGTGTGCCATGTATCATATATGCATATTATATGAAAGGTTAAATCATAATGAAATAAAATTTACCATATCAATATTAGAGAAACATGATTATCCATGTATTCCAACAAAATCCAAACATTAGCAAAATCTTTAATGAAGAGCAAAAACTAAAAAGAGTATTCAAATGTCCACAAAAAGTCATATAACCCAAAGTAGTCAGAGAGTATAATAATAATAACAAAGTTCATCAGTCATCTTGGGCGCCTGCGCTGCCATCTTCCCCGCCATCTGCACCGCCATCTTCATTGTCGATGTCTTCGGTTGGATCAGCAACCTCTCTGTCAGAGTCCAAGAAGTAGCTGACACTGTTAAACATGTTCTTCCAAGGAGATGTGACTTCCATAACCGGGATCTTGGCCTTTTTCAATGGCATAATTTGGTTGCTATGCAATGTGTCAAATCGTGATTCAAAATAGAGGTGTTGGGCTCGCTGATAGTTTTTTTATGTATTCCAGATTATTCATAATGCTTTCCTTATCATTTTGGTCAAAAACACCTGCTATCGGCTGTATGGAGGGGGCGTAGGAGCTTTTGTGCTTGCATATTGCTGTACTGAGGGGGTGTCATTCGAGGAATCTGGAACTTTAATGTTCGTTGAAATTATTATATCTGTAATATGGTGGCCAACCTTTGTCACTACATCGTCCTCCTTTGCCTCAACCCCTGCTACTTTACAAAGTGTCATGATTAACATTGGAAACCATAGTTGTCGCGTGCTCTCCTCCTCGGTCTTTATGTGTATTTGCTCTGAAATAATCTTTCCCACATTAATGGGCATCCTTTTTAAGATTTTGAACAGTGGAGTTACCATAGTTAGGGATATACTATTGGAGTGTTTGGTTGACATTATGCTTGCATTAAGGAAATACAGCCAAACCTTAGCTTCTCTACACAAGCAAGCAGTCTTTAGCGTGAAATTGCTCTTGTTGGCCGATTCTACTGTAATGTTATGACAGATAGCGGTCGCCATTTCTTCGGGTGCAGCTGGATTAATGCTTTCACTAACCTCAATAGGGTCTTGGCTAGGAAGATGAAAGTGAGCATTGATCTGCTCAGCCGAAACATCAACAAGCTTGCCCTATACTAAAACAGTGCTCCCCTCTGACATTCAGGCATTAGCATAAAATTCATGTACCCAGGGTAATATAGCTGAGTTGCGAGGATGAGAAAATGATTCCCAATTGAGTTTATGAATTTGGTCAACATAACCTATGCCCATTCCTGTGGCTTCTATCTTGAATCCACGCTCAAAGATGAAGGGGGTAGTTCTTAATACCTGAACCCGAAGCTTTGCATCCTTATTGACAAATCACTCCAAATTGTGCCCAGACTTTTTCTTTCCCCCTTTTTTTGTTGACAACCCTTCGGTCACCGAATCTTGTTCGTCCTCCAGCCCTTCCCATTTTTGAGTAATTGGTACTTCACTTCGTCATTCATGAAATCCGTCGGTCGGTGCGCTGGTTCCTTCTTTCTCCCTTTTCACTGAATCGGAATATTTGCCGCTTGTTCAGGCCCGAACTCCATCCCTTTCCCCTTCCGAGTCTCCGGCATGTCTTCTTCTTCCCGCTGGTCGGCTGAATCGCTCCACTGTAGTAATTTTGTCGGCTTCTTGGTAAAACCTAACTTCTATCGCAAGAAGGGAAGGATGAAATATAAGCTAAACGAACTCGAGTTTTTTGCTCGATAAAATCAAATTTTTGCTCGACGAACTCGGAATGTAATGGCCGCTCGACGAATGGCCACTCGATGAATTCTATATTTAATGGCCGCTCGACGAATTCGAGTCAATGGCCGCTCGACGAATTCGAGTCAATGGCCGCTCGACGAACTCAGTATTTGATGGCCGCTCGACAAATGGAACCGCCATTAGATATATAATTGGACACTTTCACTGCGAATATCCATAGACCAAAATATTGCAACAACCTCTTGTTTTGTTACAACACAGCTTGAGAAAAACCACAGGAGGAGATTTAAGCTAAAAGAGAAAATTTGCAACCTAGTAATTAAATACGCACTAACAATCAATCATAAAAATAAAATGACAAACAACTTGAACTAAAAATAATAGAGAGAATTGGGTTGCCTCCCAATAAGTGCCCGAGTTTTAGTCTCGGCAGGACTTCTCTTCCTTGTCCATTTTCGAAGATGAATGATGATTTCATTAAACCATCATTGTTGCTCATATAAATTTTCAGTCTTTGCATGTTAACCATGAATTCAATTCCATCTACTTCTTTACAGATTATGACGGCACCATTAGGGTGAACTTCTTTAATTAAAGATGGTCCTAACTATCTATATTTCAATTTGCCTGGTAATAATCTCAATCTCGAGTTAATTAACAAAACCAATTGCCCTGGCATAAATTCTTTCTTCCTCAATCTAGAGTCATGCCATTTTTTGTTTTCTCTTTATATACTTCAGCATTATCATATGCATGCATTCGGATCTCTTCCAATTCATCAAGTTGAAATAGTCTTTGTTTACTAGCATTTTGAAAATCAAAATTCAGTTTTTTAATAGCCCAATATGCTTTATGTCCTATCTCTACAGGTAAATGGCAAGCTTTCCTGTAAATTAATTTGTAGGGAGTTAATCTTAAGGGTGTTTTAAATGCAGTTCTATATGCCCATAATGTGTCGTTGGGTTTATTTGACCAATCCTTTCGGGTTATATTCACTTTTTTTTGTAAAATAATTTTAATTTCTCTATTGGAAACTTCTGGAAGCCCATTAGTTTGTTGATGGTAAGCAAGAGCAATTTTATGATTCACACCATATTTCTTTAATAATGTTTTGAATTGTAGGTTACAAAATGAGAACCACCATCACTAATAATTTCCCTTGGTGTGCCAAATCTATTAAAATGTTTTTCAGAAATTTTAAGACAGTAGTGACATCATTTTTCTATGTAGCTAATACTTCTATTCATTTGGAAACATAATCTACTGCTAACAGGATGTAATAATTTCCATCTGAATTCACAAACGGACCCATAAAATCTATCCCCCATACGTCAAAAAATTCAATTTCCATAATATTATTCATAGACATACTATCTCTTTGCCCCATATTCCTAGTTTTTTGGAAAGCATCACAATGCTTTTCAAAGTTATGTGCATCTTTGAATAAGTTTGGCCAATAAAATCCAGCCTCTAATACTTTCAATGTTGTCTTATGTCCCATGAAATGTTCTCCATACAGTAAAGCATGACATCTTTTCAAAATGCTTGGCATTTCAATTTCAGGAATACAATGTCTTATAATTTGATCATCACAATATTTAAATACATAAGGTGTGTCCCAAAAATACGTTTTAACTTAATGTAAAAACCTTTTCTTTTGTTGATGATTTAAATCAGGTGGGAAAACTCTACTTACAATAAAATTTACTATGTCGACATACCATGGTGAACTATTTTCCGTAATTGCTAAAATGGTTTCATCAGGAAAATTTTCTTTGATTTCCAATTCCTTATTTTTTTCCATCTTCTTGCTCTAATCTAGAAAGATGGTCTGCTACTGAATTTTCTGACCCTTTTCTATCTTTAATTTCAAGGTCGAATTCTTGTAAAAGTAAAACCCATCTTATAAGTCTGGGCTTGGCATCTTTCTTATCTACCAAATATCTTATGGTCGCATGGTCCGTATAAACTATAACTTTTGAGTTGATTAAATAAGAGCGGAATTTATTTAATGCAAATACTACCACTAATAATTCCTTCTCTATAGTTATATAGTTTATTTGAGCTTCATTTAAAGTTTTACTTGCATAATAAATAGTATGAAAGATTTTGTTATGTGTTTGACCCAAAACAGCACCTAAAGCATAATTGCTAAAATCACACATTAAAACAAAGGGTAGATTCCAATCAGGGGTTACAATGATAGGAGATGATATCAAACTTTTCTTTAGACTGTTGAAAGATTCTAGACATATTTGATCAAAATTGAAAGAGGTGACCTTTTCAAGGAGGTGACTAAGAGGTTTAGATATTGCAGAAAATTTGTTATAAACCTCCTATAAAAACCTGCATGCCCTAAAGAGCTTCTAATTCCTTTAATGTTTATAGGGGAAAGAAGTTTTTCTATTACTTCTACTTTTGCACGATCTACTTCTAAACCCCTATTGGAAATTTTATGGCCAAGAACTATGCCCTCTCTTGCCATAAAATGATACTTCACCCAATTTAAGACTAAATTAGTTTGTACACACCTGTCCAAAACCTTTTTTAAAAATTCTAAGCATTCATAGAAAGATTTGCCAAACACAAAAAAATCATGTATAAAAATCTCTATACCTTCATCCATCAAATCAGAAAAAAATAGAAATCATACAGTACTGAAAAGTAGCAGGTGCGTTACATAATCCAAATGGCATATTACGGAATACAAATGTACCATATGTTGGATCTTACGGTGCCCTTAGAGGGGGGGGGTGAATAAGGGTTAATTAATTTTTCTTAAGCTAAACAAACTTTACTTGGTGGATAAAATAATGCGAGTAGAAATTATGCAATGGAGACTAATTTTTCATAAGCAAACTTATACACCTTGAAATATAGAAAAACTAAAATATAACAATTTATTTCAAAAGTACTAAAGAGAATACAAGGTGTCTCTTTAGAACTAAAGACCAAGGCTTATGAAAAATACAATATTCTTTTGTTTTCGCCGGTCCTTCTACCAAGAACCGGCAGGCTAAAGTGTATCTCTTCCTAGATCTTGCAACTAGCCTCCCCTAGACCTACCTCTACCTAGACGTTGCACACAAGGCAATGACTTCTCCCTAAGCCACACAAGAACTTGGATGCCATGCACAATACGACGATTTTCCCCTAAGCAATATAAGGACTTAGACGCCACGCACAAGGCGGCGATTTCCCCTAAGCCACACAAGGACTTAGACACCACGCACAAGGCGGTGATTTATCTTATCGATTACAATAAGTTTACAATAGGAATAAAAACATGACAAATTCAAAACTTTTGAATAAAAACTCCCTTCAAGCAAAGTGCTGATGATGATGACGAATCCTAGCCAGGGTTGCTCTGAATGCTACATACATGTTGTCAAACCTTTGCGCTTCGGCCTTCTTGAGAATATGGAGTAAATCTAGAATCTAGAGCTCTTTGGTTCATCTAAATAGGAAGGTGCACCCCAGGTAATTAAAGTTGTAATCTCCTCAGAAAATTGAATGGCTTTTATACATTGCCTATATCGCTTGGCGACACTGGGTATCACCACCTTGCGATATCGGTAACTGTTGCTACGTGTCCCACAAACTCCTCATTTTCACATCGCAGATTCATTGATCGTCGAATGTGGACTATCGCCTGGCGACACTGGGTATCGCCAACTGGCGATAGAGATAACTGCAACCACGTGTCCCACGAACTCCTGACTTTCGCATTGCTGATTCATCGAACGTCTTTCGTCTATTGTCGAGCACAGATTCATCGATTGTCGTTGTCGCCTGTGGGTGATACCCAATATCGCCTGGAAACATCTTTTATGCTCTAATACAGATCCATCGAATGGCGATAATCAATCGTCGAGAACAGATTCGTCAATCATCGAGCACAGAATTCGCTATCGCCTGTGGGAGACACCCAATATCGCATGGCGTTATCTTCAATGCTCATCTATTTTGACCCGAAACATCACCCAGAAACCATTAGAGCTGGACCTGTGATATCAGCATATCATAAACACCCAAATATCAAATACAAATGAGATTTGTTATTAGCAAACCAAAGAAGCGTGGAACGCATGCTCCAACAATCTCCCCCTTTTGATAATAACAAATCCACTGAGAAAGAAATCATGAATGAACTAAGAAGTGTTTGAAACAATAAGTACAATATGTAAAAATACTAAGCATTTGTATGTGCACAAATATCTCTTGGATGAAACACTCCCCCTGCAGGTGTACTCTCCCTAAATCTAAGCATATTTGTGATGGCCTTAGTAACTAACAATGAATTGTTAGAGTAAGAATGATGTACTCCCCCTAAATCTAAGCATATTTTTGATGTACGTAGTAGGAATGAATTCCGAAGTAAATTCTCCCCCTTTGGTATTGTCAAAAGTGATAGCAGAGTGGGGCGTAAGCTAAAGAGGAAAACACAAAGGAGAAATTAAGAAGAGAGCATGCGAATCAATGTATATGAAAGAAGTAAATGAGTAAACATGAACAGGAGGCAACGTTCATCCATCCATATCACCGACACATACACCAGTGAAGACTATATTACAAACATTTTCAGTCCAATTCTCATAAGAAGAAATTTTAGAGAAGATAATGTTGTGTACACGTGATAGATTGAATAAAAACACATATGAGAGGTCTTACAACTACATGAATACGTGGAATGTAAAAAATAGCATAACATAGAGGTATGCATGATTAGTTGTGCTTGTACCTAGAAATTTAGAGCACATGTAAATTGAATATCCAGATATATAGTTGTACAAGACACTTTACAATTCTTTCCAAGGTGCACAACCTCACAGTGCTCATGAAGACTTACCAGGAGGGTCAGTAGTGCTTGGTGAAGGTTCCTTGTCAGCCCCTTTTTATTGTAATTCTAAAATAAATCAACAAACATGTTGAATTATCATTTTTTTATATTTTCGCACTGTCGCCGATCGGCAATATCCAGTATCGCCGGGCGATAGTGACATTTCACTTTTATGACAATGTTCCTTAATTTCTCAGGATTAGGCATGGTTTACTGTATATCTTTGATTTTGGGTTCCCGACAGGATAGTTCAACTGTTCGACCATCACATCTTCTTCTATACATACATATGTCCTAGTGTTTATCTTCTTGTGAAATTATTTTCGCATGCCTCTAAATATGAGAAATGTTTTAGTTTTGATAATGTTCTTTCACTCACACTTGTGAAAACCTTCATATGTGTTCACCTTACTCATATATGAATTACTTCGTAATTCATTCCTACTACGTACATCAAAAAAAATATGCTTAGATTTAGGGGGAGTACATCATTCTTACTCTAAAAATTCAATGTTAGTTACAAAGGCCATCACAAATATGCTTAGATTTAGAGGGAGTACACTTGCAGGGGGAGTGTTTCATCCAAGAGATATTTGTGCACATACAAATGCTTAGTCTTGTTACACATTATACTCATTATTTCAAACACTTCTTAGTTCATTCATGATTTCTTTCTCAGTAGATTTGTTATTATCAAAAGGGGGAGATTGTTGGAGCATGTGTTCCATGCTTCTTTGGTTTGCTAATAATAAATCTCATTTGTATTTGATCTTTGGGTGTTTATGATATGCAGATATCACAGGTCTAGCTTTAATGCTTTCTGGGTGATGTTTCGAGTCAGAAAAGATGAGCATTGATGTAGTAGAGAATTATCAAAAAGATAGAGATTTGACTCTTGAACTTGGTTTTTCATGGAAATTCCATCAAAACACTTATTCAATTTATGACCTCTCTCACTGAGGATGCACGACTAGTGCAAGATATATTGAGGCACACTGTTTTACTCAAGTACAGTGATACACGGAAGATAACGGCTCAATTGATCTATGTCACATATTTGATCTTGGAGCGGGAGCCGATTTATATGGCGGACTTTATCCTATCGATAATATGCTATGCATACATGCTAAAGAGTCCTACTTGGAATAAATTAAACACACTACCACTTGGAGTTGCTATCCAACGTATTTTATATAAGAAATACACTTGGATAGATCCAGATTTGTATTTCAATGATTGTGTGCCTTTAATATTTACTATGAGTGGAACACCTTCCATTGGCCGATCAACCCGAGGAGGGTCAACAAGGAGTAGCGAACCTATATCCACTATCTGTAACCTGCCACTCCAAAGATGTGGATCATTGCGGGAAGGGTTGGACGACTTACGAGAGTTATTCGAAGATCATAAGCGGGAAGTGAAGAAGAACTTTCAGGGGGTTCAGAAATTCCTCAAATTTCTGACCAAAAGGCTCAAATTGAAGCCCACTCCAGCAAAAACAGCCCAATGGGAGAATCCGGTGATGGAACCTCTCCGAACATCTATTCGTCGCCCTCGCTGAACAAGAAGCAGTGAATATATCCCAGCTGATGATCAAGGAGACACAAGTGTAGGTGATAGAAGGAATTTCTGAAGATTTCGAGGTGATCTGAAATGTTGGCGCTATCGCCCAGCGATAGTCACTGTCGCCGGCAACAGTGAGGTTATTTAAATTTTCATCTTATTTGTGTAAGATTTTCATGTTGTAATATTGTGACGTAGTGCATCTGTAATATTATTATTGACTCTTAACATTTGTGGTTTACTTGATAATTAATCATCACTTTCATGTTAACTAGAGTTTGTTGTTTACTTATTATGTCAATTCATTAGCTTGTAATATCTAAGATTCCTAGTTCTAATCTTAACAATGAAAAACTGGAATCTGGAAGTGTTTTGTGAAGATATCGACAAGCTGTGAATCGGTGCCAATAAAACTGACTTTAATTGTATTAGCTTTTTGTGGTCTCTAATGAAGTGATGACGCACATCAATGTGTTTGGACCTAGAATGATGAACTGGATTATATGTTTAGTCAATTGCACTTTTATTATCACATTTTAATTCAATTGTGTCATGAATAATTCCAAAATCCTCTAAAGTTTGCTTCATCCAAAGAGCCTGTGCACAACAACTACCTAGTGCAATGTACTCGGCCTCGGTGGTGGATAAGGCAACAGAATTTTATTTCCTACTCGACCATGAAATTAGCGAAGGGCCTAGAAAGTGACAGGTGCCACTTGTGCTCTTACGGTCTAATGAACAGCCAGCATAATCAGAATCAGAAAATCCATATAGAATAAAAGCATCGTTGTGAGGATACCACAAACCTAACTTAGATGTGCCAATAAGATATCTAAAAATACGTTTAACCGCTTTTAAATGAGATTCTTTGGGATTAGCTTGAAATCTAGCACATAAACATACAGGAAACATAATATTAAGTCTGGATGCAGTCAAATATAATAGTGATCATATCATTCCTCTATATAATGTTTGATCTTTAGAGATATCACTTTCATCCTTTCCTAATTTCAAAGAGACACTCATGGGGGTATTTGTTTGTTTTAGATTTTCAAATCCAAACCTTTTTAACATATCATGAATATATTTAGATTGACAATAAATATTCCATCGTGCTTTTGAGTAATTTGAAAACTAAGAAAATAAGTGAGTTCGCCTACCATGCTCATTTCAAATTCATTTTTCATAATTTTATAACACTATTACACAATTGTTCATTCATGGATCCAAAAATAATATCATTAACATATATTTATAAAATGATAAGGTCATCATGAAAATGTCTAATAAATAGAGTACAATCAGCACTACCAATTTTGTAATCATTCTTTAATAAATAAATAGTCAATCTATCATACAATGCTCGGGGTGTTTGTTTCAAACCATAAAGGGCTTTTTCTAATTTCAAAATATGATAAGGAAACTTAACATCAACAAAGTCTAGAGGTTGTTCTACATAAACCTCTTCCTTGATATACCAGTTAAGAAAAGCAGTTTTAACATCCATTTGAAATAGTTTAAATCTTTTAAAACAAGCAAATGCAAGAAATATTCTAACTGCTTCTAACTGTGCTACGGGTGCAAAGGTTTCATCAAAATCTATTCCTTCAACTTATGAATAACCTTTTGCTATAAGTCTCGGTTTGTTCCTAGTAACCCCGGATTCATTATCCAGTTTATTCTTGAAGAACCACTTAACACCTACAACAGGATGATTTGGCAGTCTTTCTACTAATTTCAAAACCTTATTAGGTTCAAATTGATTAATCTCTTCAGTCATAGCTAAAAACCAAGAATTATCATTCAGAGCGGTTTCAAGATTTTTAGGATCTATATCAGAAATAAAGCACATATTTGAAAATAAATCATGTAATGATCAACGAGTACTTACCTCTCTTGATTGTTCTCCAACAACTAAATCTTATGGATGATCTTTTTAGAATCTTAGCTCGCTTGGAGGCACATATTCTTGCACTTCTTCTTCTTGTTCATCTTCTTTTTCTCTTTCTTTGACTCCATGAATTTCATCGTCATCCGACCTTTGTAGGGGTAAGGGCTCTTCATCTTGACCTGTAATATTAGATTCTACACAAGGGAAAAGCTCATCAAATTTAACATGAATAGTTTCTTCAACCATTTTAGTCCGTTTGTTGTAAACTCTATACGCCTTACTAGTTGAAGAGTAGCCAATAAAAATGCCTTCATCACACTTTTCATCAAATTTGCCTAAATTATCCTTAATGTTCAAAATAAAACATTTACAACCAAAAACTTTAAAATAAGATACATTCGGTTTTTTTGAAAGTATAATTCATAAGGTGTTAATCTCAAGAAAGGTCAAAACATTACACGATTAATAACATAGCAAGCAGTACTATTGGCTTCGGCCCAAAATAATTTAGTTAATTTTTATTCTGATAGCATAGTATGAGCTAGTTCTTGCAAAGTTCTATTTTTCTTCTCTACCACACCATTTTGTTGCGGTGTACGAGGAGCGGAAAATTCATGTATAATACCTAACTCATTACAAAATGATACAAATTTTTCATTATCAAATTCACCTCCATGATCAGAATGAATGCATTTTATTTTTAAATCTAGTTTATTTTGAACTAGATTTGGATGATAATACCTAACACATTATCAAATTCACCTTTTGCATCAGATTTGGATGATAAGAAAATTGTCTAACATAAACGAGAGTAATCATCAATTAAAATAAAAGTGTATTTTCAACCACCTAGACTTAGTGTATGAACTGGACCAAACAAATCCATATGAACCAACTGTAAAGGCCTAGTAGTGGAAACAATATTTTTGCTCTTAAATGAAGATTCTGAAAATTTTCCCTTTTGACATGGTGAACATAAAGAAGATAGATTTCCATGCAAAATAGGTAAACCTTTAACTAGTTTATTTTGAGACAATTTTACAATTAGCTTGGAACTAGAATGTCCAAGACGCCTATGCCACAAATCTAATTCATCATTTTTAGAAATAAAACATTTTAAAGAAGAATGTGATAAGTCATTAAATCTAATCATGTAAACATTTTGAAATCTAGGAGCAGTAATAACACTATCATTAGTTTTGGAATCAATAATTTTGCACAAGTTTGAAGATGAATCAAATAAAACATTTAATCCAACATCACATAATTGACTTATTGAAATTAAATTATGCTTCAAACCTTTGACATACAAAACATTTGAGATAGTAAAGGATTTGTTAATTACTACTCTGATGCTGATGATCTTCCCTTTTCCGTATCACCAAATGTAACTACTACTCCTTTCTTCATTTCTATGCTAAGGAACTTTGATTTATTGTCCGTCATGTGCTTGGAACACCCTGAGTCCAAGTACCATATGTCTTCCTTGTCCTTAGCCTGCCAACGCACCTAGAAAGAGGATGAGAGTAAAGATCTGGTTACCCAAGTGGTCCCTCCCATAGTATATGTGGAAATCTTAGGTACCCAGATTTGTTTAACAGAACAATGTCCCGCCTTCTTACAAGTGTGTGTTGTGTGACCAAACTTATTACATTTGGCACACATGATGAAAGAAGTCGACGGGTGTTTAAAAATAAGATTTGAATTCTTTCTGGGAGTTACAGTGATAGTAGATTTATTATTTTTAATTTTTAAAAAATATTTTTGAGACTTTTCTGTATCGCCGGCGACAGTGGATGTCGTCAGGCGATAGTGTTCTGGAGAGTACCCAAGTCCGTATTTGGTAGAACCATAGCACTGGCTCCCTAAAATAATATTCATTGATTTTTGGCCCATTCCAAACTTGTTAGTGGACATTTCCAAATCACGGACTCATCCTCTCAATGCAGTATTTTCGGCAACTATGGTGCTACATTTGTTTGCGAAGGACGTTTTATTGCCTTCTACTTGAGATTGAGAAAGCTTTATAGATCACTCTAAGGCCACTTTCTCTCTTGTAAGAGATTCAACCCGAGTCTGAGACTTAGAGAGATCTTTCACAAGATCTTGTATCCTTGTCGAAGAGGGACAATCCTCTTGACAAGTTGCTTTCTCTTTCCTAAGTTTTTTTACTTCATTTTTATATTTTTTATTTTCAGATTTAAGTACCTGAATTTCAAACAATTTTTTATCTAAATATTTGTAGATTCTTAAAAATTCAGAATATAAATCATCATAAGATTCAGGAGTTACCTTAGTGTCGCTCTGGACACTGCTCTCTTCATCATACTCTGAAATACTCTTTCCCATCAGGCACATGTTGGTCGCCTCCTCAGTTTCTGAACCTGAACCGCTTGACTCCTCAGAAGTGGTGTCATCACATGTCTATGTTGCATCAACACAACCCCCATGCCCTGGTAGGATGCATTAGTATATACCTGAAATCCATCCTTCCAAGATGGTAGGGCAAGGATTGGCGCGGAGGTAAGACGGTCTTTCAACTCTTGGAACGCAGCTTCACACTTGGGTATCCACACAAAAGGTACACCCTTCTTTGTCAGCGCGGTGAGGGGAAGTGCGATATTTGAAAATCCTTCAACAAACTCACGATAGCATCTAGCAAGTCCAAGAAAGCTTCGGACTTTATCCACTGACCTCAATGCGACCACTTCCTCACAACATGCACCTTACCGGATCTACTGCTAGTCCAACACCACTTATAATATGGCCCAAGAAGGCAACTTATAGGAGCCAAAACTCACACTTGCTGAACTTGGCAAATAATCTGTGCTCCTTCAGTTTCTTTAAAACTACAGACAAGTGCTCAGCATGATCCTCCTCTTTTCTTGAGTAGATCAAAATTTCATCAATAAATATGATGACAGACGCATCTAAATACGGTTCAAACACCCTATTCATCAGATTCATGAATGTAGAAGGGGCATTTGTGAGCCGAAATGACATCATAGTGAATTTGTATAAGTCGTATCTCGAGCTAAATGTTGTCTTCTGGATATCTTCTTCTTGTATCCTTAACTGATAATACCACGAGCGCAAATCAAGTTTGGAAAACCAATGCGCTCTCACCATCTAATCGAATAACTCATCGATCTGGGGAAATGGATAGGTATTTTGCATTGTCAGTCGATTGAGCTCTCGGTAGTCTATACACAATCGTAAGGATTCATCCTTCTTCTTAACAAACAAAACAGGGGCTCCCCAGGGTGACGAACTGGGATGAACAAACCCTGATTCTACCAACGCCTACAACTGAACCCTAAACTAAGCTCGTTCCTTAGGAGCCATTCTATAAGGTGTTTGGGAGATGGGCTGTCACATCCCGCATTTTCTCATTTATATAATGAATCAGAGCACGAGAAAACTACGAGCTGTGATGCCACGTCAAGCAGGGGATAACTGCTGACGCTCAGGCAACACTCTAATCCTTCAAATCATAAGTTAAAATGAATAGAAAACTGATTTTTAAATTAATTGGTCGTATCCCTCGGCTCAGTGGATCAGATAGTCCACGGTTTGAAAACTATTTTATACGTAGCGGAAAAATACTTCATTTATGCTAAACATCCTAAAAGAGCGCATAAGCGTCCTAAGAGGACAACTTACACTATGCAAGACCCTAGATTTCAATTTATAATATTTATAAAGAAAACCATCTTTTTACGCATTGGAAAATAGAGTTTGAGCTTTTATAAAACATGCTGATCGTGCAATACATATAGTAGTTCTTTTATAGGGTTTAAAGTAACTAGCAACCTAGCATAAAATATTCCCAGAGAGCAAGTGAAACTACCACCAAAACAGGTAAACTAGCAGCTAAGCAAATACTTAATATCACAAAGGAAAATCACCAACGAGCGTCAACAACCTGACACGAACTCGCTGGTGAGCATGTATGTCTGTACTACAACAAGGCTAAAGAACTACCTCGACAAGCGAGGAAAACACTGCCAAAGCGCAGTCCACAGAGAAACTCCTGAAACTAGCCGCACAGCCGGCTACAGACCTGAACCTGAGGCATTCAAAAGAAGAACACCTCAGCAAGAAATAATGAAACAAGTGGCAAAGAAGCATCAGATAATAATTGAATAAAAGAACAGAAAGAAAAAGGGTTACCAACCCTGCAAGAGTAAATGCCGAAAACTCAGCTAAAGAATCCAAAAGAGGACAAAATGCAGGTGTAATAATCAGTAAAGTGAGAGAAAAAGCAACAAGTACAGAAACGTACCAAACTCCGCTCAAGCCTGCAGAGACAGAAGAAAACCAATATGCATCAAATGAACAGTAAGAAGGAACTAACAGTCCTAAACTTGTAAATCATTAGCACTGGCACAAATCCCAAACCTGTGTCGGAGACTAAGAACAGTCACAACCGAACAACCAGGTTCAGGTGTCTCAAGAGTACTAAAGGGGCCGCCACGGGGTCCACACACATAGAGTTCCAACCTCTTACAGGAACCCAAAAATAATATCCAAAGGAGGGAATGGTGGTGGCCACGGCTCGATCTCCCCTGGTACCATACTCCTTCAGAAACCCAGCTACCACATGCTAAGGATCCACGATTCGGCGCCAAAGTTAGCCGACAACACCACTTAGAAACTACCAAGTTCTACAAGCAAAACCCGCCGACTTATTTTCCCCTACCCGCCGAACTATTTTCCCCTACCCGCCGAACTATTTCCCCCTACCCGCCGAGTACAACTAAAATAAAACCGATAACTTCCTAGTTTGGGCCGACTACAAGCCCAAAACTAGGAACATTCCAATTTCACCTATTCTACGACAAGGAGAAAAGAATAATACAACAAAAATGCAACTCATGGAGGCACGCAAGAGGGGAGAGATCCACTTGCCTCAAATCGACCTTGAAAACGTCCTCCCAAAATACTCCAACACGTAGATCCGTCCAAAAGGGGGCACGCGGAGACGAGATCTACGAAAAAACGGACAACCGAGGTTAGGGCCGAAAAAATCTATGGCGAAACGGTCACCGAAACGGGAAAAGCTTACCGCGATCTCGAAGCTCTCGCCGAGAGCTTTCCAACGCCGCGATCGGATCGAAATTCCGTCCACCGGATCGGCGGTGGCGGCCGCCGGAAGTTTCGCGAACGGAAGGGTTCCGCACTCGCTAAAAAAGGTCGCACAGGGGGGGGCTGCTGTTCGGGGAAGAAGAAGGAATCATTTCTTCTTTAACTTATATTAATATATATATAATAATAATAATAATAATAATATAATTATTATAATAAAACATATTAAATAATAATATACAAATTATATAATTATTATATATATATTTTTTTATTTATATATAAAAATATATATATATATATATATATATATATATATATATATAATAATATATATAATTATTATATATAATAAGATAACCTTATATGGTTACGGAGGGCCAAACGCGCGCCGAAACGAACGAAATTCGCACCGTAGGCAAATGACGACGCTACGAATCCAACGGCGAAGTCGAAATCGAATTCCGACGGACCGTTTTCGAGATAATAATTTCTAAAGTTAACGGCGTACGCGAAAACATACAAACTACAATCGCGCGCCGAGGCTCCAAAAATGCTCGGAACGCGACGAAACTTGACGAGCAAGTCTAAAATTAGCCGATCTAATTTCCTAATATAAAATTTTCCACTCCCGACGCAAATCCCAAAATTTGGCCGGTCAAATCTAACGAACGCAAACGCGCTACGACAAAGTCGGTAACAAAATCCGACGAGCAAAACTCGGGCAAAACTCCCGAAGCCAAAACACAGGCATTCCCCAAGAGGCTCCACCGAGTCACCAAACAGACTCCGGCTCGCTAGGGAATCTTGCTGCCAGGCATCACCAAGCCACGCAGGGAACCTAAAGAGCTAAAAGCACGCTCTAACAACGCCACCTGAGCAAAACGCGCTAACAAAACGATCTGACGTCATAATACGTCAAATAAGAAATTAAATAAATCACTGAAAAATCGGGGGCGTTACAGTCACTCCCCCTAAAAGAAAGTTTCGTCCCGAAACTTTACGCATAAAACAATTCTACCAAAGAGGAAAAGAATATAACCAAGGGTTATCGAATGCTTACCGAGCACAGCTAGGAGAACAAATGAGGATGCGCCTCCCTCATAGCTGACTCCAACTCCCAAGTCGCGCTCTCCACGTCTTGGTTTCTCCACGGAATCTTTACCATCGGTATTGTCTTTTTCCGCAACACTCGATCTTGCACATCCAAAACACGGATAGGAACTTCCACGTAGGAAAGGTTAGGCTCCAACTGGGGCACTACATCCAACACTTGTCTGTCACTTAGCACACACCTCCGCAGTTGGCTTACGTGAAAAACATTGTGCACGCCAGGGAAATTTGCGGGCAATTTCAACTTGTAGGCTGACACACCAATCCGCTCCACAATTTCAAATGGTCCCACATACCTTGGGTCCAACTTATGGTTCTTACCGAACCTCTTCACTCCAACCATCGGGGAAACCTTAAGGAATACCATGTCCCCCACAGAAAATTCCAAAACGGGCCTACGTCGATTGGCGTTCTTCTCGTATCGCTCTTGAGCTATCCGAAGCTTCTCTCGAATAAGCTTAACAGAAACTTCCATTTCTTCTAAGGCATCTGGACCTAACATCGGCCTCTCACCAACCTCAGCCCAAAATAGAGGAGTTCTACATCGTCTTCCATATAGCGCTTCGAAAGGAGTCATTTGCAGACTCTCTTGATAACTGTTATTGTATGCGAACTCCATCAACCTCAAGCATTCATCCCACGCTCCTCCGTGGTCTAATATATAACAATGGGTCATATCTTCCACAATCTAATTAACACGCTCTGTTTGACCATTGGCCTGTGGATGATATGCGGTAGAATATCTCAAGTCAGTTCCCAATCCTTCTTGAAGGCTCTTCCAGAAACGAGACGTAAACCTGGAGTCTCGATCTGATACTATACTTACGGGTACTCCATGTAACTTGATAACTTCATTCAAATATAGCTCCGCTATCTTCTTCATCGAGTAACCAATCTGAAAGGGTATGAAGTGTGCACACTTTGTTAATCTATCAACAATCACCCAAATAGAGTCATGCCCTCGGGGAGATCTCGGCAAACCAGTAATGAAATCCATTAAGATACGCTCTCACTTCCAAGTTGGAATCTCTAAAGGCGCTAACTTTCCACCAGGCCTTCCATGATCAGCCTTAACTCTTTTGCATGTAAAACACTCTGACACAAACCTTGCAATGTCACCCTTCATCCCAATCCACCAGGCAATCTGTTTCAAGTCCTTATACATTTTTGTAGACCATGGATGGTAGGCCACACTTGAACCGTGTGCCTCACTGCACAACTTATCTCGAATATCTCGAAAATTGGGGACGCAAAATCTACCGCGGTACTTTAGAGTACCCGCGTCATTGATCGAAAAGTCAGGCAGCTCCCCCTTCTCAGTTCTATTATGAAGGTGCAGTAGATCAGGATCGTCCTTTTGATGAAGCCTCGTAAGCGAAATCTATGAAGGCTCAGACACTTCCAAACTGCTTGGCGAGTCACCTCTACCAGCTGAAATATCCATTAAAAGAAACTCTTCTACCAACAATTCAGTGGAGAGATTGAAAATTTTCCCTGTCTTCCTGCTTAAGGCGTCGGCTACCACGTTAGCCTTACCCGGATGGTATAAGATCTCCACTTCATAATCAGCCACATACTCTAACCATCTGCGCTGCGCAAGTTCAACTCCTTTTAAGTGAAGACGTACTTCAAACTCTTATGATCTGTATAAATCTTGCACTGCGCGCCATACAACAAGTGTCTCCATAATTTTAATGCATAAATAACTGATGCGAATTCCAAGTCATGCGTAGGGTAGTTCCTTTCATGAATCTTAAGCTGTCTTGACCCATACGCAATCACTTTTCCTTCTTGCATCAGCACACAACCAAGACCCACGTGGGAAGCGTCCACGTAAACGGCATAGTCTAATCCTTCCGTAGGCAATGTCAATATCGGAGCAGTGCACAGTCTATTCTTTAGCTCTTCGAACGCTTCTTCGCACTTATCGCTCCACACAAATGCCGCATTCTTCTGGGTCAATTTGGTCAATGGTGCAGATAACGTAGAGAAACCCTCTACAAATCTTCTATAGTAGCCAGCCAACCCTAGGAAGCTTCTTATTTCTTTGGGTGTGGCAGGCCTCGTCCATTCCATAACTGCGGCTATCTTTTCTGGGTCGACAGAGATTCCGTCCTTGTTAACCACATGACCCAGGAAAGAAACCTGAGGCAACCAGAACTCGCATTTACTTAGCTTGGCGAACAACTTATGGTCCCTCAAGGCAGACAAAACTAGACGCAAATGTTGGTCATGCTCCTCAACATTGCGTGAATACACCAACACATCGTCTATAAATACGACCACAAACTTGTCCAGAAAGTCCTTGAAGACCCTGTTCATCATGTCCATGAAAGCAGAAGGTGCGTTGGTCAAACCAAACGACATCACCAAAAATTCAAAATGTCCATGTCGGGAACGGAAGGCAGTCCGCGGTATATCTGATTCACGGATCCTTAACTGGTGGTAGCCCGAATGAAGGTCAATCTTAGAGAACACGGCGCTGCCTCGCAGTTGATCAAACAAATCGTCTATCCTCGGCAACGGATACCTATTCTTGATCGTTACCTTATTTAGCTCTCTATAATCGATGCACAACCTCATCGATCCATCCTTTTTCTTGACGAACAAAACGGGAGCACCCCAAGGCGAAGAACTCGGCCTTATAAATCCGTTCTCAAGCAACTCGTCTAACTGGATACGCAACTCCTCCAGTTCGCGTGGGGCCATCCGGTAAGGCGCCTTGGCAATAGGACGCGTACCCGGCTCCAAATCTATAACAAACTCCACGTCTCGATCAGGCGGGAGACCAGGAAGATTAGCTGGAAAGACATCAGGATAATCACGAACCACCGGGATCTCCTCCAAACACGGCAAACTAACCTTGGTTTCTAAAACCGAAACCAAACAAGCAAAACATCCGGAATCTACAAGCTTCCGAGCACATACCGCCGATATAGTCGGAGAATCCTGGCGCGGATAACCGTAAACACTCCCGGGCTGACCGTTGTCCATCCTGAATTCCAAGCGTTTACCCTTGCATTGGATCACAGCATCATATCTGGACAACCAGTCCATGCCTAGGATCGCATCGAAGTCTTCCAGATCTAACAGCTTCAAATCAGCAAACGCGAGGAAATCGCCTAACAAAATTGGACAACTCTGGATACCCTGGTCCGAAACTACAGATTCTCCTGAAGGAAACTTGACACAGAACACATCACCAACACGATCGAGATCCAAACGGTAACGCTCTACGAAGGCCCTAGCCACAAACGAGTGGGTAGCGCCGGAATCGAACAGAACACGCGCCCAGCGGTTCTTTACCTTAAATCGTCCTATAAAATTGCACACGCGACTAAGGAAGCGAACGCTCAAAACTATAACTATGAGCTAAACATTAGAACTAGGGAAGAATCTAACCTGATATCACTTGCGTGGACGTCTGAGCTTCGTCCATAGAGACCACGTTCAACTTCCCTTTTCCCTTGTCCACTCGCTGCGGCGGCGGCAAGGCCTGAAGAGGAACTGGTTGCAGAGTAAGCTGAGCTTGCGGGCACTGATACTTGAGATGACCCTCTTGACCGCACAAGAAACAACTTCTCGTCTTCTTCCAGCAATGGGCAGCATCGTGCCCCGGCTTCTTGCATACCGAACAAAGCAAATCTTTCTTTTGGACACCTTGGATCGCATGAATCTGCTCTTTCTTTTGAGCTCCTAACCTTTGATAACATCTTTCCAATGGATGGCCCGGTCGGCCACAGAAACTGCATACCTCCTTGTTTCTCTTCCTCGGAGCAGCGTCAGGGACCTGAGCACTCTTACCCTCATCAGATTTTCTTTTATCCTTCCTCAGTTGTTGACCTCGATTCTTGGCATTATCAATTGTCTCTACCTTTAAGGCAGCTTCCACCATACTAGCATAACTTGAGGTCGCATAGGCACTTGCTAATTGCTGGACGTCACTCCTTAGCCCAGCCAGAAATCGCTTGCTTCTATTTTCGTCGGAACTCACCAAGTCTGGGGCAAATCGGCTTAGCTTACTAAACTCGATTTCGTACTCGCTAACCGTGAGCTGCCTCTGCTTTAAGTGCAGGAAATCATTCATCAGACGGTACCTCTCGACCGATGGCAGAAACTTGCTCAGAAGTAGCTCCTTAAAGGACTCCCAGGAACACCCGTCCTTCAGACCTTCTTTCTCCCTCAGCCACCAGCCCTTCGCCAACCCCTTGAGCTGATATGCGGCTAACATCACCTTCTGGTCATCAGTGATCCCGGAGTATGAGAACATCTCCTCGATTGATATCATCCAATCGTCTAAGACCATGTAATCTGCCTTGCCATCATACGTCGGAGGCCTAAGTCGCTGAAACTGAGAAATAAAGGTCATCTCTGGTGGCACCACGACCGGGGGCACCAGAGGAGCGGGGGGAACAGGGACAGCTTGACCCACAACAGGGTCCTGAACTCTCGGAATCTGCCCTGCCACAACTGCTAACAAGGACTGGACCTGAGACTGCAAATCCCCTACTTGCTTTGACAAGGCTTCATTGCTTTGTCTCAGACCTTCTAACACTGCGCTGCTCTGCGCACCTGATGATTCTCCCTCCGACTGGGGAGTCAACCTTGTCGAAGGACGCCTCGACATTCTAATGGAACAACAAAACACTAATCAGACACCTAGCCCACCCACTAGAACCAAACAACATAGTACAAACAATACATACTTAAGTACTTGCTCATGCTGCTAACTTGCTCTGGGATTTTCAATAATGATGATATGCTTATCCTACGATGATTCACTATCATCCAACTAACTCTTGTGCCTAGATCGGGAATGCATGAATTTATATTCTTTTTGACTCAAAATTATGTGTGTACACATGTCATCCTGCAAATCTTTAGCTTGGCACGTTGTGCTTATGCAATGTTATGTTATGCATGATTGTGCTATGCATTCTAAAAAGGCCCTAATGCATGTTATGAGCGGCGTACACATGAAAATGTTATGCATCCCATACTACATAACATTTCCATGCAACGAAAAAGAAAACGTGCTAGCCGCATTCATGTGGTGAGGTTATGCATCCCATACTACATAACCCTCACATGTTGCCTCATATGGTGGATCCATATACAAACACATATTATGCATCCCATACTACATAATATGCCCCGTATACTTCTTTATGCTCATGAGTGTAGTGTTCGTGCTTTAGCCAAGACGTGCTGATGACATATCGGTGTGTGTATGGCATGACTCTAAACACCTAACACTTACAGGGACAGGTTGCCCGACAATTTGTCAAGCAACCTCCCTCTGATACCAACTGTCACATCCCGCATTTTCTCATTTATATAATGAATCAGAGCACGAGAAAACTACGAGCTGTGATGCCACGTCAAGCAGGGGATAACTGCTGACTCTCAGGCAACACTCTAATCCTTCAAATCATAAGTTAAAATGAATAGAAAACTGATTTTTAAATTAATTGGCCGTATCCCTCGGCTCAGTGGATCAGATAGTCCACGGTTTGAAAACTATTTTATACGTAGCGGAAAAATACTTCATTTATGCTAAACATCCTAAAAGAGCGCATAAGCATCCTAAGAGGACAACTTACACTATGCAAGACCCTAGATTTCAATTTATAATATTTATAAAGAAAACCATCTTTTTACGCATTGGAAAATAGAGTTTGAGCTTTTATAAAGCATGTTGATCATGCAATACATATAGTAGTTCTTTTATAGGGTTTAAAGTAACTAGCAACCTAGCATAAAATATTCCCAGAGAGCAAGTGAAACTACCACCAAAACAGGTAAACTAGCAGCTAAGCAAATACTTAATATCACAAAGGAAAATCACCAACGAGCGTCAACAACCTGACACGAACTCGCTGGTGAGCATGTATGTCTGTACTACAACAAGGCTAAAGAACTACCTCGGCAAGCGAGGAAAACACTGCCAAAGCGCAGTCCACAGAGAAACTCCTGAAACTAGCCGCACAGCCGGCTACAGACCTGAACCTGAGGCATTCAAAAGAAGAACACCTCAACAAGAAATAATGAAACAAGTGGCAAATAAGCATCAGATAATAATTGAATAAAAGAACAGAAAGAAAAAGGGTTACCAACCCTGCAAGAGTAAATGCCGAAAACTCAGCTAAAGAATCCAAAAGAGGACAAAATGCAGGTGTAATAATCAGTAAAGTGAGAGAAAAAGCAACAAGTACAGAAACGTACCAAACTCCGCTCAAGCCTGCAGAGACAGAAGAAAACCAATATGCATCAAATGAACAGTAAGAAAGAACTAACAGTCCTAAACTTGTAAATCATTAGCACTGGCACAAATCCCAAACCTGTGTCGGAGACTAAGAACAGTCACAACCGAACAACCAGGTTCAGGTGTCTCAAGAGTACTAAAGGGGCCGCCACGGGGTCCACACACATAGAGTTCCAACCTCTTACAGGAACCCAAAAATAATATCCAAAGGAGGGAATGGTGGTGGCCACGGCTCGATCTCCCCTGGTACCATACTCCTTCAGAAACCCAGCTACCACATGCTAAGGATCCACGATTCGGCGCCAAAGTTAGCCGACAACACCACTTAGAAACTACCAAGTTCTACAACCAAAACCCGCCGACTTATTTTCCCCTACCCGCCGAACTATTTTCCCCTACCCGCCGAACTATTTCCCCCTACCCGCCGAGTACAACTAAAATAAAACCGATAACTTCCTAGTTTGGGCCGACTACAAGCCCAAAACTAGGAACATTCCAATTTCACCTATTCTACGACAAGGAGAAAAGAATAATACAACAAAAATGCAACTCATGTAGGCACGCAAGAGGGGAGAAATCCACTTGCCTCAAATCGACCTTGAAAACGTCCTCCCAAAATACTCCAACACGTAGATCCGTCCAAAAGGGGGCACGCGGAGACGAGATCTACGAAAAAACGGACAACCGGGGTTAGGGCTGAAAAAATCTATGGCGAAACGGTCACCGAAACGGGAAAAGCTTACCGCGATCTCGAAGCTCTCGCCGAGAGCTTTCCAACGCCGCGATCGGATCGAAATTCCGTCCACCGGATCGGCGGTGGCGGCCGCCGGAAGTTTCGCGAACGGAAGGGTTCCGCACTCGCTAAAAAAGGTCGCACAGGGGGGGCTGCTGTTCGGGGAAGAAGAAGGAATCATTTCTTCTTTAACTTATATTAATATATATATAATAATAATAATAATAATAATAATATAATTATTATAATAAAACATATTAAATAATAATATACAAATTATATAAAAAAGACAAAATAATCCGATCGGTGAGAATGAATCTCACCGATTCGGTGAGAATCGGTGAGATTCATTCTCACCGATTCTTACTAAATTTATTATATATATATATTTTTTTTATTTATATATAAATATATATATATATATATAATAATAATAATATATATAATTATTATATATAATAAGATAACCTTATATGGTTACGGAGGGCCAAACGCGTGCCGAAACGAACGAAATTCGCACCGTAGGCAAATGACGACGCTACGAATCCAACGGCGAAGTCGAAATCGAATTCCGACGCACCGTTTTCGAGATAATAATTTCTAAAGTTAACGGCGTACGCGAAAACATACAAACTACAATCGCACGCCGAGGCTCCAAAAATGCTCGGAACGCGACGAAACTTGACGAGCAAGTCTAAAATTAGCCGATCTAATTTCCTAATATAAATTTTTCCACTCCCGACGCAAATCCCAAAATTTGGCCGGTCAAACCTAACGAACGCAAACGCGCTACGACAAAGTCGGTAACAAAATCCGACGAGCAAAACTCGGGCAAAACTCCCGAAGCCAAAACACAAGCATTCCCCAAGAGGCTCCACCGAGTCACCAAACAGACTCCGGCTCGCTAGGGAATCTTACTGCCAGGCATCACCAAGCCACGCAGGGAACCTAAAGAGCTAAAAGCACGCTCTAACAACGCCACCTGACCAAAACGCGCTAATAAAACGATCTGACGTCATAATACGTCAAATAAGAAATTAAATAAATCACTGAAAAATCGGGGGCGTTACATGGGCTTTGCACCTGACACTAGTTTAATCTAGAAGTCTACTTCCCCAGGCGGGTGCAATCCAGATAGCTTTTCAGGAGAAACATCAGGAAAATCTCGCACCACTGGTACGTCCTTCATGTTAGGCCCCATCTCTTTGAGCTCAAAACATATCATATACACCCCATCCCCTTATCTATGGACCTTAATGGCTTGAATTGAAGACAACATAATTCGGGGTGCGAATCTAATACCTTGAAAAATTATCTTAGAATCTCCATGACTTGGGGTAATCTGCTTTGTCGTGCATTCAATCCTGATGTGATGCCAATTTAGCCACGCCATACCTAAAATAAGATCAAATTTTGGCATCCCCAACACTATTGCAGCGGTATCAAAAAGCTTCCTTCCTATATACACCTCCAAGTCACACTTGGCGGATGAGCTCATTTCAGAGCCATCTGGGAGGCGTACTCTCCAAGTGACTCCGGTGAAATGTTGCACACCGTTTAGCTCCTTTACAAAGTTCATCGAGACGAATGAGTGGGTGGTACCGATATCAAATAGAGTGTGGGTAGGTCTCCCATTATCGGTTACGATGCCTAAAGGTTAAGTTTTAATAATTCAAAGCTAGATTTCTAGCACGATCTTAGACATAATAAGGATGAATGCTTATAACATATCAATTAGACTACAAAATACCTGCAATAACGTCCCGAGGGTTCCGCTCTTGATTCATATCTAGAATAAACATCTTCTCTCGAGCAGGACCAGGATTCCTACCTTGTGGTCCTCATCCTCGACCAAGATCTTGCCCTTGTATTTGTTGAGCTATCGGAGGAAAATTAGGGGGGAACATTCCCACCTAGCTGCGGGCAATAATGCCAGATGTGGCTCGGCTGATGACACTGGAAACAAACTTGCTTGAATAGTCATCTAGGTTGTTGATAAGGCTAGAACTGTGGGGTGGGGGTATTGTTAACTACTAGACCGGGCGCTCCATCCTAAAATTTGGGTGGAAACGTCTATCGCTTCCTACTTAGTTTCCACCACTTCCTCTGGCAAGCTGCCTCTTCCGACTAGACCTTGCCTCTACTACTCCTTCTATAGGTCTTTTTCCACTAGCCTAGACCCCAAGATGGTCTACCACCAATCTTTTTGCCATATCAATTATTTGAGCAAGGCTCGAGTTGGCTATAAACAAATGTGCCTGCCTTAAAGGGTCTCGTAAACCTTTTTAGAACTGTTTCTTGTACCCATGGTCATCCAAATTGTAGGAGTTAGCGGATCTGGCAAGGTCCTGAAACTCCTGTTGATACTCCACAACTGACTTAGATCCATATTTCAACTGCATGAACCTTTCCTCGAGTTCATCTCGTGCAGTGGAGGGAACAGAATGCTCTAGGAAAGCATAAGAAAAATCATTCCAACTAATGTCAGTGTATACACATCCTTGAAAACTGAAGCCCATAAGGGACTTCCACCACCTCTTTGCATGAGATTCCAAGATGGATACAGCTAAGGTAACAGCCATACTAGCTGGACATCTGATTTTGGCCATCAATTCTTGCACAGCATCCAACCATTCCTTTGTGCAAATTGTCGATTCTGTCCCATGGTAAACGTGTGGAGAAAGAGCCTGGAAGGTACTCCGCCAATTGGAGGTCGGGGCCTGTTACTGCACCGGCACCTGTTGAGACCAGGAGGCACCCAAGATTACAGTAAGGATCTGCCCTAACTCTTATTGTTGGAATGAAGTAGGGATTAGAGGAAAGGGAATGTGTGTCGTCAACTCTGTATGTACTGGAATCTACGTACAAAACACGAATTTTTATCAGGTTGGCTAAACGTAAGGTAATGGGTGGGCATACTTAATGTGAATCACAAATGGGCATACCACTGCTTCCACTAATTCAGTTTGTATACAAATAGAATAATCGAGCAGGGGTAAAGCCACGTTCAATGATTTCTTCATCATGGATCAGTGCGCTTTGATACCAATTGCAGAACCCCCCCCCCCCCCCTCGGAACACAAGACACGGCCGAGGGAAGTTTTATGCCCAGAACAGTCGCCTTGCAGTAGCATCTGCACATGGGCTAAACTGTACCACAAGTTACCTATTCTGTCGACTAATCTCTGATATCACAAATGCCAACCCAACCAAAAGAAGACCACATAAGTCATAAATCACAATAAGTAAATGTCCAATACATCACATCTATAATAAGGAACAACATCAGTTCCTTTACTATCAGAGTACGACAAAATTTCCCGAAGGCTACAACATAATGTTCACAACTCACAAAAGTTACCGAAGGAAGAGAGGGTATCGTCGAATCATGCCCTATCCCCCTGGCCTGGCTATCCTCCTGCATCAGGCGTTGTTGATTCTCCAACTGTGGGGTATCCTCCTAAAATCATATATGTAGCAACTGTTAGTCATAAAGACTAAGTTGTTATCAAATTCGCTCACCTCGGCGACACCGAGTGGAGGAAAGGAGGTTGGAGCTTAATATAACAGTAGTATATGATTAAATAAGTAAAGAAGAGTGTTGTTATGTAGCAGTTCATGTATATATCAGCACAATCATATTAACCAAGTGATAGTAGTAATTATCAATATGTATAAAGCATATCTACTCTAACAGTATGTTATCATAATACAAAAATTAACTGAACTTATAAAAATTCTCATACAGTTTTATAAGTTAAGGGGTCTGGTACATCAAGTAACTCATCATATAAAAGTTCCCATACAAATTTATATGATGAGGATCTTATGCGGTGCAATGTAATGATATGAAATGAATGTAATATGATGACTTACCAATGCACACACACATATAATTGCTATGTCGACATAGACCTTTAGTTCCCACTTTTCGAGCAGGTAACTAACCTCTCAGGCATCAACTGCTGTGGCCAAACAGTGATAGTAGAGCGGGCATCTCCACTACTAGGCAGGCATCTACACTACCAGGCCTAGGCCTCTATATGCCTCGACGTTATGAATGCAACAGCGGAGCCCCTGCGTACTATGGATCAGAAGGGGTCTTGGGTAGATGTTGATAAGTAAAAAGTTGTGTTTCTTATTTTATTTTAACAGTGATTGGATAATTCAATTTATGTGTTGCGTTTTATCTCTTTACTTATATACAGTGATTAAGGCAAGCATACCTATCGAGTAATAGTATAGTATTTTTTTAGAATATCAAGGTCGTATTAAATATGCTCTCTCAAAATTTTAAGCATAATTAGATCAAATTGTAGTTGTTTTATGGGGTACAAACTTGGCGTTCGCCTATAAAGCAGGCTGTGATGTAGAAGGTGATGAATTTTATCCTTTCACATTACTCTTGCTTTGTTACAACTGCTTAGGGAAACATTTTTCAAGGTAGAAAAAAACATAGTAGATTTAAACATTATTTTAATCCAATGTATATGTTTAAGAGCACATACTCCATTTCATATAGTCTTTTAACCCTTATTGGATGCTTATGTTTATGAAACAAAATCTTATTCTCATTGACATAAGATCTTTTCTTTTCTAGGAGCACATACTCCTAGATGCTTGCTTGCGTAAGAAAAAATGCCAAGCAAAAAGTAAGTTGGTGGGGGTTTTCAATATAAATTCTAATTTTGATAAAAGATTTTGAGATCAACTATAATAGCTTGAAAATTCATATATTTTAGTAAGAGTGAAGTAAAGATAATTACAGTCTACATATGTTTGGCTAACATAATACACATGCATCTATTTATCATAAACCAGAAGTAGTGCTCAAAACAAATCCTTTAAAAATAAAATGCACAGGATATTCTTTAAAACTTAATCCTAGCAATTTAGATCTATCTAGTTATGATTAATAAATGACTAGCAAATTGAAAAACTAGATAACTGCATATATATCAACTTGTTTTTTTCTATTTATTTTTTGGGGGTTTTGGAAAAGAAACAAATGAAGTAGGTGTTTTAATTTTATTTTCGGATGATTGACTAAGCAAAAATATATATTTTAGGTAGATGTTTTTTTGGTTTTTTAAGTGAATATATATACATGACTATTGAAAAGAAAATATTTTGTATAAGACTATATATATATATAAACTTTAGAAAATATTTTGCATAAAAATGCTGAAAAAAGAAAACTATATATATACAAAACTGTAAAGTACAACAAGATAAGGAGTTTTTCCTGATTGGAGGTCGGGGAGGTCGTAAGAAAAAACCTGCATATTTAGTAAAACAAAATAGATAAAACAGATAACTATGTGGTGTCTCTCACTAGCGCTTTGTTTATTTTTCGCATTGATTGTCTTATTTAGTGGGATTATTTATATGTTAGGGAGAGTGTAGGATTCCATTTGTGTATTTGAAGAGTCCCCACAAGATAAAGTTTTAAGAGATGCCCATTTACTTTAAAAAAGCCTAGTTCAGGGTGAGAAATAAGAACAGTCTTATATGGCCAAACATCTTTAACAGTAAAGGGTCCATGTACAACCCCGTGTTCACCGACTGGGTCCATAAAGTAAGGTGAGTGGGCCATGGCGACCTGACCGTGCCAGAGTAGTATGTGGGCAAACTCAGAGCGGCCAGCTCGCTCTCACCTAAGCTAAGTGGGAGAGCTACGCGAGCTGGCCCACCCATCCCTCATCCGCTTTGAGTTAGTCGAACTAGGCCTAGCTTTCATCGAACTGAGCTTGGGTCGCGCTCAGCATTTGTCGAACAAAGGGTTGAGTTCGATATTCGTCGAATGGATCTAGGCATTCGTCGGACGGAGCTCGGCGTTCGTCGAACGGTGTTCGACATTCTTCGAGCTAACCTCAGGAGTTGAGAATCTAAATTCGTCGAACCAAGATCGGCGAGCTCCTCTAGAACTTCTGTAGTGACAATCTTAGACCGGCTATCCCGCACTCCCATAGTCGACCTGGCTTCTAGCCCGCCTCAAAGCAAGAATCGGCGGGTTGCGGCGGCCTGGCTCGTGCTCGCCCAAGGAGGGAGTGCGCGCTGCGGGAGCCAGGTCGTGTCCGCCCCAGCAGGGTGGAGAGTCGTGGCGAGCTAACCTATAGATCCTTGGGATCTGCCCAATGGGGCATAGAGGCAAAATTACATTGGTTCCCTTGCCAGGGGTGCGAATAGCTTGATAGAACAGCGAATTTACGTTGTTGGCAGACCCAACTGGGTTGCACATATCTGTTTAGAACAGCAGAGGTTGGATATTTGTAGGCCGTCTTCAGAAAACTATAAATAGGAACAAAGTGGCACCTCAGAAAGCAGGCTTACCAGTATTCAGATCTTCTTGCGCTTTCTGAGGCAGCCTTATCTCGGTCTTTGGCTAAGGAGGGGAAGCTCTATAAGATCTTTCGGGTGTGTGGTGGGACCTCCATGCCGAGCCCTTGGGTAAGTTTCCATTTCCATTTGCTATTTGGCTTGCAGTAGAGAAGTAGGTATGCGATCACCCCTTCCCCAAGGATGAAATCCACAAGAGACCGAGCACTCAGTTTCAACATTTAGGTGTGCGGTATCCCTAACAAAATGTTGAAACTGAGAGCTCGATGTCTTGTGGAGTTCACCCACGGGGAAGGGGTGATCGTGCACCTACTTCTGTCCTGCAAGCCAAATAGCAAAAGGAAATGGAAACTGACCCAAGGGCTCAGCATGGAGGTCCCACCACACACTCGAAAGATCTTAGAGTGCTTCCCCTCCTTAGCCAAAGGCCTAGCTAAGGCTACCTCAGAAAGCACAAGAAGATCTAATACTAGTAAGCCTGCTTTCTGAGGTGCCCCTTTTGTCCTATTTATAGTTTTCTGAAGACAGCCTGCAAATAGCCAACCTTCGCTGTTCTTAACAGATATGTGCAGCCCAGCTGGGCCTGCCAACATTGTAACTTCGTTGTTCTATCAATCTATTCGCACCCCTGGCAAGGGAACCTAGGTAATTTTGCCTCTAGGCCCCATTGGGTAGATCCCAAGGATCTAGAGGTTAGCTCGCCATGACTCCCCCACCCTGCAGGAGTGGACGCGACCTGGCTCCTGCAGCTTGCCCTCCCTCCTTGGGTGAGCATGAGCCAGGCCGCCATAACCCGCCGATTCTTTATTTGAGGCGGGCTGGCGGCCAAGTTGCCCATGCGAGAGCAGGCTAGCCAGTCTGAGATTGTTACTATAGAAGTTCCAGATGAGATCACCGATCTTGGCTCGATGAATTCGTATTCTCAACTCCTGAGGTTAGCTCAAAGAATGTCGAGCTCCGTTCGACGAACGCCGCACTCTGTCCGACAAATGCATAGCTCCATTCGACGAACGCTGAGCTCAACCCTTTATTCAATGAATGCCGAGCGCGACCCAAGCTCAGTTCGACGAAAGCTAGGCCTAGTTCGACGAACTCAAGGCAGATGCAGGATGGGTGGGACAGCTCGCGCAGCTCTCTCACTTAGCTTAGGCATGAGCGAGCTGGCCGCTCTGAGTTTGCCCACATGCTGTTCTGGCGCGGTTAGGTAGCCTTGGACCACTCGCCTCGCTTGGTGGACCCACACGGTGAACACGGGGTTGTATAGGTCGGACCATCGGGATTTTAATTTCCCCGGAAAAAGTCTAAGGCGTGAGTTATAAAGAAGAACGAGATCGCCCGGTGAAAAAGATTTTGGAAATTTTATTTTTCTATCATGATAAAACTTAGAATGCTCTTTTTAAAATTTATTGCTTTCGTAGGCATTGACACGCCATGCATCAAGTTCATTGAGTTGAAATTTTCTTTATTCGGCGGCTAAGTTCATATCTAATTTTAAAACTTTTAGCGCCCAGTTTACGCGATGTTTTAATTCTACCGGAAGGTGACACGCTTTTCCGTAGACTAACCGATAAGCCAAACAACCGATAACGGTCTTGTATGTCGTTCGATAAGCCCAAAGTGCGTCGTCAAGTTTAAGTGAACAATCTTTTCGATTGATGGCTACAGTGTTTTCAAGAATACACTTCAGTTCCTTAGTAACTACCTCAACTTGGTCGCTCATTTGTTGGTGATAAGTGGTGGCTACTTTGTGAGTAACTCCATACTTAGCTAAAACTTTAGCTAACTGGGCATTACAAAAATGTGTACCGCAATCACTAACGATTGCACGAGGCGTGCCAAAATTAGAAAATAAGTTTTTCGAAAATTTCACGACAACTCTCGCGTTATTGGTGGGGAGAGCTTGCGCTTCTGCCCACCTTGACACGTAGTCAACCGCTACTAAAATATAATGATTTTTAAAAGATAGGGGTAGAGAGCCTATAAAATCAATACCCCACAGATCAAATATTTCACATTCGATAAATAAGTTCTGGGGCATTTCGTCCCGACGAGAAATATTACCTGACCGTTGGCAGTTATTGCAAGTGATTACAAATTTCTGAGCATCTTTGAATAAAGTGGGCCAGAAGAAACCCGCTTCAAGCACTTTTCGCGCAGTCCGGTTTGCTTGATAATGTCCGCCTATTTGTCCTCCATGGCATTATCTCAATATTTTGACACATTCCTTGCCCAAAATACATCTCCTAATCACTTGGTCCGCACAGACTCAGAAAACAAACGGGTCTTCCCAAAAATAGTTTTTAAGGTCAGAAAAGAATTTCTTCTTTTGCTGACTTGAAAAAATTTTTGGAAGGACTCGAGCAACTAAATAATTGGCTAGGTTTGCAAACAAAGGAGTAGAGGAAGTCATTACCATTTTGATGGTGAGAAGGCGTTCTTCAGGGAAGTTGTCATCAATGTCGGCCTCCACTAGCGTATCTGTAGCAGCATTCTCTAGTCGAGAAAGATGATCAGCTGCCAAGTTCTCTGCTCCTTTTTTATCTCAGATCTCCAAGTTGAATTCTTGTAGGAGGAGAATCCAGCGTACTAAACACGGTTGGCTTCTACTTTACTTAATAAATATTTCAAAGCATAATGATCAGTAAAAACTATAACTTTAGATAGTGTTATATATGATCGAAACTTATCAAGAGCAAATACAATCGCCAGTAGTTCCTTTTCCGTAATGGTGTAGTTTGCTTGTGTAGATGTGAGTGTTTTACTTGCGTAATAAATAGGATGAAAATACATGTTTACAAGCTGTCCAAATACAGCTCCTACTGCATAATCACTCGCATCACACATTATTTCAAATGGAAATGACCGGTCTGGTGCTACTAGAATAGGAGAATTGATAAGTTTTTCTTTTATAAAACTGAATGCGTATAAGCATTCGCTATCAAAAATAAAGGGGGATTCTTTTTCGAGGAGGTGAGTCAGCAGTTTTAAAATTTTGAAAAAAAATTTATAAACCATTTGTAAAAACCTGTTTGGCCTAAAAACATTCGTATGGCCTTTACGTTAGTAGGTAGGGGAAGTTTTTCGATAATTTCTATTTTGTCCTTATCGACCTTGATTCCCTGGATAGAAATTTTATGACCGAGAACTAAGCCTTCTTGGACCATAAAGTGACATTTTTCCCAGTTCAGTGCTAAATTCGTGTCTTCACAGCGTTGAAGAACACAAGCAAGGTTATCTAAGAAAATATGGAACGAGTCTCTGAATATGGAGAAATCATCCATAAACACCTCCATAACATCCTATACTAACTTACCAAAAATGGCCAACATACATCTTTGAAATGTAGCAGGTGCATTGCAAAGGCCAAACGACATTCTTCTATATGCGAAGGTGTGAAGGGGCAAGTAAATGTGGTTTTCTCCAGATATTCGGGGGCGATTGGTATTTGTAAATACCCCGACAGACCATCAAGAAAATAATAATATGAGTGGCTAGAGAGCCGCTCCAAAATTTGATCGATAAATGGTAGTGGAAAGTGATCTTTTCCGGTGATATCATTTAATTTTCTATAGTAGATGCACATCCTCCAACCCGTAACAATATGAGTTGGAATTAATTCATTATCAGTGTTTGACACTACCATTATGCGGCCCTTTTTCAGGACGATGTACACGGGACTAACCTACGTACTGTATGAAATTGGGTAGATAATCCCTGCATCTAGAAGTTTTATTACCTCAGTCTTAATGACATCCTTCATATTAGGATTAAGTCATCGTTGAGGATGGATGGATCTGCGAGGATTATCTTTGAGAAAAATTTTATGTATACTGAATGAGGGGTTAATCCCCTGAATATCAGAAATCTGTCATGCAATTACATGGTGATGTTTTTTAACACTTCCACTAAATCGAAAGTCTCCGAATCGTTTAACTTTGAAGAAATGATAACAGAGAGTTTTGAATTTTCTTCGAGAAAAACGTATTTTAAATGATCGGGAAGTTATTTAAGCTCGAGGGTTGGTGGTTCTTCGTAGGATTTTTTTTATTTTAAAATTTTTAGAAATAATGGTTTAAAAAGGCAAATTGTTAGATATATCGTTTGAAATAGGTAAGTTTGTCAAGTCCATTTCTTCTAAAGTTTTAGAAAAATCGTCTGAAAAAGAAAAACCATTTTCCTCAAATGAGACTTCCAATTGAAAGCAAGAATCATCATTTGAAAGTGAATTTCACATAGATGGATTTATATTAATAGTAACCTCATCATCTCCAACCCGGAGGTGGAGTCTACTGTTACTTACATCAATTAAAGCGCGAGAGGTGGCGAGAAAGGGGCGACCGAGTATAATGGGTACATCGGTGTCCTCCTCGATGTCTAGGATAACAAAGTCTACCGGGAAGATAAACTTGTCAACCTTAACCAGAACATCCTCCACTATTCTTATCAGATATTTTATAGAACGATCTGCTAATTGGATGCTCATTTTAGTTGGGCTTGGAATACCCAATCCTAGTTTTTGAAAAAGCGAGTACGGCATTAAGTTAATACTAGCGCCCAAATCTGCTCAGGTGTCTTTTATTAATAAATTACCAAAAAGGCACGGGATTGAAAATCCTCTCGTATCATTTAATTTTTGAGGTAATTTGTTTAATAAAATTGTCGAACATTCAGTGTTAAGGGAAACCCTTGATATATCTTCGAGTTTCTTTTTATTAGAAAGTAACGCTTTAAGATATTTTGTGTATTTTGGCATCTGTGTGATTGTCTCATAGAAAGGAACGTTAATTTGTATTTGTTTTAAAATTTGTAAAAAAAATTATAATACTCGTTTTATCGCTCATTAATTAGTTTAAAAGGATAGGGTAAAGACGTTGGAGAAATACGCGGTGAAATAAAAGAAGGAGAAGAAGAAGAAGTAACAGAAGGTGGGGTAGAAACTCTAACCTCGGATTCAGCTTTATCAGGTAATTGTACCTCCTTTCCACTATGAAGTGTGATGGCGTGGGTATTCTCCCGTAGATTTGGCTCCGTATTTCATGGTAAAGTTCCAGGTTGGCGCTCCGACAGCATCTTTGAAATCTGTCCAATTTGAGTTTCCAAATTTTTAATTGATCCGGTCAAGTTCCGGATATTTGATTCATTTGTGACGACATATTTAGTAAAGATATCTTATATCGGGGTGGGTCATAGTGGCTGTGATTGTGGAGGCGGTGTTTGTGGTGCAAATCCATTTGGATTTGCATTAGGCGAACGCTGAGCATTATTGGGATTGCTCAATGACAGATTTGGATGATTCCTAAACCCTGGATTATAAGTATTATTGTATGATTTAATATTTGGGTTATAGGAAGGAGGTCGATATGGACTCCCCATATAATCGACTTGTTCTTCAATTATATTATTATTAGTTGAATTCCAAGGAGGAGTGGAGAAGGGAGCAGACATCCCCGCTACTTGCCTAGTTAGAAATTCAACTTGGAGTTCTAAATTTAAAGAAGCGTCGAGCTCATTAGGCCCAGCGGGTTTATAAGGGCATGACCTAGGAACGTTCTATTGGTAGGCATTCATGGCCATTTACTCAAACAAAGCTTGAGCGGCCTAGGGGGTTTTATTATTTAATGTTCCTCCGGCGGCAGCATCAAACATTTGTCTGTTTTGGAAATTCAAACCATTATAGAATGTCTGCAATTGGAGCCAAGATGGCAGTGCATGATGTGGACACCTACGTAAAAATTCTTTAAAGAGTTCCCAAGTCTCATAGAGAGACTCAGACTTGTCGTGAATAAAGGAAGAAATATCTGCACGTAATTTAGCGATTTTAGCAGGCGGAAAATACTTTGTTAAAATCTTTTCAGTCATATCAGCCCAAGTAGTGATAGATCCTCTAGGTAGAGAACCTAACCACTGCTTGGCATTCATCCGTAACGAAAATGGAAATAAACGCAAATGAATGGCATCATCAGTGACGCCATTTATTTTAAATGTATCGCATATTTCTAAGAAATTAGACAAATGAGTGTTAGGATCTTCATCTGGCAATCCATCGAATTGTACAGAGTTTTGAATCATTTGGATTTTGCTAGATTTGATTTCAACGTTATTATTAGCATTTGTTGGACGAACTATACTTGACCCGGTGTCGTCCAAGTTCGGCCTCGCATAATAAGACAGTCCTTTGCGGGGCTGCAACTGGAATTTGATCTGCCATAGCTTCTACGTGCGTGGTTCCGATAGTCTCTTACAGATTTAAAACTTGGTATTGGTCACGTGATCGAAGGCGCCTGTAATAGGTGCGGTCAATTTTAGGATCAAAATCGAGATTATGATCTATTGGAGAGTTTCGTCGGGTCATGCACTAAAAAACTATTATATAAAATATTTTTGTTTTCTTTGTGTGATTTTGTTTGTTTTTTAGGAAAATAAAAAGACAGAAATAAAAGTATTGTTAATAAAAAATATAGTTTTTATAAAAACAAGGTTTTTAAACAGAGAAATTGTGCTTTGTTTATTTTTATAAAAACAGTAGTTTTTAAATAACAATTAGGATAAATATAATAGTAATTCCTTTTTATTTCAAATATCAACACAAACATGATACCCAGCAGCGGCGCCAAAAACTTGATAAGTAAAAAGTTGTGTTTCTTATTTTATTTTACCAGTGATTGGATAATTCAATTTATGCAATGTGTTTTATCTCTTTACTTGTATACTGCGATTAAGGCAAGCGTACCTATCGAGTAATAATAGTATAGTATTTTTTTCAAATATCAAGGTCATATTTTTTTACGGATCTGTGTCAAGTACTCTACTTGAAGAAATGGAGCTATTGTTTTATCGAAAAGAGTAGAGGTTTATGTTTGTTTTTAAAGTGAAAATAAAATTAATATGCTTCGGTTTTGAAAATAGATAAAGGAGAGAGCACTCGATTTTGATTATTTTGGAAGATATTTAAGAAACATTCGAAGTTGTTATTAATTAAAATACTTGACCGTGGAGGTTCCCTAGATATGAATGCACCTCTATCGAGGATACACCCACCTGAGAATAAGATAAATTGATCGTACTTTCATCCTCCAAAAATATCTTAACACATGCTTTACGTTGTGAACCCCGCTATTGACCTCCTACTGATATTCGAAGGTTCAACTCGGGAGGATTACGTTCATCTCTTTCGAGTACGATGCGTAGTTTCTCTTTACCTGAGAGTGATCAATTCGTAGACACGAACCTTTCGGCTACTAGTTACGAAATTCAGAAGTGAAAACCATATATCGATTTCTATGGTTCCACTCAACTTCGTTCTTAGGTAATTCTTAAGTTTTTAATTTATTATGTAGAAATTTATGGTTTCAAATAATATTATGTCCAGCATTTATTTCAAACAAGCACTACAACGACGTATTTTCAAAATACAGTTGGAATTACAAAAATATATATCCTTCCCGACGTATCTCGGTGGACCGCTAAAACGTATTTAGCATGTCAATCAGGATAGGGGTGGTAGTAGAAATTGAAATGACAAATAAATATGCAAAAATAATATCTGTCCCACTATCTTAATCAACCGTTAAAAAGTTCTTAGCCTCTCATCCGGGATAGGGGTGGTTGTAGAAATTGAAATGACATATAAAAGTGCAGAAATAATATCGGTCTCAACCATCTTAATCAAGCGCTAAAAAAAAGTTCTTAGCCTCTCATCCAGGATGGGGGTGGTAGTTGAAATTGAAAGACAGAAATGAAATGATACTTGAATAATAACCTGAAAATTGAAATTTATTAGACTTAAAAAGTGTTACACACAGAACCCAAAATAGGATTTGTAAAATATCACTCAAAAGTTACTCATAAACACTAAAAAAATGATACTTGAAGAATAACCTCAAAACTGAAATTTATTAGACTTAAAAAGTGTTACATATAGAACACAAAATAGGGTTTGGAAAATATCACTCAAAAGCTACTCATAAACACTAAAAAGAACTATGTGGAACTCGATCTACCCGTTCTCTCTAACCATCAGCCTTGGTCATCTATTTATAGAGAAAAAAATAAGTGCTTTTGGAAAATTTATCAAACAGCTTTTGGAAAAGCTGAAAACCAGCTTATGAGACTGCTGACGATTTGAGAAGCAGACACGTGGCGGATGATGATGAGCTGGCAGCTGATTTGGTGGCTGGATAAGAGCAACAGATTTTGAGCTGGCTGGATAAGGAGGCTGGCGGGTCGGGCTAGCGGGCTGGGTATCCGGTTGAGCTGGCGGGTCGCGGCTAGTTGGTTGTGTAGCGGGTCATAGGTAGCAGGTTGGGTAGGGGGTCGAGCTGGCGGGTTGGGATTAAATTGGCGCAAAATTCGAACAACCGGATTCGAACCCGTGATAGGGGTGGTAGTAGAAATTGAAATGACATATAAAATTACAGAAATAATATGTGACTCAACCATCTTAATCAAGCGCTAAAACATTTTTGGACTCTCATCCGGGATGGGGGTGGTAGTAGAAATTGAAAGACAGAAATGAAATGATACTTGAACAATAACATGAAAACTGAAATTTATTAGACTTAAAAAGTGATACACACAGAACCCAAAATAGGTTTTGGAAAATATCACTCAAAAGCTACTCATAAACACTAAAAAGAAATGATACTTGAACAATAACCTGAAAACTAAAATTTATTAGACTTAAAAAGTGTTACACACAGAACCCAAAATAGGGTTTGGAAAATATCACTCAAAAGTTACTCATAAACACTAAAAAGAACTATGTGGAACTCTACCAGTTCTCTCTAACTATCAGCCTTGGCCATCTATTTATAGATAAAAAAACATAAGTGCTTTTGAAAAAGTTATCAAACAGCTATTGGAAAAGCTGAAAACCAGCTTATGGGACTACTTGCGATTTGAGAAGTAGACACGTGGCGGGTGATGATGAGCAAATAGCTTTTGGAAAAGATGAAAAGCTGCTTATGGGACTGCTGGCGATTTGAGAAGCGGACACGTGGCAGATGATGATGTGCAGGCAGGTGATTTGGTGGCTTGACAAGGGCAACTTATTTTTAGTTGGCTGGATAAGGAGGCTGGCGGGACGGGCTAGCAGGCTGGGTAGCGGGTTGAGCTGGCGGGTCGCGGGTAGCGGGTCACAGGTTGGGTAGCTGGTGAAGCTGGTGGGTCGGGATTAAATTGGCGCAAAATTCTAGCAACCTGATTCGAACCGTGAGCATATGAAACTCAATTCCAAGCTTCCAGTCCACTAGGCCAATAGTTCATATCTGTGAGGCCAAGAACTATAATATATATTATATTTGTTATAGAATTAATAAATAACAACATATATTTTACTTAATTATAAAATAATTAACTTAATACACTTATATCTATTATAGTTCTTATTTGTATGGTTTTATATAATATATATTTACATATATATATATATTTAAAACAAGTCATTTATTCATTAATTTACTTGAATTATTATAATTTGTGCTTAGGAATACAACTAAAATCTATACTAAAATATGTATAAATTATTATTCATCAGATGTGCACCAAGAGCCCATCCCAACTGGCCTATAACTGGAACGGAAGGAGTGTTTGGTAGCGTATCACCGAAGAACCAAGCCCAACCTCCCACTGGCACGGAAGAAGCCTCTGGGAGTGAACACTAAAGGACCAAGCCCAACTGCCAGAGGTCTATCTGACAGCTCCTGTCGGTGTGACGACAGGAGAGCCTGTAGACCTGCCACCAAATCCTCAACGCAGGATAGTTTACCTGGTGTCAACACACACCCAACCCATGCAGTTCACATTTACCATGGCATCATGCATTTAATGGATCCAACCGAGTCCCTTCATATCATATCCAACACCGTGCTCCATGGCACGCAAGGGTCCATATATAACATAGGTGACAGTTCACCTTAAGTACCGCACTAGTCCCTCACTACTACCCGTAGGGAGTTAATATAACTAAGTAATGGACTATCCCATTCATCCCTTCAATACTTGAGATCAAGGATCAAATCATCACATGGCCATGAGATATACCTCATCCAACCCCTTTTCTAGAATTTATCATATACATATACAATTATATCATTCCAATCCTCTCCACCGAATTTCGTTTCACAAACCTTCAAGTACTCACATCAAGTACTCTTTCCAAAACTCATTAATCAAACAAGAGGGGATCACATTATCATCAACTAATTACCATCTAATCTCCCGAGTAATCAATTCATAGAATAAGAAAATTATCAAATATTAATACATCACGGCTACGCGCCATAGATTATAGTCACTGATATTCAGAAAGCAACAATCCACCAACAATTACGAGTAACCCCAAATCACAGAGGTATTTTCAAGGGCTACAACTTCCGTGTTGAGCCTGGGGTTCAAATCAAATCCATCACACTTGAAATCAGGTTACAATCCGGGTGTGTACTCTTAGACATAACTCAACCTGCACATTTATTACTACAGTACAACAAATCTGGCTAAACATTCATGCTACTACAGAACTCCCCCAAAAATGTGTAACCATTCGTTGGAAAGGTCACTTTGAGGGCTACAACTTTTATGTTAAGCTCGAGATCTAAATCAGATAGAAATATACCTAAAATCAGCCTTGGCGTTTGTTGCACACAAAAAAATAGATTTTTGTACAGCACTTTGCATGCATCGTAAATATGTACGAATGCCATCGGTTCATCTCATTCCTCCATCCATCACACAAAACACAACCAGCTTCTCTCTCCCCCTTTCTCCATCATTAGACCACAGTTCTTCACGAGATTGAGTCCGCCGTCTTCGTAATGAAGAGAGGAGATGATTGAAGAAATTTATGCGGCGATCGGTGCCCTAGAACGAAGTTCTAGCATGGTTCCTTCCTAGTAAATCTCCATTAAACTCCCAAATCAAGCTTTCTTGAGTCGATGTCTCTCCTACATTTTGTATCTAAAGATCTAGCATGAAGGGAACGGGTAGGAAGCTCACCTGGTTTCCTGCCATGGATCACGTCCTTCTCCTTGGCGGCATCTTCGATTTTCCTCGACGGCATCGCTCCTACTCGTCGTTCTTCAGGAAGAGGGAAAATTTTGGTTGGCTGAAAAGAATGATGCTTTGCAGCTAGGTTTTGGGTGAACCTTTATAAAGGAATGACTTAGGGTTAAATATCACTTTGCCACGTATCGATTTCCCATTGGACCACACTTTTATATCATAAAATAAGTATTCGTTTTGTACAAGCCCAGAAGTACCAGTTCAACCCGTAACTTCCTCCCAGGCTGTAACTAGATAGGATGTACAGAAAACAACATGTCCATTTGTCGAGTATTCTCGACATATTGTCGGAATTACTCGACGAATCAACGAGTTCAATAAGTCTGTTATACGAGTCATCTCGACGAATACACGAGTCCACTCAATGAATCTCTCATCGAATTTCACAAGACCACTCGACTTCACTCGATAAATTCATCAAGTCCTATCGACGAATTCTCGAGTCCTTTCGACGAATCACTTCGATAGACTTGACAAGTATACTCGAATTCACTTGACAAATTTGTCGAGTCCACTTGACGAATTCACATGATTTAATGAGTCCTTTTGACGAATCAACCCAATGGATTTCACAAGTCTACTCGGCTTCACTCGATGAATTTGTCGAGTCTTCTCAAGTCCACTCGATGAATACGCATGTCCTCTCGACCATTTCATCAATCATTTCAATGAATACCCTCCATGCCTCTCGACGAATTCATGAGTCTTCTCGACTATTTCTCAAGTCATCTCGATTAATTCACTTCAGGCCTGTTCTAACTACTGTCTCAATTCACTCTTGTGACACCACAGCACACAAGAGCGGTCTAGCTCGAATAGGACGTTACACAAGAGACAGTTTTTTTCTAAGACTCTAAGTTTCGAAAAGCCACCGCCAGCAGAGAGAATCAATCTTCATTATCTTCAAGCATGTTGTTCTTTTAAACTATCTTTCTCAAGCTTGAAGAAGAAGAAGGCCTCTGCAAGAGATCAACAAGGTACAAGATGATTCAATCTGAAGAACAAATTTACCTGTAGCTGTGCTAATGAAGGGTTGTCTGGTGTACATCCAAAGAAGAAGGCTCAGAGATTTACCTCTTGAGTCACAACATTCAAACTATTTTCTATTTTATAAGATCTTTGTGATATCGAAGTGTAGGGCTTTTCTTTAAAGTCTGAGGTAGGATTCTGAATGAGAATCTGAGATAGGCCTATATTATATCGGTTGAGTGTAGGGCTTGTCTTTAAGCTTGAGGTTGGAGACTTATGCTTGTCTCTAAGGTAGGCATGTGTTATAAAAGCTGATGTAAGGCTTGTCTATAAGCCTGAGGAAGGAGACCTGTGATTGTCTCTAAGGTAGGACTGTGAGCAGTCTGAGTTGTAAGAGTGAGAAGCACTCTGAGCTATAGGATCCTGGGAAGGATCTGAGGTGTAAGATCAGTGGATCTGAATTTTTGGAGGAGTTCTCCAAATCTAGCTCACTGCTAGATAGGTGAAGGGTTAAAGTAGATATACCCTAGATAGGAGAATAACTATAAATTGTGTGTGTGTGTGTGTGTTTTGTGTTCTTGAAAGTTGATATCTTAACAACAACAAATCAAGTAAAATCTCTAAAAAGCTTCAAAGACTTAAAAGAAACCTATTCACTTCCCTTCTAGGTGTTTAGCTACACTTAAAAAGACTTTCAAGTGGTATCAGAGCTAGGTTGTTCAATAAAGACAACAGTCTGAACAAGATCTCCAAGGGTAGAAGATGTATTGAATGTCTTGTTTTCAAGGCTAGCTAAACACCTAGAGGGGGGTGAATAGGTTTTGTCTCTATTTAAATCTTCTTAGCAATTAGCCGATTTATGTGCTTTGTGATTAGGTTAGATGTAGCTTTCAAGAACAATCACAGATGACACGGTAATTTTATAGTGGTTCCCCAATCTTGGGTACGTCCACTATCCCTCTGTGCCTTTTTATAGTGTGTTAGACTAGGTTCTTCCCTCAAAACTCAGCTCTTTAAGAGCTTACAGCACAGATCCCGTAGGACCTCGCAGGTCACATATACCAACCACTTAGGAACTAAGCAAAACCACAGGTCACAAAGACCTTTCACTCGACACTAAGTCAAACCACAGATCACACAGACCTTAGCCTTTATAACACAAGCTTACAACTTCAGACTCACAAAGAATTTATATAGAAGAAAAAAAAGGTGATTTGATTAGACACCAGAGCAAGAACTCTGTGTCTACTTCTTCCTGGACTGAGCAGATATCGGCCCAAGCTTTTGCTGTTGAAGACAATGAAGTCGGCAGTTGAATCTTTCTTCAAATAGCAATCTTTTCTTTTTCATAACTTGTAGTTCTGCTTCCTCAGAATTGCTTCTGAACCTGTTGTTATAGATGGTGATTACTTCAGCTATCTCTTTCCTCAGCTAGGTTTTCTGTGCAGAACAGCTTCTTCAGGCTCGACAAGAAAGGCAAGGAAGAAGATGAAGTTCGGCCGCACTTTTGTTTTCAGAAAACCTAGACAAGGATTTGATTGATTTGCTCTTACCGATTTGCTTCTTTTTATTCTTTGACGGCCAATCGAGCAGTTGGCCCACCTCCAGGATTGATGGCTGAGATTTAGCCATACAGCATATTCTTTCCATTTACTCTTTATTCAACGGCTCTTTGTTGTGTATGTGCCCAAGTACTTAAAGACAAAAATATATCTTTCCAAGTGCAGAGGATGATGACAGCTGGCCGTCAGCGCCTCTGGCAGCAATCCCGCAACATTTGAATTTTGGTTGACTTTTTGACTTTGCTAACGTCAGCATGACTCAACATCTGTGAACTTAGACAAAATTCAAGCATTATTAGCAAAGGCATTGAGTGAGTAACCATCACTCAATGCCACAACACTTAGACAAAAATCTGTCTGTCTAGGCGTTGAGAGCTATTAGCTCAAGGAACGCTGAGCTCCATTCAACAAACTCTAATCTCTACTCAAAATGCTCAGTTCGACGAAAGCTAAGCTTAGTTCGATGAAATCCAAGCTCAGTTCGACAAAAGCTAAGCTTAGTTCGATGAAAGCCAAGCTCAGTTCGACGAAAGTGTAAATTCAGTTCGACGAACTCCAGGCTCAGTTCGACGAAAGCTAAGCTCAGTTCGACGAAGCTCAGTTCAACGAAAGAGTAAATTCAGTTTGATGAATTCCAGGCTCAGTTCGATGAAATCAAATCTCAGTTCGACGAAAGAGTGAATTCAGTTCGACGAACGCAAAGCTCAGCTCGATGAAAAGTGAAAGCTATCAATGCATTTGGACTTAGCCAAATTTTTTGTTTCAAGGCATTGAGAGCGTTGAGTGAACTCACCTCACCCAACGCTAATTACCTTAGCCAGATACTCTGAGCCTTCGCATTGAGAGAGTGAGCTCCACTCAACGCATTTTGTAGTTAGCCAAATATCTGTGTCTGAATACACATAAGCAAGAATATAGTCAACGCTATTGCTCCATGGCGTTGAGTGAGTAAGCTACACTCAATGCCTTTCTACTTAGACAGATTTTTTGTCATGGCATTGAGTGAGTAATCTACACTCAATGCCTGTGGACTTAGTTAAGATCTTACCCAACTTTTATTATGGCGTTGACAGGCACAACAACACTCAATGCTAAAAGTTGTATGGCGTTGAGTGAGTAGACCACACTCAATGCCTGTGGACTTAGCCACATTTTCAGTCTCTCTGACAGTTAGGCTAAGACAGACTCAGCGTCATTTGTTATATGGCATTGAGTGAGCTGTCCTCACTCAATGCCTATGGACTTAGGCAAATTTCTATCTAGACAATATTGAATCCTTACCTCTGGCGTTGAGTGAGCTTGCTCCACGCAACGTCTGTGGTCTTAGTAGATTTTTGCAATGTCTAGTAACCAATTATTATGTTCACTTGTCCAATCAATGTGATATGAACTAAACTGCACTCATGACCTCAACTACACATCAAATACAGTTGGTGTGTATGACATTGACCTATTTGGTTTCTTATAAATTAGGAATATTGGGAACAATGGACCCAACATGTATATCATCATGAATTCTGGTGAGAACCATAGGGAGTTTGGGATCTATGAAGCTTCTAATCTGCAAGAAAGAAAACTTTAGGATTTGGAAAGAAAGGGTGAGGTTGTTCATGGAGGCCTCAGACCATATAATCTTTATAATAGTGTAAGAGGGATATTTCATACCCATGAAGGTCTCAGCTATAGATGCCAACATCAAAACCCCAAAGACTTACTCAGATATGACAAAGGATGAGGTGATTTTGGCTACCATGGACAAGATGGCCAAGAACATAATATCCAGTGTCATAGATGACTCAACCTTTCAGAACCTTGTCCACTACAAAACTGCAAAAGAGATGTAGGACTTACTGATTGTCTACATAGAGGGGACTGAGGAATTGAGGGATGGCATCAAATCCTACCTTAATCATCAATAAGAAGCTTTTAGACAAGGGAAGAAAGATTCCATAGCTGAGTGTTATAAGAAGTTCTTTAAAATAGTAAATGATCTTAAGCCTTATGGTAGACATTTCACAAACTATGAACTGAATGACAAATTTCTGAGATCACTCAATAAAGAATGGGACATCAAGATCTGTGCCATTAGGGAGGTAGGAAACTTAGCCAACACACTGCTACAAAATCTATTTGGCAAGTTGTTGTCACATGAACTTCAGCTCAACTCTAGAAAGTCTGAAGAGGAATATGTCAAGGCCTTCAGTAGAGAAAAGTCTGTGGACTTCAAAGCTGAAACCTAAATACGGAGCAGATAGAAAACTCCTTCTCCCCCAAGAAAGGATGTTGAGTCAGAAAGTTCTTCACCTAGCACATCAGATGCTGATCTGTCTGATTGAGAACTTACCTTATTCTCCATGTTGTTTAAAAAGTTGTTGAGCAAAAGAAGACAGTGGAAGAACAAAGCCGCTTCTGGCTCCAGCTCAAGAATGCCCCAAGTTGATCATGACAGATCTAGAAATGTGTTCAATATGGATAGGTATGCATCCAAATAAAATAAATATTTTAAAATTGATGTTGTTTGTTACCGCTGTAACAGGCCAGGACATGTCATTGCTGATTGTACTGTTAAAAGAAAAGAAAGCAGGAAGTCTAATGACAAGAAACATCATAAAGACAAAAAGGTAGACAAGATCTTCTTGTCTAAGAAGAAATCTTTCCTATCTGGCAGTGATTCTAAGACTTCAGAATCTGAAGATGAAAACCATATATTGGTCTATTCTCTATGTAAGAGGATACAGACCACCCAGCTGCCAAGGTGGGCATAAGGGCTCTGTTATCTTCCACTGATAGTGACCCTAAGGAGGTAGATGGTTGCATCCTAATGGACATATCAGATGAAGAATTTCAGGTTGAAGCATACACTAATGAGCTAATCACACTCCCCAACTCTCCATCTAATTCTGATTATGAGACTAGCCCCGAATCTGAAGTGCCCTCCTCTTCTGGAGCTGAAGATGGTTCAGATTCAGATATTGACATCAATCAATTGATTGATAAATATGGGGCTCTCCTTGAGGATTGGGAAGAACCAAGAAGCTTGTTAAGAAGCAAGTTAGGGAGCTTGAACTTCTTAGACCCATGAAGGTTGAGCTGGAGGAGAAGAGTGTCTGCTTCCATCATATGGCCACCAACTCAATTAAGCTCAAGAAGATCATTGATGAGCGGGATGAGATAAGAATTCAAAATGAAAAGCTTATCAAAAATCCTAAAATGATCTACTCAAGGAGAAAAGTCTAGTAGCTGAATTTTAAAAGCCTAGCATAGTTCTGCCACTTATTGATTCCTTCTCTTATCAAAATAATAGAATAGGGCTAGGGTTCAAGTGGAATTCTGGAGAAACACATTCCAGAGAAAAAGCATGACTCTAGCTATACCTCAAACCACCTTTCAGAAGGTTATATTCCCTTTTAGTAGGTATGATCATGACAGCATATATGGCCACTGGAATAATGGAAGTTCCACATATAAGGGCAATAGTGCACCTTACAATGGGAGGTTAAAGGGCATGGGTTGAGTGCATTGAAAGCCCCTCATGAAGAAATTCAGATGGTCCATCATGAACCATTTATATTTGGTGTTGCATCCCCTACATTCAAGGGTAAGGAAGCTGCCTCTTCCCAAAATCATCCAGCAAAAAAGCAAGCTAAGGGCAAGACTACAATCAACTCTCACTTGGCCATTTCTGAAGCCATCAATACCATGTCAGCTGTAAAGCAGACACATGTTGTTGTCAAATAGAACCAGCCAAAAGAACCTGCTTGCAAACTGACCTTTAGCCAGATTCCATCTGAATAAAACAGGAAGAAGTTTGTTGTTCTCTCTACTGAATAGAAGAAACCTGATGGTACCCACACATCAAAGGTTGTTCAGAAGAGGAGATATAACATCCATGAGTGTCAATGTTATGGCAAGGTGGGATACTGTCTTTGACTATTTACACAGCCCTTGTGTACCAAGTGCAAAGATAAGCTTTCCAGCCAAGGCTTGTGTTGGAAGAAGTACTCCTTTTTATGCTAACAAGAACCAAGTACCCAAACTTTTTAGGTTCCTATCTGCTACTTGAAGAGTGGATGTTCCATGCACATGATTGGAACAAGGAGTCATCTAAAAGATTTCAATCTAGTAAGGAATGGACCCATAGTCATATTCGGTGGTTCAAACAGATGAGTGACAAAATGTTATGGTATGATCACCAATGGCATAGTCAACATTACAACAGTAACTTATGTGAAAGGATTGCGACACAATCTAATTAGCAAAAGCCAACTTTCTGATCTAGGCTATGTCATTGCTTTTCACAAGGATATGTTAATAATAAAGAGTTCAACTGACCAAGAGATTATTCTAAGTGGCATTAGAAGTGGAAACATTTATTATTTACATTTTGTGTATAGATTCTGATTCCCCAGTTTGCCTTGTTGCAAATGAGAAAGACTCTTACTATGTGCGATGGTATAAGAGGCTTGCTAACTTGAACTACAAGTCTATCAGCAAGCTCTTCAGTGAAGGGTTGGTCAGAAATGGAACTTATTTGAAATGCACTAAAGAGGGCATTTGTTCAGCTTGCCAAAAGGGCAAGCAGACAAAAGCTTCCTTCAAAAGCCTTTGGTCCAAGGATTCTGAGAGGTATCTCTACCTCCTGCATATGGACTTATTTGGTCTTATGCCAATTTATAGTGTAGGTAGGAAAGTCTATACATTTGTGATAGTTGATGAATATTTCAGATTTGGTTGGGTGTTCTTTATTAAGAGAAAGTCAGATATCTTAGATAGCTTTGTGACTTTTGTCAAACAAATCCAAAATGAAATGGGTGCACTATAGTAAAAATCAGAAGTGACCATGGCATAGAATTTCAGTCTGAAATCATGAGAAACTTCTTCAAAGAGCAAGGTATCTTTTAGGAATTCTCCTCTCCAAGAACACCCCAGCAAAATAGCATTTCTGAGAGGAAGAACAGAACTTTCATAGAGGATGGAAGGACCTTGCTAAGTGACACTTCTCTCCCAGAATATTTCTGGGTTAAGGCATTGAATGCAACAAGTAATGTCCAGAATAGGGCTTCTATCAACAGGTATCACAATAAGACTCCCTATGTTCATATGACAGGCAAAAAACCAAATATAGCCTATTTCAGAACCTTTGGAAGTAAGTGCTTTATGTTGAAAATGGGAAGTCCTACCTGACTAAGTTTGCTGAAAAATCCTATAAGGGTATTTTTGTTTAGTACAATAACCACAGCAAAGTCTATAGAATCTACAGCTTAAACAATCAGGTTGTAAAAGAGTCTATTAATGTTATTTTTGATGAAACCTCTATAATTCACAGTGAGCTGTCAAGCTCTTCTAGTACTGCATGTGAAGAATTGAGAATGGACATCTGAGCATTGATGGCATACTTCTAGTTGAATAAGAAAAGTATGATGGTGTGCTCATCCCAGATGAAAGACCAGCTGTGATGCAGATAGAAGATGAACTCCAAGCCACTGAAGATGAAGATCAATGTGCTAGAGAAAGGTTACCAGTGGCTATCAGACACTTAAGAGACCATCCCAAAGATTTGATCCTTGGGGATACAAGCCAAGATGTAACCACAAAGAACAGAAATCTCAACATTGCAATTTACTCAAGCTTCCTGTCTCAAATAGAACCCAAGAAGTTTGAAGAAGATAATATAGACCCATTCTGGATAGTGGCTATACAAGAAGAGTTGAACCAGCTCAAAAGGTGTAATGTCTGGAAGCTGGTTCCCAGACCTTAAGGTCATAACATCATTAAAACAAAATGGATCCACAGAAATAAGTTAGATGAGAATGGTGTTATAATCAAGAACAAATCTAAACTAGCTGCTAAAGGGTACAGGCAAGAAAAAGGTATTGACTTTGATCAAACCATTGAACCAATAGCTAGACTTGAATCCATAAGACTATTTCTTATATGTGATGCTTACAAGGGATTTATGGTCTACCAAATGGATGTAAAGTTAGCTTTCCTGTGTTACAGTATGGAGACTGGGCGGTCTGACGGTTTTGTCTGACGGCCTGGCGATTTCTCCCAGCGGCTTGGTAGCCGGGCTATTGTTGTTTGGTGTCCGAGCGGTCTGGCGATTTCTCTTGGTGTACGTGGGTGTATCTTTTAAAGGATCGCTCCGAACTATTTTCTGTATGGACATTGTTTTATTATATGAATAAGAATCAGTTTGATATGTCTATTAAAATCTTTCGTTATGGCAATACTAAGGAATATCTTAGTAATGATTTCTCCTCTTTCTGTATGCAGCATGGTATTATTCATCAAACTAGTTGTGTATATACCTCACAGTAAAATGGCATGGCAGAACGCAAAAATCATCACCTCATCGATGTCGCTCACACTCTGATGACACAAATACAGGTTCCTCGCACTTATTATGGCTATGTTATCCTCATCTCCTCTATCTCATCAATCGTATTCTCTCCACGGTTCTCCACGGTAAAACCCCATTCTCCATTCTCTATCCGGACAAGGATTCGTTTCCTCTTCCTCTGCGTATCTTTGGGTGAACGGCTTTTGTAAATGCCCCTTCCTCCACTCAAGAAAAACTCGCCCCTTCCTCCACCCTATTCTTCGAAAGCAATTCGTATCCGCGGATGAGACCTTCTTTGAGAATGCGTCCTATTTCTCTTCTGACTCTTCACTTCCTCCTGATGTTTATTCTTCTCCTACCGTCCCCTCCACCACGTCTACTCCCATCGAGATTTCTCCACCACCGTCTCCATCATCTCCTCCTTCTCTCTCTCTCTCTCTCTCCACCTATGCTATATCACTCCTCTCCACGGCCGTCTCTCTCCACTCCCAAGCCTTTTCTCTCCGTTCCTGGGCCATGTCTCTCTCCACCTCTGCTATCTCCCTCCTCTCTGTGGTTGTCTCTCTCTACTCCCGGGCCAGCTCTCTCCACCATGGATGCTCCGGCTACTGAGTAACATGCCGAACTAGATCTTCCCATTGCTCTTCATAAAGGGGTGCAGACGTGCATCCATGACCCGCTGGCTACTGTTGTTTCCTATGATCGTCTGACTCGTTCTCCCAAGGCGTTTGCATTGGCTATCTCTGTCACTGCCACACCCCGCACCTAGTAGGAAGCTCTTTTTATTCCTCATTGGAAGACTGCCATGGATGAGGAAATTGCTACCCTCACTGAAAAGGGTACATGAACCCTTGTTCCTCTCCGTTTGGGCACTGATGTGGATGGCTGTTGCTTGCTCTTTATTGTGAAGTTTTGTCCGGACGGCAGCGAGGATCGATACACGACTCGCCTGGTTTCCAAAGGCTTTGCTCAGACTTTTGGTGTTGATTACTTTGACACCTTCTCTCTCTGTGACTGTCAACAGGGATTGGTGCATTTCCCAGTTGGATGTCAAGAATGTCTTTCTCTATGGTGATCTTCACGAGGATGTTTACCTGGAGAAACCTCCTGGGTATGTTGCTCCGGGGGAGACACGAGTATGTCGGCTGAAGAAGGCCATCTATGGCCTAAAGCAAAGCCTACGGGCTTGGATTGACAAGTTTACCGGCATCATTGCGGCCATTGGTTTTGTAAAAAGTTCTACCGATCACTCCTTATTCATCAGCAAAACCTCCTCTGGTATGGTGGTTCTTACAGTATATGTGGATAATATTCTTCTTATTGGCAATGACTAGGCTGGGGTGGCTTTGACAAAGAAACACCTCTGTCAACACCGAGTCACGAAGGATATGGGTTCCCCCAAATACTTTCTGGGGATTGAAATCTCTTGGATGCCCAACTCTTTGGTCCTCTCCCAACATAAGTATGCTCTTGAATTACTAAAAGAGGCACGGTTGACTGGTGTTAAACCTGCCTGATGTCCCATGGCTACTGGAGAAGACAAAACTTGGACAGATGACTCGCCTCCTTTATCAGATACTATAAGGTACCGGCGTCTGGTTGGCAAACCCATTTATCTCACAGTGACCAGACCCGACATCTCCTATATTGTAGGCACGGTTAGCCAATTCATGCAAGCTCCTAGAGATTGTCATCTATAGTCTTCCCTGAGGATATTGGAGTATGTTAAAGCCGCGCCATGGAAAGGATTGATTTTTTGGAAGAATGGTCACTTAAGGGTTGAAGCGTACTCATATTCGAGCTATTCAAATGACAAAGGTGACCGCAAGTCAACATCGGGCTTTTGCACATTTGTTGGAGGAAATCTTTTGAGCTGGAAGAGCAAGAAACAGTCTGTTATCTCCAAGTATAGTGCAGAAGCAGAGTATCATAGTATGGCATCGACCACATGTGAGTTAAGGTGGTTACGGGCTCTCATGCTTGACTTAGGAGAGGTCTACAATGATCCTCTTCCTATATTCTGCGACAATAAGGCTACGATATACATCTCCAAAAATCCGGCCTTTCATGTGAGAACAAAACACATAGAAGTCGACTGTCATTTTATTCGGGAAGAGATTTTGAAGAAATAGATTTGTACTCCATTCGTTACTTCTGACAACGAGTTGGCAGATATCTTCATCAAGCTGGTGTCCACTTTCTTGTTTCATATTTGTGACAAGCTGGGCATGACTGACATTTATGCTCCAGCTTGAGGGGGAGTGTTGCAGTATGGAGACCGGGCGATCTGGCAGTTTTGTCTGGCAGTCTGGCGGTTTCTCCCAGTGACTTGGTAACCGGGCTATTGTTGTTTGGTGTCCGAGCATTCTGGCAGTTTGTCTTAGGCGACATGAAGACCGGTGGTCTAAACATCTCCTTTGGTGGCTTGTTACCTCCTTCTGGTGGTTGTCAAGCGGTTAGCCTATTCATCTAACCGTGTGGCTTGTTCGGTCTGTTTCTTGTAAAGCCGCTTATACCTATAATTATTTAGTCCCACATTGCTTATTTGTAATCTCTCTCATCTCCTCCATTCTATAAAAGGGATGTCATGTCATTGTAATACTTACCTTTTTGGATAATAAAAATTTTGATACTCCAAATTTTCGGTCTACCTTTTTTTGTTTGCACATCCTGAATGGTGACCTAAAAGAGGAGGTCTATGTTGAGCAGCTATCAGGTTTTATCAATCCTTTTCTCCTTAATCATGTATTTCTATTAAGAAAAGCTTTATATGGGTTAAAACAGGCCCCAAAGGCTTAGTATAAAACCATGTCTAGCTTTCTCATTGAGAACAAATTCTCATGGGGAAAGACAGACAAGACATTATTCCTAAGGGATGTCAAGGTTAAGATTATACTAGTCCAAATTTATGTTGATTTTTTGGTCTACTGATGATGGCATATGCAAAACGTTTGTTAAACTTATGCAAAGGCAATTTGAAATGAGTAGTATGGGTGAACTCAAGTATTTCTTGGTTCTCTAAGTTAAGCAGTCTGAGGATGGCTTATTCATCTCTCAGTCTAAGTTCACCAAAGAGTTAATTAAGAAATTTGGTTTGGAGAGTGCCTCCACCATGAAAACTCCTATGGTGTCAAGTGTTTCTATAGACAAGGATGAGAATGGCAAGCCAGTTGATGAAACCTTGTATAAAGGCATAATTGGCGCACTCCTTTATTTAACTACTACACTCCTTTATTTAACTACTAATAGGCCAGAAATTATGTTTGCTACATATGTTTGTGCTAGGAACGAGGTCTGCCCTAAAGAATCTCATTATACTGCTGTAAAGAGCATTCTCAGATATCTTTAGAGCACACCATATCTTTTCCTTTGTTACCCTGAGAATAATGATTTTTAAATAACAAGGTATTCAAATGCATATTTTGCAAGTTGTAAAGAAGAAGGAAGAGTACTTCTGGTAGTTGTCAATTTCTAGGGAGAAGGCTAGTATCCTAGAGTAGCAAAAAGCAAACCAGTGTAGCTATCTCCGTTGGAACCGATATTTGTTTCCACCTAGAGTTCGGACTTAGGGGTGCAGATCACACCTACTTCTCCCAAGTTGTCCCTTGGTGAGAGACCTGAATTTGGAAAATGACTTGTGGCTCTAGCGTGGAGGTCCCACCTCACACCCAGAAGACCTTTAAGATTTCGCCCTCCCTTGTCAATGTTGAGCTTGGTGCCTTGTAGGATGAAGAAGGAAGATGAAAATTGGTGAAAACGGATCCCTCTCCAAGGCACCCCATGGGTTTATTTATAGATTTCTGGTGATAGACTGCCAAGAGCGCAATCCCGCTGCTCTAAAATTAATAAAATACCCCGGGTCTGGTCTGCCAACAGCCAAACTCTGCTATTTAGAACAGTTATTCGCAGCCCACCGGGGGTAAAATACCAGACCCTCAAGTCGGGTGAGATCCTCGAGTCAGGCAAGAACTAGACCAGGAGAGACCTCAAGTCGGGCGAGACCCTCTAGGGGCCGGGGCGGGTGCCGACCTCCCACCACACCCGCCCCCCTGAAAAAGCATCGGGGTGGGTTCCAGCCTCCCGCCACACCCGCCCCCTAAAAGAGGGGTCGGGGCGAGTGCTGGCCTTCCGCCGCACTCGCCCCTAGAAACAGGCTGGGGCAGGTTACAGCCTCCCGACGTAATGTAACACCCTGAAAATCGTAATCAAACCGGTCGGGTCCTAAGGAATTTTTGGTGCCTTAATTGGGGTACACGGCCTGGGACACGGGTGTGTCCAAGGTCGTATCTTCCTCTGTGTTAGTCGGCTGTGTCCAAAAAAGGACACGGCAGGAAACACGGCATTGACACTGGCGTGTCAAGCGTAACACGGGTGTGTGCATACCCGTGTCACCACCCATATTCCCAACGGACGTGACGGTTGGCATGTAGGTTATCTGTGACACGCCCGTAGGATACGGGCGTGTCAGGACACGACACGAGCATGTCCGGTTGAGACACGGGCGTGTCTTGACCAGTGTCCTTTTCTGTGCTCGATGATCGTGTCTGGATCGGGGCACACGGCCTGGGGCACGGCCGTGTGTAAGGCCGTGTTCGGCCCAGGATTGAGGAGGTTTGGGCGGATCTGAGCCGTTCATTTTATTTAAATAAGATATGATGGCCCAGGTGATTTCCTGCTTTGTTAAGGCCGAGAATTGAGGATTAATTCCTCATTTTCTCTTAAGCACACTCTTTCTAAAAAGTTAGACAGAGGAGAGAGCAAGGAGGAAGGAAGAGGAGGATTCCGGCCGTCGGCGGAGCATCGGAGCACCGAATCGAGAACTGAGACCGGATCCGCGGAGGAAATTCCCTTGCGAAGCTTTCCATCCGGATAGATCCCCATGGCGCAAAAGCGAACTATAAGGGTAATGATTATTTACTCGAGCATGTGAAGCTCCCTTTCTTTTGCATAAGGAAACCCGCTCCCACGCATGTGTGGTGAGTGTGCGGTGTTCCTTAGGGTTGACGTGAATAGTTCCCTTTGTGTTGCATATAGAGTCCGGAACCGAAGTACGTACATAGGCATTGTGTGTGAAGCCTACCCGGACGTGTTGGTCTCGATCGGTGATGTTGCATATTGTATGGTTTGCCGGAGAAGACTCCGTGCTTTGTGTTTTCGAGTTTCTACACAGTAGATTGCGGCAGGGATCCTTGGGGATTAACTCCAAGAAGCACCCGAAAAACTGAGCAAAAATGTAATTCTGCTACCTTGGCGGCCGGGGAGCCAGCCTTGAACATAACTGGGTTATGTGATGTTTGGAAATGTTTTGGGATCCAATAGAAGCTTTACATGTGCGTACGTCTTAAGGTGACTATGCGGAGTGAGCAACGGGCGGTGCAATCGAACTTAGGATATGTGGTTCGGTACTAGAGACCCATAGAGGGACTGGCCGTTGGCATAGTTGGGAGTCTTAGACTATGGTCAGAAAGACTAAAATGCTCATGATGTTGCCATCCCGGGGATGGTGGTGAAGCCACGAAATTGACCGGACTCACCGTTAATGTGCCCTGAGTGCACGGGGTGTTTGGTCGTGTGAGCCTACACCTGTGGCAAAGTATGTTTGCGCTTTATTGTTTAGCTGGGCTAATGAAATGCAGGGAAGGAGCACTGCCATCCCAAGTAAGGGCGGGGTTGTTATAATTTGGTCGTCTTTGGCTGACCGTTAGTTTGTTTTCCACCGTGCGGTGGAATGTTGCTTGCAGGTACTGCGGAGCCAAGTACCAAATAGCGGGCTGAAGCCCATGTTGCTGAGCTGGCCCTCGAAGGCCAAAGCGAATCGTTGTTTTATTTTTGTCATGTATGGCCGGCCTGCGAGCCGATATATGTAAATCATTAATTTGTTAAGTAAATTCTTGTAAGGCCATAAGGTTAAGTTCTTTCAATGTATTTGTTATTTCATTCCAATAGTAGTATGCGGACATTCATGATAGTTATTATTCAATTATGGGTTCTTTCCAACTATTTAAAAGCTTCCGCTATAATGCTCTATGTTAGGGCGAGTAGTTAAGGTTGGATTTTTGATATTCTTATATAACCCTTCCGACTGTCCGTGGTATATGGCGTCGGGTTCCAGCTGGACCTTCTGTTATATGCCATTCGACGGATGGGGGTGTTACATTTTGGTATCAAAGCTCGATGTCGGTCTTCTTTATTTGAATTCGTCGGCGAATTCTTTTAAGGGGTGGTGAGCACATGTATGTTTGTCATCGTTATAACATAAAAGAACCCATGAATGTCCACTTAGGAATGAAAAATACACTTGTTTTGAGGAACATGAGTGTTTTAATGATTGCTTTTAGCAATCTGTTTGTCACCTAATCAAGGGTTTATGCTATTATAGGCAGCTAGGAGCGGTGTTGGGCAATCAGAATATCCGCGATCGGCGGAAAGTAGTGCACCGAATGACGTGCCTACAACACCTTCAGCAGAAACCATCAGATTGGTGGTTGAAGCAGTCTTTGCTATGATAAATGCCCAACCTGCAGGGCAAATGCACCATGCACCACCTGTTAATGAGCAAGAACCGATTAGGTTGGCAGAGCCGGGAGTGGTAGAACGCGTGGCAGTTGATCAAGTAGCGCCAAGGAGAGCTACGGAGAAGCAGCTCAAGCATGTAATGAGCTATAATCCTCTGATGTTCGACGCGATTGGAACGCCAACTCAAGCTGAGGATTTGCTCTCTACGATAAAGAGAGTCTTGATGACCACTTTAAATGAGGTGTGGAAGAAGACCACCATAGCGACCTTCCTTTTGGCTGGTGAGGCGAGGCTGTGGTGGGACGAGTTGGAGGTTCACCTCTTAGTGGGAAGGCAACTTGCAGATGTGCCTATGGAGGAATTCTCAAGATTGTTCTTGGCCAGATATCTGATGCTTAAGATCATGGCAGTGAACCGGTCGCACAAGTAATATAAAATGGGGGCTTTCCCAAGTATCGATCTCTTAAGGAACACACTAAGGTGGAGTTAATTTTGAGGAGGACTTGAGATTGAAGTCCTTAGGTCGGCGGTAACGATGGGGGTTTTTGTATTTGTGAGCAAAGAAAATAAAACACTATCAACTACTCCTATGCAACGCCGCTATGCGATGCTTCGCCAGGCGGGATGGAAGACTAGTCTGGCCGCTATGCACCGAATCACTAGGCGGATGGGCGAGTAGGCTTGCAGATGAGGTGGTGAGAACGGCGGAATGAGGGTCGTGAGCACCTCTTCGCTACGCACGCCACTAGCAATTTCTAGTGCGGCAAGGGTGGATGGTGGTGGATGAAATATGGCACAACTCGAGCAACTTAAGCAGTAAAATGAAATAGGAATCACATAGACTTGCAGCACATAACATATACAACCAAAGTGCACTTCATCAATATAAATAGATTTAAACACCAATATTCAACAAGAAAGCAAGAACAAGTCAAGAGATCGACCGAATCCGAAGTCTCGCTGAGGATTCACGGTTGGAATCATTGGGTTTTCAATCCGCGTCCAAGCTCAGTCCTCAACTGCGTCCGGGGTAGAGAAGGGCTATCACCACCTTCCAATGGCCCGTCTTCTTCGTGTCACGATTGTGGAAGAAAGTTTCAAGCTTTCCTTTGCTTGTTGGCGATGGAGTCAAACGGTACTTGAAGCCCACGGATGAAGGAGAAGGCCGAGAGGAAGCTTCGGCTTGGATTTGGCGGTGAAAGCTTGCCCGGAGCACCTCCTTAGGGTGGAAGATGAAGAAAAACGGCGGAGAAGGTGGAAAACGGCGGAGAAATGTCAAGCGATCCGGATCATCCCCGCTATATTGAATTAGGGCGAGACCTGCACTATTTATACAAAGAAGAAATGAACAATGCGCACGATCACGGGCGCACGACCATTGGTCGTGCGCACTATATCCAGTGATTGTGCGCACTGGCATGGCAGATTAGGAAGAAGAACTGGGATAACGCGCACGAGCAGTGGCGCACGACCAGTGGTCGTGCGCACTAAGTTCAATGGTCGTGCGATTACCCCAAACAGGACTCCAGAAAAGAGAAATCAATGCACACAAACAGTGGCGCACGACCGGTGGTCGTGCGCACTAGATCTAGTGGTCGTGCGATTACCCAGGCTGATTATGGAAAACGTAGAGTAGTGCGCACGATCAGGGGTGCATGACCAGTGGTCGTGCGCATTAGATCCCATGATCGTGCGCAGTATTCCTAATTCAAAACCATCCCGAACACGCACACGACCCCTGTACCGAAAGGAAAAACCAATCACTGATATGTGCAGACATTCCAGGCAATCACACAAAGGAGTACAAACTATAAAAATAACAAAATACACAACCACGGGCATAAATGTGCACTTCCTATGGAAATAAAGATAAGATGAAATATGAACGATATAGAACTAAAAGTGAAGTGGAAACGCATAAAACTAGCCCAGATGAGTCCGAAAATAGGTATATAAAATGGACTCATCACACCACTAGACTTAATTGTTTGCGCGTCCCGAGCAAACAAAATCTAAGCAGATAGGGAAAATTACTAGCTAACAAAGAAATTATGATACGGAGTACCATGCGAAGTCACATGCTCGCACGCGTAAAAATATAATAGAAGAAATTTCTAAGTATGCAAAATAGTTTATATTTTTCACAATGCGTAGCAACATTTTATTATTACTCAAAAATGGAATCACGGTGAATCATCCGGTCACGCGTAGGGAGAACGTAGACTAATCGCTAGGCGAGCATTGCCAAAGATAGGGGCTCGGGATAACCTCCAAAGGAATCCACCAATGTCGGTGACCATATGCTTGCCCTTTCGCATTCTCTCCACGGCACTGGTTTGGTTCACACACAAATCAGTAGGACTTTAGGTGAAGAGATGGGGCTTGGGTTTCGGTGAGGTAAACAAAGATAAACAGGAAGGCTATGCACATAACCCAAATGAGCTATCAAAGAAAGAATCCATCAGCTAACCAAAATATATGCGGGTACACCACACCCCCAAACTTAACTTTTAACATATGGGTGTGTGCACCGCCTACTCCAAAAATAATCACAACTCAAATAGGATTTTCAATTATACTTTTTCTTTTCACTTTTTCACAAGTAACATCATTTTTTTAACTTTTCTTTTTCTTTTTCAAATTACTTCTCTTTTAACAATTTCAGCAAATATAAGCATTGGAGCACATCCACATATTCACAAATAACAACACCACATCACATCCCAACATGAAAATATAAAACACTAAACTTGACTTGGGTGTGCGACTAGGATTGCCTATGAGGCTTTGGTGAAATCATGGTGGAGCTGAATCAAAAGGAGGGGTAGGCACAACGGGGCTAGCGAGGATAAGACGTTAGGAATGGTACAAAGCTCAACCGGGCCAAAATGATGGCCTACATCACACTCATGCAAGTGAACTAACCTATACCCATGCTTCAAGAATAGCTTGGGGCAAGTTCTTAGCCAACGAGAAAGACTATCCATCCTCCCGACTCGAGCAATATGAACCTAACAGCCGTCTACACACATCCCTAAGCTACCGTCGGATTCACACCAGATTCACCAATTTTTGAGTAGAATAAAAAAGTATTTACGCAATTAGAAAAATTATAAAACTAAAAGCATACAGAAAAATTAAATCTACTCTAATTTCTACACGAGATGAGAGCACTCGAATAGGAGCACAGCAGGGTCAACATTTTACTCCGTCTCACAATCCTATGTCAGCACCATAATTTTCCCAAATCATACAAAAGAAACGAGTTTAACTCGCAGCACGCAAAAAGCTAAGCACGCGATCATGTGGGTGCAGTGGTGTATGATACAATGAACTAATCAAAATATAACAATAAAAGCTTCTAGTATGCACATGAAATGTGCGCGTGCAATAGGCAACAAATCTCTCCCCTACACTTAAACTAAGCAACACAACATATGATAGAGAATTTAAAATCATAAAGAGCTAAGGGAAGAGGTTACCCAATGCTCAGCTAGTGAGCATACCAGAAGACGCGTGGAAACCGGAAGCAGGCCCGCCATACAAAGAATCACAACCACGCCAACACGAAGTTGTCAAGAATACCTGCAGGGGTGAGCTCCGCAAAAAAAAGAAGAAAAATATACAAAAAGAAATGCTAAAACTAACTAGACATGAAAAACAAAATGCAGAAAATGAAAGATAAGTACTGGGATAATTGTCATCCCACCATGACTTATTAAATTCTAAACAGTTCTAGCTAATGGGCCTATGAAATAAAAAGTGCACAGGTAACTGGCCTAATATCCGTTTCGATAACGGGTACCGATACAGTGATAGAGCAGTTACCCCTCTTCCTAAATAATCATACCTGCTCCTCGCAGGCAGAGGAAATAGGAAATAGGATGAGGAGGAGGCCTGGTCCTCACTCATCTTATCACAAAAAGTATCCTCGTCTAGCAAGGCATTGTCAACCACAGGTGTGCAGGGTGTGATGGCAACGGCAAGAACACCAGGCTCATCATCATCCCAGCATACCCATGGAGACTCAGCCTGCATAGGCTCAGATAGAGAAGGGGGATCAAGAAATAAAGGAGACGAAGAACTAAAATAATCAGAAAATGGGAGAGTGATCCTGGTGTCACTCTCAGCAGGATCCAAGCATAGATCACTGTCGGTGTCATATGAGTCGTACCGAGGGGAATCCGAGAACTCGAGGTCCGCGGTGGTTAGAGGAATGGCCTCATCCAATAAGGAGGTGCAAACCTCCGCATCGGAAAGGGGATATTACTCATCCCACCGGGGTGCGTAAAAGTGTTCCGAAGATCCATCTTCTCCATCGGAGATAGAGGAATCATCATCCCACTTCGGCGCAACCTCGGGCACCGAATCATCCACAATCACGGCATCGTCAACCGACTCACAAGAAAGAGGAATAGCACAATCCGGCAAAAATTGCGGAGGGGCAAGGCTGCTCTCAAAATCAAGGACTGAATGAGCAGGCCCCATCATAAAATAATTCGCTGACGCCACCCCGTCGACGACCGAAACAATATCATCATCCCATACAGGAGTGTCCATGAGTTCCTGCTCCTCTTTTTGTTGGCTAACACCAGAGTGATTGTCATCACTCAAGGGAAGCTCGTAAAAAGGGATCAAGGGACCCATGAAAGAGTTGTATGCGGCTAGAGATTCTTCGGTAATCTCAACGGGTAGAGAACGAGCAAAGTGCGTTATGTTAGTGTATGGGCCAGGAAACACCCTAGTAGGCCTGTCCACAACAGTCTTCCGCGAACAGTAGGTTGTTGTGCACACGCCCTCAGAGGTAGAAGGCTTGCACAAATGAGGGCAATCCTTCAACATGTGGCCCACACCTTGACATAACAAACACTGAATGCAATGCTCAGCATTCATAACAGAATTGGCATTGATGGATCGGCGCAAAGTGTCAAGTAGACGGCACTCAGCATCAGGATCCATCGCCAACAAAAATAATTGCTGAAAAAGTGCTACACAGCTAAAATAAAAATAGCACGGATCTGCTATCTAAATCAAAAATCTGAAAAGGGCAAAAATGAAATAAGCAAAATAAACGATATGCACAAATTAAAAAGGGCTTTAATCTATTATCTCCCACTCCAAAAACTCACACGACTGTGTTCCCCGGCAATGGCGCCAAAAACTTGATGCTTAAGATCACGATAGTGAACTGGTCGCACAAGTAATATAAAATGGGGGCTTTCCCAAGTATCGATCTCTTAAGGAACACAGTAAGGTGGAGTTAATTTTGAGGAGGACTTGAGATTGAAGTCCTTAGGTCGGCGGTAACGATGGGGGTTTTTGTATTTGCAGACAAAGAAAATAAAACACTATGAAAGTGCAAGTTAGATCTGATATACTCTAGAGGGGGGGTGAATAGAGTATGGTGCTTGCTAAAAACTTTTACAACAGTTGTTGTATTCTTATGTGAACAAGGAAGCAAATAATATAAAGTAAATCTAACTAGAATAATCACAAAGCAATCACAAACCACAGCCAGAAACAAAAATAAAGTAAGCAACCAGATGACACAAGGAGATATAGTGGTTCCCCAATCAATCTGGGTACATCCACTCTTCTACCACCCTAGGTAGGAATCCACTGCAGGATGAGTTGATCAGGTGTCCTGGGCACCAATGAGCTTTTGATAAGGTGCACAAAAACCAAACCAGATTTTTTGATCAAGTGTCTTGCCACCACTGAGTTTTGATAAGGTCTCAGAAACCAATCACAAACTTTTGAAGGGAGTTTGAAAAACCCTTTACAGCAGAGAGTGCGAGAGGGATGAGAAGATCTTCTCTGTCAACAGTCAGAGAGAAGATAGTGGATGTTGTCAAAGCTCCCCCTGAGATCTTGAGTTGTTCAGGAAGTGAAGCTTTGCAGTAGGGTGATAGGCGTTCAGAAAATTGATCTCCAGCAAATGATGATTTTAGCAACAGCTGAAATGTGAGGTGTCTGGTGTCTTGAATGATGATGGCCTTTGAACACTTGAATCAAGAGAGATCTGGAAGTTTCAGATGGTTGATCTCCTTTTGTGATGTGTGTTCTTGTATGAATCTTGAGACTGAGAATGTCTGGAACTCTCTTTCTTTCTCTTGTGTAATTGTTGTTTTAAGAGCTGTAATTCTTGTTGTTGCAGAGTGTTATTATTGCAGAGAATATTTTTCTAACTGTTGAGAGAGGAGTGAAAAACTAATCTTTTATTCCTTTTTTCTGAATAGAAATGATCCACTATCCAAGATAGTCGTTGGCCTGTCATAAATGACTTCCTTAACTGCTTTTGTCTTTTGGAGGAAAGTCCAATAAAACATTCATTGATAATTCCTTGAAACTTGCTTCAGATTAATTAAAAACGGCTACAAGATCTCTGAATTAATTGCTGACAATAATTCCTTAACTGTCTGAATTTGAATCTTGAAAATCGTTGAACTCTTCAGAAAAACGTCGAACTGAGCTCCACTACCGTTGAACTGAGCTCATAGCCTGGACTTAGATAGAAACAGAGATCGTCGATCTGAGCTCAACTATCGTCGAACTGAGCTCAGAGATAGAGAATTAAACTGGAGTCAAGATCGTCGATCTGAGCTCGAAGATCGTCGAATGGAGTTCGATGACTTGTTGAAGTTGAGCTCAAAGATTGTCGAATAGAGTTCGACGAATTGTTGAAGTTGAGCTCAGAGATCGTCGAATGGATTTCGACGACTTGTTGAAGTTGAGCTCAGAGATCATCGAATGGAGTTCGACGATTCGTCGAAGTGAGCTTAACGATCGTCGAATGGAGTTCGACGATTCGTCGTACTGAGCTCGACGAAATGACTTGTTCTCCAAAACAGAAAAACCTGGTCTTGAGGGCAGCTTTCAAACCTAACTACTAACCCTTACACTCAATTCTACTTGACCTTTAGATCTATACAACGAGGTCAAAACAGGTTTCCTAAGAGACATAGTGATCCTGACCCAAATCAGTAATAAGGTGTTCCAACAATCTCCCCTTATTTGGGTTAGGATTACTATTTACAGATATTGAAAAATTAAAAACATATACAAAGCAACAATATAACAAACAAGACATTGCAGAATCACAGATATTATCTCAGCAAGTTCAGAAATCAAAATAACTGTCACCTTCCAGAGTTACTCTTTTTCCTTGCTCTTTATAAGTACTATTTCTCTATTTGGATTGAGAGCTTCCTGTTTAGATCTTCTGTCATCAGCTGCACCTAAAGAGGTTTGTTGCTTGGGCCTGGGCACTACAGCTTCAGGGTGCAGCTTCATGTAGCTTTTAGAATCAAAAAATTTACTGGATGAATATCTTTCAAGTTCCTTCTTTTTTTGATCAGATAAAGTAGTAATACTGGAAGTGTCTTTTCCTTATTCTCTAGCTTTCTTGATGTGGTCCAGAGCAGCTAATTCTTTCATTCTAGCTGTCCATGAAGTAGGATTGTTCTCTGGATCCTCAAAAGGAACTGGAGGCTCATATTTGTTTGAGGGATTGTCTGGAGGAGCTCTGGAGGAGACTAACTCTTTCAGTTTGTGGGGAAAGGGACCTGAAGTAGTATCAGATGGACCTTGTCCTTCCATTGAGTATGGATGTTGCCTGGAATATCCTTTGGAGTATACTTGAAATTCTCTTTGGTTTCCTCTGTAGCTTCCTCGCCTTGACTGATAGCCTCTGGATTGGCTTCCCCTGTACTGGGATCTACCTTGAGGTTGATAAGGGGTTTGGCTTCTGGCAGAGGGTTGAGATGCAGAGCTACCACTTGCACCTACATCAGGTGAAGGAGGAGGAGGAGGAGGATGATGGAACTGAGAGGAACCTTTGTCATATCTTCTCTTTTTCTTCATAGCCTTTAATTGATTTTTGGAGTATTGCATCCAATGTTCTGTGATAGGGCAGTCATGCAGAATGTAGTATGGAATATCATTTGTGTCTTTTACTTTGGCTGGGGGGACTCTCTTCATTGCTTTGCTTCTGTCTTTTCTTTTCCTTGCAATAGTTGCAGAGGAGTCATCTGAGTCAGTCCTATACTGATCACTTTCTAAGCTTTGATCATCATATGGTGCATCAATCCTTTTGAGATAGTCTATCTGTTGTTGAGATTGAGCAGAAGTAACAGTAGTGATAGAAATAGTAACAGCAACAGCAACAGCAGGAAGAGAAGTAGAAATAACACTGGCAGAAGAGGTCATGGCAGCAGCAGTAGATACAGCAGTAGCTGGGACAGCAGATTCAGATATAATAGTTTCAGCAGTTTCAGATACAATACTTTCAGATACAACAGTTTAAGTGACAGAAATAACATCAGTAGTAACAGCAGGCTCAAAGTAAAATGCCTTTATGATATGTATATCCTCAGATATTAAAACATCAGAATTAACAGCAATATCAACAATATCAGTACTTTCAACAGAAACTGAAGGAGCAGCAGCAGAAAGGGACTTTACAAAAGAATGTATTATACTGGTGTCACAGCTTGAAATAGGCACAATGGCCTTAGAGAGATCTTCTGATGGCTGGACTGCAGTGTGCTCTGGAAGACAGCTGAAATAAATAGAATCAAAATCTGATAATAGTGTCTTGAGGTCCATTGAGAAAACTGCAACTTGATATGTTTAGGCTTGAGCTTGAGTTGAAGTAACAGCAGCAGCAGGCAATCTTTTCACTTCATGAGGCATCTCCCCCTGCCTAGATTCAGTCAGGACTGGATCAAGGCACCCAGAGGAAGGGATTGCATGAGGAGGAATGAGAGAGGAGAGCCTGGCAGACAGGTCTGCAACTGACTTGAGAAGTGGAGCCAAGGAGTTCTCCAACAAGAGTGATAGCCTGGGAGCTATCAGCTCATAGAGTCTGTCTACTAAAGCTGGAAGAGCTACACGCTCAAGAGGGACTTGAGCAGAGGTAGGGACTGAAGGTGGAGCAGCTGGAGATGTGGGTGGAGAGCTGGTGGATGGTGGAAATGAAGGTTGAGATATGGGGATTGTGGAAATGGAAGATAATGGAATTGAAATAGAGGGTGTGAAGGCGGGTTGTGCAATGATATCTTGAAGTAGTTGTTGGTAGGATGTGGAAGAATAAGGTGCCTCAGCAGCGGATGAGGGAGAATCATCCATAAAGGAATCATCTATAAGATTGAAAGATGGAATGTGAGATGATGAATCAGTTTCTTGTTGTGGGTAGTGATGTAGGGGATGGAAGAGTTCTTCAGTTAGTGGAAGAGTTGGAGAATGGATAGAAGTTGGAGATGGGGTTGAAATTATGATGGTGGAGGAAACTGTAATAGTGGATGTGACTGGTGGAGATGAAACAAGAGGTGGAGGAGGAGGAAGAGAAACAGGCAAGTCTTCTGCAGGGGCAGAGACTTGAGGGGAAGAGACTGCAACAGTCCTTGTTCCTGAAGTTGCACTTACAAAGAGCCTACTGGGCTTCACAATTTGCCTGTCCCACTTTCCAAACAGGGCACAGGAGAGGCTCTTGGAGGCATTGATGTGCATCCCATTTGAAACTAGCAGTGCAGGGCATCTGTTCTGAAGAAACAGCCCTAATATCCTTCCAAAGTTAACAAAATTCTTGTTGATCATCTTCTTAATCAAGTCAAAGAAAACTTCTCCCCAGTTCAATTGTTTCTTATCTACAAGAGCACCCATCAAACATAGCTGATACCTGGAGATGGTATCATGGGCTGAGTGTTTGGCCAATAACACCTTTCCTATAACATCAGCCAAAAATTTGTACTCCACAGATAGATTTTTCTTCAGGAGTTTGCTAGGGTTTGCATCTGAATGACCCATTCTATTAAGCATATCAGAAAATTCTTCTCCAGACAGTTCAGCAGAGTCTTCTCCAGAATGTAATTGAAAAACCTCTGTCAAGATAGTTGGTGTCAGAGGTACCTGGGTTCCAGATATTGTTCCAATCACTGTATTCTGATCCTGGTTGTGGGCAGTATACACCCACTCTTTTATTTCATCGGCAGCTAATTTGATCCTGGTGGACATGATAGTGACGAGGTGTTGTTCCTTGAAAAGTTCTAGAATATCTTTGAAAATCTGATCACTGTCATTGAAGGAATCCATATCAATATCAAATCCTGCATCAAATTTCATTCCAGCCAGGACTGCAACTGAGACGGCCATTGATTCCTGCAAAAATCAACAAACAAACGACCAAGTGTAGAGAAATTTGGAGGGAAGGAGAAAATTTGCAGAGAGAATGAAGGCGCAAAGAGAGAACGACGGCCGAAAAATGAATTTTATATTAGGGTTCGACGCAAAAAAGGAAAGATCGTTGAACTCAGTTCGATGATCTGGGCTTCTAAAGGAAACTTAAAGGTCATCAACATCATCAATCTCTGTTCGACGATATTGGAGAGCGTCGAGCTCCGTTCGACGATAGTTTCAGAAAACAAAATCGTCAAGCGTCGTTCGACGATCGCTGACCTGGAGAGATAGTTTAGACTCTCTGAGAAGCGATGAACTCTGGTCGATGATTTCAGAAAGCGTCGATCTCCATTCGACGATCTGGGGGAAAATCGTCGAGCGGAGTTCAGAGACCAAAAACACTCTATACACTAGAAAAATCAAGATGTTTGCCTAGTCTTGGTCAATTTTTAGAGTTTTAAAAGCTTGGATATTATTTTAGACTTCCTCCATCTAACATTCCTAACTGATTTAGGAAGAAGGTATGTTTCTTTTCATCCAAGGCTTTGGTGAAAATATCTCCCCTTTGCAAATCAGTTGGGATATATTGAAGTTCAATTTTATTTTTCTCAACATTATCCCTTAGAAAGTGATGCCTAATTTCTATGTGTTTTGTCCTACTATGGAGGACTGGATTTTGAGCTATAGAAATAGCACTAGTATTATCACAAAAGATTTTAGACTTCTCTAAGTTGTAGCCATAGTCTAGGAGTTGGTTTTGAATCCACAAGATTTGTGAACAATAACTACCTGCAGCCATATATTCAGCTTCAGCAGTTGAAGTTGACACAGATGTTTGTTTCTTGCAAAACCAAGAGACAAGTCTGTCACCAAGAAACTAACAAGTTCCACTGGTGCTTTTCCTGTCAATTCTGCATCCAGCATAATCAGCATCAGAAAATCCAGTTAAGTCAAATGCTGAATCTTTTGGATACCAGAGACCTAGATTTGGACAACTTTTTACATACCTGTGAATCCTTTTTACAAAGGTTAGGTGTGACTCTCTAAGGCTTACTTGGAATCTAGCACATATGCATGTAGCAAACATTATGTCAGGTCTACTAGCTGTAAGGTACAATAAGGAGCCAATCATTGCTCTATATATTGTCTGATCAACAGGTTTCCCATGTTCATCAGCATCTAATACATTATTAGTAGGCATAGGTGTTTTCATATAAGATGCTTCAAACATACCAAATTTCTTGATCAATTCCTTTGCATACTTGGTTTGAGAAATAAATATGCCTTCAGCATGTTGTTTGATTTGCAATCCTAGAAAGAATGATAGCTCACACATGCTACTCATTTCAAATTTGGAATGCATTAGGTTGGAGAACCTTCTGCATAAATTTGAATCAGTAGAACCAAATATAATATCATCTACATTGAAAGTTCAAGCGCATACCCAACTGCATCAAAAGCCCGGACTGTTGGAGAGGGCGCTACTTAATTTCTTAAATAAGTAGCAAAGCGCCACGAGTCAAGTGAAGGAACGCCGGACCCAATAATCCCCCCCCCCCCCCGGCGTCCAGCACAACCCGTCGGCTCAGAGGTGGAGTTACCACATGGCCCACATGGCTCAGAGGTGGGGTTACCACATGGCCCACACGGCTCAGAGGTGGGGTTACCACATGTCTACGGTTGCACGGCTCAGTGGTGGGGTTACCACATGTCCACAGTTGCATGACCCGCCGGACCCACACAGGTAGAAGGGAAAATCAGGATTTAATAGCGTTCCCCCGGTCTTGAACCCGTGACCTGCTCTGATACCAATTGAAATTTCAAGCGCATACACAACTGCACCAAAAGCCCGGACTGTTGGAGAGGGCGCTACTTAATTTCTTAAATAACTAGCAAAGCGCCACGAGTCAAGTGAAGGAACGCCGGACCCAACATACATAGATTTGTACTAGTAGGGTATGGGACTTATGGGTTCTAATAAAAAGAGTTTGGTCTACTCTACCTCTTATAAATTCATTTTTCAAATGGAAGCATGCTAGGGTCTCATACCATGCTCTAGGAGCTTGCTTGAGACCATATAATGCTTTGTGCAATTTAAAAACATAATCAGGATGAGATGAAGAGATAAAACCTGGAGGTTGTCTGACATAGACTTCTTCTTTGATATCTCCATTGAGAAAAGCACTCTTTACATCCATCTGGTATACTTTGAAACCCTTGTGTGTTGCATATGCTAAGAAGATTCTTATGGCCTCCAACCTTACAACTGGTGCAAAAGTCTGGTCATAGTCTATGCCTTCTTCTTGAGAGTACCCTTGAGAAACTAGCCTTGCCTTGTTCCTTACAATGACTCCTTGATCATCCAATTTGTTTCTGAACACCCACTTTGTTCCAATAATGGAGTGATTCTTAGGCCTTGGTACTAGTTCCCAAACTTTATTCCTTTCAAATTGATGCAACTCTTCTTGCATTGCAATGATCCAGTGAGGATCCTGCTCAGCATCTTTAATGGATTGAGGTTCAATTTGAGAAAGGAAGCAAGTGTGCATCAGGTTTTGGTTAACCTGATTTCTGGTATGCACACCAGCTGAGATGTCTCCAATCACTTGGGAAATTGGATGGTCTCTTGATGTTACTAAATCAACAGGAGGTGTTGATTGTTCACCAACCTGTGTTGTTGTTTCCTCTTGTAGTACAACAACTGGCTCTTCAAGAGGTTTCTCTTCAGGATGTTGAATGTCTTCTTCATCTTCACTGCTTTCCTCTTTTTGAATGATTTGTAATTTGTCCAAGTCTTCAGCAAGAGAATGTACCTGCAAAGGTTCTATGGTAGAAGTATTCTTCTCCTTAAAAGACATGTTAGATTCATCAAAAGGTATGTGAACAGATTCTTCAATTTTAAGAGTTGATTTATTATATACCCTATAAGCCTTACTGATCATAGAGTATCCCAGAAACACTCCTTCATCAGCTTTAGCTTGAAATTTTGCTAAGTACTTCTTGTCATTATTGTGAATGTAACAGATACAACCAAAAATTCTAAAATAATCTACTTTAGGTTTCTTTCCTTTGAGTAATTCATAGGGAGTTTTGCCCTTCAGTTTATGTATTAAACTTCTATTCAACACATAGTTGGAGGTGTTCACTACCTCTGCCCAAAAAGATAGAGGAAGGTGAGCATCTGACAACAATATAGTGGCAGATTCAATAAGGGTTCTATTTTTCCTTTCAGCTACCCCATTTTGTTGAGGAGTTCTAGGAGCTGAGAAAGTGTGCTTGATCCCTTCACTCTGACAGAACTCTTGCATAAGAAGAGAATCAAACTCTACCCCATGATCACTTCTGATCAGGGCAATGTGAGTATTGAACCAGTCTGTATACATTTGAGAAACTCTGTCAAACACTTAAAGTTATCAGACTTCTTCCTCAGTAAGAACACCCACATGAATCTAGAGAAGTCATCTACAACTACTAAAGTGTAAGATTTCCCTCCTAAGCTTTGTACTATAATGGGTCCAAAAAGATCCATGTGTAACAGATACAAAATCCTAGGTGAATCACTCTTATTAAGTGACTTGAAACTATTTTTAGTTTGCTTGCCTAATTGACAAGCCCTGCAGAGTCCTTCCTTCTTGTAGGGACCAGAAGGTAGTCCTCTGACAAGGTTGTCCTTAGATAGCCTAGCAATGGTTCTAAGGTTTATATATCCTAATCTCTTATGGCATAATACATTAGTTCTACAAATAGAATTAAACAGGCAAATATCTACTTCTGTTGAAAGAAAGTCTACTAAATAGATGTTACCTTTCCTTTTACCTGTCAAAACAGTTGTGTTGTCCTCTGATTTGATCTTGCATAAGGATTTGCTGAAAGTCACTTGGTAGCCTTCATCACATAGCTGACTGATGCTGATCAAGTTGTTCTTCAGTCCTTCCACATATGCTACTTTCTTGAATGTGACTGTGCCAATCTGGACTGCACCATATCCTTTTGTTAGTCCAAAGTTTGAATCACCAAATATGACTTTGGGTCCAAGCTTGGCTTTGAAGGATGTAAAATTGTCCTTGCTTCCTGTCATGTGCTTGGAGCACCCACTATCCAAATACCATTGCTGGTTTGATGTTGGATAGGTCTTCACCTGCACATAAAGCAATTTACTTGTTTTTGACACAGTTTACCTTGGTCCTAGGTTGATAACCTTTAAATTCAGAAATAAATGACATCCCTGGTTGACTCTTATAACCTTCAGGATGATATCTCCTTGGAGGTATTATCCATTAAGTATAAGGGTTAAATCTTTGGGATGAAGGACCCCTAGGTTTGGATTTTGATTTACCCTTGAAGAAGTTTTCAAATCTCTGATCTCTACTCGACGATCGTTGAGCTGCGTTCGACGATATTGGGTCAGATCGTCGAGCTCCGTTAGACGATCGACTGTAGCAGAGTTCAGGGTTTAGAGATCGTCGACCTGAGTTCGACGATTTTGCCTGAGATCGTCGATCTGCATTCGACGATTGTCTCGCTCCGTTCGACGAATTCTGTTGAACTCTTGTTTTCTTGGGTAAGTCAGAATTTTTCCTAGCTACCTCTACAACTCCCTTCCCTTTATCAGAGATAAACTTAATTGGGGTTGTTAGTACTATAGGTTGGCTGGATGAAGCACCCAAGCCCAGTATACTGTTGAATCTTGAGTTCACTGTGCTTGTGATGTCCATTAGCTTGATACATCTCCCATTGAGGGAATCTTCAGGCTTCTTGGCCTCTGACAGCTCACTTTTCAGTGAAGCTATCTGCTCCCTACAGCACTCCAACTCCTCAGAGAGTTTGAGGTTTTCTGATTTTAAGGTACTATGTTCAGATAATTGATTTCTGAGAGAAATGATTTTCTTCTCAGATTTTAATAAGTCTAAACATAGTGCTATTAATTCATACTTAAAGTCCACAGAATTAAAATCAAAAGAACTTATTACCACGTCCTCTTCAAGTTGAGTCTCTGAGTCTGACTCTGAATCTTCTGCATCAGAATTATGTTGTGAGGCATTGATAGCCATCATACAGAATTCCTTTTCTTCAGCATCATCCTCATCATCACTTGAGCTGGATGAAGCTTCAGATTCCTCTTCTATCTCACTCCAAGATTCAACAACAAATCCCTTCCTTGTGTGTTTGTTCTTGTTGGAGGAGGGTTTGCCATTGCTATTCTTCTTGAAGTCCTTGTCTTTTCTTCTTTCTTTCTTGTCCTTTCTGTCCTTGTTTTTGTTCTCTGGACAGTCAGGCACAATGTGGCTTGGTTTCCTGCAACCAAAGTAAATAATTTCTTTATTATTTGATTTATCATACCTTGGCTTGTCATGCTCTTTGTATGATCTCTTCCTGAAGTCCTTTTTGGCCATTTTGTAAAATCTTTTGGCCAGTAGACTAAGCAGCTCATCATTGCCTGTGACCTTGTCTTCAGGCTGATCTTTAGTGGCTTTGAAAGCTATTGACTTTTCCTTTCTTGTGGCTGGTGAGGCAACCTTCTGCTCTTTTTCTCTATTTTTGATGAGCAGCTCATAAGACTTGAGCTTGCCCAAGAGAGCTTCTGTTGTGATCTCATTGAGACTTCTGACATCCTTGATTGGTCAGATCCTTGAGTCCCAAGTGCTTGGGAAGCACATTAGGATTTTATCATTTAGCTCAGTCAATGAGATCTCTTTATCCAAAGTTTTCAGTTCATTGACTATCAGGCTGAGTCTATTATACATGTCAGCTACTGACTCAGCTTCCCCTTTCTTGAAATTCTCATATTGGGATATGAGGTGAGATCTTCTGTCTTTTCTTTCATCAGCAGATCCTGAGACTATTTCAGATAGCTTGTCCCAGATCTCCTTTGCTGAGTTGCATTCAGCTACCTTTTGGAAAATTTCATCAGACATGGTCTGAGCAAGAATGTTCATAGCTTTTGCATCTGCAACTTTCCATTTCTTGATGTCAGCATCTATTCCTGATGGAGGTATAACAGTACTTGTGCTTGTATTCTCTGGAGGTCTTGGACACACTGTCAAAACAGAATTGAAAATGTACTCATCAATAGAATTCATGTAGAGTCTAATCCTTGCCTTCCAAAGTGCAAACTTGGATAGATTGAACACTGGAGGTCTGGTGCTAGCATAATCTTTGTTTTGGGCCATGTTTTGTGAAGAAGTAATTTTAATAACAAAATCAAAATAAGCAGATCTAACTATAGGAATCTTTGGGTTCAGGTGTTAGCCTGTGCAACCACTGAGATGTGGTATTTTTAACCAACCTCGCTCTGATACCAATTGAAAGTGCAAGTTAGATCTGATATACTCTAGAGGGGGTGAATAGAGTATGGTGCTTGCTAAAAACTTTTACAACAGTTATTGTATTCTTATGTGAACAGGGAAGAAAATAATATAAAGTAAATCTAACCACAGAATAATCACAAAGCAATCACAAACCACAGCCAGAAACAAAAATAAAGTAAGCAACCAGATGACACAAGGAGCTATAGTGGTTCCCCAATCAATCTGGGTACATCCACTCTTCTACCACCCTAGGTAGGAATCCACTGCAGGATGAGTTGATCAGTTGTCCTGGGCACCAATGAGCTTTTGATAAGGTGCTCAAAAACCAAATCAGATTTTTTGATCAGGTGTCTTGCCACCACTGAGTTTTGATAAGGTCTCAGAAAGCAATCACAAACTTTTTAAGGGAGTTTGAAAAACCCTTTACAGTAGAGAGTGAGAGAGGGATGAGAAGATCTTCTCTGTCAACAGTCAGAGAGAAGATAGTGGATGTTGTCAAAGCTCCCCCTGAGATCTTGAGTTGTTCGGAAAGTGAAGCTTTGCAGTAGGGTGATAGGCCTTCCGAAAATTTATCTCCAGCAAATGATGATTTCAGCAACAGCTGAAATGTGAGGTGTCTGGAGTCTTGAATGACGATGGCCTTTGAACACTTGAATCAAGAGAAATCTGGAAGTTTCAGATGATTGATGTCCTTTTGTGATGTGTGTTCTTGTATGAATCTTGAGACTGAGAATGTCTGAAATTCTATTTCTTTCTCTTGTGTAATTGTTGTTTTAAGAGCTGTAATTCTTGTTGTTTCAGAGAATATTTTTCTAACTGTTGAGAGAGGAGTGAAAAACTAATCTTTTATTCCTTTTGTCTGAATAGAAATGATCCACTGTCCAAGATAGCCGTTGGCCTATCATAAATGACTTCCTTAATTGCTTTTGTCTTCTAGAGGAAAGTCCAATAAAACATTCCTTGATAATTCCTTGAAACTTACTTCAGATTAATTAAAACGGCTACAAGATCTCTGAATTAATTGCTGACAATAATTCCTTAACTGTCTGAATTTGAATCTTGAAAATCGTTGAACTCTTCAGAGAAATGTCGAACTGAGCTCCACTACCGTTGAACTGAGCTCAGAGCCTGGACTTAGACAGAAACAGAGATCATCGATCTGAGCTCAACTATCATCGAACTGAGCTCAGAGATAGAGAATTAAATTGGAGTCAAGATCATCGATCTGAGCTCAAAGATCGTCGAATGGAGTTCGACGACTTGTTGAAGTTGAGCTCAGAGATCGTCGAATGGAGTTCGACGACTTCTTGAAGTTGAGCTCAGAGATCGTCGAATGGAGTTCGACGACTTGTTGAAGTTGAGCTCAGAGATCATCGAATGGAGTTCGACGATTCGTCGAAGTGAGCTCAACGATCGTCGAATGGAGTTCGACGATTCGTCATACTGAGCTCAACGAAATGACTTGTTCTCCAAAACAGAAAAACCTGGTCTTGAGGGCAGCTTTCAAACCTAACTACTAACCCTTAGACTCAATTCTACTTGACCTTTAGATCTATACAATGAGGTCAAAACAGGTTTCCTAAGAGACATAGTGATTCTGACCCAAATCAGTAATAGGGTATTCCAACACACTATCAACTACTCCTATGCAACGCCGCTATGCGATGCTTCACCAGGCGGGATGGAAGACTAGTCGGGTTGCGATGCACCGAATCAATAGGCGGATGGGCGAGTAGGCCTGTGGATGAGGTGGTGAGAACGGCGGAATGAGGGTCGTGAGCACCTCTTCGCTACACACGCCACTAGTAATTTCTAGTGCAGCAGGGGTGGATGGCGGTGGATAAAATATGGGACACCTCGAGCAACTTAAGCAGTAAAATGAAATAGGAATCACATAGACATGAAACACATAACATATACAACCAAAGTGCACTTCATCAATATAAATAGATTTAAACAACAATATTCAACAAGAAAGCAAGAACAAGTCAAGAGATCGACCAAATCTGAAGTCTTGATGAGGATTCACGGTTGGAATCGTCAGGTTGTCAATCCGCGTCCAAGCTCGGTCCTCAACTGCGTCCGGGGTAGAGAAGGACTGTCACCACCTTCTAATGGCCCGTCTTCTTCGTGTCACGATTGCAGAAGAAAGTTGCAAGCTTTCCTTTGCTTGTTGGCGATGGAGTCAAACCCTACTTGAAGCTCACGGATGAAGGAGAATGCTGAGAGGAAGCTCCGGCTTGGATTTGGCGGTAAAAGCTTGCCCGGAGCACCTCCTTAGGGTGGAAGATGAAGAAAAACGGCGGAGAAGGCAGGAAACGGCGGAGAAATGTCGAGCGATCCAGATCCTCCCCGCTATATTGAATTAGGGCGACACCTGCACTATTTATACAAAGCAGAAATGAACAATGCGCACGATCACGGACGCACGACCATTGGTCGTGCGCACTATATCCAGTGATCGTGCGTACTGGCATGGCAGATTAGGAAGAAGAACTGGGATAACGCGCACGAGCAGTGGTGCACGACCAGTGTTCGTGCGCACTAAGTTCAATGGTCGTGTGATTACCCCAGACAGGACTCCAGAAAAGAGAAATCAATGCACACGAACAGTGGAGCACGACCGGTGGTCATGCGCATTAGGTCCAGTGGTCGTGCGATTACCCAGGCTGATTCTGGAAAACGTAGAGTAGTGCGCACGACCAGTGGTCGTGCGCATTAGATCCCATGATCGTGCGCAGTATTCCTGTTTCAAAACCATCCCAGACACGCACACGACCCCTGTACCGAAAGGAAAAACCAATCACTGATATGTGCAGATATTCCAGGCAATCACACAAAGGAGTACAAACTATAAAAATAACAAAATACACAACCATGGGTATAAATGTGCACTTCCTATGGAAATAAAGATAAGATGAAATATGAATGATATAGAACTAAAAGTGAAGTGCAAACGCATGAAAACTAGCCCAGATGAGTCCGAAAATAGGTATATAAAATGGACTCATCATTATCTATCCTTTGCTCAGAAGCTTGAGATGGAGAATCAGTACCTTGGTTTGACTCAGGGAGACAGAAGCGTGGATGAGTATCGCCACGAGTTTACACGGTTGGGTCGTTATGCTGGTGCTACGTTTACTGAGGAGGAGCGGAACACCAACCGATTTTATGAGGGTCTACGTGGCGACCTACAGCTACTCCTTGCTAGGCCTAAGGCACAGGTCTTCCTAGCCTTGGTCAATTCTGCCCGATCATTGGAGAAGGTCGTGAAGAGAGTGCAAGAGACGAAGGACCCATGGGAAAAGAAGTCAGAGTTCAAAGTGCCAAATGCAAAGTCAGGTTTCCGTAGATGGAACATGAAGCTGAAGACTTAGAGCTCAACCCCTTCATCTGGTGCGACGGGGGCAACCACAAGTCGAGTCCCAGGAGCTTGCTACAATTGTGGAAAGATGGGGCATTTTGGTCGTGATTGTTAGATCGGACGTGCAAAGTCCGAGAGGAAGCTTGGAGCAACATATGAAGGAAAAGGGAAGGCGGTGGAGTCAACCGCATCCCATCAAGCTCCAGCCCAGCCTAGAGTATATAATCTTGGTCTGCAAGAGGCCATAAAACAAGCTAACGTGGTGACAGGCTTTGTGTTGATTTTTGATTGTCCGGCGAGGGCCCTGTTTGATACGGGAGCTTTGCATTCCTTCTTGTCTGAAAGATTCGTGTCGCGCATCGGAGTCCCTTCCTCGATGGCAAAAGACAAGTTGGATGTGTTGTTGCCCAATGGGTTCTCAATGCACGCTGATAGAATCTGTGTGGTAAAGATAAGGATTGGGGACCAGGAGTTTGATTTGCGAGCATCGGTACTGTCATTAGTGGAGTTCGATGTAATCTTTGGTATGGACTGGCTCTCGGAGCAGTGAGCATGCATTGATTGCAACTGAAAGGAGGTTAAGTTGGGACTAAATACTGATCGGGAGACTACGTTTTCTGGCATGAATGGGTCAAGTAAGACTTTAATGTCGGCCCTTCATGTGATCAAGGCAGTTCGGTCTGGAGCAGAGCTGTTTGTCACATTAGTGCAGACTTCAACGCCTAAGCCAAGTCTGGGAAGTATTCCAGTTGTGTCCGAGTATCTTGATGTGTTCCCAGATGATCTCCCAGGAGCCCCTCTTCAGCGGGAGATTGATTTTACTATTGAGCTGGTGCCGGGTGCCAAACTGGTGTCACGCTGTCCGTATCGGATAGCGCCAAGAGAGATGGCGGAGCTGAAGGTGCAATTGCAAGAGTTATTGGAACAAGGGTATGTGCGTCCAAGTTCGTCGCCTTAGAGCGCACCGGTCCTCTTTGTTACGAAGAAGGGTGAAAGTTTGCGACTCTGTATCGACTATCGGGAGTGGAACAAGCTTACGGAAAAGAATAAGTATCTGATCTCAAGGATTGACGATCTATTTGATCAGTTGGTCGGGTCAACAGTATATTCGAAGTTAGATCTGAAATCCGGCTACTACCAATTAATGATAAGGGAAAGCGACATCCCAAAGACAGCGTTCAGCACACGAGAAAGTGAGCTGTTAGATCAGGAATACTATAGAGGGGGCTTGAATAGAGTATTTAAAGCTTATAAAATTTTCTGGCTATTGCAGACAAGTCCTAGTGCTGTAAGAAATAGATAAAAAGATAAAACACAGCAACAACTAACTAACAATCATAGCCACAGCAAGAAACAAAAGAAAGGGCAACCATATGACACAAGAAATTTATAGTGGTTCCCCAACCTGGATACATCCACTCTTCTACCACCCTGGTAGGAATCCACTCAGATTTTTGATTAGGTGCCTGACACCAATGAGCTTTTGATCAGGTGCTCAAAAACCAAACCTCAAGTCTTTTGGTCAGGTGACTTGTAACCAAGAATCACTTTTGAAGGGAGATGACAACCCTTTATACAGTGAGGGGTGAGAGGTGATGGTGTCTTCTCTGTCAAAAATCAGAGAGAAGACAAGTGGATATGATATTTGCAAGTAGCTCCCCCTGAGATGTAGATAGTTCAGGGAAATCTGGAGCTTTGTTGCAGGGTGATAGGCCTTCAGTCTTTAAGCCTTTATCAAAGAAATCTGCAAGAACTTCTTGATAGATGGAGTAGTTGTTGTCCTTTAAAGTTTCCTGGAGTGATGAAGAAAGAAGACTCTTGATTTAGATTGATTGTTCTTCTTCAATAGCTGATCTACCTCCGACCTAGGGCTTCTTTTATGTATTAGAAAGCTGTGAAAGAATGATGGAGCAGAGAGACTCTTGAAGATAGACTGAATATAATTCTCTATATGTCTGTGTGTCTCTGTGTATGCTGTGTTCTTCTCTATGTGTATGTTGTGTTCTTGTCTGTACTATTTTCAGGAAAAGATAAAAATCTCTTTTATATCTTCTGAAGGAATCTGTCTTTCGAAATTTGAATTCCTCTACTGCAATCAATGCTGATGGCCTAGAGAATAAACTGCATTGATTTATTTCCCCAACTGTTCCTTGGAAAAATGGAAAACAATAATTCTGATGAAAACCTTGATTAATGCACCATCCAACGGTAATATTCAGAGAATATTTTATCATTAATCATTCAGAAATTATTACCATAGAATGAGGACAGAGGAAAGAAATACTAAGTCTGGAATCGTCGAACAGATGATAGAAATCGTCGAGCTGAGTCCACAGTTCGTCGAGCTGAGTTGCTGTGTTCGTCGATCAGATAACTTCTGTTCGTCGAGCTGAGTTCCAAGATCGTCGATCTGATAACAGAACTATATGCTTCAGAAACTTTGCATTTTCTATGTCTGAAGTTCATCGAGTTGATAACTGGCTTCGTTGACTGGAGATGATTCTGGACTTAGAAAAATTGAGAAGCTTTTGGTTGAAGTAAAGGATCCAGAAATCGTCGACCAGAGAACTAAGTTCATCGACCTGAGTCTAGAGAACAACTAAACTTAGAATACTGAAGGTTGAGTCCAAAGATCGTCTACTTGAGAATGAAGTTCGTCGAGCTATCTTGAGTGTGTCGACACAAGTCCTGTGTGTCGACACAGTTGGATTCAGGTGTCGATCTTGAGTGTGTCGACACAAGTCCTGTGTGTTGACACAGCTGACTTCTGGTGTCGATACAATTGGTGTCTACAGTTATTCTGTGTGTCGACACAATTCCTCTGTGTGTCGACACAACCTTTCTGAAGTGTTGAAGTGAAGTGTCCAAAGTTCGTCGACCTGAGCACCAAGTTCGTCGACCAAAGTCTGATTCTAAGGACTTAGAATATCTTGATGTTTTCTTAACTTGAAATGTTGTTGTAGCGTCCAAGTTTTTGTCGACCAAAGAATAGAGTTCGTCGAGCTCAGTTCAGAGAATTTTCTCTGAGATCGTCGAGCTGAGCACGACAATCATCGACCTGAGTTCGACGAACATCGAACTCATTATACATTCTTTGAATTCTTCTAAGTCTTGAGTCTCTGGTAGTCTTGTTGATAGCTGGTCCATGTGTTGTTGACTCTAAGGACTTGGCCTAAACTCTAGGACACAACTATGACCCTGGCTATACATTGTGGGTCATATGATCCTAACTTAGTGAACCTAGCCCAAATCTTACTAGGGATCCAACAATCTCCCCCTATTTGGGTGAGGTCACTAATTACAGACTCAAATCAAAATTGAAAATAAACAAAGCATAAAAAGCATATATCTGGCAGAGATCAATAACACATGCAACAGATATATATATATATATATACATAAGATTTGTTCAGAATATAGAGCCGTTATAGATAATTGTAGAAAACAAAAGAGTTCAAAATTTACTTCTTCTGTTTCTTTTCCTTTGGCATTTCTTTCTTGCTCTTCTCTCCAGGCTTTGGAAACACAATCTCTCTGTTTGGATCTGAAGCTTCCACTTTTGTCATGGTCATATTAGCAGCCCCTATAATCTTCAAAGATGTGGCTCTGGGGACAACTGCTTCTGGGTGCAACTTCATGTAGTCATCAAAATTGAAGAACTTGCTTGCTTTATTGAATCTCTTAATTTCCTCTTTCCTGTACTTTGACATTGTTGAATATTATGAAGTATCCTTTCCTTCATCTTTGGTTTTGTTAATCATAGAAAGGCCTACTAGTTCCTGGAGCCTGGCCATTCTAGCAGTAGTAGCTGTTTCAGGATCTTCAAAAGGAACATTAGGAGAGGATGGTCTTTTAGAGCCTTCAGCTGGTTGATGTTCAGTGAATTGTTGCTGTTGTTGTTGATGTTGCTGCTGCTGTTGATGCTGCTTTCCTAAAGAATACTTCCAGTGCTGGCTGCTTCCATATGATCTCCCTTGGTATCTTTGATATGTTTGAAGTGGGGCAGATCCTTGAGAATATTTGCTTGAAGCACCAGCAGCTGGAGGAGGTGGAGTAGGTGGATCTTTTCTGAATCTTTGAACTGGAGGAGGAGAGTAACTTCTGCTTTTCTTCCTCTCCTTATGCTGATTTTTGGATAACAACATCCAAGATGGCATCCCTTTGTATGGACTTATCTTTTGGAGAATATAATAGGGAGTGTCATTGTTTGGATTTGGCTTTAAAGCAGGAGGAGGAGGGGCTTTTCTTTTCTTGGATACTTGCTTCCTCTTGGGTTCATCATCAGAATCATCATCCTCATCCTCATCATCATCATTATCAGATCCTTGAGGGTTATCATATAAGTCATTTAGAGCTTTCAGAGGCTCAGCAGAAATGATAGGCTTTTCAGGAGCTGGAGGTAGAGATAGAGCTTGAGCAGTAACTTTAACAAGAACTGGAGGAGAAGCCACAGGAGAAGCTGGAGAACTGATTCTGACAGTGCTTTCAGCAGCTGCCTTTTCTTCTTCTTCAATATCAGCCAGGATCAATTCAGCCAGAGCTGGCATGGGAGAGTCATCCATTACAAAAGTTGGAGCAGTGATGACTTCTTGTGGAGATGGCATGACTACTGACTTTGAAATAACAAAAGTATCCCTGAGTTGCATGGAAATATTTGGAGATATTGGGGAAGTATGTGGAACAATAGCCAATGATGGCTTAGTATATACTGCTGGAATAACTTTCAAAAATGCAGTATCGAAAACTTTCAGTAAATGAACTAAGTCTACTGTGGGATTTAACATGAAATCACCAACAGAAAGAATTTCTTCAGTAACTAACTCATCAAAGTCCATGTCAGTCTCAATGAAATGAATCAAATCAATTAAATATATATCATCTGGTATAAATTTTGTATCTGCTATTACTGTATCTGTATCTACTATATCTGTTGCTGGAGCTGGAGAAATTGAGATTGGAGCTACTGTTGGAACTGCTTCAGCTTCTTTATTAAGAATCTCCCCCTGCCTGGTTTCAGTGTTAACTGGAGCCAGGCCCCTGAATGAAGAGGGGGCAGCAGTGAAGGCAGAGAGTTGAGCAGAAAGGGTGTAGATAGAAGTAACAAGAGGTGTAATGGCCTCTGCTATAAGAGATTTGAGTAGAGGAGTGATGAGAGTAATTACAGAGGAAATGGTGGAGGGATCCAGAGATAGAGTGGTAGATGGTTCAGTAGAATGTTGGGTGGAAACATTTTGAGGGATGGTTGATGTTGGAGATGGTGGAGGAGGGACATCTGTCATGCGGATATCCTAAGTGTATGGATGTGGAGGAGGAGGAGAGTTGGGGGGGAGTCATAAGATCAAAAGTTGGAATGGAGGATAGGTGAGGTGGAAGAAGAGATGATGTTGGTGTTGGAGTTGGTAAATCAGTGTGGGATTGAGGTGATTGAGGTGGAGTGGGTTGATGGTATTCCTGAATAGGAGATGAGGGGATGTTGGTAAGATCTAGGGGTGGAGAGGTGGCAGAAGATGTACCTATAGGAGGGACATGAACTTGTTGGAGTTGTTGTTGGAGTTATGGATGTGGTTGAGGAGAGGGAGTATGAACTGTGGAGGGTGAGTGTTGTTGAGTTGCTAGAAGAGATGGAGGTGTGGGGATGATCTCTTCAGTAGGGTGGGGAGTGGCTCTTACAGCCCTGGTGCTTTAATAAGCTGGGGTGGAAGAGGTTGAAGCCTTGGATGGCTTATTTATGGTCCTCTCCCACCTGCCAAACAAGGTGCATGTGAGCCTCTTGCTGGCATTAATGAATATGGTCTGTGAGACCAGGGATTCAGCAGCCTTCTCCTTCCGGAAGATCCCTAGGATCCTTCCAAAACAAACTTCTTTCTTATTACACTTTTTCTTAATAAGATCAAAAATGATATGTGCCCAATCCACTTTCTTCTTATTGACCACTGCACACATGACCAGGAATTGATGCCTGGTGATGTAATTATGGGCAGTATGCTTGCCCAGCAAAACCTTTCCCACAATATCTGCTAGAAATTTGTATTCGGCAGATAAGTTTTCCTTTAACAACTTATTTGGGTTATCTCCAACATAACCCATCAGACTTAACATCATGTCATATTCTTCAGAATCTATATCCAGTTCTTCTTCTCCATTTATCAAATCAAAAATTTCAGTCAAAACCACGGGAGTCAAAGAAACAGCATTACCTGCAATTGTTCCTGTCATGGTATTCTCTTCTGATGTTGATGAAGTGTAAACCCATTCTCGAATTTCTATGCCAGATAGTTTTATCCTTGTCGTCGTCATGTTTTTCAAATTTTGTTCTTCCAGTAGAGTCAGAATGTTCAGAAAGATTTGATCCAGTGTTGAAAGGAGTCGAAGTCGACATCAAATCCTATGTCAAACTTCATAGCGACTAGGGCTCCTGCTTGAATCACCATGAAATCATCTGCAAAAGAGAGAAACGGCGATCAAGTGCAAAGGGAATAGAAAGCGCGGGACGGAGGTCGAAGAAAACCTAGTTATAAGATTTTCTGGAATATGAATCGACAAACTCCGTTCCACGAAAAATAAGAAGTTCTTCGACCTGAGATTGACGAAATAAGTGATAGTGAAATAATTCGTCGAGCTCAGCTGGAAGAGTTGAATACATTTCATCGAGCTCCGTTTGACGAAAGTTTTCTGAAGTGGATTCATCGATCTCCGTTCGACGAAAACAACTTAACTCTCGGAGAGTTCGTCGTCCTCCATTCAACGAATATCTCCCAAACTTTCCCTAGTTCGTCGAGCTTCGTTCAATGAACTCTGGATAATTCATCGAGTATAGACAGAAATTAAACTAAGTCTTTTCCATTGATCATTCCAAGCTGATTTATAAAGAATAGATGATTTCTCTCATCCAGAGGTTTAGTGAATATATCAGGTCTTTGTAAATCAGTGTAGATATAGACAAGATTAATTTTGTTTTTGTCTACACACTCTCTAATGAAATGATGCCTAATGTCTATATGCTTAGTCCTACTGTGATGGACTGGATTTTGTGATATTGTTATAGAACTTGTGTTATCACAAAAGAGAGTTGAATTATTTAAGTTGAGACCATAGTCTAGTAATTGATTTTGAATCCACAGCATCTGGGAACAAGAGCTGCCAGCTGCAATATACTCAGCCTCAGCAGTTGAGGTAGACATAGATGACTATTTCTTACAAAACCAGGATACCAACCTCATACCAAGGAACTAACAAGTCCCTGAGGTTCTTTTCCTATCAACCCTGCATCCAGCAAAGTCAGCATCTGAAAATCCAGTTAAATCAACTCTGACTCAGCTGGATACCATAGGCCTAGACTAGGATAACTCTTTATATATCTCAAAATCCTTTTTAAGAAAATTAGATGAGATTCTTTTGGGTTCACTTGGAACCTAGAACAAAGGCATGTGACAAACATAATATCAGGTCTGCTTGCTGTAAGATATAGTAGGGACCCAACAATACCCCTATATAATTTTTGGTCCACAGGTTTCCCATGTGGATCAGAGTCAATCACAGCATTATTAGCCATAGATGTTTTCTTTGCTGAAGCATCAGCCATTCCAAACTTCTTTATGAGCTCTTTAGCATACTTAGCTTGAGATATGAAGATGCCATCAGGCAATTGCTTCACTTGGAGACCAAGGAAGTAAGCGAGCTCACCCATGCTACTCATTTCAAATTTTGAATGCATGAGGTCAGAGAACCTCTTGCATAATTTGGAATCATTAGACCCAAATATAATGTCATCCACATATATTTGTACTAATAGTATTTGATCCTTATGATTTCTAGTGAAAAGTGTTCTATCTACAATGCCTCTAATGAATTTATGTTCTATCAAAAAGCTAGCTAGGGTTTCATACCAAGCTCTTGGAGCTTGCTTGAGACCATAAAGAGCTTTATACAATTTGAAAACATGATAAGGGTGAGTTGGAGAGACAAAACCTGGAGGTTGTTCAACATAAACCTCTTCTTTAAGTACTCCATTGAGGAATGCACTTTTCACATCCATCTGATATACTTTGAATCTCTTGTATGTTGCATAGGCAAGGAATATCCTGATTGCCTCCAACCTTGCAACAGGTTCAAAGGTCTGGTCATAATCTATTCCTTCTTCTTACCTATATCCTTGAGCAACAAGCCTAGACTTGTTCCTCACAATCACTCCATGGGCATCCAGTTTGTTTTTGTATACCCATTTAGTTCCAATGACTGGATAGTCTTAGGGTCTTGGAACCAAATCCCAAACTCTACATCTCTCAAATTGATTTAATTCCTCCTGCATTGCAATGATCCAGCAGGGATCTTGCTCTGCATCATGGATGGATAGAGGTTCAACCTGAGAGAGAAAATAGGAATGCATCACATCTTGATTGAGTTGATGCCTTGTCTATACACCTACTGATATGTATCCAATCACTTGAGATCTGGGGTGATCCCTAAGTGTGACTAAATCAATGAGTGGAGTTGGTTGTGCAACACCATCTTGGATTAATTCCTCTTGTGGAATTGTGTTTGCTGTTGGAGGAAGGTCAAGTCCTTCAGTGCCTTCATCTTCACTTTATTTAATGACTTGTGGAGAAGGATGTGTTGGAACCTCTTGGGTAAGGTTTAGTCCATCCAAACTCTCACACAAGTGAGGTACCTGCAAAGGGCTATTGGTAGAAATCTCTTTCTCCTTGTAAGACATGTTAGTTTCATCAAAAGAAACATGAATGGACTCTTCAATTTTTAATGATGATTTATTAAAAACCCTATAGGCTTTGCTTACTTGGAAATATCCTAGAAAAATTTCCTCTTCAGCCTTAGCCTCAAACTTTCTAATATATCTTTTGTTGTTATTGTGAATATAATATATACAGCCAAATACTTTAAAATAGTTGATTTTAGGTTTCTTCCCTTTAAGTAATTCATAGGGAGTCCTATTCTTCAGTTTATGTATCAGGCTTCTATTCAGGACATAATTTGCAGTGTTTACAGCCTCTGCCCAAAAAATTTGTGGCATGTAAGCATCTGCAAGCAATGTACCTGCAGCTTCAATGAGTGTCCTATTTTTCATTTCAGGTACCCCATTTTGTTGAGGAGTTCTAGGAGCTGAGAAGCAATACCTGATACATTCCTTCTCACAGAACTCATGCATAAGAAGAGACTCAAACTCTGTGCCATGATCACTTCTGATCAATGCAACATGAGTAGAGAACTCAATCTGTATGGTCCTGAGAAAATCTGTAAGAACCTTGAAGGTATCTGACTTAGATCTCAGGAAGGATACCCAAGTGAACCTGAAGAAGTCATCCACAATAACCAAGGTGTACGATTTCCCTCCTAGGCTTTGTACAGCAATGGGTCCAAAGAGATCTATGTGTAGCAGATACAAAATCCTAGGTGAAACACTTTTATTTACAGATTTAAAACTAGATTTAGTTTGCTTGCCTAATTGACAAGCTCTGCATAGGCCTTCCTTCTTGTAGGGACCAGAAGGTAGAACTCTAATAAGGTTGTCTTTAGATAGCCTAGCAATGTTTTTCATATTAACATGACCTAGTCTTTAATGTCATAAGTCATTTTGGTTACTAATTATATTAAGTAAACAGATATCAGAATTGGCAGATAAAAAATCAACTAAATATATATTGCCTTGTCTATTCCCAATTAAAACTGTTTGGTTTTCTTTATTAGAGATAATATATGAAAATGAACTAAAATATACCTGATAACCTTCATCATATAATTGACTTATGGAGATGAGGTTATGCTTCAGTCCTCTGACATATGTCACTTTCTTGAATGTGACAGCTCCAATCTTCACTTCTCCAAAACCTTCTGACTGGCCACATTTGGAGTCACCAAAGATGACCTTTGGCCCCAGCTTGGACTTGTAGTTGAATAGAATGTCCTTACTGCCTGTCATATGTTTGGAGCAACCACTGTCCAAGTACCAGGACTGATTCACACTTGGACAGCTCTTCACCTGTAATGAAAAACAGTTAAATGTTCTTGACCCAGGTTATCTTGGGTCCTTTGTTTTGCTGAAATGAAAAACTAGAAATTATAGAAAATTCAGGTTGGGATTTATATCCTAGAGGGTGATATCTCCTAGGTGGTATAACCCAATCAGCTAGTGGATTGAAAGCTTTCCTGTAATTATTTAAGTTTCTGTTACAATTAAAGTTTTGGTTAAGTCTCTCTGGGTTCGACAAACTTCTGTGAGTTCGTCGACCAGAGTTCCATGAATTGGGTTGAGATCGTCAATCTCTGCCCAGAGTATGAATGTATTCATTTTCTGTGCCACACTTTCGTCGCCCTCTACTCGACGAACCATACAGAGTTCGTCGATCGCAGTTAGATGAATATTTATAACTATAGTTTGCGTTCAGCGTTCGTAGAGTGGGGTTCGACGAACTGGCTACATTTTGTTGATCTAAGTTCGACGAATTCTGCTGAACCTTGTTTTTAATAGTTTTTGATTTTTGGTTTTCTGACCTATTAATTTGGGAATACTTTCTGTTGTTTGTTTATTATTTATCTTTTCTTTCCCTTTAGCAGAGACAAATTTGATGGGGGTAGTTAAAATATTTTTCCTGAGGATGGGGGGCAAACTTGATGAAGCACCCTGAAAGTGCAGCTAGATCTGATATACTCTAGAGGGGGGTGAATAGAGTATATGGTGCTTGAAAACTTTTTACAACAATTGTTGTAATCTGAGTGAACAGGGAAGCAACTATTAAATTTAATCACAAAATAACCTACAACAGAAATTAATCACAGATCTAAACTAATCACAAAACAATCACAGCCAGAAACAAAAGATAAAGACAAGCAAGCCAGAAGACACAAGGAGCTATAGTGGTTCCCCTAAACTTGGGTACATCCACTCTTCTACCACCCTGGTAGGAATCCACTGCAGGATGAGTTGATCAGGTGTCCTGGGCACCAATGAGCTTTTGATAAGGTGCTCAAAAACCAAATCAGATTTTTTGATCAGGTGTCTTGCCACCAATGAGCTTTTGATAAGGTGCTCAAAAACCAAGCTCAAACTTTTGAAGGGAGTTTGAAAAACCCTTTACAGAGATGGGGATGAGAGAGTTATGGAAGTCTTCTCTTTCTCAAAGCAGCTGAGAAGACTATGTGGATTTGATGTTGTCAAAGCTCCCCCTGAGTTCTTGAGATGTTCAGGAAATGAAGCTTTGTTGTAGGGTGATAGGCCTTCAGAAGTTGATCTCCAGCAAATGATAATTTCAGCAACAGCTGAAATGTTAGGTGTCTGGAGTCTTTGAAAGATGTTGGCCTTGAACACTTGAATCACAAGAGATCTGAAGGTTTCAGATTTGTTGATCTCCTTTGGTGTGTGTTCTTGAGTGAATTCTTTTAGCTCTTTCTCTTGTGAACAGTTTATGTTGAGAAAGATGTTGTTCCAGAGAATATTGTTTCTTGTTCTTCTTGTCTGTGTTTATCTGTGTTGTGTGTTCTGGTTGTTAGAGAGATTCAAAAATCTTGTGTTTTATTCCCTGGTTCTGAATAGAAAATCATCCTCTGTCAAGAATAGCCGTTAGCCTGGCATTAATTGCATCCTTAATTGCAAATGACTTCTAGGGAAAGTCCAAAGAAACATTCCTTGATAGTCCCTTGAAACTTGGTCCAGAATAAATGAAAACGGCTAGAAAATCTTCTGAATTAATTGCTGAATAACTCCTTAACTGTTCTGAATTTTGAATCTTGAAAAATCCTTTAACTCATCAAAAAATGTCAAACTGAGCTCTGCTATTGTCGAACTGAGCTCAGCGATTTGGACTTAGACAGCAACAGAGATCGTCGATCTGAGCTCAACTATCGTCGAACTTAGCTAAGAGATAGAGAATCAATACTGAGTCAAGACCGTCGAACTGAGCTCAAAGATCGTCGAATGGAGTTCGACGATTTGTTGATGTTGAGCTCAGCGATCTTCGAATGGAGTTCGACGATCCATCGAAGTTGAGCTAGATGATCGTCGATTGGAGTTCGACGATTCGTCGTACTGAGCTCGACGATATGACTTAGTCTTCAAACTGAAAATCCTTGGTCTTGAGGGCAGCTTCCAAACCTAGACTTATAACCCTTAGACTCAATTCTAATTGACCTTTAGATCTATCCAGGAGGTCAAAAATAGGTTTCCTAAGGACGTAGTGATCCTGACCCAAATTAGTAATAGGGTGTTCCAACAATCTCCCCCTATTTGGGTTAGGATTACTATTTACAGAACTTGGAAAAATTAAATAACAACATACAAAGCAACAATATAGAAATGCAATAAGCAGGACATTGCAGAACCACTGATATATATTATCCCAGACAAAATTCAGAATTCAGAATGATTGTCACCTTACATAGTTATTCTTTCTCCTTGCTCTTTATAAGTTTGATTTCTCTGTTAGGATTGAGAGCTTCTTTCTTTGACCTTCTGTCATCTGCTGCACCTAGAGAAGTTTACTGTTTGGGCCTTGGTACTACAGCTTCAGGATGCAGCTCCATATATCTATCAGAGTCAAAGAATTTGCTTGAAGCATATCTTTCCAGTTCTTTCTTTCTTTGTTCAGACAAAGTAGTAATGTTGGAAGAATCTCTGCCTTGCTCTTTAGATTTCTTAATTTGATCCAAGACAGTTAGCTCTTTCATCCTGGCAGTCCAAGCAGTAGGGTTATTTTCAGGAACCTCAAAGGGCACTGGTGGCTCATATCTGTTGGATGGATTATCTTGAGGAGCTCTGGAGGAGACTACTTCTTTCAGCTTATAGGGAAAAGGACCTGAGGTGGTATCTGATGAAGCTTGTCCTTCCCTGGAGTAAGGATGTTGCCTTGAATAACCTTTTGAATAAACTTGGAATTCCCTCTGGTTTCCTCTGTAACTTCCTCTTCTAGATTGAGAACTTCTGGACTGACTTCCCCTATGATAAGATCTTGCATGAGGCTGATAGGGGGTTTGGCTTTTGGCAGAAGGTTGAGCAGCTGAGCTTCCACCTGCACCTGCATCAGGAGGAGGTGGTGGAGGAGGATGAGGATGATGAAATTGAGAAGATCCTTTCTCACACTTCCTCTTCTTCTTCATAGCTTTAAGTTGGTTTTTGGAGTATTGCATCCAATGCTCAGTTATGGGGCAGTCATGAAGAATGTAATATGGAATGTCATTAGTGTCCTTTACTTTGGCTGGAGGTACTCTTTTCATGGCTTTGCTCCTTGCCTTTCTCTTCCTGGCAATAGTGGCAGAGGAGTCATCAGAATCAGTCCTGAATTCATCACTCTCAGAACTTTGCTCATCATATAGAGCATCAATCTTTTTCATATATTCTTTTTGAAGTTGAGTTGGAGCAGATGAAACAGCAGTGGTGAGAGCAGCAGATACAGCACTCATAACAACAGATACAGAAGTTGTAGGAGCAGCACTCTTAGAAGATGTAACAGCAGTAATAACAGTAGTAGTTGGGGCAGCAACAGTTTCAGATAGAACACTTTCAGATACAACAACATCAGAAATAACAGCAGGAATATCATCAGCAAAAATAGAAGGCTCAAAATCATGTGCCTCTGTCATCTGCATATCCTTAGAGATTAACTCATCAGCAGTGTCAACAATATCAGTAGTAGCAACAGAAACATCAACAATATCAGCAGCAGGAGGGGCAGCAGCATCAGTGGAACCAGACAGCTCAGCAGTAAAAACTATATTTATGAATGAATGAATAATGCTGATATCACAGCTAGAGAAGGGCACAATGGCCTTGGAAAGATCCTCTGATGGCTGGACAGCAACTCTCTCTAGAAGACAACTGAAGTAAGCTGGATCAAACACTGAGAGCAGAGACCTGAGGTCTATTGAAAAGACAGCAACTAGAGGTGGAACTGGAGCTTGAGGAACAACAACAGCAGCAGCAGCAGCAACAACTGAAGAAACAGCAGGCAAGCTAACTTCATAAGGCATCTCCCCCTGCCTAGATTTAGAGAATGCTGGATCAAGGCACACTGATGAAGGGATTGCCTGAGGAAATAAGGAGGATAGCCTGGCAGAAAGAGCTGCCACTGACTGAAGTAATGGATCGAAGGAGGTCTCCAATAGAAGAGATAGCCTGGGAGCTATCAGTTCATATAGCTTGTCAGCCAGAGCTGGAAGATCTACTTGCTCAGCAGGTAATTGAGCAGAGGTAGAGGATGGAGGAGCAATTGGTGATGGTGGTGGAGAGCTAATGGGTGGTAGGAGTGATGGTTGAGGTGAGGAGATTGTGGAGATGGAAGATAGTGGGATTGAGATAGAGGGTGTGAAGGTGGGTTGATCAATAATTTCTTGCAGAAGTTGTTGATAAGAAGTTGATGAGGACGGTATCTCAGGAGGAGATGAGGGTGAATCATCCATGAAGGAATCATCAAGAAGATTGAAGGATGGAATGGTGGATGATGTTTCAATGTCTGGTGGAGGGTAGGAATATAATGGATGGAAGATTTCTTCTGTGATTGAAAGAGTAGGAATTGGAGATGCTATAGATGTTGGAGAAGGGCTGGAGATGATGATAGTGGATGGAGTTTGAATGGTGGATGGAACTAGAGGAGATGGAATTGGAGGAGGAGGAGAGGCAGCAGCAGGCAAGTCATCTGCAGGGGCAGAGACTTGAGGGGAAGTGACTGTTACAGTCCTGGTGCCTGAAGGTGTGCTTGCAGAAGGCCTACTGGGCTTGATGATCTGCCTGTCCTATTTGCCAAATAGAGCACAGGATAATCGCTTTGATGCATTAATATGTATTCCAGAAGAGACTAGCAGTGCAGGGCATCTGTTCTGCAGAAAGAGCCCAAGGATCCTCCCAAAATTCACAAAGTTCTTATTAATTTTCTTTTTAATCAGGTCAAAGAAGACCTCTCCCCAGTTCAACTGTTTCTTGTCCACTATGGCTCCCATCAAGCACAGCTGATACCTAGAGATAGTATCATGTGCTGAATGCTTGGCCAACAAAACCTTCCCAACTAAATCAGCCAAGAACCTGTACTCCACAGCTAGGTTCTTCTTCAGCAGCTTGCTAGGGTTAGCTTCAGAGTGACCCATTCTTGTAAGCAAATCAGAAAATTCCTCTCCAGACAAATCATCAGAATCCCTTCCAGAGATTAACTCAAAAACTTCTGTCAGAATATCTGAAGTCAAGGGTACCTGGGTTCCAGAAATTGAACCAACTATTGTGTTTTGATCCTGATTGTGGGCAGTGTAGACCCACTCCTTGATCTCATCAGCAGGCAGCTTGATCCTGGTGGTCATGATAGTAGCAAGTTTCTGCTCCTTGAATAGTTCCAAAATATCCTGGAAAACTTGATCAGTTGTGCTAAAAGACTCCATGTCAATATCAAATCCGGCATCAAATTTCATTGCGGCGAGAACAGCAACAGAGACTGCCATTGTTACCTGCAAAAATCAACAAACAAAACGACCAAGTGTAGAGATGTTTGGAGGGAAAGAGAATTTTGCAGAGAAATCGAAAGCGCAAAAGGAGAACGACGGCGAAAAATGAATTTTATATTAGGGTTCGACGCAGAAAATGAAAGATCGTTGGACTCAGTTCGACGATCAGGGCTACTAAAGGAATCTGAAGAGTCTTCAATATCGTCGATCTCCGTTCGACGATATTGAAAGATATGGTACCTAAACACCTAGAGGGGGGGGTGAATAGGTGACCTAATCCTTTTCTAACTTTTGTTTGGCAGTCAACAGTTTATAACACAGATTTCTGAATAAGTTATCACAGCACACAGCAATTCTCAACACAGTACAATCACAGCATAGAATACACAAGATTTTATAGTGGTTCCCCAATCTTTGGGTACATCCACTTTCCCCCTTCGCCTATCTAGCAGTGTACTAGATTCGGCCAAACTTCTCCACTAGCTCAGAACCCAACAAGGTTCCTTCCTCAGGCCTAAAGCATTACACTCAGCCAAAAGGCCTACACTCAGCCACCCAGGCCTACACTCAGCCAATTAAAGGCCTACACTCAGAGTTCTTCAACTCCTACACTCAGGCACCAAGCCCTACCCTCAGCCTTTATAAAATAGGCTTACAATCACTCAGATCCAATGGATCTTACAAGTTTAAAATAGAAATTACAAATGCTAACTCTACAACTCAGAAAGGATGAGAGGAGTTGAGAGTTCCTTGAAGAGTTCTTGGAAGAACTCAGCTTGATCCAAACTGACTTAGCTTTCTTCAAAGCTTCTTGAGTAGAACTGAATTAGTCTGAATCTTCTGCAGTTAATCCTTGATCTCTGCTTCTTGAAATCCAGATGACTCTGAATTCTTCTTCATAGCCTTAGTTCCAAAGACTGAATCCTTGGTTGGAGCTCTCTCTCTCCAACTACTTAGATCTGCAGTTGGACTGCCTGATCTTCTTGTGTTGATCCTCTGTGTATCACTTCTTGATTTAGTCTGATCAACTACTTCAATTATTCTCACAACAAGTAATGATTGTGAACAACTTAACCACTTCACTTCATCATTCTGTAAACTGTGGGTGCCTATTTATAGGCTTCCTTCATGGTAACCGGCTGATCCGGTTTATAACAGACTTTTGACTTCACTGACAGTTGCTGTAGACCGGCTGGATTGGCAGCTGTCATGTCAACCAGTCACTTCTTGAAATCTCACTAACTTGTCAGATAGTGTCGAGACTTTCTGTTCTTAAGTGTCGACACTTATAGACCAAGTGTCGACACATGTTGTGTAAGTGTCGACACAAGTCAACAAGGTGTCGACACAGTTCCTTATATGTCTCGACACAGTTACTTCTGCATGTGTCGACACTGAAATTGAGTGTCGACACAAGTATTTGTACTTCATTCTTTATCTGTATTCTTCTAAGTGTCGACACATCTCCTTTGTGTCGACACATCTTCATGTGTTGAAACTGTCAAGTGTCGACACTGCTTCTTGGTGTCGACACAAGTCTTCAATCTTGTTTCTTCAGCTGAGTGTCGACACATTCCTTTAGTGTCGACACTTGTACTTAGAATATTTTACAACTTTTCTGTTCTTTGCTAAGTGTCGACACAGCTCCTTGTGTCGACACTTTCTTCAAGTGTTGAGTCTTCTGGTTATGCGTCGACACATTGTGCTGAGTGTCGACACAATCTTCAAGTGTTGACTCCTTTAAGTGTGTGTCGACACATTGTGCTGAGTGTCGACACATTCTTCATATGTTGACTCTGCTGAATGAGTGTCGACACATTGTGTTGAGTGTCGACACTTGTACTTAGTCTCTGCAGAATTATGCTGAGTGTCGACACAACTCCAAGTGTCGACACTTTCTGATGTTGACTCAGCTCTACTAGGTGTCGACACTTCTGCTAAGTGTCGACACAGCTTTTCTGCATCCTTCTACACTGAGTGTCGACACAGCTCCAAGTGTCGACACTTTCTGACTGGTGTCGACACTTCTTCCCAGGTGTCGACACAATGACTCCAAGTGTCGACACTGCATGTCTGGGTGTCGACACAAGCTTTCTCAAGTGTCGACACTTTGCCTCTGGGTGTCGACACATGGACTTAGAAATTTTCAGCTTCAGTCCAGTGTATGTCTAACCTGCACAAGTAACTCAAACAAACATCAAATACATTCTGATGTATATCATTGAGTGAGGTGAGGCTTCTTCAAATCAGGTACATTTGACCAATGTACCCAACAATCTCCCCCTATTTGGAGAAGTCATAATCCTTAGTCAATGATATACACCACTCATAATTAAAAATTACAAAATGATGTAAAACATATAAATGATAACAGGGTAAACTTGAACATGTAATAAAGCACACATGTATACTTAATAAACATTGCAGAATAATTAAGAAACACACATATTTCAGAACATTCATACTATATTTATCATATACTGTTCCAATAATGTTCCTTATACATTTTCAATGAAGTATTACAATGTTTTTCACTTAACAGATTACAACAAGCATCAAGTTAATTCCTAATCTAGTGCTGATCAGGTTCTTTAATAACAATGCCTTTTCCAGCTTTAACTTGAGCTTTCACAGCAGCAGCAGCAGCAGGCTCAGCTTCAGCAGTCTTCTTCCCTTTAGAGTCCTTCCTCTTCTGTTCTTCAGCCTTGATCTTTTGTCTTTCAAAATAATGATAGGGCTTAGGAAAGTACTTGCTAGGCTCCACAGCTGTTGGAGGTAGCTTTCCTAACTTAGCCTTCCTTCTATATTGGACAATTGCTTCCTGCCTACTCTCATGCTTTCTCCATTCAGCCTCTGAGAACCACTTGTTTCTCTCATGGGCATTGTCCTTGGCAGCTTTCCAGGCTGTAAGAATTATGTTCCTAGAAGTAGGGCTCCATTGTTCAAAATCTGGCTTTTGCTCAGCAATTTCCCTAAACTTCTTCTTTGACAGCCTAGTTTCTTCTTCTTTGTCCAAAGCCTCTTGCATTACAGCTGTGATAGGTTGAACAACCTTTTCCAGAATAATATTAGGCTTGCCAGCAGGTGGACTATACATTGTGCTTATATCTGCATGTATCATGTCAAAGTCTGGAGGTGGATAGATTACATCAGCCACTGCTTGTTGCTCACCACCAAGATATGTTCCTTGAATGCCAGAGTCAGCTACATTGTCATCATCACAAAGGGGAGGATAGCCCAGTGTAGCCCTGATGGAATTGGATATCCATTTTGCATGTTCAGAACTGGCCTTGACTAACACTCTCTCCCCCTTTATGACTTCTTGGGCCACATGATCTCTCACATCATCTTTCTGGAATCTGATTTGGCCATTCAAATACCTTATGCCCTCTTTAAAGAAAGGTCTAAGCTTTGTAAGCTGTTCTGAAATGACCTTCTGTGAGTCTTTTATTGCAGTCTGTACAGCAGCAATCTCTGCTTGAAATATCTTATCAAAATCAGCTTTGGCAGCAGCAGAGGAAGTGGAAGGTTCATCTGATTTATTCTTGAGTTCTGTGACTATTGCATTGTGAGATGCAGTCAAATTATCATTCATCCTTAACTGATTCTCCAGCACATAGCCTTGCTTGAGTGCTATATCATCCACTTTCTCTTTTATGGTTTCTTGATGTTTAGCCAGATAGACTACTGCATGAGCACCCTTGGTAAAACAATCAGTCATCTCCTTTTTATTAAGGTTCATTTCAAACCTTATTGACTTGATTTCTTGACCTAGATCAGATTCTAGTGCTTTGTGACCTTCATCAACATAAGTTTCTAAAGCTTTCCTTTGTTCATCCATCTTGATTTGCAAGGCAAGCAATAGAGCACTGTAATCAGTGGATGGAGTTTGTTGAACTAAGGAATGTTGAGCAACTGTTTGTAGAGCCTTCTTATAGCTCTGGCTCCTTCTTTTGAAAACAAAGAACTTCTTCTTCTTATCTTGTTCAGCTTCATCATCTTCAGACGCAGATGTACTGGCTATATCCACCCTATCCTTAGGGCTGGATTGTTTTTCAGTATGCACATCTTGTGCCTTCTCAGTATCTAGCCTTATAGGCTCTTCCACAACTTCTATGTTCTCCCCCTCAGCAGCAGCATTCTTTACTGTATCAGCATCATTCTTTTCCATATCAAAATCTTCTTGATCTAAGTTCAAAAAGAGATCTTCCATTGTATATTCTGCTGGAGACTGTGCAGGAGATGTTCTGGTTTCATCAGCTATAACAGATGTGTCTTGGTGAACAACATCTGGTTCTTGAGTTGCTGGCTGATTTTGCTGATGGTCATCAGACAAATCAGAATTTATTATAGAGAAATCTAATGTATTAAGGTCAGGAAGTACCTCTTGAATGAGGAGGGTGGCTTGTTCACTCTCCAGTGTAGATGGTTCTGCTACACCTGGAAGCTCCCCCTGGATGTCAGCTGCCTCCTGAGGAGCAGGTGTCTTCTCTGCAGGCACATCAACTGGACTTTCAGGAGTGAAGACCACATGTTCTTCACTGCCTGAGCTGCTGGAGGACTTTTGAGGCACAGCAGCAGTCTTCCTCTTTTTCCTGGGAGGAGAGTCTCTCTTAGAAGCTTGTTTCTCAGGGGTGGTCAATTCCTTTGACACCAGCACCCTTTCCCATCTAGAGAATATCCTGGAGTCCATTCTCCTCATATGATTGATCTTAGATCCTGCAGCAGTGCTCATTACCTCTGGAATTGATCCAGCCAGGTAGAGACTTAGTATCCTGCCCAGATTGGGCTTCTTCAGGCTTTCTTTTACTTTCTCATAAACCACCATTGACCAATCTGTCTTCAGAGTGAAGATGATTCTGATCATGACTTCAAACATGGAGGCAGACACCCTGTCATGTCCTCCTGGCTTGCTCAGTATTACCTTGCCCACTACTTCAGACAAGAACTTGCCTTGAATATTCATACCTTTCCTGTTAAAGACTGATCCCACCTTCATCTTTGGATCCAGTCCACACCAAGTAAGAGCTTCCCTGGTCTTAGAAGCAGTTACGTCCTCTTCATCTTGTACTTTAGGTAGCTGAAGTACCTTTCTTAAAGACTTGGGTGAAATTTTGACTTTGGTGCCATGCACCCTGGACTTAATCCTGAAGCCTGAGTCATCTAAAGACGCGCCAGAAAGGAATTCAATGACTTCCTTCTTCCATATTTTCGTTGGTTCTGAAACCAAGAATTCCAAGCCTGAATTGGCAATTAGGGTTATCACTGATTTGATTTCTTGTTCGCAGTCATCGAATGCGCCACGCACCAGTTCATATCCCTCGTTAACGTTCTCTTCCAGCTTGGGAGCCATTAGGGTTTGAAGATTTAGTCTTGAGATGAGAGAAATGCTGACACAAGAGTTTAGGTCTCGAAACTTTGAAAGCGTGTCGACAATCAAAGACAGAACCCTATTTATACCTTTCTTGTTTGAATACGAACAGGCGGGATGAATTTCTAATGATGTGTCGACACTGTCAATAAGTGTCGACACTGACTTATAATGTCTCGACACTCATGTGTCGACATAAATTTAGTCAACAGATTTTATGTGTCGACACTTGGTTAAGTGTCGACACCAGTATACTCGACATGTGTCGAGACTTTATTTAGAAAAATTCTGAGTAAAACTTAAGTGTCGACACTTTATTGGATGTGTCGACACCTACTCGACATGTGTCGACACTAACATTCTGAAGTGTCGACACTAACTTCCTAGATGTGTCGACACCATTTTCCTGAAGTGTCGACACTTACTATTCTGTGTCGACATAGACTTGTCTATGTGTCGACACCTTTTTACTTAGCCAATTTTTGTTCTGTATACTTAGTCTAAATTTATCATACCTAGTTCAATTTTGAACCTATTAAACTTAGCTTCTTCTAAGGGCTTAGTAAACATATCAGCTATCTGATTATCTGTTTTAACATATTCAAGTGCAATATCATTTCTTTCTACATGCTCCCTAAGAAAGTGATATTTTATCTCAATATGTTTAGTTCTACTATGTGATACAGGGTTATTAGCTATGGAAATAGCACTTGTAGAATCACAATAAAGTGGAGTTCTACTTACCTGACATCCATAGTCTTCTAGCTGATGTTGAATCCACAGAAGTTGAGCACAGCAACTTCCTGCAGCTACATATTCTGACTCAGCTGTGGAGATGGCCACACTGGTTTGCTTCTTACTACTCCATGAAATGAGTCTTCCACCTAGGAACTGACAGGATCCAGTTGTGCTCTTTCTATCTTCTTTGCATCCTGCAAAGTCTGCATCTGAATAGCCTGTTAGATCAAAATCTCCATTCCTAGGGTACCAGAGGCCTAGATAGGATGTGCCCTTTAGATATCTCAAGATTCTCTTGACTGCAGTCAAGTGAGACTCTTTGGGGCAGGCTTGATACCTAGCACAAACACATGTAGCATACATAATGTCAGGCCTACTTGCAGTCAAGTAAAGTAGGGAGCCAACTATCCCTCTATACAAGGTTTCATCCACATGTTTCCCTGCATCATCCTTGCTTAGAGACATACTTGACCCCATAAGAGTCTTCATGGTACTGGAGGAATCCATACCATATTTCCTTATGAGTTCTAGGGTGAACTTTGACTGACATATGGACAAGCCACTTTCAGTCTGTTTAACTTGGAGACCCAAGAAAAACTTCAGCTCTCCCATACTACTCATCTCAAATTGACTTTGCATAAGCTTTGCAAACTTTTTGCAAAGGCTACTTTCAGTAGACCCAAATATAATGTCATCTACATATATTTGGACAAGTATTACTTTGCCTCTAGATTCCCTAAGGAATAGAGTCTTATCTATTTTCCCCCTTGTGAACTTGTTCTCAATGAGGAAACTAGATAGGGTTTCATACCAAGCTCTAGGAGCTTGCTTTAACCCATACAATGCTTTCCTAAGTCTATAGACATAATGTGGAAGAGTAGGATCAACAAAACCTGAAGGCTGCTCCACATATACTTCTTCTTTTAAATTACCATTAAGGAATGCTGACTTCACATCCATTTGGTATACTTTGAATCCTTGGTAGGTTGCATAGGCCAAGAACATCCTTATGGCTTCCAGTCTGGCTACTGGAGCAAAGGTTTGATCAAAATCAATACCTTCTTCTTGCCTATATCCTTTTGCAACCAGTCTTGCCTTATTCTTAATGATGACTCCTTGTTCATCTAACTTGTTTCTGTAGATCCACTTTGTTCCTATCACATTGTGATCTTTAGGCTTAGGAACTAAGTCCCAAACCTTGCACCTCTTGAACTGGTTTAGCTCTTCCTGCATAGCTTCAGTCCACTGTGGATCTTGTATTGCTTCTTCAAATTTCTTTGGTTCTATTTGAGACAGAAAACTTGAATATACTGCAGCATTCTGATTTCTGCTCCTTGTCTGAACACCTTGTCTTGGATCTCCAATGATCAGCTCCACTGGATGATCTCTTAGATGCCTGTTGGCTGGAGGCATCCTTACTTCTGGTTGTACTTCTTCAGCATCTTCATCATGCTGAGTTCCTTGAACTTCTTCAGCTCCTGGTACATGTAGTTCTCCCCCTGGACATAAGCCATCTTCTTCTACTTGCTGTCTTGCAGCAGGTACATCTTCCATGGTTAGCTTGTCCATCTTCTTAGAAAGACCTGAGGGGCTGCACACACTACTAGACAACTCATTGTTAATTAGTTGTGACTCATCAAAAACTACATGCACAGATTCCTCTACAACTTGTGTAGTCAAGTTGTAGACTCTATAAGACTTACTATTACTGCTGTACCCAACAAACACTCCCTCTTGGGATTTGGCAGCAAACTTAGTTAAGTAAGTCTTCCCATTGTTAAGTATGAAGCATTTACAACCAAAAATCCTGAAATAGGATAGGTTTGGTTTCCTGCCTTTCACTACTTCATAGGGGGTCTTGTTTAACCTTTTAGTGATGGTAGCCCTATTAATCACATGGCATGCAGTGTTTACTGCTTCAGCCCAGAAATATTCTGGCAGTGATGAATCACTTAATAGGGTCCTACCAGCTTCTATCAAGGTCCTATTTTTCCTTTCAGCAATGCCATTTTGCTGAGGTGTTCTAGGTGAAGAGAATTCTTGAAATATCCCATAGTCTTCACATAGTTTTGTCATACTTTCAGATTGAAACTCTGTACCATGGTCACTTCTAATTTTGACCACTGTACAGTTCAATTCATTCTGAATTTGCCTAACAAAACTGTGGAAGACACTAGGTGTTTCAGATTTCTGCTTTAAGAAGAACACCCAGGAAAACCTTGAGTAGTCATCAACAACTACAAAGGTGTAGACCTTCCTACCTAAGCTGTGAACTGGCATTGGACCAAATAGATCCATATGCAAGAGGTATAAACACCTCACAGCATCCTTGTTGTCAATGCTTCTAAAGGTGGATTTAGTCAGCTTGCCCTTTTGACAAGCTGAGCAAATGCCATCTTTGACACACTTAACTTGAGGACCATTCCTCACTAACTCTTTACTAAAGAGTTTGCCAATAGTCTTGTAATTAAGATGAGCAAGCCTCTTATGCCACTTGACACATTGAGAGACTGTCTCATCAGCTACAAGACAAACTGGAGAACTATTGTTCTCAACCATAATGTCTAAACAATAGACATTTCTCTTCCTATAACATGTCAAAATGATCTTTTGATCACTTGACCTCTTGATATGACAACCATTTTTAACAAATGAGATGTCATACCCTACATCACTTAATTGACTTATACTTATAAGGTTGTGTTTCAACCCTTTAACATAAGCCACTTGAGTAATGGTAACTAAGTTGGAGGATATGTTACCAAACCCTTTGATGATTCCTTTTTCTGAACCACCAAAGGTCACCTTTGGACCATTTTTGATTGGGATGTAGTCCTTCAGTAGTCCCCTAGTTCCAGTCATGTGTCTGGAACATCCACTATCCAAGTACCATATAGGGGTATGGCCACTTGGATTCTCCTGCAAAACAAATTAATGAACCTTAGAACCCAATGGTTTCTTGGGTCCTTGGTAACTGTTAGCTTGCAACTTAACAAGGCTACCTACAGGCTTTCCATCAGGTATCTTGTTACTACCTTTGGCACTAACATTGTGCCAACAGTCCAAAGCAAAGTGGCCAACCTTGCCACAGCACCAACATTCAAATTTGTTGTACCTTTGCTTAGGTTCTGACTTAGCTGTCTTAACTACAGCAGTCTTGTTGAATGTTGGGGCTTTGCCCTTGGACTTGGACTGATCCTGAACAGTCCTAGCTGGATTAACAAAACCTAGTCCAGTCTTTCCTTTATGATGAACAAAATCATCAATCAAGGGTAGCACTGATTTAGGTTTTGAAAACCTAGCTGCTAGCTCTTTCTCCTTCTGAAGATTAATCTCCAGTTTCTTAATTTGATCATTCTTAAATGTAATGGTACCCATCTGAATCACAGTAATGTATTTCAGCCTGGCCACTTCATTCAGTTTTTGATCATAATTCTTCTCATAATCTATTGCAGCTGCCTTGAGATCAGCAATTTCCTTGGCCAAATTTTTGGCTAGGGTCTTGCTTTTCTTATAGGCTTGCAATAGTACTTGATATTCATCTAGGAGTTGATGAATATCTCCCTCAGACTCAGATATATTCTCATCATTTGATGAAGAATAATCTGACTCTGAACTAGAACTGAAATCAGAACTTTGAGTTAAACCTTGTACCTGACTGGGTCCTGGCTGCTCCAGGTTTTTGGTACTTTCAGTCAAAGCCATCAGTCCTTGGCTTTGATAGTCTTCTTGCTCATAGATAGATTCCATGATCTGCATAAACTCTTCTTCTTCTTCAGCAAATAGCCCAATATAGGCTTCAGCATCTGTCTCAGTGTCTGAAGAAGACATATCTGAAAGAGTCTTCTCATTCTTTGCAACAAAGGACTTCTCCTTCTTTCCTTTGAAGTGTGTTTTCTTTTTGTCACTGGATTCTTTCCTTCTTTCAGGACAGTCTGCAATAACATGGCCCTGTCTATTGCAGCAGTAACAAATTATCTTGGATCCAGTTGCCTTACTAGTCTTGGTCCTTTTCTTGTCCTTCTTTGAAGGCTTCTTTTCCTGATACTGAACATCTTTCCCTTTGGAAGATGAAGGTCTAGACCTCCACTGTTTCTTCTTAAGGAACTTCTGAAAATGTCTGGTGAATGCAGCAAAGTCTTCATCACTTTCACTGCTTGTAGATTTTGTACTTTCTGACTCTTCAGATTCTGATTCAACTACCTCTGGAGGAGGAGTTGATGACTTGGTCCTGCTCTTTCTGGGTACATCTGACTTAAAGGCAACAGTCTTTTCTCTGTATTCAGTCCTTGTTGACTTTTCTTCTTCTTTTCTTACTGACAATTGCATCTCATAAGATAACAACTTGCCAAAAAGTGTGGGAGGAGGAATTTCTCCCAACTTTGCCATTTCTCTGATGGCACAAATCTTGGTGTCCCAGTCTTTGGTTAGGGACCTTAAGAATTTATCATTCAACTCATAGTTTGTGAACTCTCTTCCATATGACATGAGTTCATTTACAATTCTATAAAATTTCTTGTAGCATTCAGTGATGCTATCTCCTCTTCCTTGCCTAAAGCTCTCATATTCTTGATTAAGCAAGGACTTCCTATCTTGCCTTACTTCTTCAGAACCTTCCATATAGACAATGAGGGTGTCCCACATTTCTTTTGCAGTTTTACAGTGAATAAGGTTCTGGAAGGTGGCATCATTAATTGCACTAACTATTATATTCTGTGCTCTTTTGTCCATGGTTGCTAGGACAATCTCATCCTTGGTCATTTCAGAGAAATCCTTTGGAGTCCTCTGATTTGCATCCAATACTGAAATCTTCATGGGCACATATGGCCCTTCTTTGACTGTGATGTATATCCTAGGATCAGAGGCTTCCATAAAAAGCCTAACCCTCTCTTTCCAGATCCCAAAGATCTCTTTTCTGCATATAGGTAGTTTCATTGAACCCAACTCCTTATGATTCTCTGAAGAACCCATGTTCTTGATTTTCTTGAAACTGTTTCCTGTTTTCTGACTTATACTGAATCTGCCAAACTGGATCTCCTCAGACAGTTAGTCCTGATTTTGAGGAACCTCCCTCTGATACCACTTGAAAGATATGGTACCTAAACACCTAGAGGGGGGGTGAATAGGTGACCTAATCCTTTTCTAACTTTTGTTTGGCAGTCAACAGTTTATAACACAGATTTCTGAATAAGTTATCACAGCACACAGCAATTCTCAACACAGTACAATCACAGCACAGAATACACAAGATTTTATAGTGGTTCCCCAATCTTTGGGTACATCCACTTTCCCCCTTCGCCTATCTAGCAGTGTACTAGATTCGGCCAAACTTCTCCACTAGCTCAGAACCCAACAAGGTTCCTTCCTCAGGCCCAAAGCCTTACACTCAGCCAAAAGGCCTACACTCAGCCACCCAGGCCTACACTCAGCCAATTAAAGGCCTACACTCAGAGTTCTTCAACTCCTACACTCAGGCACCAAGCCCTACCCTCAGCCTTTATAAAATAGGCTTACAATCACTCAGATCCAATGGATCTTACAAGTTTAAAATAGAAATTACAAATGCTAACTCTACAACTCAGAAAGGATGAGAGGAGTTGAGAGTTCCTTGAAGAGTTCTTGGAAGAACTCAGCTTGATCCAAACTGACTTAGCTTTCTTCAAAGCTTCTTGAGTAGAACTGAATTAGTCTGAATCTTCTGCAGTTAATCCTTGATCTCTGCTTCTTGAAATCCAGATGACTCTGAATTCTTCTTCACAGCCTTAGTTCCAAAGACTGAATCCTTGGTTGGAGCTCTCTCTCTCCAACTACTTAGATCTGCAGTTGGACTGCCTGATCTTCTTGTGTTGATCCTCTGTGTATCACTTCTTGATTTAGTCTGATCAACTACTTCAATTATTCTCACAACAAGTAATGATTGTGAACAACTTAACCACTTCACTTCATCATTCTGTAAACTGTGGGTGCCTATTTATAGGCTTCCTTCATGGTAACCGGCTGATCCGGTTTATAACAGACTTTTGACTTCACTGACAGTTGCTGTAGACCGGCTGGATTGGCAGCTGTCATGTCAACCAGTCACTTCTTGAAATCTCACTAACTTGTCAGATAGTGTCGAGACTTTCTGTTCTTAAGTGTCGACACTTATAGACCAAGTGTCGACACATGTTGTGTAAGTGTCGACACAAGTCTACAAGGTGTCGACACAGTTCCTTGTATGTCTCGACACAGTTACTTCTGCATGTGTCGACACTGAAATTGAGTGTCGACACAAGTATTTGTACTTCATTCTTTATCTGTATTCTTCTAAGTGTCGACACAACTCCAAGTGTCGACACTTTCTGATGTTGACTCAGCTCTACTAGGTGTCGACACTTCTGCTAAGTGTCGACACAGCTTTTCTGCATCCTTCTACACTGAGTGTCGACACAGCTCCAAGTGTCGACACTTTCTGACTGGTGTCGACACTTCTTCCCAGGTGTCGACACAATGACTCCAAGTGTCGACACTGCATGTCTGGGTGTCGACACAAGCTTTCTCAAGTGTCGACACTTTGCCTCTGGGTGTCGACACATGGACTTAGAAATTTTCAGCTTCAGTCCAGTGTATGTCTAACCTGCACAAGTAACTCAAACAAACATCAAATACATTCTGATGTATATCATTGAGTTAGGTGAGGCTTCTTCAAATCAGGTACATTTGACCAATGTACCCAACAGATATTGGAGAGCGTCGAGCTCTGTTCGACGATAGTTCAGAGAACAAAATCATCGAGCGCCGTTCGATGATCGTTGACCGGAAGAGATAGTTCAGACTATTTGACAAGCGCTGAACTCAGGTCGACGATTTCGGAAATCGTCGATCTCCGTTCGACGATCTTGGGGGAAATCGTCGAGCGCAGTTCAGAGACCAGAAAAACACTCTAGACACTAAGAAAAATCAAGATGTTTGCATAGTCTTGATCAATTTTAAACTTTTAAAATCTTGGATATTATTTTAGATCTCCTCCATCTAACATTCCTAACTGATTTAGGAAGAAGGTGTGTTTATTTTCATCTAAGGGTTTGGTGAAAATATCTACCCTTTGTAAATCAGTTGGGATATATTGCAGTTCAATTTTATTCTTCTCAACATTATCCCTTAAGAAGTGATGCCTAATTTCTATGTGTTTTGTCCTACTATGGAGGACTGGATTTTGAGCTATAGAAATAGCATTGGTATTATCACAAAAGATTTTTGACTTCTCTAAGTTGTACCCATAGTCTAGGAGTTGGTTTTGAATCCACAATATTTGTGAACAACAACTGCCTGCAGCCATATATTCAGCTTCAGCAGTTGAAGTTGACACAGAAGTTTGTTTCTTACAAAACCAAGAGACAAGTCTGTCACCAATTAACTGACAAGTTCCACTGGTGCTTTTCATGTCAATTCTGCATCCAGCATAATTAGCATCAGAAAATCTTGTTAAATCAAATGCTGAATCTTTTGGATACCAGAGACCTAGATTTGGACAGCTTTTAACATACCTGAGAATCCTCTTTACTAGTGTTAGGTGTGACTCTCTAGGGCTTACTTGGAACCTAGCACATATACATGTAGCAAACATTATATCTGGTCTACTGGCTGTAAGGTACTGTAAAGAGCCAATCATTGCTCTATATGTTGTCTGATCAACAGGTTTCCCATGTTCATCAGCATCCAATATAGCATTAGTAGGCATAGGTGTTTTCATGCAAGATGCTTCAGACATGCCAAATTTCTTAACCAATTCATTTGTATACTTGGTTTGAGAAATATAAATGCCTTCAGCATGTTGTTTGACTTGCAATCCTAGAAAGAAGGATAGCTCACCCATGCTACTCATTTCAAATTTAGAATGCATTAGGTTGGAGAACCTTCTGCACAATTTTGAATCAGTAGAACCAAAAATAATATCATCTACATAAATCTGTACTAGTAGGGTATGAGACTTATGGGTTCTAATGAAAAGAGTTTGGTCTACTCTACCCCTTATAAATCCATTTTCCAGAAGGAAGCATGCTAGGGTCTCATACCATGCTCTAGGAGCTTGCTTGAGACCATATAATGCTTTGTTCAACTTAAAAACATAATCAGGATAAGTTAGAGAGATAAAACCTGGAGGTTGTCTGACATATACTTCTTCTTTGATGTCGCCATTGAGAAATGCACTTTTAACATCCATCTAATATACCTTGAAGCTTTTATGTGCTACATAAGCTAAGAAAATTCTGATGGCTTCCAATCTTGCAACTGGTGCAAAAGTTTGGTCATAGTCTATACCTTCTTCTTGAGAATATCCTTGAGCAACTAGCCTTACCTTGTTCCTTACAATTACTCCTTCATCATCCAATTTGTTTCTGAACACCCACTTTGTTCCAACAATGGAGTGATCCTTAGGCTTTGGCACTAGTTCCCAAACTTTGTTCCTTTCAAATTGATGCAACTCTTCTTGCATTGCAATGATCCAGTGTGAATCTTGCTCTGCATCTTGAATGGACTGAGGTTCAATTTGAGATAGAAAGCAAGTGTGCAACAGGTTTTGGTTGACCTGATTTCTGGTTTGCACACCAGCTGAGATGTCTCCAATTATTTGGGAAATTGGATGGTCTCTTGATGTTACTAAATCAACAGGGGGTGTTGATTGTTCACCAACCTATGTTGTTGTTTCCTCTTGTGGTACAACAACTGGCTCTTCAAGTTGTTTTTCTTCAATATGTTGAATGCTTTCTTCATCTTCACTTCTTTCCTCTTTTTGAGTAACCTGTAACTTGTTCAATTCTTCAACAAGAGAATGTTCCTGCAAAGGTTCTATGGTAGAAGTGTTCTTCTCCTTGAAAGACATGTTAGATTCATCAAATGATATATGAACAGATTCTTCAATTTTAAGAGATGATTTATTATAAACCCTATAAGCCTTACTGATCATGGAGTATCCCAGAAACACTCCTTCATCAGTTTTAGCTTGAAATTTTGTTAAATATCTCTTGTCATTATTGTGTATATAGAAAATGCAACAAAAAACTCTAAAATAATCAACTTTAGGTTTCTTCCCTTTGAGTAATTCATAGGGAGTCTTTCCCTTTAGTTTATGTATCAAACATCTATTCAGCACATAGTTGGAGGTGTTTACTGCCTCTGCCCAAAAGGATAGAGGAAGGTGAGCATCTGACAACAATGTAGTGGCAGATTAAATAAGGGTTCTATTTTTCCTTTCAGCTACCCCCTTTTGTTGAGGAGTTCTAGGAGCTGAGAAAGTATGCCTGATCCCTTCACTCTGACAGAACTCTTGCATAAGAAGAGAATCAAACTCTGTCCCATGATCACTTCTGATCAGGGCAATGTGAGTATTGAACTCAATCAATATGCATTTGAGAAACTCTGTCAAACACTTAAAATTATCAGACTTCTTCCTCAGAAAGAACACCCATGTGAATCTAGAGAAGGCATCTACAACTACTAAAGTGTAAGATTTCCCTCCTAGGCTTTGTACTGTAATGGGTCCAAAAAGATCCATGTGTAACAGATACAAGATCCTAGGTGAATCACTCTTATTAAGTGACTTAAAACTATTTTTAGTTTGCTTGCCTAATTGACAAGCCATGCAGAGTCCTTCCTTCTTGTAGGGGCCAGAAGGTAGTCCTCTAACAAGGTTGTCCTTGTATAGCCTAGCAATAGTTCTAAGGTTTAAGTGTCCTAGCCTCTTATGCCATAAAATATTAGGTCTACAGACAGAATTGAATAGGCAAATGTTTACATCTGTTGAAAGAAAATCTACTAGATAGATGTTACCTTTCCTTTTACCTGTCAACACAGTTGTGTTGTCCTATGACTTGATCTTGCATAATGCTTTGCTAAAAGTCACCTGGTAGCCTTCATCACATATCTGAGTGATGCTTATTAAGTTGTGCTTCAGTCCTTCCACATAAGCTACCTTCTTGAATGTTACTGTTCTAATTTGGACTGCACCATATCCTTTAGTTTGTCCAAAGTTTGAATCACCAAAAATAACTTTGGGTCCAAGCTTGGCTTTAAAGGATGTGAGGTTGTCCTTGTTTCCTATCATGTGCTTAGAGCACCCAGTATCCAAGTACCATTGCTGGTTTGATGTTGGATAGGTCTTCACCTGCACATAAAATAATTCATTTGTTTTTGACCCAGTTTACCTTGGGCCTAGGTTGATAACCTTTAAACTTAGAAAAAAAAGACATCCCAGGTTGACTCTTATAATCTTCAGGATGATATCTCCTTGGAGGTATTATCCATTCACTATAAGGGTTAAAGATTTGGGATGAAGGACCCCTAGGATTGGATTTTGATTTGCCCTTGAAGGAATTTCCAGAGCTCTGATCTCTGTTCGACGATCGTGGAGCTGCGTTCGACGATCTTGGGTCAGATCGTCGAGCTCCGTTCGACGGTCGACTATGGCAGAGTTCAGGAACTTGAGATCGTCGACCTGAGTTCGACGATTTTGCCTGAGATCGTCGATCTGCGTTCGGCGATCATCGAGCTCCGTTCGACGATTTCTGCTGGAACTTAGTTTTCTTGGGCAGATCAGAATATTTCCTAGCTACCTCTACAACTCCCTTTCCTTTATCAGAAATGAACTTGATTGGGGTTGTTAGAACTATAGGTTGGCTGGATGAAGCACCCAAGCCCAGTGTACTATTAAATCTGGAGTTCACTGTGCTTGTGATGTCCATCAGCTTGATACTTCTCCCATTAAGGGATTCTTCAAGCTTCTTGGCCTCTAATAACTCACCTTTCAGTGAAGCTATCTGCTCCCTACAGCACTCCAACTCCTTAGAGAGTTTGAGGTTTTCTGACTTTAAGGAATTATGTTCAGATAATTGATTTCTGAGAGAAATAATTTCCTTCTCGGATTTTAGCAGGTCTAAACATAATGCTTTAAACTCAGATTTAAAGTCCTCTGAATTGAAATCAAATGAACTAATTACCTGGTCTTCTTCAGGTTGAGTCTCTGAGTCTGACTCTGACTCTTCTTCATCTGAATTATGTTGTGAGGCATTGATTGCCATCATGCAGAACTCCTTCTCTTCTGCATCATCTTCATCATCACTGGAGCTGGATGAGGCTTCTGACTCCTCTTCAGTCTCACTCCAGGATTCAGCAACGAATCCCTTTCTTGTGTGTTTGTTTTTGCATGAGGAGGGTTTGTCATTGCCATTCCTCTTGAAGACTTTCTCCTTTCTTCTTTCTTTCTTGTCCCTTCTGTCCTTGTTTTTGTTTTCTGGACAGTCAGGTACAATGTGCCCTGGTTTCCTGCAACCAAAGCAGACAATTTCCTTATTATTTGACTTATCATACCTTGGATTATCATGCTCCTTGTATGATCTCTTTCTGAAGTCCTTTCTGGCCATCTTGTAGAATCTTTTGGCCAATAGACTGAGCAGCTCATCATTGCCTGTGACTTTGTCTTCAGGCTGATCTTCAGTTGCTTTGAAGTATTGTCTTCTCTTTTCTTGTGGCTGGTGAGCCAGCCTTCTGCTCTTCTTCTCTGTTCTTAATGAGCAGCTCATAAGATTTGAGCTTGCCCAAAAGAGCTTCTGTGGTGATCTCATTCAAACTTCTGGCATCCTTGATTGGCCAGATTCTTGAGTCCCAAGTGCTTGGGAAGCACATTAGGATTTTGTCATTCAGTTCAGTCAGTGAGATCTCCTTATCCAAGGTCTTGAGTTCATTGACTATCAGACTGAGTCTATGATACATATCTCCAACTGACTCAGCTTCTCCCTTCTTGAAATTCTCATATTGGGATATGAGGTGAGATCTCCTGTCCTTTCTTTCATCAGCTGAGCCTGAGACTATTTCAGAGAGTTTACCCCAGATTTTGTTTGCTGAATTGCATTCAGCCACCTTTTGAAAGATGTCATCAGACATGGTCTGGGCTATGATATTCATAGCCTTTGCATCAGCTACCTTCCATTTCTTGATATCAGCATCTATTCCTGATGGAGGTGGAACAACATTTGTACTTGAGTTCTCTGGAGGTCTTGGGCAAACTGTCAAAACAGAATTAAAAATATCCTCGTCAATAGAATTCATGTATAATCTAATCCTTGCTTTTCAAAGTACAAACTTGGACAGATTGCACACTGGAGGTCTGGTGCTAGCATAATCTTTGTTTTGGGCCATGATTTGTGAAGAAATAATCTAATACTAAAATCTACAGCAAGCAGATCTAACTAGGTATTTTTGGGGTTCAGGTGATAGCCTGTGCAACCACCAAGGTGTGGTATGTTTAACCAACCTCCCTCTGATACCAATTGAAAGTGCAGCTAGATCTGATATACTCTAGAGGGGGTGAATAGAGTATATGGTGATTGAAAACTTTTTACAACAATTGTTGTAATCTGAGTGAACAGGGAAGCAACTATTAATCTAATCACAAAATAACCTACAATAGAAATTAATCACAGATCTAAACTAATCACAGAACAATCACAGCCAGAAACAAAAGATAAAGACAAGAAAGCCAGAAGACACAAGGAGCTATAGTGGTTCCCCTAAACTTGGGTACATCCACTCTTCTACCACCCTAGGTAGGAATCCACTGCAGGATGAGTTGATCAGGTGTCTTGGGCACCAATGAGCTTTTGATAAGGTGCTCAAAAACAAAATCAGATTTTTTGATTAGGTGTCTTGCCACCAATGAGCTTTTGATAAGGTTCTCAAAAACCAAGCTCAAACTTTTGAAGGGAGTTTGAAAAACCCTTTACAGAGATGGGGATGAGAGAGTTATGGAAGTCTTCTCTTTCTCAAAGCAACTAAGAAGACTATGTGAATTTGATGTTGTCAAAGCTCCCCCTGAGTTCTTGAGATGTTCAGGAAATGAAGCTTTGCTGTAGGGTGATATGCCTTCAGAAGTTGATCTCCAGCAAATGATAATTTCAGCAACAGCTAAAATGTTAGGTGTCTGGAGTCTTTGAAAGATGTTGGCCTTGAACACTTGAATCACAAGAGATCTGAAGGTTTCAGATTTGTTGATCTCCTTTGGTGTGTGTTCTTGAGTGAATTCTTTTAGCTCTTTCTCTTGTGAACAGTTTATGTTGAGAAAGATGTTGTTCCAGAGAATATTGTTTCTTGTTCTTCTTGTCTGTGTTTATCTGTGTTGTGTGTTCTGGTTGTTAGAGAGATTCAAAAATCTTGTGTTTTATTCCCTGCTTCTGAATAGAAAATCATCCTCTGTCAAGAATAGCCCTTAGCATGTCATTAATTGCATCCTTAATTGCAAATGACTTCTGGGGAAAGTCCAAAGAAACATTCCTTGATAGTCCCTTGAAACTTGGTCCAGAATAAATGAAAACGGCTAGAAAATCTTCTGAATTAATTGTTGAATAACTCCTTAACTGTTCTGAATTTTAATCTTGAAAAATCCTTTAACTCATCAGAAAAACGTCAAACTGAGCTCTGCTATCGTCGAACTGAGCTCAGCGATTTGGACTTAGACAGCAACAGAGATCGTCGATCTGAGCTCAACTATCGTCGAACTGAGCTCAGAGATAGAGAATCAATACTGAGTCAAGACCGTCGAACTGAGCTCAAAGATCGTCGAATGGACTTCGACGATTTGTTGAAGTTGAGCTCAGCGATCGTCGAATGGAGTTCGACGATCCGTCGAAGTTGAGCTAGACGATCGTCGATTGGAGTTCGACGATTCGTCGTACTGAGCTCGACGATATGACTTAGTCTTCAAACTAAAAATCCTTGGTCTTGAGGGCAGCTTCCAAACCTAGACTTCTAACCCTTAGACTCAATTCTAATTGACCTTTAGATCTATACAGGAGGTCAAAAATAGGTTTCCTAAAGACATAGTGATCCTGACCCAAATTAGTAATAGGGTGTTCCAACACACCCAAGCCTAGCTTGCCATTAAGTCTGGCATTAATAGTGCTTGTGGTGTCCATCAGCTTGAGGCTTCTTCCATTGAGAGTTTCCTCAAGTTGTTTAGCCTCACAAAGCTTAGTTTTTAGCAGTGTTATTTGTTCATTAGCTAAACACAATTCATCCTTTAACCTATTATTTTCAGAGTTAATATTTTCTAAATTTCCTAGTTTCTCCCTAAAAGTTTTAATCTCTTTTTCTAAGTTAATTAGGTCAATACACATTGTTTTAAATTCAACTTTAAAAGAATCTGAATTGTAATCAAAGGAAGACAATACCTTGTCAGCTTCAGAATCTGAAGCTTCTTCATTGTCTGAGTCCTCCTCTTCTGAATGGCTCCTGGAAGCATCAATTGTCATGAGGCAAACCTCCTTGGCCCTTGCTTCTTCCTCATCTTCACTGGAGCTGGAAGATGTTGATTCTTCTTCAGTCTCACTCCAGGTTTCATCCACAAAACCTTTCTCCTTCTTCTTGTATTTGCTGGAAGAAGGTATGTTGTTGTACTGTCTCCTGGTATCCTTTTCTCTTCTCTTTTCTTTCTTCTGATTCTCTGGACACTCAGAGATGAAGTGCCCAGGCCTCCTGCATCCAAAACACATGACTTCTTTGGTTGGTGTCTTATCATATCTAGGCTTGTCATCCTGCCTTGATGACTTCCTCTTGAAATCCTTTCTTTCCATATTATAGAATCTTTTGGCAAAGAGACTCATGAGTTCTTCATTTGTTGAAGGAGTATCTGTCTCATCAGCATCTTTGAAAGCAATGTTATGCTCTTTTCTTGCTAGAGGGGGTGTTCTTTGCTCAACTGCCTCCCTGGATTTAATCAGCTGTTCATAGGAATTTATTTTGCCTAATAGAGATTCAATGGATATCTCATTTAAGCTTCTGGCCTCCTTGATGGGTCAGATCCTTGAATCCCATGAGATTGGGAAGCACATAAGGTTCTTGTCATTTACTTCAGTCAAGGTGATTTCTCTATCTAAGGTCCTTAGCTCACTGATGATGGAGCTAAGCCTGTTGTACATAACTTCAATTGTTTCTGCTTCATCTTTTTTGAAGTTTTTATATTGTGTGATGAGGTTTGATCTTTTATCTTTCCTCTCATCTACTGAGCTAGCAATCATTTGTTTGAGTGAATCCCAGATTTCTTTTGCAGAGGTGCACTCAACCACCTTCTGAAAGATGTCATCTGACATAGTCTGAGCCAATGTGTTCATTGCCTTGGCATCAGTAATCTTTGTATTCTTCTGGGACTCAGTCCACTTAGGTGGTGGAACTATAGTAGTGCTTGTAGATATTGCAGAAGTTGAAGCTAGAGGGGGATCTGTCAAGATAGAGTTATATATATCCTCATCAATAGAATTCATGTATAATTTAATTCTTGCCTTCCAGATGGCAAACCTGTTAAGGTTGCAAACTGGAGGTCTGGTGCTTGCATAATCCTTGTTCTGTGTCATAGCTGTGTATATAAATCTAAATGGGAATAAGAATAAAATTTAGATCTAACAAAGGACCTTTGGTTCAAGGGTTAGCTTGTACAACCAAAGGAACCTCCTCTGTTACCAATTAAAAGTGAGTTGTTAGATCAGGAATACTCTAGAGGGGGGGGGGTGAATAGAGTATTTAAAGCTTATAAAATTTTCTGGCTATTGCTGACAAGTGCTAGTGTTGTAAGAAATAGATTAAAAGATAAAACATAGCAACAACTAACTAACAATCACAGCCACAGCAAGAAACAAAAGAAAGGGCAACCAGACGACACAAGAAATTTATAGTGGTTCCCCAACCTAGGTACATCCACTCTTCCACCACTCTGGTAGGAATCCACTCAGATTTTTGATCAGTTGCCTGACACCAATGAGCTTTTGATCAGGTGCTCAAAAGTCAAACCTCAAGTCTTTTGGTCAGGTGACTTATAACCAAGAATCACTTTTGAAGGGAGATGACAACGCTTTATACAGAGAGGGGTGAGAGGTGATGGTGTCTTCTATGTCAACAATCAGAGAGAGTACAAGTGGATATGATATTATCAAGTAGCTCCCCCTGAGATGTAGATAGTTCAGGGAAATCTAGAACTTTGTTGCAGGGTGATAGGCCTTCAGTCTTTAAGCCTTTATCAGAGAAATTTGCAGGACCTTCTTGACAGATGGAGTAGTTGTTGTCCTATAAAGTGTCCTGGAGTGATGAAGAAAGAAGTCTCTTGATTTAGATTGATTGTTCTTCTTCTTCAATAGGTGATCTGCCTCTGGCCTAGGGCTCCTTTTCTATATCAGAAAGCTGTGAAAGAATGATGGAGCAGAGAGACTCTTGAAGACAAACTGAATGTAATTTTCTATGTGTCTGTGTGTCTCTGTGTATGTTGTGTTCTTCTCTATGTGTATGATGTGTTCTTGTCTGTACTATTTTCAAGAAAAAAGAAAAATCTCTTTTATATCTTCTGAAGGAATCTGTCTTTCGAAATTTGAATTCCTCTGTTGCAATCAATGTTAACGGCCTAGAGAATAAACTACATTGATTTATTTCCCCAACTGTCCCTTGGAAAAATGCAAAATAATAATTCTGATGAAAACCTTGATCAATGCACCGTCCAACGGTAATATTCTGAGAATATTTTATCATTAATCATTCAGAAATTATTGCAATAGAATGAGGACAGAGGAAAGAAATACTAAGTCTGGAATCGTCGAACATATGACAGAAATCGTCGAGCTTAGTCCACAGTTCGTCGAGCTGAGTTGCTGTGTTCGTCGATTAGATAACTTCTATTCCTCGAGCTGAGTTCCAAGATCATCGATCTAATAACAGAACTGTACGCTTCAGAAACTTTGACTTTTCTGTGTCTGAAGTTCGTCGAGCTGATAACTGGCTTCGTCGATTGGAGATGACTCTGGACTTAGAAAAATTAAGAAGCTTCTGGTTGAAGTAAAGGATCCAGAAATCGTCGACCAGAGAACTAAGTTCGTCGACCAGAGTCTAGAGAACAACTAAACTTGGAATACTGAAGGTTGAGTCCAAAGATCATCGACCTGAGAATGATGTTCGTCGAGCTGTCTTGAGTGTGTCGACACAAGTCCTGTGTGTCGACACAGTTGGCTCAGGTGTCAATCTTGAGTGTGTCGACACAAGTCCTGTGTGTCGACACAGCTGACTTCTGGTGTCGACACAATTGGTGTCGACAGTTATTCTGTGTGTCGACACAATTCCTCTGTGTTTCGACATAGCCTTTCTGAAGTGTTGAAGTAAAGTGTCCAAAGTTCGTCGACCTGAGCACCAATTTCGTCGACAAAAGTCTGATTCTAAGGACTTAGAATATCTTGATGTTTTTTGAACTTGAAATGTTGTTGTAGCGTCCCAGCTTTCGTCGACCAAAGAATAAAGTTCGTCGAGCTCAGTTCAGAGAATTTTCTCTGAGATCGTCGAGCTGAGTACGACAATCGTCGACCTGAGTTCGACGAATGTCGAACTCATTTTACATTCTTTGAATTATTCTAAGTTTTGAGTCTCTGGCAGTCTTGTTGATAGCTGGTCCATGTGTTGTTGACTCTAAGGACTTGTCCTAGACTTTAGGACATAACTATGACCCTGGCTATACATTATGGGTCATATGATCCTAACTTAGTGAACTTAGCCCAAATCTTACTAGGGATCCAACAACGCGGTTTGGGCATTATGAGATCACGGTCATGCTGTTTGGGTTGACTAATACGCCATCCGTGTTTATGGATCTGATGAACTGGATGTTCAAAGACTACCTGGACCGTTTCGTGATAGTATTTATCGACGATATCTTGGTGAACTCGCAGTGTGAGGATGATCACTACAAGCATCTGCATATGGTGTTATAGACGTTGAGAAGGAATCAGTTGTATGCTAAGTTCTCTAAGTGTAAGATCTGGTTATCCTCAGTAGCGTTCCTTGGTCATATTGTTAGTGGAGAAGGGATAGCGGTGGATCCGGCGAAGATAGTGGCGATACGGGAGTGGCCTGTGTTGTCTATAGTGGAGGAAGTCCGGAGCTTTCTGGGGCTTGCCGGCTACTACATGCGCTTCGTAGAGAACTTCTCGCGGATAGCGCTACCACTCACGACGTTGATAAGGAAGGATCAAAAGTTTGTGTTGTCGCTGGAGTACAAGCAGGCTTTTGAAGAATTAAAGAGGCAGTTGACCACAACGCCTATTTTATGTTCGCCGAGTGGGACAAAAGGGTTTGAAATCTATAGTGATGCTTTGGTCAGTGGTTTGGGTTGTGTTCTGCTACTGCATGGGAGTGTGATAGCCTATGGTTCACGACAATTAAAGGTTCATGAGATAAATTATCTGGTTCACGACTTAGAATTTGCGGTCGTGATATTTGCTCTAAAGCTGTGGAGGCACTACTTGTACGGTGTGAAGGTCGATATCTACACCGATCATAAGAGCCTGAAGTACTTGTTAGATCAGAAGGACCTGAACATGAGTCAGCGGAGGTGGATGGAGTTCCTGGGGGAATACACCTTCGAGATACATTATGTGTCTGGGAAAGGAAATGTAGTGGCGAGTGAATTGAGTCACAGGGCTCCTGCGCAGGCCAACTAGTTATCGGTACATGATGAGAGTTTGGTCCGTGATTTGGAGGCATTAGAGATCTCATGCGTTGACAAGCAGACTAGTGCCGAGGCGAAATTGTATTGTACAGAGATGCGGTATGACCTAGCTGATAGGGTTCGACGGGCTTTGTTTCAGCATAGCAGTATGAAGCAGATCTTAGATGAATCTTGGGATGGGTTAAATTCCCAGATTGATGTTGAGGATGCACTGTAATGGAGGAACGGTCGCCTATGCGTCCCTAGTGCGGATAATCTTCGGGAGGAGTTGATGTATGAGGCTCATCATACCAAGTACTCAATCCACTCGGTGAATACGAAGTTGTTCTGGTGGCCATGATTAAAGAAGGATGTAGCACTTTATGTAGCCAAGTGTCAAACATGTGCCTTAGTGAAGGCGGAGTGCCAGAAGCCCAGAGGTTTCTTGAAGTCCTTGCCTATCCCTAAGTGGAAGTTCGACGACATTTTTATGGATTTTGTGCATGGTTTGCCAAAGTTGCAGAGGGGAAACGACGTAATCTGGGTGGTCGTAGATAGATTGACAAAAGTGTCGCACTTCATCCCGAACAGGAAGGAATATCCGGTGGAAACATTAGCGAAACTCTATGTGGATAATATTGTACGATTGCATGGTGTGCCCCGCAGTATTGTTAGTGATCGAGATGGACGCTTCACGTCTAATGACTGGAGGCTGCTGCATAGTCTGTTGGGAACTAAGTTGAGATTCAGCACAGTCTTTTATCCACAGACAGATGGTTAGACTGAGAGGGTAAACAGGATGATGGAAAACATGCTTTGCATGTGTGTCCTGGATTTCGGAAAGTAGTGGGAAGATCACCTATACATGGTGGAGTTTGCATATAACAACAGCTATCAAGAGAGTATTGGAATGGCACCTTTCGAGGCCTTGTATGGAGAAAGTGTCGCACGTTGTAGTCTTGGTTGGAGACAGGCGAGTCGAAGTTATTCAAATGTTAAGCGGTGGAAGATGCCACATCAATGATACATACAGTTCAGGAACGGTTGAAGATCGCTCAGGACAGGCATGAAAAATACTATAATGTCAAGTGTAGGAACGTGGAGTTTGGTGTTGGCGACTGGGTGTATTTGAAAATCAAGCCGTTCAAGGGTGTCTAGCGGGTTCGACGCTTGAAGAAGTTGAGTCTGAGATACCTTGGGCCGTTTGAAATCCTGGAGCGGGTTGGCGAAGCAGCGTATCGATTGAAGATGTCAGTGGAGTTGAGTGGGCTACATGATGTGTTCCACATATCGGTGTTGCGAAAGGTGGTGCAAGAGCCTTCGCAGGTCGTTGCGGTCGATCAAGTGTCGGTTGATTACGGGTTGACGGCAAAGGTCAAACCAGTACGTATTGAAGACTTTGAAGTCAAATGACTCCGCAACAAGGAAATACGAATGGTTAAAGTCCATTGGGATAATTGCGGACGTGAGGAGCTTTCATGGGAGCGAGAGCAGACTATGTTGGAGGAATACCCTGAGTTATTCCACTCAGGTAACTTTGAAATTTTGTGGACCTTTACATAATTTCGGGACGAAATTCTTTAAAGGGGGGAGATTTGTAACACCCCGAAAATCATAATCGAACCAGTCGCGTCCTAAGGAATTTTTGGTGCCTTAATAGGGGTATAAGGCCTAGGAAACGGGTGTGTCCAAGGTCGTGTCTTCATCTGTATTGGTCGGCTGTGTAGAGAAAAGGACACGACAGGAAACACGGTAACGACACGGGCGTGTCAAGCGTGACATGGGCGTGTGCATACCCGTATCACCACCCGTGTTCCCAAGGGACGTGATAGTTGGCGTGGCAGTTATCTATGACAGGCCCCTAGGATACAGGCGTGTCAGGACACGATACGGGCATGTTAGGTTGAGATACGGGCATGTCTTGACCTGTGTCCTTTTCTGTGCTCGACAATCGTGCCTAGACAGGGGCACACGGCCTGGGGCACGGTCATGTGCAAGGTCATGTTCGGCCCAGTATTGAGGAGGTTTCGTCGGATCTGAGCCGTTCGTTTTCTTTAAATAAGATCTGACGGCCCAGGTGTGTTCCTGCTTTGTTAAGGCCGAGAATTGAGGATTAATTCCTCATTTTCTCTTAAGCACTCTCTTTCTAAGGAGTTAGAGAGAGGAGAGAGCAAGGAGGAAGGAAGAGGAGGATTCCGGCCGCCGGGGGAGCATCGGAGCACCGAATCGAGAACCGAGACCGGATCCACAGAGGAAATTCACTTGCGAAGCTTTCCATCCGGATAGATCCCCATGGCGCAAAAGCGAACTACAAGGGTAACGATTCTCTACTCGAGCATGTGAAGCTCTATTTCTTTTGCATAAGGAAACTCGCTCCCGCGAGTGTGTGGTGAGTGTGCGGAGTTCCTTGGGATTGACGTGAATAGTCCCTTTGTGTTGCATATAGAGTCCGGAACCGAAGTACAGACATAGGCATTGTGTGTGAAGCCTACCCGGACGTGTTGGACTGGATCGGTGATGTTTCATATTGTATGGTTTGCCGGAGAAGACTCTGTGATTTGTGTTTTCGGGTCTGTACACGGTAGATTACGGCAGGGATCCTTGGGGATTAACTCCAAGGCGCACTCGAAAAACTGAGCGGAAACGTAGTTCTGCTACCTTGGCGGTCGGGGAGCCAGCATTGAACATAAATGGGTTATGTGATGTTTGGAAATGTTTTGGGATCCGAGAGAAGCTTGGCCCGTGCGGACGTCTTAAGGTGACTAAGCGGAGTGAGCAACGGGCAAGTGGAATCGGACCTGGGCTATGTGGTTCGGTGCTAGAGACCCATAGAGAGACTGGCCATTGGCATAGTCAGGAGTCTTAGACCGTGGTCAGAAAGACTAAAATATTCACGATGTTTCCATCCCGGGGATGGTGGTGAAGCCACGGAATTGACCGGATTCACCGTTAATGTGCCCTGAGTGCACGACGTATTTGGTCGTATGAGCCTACACCTGTGGCGAAGTATGTTTGTGCTTTATTGTTTAGCTGGGCTAATGAAATGCAGGGAAGGAGCATCGCCATCCCGAGTAATGGGCGGGGTTGTTATAATTTGGTCGGCTTTGGCTGACCGTTACTTTGTATGCCACCGTGCGGTGGAATATTGCGTGCAGGTGCTGCAGAGCCAAGTACCAAATAGCGGACTGAAGCCCATGTTGCTGAGCTGGCCCTCGAAGGCCAAAGCGAATCGTTGTTTTATTTTTGTCATGTGTGGCCGGCCTGCGAGCCGATGTACGTAAATCATTAAGTTGTTAAGTAAACTCTTGTAAGGCCATAAGGCCAAGTTCTTTCAGTGTATTTGTTATTTCATTCCTATAGTAGTATGTGGACATTCCTGATAGTTGTTATTCAATTATGGGTTCTTTCCAACTGCTTAAAAGCTTCTGCTAGAATGTTCTGTGTTAGGGCGAGCAGTTAAGGTTGGATTTTTAATATTCTTATATAACCCTTCCGACTGTCCGTGGTATATGGCGTCGGGTTCCAGCTGGACCTTCTATTATATGCCATTCGATGGATGGGGGTGTTACACGCACCTGCCCCCTTGAAGAGGGGTCGGTGTGAGTGTTGGCCTCCCGTCGCACTTGCCCCCTAAAAAGAGGGTGGGGCGAGTGTCGGCCTCCCACTGCACCCGCCCCCTTGATTAGGGGTCGGGGCGAGTGCTGGCCTCCCGACGCACTCGCCCATTGAAAATAGGTCGGGGCGGGTGCCGGCCTCGTGCCGCACCCGCCCCCTTGAAATAGGGCAGGGGCGGGTGCTAGCCTCCCACCGCACCCGCACACTAAGAACAGGGTCGGGGCGGGTGCCGGCCTCCTGCCGCACCCACCCCCTAAGAACAGGGTCGGGATAGGTACCGGCCTCCCGCTGCACCCGGCCCCTAAGAACAGGGCCGGGGTGAGTGCCGGCCTCCCGCCGCACCCGACACTTTGCCCCTTTAACCTTTAGGCTCACTTGTCCCGGACCATTCTCTGGATTACACCTTCTGCTTGCTTGGGGACACCACTCCGCGAATATGGGTTTGTACACAATCCCTGCTCTTTTCGAGTGAGTTCCACGCTCGGAAAGAAACATCCAACCCAATATATTCGCTGAGTGTAGCACTCTTAGGGCCGAAAATACTTGGCCTCTTCAAGGGGTTATCCTACCATGCCAGCTAATGGGAGCCTGCTGGCGAGGCCTCCTCGGGGTTGGAACCTACTTTCCATCGAGGCACATTTAACCCGTCCAGCTAGTGAGAGCCTGGGTGAGGAGATCCTCTCGGGGGGAACTTACTCTCCACCGAGGCACATTCGACATATCCAGCTAGTGAGAGCCTGGGTGAGGAGATGCTCTCGGGGTTGGAACTTACTCACCACTGAGGCACATTAGACCCATCAAGCTAGTGAGAGCCTGGGTGAGGAGATCCTCTCAAGGTTGGTTCCTTCTCTCCACCAAGGCACATTCGACCCATCCAGCTAGTGAGAAACTGGGTGAGGAGATCCTCTCAGGGTTGGAACTTACTCTCCACTGAGGCACATTCAACCCATCAAGATAGTGAGAGCCTAGGTGAGGAGATCATCTTAGGGTTGGAACTTACTCTCCACCGAGGCACATTCGACCCATCCAACTAGTGAGATCCTGGGTGGGGAGATCCTTTCGGGGTTGGAACTTACTCTCCACCGAAGCACATTTGTCACAACCCACATTTTCTCTGATTTTAACAATATATCAGAGTAAGGGAAAATGTGCGTCATGATGCCACATCAGCAGGGAATAACTGCAGACACTCAGGCAAAACTCCAACCGAACACCTTTACTAAAGATTTATAAATTATTTAATAAAAATCCAGTTTAGGTTAAATGGTTAGTCGTATCCCTCGGCTTAGTGGCTCAACTAGTCCACTTGAAAAAAAATATAGTTATACGCTGCGGAAATATTTCGATCAGATTAATTTGACATCCTACATGAGTATAAACATCCCCGGAGGACGACTCATTATATGCAAGACTCTAGATTTATTATAATAGTAAAAGTAGCCTTTACGACCGTTTAAATATAGTAATTTAGATTTTCAAATGTGACATGCATGAAGTATTAATAGTTGTTTTCTTTATATTTTAAAATACCTAACAGTGCAATCTAACATAAAGCCTTCCAAGAGAGCAAGTATAAATAACCACAAAAGGGGGAAACACAGCAGCATAGTAAAGTACTTAATAATCCAAAAGAGAACCACCAGTGGGCATCAACATCCTGACACGAACCCATTAAAGGTATGTACGTCTGTACTAATAAGGAAACAACCAAAACCTACCTCACAATGGTGAGGAAAACATCTATAACACAGCAGTCCACTAGCAACACCAACCTAGCCTCTCAACCGGCTACTGCCCTGAACCTGAGGCATTCAAAGAACACCTCAGCAAGAAAATACAAGTGGCAAAGGAAAATAATCAGGTAATAAATACAAAGACAAAGAAGGGTTTACCAAACCCGAGTATAAGAAATGCTGAAGACCACAGCTGATTAGACAAATAAATACAAGTACAGTAAAATCCTGTAATAAACGAGTTAATTGTGAAAGTGCAGCTAGATCTGATATACTCTAGAGGGGGGGTGAATAGAGTATATGGTGCTTGAAAACTTTTTACAACAATTGTTGTAATCTGAGTGAGCAGGGAAGAAATTATTAAATCTAATCAAAGAACTAAACTAATCACAAAATAATCACAGAACAATCACAAAATAATCACAGAATAATCACAGCCAGAAACAAAAATAAAGACAAGCAATCCAGATGACACAAGGAGCTATAGTGGTTCCCCTAAACTTGGGTACATCCACTCTTCTACCACCCTAGGTACGAATCCACTGCAGGATGAGTTGATCAGGTGTCCTGGGCACCAATGAGCTTTTGATAAGGTGCTCAAAAATCAAATCAAATTTTTTGATCAGGTGTCTTGCCACCAATGAGCTTTTGACAAGGTGCTCAAAAACCAAGCTCAAACTTTTGAAGGGAGTTTGAGAAACCCTTTATAGAGATGGGGGTGAGAGAGTGATGGAAGTCTTCTCTTTCTCAAAGCAGCTGAGAAGACTATGTGGATTTGATGGTGTCAAAGCTCCCCCTGAGTCCTGGAGATGTTCAGGAAAAGAAGCTCTGCTGTAGGGTGATAGGCCTTCAGAAGTTGATCTCCAACAAAAGATGATTTCAGCAACAGCTGAAATGTTAGGTGTCTGGAGTCTTTGAAAGATGTTGGCCTTGAACACTTGAGACAAGAGAGATCAGAATATTTCAGAAAGTTTGATCTCCTTGGATGTGTGTTCTTCAGAGAATTCTTTGAGACAGAGAATATTTTGTTCTTTTCCTTTTTCTTGTATGTGTTCTGAGTGTTGTGATGTCTGAGAGAGATTCAAAAAACTTGTCTTTTATTCTCTGGTACTGAATAGAAAAACATCCTCTGTCAAGAATAGCCGTTGGCCTGCATTAATTGCATCCTTAATTGCAAAATGTCTTCTGGAGAACAGTCCAAAGAAACATTCCTTGATAATCCCTTGAAACTTGGTCCAGAAATAAATAAAAACGGCTAGAAAATCTTCTGAATTAATTACTGAATAACTCCTTAACTGTTCTGAATTTGAATCTTGAAAATACTTGAAGTCATTAGAAAACGTCGAACTGAGCTCTGTTATCGTCGAACTGAGCTCAGCGATATGGATTTAGACAGCAACAAAAAAATCGTCGATCTGAGCTCAAAGATCGTCGAACTGAGCTCAGAGATAGAGATCCAATACTGAGTCAAGATCGTCGAACTAAGCTCGCAAATCGTCGAATGGAGTTCGACGATTTGTGGAAGTTGAGCTCAGCGATCGTCGAATGGAGTTCGACGATCTGTCGAAGTTAAGCTAGACGATCATCGATCGGAGTTCGACGAATCGTCGTGCTGAGCTCGACGATATGACTTAGTCTCAAACTGAAAAATTCTTGGTCTTGAGGGCAGCTTTCAAACCTAGACTTCTAACCCTTAGACTCAATTCTAATTGACCTTTTGAGCTATACAGGAGGTCAAAACCTGGTTTCCTAGAGACATAGTGATCCTGACCCAAATTAGTAATAGGGTGTTCCAACAATCTCCCCCTATTTGGGTTAGGATTACTACTTACAGAATTTGGAAAAATTAAAATAACAACATACAAGCAATAATACAGAAAAGCAAAAAGCTGGACATTGCAGAACCACAGATATATATCATCCCAGATAATAATCAGAAATCAAGATGATTGTCACCTTACATAATCATTTCTTCTCCTTGCTCTTAATGAGTTTGATTTCTCTATTAGGGTTGAGAGCTTCCTTCTTTGATCTTGTATCATCTGCTGCACCTAAAGAGGTTTGCTGTCTGGGCCTTGGAACTACAGCTTCAGGATGCAGCTCCATGTATCTATCAGAATCAAAGAATTTACTTGAGCCATATCTTTCCAACTCTTTCTTTCTTTGTTCAGATAATGTAGTGATGTTGGAGGAGTCTTTGCCTTGCTCTCTAGCTTTCTTAATCTGATTCAGTGCAGCAAGCTCTTTCATCCTTGCAGTCCAAGCAGTTGGATTGTTTTCAGGATCTTCAAATGGCACTGGTGGCTTATATCTATTTGATGGATTGTCCTGAGGAGGCTTGAAAGAAACTACTTCCTTCAGTTTATAGGGAAAAGGACCAGAGGTTGTGTCAGATGAGATTTGTCCTTCCCTGGAGTAGGGATGTTGCCTTTAATATCCTTTAGAATAAACCTGGAATTCTCTTTGATTGCCTCTGTAGTTTCCTCTTCTGGATTGAGAGCCCCTGGACTGGCTTCCCCTATGATAGGATCTGGCATGTGGCTGATAGGGGGATTGGCTTCTAGCAGAGGGCTGAGCAGCTGAACTTCCACCTGCACCTGCATCAGGAGGAGGTGGTGGAGGAGGATGAGGATGTTGAAATTGGGAAGATCCTTTTTCATATTTCCTTTTCTTCTTCATTGCTTTGAGTTGATTCTTTGAGTACTGCATCCAGTGCTCAGTTATGGGGCAATCATGAAGGATATAATATGGTATGTCATTGTTGTCCTTGACCTTGGCTGGAGGTACTCTCTTCATGGTTTTGCTCCTTGCCTTTCTCTTTCTGGCAATGGTAGCAGAAGAACCATCAGAATCTGTCCTGAACTCATCACTTTCAGAACTTTGATCATCATAAAGAGCATCAATCTTTTTCATCAAATCTTTCTTGAGCTGGATTGAAGCAGATGAGGCAGCAGCAGGTACAACACTTGTAGCAATTGTAGTTGAAGCAGAAGCAGAGGTTGAAGCAGCAGCAACAGCAGCAGATACTGAAGGTTCTGGAGCAGTAATAACAGTAGTTGGGACAGCAACAGTTTCACTTACAGAAACAGCAATATCAGCAGCAGGAATATCATCAGAAAACACAGAGGGCTCAAAATTATGTGCCTCTGTCATAAGGATATCAGCAGAAACTGGAACAGCAGTAGCAGCAGCACTAACAGCAGTAATAGCAACAGATACATCAACACTATCTTCAGCAGGAGGGACAGCAGCATCAGAAATAGCAACCCTGCTTTCAGCAGGAGTAGTAGCAGCATAAGCTGAGTTAACAAAGGAAGTTATGATGCTGGGGTCACAATAAGAGAAGGGCACAAGAGCCTTGGACAAATCCTCTGGGGGCTGGAGTGCAACTATCTCTGGAAGACAACTAAGGTAGGCTGAATCAAATGCTGACAGCAAAGACCTGAGGTCTATTGAAAAGACTGCAACAGGAGGTGGAACTGGATCTTGAAGAACAGCAGCAGCAGCAACAAAAGCTGAAGAAACAGCAGACACAGCAGGCAGGCTCACTTCATAGGGCATCTCCCCCTGCCTAGATTCAGACAAGGCTGGATCAAGGCACACTGCTGAAGGGGCTGCCTGAGGGAATAAGGAAGAGAGCCTGGCAGAGAGAGCTGCCACTGACTGGAGTAATGGAGCCAAGGAGGTCTCCAAAATAAGATATAGCCTGGGGGCTAGTAATTCATAAATCATGTCAGCAAGGGCTGGAAGATCTACTTGCTCAGCAGTGATTGGAGCAGAGGTAGAGGATGGAGGTGTAGTTGTTGATGATGGTAGTGGAGAGCTAGAGTATTGGGGAAGGGATGGTTGAGGTGTGGGTAAAGTGGTGATGGAGGACAGTGGGATGGAGATAGATGGAGTGAAGGTAGGTTGATCAATGATCTCTTGCAGAAGGTCTTGATAAGAGGTTGAGGATGAGGGCAGCTCAGGAGGAGAGGAGGGTGAGTCATCCATGAAGGAATCATCAATAAGGTTGAATGAGGGAATGGAGGGTGATGAAATGGCAATATCTGGTTGAGGGTAGGAGTATAATGGATGGAATTATTCTTCTGTTGTTGGTAGAGTAGGGATTGGAGATGGTATAGATGTTGGAGAGGGGCTAGAGATGATTATAGTGGATGGAGTTTGAATGGTGAATGGAATTGGAAGAGATGGAATTGGAGGAGGAGGAGAGGCAGCAGCAGGCAGGTCATCTACAGAGGCAGAGACCTGAGGGGAAGTGACTCTGACAGTCCTAGTGCCTGAAGGTGTGCTGGAAGAGGGCCTGCTGGGCTTGAGGATCTGCCAGTCCCATTTACCAAATAGGGCACAGGACAGTCTCTTGGAAGTATTTATGTGTATCCCAGAGGATACTAGCAATGCAGGGCATCTGTTCTGCAGAAAGTGTCCTAAAATCCTTCCAAAATTTACAAAACTCTTATTAATTTTCTTCTTAATTAGGTCAAAGAAGACCTCTCCCAGTTCAAACTCTTCTTGTCAACTATAGCTCCCATTAAGCAGAGCTGATACCTGGAAATAGTATCATGGGCAGAGTGCTTAGCCAATAGGACCTTTCCAACTACATCAGCCAGGAATCTGTATTCCACAGACAGATTCGTCTTCAACAGCTTGCTAGGGTTAGCCTCAGAGTGACCCATTCTTGCAAGCAAGTCATCATATTCTTCTCCAGATAAATCAGTAGAATCTCCACCAGTACTTAACTCAAAAATCTCTGTCAGAATTGCTGGGGTCAGGGGTACCTGTGTGCCAGAGATTGATCAAACAATGGTGTTTTGATCCTGATTGTGGGCAGTGTAAACCCATTCTTTATTTTTATCAGCAGCAAGTTTAATCCTGGTTGTCATGATTGTAGCAAGCTGCTGCTCTTTGAACAACTCCAAGATGTCCTGGAAAACCTGATCTGTCGTGCTGAAGGATTCCATGTCAATGTCAAAGCCGGCATCAAATTTCATGGCGGCGAGAACAGCAGCAGAAACGACCATAGTTACCTGCAAAGAATCAACAAACAAAACAACCAAGTGCAGAAATGTTTGGAGGGAAAGAAAGTGTTTGCAGAGAAATCGGAAGCGCAAAAGGAGAACGACGGCGAAAAATGAATTTTATATTAGGGTTTGACGCAGAAATGGAAAGATCGTTCAACTCAGTTCGATGATCGGGGCTACTAAAGGAATCTGAAGAGTCTTCAATATCGTCGATCTTCGTTCGACGATACTGGAGAGCGCCGAGCTCCGTTCGACGATAGTTCAGTGAACAAAATCATCGAGCGCCGTTCGACGATCGCTGACCGGAAGAGATAGTTCATACTATCTGAGAAACGCTGAACTCATGTCGATGATTTCAGAAATCGTCGATCTTCGTTCGACGATCTGGGGGAAAATCGTCGAGCGCAGTTCAGAGAGCAGAAGAACTCTAGACACTAAGGAAAAATCAAGATGTTTGCCTAGTCTTGGTCAATTTTTAAACTTCTAAAATCTTGGATATTATTTAAGACTTCCTCCATCTAACATTCCTAACTGATTCAGGAAGAAGGTGTGTTTCTTTTCATCCAAGTGCTTGGTGAAAATATCTCCCCTTTATAAATCAGTTGGGATATATTGTAGTTCAATTTTATTCTTTTCAACATTATCCCTTAAGAAGTGATGCCTAATCTCTATGTGTTTTGTCCTACTATGGAGGACTGGATTTTGAGCAATAGAAATAGCACTGGTGTTATCACAAAAGATTTTAGACTTCTCTAAGTTGTAGCCATAGTCTAGGAGTTGGTTTTGAATCCATAAGATTTGTGAACAACAACTGCCTACAGCCATATATTCAGCTTCAGCAGTTGAGGTTGACACAGAAGTTTGTTTCTTACAAAACCAGGAGACAAGTCTGTCACCAAGGAACTGACAAGTTACACTGGTGTTTTTCCTGTCAATTCTGCATCCAACATAATCAGTATCAGAAAATCCAGTTAAATCAAATGCTGAATCTTTTGGATACCAGAGACCTAGATTTGGACAACTTTTAACATACCTGAGAATCCTCTTTACTAATATTAGGTGTGACTCTCTAAGGCTTACTTGGAACCTAGCACATTTGCATGTAGCAAACATTATATCTGGTCTACTGGTTGTAAGGTACAGTAGAGAGCCAATCATTGCTCTATATGTTGTCTGATCAACAGATTTCCCATGTTCATCAACATCCAATACAGCATTAGTAGGCATAGGTGTTTTCATACAAGATGCTTCAGACATGCCAAATTTCTTAACCAATTTATTTGCATACTTGGTTTGAGAAATGAAGATGCCTTCAGCATGTTGTTTGACTTGCAATCCTAGGAAGAAGGATAGCTCACCCATGCTACTCATTTCAAATTTAGAATGCATTAGGTTGGAAAACCTTCTGCACAATTTTGAGTCAGTAGAACCAAAAATAATATCATCTACATAAATCTGTACTAGTAGGGTATGGGACTTATGGGTTCTAATGAAAAGAGTTTGGTATACTCTACCCCTTATAAATCCATTTTCCAAAAGGAAGCATGCTAGGGTCTCATACCATACTCTAGGAGCTTGCTTGAGACCATATAATGCTTTGTTCAATCTAAAAACATAATCAGGATAAGTTGGAGAGATAAAACCTGGAGGTTGTCTGACATATACTTCTTCTTTGATGTCTCCATTTAGAAATGCACTTTTGACATCCATCTGATATACCTTGAATCCTTTATGTGCTGCATAAGCCAAAAATATTCTGATGGCTTCCAATCTTGCAACTGGTGCAAAAGTCTGCTCATAGTCTATTCCTTCTTCTTGAGAATATCCCTGAGCAACTAGCCTTGCCTTGTTCCTTACAATTACTCCTTGATTATCCAGTTTGTTTCTGAACACCCACTTTGTTCCAACAATGGAGTGATCCTTAGGCTTTGGCACTAGTTCCCACACTTTGTTCCTTTCAAATTGATGCAACTCTTCTTGCATTGCAATGATCCAGTGTGGATCTTGTTCTGCATCTTGAATGGACTGAGGTTCAATCTGAGATAGGAAGTAGGTGTGCAATAGGTTTTGGTTGACCTGATTTCTGGTTTGCACACCAGCTGAGATGTCTCCAATTATTTGGGAAATTGGGTGGTCTCTTGATGTTACTAAATCAACAGGGGGTGTTAATTGTTCAACAACCTGTGTTGTTATTTCCTCTTGTGGTACAACAACTGGCTCTTCAGGTTGTTCTTCAATATGTTGAATACTTTCTTCATCTTCACTACTTTTATCCTTTTGAGTAACCTGTAACTTGTTCAAGTCTTCAACAAGAGAATGTTCCTGCAAAGGTTCTATGGTAGAAGAGATCTTCTCCTTGAAAGACATGTTTGATTCATCAAATGATATATGAACAGATTCCTCAATTTTTAGAGATGATTTATTATAAACCCTATAAGCCTTGCTGATCATGGAGTATCCCAGAAACACTCCTTCATCAGCTTTAGCTTGAAATTTTGCTAAATATTTCTTGTCATTATTATGTATGTAGCAAATACAACCAAAAACTCTAAAATAATCAACTTTAGGTTTCTTTCCTTTAAGTAATTCATAGGGAGTCTTTCCCTTTAGTTTATGTATCAAACTTCTATTCAACACATAGTTGGAGGTGTTCACTGCCTCTGCCCAAAAGGATAGAGGAAGGTGAGCATCTGACAACAATGTAGTGGCAGATTCAATAAGGGTTCTATTTTTCCTTTCAGCTACCCCATTTTGTTGAGTAGTTCTAGGAGCTGAGAAAGTATGCCCGATCCCTTCACTCTGACAGAACTCTTACATAAGAAGAGAATCAAACTCTGTCCCATGATCACTTCTGATCAGGGCAATGTGAGTATTGAACTCAATCTGTATACATTTGAGAAACTCTGTCAGACACTTAAAGTTATCAGACTTCTTCCTTAGAAAGAACACCCAAGTGAATCTAGAGAAGTCATCTACAACTACCAAAGTGTAAGATTTCCCTCCTAGGCTTTGTACTGTGATGGGTCCAAAAAGATCCATGTGTAACAGATACAATATCCTAGGTGAATCACTCTTATTAAGTGACTTAAAAATATTTTTAGTTTGCTTGCCTAATTGATAAGCCCTGCGGAGTCCTTCCTTCTTGTAGGGGCCAGAAGATAGTCCTCTAACAAGGTTGTCCTTGGATAGCCTAACAATAGTTCTAAGGTTTAGGTGTCCTAGTCTCTTATGCCATAAAATATTTGGTCTACAAACAGAATTAAACAGGCAAATATCTACATCTGTTGAAAGAAAATCTACTAGATAGATGTTACCTTTCCTTTTACCTATCAACACAGTTGTGTTGTCTTCTGACTTGATTTTGCATAATGCTTTGCTGAAGGTCACCTGGTAGCCTTCATCACACAGCTGACTGATGCTTATTAAGTTGTGCTTCAGTCCTTTCACATAAACTATCTTCTTGAATGTTACTGATCCAATCTGGACTGCACCATATCCTTTAGTTTGTCCAAAGTTTGAATCACCAAAGATAACTTTGGGTCCAAGCTTGGCTCTAAAGGATGTGAGGTTGTCCTTATTTCCTGTCATGTGCTTAGAGCACCCACTATCCAAGTACCATTGCTGTTTAGATGTTGGATAGGTCTTCACCTGCACATAAAATAATTCATTTGTTTTTGACCCATTTTACCTTGGGCCTAGGTTGATAACCTTTAAACTCTGAAATAAAAGACATCCCAGGCTGACTCTTATAACCTTCAGGATGATATCTCCTTGGAGGTATAATCCATTCAGTATAAGGGTTAAAGATTTGGGATGAAGGACCCTTGGGATTGAATTTTGATTTGCCCTTGAAAGGATTTCCAGAGCTCTGACCTCTGTTCGACGATCGTGGAGCTGCGTTTGACGATCTTGGGTCAGATCGTCGAGCTCCGTTCGACGGTCGACTATGGCAGAGTTCAGGAACTTGAGATCGTTGACCTGAGTTCGATGATTTTGCCTGAGATCGTCGATCTGCGTTCGGCGATCGTCGATCTCCGTTCGATGATTTCTGCTGAGACTTAGTTTTCTTGGGCAGATCAGAATTTTTCCTAGCTACCTCTACAACTCCCTTTCCTTTATCAGAAATGAATTTGATTGGAGTTGTTAGAACTATAGGTTGGCTGGATGAAGCACCCAAGCCCATGTACTATTAAATCTGGAGTTCATTGTGCTTGTGATGTCCATCAGCTTGCTGCTTCTCCCATTAAGGGATTCTTCAAGCTTCTTGGCCTCAGATAGCTTACCTTTCAGTGAAGCTATCTGCTCCCTACAGCACTCCAACTCCTGAGAGAGTTTGAGGTTTTCTAACTTTAAGGCATTATGTTCAGATAAATGATTTCTGAGAGCGATAATTTCTTTCTCAGAATTTATCAGGTCTAAACATAGTACTTTAAACTCAGATTTAAAGTCCTCTGGATTAAAATCAAATGAACTAATTACCTGATCTTCTTCAGGTTGAGTCTCTGAATCTGACTCTGACTCTTCTTCATCTGAATTATGCTGTGAGGCATTGATTGCCATCATGCAGAACTCCTTCTCTTCTGCATCATCTTCATCATCACTGGAGCTGGAAGAGGCTTCTGACTCCTCTTCAGTCTCACTCCAGGATTCAGCAACAAACCTCTTTCTTGTGTGTTTGTTTTTGCTTAAGGAGGGTTTGCCATTGTCATTCCTCTTGAAGTCTTTCTCCTTTCTTCTTTCTTTCTTGTCCCTTCTGTCCTTGTTTTTATTTTTTGGACAGTCAGGAACAATATGCACTGGTTTCCTACAACCAAAGCAGACAATTTCCTTATTATTAATTGACTTATCATACCTTGGCTTATCATGCTCCTTGTATGATCTCCTTCTGAAGTCCTTTCTGGCCATCTTGTAAAATCTTTTGGCCAACAGACTGAGCAGTTCATCATTGCGTGTGACTTTGTCTTCAGGCTGATCTTCAGTTGCCTTGAAGGCTATTATCTTCTCTTTTCTTGTGGCTGGTGAGGCAGCCTTCTGTTCTTCTTCTCTATTCTTGATGAGTAGCTCATAAGATTTGAGCTTACCCAATAGAGCTTCAGTGGTGATCTCATTCAAACTTCTGGCATCCTTGATTGGCCAGATTCTTGAATCCCAAGTGCTAGGGAAGCACATTAGAATTTTGTCATTGAGTTCAGTTAGTGAGATCCCTTTATCCAAGGTCCTGAGTTCACTAACTATTAGACTGAGCCTGTTGTACATGTCTCCCGCTGACTCAGTTTCTCCATTCTTGAAATTCTCATATTGAGATATGAGGTGGGATCTCTTGTCCTTTCTCTCATCAGCTGAGCCTGAGACTATTTCAGAGAGTTTATCCCAGATTTCCTTTGCTGAATTGCATTCAGCCACCTTTTGAAAGATGTCATCAGACATTGTCTAGGCTAAGATGTTCATAGCCTTAGCATCAGCTACCTTCCATTTCTTGATATCAGCATCTGTTCCTGATGGAGGTGGAACAACATTTGTACTTGAGTTCTCTGGAGGTCTTGGACAAACTGTCAAAACAGAGTTAAAAATATCCTCGTCAATAGAATTCATGTATAATCTGATCCTTGCTTTTCAAAGTACAAACTTGGATAGATTTCACACTGGAGGTTTGGTGCTAGCAAAATCTTTGTTTTGGGCCATGATTTGTGAAAACAAACTCTAATACTAAACTCAAAAGAAAACAGATCTAACTAGGAATCTTTGGGTTCAGGTGTTAGCCTGTACAACCACCAAGGTGTGGTATATTTAACCAACCTCCCTCTGATACCAATTGAAAGTGCAGCTAGATCTGATATACTCTAGAGGGGGGTGAATAGAGTATATGGTGCTTGAAAACTTTTTACAACAATTGTTGTAATCTGAGTGAGCAGGGAAGCAATTATTAAATCTAATCACAGAACTAAACTAATCACAAAATAATCCCAGAACAATCACAAAATAATCACAGAACAATCACAGCCAGAAACAAAAATAAAGACAAGCAATCCAGATGATGCAAGGAGCTATAGTGGTTCCCCTAAACTTGGGTACATCCACTCTTCTACCACCCTAGGTAGGAATCCACCGCAGGATAAGTTGATCAGGTGTCCTGGGCACCAATGAGCTTTTGATAAGGTGCTCAAAAACCAAATCAGATTTTTTGATCAGGTGTCTTGCCACCAATGAGCTTTTGACAAGGTGCTCAAAAACCAAGCTCAAACTTTTGAAGGGAATTTGAGAAACCCTTTACAGAGATGGGGGTGAGAGAGTGATGGAAGTCTTCTCTTTCTCAAAGCAGCTGAGAAGACTATGTGGATTTGATGGTGTCAAAGCTCCCCCTGAGTCCTTGAGATGTTCAGGAAAAGAAGCTTTGCTGTAGGGTGATAGGCCTTCAGAAGTTGATCTCCAACAAAAGATGATTTCAGCAACAGCTGAAATGTTAGGTGTCTGGAGTCTTTAAAACATGTTGGCCTTGAACACTTGAGACAAGAGAGATCAGAATATTTCAGAAAGTTTGATCTCCTTGGATGTGTGTTCTTCAGAGAATTCTTTGAGACAGAGAATATTTTGTTCTTTTCCTTTTTCTTGTCTGTGTTCTGAGTGTTGTGATGTCTGAGAGAGATTCAAAAAACTTGTCGTTTATTCTCTGGTACTGAATAGAAAAACATCCTCTATCAAGAATAGTCATTGGCCTGCATTAATTGCATCGTTAATTGCAAAATGTCTTCTGGAGGAAAGTCCAAAGAAACATTCCTTGATAATCCCTTGAAACTTGGTCCAGAAATAAATGAAAATGGCTAGAAAATCTTCTGAATTAATTGTTGAATAACTCCTTAACTGTTCTGAATTTGAATCTTGAAAATCCTTGAAGTCATCAGAAAACGTCGAACTGAGCTCTGCTATCGTCGAACTGAGCTCAGCGATATGGATTTAGACAGCAACAAAAAAATCGTCGATCTAAGCTCAAAGATCGTCGAACTGAGCTCAGAGATAGAGATCCAATACTGAGTCAAGATCGTCGAACTGAGCTCGCAGATCGTCGAATGGAGTTCGACGATTTGTGGAAGTTGAGCTCAGCGATCGTCAAATAGAGTTCGACGATCTGTCGAAGTTGAGCTAGACGATCGTCGATCGGAGATCGACGAATCGTCGTGCTGAGCTCGACGATATGACTTAGTCTCAAACTGAAAAATTCGTGGTCTTGAGGGCAGCTTTCAAACCTAGACTTCTAACCCTTAGACTAAATTCTAATTGACCTTTTGAGCTATACAGGAGGTCAAAAACTAGTTTCCTAGAGACATAGTGATCCTGACCCAAATTAGTAATAGGGTGTTCCAACAAATTAGATAAATGCACCAAGTGTGGAATGAAGCCATGCTTTGACAAAATCTATAAGGATTAACATTAATAGTATAGACTGATCTAAGAAGCAATCTGAGCACAAAATAGCTTGAAAATGTTAATCATTAACACTAGGTAATATCAACCGGGCCGGAGTCGGTGACCAATTATCCCATATCAGGCTCGTAGACCCAAATGTATCAAAAAGAAGGCCCTACGGTGGTGACCATTTGTCCCAACCCAATCAACAGTCCTCAAAACAGAGACCAAACAACCACCAAGTGTATTAATCCACAAACTAACATCCAGTTGGCGGTCCTTTATCCACTACCAACCTTCACAGTTGAAGATACATCAAACCCAAAGAAAACTTAAATAAGTCCTAAAACTACTCTAAGGACCATACACGACAAATCGGGCCAAAAACAGCGAAAAATTCTAAGTCCTGGCCAAATTCTGCGAGTATACCCGATGAACCATAACGATACTCGACGATTTGCAAAGAAGATATCTGGCAAATTTCTACATTACCCGGCGAATCTCCCTTAGTCAAACTGCGATACTCGATGAATTCCCTGATACTCGTCGAGATGGACTGGGGATACTGGCCGAAAATGACTTAACGAAAATTAAGCGATACTTGCCAAATTTACCTCGAGCTAATCCTTAACATACCCGACGAATAACTTACCTAACTCGCTGAAATGGACATAACGATATACGTCGAATTTCTAACATATACCCGACGAACTTGGCTACTGATATTCAATGAATTTACTTGCCCGTACCTGCTGAATTTCTACCTGATACCCGTAAAATTTTCCTTGAACACTAAACCTATTTTTTATAGCTTGGTTGAAAATCAAGCCCTAACCTAGGGGTTATCTTCATGATTCACCTATACTACTCCTATTCTCTATGTAAGGAGGAAAAGGGAAGAAAAAAAAGTCAAGTAAGAAACGGACAAGCAAGGGAGAAAGATCCACTTGCTTTGAACCTTCGAAGAAATGTCGCCCGCTCTCCCCGTGACAAGGATCAGCCGTAAAAGGCCCTAGAAACGTTTCCTTAAAATTTTGGAGGGAGAAAGGGGTCAAACTCGCTAATCCTAAAGTACAAAAATCTGATAAACGAGGAAAACTTACCACGATCGCCTAGCACTCGCCGAGAGCTTTCCGAATTTTTACTTTATTGATGAAACCGACCAACCGAACTCCCGAAATCGCCGGTCGAAAGCTCGAATCGCCCACCATCCGCCTTATGTGAAATGCGTCGTCAGGTTGGGAAGAAGGTGAATAGTAACTGTGTGACACCTAATTCGCAATTTTTATATATATATATATATATATATATATATATATATATATATATATATATATATATATATATATATATATATATATATATATATATATGTATAATTACTACAATAAAATATTACATTACAATTAATATTAATTAATCCAAAACGATTCGAAATCCATAACAACTCGGAATCTTACGAAAATCGCACCGTATCTAAATACCGACGCAACGAATCTAACAGCGAAGTCAAAATTTAAATCCGACAAACCAAACTCGGGAAAACTTCTTCCGAAACTAAAACACAAGCATCCCTAAAAAGGCTCCACCGAGTCACCAAACCAGACCCAGCTCGCAAGGGAATATTGCAAACAGGCTAAAACCCAACCACTCTGAAAACCTAAAGAGCAAAACCATGCTCTAATCATGGCACATGCCAAACACGCGTCAACATAACGCCTTGACATCAAAATTACGCCACTACGGGAATAAAAATAAATACCGAAAATATCAGGGGCTTTACAACATTCTACTCATCCAGCTGGTGAGAGACTGGGTGAGGAGATCCTCTCGGGGTTGGTTCATTCTCTCCACCGAGGTACATTCGACCCATCCAGCTAGTAAGAGCCTGAGTGAGGATATCCTTTCGGGGTTGGAACTTACTCTCCACCGAGGCACATTCGACCCATCCAGCTAGTGAGGGTCTGGGTGAGGAGATCATCTCGGGGTTGGAACTTACTCTCCACCAAGGAACATTCGACCAATCAAGCTAGTGAAAGCCTAGGTGAGTATATCCTCTCGGGGTTGGTTCCTTCTATCCACCGAGTCACATTCGACCCATCTAGCTAGTGAGAGCCTGGGTGAGGAGATCCTCTCGGGGTTGGAACTTACTCTCCACCGAGGCAAATTCGACCCATCCAGCTAGTGAGAGCCTGGGTGAGGAGATCCTCTCTTGGTTGGTTCCTTCTCTCCACCGAGGCACATTCGACCCATCTAGCTAGTGAGAGCCTGGGTGAGGAGATCCTCTCGGGGTTAGAACTTACTCTCCACAGATGTACATTTGACCCATCCAGCTAGTGAGAGCTTGGGTGAGGAGATCTTCTCATGGTTGAAACTTACTCTCCATCGAGGAACATTCTACCCATCCATCTAGTGAGAGCCTGGGTGAGGAGATCCTCTCAGGGTTGGTTCCTTCACTCCACCGAGGCACATTCGACCCATCCGGTTAGTGAGAGCCTGGGTGAGGAGATCCTCACGGGGCTGGAACTTACTCTCCAATGAGGCACATTCAACCCATCCAGTTAGTGAGAGCATGGGTGAGGAGATCCTCTCGAGGTTGGTTCCTTCTCTTGATGTAGCGCCGTCCTATGAGCCTACACGAATTTCAGATCCTATGCGGACGGCGTCAAGTTCTCTCTTGCCACGCTAACAATCTCGTTTACACGCTAACGAAAACGCAGCAATACCAATTATGTTATTTATCTTACGCGCCAACGTTCGGTTAGCCAATCCGATAGAGATCGAACCACGACTAAAGGCCGAGATCCGATCAAGCTAAAAGGACAAATATTCGTGTCCGCACGAGCGATGTTGTACCAAAGAAAGATCCACTAAGAAAATTCTGATTCGCAAAACGGTTGATCTTTCCCCAACAAGAAATAATGAGGATCGTCAATCCTCCCGAGAGTACCCAAAAAATCAAACGAAAATAGATCCACAAATTTATTAAGAAAACGCCGTGAAATTTCTTTCGTTATCACAAAGTCACGCAAAAATCGTCCACCACATAAACAATCTAGAAGAGAAAAACTCTTGGTAGAAATTTCGTTACCCCTTTCGGAATAGTAGATCCGGGATATTGGTTCCACTAGAAAATGATCGCTCTCCTTTGAACTCCACGGAAGATGCTCCAATGATGAAGAAACTCGGTCATCTTCTCCGCTTTGCACCGTGAAGTTTCTCCCAAAAGCCTTTTGGCTCTTGCAATCACTTTGTCTCCTCCAAGGATGGTCGGTTAGGATGAAACAAGTGGAGAAATATCGTGGGGTTGATGTGTGAAAGAAGGGCTTAGGAATATTGAAGGTGGAGAAGGGGAAAGAGATGGTGGCCAAGATCTTAGAAGGGGAGAAGGTGGTGGCCGAAATTTTGGAGGAGAGAACCCAAGGTGGGCGGCGGCAAGGAGGAAGGAAAGAGGGGGAGACAATTTAGGTTAGAGGAAATTTAGCAACACAATAAAATCTGCTTTCTAATTAGAGTTTTTAGCCTTATATAGGCCTTACAACACAAATGTTAATTGCACACCAATAAGTCAAAATATTAAAATGCAAGACATAAATAAAACATTAATAATTAATTAATAAATTGTTATTTAATTAATTAATTATTAATATAAAAGTTAATAATTAATTCTTGTGGCGTGGACGAAGATTGTAGCCGTGGCCGCCACGGCGCCGCAAGTCTTTAGTCGGTGGGCCATCAACATCATCATCCGCCGCAACTTCATGATCAACCAAAGCGCCATGTACGTCATCATCATCGAGTTGGCCGTCATGGTGGCGGTCGCCATCAATCCTCCCCCGCTCAAAAGGACTCATCACCGATGAGTGGGCAGGAACATAACGGCGTAGGAGATCCGCATCAAGTATCTCCACCTCCGAAGCCGAGAGCCAAGAGTCGTCCGAAGCTGGGCGACCACGCCAACGAATCAAGAACCTGTCAACGTCACCGTCGGGAGTTGGAAACATAGCATCCTGCAAAATTTTGTCAGGCAAGAAAACGGTCCGGGGAAACCTCGGAAATGCGTTAGGCAAATAAGAAAAACAAGTTTCAACATCAGTAGGTGGCATACCTCCCGTAGAGTCCGCAGGAGAGAGCGATCCAGTATTGATCTCACCACCCATCCCATTAGAAGATTTAGTGGAAATATTAAACGGCGAGACAGAAAGTTCATGTGGTGAAGCGACAAAAAGCGTTAAATCGGAAACGTTAAAAATAGGGGAAATTCCCCAATCAGCGGGTAACTGTAATAAATATGCATTTTCGCCCAACTTTTTTAACACTCGAAAAGGACCGGCTCGCATATTCGCCAATTTCTTTATAGTGCCCGAAGGCATCCGTTCAGGGGTGAGACGAACCATTACCAAATCACCAATATTCAAGGGGACCGCTCGCCTATGTACGTTGGCATTCGATTGATAAATAGCATATTGTGTAGCTAGCGTTTCGCTAATGTGTTTATGGAGACTGTGAACGTGTGAGGCGAAATCCTGAGCAAACTGACTAGACTTAAAAGATGGTGGTAACGGAACCAAATCAAGAGGCACGGGCGCCTTATAACCATGAACGATCTCGTTCGGAGACAAACCGGTGGACCTATTCCTTGAATTATTATAAGCTATTTGAGCATGAGGAAGGATAAGGTCCCACGTACCTTTATGATCGCCAACTAAGCAACGGAGCAAACTACCCAAGCTACGATTAACCACTTCCGTTTGCCCATCCGTTTGGGGATGATAGGCCGACGAAAACATCAGTTTCGTACCCATAAGCTTCCAAAGTGTTTTCCAGAAATAGCTAGTGAACTTAACGTCCCTATCAGACACTATCATTTTGGGGACGCCCCGATGCGCCACGACCTCTTTGAAATACAACTTAGCAACATGGGATGCATCGTTGGTAGTGTGGCTAGCGATGAAATATGCCATTTTAGAAAATCGATCGACGACGACAAGGATGGAATCGTGTCTCCGAAATGTCATAGGTAGGCCCAAAATAAAGTCCATACTAACGTCTTCCCAAGGAACAGACGGAATAGGAAGTGGAGTATAAAGACCGGCATTGGTTTTGTTTCCCTTCGCTAACTGACATACGCGGAAACTCCCTACGATTTTATTTACCATTGGTTTAAGCCCCGGCCAAAAGAATTTATCTTCCACTAATATTATCGTTTTATCCCGGCCGAAATGTCCCCCTAACCCTCCACTATGTAGCTCCCATACAATGAAATGGCGTAGTGAAGAGCGGGGAATACACAATTGTGTACGCTTAAATAAATAACCGTCTCGAATGTAGTATGCCGAAATAGTCGAGGGAGCCTGTTCCTGAGCGGCTAAATAAATATCCTTAAAATCCGGGCATAGGACATACTCGTCCTTAATGCGTTCAAATCCTATTACCTTCACCTCCATTTTAGACAATAATAGAGTGACACGACTAAGGGCGTCCGCCACTCGATTTAACGTACCCTTAAGGTGCTTAATAATGAAAGTATACTCCTAAAGATAGGAGACCCATTTGGCGTGCCGAGGGCTAATTTTACTTTGAGAGTTTACAAATTTTAGCGCCTCATGATCCGAGAGGATCACAAACTCTTTCGATATGAGATAGTGTCGCCAATGTTGGAGACAACGTATCACGGCATAAAACTCACGATCATAATTAGAATAATTTAATTTTGGGCCCGCTAGTTTCTCGCTAAAATATCCTACCGGATGTCCCTCTTGGATTAACACTCCTCCGATTCCTATTCCTGAAGCGTCGCAAGATAGTTCAAACACTTTAGTAAAATCCGGCAACCGTAGTAGGGGGGCTTCGGACATCCGATCCTTAATCATTTGAAACGTGCTAGTGGCCGACTTGGTCCATTTAAAATCACCCTTCTTCATACATTCAGTGATTGGTGCCATGATACTACTAAAATTGCGAATGAATCGCCGGTAAAACGTGGCCAATCCATGAAAACACCTAACCTCCCTAATATTTTGCGGTTCCGGCCATTCTCTAATCACTTGGACCTTCTTAGGGTCAACATGTATACCCTCAGCGCTCACTATGTATCCTAGAAATTCCACGGAAGTCACACCGAACGCGCACTTCTTAAAATTAATGAATAAGTTCTCTTGGCGCAGTGTAGTAAGGATTGTCCGCAAATGAGTTTCATGATCGATCGGCGATATACTAAACACCAAAATATCATCGAAATAGACTACGACAAATTTACCCATATATGGCTTAAAAACTTGGGTCATTAACCGTGAGAAAGTGCTTGGTCCGTTAGTGAGTCCCTCTCCTAGCACTAACCACTCGTAAAGCCCATCCTTAGACTTAAAGGCCGTTTTCCATTCGTCTCCCTCTCGTATCCTTATTTGGTGGTAACCACTCTTTAAATCCAATTTTGAGAACCCGGTGGCACCGGATAACATATCCAACAAATCGTCCAAACGGGGAATGGGAAACCTATACTTGACAGTTATTTTGTTGATGGCCCGGTAGTCTACACACAACCTCCAAGACTTATCTTTCTTTGGGACCAACAAGGCCGGGACGGCACAAGGGCTTTTACTATGGCAGATAAATCCCTTTGCTAATAAGTCGGAAATTAATATTTGAAGTTCATTATGTGCGGAGGGATTGAGTCGGTAATGTGGTAGATTGGGCAGGGACGAGCCCGGGACGAAGTCAATTTCGTGTTGAATATCCCTGATGGGTGGCAACTTGGAAGGTAAATCTACCGGGTAGACGTCCTTATACTCTTCCAATAACGTGCGCAAAGATAACGGTAGGTTCTCTAAGGACGGTGAATCTTCCTTTACTTGTAGGCATACTAACGCATAAATGACGCCATCTAGAAAGGTCTCGCGTTCTAACTCCTTCCCACTTATAAAACTTATCACTTTCTTTTTCGCGGGCACCACTGTGTCCTTGGAAATAACCGACGGGTCTTTAGGTGGTGAGGGCTTCAAAACAATGGTCTTACCATTGAACTTGAACTCATATGTGTTGGCTCTGCCCAAATGGGTCACATCATAATCATAAAGCCATGGTCATCCTAGTAAAACGTGACATACATCCATAGGGATGACATCGCAACACACCTTATCGACATAGCTCTTCACCGTAAGCGGTACCAAGCATCTTTTAGAAACTGCGATAGACGTTTTGTTCACCCATGCTATCTTATGCGGATGCGGATGCGGCTCAGTGACTAAGTGCATTCGAGTGATGGCATTCTCCGAAACGACATTCATACAACTACCGCTATCGATTATTAATTTACACCACTTGTCACCGTGCTTAAAATTTACCGAAAAGATATTCGTCCGGTTGTAATCGTACGTCGCACGCGGTGTATTCAGAATACATCTCATAACCATCATGAAAGAGTCGTCATCAATATCACTCGGCTCGGCGTCAGACTCAGTACCGGCTTCATAAACGATCTCTGCGGGATCAGACGTGGAGCCTAAAAGGGCTAGGGGTTTGCCCTTAGTGGGGCACTCACTAGCATAATGCCCTTGGATTCCACATGAATAACAAGTGACGTTAGTCTTACTAAGACGCCCTATTGGAACTCTCTCACCCGAGGGATTTTTGATGTTCCTAGCGGTAACGACCACGGAGTTCGAATCTGTGGATCGAAACTTTCCTTTGTCTCGCACGGAGGATGAGGGTGGGGGTCCTAAAATGGATTTTTCTTTTTGTAAAGCTCGTCCCTTGGACTTATAGTTATTGTGCTTTTCTATATCCAAAGCTGCATTAAACGTTGCGTTAAGATCCGTGTGACCGTAGCGCAGGAGCTTGCCTTGGATATCCGGCCTGAGTCCCTTACGAAAACGTGATATTGTCACTTCGGGCATTTCCCGGACGTCACATCTCACCATCATATCCTTAATTAGTCCCATGTACTCCGCTACCGATTTGTCCCCTTGGCGAAGGGTGGCTAATTCATCGAACATTTGGGTTCGGTGATACGCGGGGACATATTGGTCAGTCAACAGTGCTTTCATGGCAGCCCACCCAATTGGGGGTACTCCATTCACGGTACTCATTCGCCTCTCTTCGTTCAACCAGAACGTCTTGGCCCTACTTAGAAGCTTCATTCGTGCCACTCGTACCTTATCACCGTCAGACAGGTTGTGCCACTCAAAGTAGCACTCGATCTCCATGATCCAATCTAGGAAAACTTGAGGTTCTCCCATTCCATCGTAGGATGGTGGATGTAGTCGCACGGCCCTAGTTAAATTGAAATCGTCGTCCTGATCACAATGGTGGTTTTGTCTTTCGTCTCGTTGGTTGGCGGGCTGTGGTGGGGGCCCCTGCCGATTTATCCCAAAGCCGGGATTTTGAGGCGCCGCCTGATTTACGGCCAACCCTTGTATTAACTGGGTGAGTGCATCGAACCTAGCGTTGAACTCTTCCCGAAGCTCCGCAATCGCTGCAGGAGCGTGCTCATCATCATGGTGGTCGGCCATGTGAGAGGTGGAGGGAAAATATTCCGTACCAGACCTTGTGCGCATGAACTACAGGACACCCAGGGATTTTGACCAGATATTTTATAAAAGATGAATTTTTGGAGACCTATAAAGTAGGAATACAAAAATATTTTTTTAGACTTTTTTGCTTGGAAAAATAAGGAGAAAATTCAGGAATTTGTTTTGTAATTTTCTACAGAAAAAAATTTTTGGATGTTGCTATTTGCAGCCCAAAACGAAAATTCTGAATTTCGTTATCTAATACGCAACGTGCACGACCAAGTGTGGGTCGACGCCCTACGACAGGAAAGCGTAAGGATGGTGTCGATTGAGAAATCAACACAACCTCGCTTTGATACCAAATTGATGTAGCGCCGTCCTATGAGCCTACACGAATTTCAGATCCTATGCGGACGGCGTCAAGTTCTCTCTTGCCACGCTAACAATCTCATTTACACGCTAACGAAAATGCAGCAATACCAATTATGTTATTTATCTTACGCGCCAACGTTCGGTTAGCCAATCCGATAGAGATCGAACCACGACTAAAGGCCGAGATCCGATCAAGCTAAAAGGACAAATATTCGTGTCCGCACGAGCGATGTTGTACCAAAGAAAGATCCACCAAGAAAATTCCGATTCGCAAAACGGTTGATCTTTCCCCAACAAGAAATAACGAGGATCGCCAATCCTCCCGAGAGTACCCAAAAAATCAAACGAAAATAGATCCACAAATTTATTAAGAAAACGCCGCGAAATTTCTTTCGTTATCACAAAGTCACGCAAAAATCGTCCACCACATAAACAATCTAGAAGAGAAAAACTCTTGGTAGAAATTTCGTTACCCCTCTCGGAATAGTAGATCCGGGATATTGGTTCCACTAGAAAATGATCGCTCTCCTTTGAACTCCACGGAAGATGCTCCAATGATGAAGAAACTCGGTCGTCTTCTCCGCTTTGCACCGTGAAGTTTCTCCCAAAAGCCTTTTGGCTCTTGCAATCACTTTGTCTCCTCCAAGGATGGTCGGTTAGGATGAAACAAGTGGAGAAATATCGTGGGGTTGATGTGTGAAAGAAGGGCTTAGGAATATTGAAGGTGGAGAAGGGGAAAGAGATGGTGGCCAAGATCTTGGAAGGGGAGAAGGTGGTGGCCGAAATTTTGGAGGAGAGAACCCAAGGTGGGCGGCGGCAAGGAGGAAGGAAAGAGGGGGAGACAATTTAGGTTAGAGGAAATTTAGCAACACAATAAAATCTGCTTTCTAATTAGAGTTTTTAGCCTTATATAGGCCTTACAACACAAATGCTAATTGCACACCAATAAGTCAAAATATTAAAATGCAAGACATAAATAAAACATTAATAATTAATTAATTAATTGTTATTTAATTAATTAATTATTAATATAAAAGTTAATAATTAATTCTTGTGGCGTGGACGAAGATTGTAGCCGTGGCCGCCACGGCGCCGCAAGTCTTTAGTCGGTGGGCCATCATCATCATCATCCGCCGCAACTTCATGATCAACCAAAGCGCCATGTACGTCATCATCATCGAGTTGGCCGTCATGGTGGCGGTCGCCATCATCTCTCCACCGAAGCACATTCGACCCATCCAGCTAGTGAGAGCCTGAGTGACGAGATCCTCTCGGCATTGGAACTTACTCTCCACTGGGGCACATTCGACCCATCTAGCTAGTGAGAGCCTGGGTGAGGAGATCCTCTCGGGATTGGAACTTACTCTCCACCGAGGCACATTCATCCCATCAAGCTAGTAAGATCCTGGGTGAGGAGATCGTCTCGGGGTCGGTTCCTTATCTCCACCGAGGCACATTCAACCCATCCAGCTAGTGAGAGCCTGGGTGAGGAGATCATCTCAGGGTTGGAACTTACTCTCCATCGAGGCACATTCGACCCATCCAGCTAGTGATAGCCTGGGTGAGGAGATCCTCTCAGGGTTGGAACTTACTCTCCACCGAGGCACATTCGACCCATCCAGCTAGTGAGAGCCCGGGTGAGGAGATCCTCTCGAGTTTGGAACTTACTCTCCACCAAGGCACATTCAACTCATCTAGCTAGTGAGAGCCTAGGTGAGGGGATCCTCTCGGGGTTGGTTCCTTCTCTCCACTAAGGCACATTCGACACATACAGTCTGTGAGAGCCTGGGTGAGGAGATCCTCTTAGGGTTGGAACTTACTCTCCACCGAGGTACATTCGACCCATCTAGCTAGTGAGAGCCTGGGTGAGGAGATCCTCTCAGTGTTGGAACTTACCCTCCACCGAGGCACATTCAACCCATCCAGCTAGTGAGAGCCTGAGTGAGGAGATCCTCTCGAGGTTGGAACTTACTCTCCACCGAGGCACATTCGCCCCATCCAGCTAGTGAGAGCCTGGGTAAGGAGATCCTCTCGGGGTAGGTTTAGACACGTTATTCAAATCATACTAAATTCAACATCCTTAAACGGGGAAAAAATTTAGGATACATGACCTCCTGACTCAGCTGGTCAGGGGTAGAGCTCATTACAAAAATATAAAGGGAAAAAGACTTTACTAAAGACAGGTTTCTTCAGGTTGCTTGGACATGATGGACGTCATTCACCTCCTTCTCCTCTGATACCTCTATCATGCTCAAGCTCTCCATTATATTCTCCATCTCCTCTGCGCTGGCTAGCCACGAGATGGTGTTGACGTACGTGACATAGCACTGTCTTACCATCCTGGGGTCTCCACTAATCCTAACTTGGATCCCTCCAGTGTTAAACTTGAGGCACTGGTGAAAAGATAATGGCACACAATGGAAGGCGCTGATGAGGAGTCTTTTGAAGATGGCATTGTAACTGCTCAGAGCATCAATAATGACATACCGGCAGTTCCTTGAGGTCCCCCCCCCCCCACCACTTCACATGGAGTCCAACTCCACATTCTACCTCCTTCCTTTCCCATGAAAATCCGAATAGGGGTCCGTCTGAGGCCAACACCCTACTTGGTTCCACCTTCATCTCGTCAAACGCCTTCTTGAAAATGACATTGATTGAGCTCCCATTGTCAAACAAGATCCGGGAGATGGTATATCCTTCAATGACTGTCTGGATGACTAGCGCATCACAGAACATATCCTCATGATCTGGCATGTCGTTCATTGAGAAGGAGATCCTCTCCTCTGGGGGAGGGGTCTGGGATGTTGAAGTGACGCTCCGACGGTACATGATATGGAAACTTGCCTTTCGAGTGGCCTTGATCCCCACTCCACCGTGGATCACTCTTATACCTCCTCAGGATTCTACGTAAACCCGGTCCTCACATACATCATCTACCCCCTACTCTGCGTAGAACTTCTTTAATCCGCACTGGCAGCTGCTGCTGGGCTGCTCCTTTCGCCTCTCTCACTTCCAGGAATTCGGGGAAGGTAGTTGTGGTGTGACCCTCTACCTGGTGAAAGTCATAGTATGGTAACACTCTTCCTTGCCTTCTTCGACAGGCTGGGTGATTTCTCCTGTTACCTCTTCCCCCTCTTCCTATCGTCATGGCTTGCTGTGGTGGGGGTAGGAGCTACTTAGGGGATTGCCTCTATAAGTTGAACCTCCCTTGGCCTCCATGGAAGTTCCACCCACCCTGGATGAGACCTCTTCCTGGACCCTGAATGAGCCCTCCCTGTTGCCTCCAACCTGGCTCCGGACCTTCCTGAGGTCCCTGGAACCCCTGAGCTCTCTGCTTTTCTCTCCTCCTTCCCTCCTGATGTCTCGAGCCACCCTACTCCTTTGACTCTATCTCTGTTAACCTTGCTAACTTCTTGACAAACGCCGGGTTGGCCGCCTCATTTGCTATCTCCTCTACCGCCCTTTCCATCAGCTCCTCGAATGATAGGGGCCTTTTGGGTCAGACTCATCTTGAAGAACCCCTCGCGTAACCCCATTGTAAACTCCATCTGGAGGGCATTCCTCGACATCTCCTGGATGTCTAGGATCACTTCTTGGAACTTATCCATATATTAGGCCAACGACTCCTCCGCCCTCTGTCTTATCAGGATGATGGACTCGGGACTTTTCCTCCTCTTTTTAGAAGTGGAGAAGTGAAGCTAAAAACTAAGTCTTAAGTCTTTGAAACTGTAGATCGATCTCGCTGGGAGTTGATGGAACTAATCCCTTGCCTTGTCTTTCAATGTGATCGCGAAGAGGTGACACTTGAATGCATACGTTATCGGCCTGATAGAGACCGTATCTTCGAACCACTGTAGGTGCTGGAGGGGATCATCCTTCTGAGTATAGTAAGTCATGTGAGGTTCTCGGAACCCCTCGAGAATAGGAGCTGATGCAATCAGCTCACTAAAGGGTGACCCCCTACATGGTGGTCTCGCGTGCTCCACTCGCATGACCTGTTCCCTGGGAGGCTAGCACTCACCGGGCTGGGGAATAACTCCCGACCGATAAGGTCTCGCTCAACCCCCTCTCCCATACTCTCCTTCCCGGGCCATCTTCCTAATGCACTTTCTTCTACCCCTCCTGGGGTCATCTCGCCTAGACCCATGGGAGCTGTCTCGCCGAGACCCCTAGGAGCTGTCTCGCTGAGACCCCTGGGAGTTATCTCGCCGAGACCCCTGGGTGCTATCTCACCTAGACCCCTGGGAACTAGATCCTGGGGGGTGGGAGTTCAGCAGACACCCCAAGTAGCAGTACTTCACAGCATCTCGATGATGCCTTGGATGGATGCCATGAACTCTTCCCTTCTTACAAAGGGTGTTGGGTTGCGGAGCTTGCTAGATTCATCACCACCTCCATGATCTACCACCATGGAACTTGCTCAAGAACTTTTGCATGAGCCGCGTTCCACGCTCACCACACCAAAATGTTAGAACCGAAATTCGGTTCCACCTAGAGTTCGGACCTAGGGTTGCAGCTCACACCTAATTTTCCCAAGCCATCCCTTGGTGAGAGAACTGAATTTGGAAAATGACCCTTGGCTCTAGCGTGGAGGTCCCACCTCACACCCGGAAGACCTTTGAGATCACCCCCTCCCTAGCCAATGCTGACCTTGGTGCCCTGGAGGATGAACGATGAAGATGAAGATTGGTGAAAATGGATCCCTCTCTAAGGCACCCCAAGGGTCTATTTATAGATTTTTGGGGATGGCAAACCAATAGCGCAATCTCTTTTCTCTAAAATTACTAAAATACCCCGGGGCTGATCTGCCACCAGCCAAACTCTGCTGTTTCGAACAGTTATTCGCTACCCACCATAGGCAAAATAGCAGACCCTCAATACGGGCGAGAGCCTCGAGTCGGGCAAGAACTAGGTCAGGCAAGACCCTCAAGGGGTCGGGGCGAGTGCCGGCCTCCCACCGTAACCACCCCCCTAAAAAAGAGGTTGGATGGGTGTCGGCCTCCCGCCGCACACTCCCCCTAAAAGAGGGGTCGGGGCGAGTGCTGGCCTTCCGCCGCACTCACAGTATGGAAATAGGTCGGGGTGGGTGTCGGCCTCCTACCGCACCTACCCCATTGAAGAGGGGTCAGGGCGAGTGCTGTCCTCCTGCCACACTCGCCCCCTAAAAATAGGGTGGGGCAGGTGCCGGCCTCCCACCGCACCCGCCCCCTTGAAGAGGGGTCGGGGCGAGTGTTGGCCTCCTACCGCACTCACCCCCTGAAAATAGGCCAGGGCGAGTGTCGGCCTCCCGCCGTACCCGCCATCTTGAAATGTGGTCAGGGTGGGCGCCGGCCTCCCGCCGCACCCGCCCCCTAAGAACAGGGTCAGGGCAGGTGTCAGCCTCCCGCCGCACCTGCCCCCTAAGAATAGGGTCGGGGCAGGTGCCGGCCTCCCGCCGCACCCGCCCCCTAATAATAGGTTCGGGATGGGAGCTGGCCTCCCGCCGCACCTGCCCCCTAAGAACAGGACCGGGGCGGGTGCCGGCCTCCCGCCACGCCTGCCCCCTAAGAACATGGCCGGGGCGGGTGCCGGCCTCCCGCCACACCCGACCCTTTGCCCGTTATCCTTTGGGCTCACTTGTCCGGACCATTCTTTGGATTACACCTTTCGCTTGCTTAGGGACCCCAGTCCGCGAATACGGGGTTGCACAATCTCCATAATAGAATCTAAGTACATTTCAACAGGGAGCTGTTGTGCATAGCTCCTATGGATCCAACATTAACTTCAAGACTTTGATATCAAGCTAAGTAAAACCCCTATGTTTTATGATTCTTCTAGAGTTATTTCAATAGCTAAAAAACATGTAACACGCAGCAGGACCAAGCATATTGAAATTAGACATCACTTCATAAGAGGGCATGTTGAGAAAGAAGATATCCGCCTTGAGTTTGTCCCCACGAACAAACAAGTGGCTAACATCTTTACTAAGCCTCTTGATGAAGCCAAGTTCAACATTTTCAAGTTTAAATTGGGAATGTTAAATTTGAAGTAGCTTTAAATTTTGGACTATATGCACTACTGTCACATATGTGCATTTGGAGGCTAACCTTTTGCATGAGAACATAAAGAAGGAAAAGGTTAATTGACTTGGCGTTGAATAAAGTATCAAGCGTTGAGTTAACACCAGGTGTCGAGTGGACACCAAGTGTCGAGTGGACACCACAGGTGTCGAGTGAACACCACATGCGTTAAATGGCTCAACGCTAACATTCTGACAGGTAGAAAAGTGTCAAATCTATTAGAGTAATTCACAGCCATCCTTCAAAATTGTAAATCATGACAAGGTATGCGTCTTTCCACCTTCTCGAATAGGGTTAGCTATAAATAAAAAAAGTGTTCCTAGAATAAACTCCACCATTCTAGTGCCCTTTTCGAATTTATGTGTCTCTGCCCTAGATTTCTCGCACCGTCTTTTCCTCCAAGCTCAATCTCTCGGACTCAATGGCTCCCAAGGTTGGTGATTTCTTGTTTGAGGGCTGTGAAGTTATTTGAAATGGATTCAAAGATGCTCCAGAAGAAATTTTATCCATCATTCATCTCATATCTGTCGCCGGACTTGAATTTTTGATGTTAGAGTTGTGCGCTATCTGGAAAAGAGAAGTACTGGTATTGTATGCTAATGCCCAGGTGGACTCTTTCTCCACAAAGATCAAGACAACCATCGATGGGGAAAGGTTAAGATCACAGTAAGAAAGATATGCAAGGGATAAAAGCTTCCAAAGCTCAATCCTGGTGAGGAAGAAGATGGGTTATACCAATAAGATAGAAAGTCTACCTTCAAGTGGTGTGGCCTTTCCAAACACACCAGTGGGTCTGTACTCAGGAGAGACATGAACTTGAAGGGTATGTTCTTGTCAAATATCATTGGAAAAGCCTTGATACGCAAAACTAGATCACATGACAAGATTTCTAAGAAGATGTTTGAACTTATGGCTGGAGTAATTCTCTCCAAGAAAACCGACTAGGGCAAAGTAATACTTGACAAGTTCATTGAGAGCATTCTTGGGCCAAATATTTGAAGAATACTGTCTCTATTTCTTCTCAATGCTATTCCAGGAATTCTAAATATGAGGCTTGGTGCCAAGATCCATCACATGAGAAGGATGAACATCAAAATATTTGACAAATGGGACTGGGTGTTGATCAATCACCTAAGCACACTGATAAGAAACGGAGAAAGTTGGATGAATCAGTTGCAGTAGAAAGTTCTAGCAATAGATCTTCATAAGACAGTATTGAACCCCATGACCCTCCATTGTCCAGTTCAAGTGATTATGTCAAGACGGATGTGTGTGCATAAGTCTCAATTTCATCTAAGCTTGCTGCCAAGGAGATTCCAAGGAGAGTGTCACCTACTGATGTTGAAGGAGACACAGCTATGGAGAATGTTGAAGATCTTGCAACAATAATTGTAGACATGATCAATGCTGATACTTAGAGGGAGAACCTATGAGAGGGTGAACTTAATGAGGGGCAGCAAGATCTGTCTACTATGGTTCTACATGACAAGATTGATTCACTCCTAAAAATTCTACATGACATGATAGATCAAATCCCAAATGACTCTCAGTAGAAGAGTGGCAGTGCTCCTATTCAAGGGGAGCAAGTGCAAGTGAATGAAAGCTGTCAAGATGTTGATTTCAATAAATCACATGAGACTAATGATCAGGTTGAGGGGGAGGTTCAACATGAGTTCCCTGCTCAAGAAGATGAATCTGGAGTGGAAGCTTCTGTAAAAGATATCAGAGGAGATGATGTGGTTGTCATTCCAGACCACTCCTCTGAATATCTAATAGCTGACTCTGAAATGAGTTGTGACACAAGGGAGAATCTTGAAGAAGTCAACTTTCCTATATCTAGTAAGCTGAATGAGGAGATTCCTATCTCCTTTCTGTATCAACTCAGAGGACTTCTTGATGAACAAAGAAGAAAGATTGTTGTATGTGGATGATTCCATCAAAGAGTTAAGATAAGATCTGTCTACTAATATCAAATCCATAAGATTTGAAGTTAACCAGCTGAGAGACAATACAGTTAAATTCTTCATGAGAGTTACTCCAGTTGTAGATGACATTGCACTTCAACTTCAACATATTCAGGATAGGTAGAATGATATCATCCAAAACCAGTGTGCTACATCTGAAAACATGGAAATGGTTCATAATGTTACAAAAGCACATATGGAAGAGCACGGGAAAACTGTTGAAAGGAGAATGGTTGACTGGACCCAAATTCTTGATGATCATATGTTGCAAGTCAAGAACAAGATCATAGTTGGTGTCAATCACTTGGCTGATAAGATAATTTCCTCGAAGCACTCCCAGAGCACTCTAGTTACTGAAGAAGTCATAAAGGGGGAGAGTTCAATGATAAGAGCTAGTGGAGACCATGCAATCTGGACCTCAAATGTTGTTAGTGAAGCATTGGTCCTAGATCCTATCCAATATTTTGTAGTTCCTGAAGAGGTAGATGGTGCTAATGTTGAAGTTAATATTATAGATGTTGCTCCTGATAATGTACCTGCATTCAGCCCCACCACTCAATAGATATCAAAGGATAAGGGAAAAGATGTTGCTATTGAGGAAGAGGAAGCAAGGCTAAGGAAGAAAAGACAAAGAAGAGATGGAAGCAAGACCAGATTTTATTCCATGGAGCCCATCCTTAAGGATTATCATACTCTATGCCTGGATTTATTTAAAGGAAAACAATACTGAAAGAGGAAAACTATATAGCTCTCTAGAATGGGATAAGAATGAAAGGCAGGAAGTGGTAAGGAGAAAGTTCAGGAGAGACAAGTTTGCTAGAAACCTTCCTGAAGATGCTCAAGAGCCCTACATATATCATCCAAATCCCTACAGCTACTTTGAGAGGCAAAGGCAGAAAAAGAAAGAGGTTGAGTAAAACGCTACAAAGAAATCTGGGGGCATTATAATTAGGGAACTTAATCCCTATCAATGTTATAATTTAAGGTTCCTAAGGACTTTTGAATATGGAATTATAATTGTAGGCACACTCTAAAGTATCTATTAATAATCATATTTGAGATACTTTAAATTGTCTGGTTGTGCCACTATGTTTCTTTAATTATGAAATAATTATTTTCTTATGAGATAGTGTATATTATTGACTAAGGTTCTAACTTTTTCAAATATGGGAAGATTGTTGGGAACATTGACCATAATGTAGCAGATTTGAAGAAGGCCCACAAGTCAATAATATACACAAACATGTATTTGATATATATCTGAGTTAACATGTGCAGGGTGTTAGTGTTCAATTGATTAGACAGACTGATAATATCAGAAGTTCAGTTGGGTAGGAGTCAGCATACTCAAGAGAGACAAGAAATTATCTAAGTGCAAAAGTGTTGAGTCAGTACACATCACTCAACGCCAAAGTCCTAAAAGTGCTAACTGTTTATCTTTAACTCAAAACCTCGGTGGAGAAGCTGTTGGAACACCCTATTACTGATTTGGGCAAGTATCACTATGTCCTTTAGGAAATTTGTTTTGACCTTCTTGTATAGATCTAAAGTTCAATTAGAACTAAATCTAAGGGTTAGTATTTAGGTTTGAAAGCTGCCCTCAAGACCCTCAAGACCCTCAAGACCAGATATTTTAGTTCAGGAGACTAAGTCATTTTGTCGATCTCCGGACGACGAATCGTCGAACTCCATTCGACGATCTCTGAGCTCACCTCGACGAATCATCGAACTCCATTCGACGATCTCAGAGCTCAACTTCAACGAGTCGTCGAACTCCATTCGACGATCTTCGAGCTTAGATCGACGTTCCTGTCTCTAGTTTATTTCCCTATCTCTGAGCTCAGTTCGACGATAGTTGAGCTCAGATCGATGCTTTCTGCTTCAGTCTAAGTCCAGTCTCTGAGCTCAGTTCAACGATAGTTGAGCTCAGGTCGACGTTTTTCTGGAGAGATCGACATTTTTCAAGATTCAAATTCAGACAGTTATGGAATTATTCTCAGCATTTATGTCAAGGATCTTGTAGCAGTTTCAGTTAATCTGGAGCAAGTTTCAAGGAATTTTCAAAGGAATGTTTTATTGGACTTTCCTCCAAAAGACAAAATGCAGTTAAGGAAGTCATTTATGACAGGCTAACGACTATCTTGGACAGAGAATCATTCTATTCAGATCTAAGGAATAAAAGATTTATTCATATTCTGCTGGTGAATAACGACAACTATTACAACAACAACAACAAGAGAAAGAGAAAGAGTTGCAGATATTCACAGACAGAATTCATATAGGAACACACATCACTGAAGGAGATCAATAATCTGAAATTTCTAGATCCCTTTTGATTCCAGTGTTCAAAGGCCATTATCATTCAAGACTCCAAACAGCTCACATTTCAGCTGCTGCTGGAATCATCTTTTGCTGGAGATCAAATCCTCTGAAGGCCTATCACCCTACTGCAAAGCTTCACTTGAACAACTCTAGATCTCAGGGGGAGCTTTGATAACATCCACTATCTTCTCTCTGATTGTTGACAGTGAAGATCATCTCATCACTCTCTCTCTCTGTAAAGGGTTTATCAAACTCCCTTCAAAAGTTTATGTTGGTTTCTGAGACCTTATCAACACTCAGTGGTGGCAAGACACCTGATCAAAAAATCTGGTTTGGTTTTTGAGTACCTTATCAAAAGCTCATTGGTGCCCAGGACACCTGATCAACTCATCCTGCAGTGGATTCCTACCTAGGGTGGTAGAAGAGTTGATGTACCCAGATTGGTTGGGGAACCACTATAGATCCTTGTGTCATCTGGTTACTTATTTTCTTGTGTTTTCTGGCTGTAGTTTGTGATTGTTCTGTGATTGCTTTGTATTATATAGTTGTTGTGTTTGCTGTATTTCATTTTCTTCCATGTTCACTTAGGAATACAACAAGAGTTGTAAAACGTTTTTAGCAAGCACCATACTCTATTCACCCCCCCCCCCCTCCTCTAGAGTATATCAGATCTAACCTGCACTTTCAATTGGTATCAGAGGGAGGTTGGTTAAAATACCACACCTTAGTGGTTGCACAGGCTAACACCTGAACCCAAAGATCCCTCTAGTTAGATCTGCTTGTTTTAAGTTTGTTATTAGAATTATTTCTTCACAAAACATGGCCCAAAACAAAGATTATGGTAGCACCAGACCTCCAGTGTGCAATCTATCTAAGTTTGCACTTTGGAAGGCAAGGATTAGATTGTACATGAACTCTATTGATGAAGATATTTTTAATTCTGTTTTGACAGTGTGTCCAAGACCCCCAGAAAATACAAGTACAAGTGTTGTTCCACCTCCATCAGGAACAGATGCAGAAATCAAGAAATGGAAAGTGGCAGATGCTAAGGCAATGAATATTTTAGCCTAGACTATGTCTGATGAAATATTCCAAAAAGTAGTTGACTTCAACTCAGCAAAGGACATCTGGGACAAGTTATTTGAGATAGTCTCAGGATCTGCTGATGAGAGAAAAGATAGAAGATCTCATCTCATAACCCAATATGAGAATTTCAAGAAAGGAGAAGCTGAGTCGGTAGCAGATATGTATAATAGACTCAGTCTCATAGTTAATGTGTTGAAAACATTGGACAAAGAGATCTCATTGACTGAGCTCAATGATAAAATCCTAATATGCTTCCCAAGCACTTGGGACTCAAGAATCTGGCCAATCAAGGATGCCAGAAGCCTAAATTAGATCACAACTGAAGCTCTCTTGGGCAAGCTCAAGTCTTATGAGCTGCTCATCAAGAATAGAGAAGAAGAGCAGAAGGCTGCCTCACCAGCTATAAGAAAGGAAAAAATCAATAACTTTCAAAGCCATTGAAGATCAGCCTGAAGACAAAGACATAGGCAATGAAGAGTTGCTAAGCCTACTGGCCAAAAGATTTTACAAAATGGTCAGGAAAGATTTCAGGAAAAAGTCTGCCATAGGGCATGACAAGCCAAGGTATGACAAATCAAATAACAAAGAGATTATATGTTTTGGATGCAGGAAAACAGGCCACATGGTGTCTGACTGTCTAGAAAATCAGTATAAGGACAAAAAGGACAGGATAGAAAGAAGAAAAGACAAAGACTTCAGGAAGAACAGCAATGACAAACCCTCCTCCAGCAAGAACAAACACACCAGGAAGGGGTTTATAGCTGAAACTTGGAGTGAGACAGAAGAAGAATCTGAAGCTTCATCCAGCTCAAGTGATGATGAAGATGATACTGAAGAAAAAGAATTCTGCATGATGGCTATCAATGCCTCACAATAAAATTCTGATGCAGAAGAGTCAGAATCTGAATCAGAGACTCAATCTGAAGAGGACCAGGTAATAGACTCATTTCATTTTAATTCTGAGGACTTCAAGTGTGAGTTTAAAGCACTGTGTTTAAATTTATTAAAATCTGAGAAGGAAATCATTTCCCTCAGAAATCAGCTATCTGAACACAGCACTTTAAAATCAGAAAACCTCAAACTCTCTAAGGAGTTGGAATGTTGTAGGGAGCAGATAGCCTTACTGAAACGTCAACTATCAAAGGCCAAGAAGTTTGAAGAATCCCTCAATGGGAGAAGTATCAAGCTAATGGACATCACAAGCACAGTGAACTCAAGATTCAATAGTACACTGGGCTTGGGTGCCTCATCTAGCCAACCTATAGTATTAACAACCCCAATCAAGTTTATCTCTGATAAAGGTAAGGGAGTTGTAGAGGTAGCTAGGAAGAATTCTGACTTACCTAAGAAAATAAGAGTTCAACAGAAATCGTCGAACGGAGCTCGACGATCACCGAATGGAGCTCAACGATCTCAGGCTAAATCGTCGAACTCAGGTCGATGATCTCTGAACCCTGAACTCTGGCCCAGTCGATCTTCAAACAGAGCTCGAAGATCTGACCCAAGATCGTCGAACTCAGCTCAGAGATCGTCAAACAGAGCTCAGAGTTTTGAAAACTCTTTCAAAGGCAAATCAAAGTTCAATCCTAGAGGTTCTACATCTCAATGGTTTAACCCCTATACTGAATGGATAATACCTCCTAGGAGATATCATCCTGAAGGCTATAAGAGTCAACCAGGGATGTCTTTTATTTCTGAATTCAAAGGTTATCAAACTAGGCCCAAGGTAAACTGGGTCAAAAATAAGTAAATTGCTTTATGTGCAGGTGAAGACCTATCCAACATCAAACCAGCAATGGTATCTGGAAAGTGAGTGCTCAAAGCACATGACAGGAAACAAGGACAATTTCACATCCTTTAAAGCCAAGCTTGGACCCAAAGTAATATTTGGTGATTCAAACTGTGGACTAACAAAAAGATATGGTGCAGTCCAGATTGGCACAGTCACATTCAAGAAAGTAGCCTCTGTGGAAGGACTGAAGCACAACCTAATCAGTATCAGTCAACTGTGTGATGAAGGCTATCAAGTGACTTTCAACAAATCCTCATGCAAGATCAAATCAGAGGACAACAACATTGTGTTGACAGGTAAAAGGAAAGGTAACATCTATTTAGTAGACTTTCTTTCAACTAAAGTAGACATATGCTTGTTCAATTCTATTTGTATACCTAATGAATTATGGTATAAGAGACTAGGGCATATAAACCTTAGAACCGTTGTTAGGCTATCCAAGGACAACCTTGTTAGAGGACTACCTTCTAGCCCCTACAAGAAGGAAGGACTTTGCAGGGCTTGTCAATTAGGCAAGCAAACCAAAAATAGTTTCAAGTCACTTAATAAGAGTGATTCACCTAGGATTTTGTATCTGTTACACATGGATCTCTTTGGACCCATTACAGTACAAATCTTAGGAGGGAAATCTTATACTTTAGTAGTTGTAGATGACTTCTCTAGATTCACATGGGTGTTCTTTCTGGGTAAGAAGTCTGATAACTTTAAGTGTTTGACAGAGTTTCTCAAATTCATACAGAGTGAGTTCAATACTCACATTGCTCTGATGAGAAGTGATCATGGGACTGAGTTTGATTGTCTTCTTATGCAAGAGTTCTGTCAAAGTGAAGGGATCAGGCACACTTTCTCAGCTCCTAGAACTCCTCAACAAAATGGGGTAGCTGAAAGGAAAAATAGAACCCTTATTGAATCTGCTACTACATTGTTATCAGATACTCATCTTCCTCTATCCTTTTGGGCAGAGGCAGTGAACACCTCCAACTATGTGTTGAATAGAAGTTTAATATATAAACTGAAGGGGAAGACTCCCTATGAATTACTCAAAGGGAAAAAACCTAAAGTAGATTATTTTAAAATCTTTGGCTGTATTTGCTACATTCATAATAATGACAAGAAATACTTAGCAAAATTTCAAGCTAAAGCTGATGAAGCAGTGTTTCTGGGATACTCCATGATCAGTAAATCTTATATGGTATATAATAAATCTACTCTCAAAATTAAAGAATCTGTTCATATATCTTTTGAAGAATCTAACATGTCTTTCAAGGGGAAGAATACTTCTACCATAGAACCTTTGCAGGTACGCTCTCTTGCTGAAAACTTGGACAGGTTACAAATTATTCAAAAAGATGAAAGCAGTGAAGATGAAGAAGACATTCAACATCTTGAAGAGAATCTTCTTGAAGAGCCAGTTGTTGTACCACAAGAGAAAACAACAATACAGGTTGGTGAACAATCAACATCTCCTGTTGATTTAGTAACATCAAGAGACCATCCAATCTCCCAAGTGATTGGAGACATCTCAGCTGGTGTGCAAACCAGAAATCAGGTCAACCAAAACCTGATGCACACTTGCTTTCTCTCTCAAATTGAACCTCAATCTATTCAAGATGCAGAGCAAGATCCACACTGGATCATTGCAATGCAAGAGGAGTTGCATCAATTTGAAAGGAACAAAGTTTGGAAACTAGTACCAAGGCCAAAGGATCACTCCATTATTGGAACAAAGTGGGTGTTCAAAAATAAATTGGATGATCAAGGAGTCATTGTAAGGAACAAGGCAAGGCTAGTTGCTCAAGGGTACTCTCAAGAAGAAGGGATATATTATGACCAGACCTTTGCACCAGTTGCAAAGTTAGAGGCCATAAGAATCTTCTTAGCATATGCATCACACAAAGGTTTCGAAGTATACCAGATGGATGTAAAGAGTGCTTTTCTCAATGGAGATATCAAAGAAGAAGTCTATGTCAGACAACCCATAGGTTTTATCTCTTCAACTCATCCTGATCATGTTTTCAAATTGCATAAAGCATTATATGGTCAAAAGCAAGCTCCTAGAGCATGGTATGAGACCCTAGCATGCTTTCTTCTGAAAAATGATTTTATAAGAGGTAGAGTAGACCAAACTCTTTTTATTAGAACCCATAAGTCTCATACCCTACTAGTACAAATCTATGTAGATGATATTATATTTGGTTCTACTGATTTAAATTTGTGCAGAAGGTTTTCCAATCTAATGCATTCTAAATTTGAAATGAGTAGCATGGGTGAGCTATCCTTCTTTTTAGGATTGCAAATCAAACATGTTGAAGTCATATTTATTTCTCAAACCAAGTATGCAAAAGAATTGGTTAAGAAATTTGGTATGTTTGAAACATCATGTATGAAAACACCTATGCCTACTAATGTTGTATTAGATGCTGATGAACATGGGAAACCTGTTGATCAGACAACATATAGAGCAATGATTGGCTCTTTATTGTACCTTACAGCTAGTAGACCTGACATAATGTTTGCTACATGCATATGTGCTAGATTCCAAGTGAGCCCTAGAGAGTCACACTTAACCTTAGTAAAAAGGCATCTTAGGCATGTAAAAAGTTGTCCAAATCTAGGTCTCTGGTATCCAAAAGATTCAGCATTTGACTTAACTAGATTTTCAGATGCTGATTATGCTGGATGCAGAATAGATAAGAAAAGCACCAGTGGAACTTGTCAGTTTCTTGGTGACAGACTTGTCTCCTGGTTTTGCAAGAAACAAACATCTGTGTCAACTTCAACTGCGGAAGCTGAATATATGGCTGCAGGTAGTTGTTGTTCACAAATCTTATGGATTCAAAATCAGCTCCTAGACTATGGCTACAACTTAGAGAAGTCAAAAAAATTTTGTGATAATACTAGTGCTATTTCCATAGCACAAAATCCAGTCTTCCATAGTAGGACAAAACATATAGAAATTAGGCATCACTTTCTAAGGGATAATGTTGAGAAAAACAAAATTGAACTTCAATATATCCCAACTGATTTGCAAAGGGGAGATATTTTCACCAAACCCTTGGATGAAAAGAAATATACATTCTTCCTGAATCAGTTAGGAATGTTAGATGGAGGAAGTCTAAAATAATATCCAAGATTTTTGAAAATCTAAAATTGACCAAGACTAGGCAAATCAAAATGCTTTTCTAGTGTATAGAGTGTTTCTGGTCTCTGAACTGCGCTCGACGATTTTCCTCAAGATCATCGAACGGAGATCGACGATTTTAGAAATCATCGACCAGAGTTCAGTGCTTCTCAGATAGTGATAAACTATCTGTCTTCAGGTCAGCAATCGTCGAACGGAGCTCGACGCTCTCCAATATCGTCGAACGGAGATCGACGATGTTGATGACCTTTCAGTTTCCTTTAGAAGCCCAGATCATCAAACAGAGTTCAACGATCTTTCCTTTTCTACGTCGAACCCTAATATAAAACTCATTTTTCAGCCGTCGTTCTGCCTTTGCGCTTTCATACTCTCTACAAAATTTCTCTTTTCCTCCAAACTCTTCTACACTTGGTCCTTTGTTTGTTCATTTTTGCAGGAATCAATGGCAGTTTCGGTCGCAATCTTGGCAGCTATGAAATTTGATACAGGCTTTGATATCGACATGGATTCTTTCAATAACAGCGATCAAATCTTCAAGGACATTCTAGAACTTTTCAAGGACCAACAGTTACTTACCATAATGACTACAAGGATCAAATTAGCCGCAAATGAAATAAAGGAATGGGTGTATACTGCCCACAATCTGGATCAGAACACAGTGGTTGGAACCATCTCAGGAACTCAGGTATCTCTAACACCTGCTGTTTTGACAGAGGTTTTTCAATTGAATTCTGGAGAAGATTCTGTTGAGCTTTCTGGAGAAGAGTTTTCCCTTATGCTTGAAAGGATGGGACATTCAGAAGTTAACCCTAGTAAATTGCTTAAGAAGAATCTGTCAGTTGAGTAAAGATTTCTTGCTGATGTAGTTGGGAAAGTGCTATTGGCAAAACACTCAGCTCATGATACCATATCTAGGTATCAGCTTTGTTTGATGGGTGCCCTGGTGGACAAGAAGCAGCTGAACTGGGGAGAAGTGTTCTTTGATTTAATCAAGAAGAAAATTAACAAGAACTTTGTTAATTTTGGGAGGATTTTAGGGCTGTTTCTTCATAATAGATGCCCTGCACTGCTTGTTTCCAGTGGGATGCACATCAATGCCTCCAAGAGGCTTACCTGTGCCCTATTTGGGAAATGGGACAGGCAGATTGTAAAGCCTAGCAGACCCTCTGCAATCTCTTCTTCAGGCACAAGGACTATCTCAGTATCTTCCCCTCAGGTTTCTGCCCCTGTAGAAGATTTGCCTGCTTCATCTCCTCCTTCTCCACCTATTGTTTCATCTACAACAGTCACATCCACCATCACAATTTCATCCCCCATTTCCATCCCATCTCCAACTTCAATCCCTTCTCCAACTCCAACATCAAATGAAGAAATCTTCCATCCACTACATCACTACCCACACATGGACATTGTCTCATCATCTCATATTCCATCTTTCACTCTTCTAGATGATTCCTATATGGATGATTCTCCTTCATCCACTCATGATCCACCATCATCATCCACTTCTTATCAACAACTACTTCAGGACATCATTGCTCAACCATCATTCGCACCATCCATTTCCATTCCATTATCTTCCATCTCCACAATTCCAATATCTCAACCATCACTTCCACCATCCTCAGTCTCTCCAACAACATCTCCTGCTGCTCCAACCCTCATCTCTACCACATCCATCCCTACCTCTACTCAAGTCCCTCTTGAGCAAGTTGATCTTCCAGCTATTGCAGACAGGCTATATGAGCTGATAGCTCCAAGGCTATCACTGCTGTTGGAGACCTCTTTGGCTCCACTTCTGAAAACAGTTCAGGAGCTGTGTGCTAGGCTATCCTCTTTTCTTCCTCCTCAGGCAATCCCTTTTACTGGGTGCCTTGATCCAGTTACCCTGAATCTAAGCAGGGGGAGATGCCTTATGAGGTTGAGAGATTGCTTGCTGCAGTAACTTCAGACCAAGCTCCAGTTGCTCCAGTTGCAGTCATTACAGTGGACCTCAGGTCACTGTTGTCAGTTTTTGATTCTGTATACTTCAGCTGTCTTCCAGATCAACATACTGAAGATCTTACTAAGGCCATTGTGCCTATTTCCAGCTATAACCCCAGCTTAATAAGTTCTTATATAAATTCCTTCAATACTGTTGACAGTGCTCCTTCTGTTTTTGTTGCTCCTACTGCTGCTGCTCCTATTACTGTTGTTGTTGTTTTAGTGTCTGAGGATGTGCATATGATAGAGGCAATTGATTTTGAGCCTCCTATTTTTATCTCTGAATCTGTTGTTTTAGTTACCTCTGAGCTTGATGTTCCTATTTCTGAAGTTGTTTTTCCAGTTTCATCTGTTTCTACTGCTTCTATTACTGCTGCTGTTGCTCCTGTTTCTGAAATTTCTGTTTCTGAACCTGCTGTCATAGCTCCTTCTGCCAGTGTGGCTTCTACTCCACTTCCTGCTGTTGCTGCTGCTCCTGTTGCTGTTTCTGCTATTTCTTCTGCTCAATCTCAACAACAGAAAGAATATATCAAAAGGATTGATGCAGTATATGATAATCCACAAAGCTCAGACAGTGATCAGTTTAGGACTGACTCTGATGATTCCTCTGCAACAATTGCAAGGAAAAGGAAAGTAAGAAGCAAGGCCATGAAGATAGTTCACCCAGAGAAGTTGAAAGATACAAATGATATTCCATATTATATATTGCATGATTGCCCTATTACAGAACCATGGATGCAGTACTCCAGGAATCAGATGAAAGCCATGAAGAAGAAAAGGAAATATGACAAAGGATCATCTCATTTCAATCCTCCTCCTCCTCCTTCACCTGATGCAGGTGCAGGTGGAAGTTCTGCCTCTCAATCTACTGCTAGAAGCCAAACTTCATATCAATTTCAAGGAAGACCTAAGCAAAGAGGAAATCAGTATAGAGGTTATCAGTCCAGAAGAGGACAGTACAGAGGAAATCAAAGAGGACTCAGAGTGTATTCCAGGCAACATCCTTATCAAAGGAAAGGATAAGGTCACTCCAACACTACTTCTGGTCCCTTCCCTCATAAGCTTAAGGATCCATTCTCTTACAGAGCTCCTCCTGATAATTCTTCAAACAGATATGAGCCTCTTGTTCCATTTGAAGACCCAGAAAATAATCCCACTTCATGGACTGCCAGAATGAAAGAGTTGGCTGCACTAGACCAAATCAAGAAGGCTAGAGAACAAGGAAAAGATACATCAAATATCACTACTCTATCAGATCAAAGAAAGAAAGAACTTGAGAGATACTCTTCCAGCAAATTCTTTGATTCAGAAAGTTATATGAAGCTGCACCCAGAAGCTGTAGTCCCCAGGCCAAAACATCAAACTTCTCTAGGTGCAGCTGATGACAGAAGATCCAAGAAAGAAGCTCTCAACCCCAACAGAGAAATAGTTCTCATAAAGATCAAGGAAAAGGAATGATTCTGTAAGATGACAGTAAATTTGTTTTCTGACTATCTGTGATAATGTCTGTGTTTCTGCAATGTTTTTTTCTTTATTTTTGTTATATTTATGCATTGTATGTTTTTTTTTTCTTTTCCAATGTCTGTAAATAGTAATCCTAACCCAAATAGGGGGAGATTGTTGGAACACCCTATTACTGATTTGGGCAAGGATCACTATGTCCTTTAGGAAATTTGTTTTGACCTCCTTGTATAAATCTAAAGGTCAATTAGAACTGAGTCTAAGGGTTAGTATTTAGGTTTGAAAGCTACCCTCAAGACCCTCAAGACCAGATATTTCAGTTCAGGAGACTAAGTCATTTCGTCGAGCTCCGGACGACGAATCATCGAACTCCATTCGACGTTCTCTGAGCTCACCTCGACGAATTATCGAACTCCATTCGACGATCTCTGAGCTCAACTTCAACGAGTCATCAAACTCCATTCGACGATCTTCGAGCTCAGATCGACATTCCTGTCTATAGTTTTTTTCCCTATCTCTGAGCTCAGTTCGACGATAGTTGAGCTCAGATCGACACTTTCTACTTCAGTCTAAGTCCAGTCTCTGAACTCAGTTCAACGATAGTTGAGCTCAGGTCGACGTTTTTCTGGAGAGATCGACGTTTTTCAAGATTCAAATTCAGACAGTTATGGAATTATTCTCAGCATTTATGTCAAGGATCTTGTAGCCGTTTCAATTAATCAGGAGCAAGTTTCGAGGAATTTTCAAAGGAATATTTTATTGGACTTTCCTCCAGAAGACAAAATGCAGTTAAGGAAGTCATTTATGACAGGCTAACGGCTATCTTGGACAGAGAATCATTATATTCAGATCTAAGGAATAAAAGATTTATTCATATTCTACCGGTGAATAACGACAACTATTACAACAACAACAGAAAGAGAAAGAGTTGCAGATATTCACAGACAGAATTCATACAGGAACACACATCACTGAAGGAGATCAATAATCTGAAATTTCTAGATCCCTTTTGATTCCAGTGTTCAAAGGCCATTATCATTCAAGACTCCAGACACCTCACATTTCAGCTGCTGTTGGAATCATCTTTTGCTGGAGATCAAATCCACTGAAGGCCTATCACCCTACTGCAAAGCTTCACTTCCTGAACAACTATAGATCTCATGGGGAGCTTTGACAACATCCACTATCTTCTCTCTGATTGTTGACAGAGAAGATCATCGCATCCCTCTCTCTCTCTCTTGTAAAGGGTTCATCAAACTCCCTTCAAAAGTTTGTGTTGGTTTCTGAGACCTTATCAAAACTCAGTGGTGGTAAGACACCTGATCAAAAAATCTGGTTTGGTTTTTGAGTACCTTATCAAAAGCTCATTGGTGCCCAGGACACCTGATCAACTCATCCTACAGCGGATTCCTACCTAGGGTGGTAGAATAGTGGATGTACCCAGATTTGTTGGGGAACCACTATAGCTCCTTGTGTCATCTGGTTGCTTACTTTCTTGTGTTTTCTGGCTGTGGTTTGTGATTGTTCTGTGATTGCTTTGTAATTAGATAGTTGTTGTGTTTGTTGTATTTCATTTGCTTCCCTGTTCACTTAGGAATACAACAAGATTTGTAAAAAGTTTTTAGCAAGCACCATACTCTATTCACCCCCCCCCCCCCTCTAGAGTATATCAGATCTAACCTGCACTTTCAGAAGCAATAATTCTGTCTAAATATAAATGCGTCAAGTGAAGTACATACACTCAACACCTTATCAGTAAAAGTTGCCTAAGTATAAATGTGTCGAGTGAAGGACATACACTTGATGCCTATTAGTAAAAGATGTCAAAGCACAAATGCGTCATGTGAAGGACATACACTCGATGCCTTATCAATAAAATCTATCTAAGTATAAATTCATTGAGAAAAAGACGTCCACTTGACGCTTCATCTGTAAAGTACTAAAGCATTGAGTGAAGATCATTCACTCAATGCCTTAGTAGTGAAGCAGAAAAACTGTCAAAGTTAAAATACGTCGAGACATTTGACTTGACTCAACTCCTAAGTGGAATGCGTTAAGTTAACTACAATCACTCGACGCCTCTTCAAGAGGACTTCACTCAACTCTTGAGCAGAGGGAAAAAATTATTCGAAGTACAAATGCATTGATTTAAGTAGAATCACTTGACACCTGTACAGAAGATCTAGAAAATTATTCTAAGTTAATTGGCATCGTGTCAAGTCGGCTGACGTCACACTAAATTCAAATCAATGCAGATACCATGCCAAAAGATGGAAATAATCATAATTCTCTATCACCCATTAAAGTCGGTCATGCCTCTTACTAAAAGGACAATTAGTTGTTGTTGATGCTGAGGTATAAAAGTAAAGTGTGTATAGCCCTTCCAAGCAATGATTTTTTTTCTAAAACCCTAAGTTACAAAAAGTTGCTGCTAGTAGAGAGAATCAATCTTTACTATCTTTAAGCATGTTGTTCTTCTAAACAATCTTTCTCAAGCTTGAAGAAGAAGAAGACCTCTGCAAGAGATTAACACAGTACAGGCTGATTCAATCTGAAGAACAAATTTTTCTTATAGTTGTGCTGAAGAAGGGTTGTCTGGTGTACATCCAAAGAAGAAGGCTCAGAGATTTACCTCTTGAGTCACAACATTCAAACTATTTTTTTTGTTTTGTAAGATCTTTGTGAGATCTGAGTGTAGGAATTTTTCTTTAAAGTCTGAGGTAAGACTCTGAGTGAGAATCTAAGGTAGGCTTGTATTATAAAAGCTGAGTATAGGGCTTGTCTGTAAGCCTAAGGTAGGAGACTTGTGCTTGTCTCTGAGGTAGGAATGTGTTATAAATGCTTAGGTAGGGCTTGTCTATAAGCCTGAGGTAGAAGACATGTGATTGTCTCTAAGGTAGGACCGTGAACAGTCTGAAATGTAAGAGTGAGAAGCACTATGAGATGTAGGATCCTGGGAAGGATTCGAGGTGTAAGATCAGTGGATCTGAGTTTTTGGAGGAGTTGGTCGAATCTGTCTCACTGCTAGATAGGTGAAGGGGGAAAGTGGATATACCCTAGATAGGGGAACCACTATAAATTACTTGTGTGTTCTTTGTGTTCTTGAAAGCTGATATCTTAACAACAACACATCAAGTAAAATCTCTAAAAAGCTTCAAAGACTTAAAAGAAACATATTCACCCCGCCTCTAGGTGTTTAGCTAGCCATAAAAAGACTTTCAAGCACTAAGTTGAGTTGGCAAAAGAAGGTTGAGCTCACTTTTCTGCTTTCCTTTATTTTCCATCCTACTTGTCAATGTTTGTATTAAAATGTTAATGTTTTGAAAACCTTGATGAGATGTAAGGCCATAAGGCCAATATATTATTTTGAAGAATTTCTTTGAAACTTTAGATGTTGATGTTTGTTTTTAATTTAAAGCTTCTACTAGCGTAGTGTATGTTGCTTTATGTAGTTTATCAGTTTTGTTTTTCGTTTATTAACACCTAGCTTTTGTGCATAATATGTTATGTGGTCTCGACCCAGCCCATGTTATGTTGTTTGTAAGGCGGAGTGTAACAATTTGGTATAGTAATTTAGAATGTTGATTCGTAGTATTTTGGTTCAAGGATGAACACTTTTTTGGGGTGCAGTGCATGTGTAGTGTGTCATCCTAAACAACTAAATATCAAGATGAATGTCAACTTAGGAATGTAAAGCACGCTTGTTTGGGGAACTTGAGTATTCCATGATTGATATTTTGATAGTTTTTAGTCGCTAAATTATGTGTTTCATGATTATAGATGATTAGGAGTGGAGTGGGGATCTCTCAGCCCCATGACACTAACGAAAGAAGCACCTTTATTAATGCTTTTATGACCTATCCTTCTGCAGAAATGATTTGTTTGGTCGTAGGAGTGGTATACGCAATGTTCAATGCACAACTTGGAATCCTTGGGTAGCCTCATTTTTAGGATGTAGTTCTAGTCCCGGTTGGCGCAATTGAGCATGTTGTTGAGCCTGTAGTAAATCCATGAACACGCTCCCAATAAATAAATAACTTTCTGAGCTTCGATCCTCTGTCTTTCTTCGAGACAGAATCTCCAACAAAAGCAAAGAACTAGTTGTCGCATATTAAAAGAAACTTGATGGCAATAGACACTAAGTAAGTGAAGAAGGTCACCTTTGTTGCCTTTCTATTGAATGGGGAGGCAAGGCTTTGGTGGGAGGAAGAAGAGGCATTGCATATGTATGGTGGACAACAACTTACCAAAATCTCAATTAGCCACTTCCCTAGGTCGTTCCTTCAGAGATGTATTCTCTTCGCCTATAATCTTTGGCATCCTAGAGATTATAGTTCTATAATGGTAAAGGTTATCTTTAATATTCTAATATATTCAAGTCTTCATTTTTTGATCTACAATTACATCTGACTCCTGCTGATTTAATAAAGTCTTAAACTTGTGCATACGCTGAAACGATTTTGTGGTACAAGAATACAGTTTTTGTTTATACCGTTGGAGGAAAACCTAGCGCCCCGTGCTAGTGTTCAGAAAGTATATTCCAGTTACAAAAAATTTTGAAAAAGTGCATAACTACTACGATACTTAATCCCCCCTCCCCTCTAAGATTGGTCATAGATCCAACAATTAGTGCAATGCTGAACACGAATGATTTTGTATGGGATTGAGAAAGAAACATAACGAAAGTTGGCAATGAAGAAGTATGGCCAAAGTATGTGAAAGTATATGTTTTAAATATTTATTAACTTTAACAGAGCATTATGAAATTATTGATAATTTTTTTAAATAACGTAGGCTCACCGTGGAGTTCAGCATTACAATGATAAGATTATTGTGAATTGGTCTTATTTGGTTATGTTGTGTGGACAAGATAAAGCTACTCATAGTCATGCGGTGACCTCTACAGAGACAATAAATGAGATTGATGTAGAGCTAATTGCGGAACAAAGTAGCATTACACATGAATGAATTAGAGTAGGTGGCGAAGGAAGCAGCAAAATGAGGAAGAAGAGAGTTATTGGGGGTGTTGAAGTAATGACGGTGTCGATAGATAATTTTTTGGCTACCTTGCATGAAGATATCAACACGAAGACTACTAGCATGTCCTTATGTTCATCAAGCAATGTTGATGGCATATATACCACACTTGCTCAGATCCCTAATTTGAACAAACTTGAATACTGAGGGATATGGATATGCTTAGTTTTGATAGTATCTGTTGCGGACTAGCTCGATGCCCCAATCGGATTCAATTAGACCGTCTTAGCTTACGAAGCAATCGAGCGTGCACACAGTCAGAGAGAAAGAAAGGTTGACTCAAGATGTTATGACATGGAAAAACCCCACAACTGGGTAAAAAATCACGTGACCGGATCTGTGTCGGTCGTAATCCACTAGCTGCTCGTGATGACAATGTATTTTGACAATCGGGGCAACAGGCCGCTCCCGTTACAACTTGGGATGAGAGAGAAGGTCTACGACTCCCAGCGGGCAACAGGCTGTGCCGTGAGAGCGATTTGGACACTGGAATGCGAGAGATGGCACTGGTGCTCTGAAGCATGGAGCGCGGGTTCATCATGCGCCTGCTTGCAGGGGTCGCCTTCCTCCTCCTGCTCGCTCCGAAACTTAGGTTTTTTCCTGCTGGTGGTGCGCTAGTGGCTGGAGGTGGCTGGAGGATGATCCGAGGGAGGAGTATGGCAAAGCTATCGCCTGAGGAAGAAGATGACCCAAAGAACAAAAGATGAATTATGAGGAGACCCTGGGGATCCTTTTATAGCCTCCTGGTAAGGATCATAGTGGGGCCCACCACTAATTTAGTGGGTTAGTGGGTGGTTACCCACCAGATCGGACGGTGAGGATAGCCCACCATGATCGGATGGTGGGTATGCCGCCGACGGCGGTGGGGCGGTCATGCATCGGTGGCGGCCGGCCAAGGGGCGACCGAGACCGCGACTAGGCCAGCGACGGCCTAGCCGAACCTGCGGCAAGGCCGGCGATAGCCTCGCTGGACCCGCGGCCAGGCCAGCGGTGGACTGGCCGGACCCGCAGCCAGGCCGGCAGCGGCCTGGCCAGCGGGCGTGACCTGGCCGGCCACGGCTTGGCAAGCGGCGACCGGGTCGGCGGCCGCGACCCGGCCACCGGCGGGCTGGCCAGCAGGAGTGGCCTGGTCGGCTGCGGCCCGGCCAGCGGCAGGCTGGGTGGCGGGAGCAGCCTTGCCGGTCACAGCCTGGCCGGCGGCGAGCGGGTCGGCGTGAGCGGCATGGCCTCTGGTGCCCTGGCTATGCCCTGGCCAGCTGCGGCTTGTCTGGCGGCCGCTGCGGCGACCGAGCTAGCGGGGGATACGGCCTAGCTAGCGATAGCTGCCCGGTCGGCGGCAGCATCGCTGGTGGCGGTGGCGGCCAGCCGGCAGCGGCGGCGGCTGCTGGCGGCGGCGGCTGCTGGCGATGGTCGGCCGGCGGCTACCCCCAAATGGGGATGTTTTCCTAAGTGGGGAGAGGGAGTGGCCCCCACCCCCCATGTTTCCCTCATCATGGGCAGTTCATAGGAGGTGGGGTTTGACTAGTCAACTCTCATGATCTCTCCGACTTTAGGTGGAGATCATGGGGGAATATTTCCCTATAAATGGTGGTGTAACCCATCAATTGCCCCCAAATCCTTTTTGTTGGAGAGCGTAGCGAGCGAGAGAAGAAGGATTTCCTGTTGCCATCCTCTTTCGTTGCCATGAAAACCTCCGGCGAGAAGGTGGAGATGGCGACGGGTGGTGTTTCGAAGGTACGCTGAGCGATCTCGCCGAAGGAGAGTCGGCAGGCGAAGATGTCGAACGTGGTCGTGCGTGCCCTAGTTGCGCGCACGCTCCCAGCTTGCTTGCCTTAAGGCCACGCGCGGAGGAGGTCGTGCGAGCCCAGGCCTCACGCACGGTAGTACGCGCGTGCGGCAAGCGACATGCGCCCCAGGCCGCGTGCACGTGTGGTAGGCCACGTGTGGCAGTCCGTGCACTCGTGGCAGGTCGCGCGTGTGCCCAGGCCAAGCACGCAAGGCAAGCCGCTTACTCCCAGGCTGCACGTGCCTAGGTCGCACGCACGGCAGGCCGCGCGTGCCCGAGCTAGGCACGCATCAGGCCAGCATGCGTGGGGGTATGCGTGGGTGGCCTTCCTCTTTGATCGGGCAGACTCCTGTATGCGGGTACGTACTTGTTTTGCACGTGGTTTAGGCTGCACGTGCTTTGACATGTGACCCCAAGCCCTCATTCTTTAGGCAAACCTAACCCTTCCATCTTTGTTTGTGCAGGTCCCGAAGCGCTCTTCCGGTCTGATGCTCCAGCGCTCCTCTTTAACTTAATATGGTGTGGAAATTTGGAGGAAGAAATATGGGCTTCCTGCTGGTTTGGAGGTGTGGATCCCACGTACCGAGGAGCGAGTCCAGAATCCTCCTCGTGGCTGGCTGACAATTTGCGAAGTTTCCCAGAGGTCCGGCTTCCGCTTTTTTCCATGCGAGGAGGTGATCGAGATCTTGAAATTCTATGGGTTGCCAATTTCACAGTTTTTCCCTGTTGGAATTTCCTGAATTATGGGCTTAGCTGCATTCTTTCGCGAGCATGGAGGACGGCTTTCCTTGGACCAATTCCGAGATTGGTGCGATGTTCGCTCTGATGGCGGCGAACGGGTGGATGTTCGCAGCAACAAAAGTTGGTTGGAGTTTGAGGCTCAGAAAGATCGTCGACACGGGAACACTTTGTTTGGGTATGTTAGGAATTCATGGGGCCTTCCCGAGGCATGGGACACACTGTCGGACCGCTGCCGCCGAGCGAGGGGGAAGGAACAAGAATTCTCTCTGGTGCTTGGGTTTTCAGAGTCTCGTGAACTAGCCAACCGTCTCTTTAATATTTTTGTCTATGTGGAGGAGAAGAGTATGCTGTGGTGTGGTATCTATTCGGGTGCAGCTCATATTGTTGGGACTTCTCGGGGAGGGGGTCGAAAGAGGAAAGTTGTGGCAGCCCCTCCTGGTGACCTTGATACTGCGGCGGCGGCGGCCCCCTCTGACGCCTATCACGAGTCAACCCCCGAGGTGCCGATACTTGCATCCCCAATTACTCAAGTGTCTTCAGAGGCGGTGGCCCTCGGATGTCCTCTTCCTTGAGGGCAATAAGTGATGGGGTAAGTGCCTTGACTTGTTGTGAAGAATCTTTTTCTCATTTTCATTTTTTTTCATTATTTGGTGATAACCTTGGCCCTTTCTTGTGCAGATAGGACTCGGGACCAGATTGCAGTAACCTAGAATGAACATTATGTGATTTTGAAAGATGTGTATCTTGCACTTCAGGAGAAGCTCTGGTTGACGTCGAGCTTGCTCGCCTCCTTGGAGGCGGAACATGATCGGGACATTGCGTGGTTCCGCCAGATTGGGTCGACGCTGAAATACGAGCTAGAGTATGCACGTGCAGCCTTGGATGTGGAGAAAACCCTGGTGGAGAGGACCACCCAGATGTTGAAGCCCTCAAAGGAGGAGACTTCGGGCTTAATGACCCAATTGTAGGCGGCACGGTAGGAAGCCACCGGACTTGAGACTCAGCTACGGGAGGCGATGGCCCAAGTGGAGATGTTGTCTTCTAATAGCCATGTGTCGAAGTTGAAGGCTTTGGGACTTGTAGAATACTTGGAATCATTGGACTACATGCGAGACCGTAGTTTGTTTGTAGAGGAGGTTCGTGATGAGATTTGGTCCAAAGATGTGGAGCCCCAGATGGATGATGTTCGTGAGCTAGCGCTCCGGCACGGTGTCTCGAAGGCCCTCTGCCTGGTTAGCAAGAGTTTAGGATGTGACACATCTGGCCTCGACTTTGCAGATGTTTCTGAAGACGAGCATTCTGCCTCGGATGATGAGTAGTAGCCCCATTTAATTGTCCTGTTAGTCGTCTTGTATTTTGCTTTTTGTTCAGCATTTGTTATAATTATCCTTAGGCGTTGGTTGCCACTTTTGTATCATTCCAATTATTTTGTTATGACATTATTCTTTTCATGCCATCTTAGTTGTTCTTGTTTCCATGGCTCTAGTCTGTGGCTTTGTTTGCGCGACTTTAGTCAGCGGCTTTGTTCGCGTTGCTTTAGTCCACGTCTTTGTTTACGCGACTCAGGCCCGCGGCTTTATCGCGAAAGGGGGGCAGGCCCTCGCGAGGTTGCACGAGTCAAGCTCTCGGCTTAGGTTGCACGGCTCAGGTCTGCGGCTTTGTCGCGAAAGGGGGCCAGGCCCTTGCGAGGTTGCACGAGTCAGGCTCGCGGCTTAGGTTGCACAGCTCAGATCTGTGGCTTTGGCTACACGGCTCAGGTCCGTGGCTTTGTCACGAACGGGGGGCAAGCCCTTGCGAGGTTGCACGAGTCAGGCTCGCGGCTTAGGTTTCACGGCTCAAGTCCATGGCTTTGGTTGCACGACTCAGGTTCCCGGCTTTATCGCGAAAGGGGGATAGGCCCTTGCGAGGTTGCACGAGTCAGGATCGCAGATTAGGTTGCACGGCTCAGGTCTGCGGCTTTGATGGCACGAGGTCTACTCGAGTCTTCTTCGTGAGGGGGGCAGGCCCACACAGGGTGCGCGAGGGCTGCTCACGGCTTCTTCGTGAGGGGGCAGGCCCCTACGGGGTGCGTGAGTCAGGCTTGCGGCTTAGGTTGTACGAGGGCTGCTCGCGGCTTCTTCGTAAGTGTGGCAGGCCCCCACGGAGTGCGCAAGTTAGGCTCGCGGCTTAGGTCATACGAGGGCTGCTCGCGGTTTCATCGTGAGGGGGGCAGGCCCCAACGGGGTGCGCGAGTAGGGCTCTATATGTCTATTCTTTGTCTGTTCTCTGGTACTCTGTGTTTCTTGTTATTCTCTTCTTTGTCACTGCTTCATCATCTACCCTTCTGTATTGCATAAATGTCTCTATATATTGTCTTAACATAATTCAAACATTTGAAATTACATTGTCTTTAATGGCCAAATTATTCCCGAGAATGGTAATTGCTTTGGGAATCAATTAGCATTAAATCCTGATTTAATCCATAATTAATGCAGCCTACAAACAGCTATATTCATAAGAATATATAGCATTAAATCTGATAGCTGTAATCTCCTTTAATTAAGCCTTAATTAATTCTGTCAGCTGTAAATATTTCCTTTTGAATACTACACAGAATTCGTCGACAGGAGCTTGCAGATCGTCGAGCTCAATTTCTTATTTCATTGAGCTGTCTTGAGTTCAACGATCGTCGACCTAAGCTTGGAGTTTGTCGAGCTAAGTCAACAGTTCTTCTTTAGCATCTAGTGTAGACACAGTTTCTGTGGAATATGTCGACACAAGTGCTGTGTGTCGACACAATTGTTGTCGACAGATGTTCTGGGTGTCGACACAGCTTCGGTGGAATATGTCGACACAATTCTTGTGTGTCGACACAATGGCTTCTGGTGTCGAGACAGTTGATGTAGACATATGTTTTGTGTGTCGACACAAGTCCTGTGTGTTGACACAATCTGGCTTCTGGTGTCGACGCAAGTTGATTTCGACAGATGTTCTATTATGTCGACAGATGTTCTGTTGTGTCGACATAAGTCCTGTGTGTCGACACAGTCTGGTTTCTGGTGTCTACATAAGTTGATGTCAACAGATGTTATGTTGTGTCGATAGATGTTCTGTTGTGTCGACACAAGTCCTGTGTGTCGACACAATCTGGCTTCTGGTGTCGACACAAGTTGATGTTGATTCTAAGGACTTGGCCTAGACTCTAGGACACAACCATGACCCTGGCTATACATGATGGGTCAATCTAAACAAACCTAATAGTGATCCTTGCCCAAATCAGAACTAGGGTTCCAACAATCTCCCCATATTTGGGTGAGGACACTATTTACATAAAAAATAAATAAAAGTGCAAAGCAAAAACAATCTGCCTTATTTAAAAGAATTTTCAGCAGATGTACAAGGGTGCTTTTTTAAAAAAAATAAATAAAATAAAGCTATTTCTGCATTCTTCCAAGCAATCAAATAATGTTCCCCTAATAACTTTTCCTTGCACACATTCCTTGCTCCTAATCTGAGTAGACTTTATAATCTATTAGAATAAACAGTCTCTCTCTAATGGTGTAGCTTTTCAAACAATCTCTCACTATACAACCACTGATATATCCTCTGTGTTGGCTGAGACTATAGCTTTTGATTACTATCAAATACCATTGTTCCCCTATGGTAAGATAGGTCTTTTCTTGTAAAACGATGTTAGAAGTTCTGGACCCAGATTACCTTGGGTCTTATTTTTATTTCACAATAATAATTTGTAATGAAAGAGCATACAGGTTGATCCTTGTATCCAAGTGGATGATATTTCCTAGGATGGATTATCCACTCAGTAAAAGGATTTGTAAAATGTTGATTATGATTTTGAAATAAGTGAAAATTTCTGCTCTAAAATTTGAGTTCGACGAATTAAGGTCATTTCGTCGAACTGAGTTTGACGAATGGTATTGAGATCGTCGATCTCTGCTCAGAGAACAATGGAAATTGTTTTCTCTCTTCCATTTTCATCGACCTCTGTTCGACGAAACATATTTATTTCATCAAGCATAGATTCCTGAATAGTTAAAATCAAAATCTTTGTTCATAGTTCATCAACCTGAGTTCGACGAATATTGTTGATTTCGTCGAGCTTGGTTCGACGAATTATATTGAACAAAAATTTTCTGAAGATTTTAAGTTTTATTTGGTAAAACTTCAGTTATTTTGTCTAAATCTATTAACTTTTCTTTGCCTTTAACTGATTCTAATAAGGCTATTAGTTCAGAAGTATTTTTTAAATCTTGTTTGAGTTTCATGTTTTCAGAAGATAAATTATTTACTTTCTCTCTAAGAATTTTTATTTCCTTCTCAGATTGAATTAAATTTTTACATAAAATTTTAAAATCTTCTTTAAACTGATCTGAAGAAAAATCAAAGGAAGAGATTACCTGATCCTCTTCTGATTCAATTTCTTCTTCAGAGCCTGATTGTTCATCAGAGTTACTGCAAGAGGCATTTATTGCCATTAAGCAAAATTCTCTTGCTCTTTACTCTTCTTCATCTTCACTTGCACAGGATGAAGCTACAGATTCACTCCAGGTTTCAGCTTTAAAGTTTCTTTCTTTAGCTGATCCTGCAACCATTGCTGTGAGGGAGTCTCACATATCTTTTGCAGATGAACATTCAACAACTTCCTGAAAAATGTCATCAGACATTGACTGTGCAAGAATGTTTGTTGCTTGTGCATTAGCAATCTTCAGCCTTTTCTGGGCATCTGTCCATTGAGATGATGGAACCGCATTGGTACTTGTTGTTTCCTGAAGTTGAGATGGTCCTGACAAAATGGAATTAAAAATATTTTCATCAATGGAGTTCATATAAAACATAATCCTTATCTGCCATAGTGCAAGCTTATCAAGATTGCACATAGGAGGTTTGGTGTTTGAAAAATCTTCATTTGTGCCATGATAAACTCTAAAGATGTATAAGATCTATCAGATCGTTTTGGTTCAGGTGTTAGCTTGTACAACCAAGAAAACCTGCTCTGATACCAATTGAAAGATATGGATAGATCTTAACTTACACTAGTTAGAGTTATATCTATATTCTCTGAAAAGAAAATCACATCACAAAAGTAAAGAAGCAACATAGAAGACACAAGGATTTATAGTGGTTCTCCAACCTAGGTACATCCACTCTTCCACCACCCTGGTAGGAATCCACTATAGGTTTTGATTAGGTGACTGCCACCAATGAGCTTTTGATCAGGTGCTCAAAAACCAATCCTCAAGTCTTTTGATCAGTAGACTTACAACCAAGGGGGTTAACTTTTGAAGGGAGTTATAACCCTTTATACAGTGGGGGATGAGAGATGATTTTGTCTTCTCTTTCTCAAGTTACAACTGAGAAGACTTAAGTGGATATGATTTTAGCAAAAGGCTCCCCCTGAGATGTTGAATGGTTCAGGAAGATGGAGCTTTGCTTCAGGGTGAGTAGGCCTTCAGATTGATGATGTCTCCAGCAAGCTTCTTAGACTGATATTGATTGTGTGTCTCTTGAGAAGCCTGGAGCAGATGAAGAACTCTGTGAGTATCTTGATTGATGCAGAGTTTCTCCTTTCTATAAAATGGAAAGCCTTCACTGTGTGTCTATTCTCTGGTACTTTGTGTTTCTTGTTATTCTCTTCTCTATCACTACTTCATCATCTACCCTACTGTATTGCATAAATATCTCTATATATTGTCTGAAAATAATTCAAACATTTGAATTTATATTGTCTGCAATGGCTAAATCATTCCCGAGAATGGTAATTGCTTTGGAAATCAATTAGCATTAAATCCTAATTTAATCCATAATTAATGCAGCCTCCAAACGGCTATATTCATAAGAATATATAGCATTAAATCTGATAGTTGTAATCTCCTTTAATTAATCCTTAATTAATTCTGCTAGCTGTAAATATTTCCGTCTGAGTACTGCACAGAATTCGTCGACAGGAGTTTATAGATCGTCGAGCTCAGTTTCTTATTTCGTCGAGCTGTCTTGAGTTCAGCGATCATTGACCTGAGCTTGGAGTTTGTCGAGCTGAGTCAACAGTTCTTCTTTAGCTTCTAGTGTCGACACAGTTTCTGTGGAATGTGTCGACACAAGTCCTGTTTGTCGACACAATTGCTGTCGACAGATGTTCTGGGTGTCGACACAGCTTCTGTGGAATGTGTCGACACAAGTCCTGTGTGTCGACACAATGGCTTCTGGTGTCGACACAGTTGATGTCGATAGATGTTCTGTGTGTCGACATAGGTCCTGTGTGTCGACACAATCTGTCTTCTGGTGTCGACACAAGTTGATGTCGACATATGTTCTATTGTGTCGACGGATGTTCTGTTGTGTCGACACAAGTCCTGTGTGTCGACACAATCTGGCTTCTGGTGTCGACACAAGTTGATGTCGACAGATGTTCTGTTTTGTCGATAGATGTTCTGTTGTGTCGACACAAGTCCTATGTGTCGACACAATCTGGCTTGTGGTGTCGACACAAGTTGATGTTGATTCTAAGGACTTGGCCTAGACTCTAGGACACAACCATGACCCTGGCTATACATGATGGGTCAATCTAAACAAACCTAATAGTGATCCTTGCCCAAATCAGAACTAGGGTTCCAACACATAATAATGTATGTAACAAAGAAAAGTAAACGTGTTAATGGGCATCCATGTGATGATGGTTATGCATCACATACTACATAACCGTCACATGTTGCCACCTATGGTGGATTCATATACAAACACATATTATGCATCCCAAACTACATAATATGCCTCGTATACTTCTTATCATGCTATGAGTGTAGTGTTCGTGCTTCCATCAAGATCTATTAATGACATATCGGTGTGTGTATGCAATGAAATGATACGATTGGAGTTTTTCTTAAGGGAAAGTTGTCTGACTGGCTTGCCAAACCAACCAAAACTCTTGCAAAATCTCCCTCTGATACCAACTGTCACAACCCCCATTTTCTCTGTATTCAAAAATACGTCAGAATAGATAAAATATGTGTCGTGATGCCATGCCGTGCAGGGCACAACTACAGACGCTCAAGCGTCTCGTCCTCAAATTTACTTCATGTAAAAGATATATGCAATTAAGTTAAAAACAATACATATAAGTTATTAGATTTACTGATCGTGTCCCTCGGTCGGGTGGATCACTAGTCCAAAGGTGAGAAAATTGATAGTTAATTCATTTGTTGTCCTATATGAGAATGAAGGTCTAACATATTATAATGATGATGTGACTTTTACATTTAGTATATATAAAAAAGACTTTTATAGTGCTTAAAAGTAGAAGATTTTTCGATTGAATGTCATGTCATGTCAATGTTCCAGAATTCATTTTTGTATACTTTAAAATAACTAAATGCATCCTAACATAAATCATTCTCAAAGAGCAAGTATAAACAGGTAAAAAAGTAACAGTAGTAAAAGCAGCAAGTAGTCTATCACAGAAAAAGTTCAAGACTATGAGCATCAACAACTGATACGAACTCATAGTAAAATCTGACAAGTCTAAACAAAGACAACTACCTCAAAGCTCTGAGGTGGAATCAAATGGCCGCAGCAACCCGCAGCACCAAAAGCATAAAGCAGTCAGCTAAACCTGCTACTGCTCTGATCCTGAGGCATTCAAAAGATGAACAACTCAGAAGCAAGTTACAAATGGTGCAAAGAGTAAAGGTGGACCAAACAAACCTCAAAGTGAAGGAAATCTATAAAACGACTGCAACAAAAGGTCAGCAGTGGAGTAAAAGTAAGCAAATAGTAAATCTAGTCGAGCAGGAATGGCTAATCACATCAACAGGAAGAATAGAGTACCGAACATCAGAAGTTTAAACTTTTATCTTTCATTAATATTCATGTTATTCATCAATAAAATATGAGACTGATCAGCTCAACAGGAAAGAGTACTGTGCCGGGGAGAAGGGTCCACAATGCGCATGAAAGATATGGTACCTAAACACCTAGAGGGGGGTGAATAGGTGACCTAATCCTTTTCTAACTTTGTTGGCAGCCAAACAGTTATTTCACAGATTTCTAACTACTTTTGCACAGCAATCAGCAATATCAAAACATACACAGCTAATCCACAGCACAATCACAGCACAACACACAGTGTTTTATAGTGGTTCCCCAATCTTTGGGTACATCCACTTTCCCCCTTCGCCTATCTAGTAGTGTACTAGATTCGGCCAAACTCCTTCACTGTCTCAGAACCCAAATTGGTTCCTACCTCAGGCCCAAAGCCTTACAACTCAGCTTTATCCCAAAGCCTACACTCAGCCAATCAAGGCCTACACTCAGCCAACCAAGGCCTACACTCAGCCAACCAAGGCCTACACTCAGAGATCTCAATCTCCTATACTCAGGCCAACAAGCCCTACCCTCAGCCTTTATAAATATAGGCTTACAATTCACTCAGATCCAATGGATCCTACAAGTTAAAATGTAATACAAATAATAACTCTACAACTCAGAATTAAAGGAGGGGAGTTGAGAGATTCTTGATGAGTTCTTGGAAGAACTCAGCTGGATTCACCCTGACTTAGCTTTCTTCAAAGCTTCTTGAGTAGAACTGAATAAGACTGAATCCTTTGCAGTTGTTCCTTGAACTCTGCCACTTAAGATCCAGAATTGAATCTGAATCCTTCTTCTCAGCCTAGTTCCAAAGGCTGATTTCTTGGATGGAGCCCTCTCTCTCCAACTTCTTAGATCTGCACTTGAACTGCTAGATCTTCTTGTGTTGATTCTCTTTGTATTACTTCAATAATTTCTTCAACACCTCTTAACACTTTCAACAACTTTGAACTACTTTTCTTAACAACCGTTTTTGTAAACTATAGGTGCCTATTTATAGGCTTTCTTCATGGTAACCGGCTGGACCGGTACATAACTGACTTCTGACATCTCTGACAGTTGCTGTAGACCGGCTGGAACGGCAGCTGTCAAGTCATCCAGTCACTTCTTGAAAATCTCTAACTGTCTGTAAGTGTCGAGACTTTCTGTCTTTAAGTGTCGACACTTATAGTCCAAGTGTCGACACATGTTGTGTAAGTGTCGACACAAGTCTACAAGGTGTCGACACAACTCCTTGTATGTCTCGACACAGATTCTTCTGTATGTGTCGACACTGAAATTGAGTGTCGACACAAGTACTTGTTCTTCTAGCTTTTGCTGAATTCTTCTATGTGTCGACACATCTCCTTTGTGTCGACACATCTTCTTGTGTTGAATCTATCAAGTGTCGACACTACTTCTTGGTGTCGACACATAGTCTTCTATGTTGATTCTTGCTGAGTGTCGACACAGCTCCTTGTGTCGACACACCTTCTTGTTGAGACTTCAGCTGAGTGTCGACACATTCCCATAGTGTCGACACTTGTACTTAGAATAATTTTGTTGATCTTTCTGATCTTTGCTAAGTGTCGACACAGCTCCTTGTGTCGACACTTTCTTCAAGTGCAGAGTCTTTAGCTGAGTGTCGACACATTATGTTGAGTGTCGACACTTACTTCATGTGTTGACTCTTCTGGTTGTGTGTCGACACATTGTGCTAGGTGTCGACACATACTTCAAGTGTTGACTCTTCTGTTGATTGTCGACACATTGTGTTGAGTGTCGACACTTACTTCATGTGCTGACTCTTCTGCTTAGTGTCGACACATTGTGTTGAGTGTCGACACTTGTACTTAGTCTCTGCAGACTTTTGCTGAGTGTCGACACAGCTCCAAGTGTCGACACTTTCTGGTGTAGACTCAGCTTCACTGGGTGTCGACACAGCTCCTTGTGTCGACACTTTCTGTCTGCACTTTTCTTCACTGAGTGTCGACACAGCTCCAAGTGTCGACACTTTCTGTCTGGTGTCGACTCTGCATCCCAGGTGTCGACACAATGACTCCAAGTGTCGACACTGCTTGTCTGGGTGCCGACACAAGCTTTCTTAAGTGTCGACACTTTCCCTCTGGGTGTCGACACATGGACTTAGAAACTTTTTGCTTCAGTCCAGTACTTCCTTAACCTGCACAAGTAACTCAAACATACATCAAATACATTATGATGTATATCATTGAGTTGGGTGAGGCTTCTTCAAATCAGGTACATTTGACCAATGTACCCAACAATCTCCCCCTATTTGGAGAAGTCATAACCCTTAGTCAATGATATACACCATTCATAATTAAAGATTACAAAATGATGTACAGCAGATTATATTCAGCAGGGTAAACATAAACATGTAATATTTCACACATGTATACACATTCAACATTGCAGAACAAACAAGAAATAGACATATTCTCAGAACAATCATGAAATATATTTATCATATATTGTTCTAACATTTTTCTAATACATCTTCAATGGTTTACAAAAATGTTTTTCATTCAAAAGATTACAACAATCTTCAATTCAATTTCTAATCTATTTCTGGTCAGGTTCTTTGATAACAATGCCTTTGCCAGATTGGACTTGAGTTTTGACAGTGGCTTCAGCAGTGTCAGCAACAACAGGCTTCTTGCCTTTTAAGTCCTTCTTCTTCAGCTCTTCTGCTTTGATATTCTGCCTTTCAAAATAATGATATGGCTTAGGGAAGTACTTGCTAGGCTCCACTGCAGTAGGAGGTAGCTTTCCCATCTTAGCCTTCCTTCTATATTGAACAATGGCCTCCTGTATTATTTCATGTTTCCTCCATTCTGCTTCAGAGAACCACTTGTTCCTTTCATGAGCATTGTCCTTGGCAGCTTTCCAGGCAGTTAGAATTATATTCCTAGAGGTAGGGCTCCATTGTTCAAAATCTGGCTTTTGTTCTGCTTGTTCCCTAAACCTCTTCTTTGACAACCTTGTCTCTTCTTCTTTCTCTAATGCCTCTTGCATAGCTGCAGAAATAGGTTGAACAACCTTTTCCAGAACAACATTGGTCTTTCCTGCAGTTGGGCTATACATTGTGCTTACATCTGCATGAACCATGTCAAAATCTGGAGGTGGATAAATCACTTGAGCTACCTCTGGTTGCTCACCTCCAAGATATGCAGTTTGAATCCCTAATTCAGCAACATTATCATCATCACAGAGTGGAGGATAGCCCAGTGTAGCTCTGATGGAGTTAGATATCCATTTGGCATGGTCAGAGCTAGCTTTGACTAATACTCTCTCCCCCTTTATGACTTCTTGGGCAACATGATCTCTTACATCATCCTTCTGGAATCTGATTTGACTATCCAAGTACCTGATTCCATCCTTAAAGTAAGGTTTGAGCTTAGTGAGCTGTTCAGAGATGGCCTTCTGGGAATCTTGAATTGCAGTCTTGACAGCAGTAATCTCAGCTTGAAATACCTTATCAAAGTCAGCCTTTACTGCAGCAGCAGATGTAGAAGGTTCATCAGCCTTGTTCTTCAATTCTGTGAGTAGAGCATTATGTGACTCAGTCAGATTGTCATTCATTCTGATTTTGTTTTCCATCACATATCCTTGCTTTAAGGCTATATCATCTACCTGAGCCTTTATGTTCTCTTGGTGTGTTGTCAGATACACCACAGCATTTCCACCCTTGTGGAAGCATTCATTCATCTCCTTCTTATTAAGGTTCATCTCAAACCTTATAGACTTTATTTCTTGGGCCAGGTCAAACTGTAAAGTCTTCTGCCCTTCATCAACATAAGCCTTTATGGCTTTCCTTTGTTCATCCATTTTTATCTGCAGTGCAATCAGTAAAGCACTATAGTCAACAGTTGGAGCTTGTTGAACTATAGGCTGTGGGGCTATAGATTGCAAAGCCTTCTTATAACTCTGGCTTCTCCTTTTAAAAACATATAATTTCTTCTTCTTAGCCTTTGCAGCCTCATCTTCTTCAGATTCTGAAGTGCTGGCTATTTCAACCCTTTCCTTAGGGCTTGGAGGTTTGTCAGCTTGCACATCAGGTGCTTTCTCACTTTCTGGCCTTAGAGGCTCTTCCAGAACTGTCATTTGCTCCCCCTCAGCAGCAGCACTCTTATCTTCAGCAGTAGCATCCTTGTCCATATCAAAATCTTCTTGATCTAGATTTAGAAACAAATCTTCCATTGTATATTCAGGTGGAGACTGTGCAGGAGATGTTCTTGGTTCTTCAACCACTGGAACAGCAGATGTGTCTTTGATAACAACATCTGGTTCTTGGCTAGGCAGCTGAATTTGCTGAGGAACATCACACAAATCAGCATCTTCTATAAGATATTCTAAAGTTTTTAGGTCAGTGAGTACCTCTTGGATAATGATGGTGGCTTGCTCACTGTCCAGAGTAGAGGGTTCTTCTACTACTGGAGGCTCCCCCTGGCTTTGATCCCTGTGGATGGGGCTATCCTGTGGTAGCTCACCCTGGATCTCTGCATCAGCTGGAGGAGCAGGAGTCTTGTCAGCAGGCTCTCCCTCATGATCATCTGGAGTGAAGACAATCTGTTCTTCACTATCAGAATCACTAGTGGACTCTTGTACCACTTGTACAGTCTTTCTCTTCTTCTTTGGTGGAATTTCTTTTTCAGATACTGACTTATCAGGGGTTGACAGTTCCTTGGACAACACCCTGTCCCATCTAGAAAAGATCCTGAGATCCATCTTCCTCATGTGGTTGATCTTACTTCCAGCAGCATTGCTCATTACCTCTGGTATTGTACCAGCTAGGTAGAGACTTATAATTCTGCCCAGATTGGGCTTCTTCAAGCTCTCCTTGATCTTGTCAAAAACCACTATTGACCAGTCTGTTTTCAGAGTGAATATGATTCTAGTCATAATTCCAAACATAGAGGCAGACACCCGGTCATGCCCTCCAGGCTTACTGAGAATAACCTTGCCCACAATCTCAGACATGAATTTTCCTTGACTGTTCATGCCTTTCCTGTTAAAGGCAGATCCTATCTTCATCTTAGGATCAAGACCACACCAGGTTAAAGCTTCCCTGGTCTTTGATGCAGTTACTTCTTCTTCATCTTATGCTTTAGGTAGCTGGAGTACCTTCCTCAGACTTTTTGGTGAAATCTTGACCTTAGATCCATGAACTCTGGATTTAATTTTGTATCCAGATTCATCTACAGCAGCTCCATTAAGGAATTCAAGAACTTCCTTTTTCCAAATCTTTGTTGGTTCTGAAACCAAGTATTCTAGTCCAGAATTGGCGACTAGGGTTACCACCGACTTGATTTCTTGATCAGCTTCATCAAACGCGCCTCGCACTAGCTCATAGCCCTCATTAACGTTCTCCTCAAGCTTAGGAGCCATTAGGGTTTGGAGAATTTGTCTTTAGAAAAGAGAAGTGTCGACACAATAGTTTTGGTCTCGAAACTTTGAAAGCGTGTCGACAACAAAGACAGAACCCTATTTATACCTGTCTGATTTTGAAGATGAACAGGCGGGATAGCTATCTTAAAATGTGTCGACACTGGCAATAAGTGTCGACACTGACTTATAATGTCTCGACACACATGTGTCGACACAAGTTTAGTCAATAGATTTTATGTGTCGACACTTGGTTATGTGTCGACACAACATATCTCGACACATTGTCGAGACTTTACTTAGTAAATACTGAGTAAAACATAAGTGTCGACACCACATTGGATGTGTCGACACCTACTAGACATGTGTCGACACTAACATTCTGAAGTGTCGACACCAACATCCTAGATGTGTCGACACCTTTTTCCTGAAGTGTCGACACCATTATTCTGTGTCGACATAGACTTGTCTATGTGTCGACACCTTTTTACTTAGCCAATTTTCTATTCTGTAAACTTAGTCTAAGTTTATCATTCCTAGTTCAATTTTGAATCTATTGAACTTAGCTTCTTCTAGGGGCTTAGTAAACATGTCAGCTAACTGATTATCAGTTTTAACATATTCAAGTGAAATATCTTCTCTTTCTACATGTTCTCTAAGAAAGTGATATTTAATCTCAATATGTTTTGTCCTACTATGTGATACAGGGTTATTAGCTATGGAAATAGCACTAGTAGAATCACAAAAAAGTGGAGTTCTACATACCTGAAATCCATAGTCCTCTAGCTGATGTTGAATCCACAGAAGTTGAGCACAGCAACTTCCTGCAGCCACATACTCTGACTCAGCTGTGGAGATAGCCACACTGGTTTGCTTCTTGTTGCTCCATGAGATTAGTCTCCCACCTAGGAATTGACAGGTTCCAGTAGTGCTTTTTCTATCCTCTTTGCATCCTGCAAAGTCTGCATCTGAATAACCTGTTAGATCAAAGTCTCCATTCCTAGGGTACCAGAGGCCTAGATAGGGAGTGCCCTTTAGATATCTCAAAATTCTCTTGACTGCAGTCAAGTGAGACTCTTTAGGGCAGGCTTGATACCTGGCACAAACACATGTAGCATACATGATGTCTGGTCTACTAGCAGTCAAGTACAATAGGGAGCCAACTATCCCTCTATACAAGGTTTCATCCATAGGTTTCCCTGCATCATCCTTGCTAAGAGACATACTTGACCCTATAGGAGTCTTCATGGTGCTGGAAGAATCCATACCATACTTCCTAATGAGTTCTAGGGTGAACTTTGACTGACATATGGATAAACCATTTTCAGTCTGTTTAACTTGGAGACCCAAGAAAAACTTCAGCTCTCCCATACTACTCATTTCAAACTGACCTTGCATAAGTTTTGCAAACTGTTTGCAAAGGCTGCTTTCAGTAGACCCAAATATAATGTCATCTACATATATTTGGACAAGTATGACTTTGCCTCCAGATTCCCTAAGGAATAGAGTCTTATCTATTTTCCCCCTTGAGAATTTGTTCTCAATGAGGAAACTAGATAGGGTTTCATACCAAGCCCTAGGGTCTTGCTTTAACCCATATAAAGCTTTCCTAAGTATATAGACATAATGAGGTAGAGTTGGATCAACAAAACCTGCAGGCTGCTCCACATAGACCTCTTCCTTAAGATTACCATTTAGGAATGCTGACTTGACATCCATTTGGTATACCTTGAATCCTTATAGGTTGCATAGGCCAAGAACATTCTTATGGCTTCCAGTCTGGCTACTGGAGCAAAGGTTTGATCAAAATCAATACCTTCTTCTTGCTTATATCCTTTAGCAACCAGTCTAGCCTTATTCTTAATGATGACCCCTTGTTCATCCATCTTATTTATGTAGATCCACTTAACTCCTATTACATTGTGGTCTTTAGGTTTAGGAACTAGTTCTCAAACCTTGCACCTCTTGAACTGATTAAGCTCTTCTTGCATTGCTTCAGTCCATTGTGGATCTTGTATTGCTTCTTCAAATGTATTAGGTTCACCTTGTGACAGAAAGCTGGAATAGATTGCAGCATTCTGATATCAGCTCCTTGTTTGAACTCCTTATCTTGGATCTCCAATAATCAGCTCTACTGGATGATCTCTAAGATGCCTGTGGGCTGGAGGCATCCTCACTTCTGATTGAACCACTTCAGCATTTGCATCATGCTGTATTCCTTGGATTTCTTCAGCAATTGGCAAATGTAGTTCTCCCCCTGGACAACAGCTACTCTCCTCTCCTTGTTGTCTTGCAGCAGGCACTTCTTCTATAGTAAGCTTGTCCATTTTCTTTGTCAAACCTGTGGGGCTGCATACATTGCTAGACAACTCATTATTAATAAGTTTAGTCTCATCAAAAACTACATGCACTGATTCTTCTACAACTTGTGTAGTCAAGTTGTAGACTCTATAAGCCTTACTATTATTGCTGTACCCAACAAAAATTCCCTCTTGGGACTTGGCAGCAAACTTAGTTATGTAAGACTTCCCATTGTTAAGTATGAAGCATTTGCAACCAAAGATCCTGAAATAGGATAGGTTTGGTTTCCTACCTTTCACAACTTCATAGGGGGTCTTGTTTAGCCCTTTAGTGATGGTAGCCCTATTTATAACATGGCATGCAGTGTTGACTGCTTCAGCCCAAAAATACTCAGGCAGTGATGTATCACTTAGTAGGGTTCTACCAGCCTCTATCAAGGTACTATTTTTCCTCTCAGCAATGCCATTTTGCTGAGGTGTTCTAGGTGAAGAGAATTCTTGAAATATCCCAAAGTCTTCACATAGTTTTGTCATGCTTTCAGACTGAAACTCAGTACCATGATCACTTCTAATTTTGACCACAGTATTATTTAGTTCATTCTGAATTTGCTTGACAAAGCTGTAGAAGACACTAGGTGTTTCAGATTTATGCCTTAAGAAGAACACCCAGGAAAACCTTGAGTAGTCATCTACAACTACAAGGGTATAGACCTTCCTACCTAAGCTGTGAACTGGTATTGGACCAAAAAGATCCATATGCAAGAGGTATAAACACCTCACAGCATCATTGTTATCTATGCTTCTAAAGGTGGATTTAGTCTGCTTGCCCTTTTGACAAGCTGAGCAAATACCATCTTTGACACACTTAACTTGAGGACCATTCCTCACTAACTCTTTGCTAAAGAGTTTCCTAATAGTCTTGTAGTTAAGATGGGCTAGCCACTTGTGCCATTTGACACAATGAGAGACTGTCTCATCAGCTACAAGATAAACTGGAGAACCATTGTTCTCAATCATAATGTCTAGGCAGTAGACATTCCTCTTCCTATATCCTATCAAAATGATCTCTTTATCACTTGACCTCTTGATATGACAACCATTTTTAACAAATGAGATGTCATACCCTACATCACTTAATTGACTTATACTTATTAGGTTGTGTTTCAACCCTTTAACATAAGCCACTTGAGTAATGGTAACTAAGTTTGAAGAAATGTTACCAAACCCTTTGATGATTCCTTTTTCAGAACCACCAAAGATCACTTTAGGACCATTTTTGATTGGAATGTAGTCCTTCAGTAGTCCCCTAGTTCCAGTCATATATCTGGAACATCCACTGTCCAAGTACCATGTAGGGGTATGGCCACTTGGACTTACCTGCAAAACAAATTAATGAACCTTAGAACCCAAAGTATTCTTGGGTCCTTGGTGATTGTTAGCTTGCAATTTGACAAACCTACCTACTGGCTTTTCAGTAGGTAATTTGCAATTCACTTTGGCACTGGCATTGTACCAACAATCAACTGCAAAATGGCCAACTTTGCCACAGCACCAACATTCATACTTGTTGTACCTTTGCTTAGGTACAGCCTTGGCTGTCTTGACTACAGCAGGCTTGTTGAAAGTTGGGGCTTTGCTCTTGGACTTAGACTTGGACTGCTCAGTCCTTGCAGGTCTAATAAAGCCCAGTCCAGCCTTGCCTTTATGATGAACAAACTCATCAATTAAAGGTAACACTGACTTAGGTTTAGAAAACTTAGCAACTAAGTCCTTCTCCTTCTGGAGATTGATCTCCAGACTCTTAATTTTATCATTCTTAAAGGAAATAGTACCCATCTGAATCACTGTTATGTGTTTCAGTCTAGCTATCTCATTCAACTTTTGATCAAACTGCTTCTCCAAATCTGTTGCATCAGCTCTAAGTTCAGCAATTTCCTTTGCCTGACTTTTGGCAAGGGATTTGCTTTTCTTGTAAGCCTGCAACAGCACTCTATATTCATCTATAAGCTGATGAATATCTTCCTCAGACTCAGATATATTCTCATCACTTGATGAAGAAGAATCTGATTCTGAACTAGAACAAGAAACTGAATTTAAACTTGAACTTTGTACCTGACTGGGTCCTGGCTGATCCAGGATTTTGGCACTGTCTGTCAATGTCATTAGTCCTTGGCAATGACTGTCTTCTTGTTCATAAATTGACTCCAAGATCTGCATGAATTCTTCCTCTTCTTCTTAAGCAAACAGCCCTATGTAGGCTTCAGCATCAGACTCAGATTCTGAAGAAGAAATGTCTGATAGAGTCTTCTCTTTCTTGGCTACAAAGGACTTTTCCTTCTTGCCTTTGAAGTGAGTCTTTTTCCTGTCACCAGTTTCTTTTCTCTTCTCTGGACAATCTGCAATAACATGGCCCTGTCTATTGCAGCAATAGCAAACAATCTTTGAACCAGTTGTCTTGCTTGATTTTGTCCTTTTCCTGTCTTTCTTTGAGGCCTTTTTCTCCTGATGAAAGACTTCCTTTCCCTTTGAAGAAGAAGGTCTTGACCTCCACTGTTTCTTCTTCAAAAACTTCTGAAAGTGTCTAGTGAAGGCAGCAAAGTCTTCATCACTTTCACTGCTCTCACTCTTTGTGCTGACTGACTCATCAGACTCTGAATCAACTACCTCTGGTGGTGGATTTGATGATTTATTCCTGCACTTCCTGGGAACATCTGCCTTGAAAGCAACAGTTCTTTCCTTGTGCTCAGTCCTTGTTGATTTCTCCTCCTCTTTCCTCACTGTCAACTGCATTTCATATGACAACAACTTGCCAAACAGTGTAGGAGGAGGAATTTCCCCCAACTTAGCCATTTCTCTAATGGCACAGATCTTGGTGTCCCAATCTTTGGTTAGGGACCTTAGGAACTTGTCATTTAGTTCATAGTTACTGAACTCTCTTCCATAAGACATAAGTTCATTAACTATTCTGTAAAATTTCTTATAGCACTCAGTGATGCTATCACCCTTTCCTTGCCTAAAGCTCTCATACTCCTGATTTAGCAAGGACTTCCTATCTTGCCTAACTTCTTCAGAACCTTCCATATAGACAATGAGGGTATCCCACATTTCTTTTGCTGTTTTACAGTGAATTAAGTTATGAAAAGTTGCATCATCAATGGCACTCACTATTATGTTCTGTGCCCTCTTGTCCATTGTAGCTAGGACAATCTCATCCTTAGTCATCTCAGAGAAATCCTTTGGAGTTCTCTGATTTGCATCCAAAAATGAAATCTTCATTGGCACATAAGGCCCTTCCTTAACTGTGATGTAGATTCTAGGGTCAGAGGCTTCCATAAATAGCCTTACCCTTTCTTTCCAGATCCCAAAGATCTCTTTCCTGCATATGGGTAATTTCATGGAACCCAATTCCTTGTGATTCTCATAAGAACCCATGTTTCTTGATTTTCTTGACTTTCTTGAATCTGTGTTGCCTTACTTTCTTGAATCTGTGTTGCCTTACACTGAATCTGCCAAACAGGATCTCCTCAGGCTGTTAGTCCTTGTTTTGAGGAACCTCGCTTTGATACCACTTGAAAGATATGGTACCTAAACACCTAGAGGGGGGTGAATAGGTGACCTAATCCTTTTCTAACTTCGTTGGCAGCCAAACAGTTATTTCACAGATTTCTAACTACTTTTGCACAGCAATCAGCAATATCAAAACATACACAGCTAATCCACAGCACAATCACAGCACAGCACACAGTGTTTTATAGTGGTTCCCCAATCTTTGGGTACATCCACTTTCCCCCTTCGCCTATCTACTAGTGTACTAGATTCGGCCAAACTCCTTCACTGTCTCAGAACCCAAATTGGTTCCTACCTCAGGCCCAAAGCCTTACAACTCAGCTTTATCCCAAAGCCTACACTCAGCCAACCAAGGCCTACACTCAGCCAACCAAGGCCTACACTCAGCCAACCAAGGCCTACACTCAGAGATCTCAATCTCCTACACTCAGGCCAACAAGCCCTACCCTCAGCCTTTATAAATATAGGCTTACAATTCACTCAGATCCAATGGATCCTACAAGTTAAAATGTAATACAAATAATAACTCTACAACTCAGAATTAAAGGAGGGGAGTTGAGAGATTCTTGATGAGTTCTTGGAAGAACTCAGCTGGATTCACCCTGACTTAGCTTTCTTCAAAGCTTCTTGAGTAGAACTGAATAAGACTGAATCCTCTGCAGTTGTTACTTGAACTCTGCCACTTAAGATCCAGAATTGAATCTGAATCCTTTTTCTCAGCCTAGTTCCAAAGGCTGATTTCTTGGATGGAGCCCTCTCTCTCCAACTTCTTAGATCTGCACTTGAACTGCTAGATCTTCTTGTGTTGATTCTCTTTGTATTACTTCAATAATTTCTTCAACACCTCTTAACACTTTCAACAACTTTGAACTACTTTTCTTAACAATCGTTTCTGTAAACTGTAGGTGACTATTTATAGGCTTTCTTCATCGTAACCGGCTGGACCGGTACATAACTGACTTCTGACATCTCTGACAGTTGTTGTAGACCGGCTGGAACGGCAGCTGTCAAGTCATCCAGTCACTTCTTGAAAATCTCTAACTGTCTGTAAGTGTCGAGACTTTCTGTCTTTAAGTGTCGACACTTATAGTCCAAGTGTCGACACATGTTGTGTAAGTGTCGACACAAGTCTACAAGGTGTCGACACAACTCCTTGTATGTCTCGACACAGATTCTTCTGTATGTGTCGACACTGAAATTGAGTGTCGACACAAGTACTTGTTCTTCTAGCTTTTGCTGAATTCTTCTATGTGTCGACACATCTCCTTTGTGTCGACACATCTTCTTGTGTTGAATCTATCAAGTGTCGACACTACTTCTTGGTGTCGACACATAGTCTTCTATGTTGATTCTTGTTGAGTGTCGACACAGCTCCTTGTGTCGACACACCTTCTTCTTGTTGAGACTTCAGCTGAGTGTCGACACATTCCCATAGTGTCGACACTTGTACTTAGAATAATTTTGTTGATCTTTCTGATCTTTGCTAAGTGTCGACACAGCTCCTTGTGTCGACACTTTCTTCAAGTGCAGAGTCTTTAGCTGAGTGTCGACACATTGTGTTGAGTGTCGACACTTACTTCATGTGTTGACTCTTCTGGTTGTGTGTCGACACATTGTGCTAGGTGTCGACACATACTTCAAGTGCTGACTCTTCTGTTGAGTGTCGACACATTGTGTTGAGTGTCGACACTTACTTCATGTGCTGACTCTTCTGCTTAGTGTCGACACATTGTGTTGAGTGTCGACACTTGTACTTAGTCTCTGCAGACTTTTGCTGAGTGTCGACACAGCTCCAAGTGTCGACACTTTCTGGTGTAGACTCAGCTTCACTGGGTGTCGACACAGCTCCTTGTGTCGACACTTTCTGTCTGCACTTTTCTTCACTGAGTGTCGACACAGCTCCAAGTGTCGACACTTTCTGTCTGGTGTCGACTCTGCATCCCAGGTGTCGACACAATGACTCCAAGTGTCGACACTGCTTGTCTGGGTGCCAACACAAGCTTTCTTAAGTGTCGACACTTTCCCTCTGGGTGTCGACACATGGACTTAGAAACTTTTTGCTTCAGTCCATTACTTCCTTAACCTGCACAAGTAACTCAAACATACATCAAATACATTATGATGTATATCATTGAGTTTGGTGAGGCTTCTTCAAATCAGGTACATTTGACCAATGTACCCAACAGCGCACAAACCCAGCCAACAGGCACCATGCCGAGGGAGAAACCCCAACGCACACAGACCAAGCTAGGGTAATGTGCCAGGGATGAAAATCCACAACGCGCACAGACTCAACCATAAGGAACTATGCTGAGGGAGAAACCCCAACGCACACAGACCATATGTGTTTCTTTAGTTACATAATTATACTTGCAGAGCTTCCTTTCTATTCATCACAGACTCAAGGTTAACCAACGAAGTGGACTGCATAAGGACATTTCAAGGGTCAAACAAAGTGTAGTATAATCAAAACAAAGAGATGCACTAGGTGACGCAATGATCTACACGACTCGATAATTAAAGTGGCAGGATAACCAAATTGGTTTACCAACTCTACAGAACAAGAATTTGGGGTAAAGGTTCAATGAAATAACTCAGAAATTTAAAGACAAGTCACAATACAAGATAAACTCTAACGCGTTCAAAAACGATAGATAAGGCGATTAAAGCCATCAATAAGACACTTTAAGAACGATTAAATATAACCTGACAAGATTGAGTTCACCATGACAAAATCTTACAACATCAAGTGATCATCAAGAAAGGTTAATCATAGCAATAACTTGGAAGACAAAACTGTATAAAGTTTTAAAGAACATAAAAACTTAACCGTTACCATCAAACTGGATAAGAAGAAATGAGGGTAAACCACCACTTGCCTTGGTTTTGCCGGAAAACTCCTCTGAATCACATCACGTCGCAGATCGGGGCAAAAGAAGACGGGAGAAGTCGAAATCTGAACAAAGATGGTCAAAATAAAGGTTAGGGCCGAAAACTCCTAACGAGAAAACTCAAGAAACGAGGAAAATTTTACCATGAGGGCGTAGCTCTCGACGAGAGCATTCCGGATCTACAATCGGTTGAAGATTTCGAGCACCGGAGCACCATCGACGGCCACCGGAAGATTCACAAACGGGAGGGAGTTGCTGCACATGTGGTTTCGGTTCGGTCTAAATCGTGAGAAAGAAGTTGAAGTTTTCTTTCTAATTATCTTAAGTATCAGAATATATATATTTATAAAAACTTTTGTCTAAATAGAAAAAAACGGGTTATTTATGAGCGGGTGCGCGGAAAATACAAATAGAGATTTAGGATGACTTCAAATCGAAAAGTGGTCAACATAAAAGTTGCAGATCTCATCAAGATGAACAAATTTCATATTAACCATTTTTCAATGCGACACAGTTTTGACCCTCAAAATGACACCCAAATGCAAACTGGAACGAAATTCTCGAGATGAATCTACAGTGCTCGAGAACAAGATTACAGGTACTCGAGAAGTAGAAAACATGCTACTAGAGTACTATAATTTAGTACTCGAGAATAAGGAAGGCAATACTCGACACCAAGCAGCAGTACTCGAGAGGTGAATAGTGATTACTCGAGAAGGAAGAACGTAGTACTCGAGAAGAAGGCCAAGTTACTCGAGAACTAGGCAGAACAAAAATGTAGAACAGTACTTTTTTTGTCTGGTGAATAGTGATTTTTGCAAAAATATCCAAAATCAAACTATAGATATGAATAGTAAAAGACATTTTTGAATAGTGCTATAATATTAAAATAATCATATTTATATATTTTGAACAATGAAGCATGAGTTCAAAACGGAGGCCCAAACGCGCGCCGAATTAAACGAAACTCGCACCGAAGGCGAACACTAACGCTACGAACCCAACGGCGAAGTCAAAACCAAAATCCGATGAGCCATTCCCAAGATATTAATTTTCAAAGTTTACGACAAACATAAATTCGACAAAATTATTTAACTAAATTTCCAAATTCAAAATTTTCCAATTACAATAAGAATTCAAGAATATGGCCTACCCAATCGAACGGACGCGAAAATGCCTTAACGACATTGCGTCGTCAACTCGACGCTAACGTAACGCCCCTTACGTCATTATGACGTCAACAAGAGGATTAAATAATTGTCGGAAAATCAGGGACGTTACAGTCTTCCACTGCCTCAGTAAAACTTTCAGCTCTATAAGCGCATGCCAACTATTGGACATCGCTTCTTAGTCCTCCGAGAAAGCACTTCACCCTTTCCACCTCTGAAGCTACCATATCAAGAGCAAATCTGCTCAACTTACTAAACACAATCTTATATTCGCTCACTGTGAGCTATCTTTGCTTCGGATGCAGGAAATTATTCATTAGACGGTCCTGCTCGACCGAGTGTAGAAACTTCTTAAGAAGCATCTTCTTAAAAGATTCCCACGAGCAACCTTTATTCAGGCTCTCCTTTTCTCGAATCCACCAGCTCTTTGACAGGCCTTTTAGCTGGTAGGCTGCAATCATTACCTTCTGGGCTTCTGCAATCCCTGAATACGAGAACATTTCTTCTATAACGATGATCCAATCATCCAAAGCCATAAAGTCGGCTCTCCCGTCGTAAGTGGGGGGTCCCAATCACTGGAAACGTGAAATAAAATTCATCTCTGGTGGTGGCATCACTGGGGGTACCAGAGGAGCAGGAGTAACGGGTACGACTTGACCCACGACGGAATCTTGCACTAAGGGTTGCTGCGCAGGAGCGGCAAACAATAAGGACTAAATCTGTGATTGCATCGCAACTAATTATCTCGATAGAGCCTCGTTGATCTGATGCAGACTCTCGATCATCGCATCGCTTTGCTCACCTGATGACTAACTCTCCGAATTGGGAGTCGACCTCGGCGCAGGACGTTTAGCCGACATTTCTAGAAAAGCAACGAACGACTCATCAAAATCCTAGATTACAACTAGGACACATAACTTTGTTCAGACCATACTTAAAAGACACGTGCTTATGCTGCAACTTGCTCTGAGGTTTTATAATGATATTATGTCCTAATTAGGATGATATTCTCTCATCCTATCGACTCATGTGCCTATGATATGAATGCATGGATTATTTATTCTTATTTAAAATCATGTGTGAACATGTGTCATCATGTAAACCTTAACTTAACATGCATGCTTATGCGATGTCATGCTATGTATGCAGTGCTATGCATTCTAAAAAGACCTTAATGCATGTTATGAGCGGCATACACATGAAATATTATGCATCCCATACTACATAACATCTCATGCAACGAGAAAAGAAAACCTGCTAATGGGCATCCATGTGATGGTGGTTATGCATCCCATACTACATAACCGTCACATGTCGCCTCCTATGATGGATCCATATACAAACACATACTATGCATCCCATACTACAAAATATGCCCCCATATACTTCTTGTCATGCTATGAGTGTACTGACTATGCTTTGGCTAAGAAGTACTGATGACACATCAGTGTGTGTATGAAAATGAATGAAGGAAATCAAATCTACAACAGATTGGCTGGTTCGACCAACTTGTCAAACCAACCTCCCTCTGATACCAACTGTCAAAACCCATATTTTCACCGCCTTTAAAGATATATCAGAGTAAGGGAAAATGCATGTCATGATGCCACGTCAATAGGGAATAACTACAGACTCTTAGGCAAAACTCCTACTTAATACATAAAGAAAGATCTTTAAATTTAGAGAAAAATCAATTTTAAGTTAAGCAGTTAGTCGTATCCCTTGGCTTTGTGGTTCATCTAGTCCATGAGAAAAATAGTTATATGCTACAGAAAATACTTCTTTTACAAGATTAGACATCCTACATGAGTATAAATGTCCCCAAAGGACAACCCATGGTATGCAAGGCTCTAAGTTTATAACAGTAGTAAAAATGGCTTTTACGGTCGCTAAATATAATGATTTAGAATTTTAAAACATGCAATGCATGAAGTAATAATAGTAGTTTTTATACTTGAAAATACTTATCATGTAATCCTAGCATAAAACATCCCAGAGAGCAAGTAATCCAAATAATAATAAAGAAAACAAACTAGCAGCTAGCAAAGTATCCAAAATCAATTATCCTATGGGCATCAACAATCTGATACAAACCAACATAATACAAATGTATGTCTAAACTAGGTAAAGTAAACAAAAACAGCAAACTACCTCGCAACAGCGAGGTGAAAACCACAGCCAACACTGCTGCTCAGGAACTCCAGAACAAGCCCCACTACCTACTAAAGCTCCGAACCTGAGGCATTCCAAAGACAGAACGCATCAGCAGAGGGTACAAGCAGTGGTAGAAAAAGTAAGCCAAAAGTAAACAATGGTCAAAAAGGGGTACCAACCTAAGACCAAAAGTACTAAAGTAGAGTACAAAAGTAATGTACCAAAATCAGAAAATAGAACCTATGTGAATCGTCACGTGCATCACACTACACCAGATGCCCAGGGTTAAAAGGTGGAAAGCATGATTAAATCATAAGAAAGAATTCACAAAACTTTATTAGCCACATATGGTCAACTCTACCCAAAAACACGGGCGAGGTGGCCACTCATCCGGACACACCCTCATAGAAATAATACCCGTGTAACTACGAGGGAGACTCTCCACCATTCACCGCAGACTCCCAAACACCCAGTAGAGTTTCACAAGGTACTAATAAAGGGAACAAACATTGCGGCGGTGGTTTCGTCCACTAACAACCGCAACAAAGAAAACCAAGATATAAATCTCAAGACTTGGCACATCGGATTCTACTAAACATCTTTAGATTATGGAACGATTGATAAATCTCTAGGAAATATGCATGACCTTAAATAATTTCTATCTCGTCCTACACGGTAGTTAAGAGACGATTAAAAGATAAGATTTAACCGCATCAGTAAATCGCTAACAACTCTACAAGGTAGGATTAGAATAATCATGAATGTATTAATATAAGTGGATCTTAAGTAAAAGACCAAAATAGTACCATTAATCAGCAAGTCAATCATGATAACAGCACTAAATAAAAGTGGTTAGAGATTCCATCAAGATCAGAAAAGGAAGGAAGAGGGGAAAAAACACCACTTGCCTTGGTTGCCGGAGAAGGCCTCCAAATCGCACCTCGGCGTAGATCAGGACTAAGGAAGACGGGGAAAGTCAAAATCTGAATAAAAAATGGCCAAAATAGAAGTTAGGGCAAAAACTCTAACGAGAAAAACTCAAGAAACGGGTAAAGTTTACCGCGATGACGTAGCCCTCGTTGAGAGCTTTCCGGATCTATATTCGATTGCAGATTTCGAGCACCGGAGCACCGTCGGCGGCCACCGGAAGATTCACGAACGGACGTCTTCTCTCTCGCTTGCGCCGCTCTGGTTCGGAATTCACGGGAAGGAGGGAGTACGGCTTAAATGAAGGAGGGTAAGAAAGAGAAGTGTATTCATATATATATATATATATATATATATATATATAATTAAAATTATTACACTTAGGAGAACGTACAGGGATCGGCTGAACCTGAATTTTCTGAGATGAAGTATGGATTTCTCGAGTACTGAAGAGGGCTTCTCGAGAAATGAGGAAAACTTTTTGAGTAAAAAGTATGTATTTCTCAAGAGGGATAATGATTTCTCGAGAAGAGCTTCTGATTTTTTGAGAACAAAACTGGACTTCTCGAGAAGGAATTATGGATTTCTCGTGAAGAAATGATCTCCTAAGAACAAGGCAAGATTTTCCCGAGTACAACACAGGACTTCTCGAGAACTGGCAGAACTTCTCGGGAACAAAAGGAGCATTTCTCGGGAAAGAATAAAAACTTCTCGGGAAAAATTCCCGTCTTCTCGAGAAATGGAGCTGGCCATCTCAAGTACAGAGCAGGACAAATTTTAGAAATTCAGATTTGACTAATATTCTGGGATAAATTATTGTCTCTACGAATTTAACAGCGAAGACAACACTAAAATCCAACGCATCATTCTTGAGACACTAACATCAAATGCTTACTATAAGCATACATGTCACAAATTTAATTCTTCCAACAAGAAAGCATTCAATCTCATCAAAACCCCAAAATCTGGTCAGACAGACCCAACGAACTCGAAAACGCACTAACGGTGCAGCACCATCAACATGACATAAACAGATAACGCCCTAACATCATAAATATGACGATACCAAATCAAATAATATCATCGGAAAATCGGGGGTGTTACATGTATGATATGATAAGTATAGACAAATTCTTTGAATATGACCTTCAGTTTAGATTTAAAGTAATCGTCGAGTATGATGAGGTTAGCCTGAATAAAATTCGTCAAATATAGATGGAGTTTGGGTTTAGGTAAAATTTGGCAAGTTTCAGTTGGAGTTAAGTCAAATTCGTCGAGTATCTAATGAAAATTCGTCGGGTAATGCTTGGCGTTGAGTTAAATCCAATTCGTCGAGTAATCTCGACAAATTCGTCGAATATCAGCTTGGCGTTGAGTGAGGTTAACTTGGCATTGAGTTCGTCGAGTATAAAGCATTGAGTCCATCGAGTATAAGCCTTGGCATTGAGTGAGATTTGAATCTAAGTCATATTCATCGAGTAATCTCGACGAATTCGTCGAGTAATGCTAGTTAGCGTTGATTGTGTTGAGTGATGTTTGGCGCTAAGTCAAAAGCGTTTATTGCGTTGAATGCACTCAACGCGGCGTTGAGTGAAACAACATTGAGTGTAACCTTGGCATTGAGTAGCTTCAGAGCTATGTCTAAAGCGTTCAGTGGACTCAACGCGGCGTTGAGTGGACTCAATACTGTGTTGAGTGGGGGCAATATCGTTGAGTTTATCTGGTTAGCGCTGAGTGCATTAAATGCACTCAATGCGGCATCGAGTGTACTTGGCGCTTTTTTCGGGACTTTGTATTTTTTGCTGATTCATCATGTATGTACTGCATTCATCGAGTATACTCGACGATTCAGCTTGGACTTAGAAATTTCTCGCTGAATTAAGTTGAGTTCAACGAGTATGACTTTGAGTGATTTATTACTTGAGTGTTTTTGGATGTTAATGTGGCTTTTGGTTGGTAGTGGATACATGACCTACAACCTAGTGCCAAATTGTGAATCATTACACTGCTAGAGTTATTTTTATGGACTGTGGGGTTAAGTTAGACAAAGTGGCCATCACCACAGTACCTTGTTTATATGTTTGGATTGATGGGTTGAGTTGTATATTGAGGCCACCACCCTAGTGTCTTGTTTAGACAATTGGACTATCGGGTTGTGTTGGAAAATGTTGCCACCACCACAGTGCCTTCTTGAAATATGCTAAGTTTGCAAGTTCGGGTTGGACAATGTGGCCACCGACTCTGGATCATTTCTCACCAGTGGTAATGATTCATATGAGTTGATTTATTAAGTCTCCTTCCTCATATTATACAGATTTATGTTATTTTGCTTACTTTTGCAGATATTCTCGAAGCATGGCTTCGTTTCGCACTTGATGCAACTCTCTTACTTTTGAACTCAATAAGTAATCTTTTACCACAGTCGTATGATTAATTTGCTGAGTTTTGTCAGTTTTCTCATGTTGGGTTGGGAACCCTTTATTTTTTTTTTGGTTTATTGCTAACCTCGTTACTCTTGTTCGCCACTTGTATTTTTATTCTTGTTGAGGTGTTCTTCCTTTGAATTCCTCAGGTTTGAAGAAGCAGTCGGTTGATTGGCTAGTGTTGGTTTTTGACTGGTGGCTGCAGTTGTCTCTATTCCTCACCGATTGTGAGGTAGTGTGTTGTTTTACTCTTGTTCAGACATACATATATTTTAGTGGGTTTGTGTCAGATTGTGGACGCCCACTGGATTTTGTTTGATGTTAAGTACTTGCTAGCTGCTAAGCCTCTTATATATGATTGTGTTGATTTAATTGCTCTCTGGGAAGGTTTTATGTTAGATTGCATGTTAGATATTTTAAATTATAAAAGTATTACTTCTATCTCATGCATATCATTTTCTAAAAGCTAAAGTCATTATATCTTTTGAACGTACAAACTAATATTTATACTTATACTAAATCTAGAGTCTTACATCAATGAGTTGTCCTAAATGGATGTTTTTGCTCATGTATGGTGTCAAATAATATAAACAAACTATTTCTGCACTGTATAATTATATTTTACTTGTGGTCTATTTGATCCACTAAGCTGAGGGATACGGCCATCCAAAACTTAACCAAAAAACATGATTTTCTCACATCATAACTTAGTATTTTCATAAAATGTGTTGGGATTGGTGTTTGCCTGAACGTCTGAAGTTATCCCCTGCAAGGCATGACATCATGACACGTGTTTTGTCTTACTCTGATATACATTTAAATTCAGAGAAAATGCGGGTTATGACATCACAATCTCCTACTAACAAGACGAAAAGCCTTCGAGACTCCACGCTTGAGGGCCAAATCTAGGACATCTTCCATCTGTGGCTCTACCTCCTTGCTACAGATCTCCTCGCAAACTTCTTCGCTGATCAAGCACTGATCCCTCATGTAATCCAAAGACTCCATATACTCCGCGAGGCCAGCAGCCTTCAACTGCGACACACGGCTATCGGAAGACAACACCTCCACTTGGGCCTTCGCCGCACCAAGCTCCGTCTCCAAACGAGAAGTCTCCTCTTGATCACACTTCAACATCAGTGTAGTCCTCTCTGTTACAGTATGGAGACTGGGCGGTCTGGCGGTTTGTCTAACGGTCTGGCAGCTTCTCCCAGCGGCTTGGTAGTCGGGTTGTTGTTGTTTGGTTTCTGAGCGGTCTGGCGGCTTGTCTATGGTGACTTGAAGACATTGTCGGGTTGTCTTCTGCACATTGTAGCTATCGTGTTGTTAGTCTAACCGCGCAACTAATGCGGCTTGTATAGATGCTTGTTCCTGTAATTATTAGTCCCACATTGCATATTTGTAATCTCTCTTCTCTCCTCCATTCTATAAAAGGGAGGTCATACCTTTGTAAGAGATACTTTTTTGGGTAATAAAAATTTTGATACTCCAAATTTTTGGTCTACTTTTTTCTGTTCTCACATGGTATCAGAGGACTCGATCTTTTCCTCCTAATTCTGTGAACTTCCACTGTCCACACGGCTTGACCCTTCTTCTCGCGACATGCCTTCGCGACTTATTTCTTTCTCCTGTTTGCACTCTGCTCACGCGGTTTCTTTCTCTCCTTGTCATTGCCCTTTGTGTGCGCAACCTCTCTGATCACCCTCCTTTTTTAGCCACGAGTTGTTCTTATCATCGCAACCTGTTCCTAAGTCATCGCGGCCTGTTCTTCTAATCGCGGCATGTGCTTAGTCGCCACGCCCTCCTCTTCTAGCCGCGACCTGTACTTATCGTTGTGACCTGTTCCTTAATCACCGCGACCTAATCTTATTACCGCGACATGTTCTTAGTCGTCGCGCCCTCCTTTTCTAGCCGCTACTTATTCTTCTCACTGCTCTCTACTCTCCTCTATGCCAAGCTCTGATATCTCTATCACCACTACTCTTGTTGTCGCTCCTACTCCTACTCCTCCTACTCCTTCGGGCAACCTTGGTACTGTTTCCAACCTCATCGGTCCCAACTACCCGGACTGGAGTGTCTCCTTCACCTTCCTTCTCCGCTCTCAACGCAAATGTCATCATTTCACTGATGACCCTCCTCCACAAGACTCCGCTCTCTTTGATGATTGGGATGCCAGTGACGCTCTTGTTCGCACATGGCTAGCTAATAGTCTTTCTGTTGAATGCCTACCCATCATCTATCATGATGAAACAGTCAAGGCAACTTGGCTTCATCTTGCCGCTCTCTACTCAGAGGGGTCTCAGACATCTCACATCTATACTTTGTATGTGGACCTCTTTGCCCGTCCCTCCATGTCTTCTGCTGCTACTTACCAACAAGTTCAGGCTCTCGGAGCCGAAATTCTCCAGAATCGCTCCTTCTCTGTGGATCTAGCTGAGCAACACATGCACTTCCAGGAGCTTCTGGTTGTGCGCTATGTTCTGCGACTTCCTGAGTCTTATGACATGATCTGTCAACAGATTCTTGGCGAGGCGGAGTATCCCACCCCGGATGCCACTGATGCCTGCATAGCTGCGGTTACCTCTCTACTACAACATCCGTTGTTATCCTCCCATCCTCAACCGAACAACTACGCTCACCAAACTCAATAGAGTGGCTCTGGTGTCCGCAGCCACCAATCCGGCGAATGTGGTGCTTCCCATTTTCTCTACTCTCACTGTGGCCGCACCGGTCATACGGTTGATCGCTGCTGGAAGAATCATCCTCATCTTCAACCAACTGGCGATGCTTCCACCTCCTCTTCGAAGCAATCCGCCTCCGTGGTCAAGTCTTCAGGTAGTGCCCACGTCGCTACTCAAGGTAAATGGCTGATTGACTCTGGTGCTACCAATCACATGACCGTCAATCCTCAGTATTTTTCTCTCCTAGAAAAGCATGATCGGTTGCCCCCAGTCTTTATTACGGATGACTCTCCCTCACCAGTCAATGGAATGGGAGTGGTTCAAGTCACTCGGTCTGTTCTCTTGGCGGATACCCTCTACTTGCCCAAGTTCCCTTGCAATTTATTATCTGTTACTGATCTGTGCAAGAAACTATAGTTTTCCATCACATTCACTCCTACTTCTTGTTCTTTTCAGGATTCGGGCTCCCAACGGACGATTGCTACTAGGACTGAGAGCGGCGGCCTCTACTTCCTCGACAACATTATTCGTGTTGTCTCCCTTCACCTCCTCCTCTACTAATCTTCTCCAGTAGCACTTTCATCTTGGTCATTCTCCTCCAGGAATTCTTCGTCAGCTTATGCCCCACCTTCCTCCATAGAGTCCTCCACTCAACTATGACACATGTCAGCTTGGCAAGCATCACCACTCCTCCTTCCCACCAAAGCAAGGTCGTGGATCTTCCCGACCGTTTGATCTAGTTCACTCCGATATCTGGGGTCCTGCTTCTACCTTCACCATAGGTCGCGGTAGTTCATATTTTATAAGTTATATTAACGATTTCTCCCGCTGTACGTGGGTGTATCTCTTAAAAGATCGCTCTGAACTATTCAATGTATGGACATCTTTTTATTTTATGATTAAGAATCAATTTGATATCTCTTTTAAAATCTTTCTCTCTAATAATGCAAAAGAATATCTTAGTCATGATTTTTTATCTTTCTGTATGAAATATGGTATTGTTCATCAACTAGTTGTGTCTATACCTCACAACAAAATGGCGTGACCGAATGCAAAAAACGTCACCTCCTTGATGTCGCGCGCACTCTACTGTCACAAATGCAGGTTCCTCGCTCCTATTAGGGCTATGCTGTTCTCATCTCCTGCTATCTTATCAATCGCATTCCCTCCACCGTTCTCTACGACAAAACCCCCTTCTCTATTCTCTATCCGAGCAAGGATCTGTTTCCTCTCCCTCTGCGTGTCTTTGGGTGAAGCCTTTGTGCACTCTCCCTCAACCACCCGTGACAAACTCTAACCACCGGCCACCAAATGTGTCTTTTTGGGATACTCTACAACTCAGAAAGGTTATTGTTGCTTTGACTTAGTTGCCTGCATGCAGTTTGTCTCTGCGGACATCACCTTCTTTGAAAATGCATCCTACTTCTTTTACAACTCCGCTTCTCCTCCTGATGTTCCTACTTCTCATACCACCTCTTCTGTCCCATCTACACCTGTCGAGATTCCTCCACCTCCACCGTCTCCATCATCTCCACCATCTCCACCATCTCCACCATCTCCTCCATCGTGTCCACCTCCCGAGATATCTCCCTCCACTCCGCAGTCGTCTCTCTCTACTCCCGGGCTAGCTCTCTCCTCCACGGATGCCCCGAACATTGAGGAACACGCCGACCTGGATCTTTCCATTGCTCTTCGCAAAGGGGTGTGGACATGTACCCAACATCCGCTGGCTGTTGTTGTTTCCTATGATCATCTAACTCCTTCTCACAGGGCATTTGTCTTGGCTATCTCTGCCACTGCAACTCCCTGCACCTACCAGGAAGCTCTTGTTGTTTCTCATTGGAAGACTTTCATGGATGAGGAAATTGCTACCCTCACTGAAATGGGTACATGGACCCTTGTTCCTCCCCCTTTGGGCGGTGATGTGGTTGGATGTCACTGGGTATTTATTATGAATTTCCATCCGGACGGCAGCGTGGATCGATACAAGGCCAGCCTGGTCGCCAAAGGCTTTTCTCAGACTTATGGTGTTGATTACTTTGATACCTTCTCTCGCGTTACTCATCTCAGCACCATTCGGGTTCTTCTATCTGTGGTTGTCAACAGGGATTGGCCCATTTCCCAGTTGGATGTCAAGAATGTCTTTCTCTATGGTGATCTTCAGGAGGATGTTTACATGGAGCAACCTCCTAGGTATGTTGCTCAGGGGGAAACACGAGTATGCCGGCTGAAGAAGGCAATCTATGGCCTAAAGCAAAGCACTCGGGCTTAGTTTGACAAGTTTAGAGGCATTGTTGCGGCCATTGGTTGGGTACGTAGTTCTGCCGATCACTCCTTATTCATCCGCAAAACCTCGTCTGGTATGATGGTTCTTGTTGTATATGTGGATGATATTATTCTAACTGGCGATGACCAGGCTGGGGTAGCTTTGACAAAGAAACACCTCCGTCAACACCTGGTCACGAAGGATATTGGCTCGCACAAGTACTTTCTAGGGATTGAAATCTCTCAGAAGCCCAACTCTTTGGTCCTCTCCCAATGGAAGTATGCTCTTGATTTATTAAAAGAGGCAGGGTTGACTGGTGCAAAACCTGCCCAATGTCCCATGGCTAATGGAGAAGACAAAACTTAGATAGATGACTCGCCTCCTCTCTCTGATACTACGAGGTACCGGCGTCTGGTTGACAAACTCATTTATCTCACGGTGACCATACCCGACATCTCCTATGTTGTAGGCAAGGTTAACCAATTCATGCAAGCTCCTAGGGAGTGTCATCTACAGTCTGCCCTGAGGATACTGGAGTATGTTAAAGCTACACCAGGGAAAGGATTTCGTTTTCAGAAGAATTCTCACTTGAGGGTCGAAGCGTACTCAAATTCGAGCTATGCTGATTACAAAGGATACCGCAAGTTAACATCAGGCTTTTGCACATTTGTTGGAGAAAATCTTGGGAGCTGGAAGAGCAAGAAACGGTCTGTTGTCTCCAGGTCTAGTGCAGAAATGGAATATCGTAGTATGGTGTCGATCACATGTGAGTTAAAGTGGTTGCGGGCTCTCATGCTTGACTTAGGAGAGGTCTACAACTATCATCTTCCTATGTTCTGTGACAACAAGGTCGCGATATAAATCTCCAAGAATATAGTTTTTCATGAGAGAACAAAACACATATAAGTCGATTGTCATTTTATTTGGGAAGAGATTTTGAAGAAACAGAATTTTACTCTGTTCGTTACTTTTAACAGCGAGTTGGCAGATATCTTCACAAAGCCGGTGTCCTCTTTCTTATTTCACATTTGTGACAAGCTGGGCATGATTGATATCTATGCTCCAGCTTGAGGGGGAGTGTTGTAGTATGGAGAACGGGCGGTTTGGCGATTTGTCTGGCGGTCTGGCGGCTTCTCCCAGCGGCTTGGTAGTCGGGTTGTTGTTGTTTGGTGTCCGAGCGGTCTGTCGGCTTGTCTATGGCGACTTGAAGACATTGTCGGGTTGTCTTCTGCACATTATAGTTGTCGTGCAGTTAGTCTAACTTCGCGGCTTATGTGGCTTGTATAGATGCTTGTTCCTGTAATTATTAGTCTCACGTTGCTTATTTGTAATCTCTCTTTTCTCCTCCATTCTATAAAAGAGAGGTCATACCTTTGTAATAGATGCCTTTTTGGATAATAAAAATTTTGTTACTCCAAATTTTCGATCTACTTTTTTATGTTCTCATACTCTCCACCAGAGACTTCCCCACTTCTAGGGAAGCCCGAGCCTCCTCCAACTCCGCCCTCAACTCCGACCCCATACGACAAAATCGAGAAACATCCTGGTCATGATCATCCTTCAAGGTGACAAGGGAGCCCGCCCTGGCTTGAAACTCCACCTAAAGGTCCAGGTATTTGTCCTTCAAACTCACATAATGGCCATTCTAGGTGACGGCAATTTGAACCTGAGCCTCGATCTGCGAAAGAAAAGAGAAAAGTCAGTGCAATACGACAATAAAGTAGATCCAAAATGATTAAGCTCACTTACCACTTCATTCATCGCCTTCAAAGAAGAAGATAGCCTCAGAGGCACTGCCTCTGCAGGGAAAGACTGGGCGCAGAAGAACCAAGCACCTAAACCTCATGAGGCAAACCGCCAAGGCCACCTGAAGGAGAATCATCACTCGGAGAAGGCAAACAAGGCACCGATCTCCCGCCACCTCGAGAAACTATAACAGCCTTCTGCTTCCGACTATAACTCAAAGATGTCAGGGTGGTCCACAAAGGAACTGAATAAAGGCCACACCGCAACAAACACTTCGCTTCCATGAACGAAGAAATGCAGAACAGACGGTTAGCTAACTCACGAGGCTCCGAAAATCCAAGTATTGGAGCGAACTCCCACTCCTTTCTCTTTTGGCGATGGCAATGGTCAGACAATGCTTTCCACGGCTCTGGCAAGCTACACGAATTCCTGGCATAACCAAACAAAGTATTTTTGTGGCGGTGGTCCGTCCGGATCTCAAAATCAAGCCAACTCTTATTGCTACAAATCTCCACCCACTCGCCACCAATAGAGCGGACATCACACCAGTCTTGAAAGCAATTCAAAGAAAGCTTCTCACCATGCTCACGAAAGAAGATAACCAACCCCATGAGGCGTACCACTCCCAAGGGAGTAAACTGGGAAATCGACACACCACAGAACTTCAGAATCTCAACCACTTCCTCACACGGAGGGAACCAAAATTCAGATTTCAAGGTAGTCTCGCAGATTGTCAACTGCCACGAGAAGGATTCTGTACCCTCCCCTAAGCCACGAGTCTGTAGAAAGGCCGAATCTCCTCCTCCAAATTGCAGCTTGGTCCTCGGTAAGATAAGGTAAAGGCGCATCGACCGAACAGTACGTTTAGAGCCCTGTCACAAAGAATAAAGATTTAGGCTGAAAGGTCTTGACAAAAGCCATCCACAATGCGCCCAAAAGCGGACATATGCCCAGATATGCACGGAAAGCCCCTTCACGAACATCCGCGCATAACCACGCACAAGCGCACCGGGACACACAGCCAGGACCGCGCGCGATCAGGCCCCCCTCCCGGCATAGACCGCGCGTGGCCAGGCGCACCCCGTACGAGATTGGGCGTGCGTGCATACGCACGCCCGCATGCAGGATCGGGCGCGCTCGTCATGCTCGTGTGTGCGTAGGGTCAGGCATGCACACGCGCGCCCAAGCGCAGGCCCGCAGAGGGGATCAGGCGCGCGTGGGTGTGCGCCTATGCGACTGGGCATGCACTGTGTGTGGGATGGGGAGCACATGCTTGCCCGCTCGGCCATGCGCGCACCCGCGCACGCGCCTTCGTGTGACTGCGGCCATGCACAATCACGCAGGCCCGCACACGCGGTTTGGCACTTGCCAACTTACACAGCCAGACGTGCATGCTCCAATGCAGGCGCATCCTCCCACACCTCTGCGGGTATGCCTGCGCACTCCCTTGCACAAGTCCATGCGTGCATGCTCACACATGCCCATGTATGACCCCACACACCACCACGACTACGGGATAAACAGTTTCCTCCCCCAGACACGGTCGCAGCCGTTCCAATACCATAATATATACTAACGTTTTTTACCCGAGTTTGCTGGGCGCAGACGCTCACCAGGGCAAGTCCGTCACCATTCGCCATCATCGCCACCATGAAGATGAACAAGACAAGATCCTTATTTTTCTTCGTCTGAAGCTGTTGGATCCCTAGTTTTGATTTGGCCTAGGTTCACTATTAGGTTATTGACCCTTCATGTATAGCCTCGGGTCAAATTGATAGATCTAAGGTCTAGGTCAGTTTGACTAGGCTAGACAAACATTGATCCAGTCCTCAGAAGAAATCAAAGATCCAGACTTAGAAGAATGGCAGTCTTTAAGAGTTCAGAGAATCAGTTCGAAGTTCTTCGAACTCAGCTCGACGATCGTCGTGTAACAACCCCATCCGTTCATATGGTATATTCTAGAAGGTCCGGTCGGGGCCCCACAGGATATAGCACAAAACAGGCGGTGAAGGTATAGGATGATACCAGAGTAGCGCATCGCACCTAACACAAGTCATTCTAGCGGAAGCCTAGACTACAACTTGAACTCCTCATGAATGTCCAAACATAAAACTCCACATTTTATACAATAGGAATGTCTTACAAGAAGTCAAAAGAGTTGGCCTTAAGGCCTTACATAGCTTTCAAGCAGTGGCCTAAACAAATTGGCGCGCAGGCTGGCCACAATAAAAGAAAACAAACATAATCACATAGCCTTCGAGGGCTAGCAGCAGTAGCAGCAACAGCAGCAGGTACATCAACCTCTATGTGTCCCGCTCGGCTCTCCCGCACCTGTACAGGGACAATCCACCCAACGGTGGAAAACAAAAGCAACGGTCAGCGTTCAGCTGACCAAATTATAACGACCCTACCCCTTCTCTCGGGGCAGAGGTACTTCCCTGCAAGCATAGCAAATCACAAGGATGGAAATATATATAGATATCATCAAAATGTGCTTTCACGCACACAAGCCATCACAACCGTTCTCCACCCGGCCCAACGGTCCGTGCACTCAGGGCATATTCTTGGTGTTCTGGCAAATCTCTTGCCCACCACCGTATTAGGGTCACAACCCAACGGTAAATCTCTTGAGCATTTACTCCATGGCGCGCAGCCGGAGTTAGTCTTCCTACACCGGGATGGCCCGTAGCCCCCCCATTGTGTCATGGCACGCAGGCCGAAGACTCTTGCTATGCGCTCCAACAGACCGCACCTTTGGTCTCACATCGGACGGACATAGCGCAGGTCAGATCCTCCACCCCCCGTTGCTCAAATCGTCTTGCCTTCTCCGAGTACAGCGTACTCATGGCCATATCAAAGGCGCGGGTCGGTCTCACCAATCCTGTTCCTGGCATTCAAGCCTGGGCATATCTCGATACCCATTTCCTTAGCACAACAGCGGGTCTTTCCTGGGTCTCCCAGTACTTCCTGTGACTCTCTTCACAGGTGGACACCGCACAAGCACAAATATCAGGGGTCTTTCCTGGCTACTCCTTTTCGCAGGCATAACCCATAGACTCCGTATACTACACGTTATCACGGAGTCTTCTCCGGTTCGTATGCAACATCACCAATCCAGACCAACCTATCCAGATGGGCTTCACTCAGCATGCCTATTCCATACTCCATTTCCGGATCTATATGCTAACAAAGGGGATGTCAAGCATCCACCCACGGATTTCCAAAATCAGCCACCTCTTGGTGGGGGAAATCACACAGCTATGCCAAAAAGAAGCCTTCACATGGCTAGGAAGAAGAGTCGTTACCCTTGACGACCGCTTCGGCGCCATGGATACAAAGCTTGCTTGCAAGACTCGCAAGAGCGTTTCCTCCACAATGCTGGCTTCGGATTGCTCGTCGGGAACCAGCAGCACCACCAGCAGCAGCCCCCTTTCCTTCTTCCTCCTCCTTCCTCTCTCTCTTTCTCTTAACTTGAAGAAACTCAAGGCCAAGGACAATGAGAATCCTTTTCTGATTTTGGCCTTTAAGGGAAAAAGAGGAAGAAGCTTCAGCCCTTGGATCCCAGCTGAAAGAATGGACGGCCACGATTCTGCCAAAATCACAGATTTTGACCCGACACGGCCTCGAACACGGCCGTGTGCCAGGCCGTGTGCCTCAAGCGGTGGTCAACCGAATTATCCAAACCAGTGACACGCCTATGGGACACGCCCGTGTCATGGGCCGTGTCACCAACACGCCTTCGAACACGCCCGTGTCTGTGGCCGTGTGCCTGGGCGAAAAAAAATCCCAAATCATCCCGAGACTTCACACGGCCTGTGACACGCCCGTGTCCCAGGACGTGTGCCCAGACACGGCACAAAGATACGCCCTGTCGAAAATCTTCGGCGGGCTGAGTTCGTCGTCCCGATTTGACATGCCCTGTGACACGCCCGTGTCACAGGCCGTGTGCAACTTCTCGACACTCGACACACACATATCTCGACACTCGACGATCGTCGAGTAAAACTCGTCGAGCATGCGACACGGCCTTGGACACGCCCGTGTCCTGGGCCGTATGCCTCCTCTCGACACATCGTCGAGCGAAAAATCGTCGAGACAAAGATCGATCGTCGACACAACCTCGACACGCCATGCGACACGCCCTGCGACACGCCCGTGTCGCCGGCCGTGTCAACGGACACGCCCTGGGACACGCCCGTGTCCCAGGCCGTGTCACCCAAAAATTGCCTGTTTCAGAAATTTGGGCTGGGACACGTCGATTGCAGATCGACGAACTCAGAGTCCCTACTCTGAGCTGAGCTCGATGATCTTGGAGCTCAGGTCGACGATCTTCCCTCTTCTCTTAAGTTCTCTGGTCGACGAAATTCTTTCTCAGCTCGACGAACTTGTATCTCAGCTCGACGAAGACAATTTCTCAGCTCGACGAAGATGATTTCTCAGCTCGACGAACTTGAAGTTCAGGATGACGAAATCTGTTCTGAGTTCGACGATTTCTCTCAGTATCAGTTTTGGCATTTTCTCTCAGTTTGTTTTCAGTTTGGAATATTCTAAGACAATAATTCTCTGGTAATTAATGCTCATATTCTCATGAATATAGTCATTGCTTGGCAGCATTAATTATGGATTTTATAGAGTAATTACTTGACTTATTTACTGAGGCAGTTGAAGAAACACATTTAAGAGAGATTCCAGCCGTTTAAACTCCCAGGATTTCAGCATTAATTCAGGAATTCAAATTTCAAATGACAAAAATCCTTCAGAATATAAAAAATAGAAAATTCTTCTCTTCAGCATAGACAACAAGTAGAAGAAAGGGAATTACAAGAGACTTTTTACAAGTTTTATAGAGAAAAGGACTGTCTTCTACAGGAAATTGAAGAAGAACAACAACACACAAAATCTTTAGTCTTCTTCAGTTTCTGCTTGAGACTTTAAAAGGACAACACATCAACATTAGTCCAAGAAGTTTTTGAGGATCTTCATCAAGGCCTACACCCTGAGCAAAGCACTCATCTTCCTGAACATTTTACATCTCGGGAGGAGCTTTGACAACATCATCCACTAAAGTCTTCTTAGTTGTTTGAGAAATAGAAAACATCATCAATTTTTTCCACTGTGTACAGGGTTATAACTCCCTTCAAAAGTTAACCCCTTTAATTTTTGGGCACCTGATCAAAAGCTCAAAAGGGTTGTTAGATCTCTCTTGAAAAAATATATCTTGTGGTGACAGGGCACCTGAGCAAAAACCTGTGGTGGCAGGGCACCTTATCAAAAACCTGTAGTGGATTCCTACCATGGTGGTAGAAGAGTGCATGTACCCAAGTTTAGGGGAACCACTAAAACTTTCTTGTGTCGTCTAGAATGCTCTATTGTTTATTTTCTACGTGTTATGATTGTTTTACTTTTATTCTCTCTTTATACATATACTTATCACCTATTTTAATCCGCTGTAAAAAATAATTAAAGTTTTAAATACTCTATTCACACCCCCCCACCCCCTCTAGAGTTAAGCAGATTTATCCCTCACTTTCAATTAGTATCAGAGGGTAAGGTTGTTTGGTTTTAAAGGCTAACACCTGAACCAAAAGATCTTTGATAGATCTTAATATCTCTAGTGTCTCTCTCCTATCATGGCACAAAATAAAGAATATTCAAGCACCAGAGCTCCAGTTTTCAATCTGAATAAGTTTACAATCTAGAAGGCAAGAATAAGATTATACATGAACTCTATTGATGAAGATATCTACAATTCTATTTTGACAGGTCCCCCTATTCCTTCTGCCTCTACATCAACAAGTACCTCAGCAGTTCCACCACCTGAGTTCACAGATGCTCAGAAGAAGTTGAAGATGGCGGATGCTAAGGCCATGAACATTCTGGAAAAAACTATGTCTGATGACATTTTTTCAAAGGAAGTTGAATGCACATCAGCAAAGGACATTTGGGAATCTCTAAACCAAATGGTTTCAGGATCAGCTGATGAAAGAAAGGATAGAAGATCTCATCTCATCTCTCAATATAAAAATTTCAAGAAAGATGAATCTGAGTCAGTAGTTGACATGTACAACAGACTCAGCTTAATCATCAATAAGCTGAAGAATCTAGACAAGAATATCTCACTGACTGAGATAAATGACAAAATCCTAATGTGGTTCCCTAGCTCATGGGATTCTAGGATTTGGCCAGTCGAGGAGGTCAGAAGTCTGAATGAAATTTCCACTGAGGCTCTTGTAGGCAAGCTCAAATCTTATAAGCAGCTTATAAAGACCAGAGAAGCAGCTGAGCACAAGACTTCTACATCAGGAAGAAAAGAGCAAACATTGCCTTTAAGGCATCTGAAGAATCTAAAACTATACCAGCAAATAAAGAGCCGATGATTCTGTTAGCCAAAATATTCTATAAAATGGCTAGGAAAGACTTCAGAAGAAGGTCAACAAGGCAAGATGACAGACCAAGATTTGACAAAACTCCTACCAAGGAGATTGTCTGCTTTGGTTGCAAAAAGCCTGGACACATTCTCCCTGAGTGTCAAGAAAAACAGAGGAAAGACAAAAGGAAAGACAAGAACTTCAAGAAACACTACAGCAAGCCCTCTTCCAGCAAACACAAGAGGAAGGAGAAAGGTTTCGTAGCAGAAACCTGGAGTGAAACAGAATAAGAATCATCATCTTCCAGCTCCAGTGAAGATGAAGAAGAAGCTAGAGCAAAAGAAGCTTGCATGATGGCTATTAATGCATCAAGCAATCCATTAGAAGCTGAAGAATCTGAAGCAGAAGATTCAGAGACTGAAGAGGATCAGATAATATCCTCATTTGATTTTACTTTTGAACATTTTAAAACTGAATTTAAATTATTATGTAATGATCTAATCAAATATGAGAAGGAAATCAAACTTCTCAGAGATAAGCTAATTGAATAAGAAAATTTGTTATCAGAAAATATTGAATTAAAAGATAAACTAGTTATAGCTTCTGAAGAGATTAATACTCTAAAAATTAAACAGCATGAGGCTAAGCAATTTGAAGAATCTCTAAATGGGAGAAGCATCAAATTGATGGACATCACAAGCACTGTTAATTTCAGGCTTAATAGCAAGCTGGGCTTGGGTGCTTCATCAAGCCAACCTCATTTAATTCAGAAAAACATTCTTTCAACCTCCATTAAATTCATATCTGAAAAGGGTAAAGAAAAGACATATGAGAATAATAAACCAACTGAATTAAAACAAAAACCCAAGAAAAATAAAAAGAATAAGAAAAACTTAAGCATAACAATGTTCAACAGATTTCGTCAAACTCACATCGATGAAATGTGTATAGTTCGTCGAACTCAAGTCGATAAACTCTGAATGTAGATTTTTATTATAATTATTCTTCGAACTACGATCGACGAAACCAATATGATTTGTCGAGCCGAGATCGACGATATTGGGGCACAGAGAATGAATATTTTCATTCTCTAAGCGGAGTTCGACGAACTCATCCATATTCATCGAACTCAGTTCGACGAACTTATCAGAATTCGTCGATCCCAGTTCAAATTAACGGAAATCTTAATTATTCCAGAACATTTAATAAATCAAATGAATTTGTTAACCCATTTAACCAATGGATAATTCCACCTAGGAAATTTCATCCCCTAGGATATAAAAACCAACCTTAATGTTCTAATATTTCTAGTTTTAAATTTGTAAAGAATCAAGGACCCAAGGTTACCTGTGTCAAGAACTCCTAATTTTTTTTTCATGCGAAAGGCTATCCTACCATAGAGGTACAGTGGTACGTGGATAGTGGTTGCTCAAAGCACATGATAGGTAGCAAAGACAACTTAACAAACTACAAGTCCAAGCTTGGTCCAAAGGTGATATTTGGTGACTCCAGTTATGGCCAGACTGAAGGCTACGTGAATGTAAAAATTGGAGCTGTCACTTTTAAGAAAGTATCATATGTGAGTGGTTTAAAACATAACATGATATCCATAAGCCAATTATGTGATGAAGGTTATCAGGTATCCTTTAACCATTCTTCTTGCAATATATCTTCTGTAGATAATAAAACTGTCTTAACTGGTCTTAGGCATGGAAATATCTATGCAGTAAACTTTAAATCTGATAGGTCAAAAATTTTCTTATTCAATCAAATCAGTAATAATAATGAATTATGGCATAAGAGATTAGGACAAATTAATCTTAAAAATATAGCTAAACTCTCTAGGGATAACCTTGTTATAGGATTGTCTTCTTTCCCCTACAAGAACGAAAGCCTTTGCAGGGCTTGTCAATTAGGCAAGCAAACCAAAAATAGCTTTAAATCTATTAATAAGAGTGATTCACTCAGGATTCTGTACCTGCTACACATGGATCTATTAGGACCCATTGATGTACAAAGCTTGGGAGGGAAATCTTATACCTTAGTCATTGTAGATGACTTCTCTAGGTTCACTTGGGTGTTCTTCTTGAGAAACAAGTCAGATAACTTTAAAGTTCTTACAGACTTTCTTAAGAGCATAAAGATTGAGTACTCTACTCCAGTTGCATTGATCAGAAGTGGTCATGGTACTGAGTTTGAATCTCTTTTTATGCAAGAATTCTGTGAGATGGAAGGTATTAGACATTACTTCTCTGCTCCTAGAACTCCTCAACAACATGGGGTAGCAGAAAGGAAAAACAGAACCCTCATTGAAGTTGTAGGTACATTGCTTGCAGATGTTTACTTACCCATATCCTTTTGGGCAGAGGCTGTAAGCACAACAAATTATATCCTGAATAGAAGTTTAATACATAAACTTAAGGGCAAGACTCCTATGAACTACTCATAGGGAAGCAACCTACAATAGATTACTTTAGAATTTTTGGTTGTAGATGTTACATTCATAATAATAACAAGAAACATCTTAGAACGTTTCAAGCCAAGGCTGAAGTTGGAATTTTTCTTGGATATTCCCAAGCAAGGCCTATATGGTTTTCAATAAATCAACTTTAAAAATGGAAGAATCTGTACATATAACTTTTGATGAAGCTAACATGTATTACAAGGAGAAGCATTCTTCTACCAGAGATTTAATGCAGGTACCCCAATTGTGTGAGAAATAGGATGATTTAAACCTCACCAATAAGGCTACATCACATCATTCTCCACATATTGAAGAAGATAGTGAAGATGATATTGTTGAAATGAACTATGTTGGATGCAGAGTGGATAGAAAAGGCACTTTAAGAACATGCCAGTTCCTTGGAGATAGGCTTGTGTCCTGGTTTTGTAAGAAGCAGACAACTATGTCAACTTCAACTACAGAAGTTGAATACATTGCAGCTGGCAGTTGTTGCTCACAAATATTGTGGATTCAAAACTAACTTCTGGATTATGGTCTCAACTTAAATAATTCAACCATATTTTATGACAATACCAGTGCAATTTCTATTGCACAAAATCCAGTACTGCATAGTAGAACTAAGCATATAGATATTAGACATCATTTCCTTAGAGATTGTGTGGACAAAAAGAAAGTTAATCTTGTCTTTAACTCTACTGATTTTCAAAGAGCAGACATCTTCGCTAAACCTTTAGATGAGAAGAAACATTTGTTCTTTCTGAATCAGCTAGGTAAGATTAATGGAGATGTTTAATTTGATTTTGGTCCAAGGTCGAAGAATTAATCACATTTCTTCGAACGGAGATCGACGATCTGAGAACTGTTCTTGAGATATTTCGTCGACCTGAGTTTGACGAACTCTCTGCATGAAGTTATTTCGTCGAACGAGGATCGACGATCTTGCTTCAGGAAATTTTTCGTCGACCTGAGAACGACGAAAAGTTTTCCCCTCTTCCAACTGAGATCGACGATATCATTTATTCATGAAATTTTTTTGTCGACCTGAAAACGAAGATTTTTTATTTTTCACAGGACAGAGCAGGACGCTTCATATTTTGAAAACCTTATAACTAGGTTTTCGTCGTGCTCTATCCCGCGCTTTCTGTTCTCTTGCTCTCTCATTTGTTTTTGCAGGAAAACCTATGGCAATTCTGGCGCTCTCCCTCTCTAGCATGAAATACGACACCGATTTCGACATCGACTTTGAGTCTTTCAACCATACTGATCAGATCTTTATAGACATCCTCCAGCTGTATGAAGAACACAAACTGAAGAAATTCATGACTACAAGGATCAAGTTGCCAACAACTGAAATCAGGGAATGGGTCTATACTTCAACCTCTCTAGACGCAGAAATGATGACTGGTACCATCAGCGGCAATCAGGTTACCCTAACTCCTGAAATTTTAACTGAGATTTTTGATTTGCCAAGTGGAGAAGAAGATATTGAAATAGATGATTCTGAATATGAAAAATATGCTGACTAGAATGGGTCACTCTGAAGGAAACCCCAATAAACTACTGAAAAAGAATCTATCTGTTCAGTATACATTTCTGGCAGATATTGTTGGTAAAGTTTTGCTGGGCAAACACACAGCCCATGATTATATAACCAGGCACCAGTTCTTGGTGATGTGTGCTCTAGTAGATAAGAAATCAGTCAACTAGGAAAAGATACTGTTTAAGTTGATAAAGAAGAAAAACTTTAGGAAAGAGATGTGTTTTGGGAGGATATTGGAAATTTTTCTCCAGAAAAAGGCACCAGAATTATTGGTCTCCCAGCCAATATTCATAAATGCCTCAGAGAGGATAACCTCTACTTTGTTTGGCAAATGGGAAAGGTCCATCCCTAAACTATCCAGGGCCTCTTCCTCCAGGACTTCTGAGGACACCAGGGCAGTGATAGCCTCTCCACCACCTCCAGAAGAACTTCTTCCTTCCACCAAAATTCCTTCGCCTCCTCCTCAACAACAACAACCAATTTCACCTCTTTCATAACCATCACCTCCACATTCACCAATCATCATCCATGAGGACATTCATCTCCACCACCTCAATCTCCACTCCAAACTCATCTTTCTGATATTTCATCCACCTCCTCACAGCCAAACTTCAATCTGTTGTCTCCTCCTCCACCATCTCCACACCATTCACCAGTTCCATCTCCTATTCAGGAACCCACCTCAACGCCCACTACCAAAGTTCCTACTTCCACTATTGAAATTCCATCCAACCCTCCTTGCACATTTCCTGAATACACACATACAGATTTCTCTCGTGCCTTCTCTGTGTATTCCAACTATGGACATCACACCCCTTACACCACCTCTACTCCTAAACCTCTCTACTTAAATTTCTCTGACATAGCTAAAGATCTTCTCTCTTTTATTTCTCTCACTTTTGAGCAATTAATAGCACAAGTTATTGCTCCTCTCTCAGCCTTCATCATTTCTCTCTCTACCAGAATTGTTGCTCTTTCCTCTGTTCCTTCTTCTGGGGGACTGGCTTCAGGACCCTCTGAAACCAGGTAGGGGGAGATGTTCCATGAAGATGTTCCTCCTCCAGCTCCAGCAGCTATAGCAGATTCTGAAATTATTGATGATTCAGCAGAGGCAGATATTCCAACTGAAATAATAGATATATTTGATTCAGATACTGACATGGCTGATAGAGTTGCTGAAATAACCACTGTTGGTGATTTTATTATAAATCACGCAGTTGATTTGGATTATTTACTAAATCCTTTAAATTTAGTTTATAGAAATACTTTACCAAGTTTTGATGTACAGAACTCTAAAGCTATTGTCTACTATACTCTATAATAAGTCCTGAAGTTGTGGATCAACTAAAGGCAAGTTTTGTAGTTTTTGAGATTACAAAAAGTTCGGCTGTTGAAGAAATTAGTGAGCCAGCTCCTGAGCACAAGGCCTTCTCTCCACCAACTGTTGGCTGGTGTGAATCTCTTATGCCAGATTTGGATGATATTTTATTTGCTGACATGGACGAAGAAGCAAAAAATGTTCATATTTCTACAGATAGTTCTGTAGAGCCAACAAGTCAAGCACAGCCACAGATTCATGGAATCTCAGCTGATTTGCTAAAGCAGCTGGATGCTCTTTATGACAATCCAGAAAATTCTTCTCAAGATGATGATAATGAGTCAGATGACTCTGATAATACAAGTTCAAAGAAAAGAAAGGCAATGAAGAAGGCTGCTCCTGCCAAGGCTGTTCCTAAGCCAAATCCATCTGCTGATATTCCCTAATATATCCTGCATAACATAACTCTCACTACAGACACCCCAAAATGGATGAGATATTCCAAAAATGAACAAAACGCTAGGAAGAAGAGCAGGAGATACTCTCCACCTCCTAAATTAAGGAGAGGTCCTCCTCCTCCTCCTGCACCAGGATCTTCTGGAAGTGTTTCTCAGGTTCAGAAATCTACATCTTCTCATCTGTTCCAACCTTCCTACAGCAGACAACAACATAGTTCTAGTAGCAGCAGCAGCAGGCAGCAACAATACCAAAGGCACAGCAGACAGCATAAGTGTAACACTACAAATCTCACGATTGAGTGCAGGCTGGTCAACACGGCCTGGGACACGGGCGTGTCCTAAGCCGTGTCTTGCTCTGTGCACTCGAGTGGGTCTCAAGTGGGCTCGAGTGTGTCTCGAGTGAGGCACACTGCCTGGGACACGGGCGTGTCCCAGGCCGTGTCCTCCTCTGGGTCGACAAACTCCACTCGACGATTCTCGAGAGGCAAGTCGAGTTGGGTACAAGGCCTATGGTACGGGCATGTCAGAGGTCGTGTCCTTCTCTGTTTGTGGCCAGGGTTGTGAATATGGGCTAGACATGGGCGTGTCCAAAGCCATGTCAGGGCACACGGCCCGTGACACGGGCATGTCACATGGTCGTGTACTGGTCGGGTTGAGTCGATTCCTTTGCCGCTTAAGGAACACGGCCTGTGACCCAGGCATGTCACAGGCCATGTCGGCCCAAGAAAATACTTTTCTGGTCAAATCGTGGCCGTTCATTTCCTTCAACTTGGATCTAGTGGTCCAGGTCTTTCCCTGCTGTTATAAATCCGAGAATTAAAGGATAAACTTTCATTCATCTTTGGCTTTTCTTTTTCTAAAGAGATAGGGAGAGAGGAGAGCAAGGGAGGAAGGAGGAGAAGGAATCTGGCTGCCGGAGGAGCTTTAGCGTGCCGAATCAAGAGCCAAGTTTAGATTTGTGGAGGCAAGGTCGTGATGGTGATTTTCGTCTGGCTAGCTTTTCATGGCTCTAACGCGATCGTCAAGGGTAACGATCTCTTTTTGGACAAGTGAAGTCCTCCTTTATGCATGAGCATGGAATCCTCCACCAAGCGGTGGAAAGAGTAAGTGATTCCAGTGGGTTGATAGTTGCTATCCCCGGTTGAGTCTGCATCTAGAGCCGGAAATGTGTAGTACGGCATAGGCATGCTGTGTGAAGCCCATCCGGACAGTTCGTCTGGATTGGTGATGTTTATGTTGTGAACCTAAGAAGACTCTGTGTATTGTATGGATGCCTATGGATTGGAAATGCAAGCTTCATTTGTTGTATGCTCTGCGTGAGCGATATGCTGATCTAGGAAGCTTTGCGTAATCTCCTTATTTTATGGGCATTGTGAGCGTTGTTTGCTCTGTGTGAGCGGAAAAGCTGCATGCTGATCCGGAGGGGAAAGCTGACCCGCATCAAGATGTGCGCTATTGACGATTTGAGCAACGGGAAAGGGTTGACCTGTACCTGGTTATTCGAGAGGTCGATTGGTGGCAATGCAAATGGGGGGCTGCGGGCCAGACCCGGGTTGTCGCACCATAAGGGTGGGTCGATCTAAATGCTCAAGTTTGTAGTGAGGTTAGCACCTCTGAGTGGGATGTGTGCGTGAGGTCTCCAGCATGCGTGTTGTGGTAGACTTATACCCATAGCCTACAAGTTAAGAGCCTCTGATCGGTGGTGGTGCCAAGGATGATTCGGTACACCATAAATGTGCCCTGAGTGAACGGAGTGTCTGGCGGAGGTGGGTGCTTGTGATGTTGTTGTGCTTGAGAGCACTTGTTGCGATGTATATAGGGAAGGAACCACTACACGGGGTAAGGGGTAGGGTCATTATAATTGGTCAGCTAATGCTGACAATTTCTTTGTTTGCCACCCTTTGGGTGGATGTCCAACTGCAGGTGTTGACGGGCTGAATTGGATTGAGCGGGTTGAAGCCCTTGCTGCTTAAAGTCCCTTGAAGGCCGTGCAAAGTCTTATATTTCATGTGTGGCCGGCCTGCGTACCGATGTATGAAACCATATTTGTAAAGAGAAACAAGTAAGGCCTTAAGGCCATGAGCGTTTGTGTATTTGTATACATTCCTGGTGATATATATAAATGTGTGGTTTATATATTTAGTAGACGTTCATTATGTTGAGTTCTTGCTGAAAGTCCACCTAGTGTCAACTATGTGCACCTATGGGGGGGGGGAATAGGTGACGTGTAGCGCTTTTGCGGAATTTACGAATGTACCTGCACAATAAAAATAAAAAGCACAGCACACAGAATACACAGGCAATTTATAGTGGTTCCCCGACTTGGGTACATCCACTTTCCCCCTTCGACCTATCTCCCGACAAGGGACGACTCGGTCTCTTCTCCAACAGGATTGAAATCCAATCCCTGCACTAACGGAAGGAACCCTTCCACACGTAGGAGTCAACACTCCCACAAATCGGGTTGCACCCAACCCTTACACCACGGAACAATCGTTCCTTTACAACGAAAGTAAAATAGAATGTACACGAGATACAAACTTCGTTTGGAGACTACGGTGTTCCTCTTCGTGTGACGACGTGTTCGTGAGGTCAACGACGAGCCTACAACCCTAGCTCTCTTGGAGAGGATCTCCCCGGAGCCGGCGGCGGCAAGACAAGCGGCGGCTTGCTTCGGGATCGGCGGCTATGATGATGAGCGGCTGCTGAACTTGGAGATCCAAACTTCGTAGCGAAGCTAGCTAGGTCTACCAACGGTCACACGAGGATCGGTCGTCTCGATCGATTCGGATGGGGAAGTTTTTCCCGGTCAACAAATCTTGAGACAAGAGATCTCTGGATAGACGCGTGAGACTCAAGCTTTGCTACGCTTCTGTCGCAGGAGATCGGGAAGAAAATCGATCAGCAGCGGCGACCAACTTGCCCGAGCGCGACGGCGGCGGCGGAGAGGAATCGCGATTTTAGGGTTACGTAGCGGCTCGGTTTCTGATTCTCTGTGTGTCCTTTACTGTTCAAAATACCCGAACATATATACTGTAGATAACTCCAATATGACCGTTTGTGGATCCCACACGTATAACCCCGAAATCCGGTTCAAACTAGTCCAGCGGCAGAATCCGGTCCAGCAGCATCCCGAGAAATAGCGAAGTGAAAATCGGCGAGAATCGCAGGTGATTCTCGACGAATCGGCGAGAATCACCAAGTGATTCTCGACGATTCGTCGAGAATCGCTAGTGATTCTCGCCGAATCACTTATTGATTCTCAACGATTTTCACTTGGTATTCATGAGCTGCTTAACCACTGGTTCGGCGAGAATCACTAGTGATTCTCGCCGAATCTTACTTGGCACCGTTTTGAGGTAGCCGGAAGGAGTCGGCGAGAATCACTAATGATTCTCTTCGATTCGGCGAGAATCACTAGTGATTCTCGCCGAATCGGCGAGAATCACTTGGTGATTCTCGTCGAATTTTCCTTGGACGAATTTTTGTCTTCCACCCAGGAGCTGCTCCTTGACCCATCCATGCTCCTTGTCTTCTCTTGCATATGAACAGCCCTGTACTTGAAAGTAAGTGCACTCCAATAGAGAGAGTACACGTAGGCCAACACACTGATCTGCTCAACGAGGGATTACGTCTTGCAGACCCGTGTATATTGACCTACTGCACCCTGACATTGGTGTGCACTTAGCGTGGAGGAGCTGCAAGTACAACTTAAGATGTTTCATCAAATACATTGTGAATTCATCTTAGCTTGACAGGTGGCTTCCTCAAATTCAGGTAATTGTGGATACAATACCCAACAATCTCCCCCTATTTGACGAAGCCAAAACCCTACTAGCTAAGATGAATAACACCTATCAAATAATAAACATAGCATTCAGAAATTAAACATGCAGCACAAGAGAATATATGCAACCAGATCAGGACTTGAGTCATTCACAAATTCAAATATATATACCAATATATATATACACATATAATCTCAGAATTGTTCATATGATAACAATAATCATTAAATGTTCTTAAGACAAAGTGACAAGCTATAAGTTATTGACTATTTTTCCTTGGCTAAGTCACCCTTAAGATTTTGAGCCAAGTACTTCTTGCTTTGCCTCTCCATGTATTCTTTGGGCTTCGGGTAATACCTAGGAGGAGGAACTTTATCTGCATCCTTGTTGTTTCTGAAAAAGATGTTGCGTTTTGCTTCAAATGTTTTGCGCGTTTCCCACTCATACTGGCTATATACTTCGTTTCGATTGATCTCTCCTCTTTCTTGCAGCCAGAAGGTGTCTAAGATGATGTTCCTTGAAACTGGACTCCATTTTTCATTTCGTACGTCCTCCTCACTCATTCTGATCCTCTTTTCAGCTAGTGTCTCCTTGGAGGTCCCTTCCTGAGCTTTTCTCTTGGCCTTGGCTTTTGCTAGGGCCTCTTGATCAAACATGCTCCTCAGTTTAGCTTTGGAGAGAGCCCTAGCATCAGCTTCACTTATGGGAACATCTGCTGCACTTCCACTTATTCCCTCAGCAGCACTTACTCCCTCAGCGGCCATAGATGTCTCAGGAGGATGAATATCTGCAGGATTTTCAGCCAAGGGGATGCCTAACGCCTGGTGGAGCATCCACCGGCAGCTGTCATAGACGTACTTATTTGACTGTTCGAAGTTTTTGATCATGACTTCTCGGAGCTCAGCCATCTTAGCTATGTATTCCTTCTCCCCCTTTTTGGCTTCTACAGCTATGAAGTTGGCATAGGAATGTAGGGAGTCATCAATATGCTTCGTGGTCTTGGAGAATTCAGAGACCAAGGCCTGCTGATTGGCGTTGAGAGTGACCATATTACCGTCAAACTTTTGAATGTTGTTGGCGACAACATGTGCATTCTGATTTACGACAGCAAGAGTATCAGTGTTCTTTTTCAATCCGGCCATAAGGAGTGTGACAGCTTCGCCGGCCGCGGTATACTTTTCTTCAAATTTCTTGTCCATCACGTCAAGTTTATGATTGATCTCCACCATATTCTTGAGCATGATATTTTCAGACGTCTTAATCCTTTTCAGCAGTTTATTCTGAGCGTTAGCAAAGGAGTCTTTGAGTTCATTCACAATTCCCTGAATGACTTTTACTGTGTGAGCGGCTAGCTCATCTCGTAATGGGAGAGCCGGAGGCACTTGTGGACCTTGCCCTTCAGCAGACGCATCTGTAGAGCTGGATACAAGCACAGTCTCTAATGGAGGAATGCTGGCGGCCTCGGTAGATTTATCTGACTCCCCCTCCACTGGTGCATCCTTGTCCGATGGAGGTTCAACAAGATCTGGAGCCTCCAATACTTCATGTCCCTCATTCCCATCTTCCTCTCTGTCATCATCCAAGAAATCATCTATATCAGCAGCATCTTCCAACTCGTGGTCAGCAGTCTCCATTCCAGTAGCTTCGGCTCCTTGCTCGTTTCGGTTCGGGGCCTCCCCATGCTCCAGCTCAGGTTCACTTTCTTCATGTAGATCTGCCACAGCATCTCCGGCCAGCTGGGAGATGTCAGATACTACATCAGTATGCGAGGGTAGAGGCTCCCCCTCGATTCCTGCAGTCAGGGTATCAGGAATTTCACCGGGGGTTACTGCTGGAGATACTCCCTGTTGCTCTTCCACTGCAGTCTGCCCAATACGCCTCTCCCATCGATCAAACACACTTGTGTCCATCTTCTTCAAGTAGTGGAGAGGGACACCTTTGCTCATGTCAAACTTGTCTCCATTTAGCTGGTTTAGATATAGACTTATGATGCGGCCAAAACTCGGAGTGCCCAAGGTGTCCTTGATCTTCTCGAACAGCAACTCCCCCCAGTTGAACCTCTTATGGCAGACAACAGCTATCAGGATCTTGAACATATCTGCTGAGATATGGTCATGAGAGCCCGGCTTGCAGATGAGCACCTTTCCAATAATATCAGACAGGAGCTTCCCTTCTTCATTCATATCCTTTCTCTTTATTGACCGAGTTCCTCGTGGGAGACGGCAGAATAAGAGAGTTCTGGTTTTGTCCTCGTCCTCCAGATAGTCCTCATGCTCCGAGCTAGAAAGCTGCAGGTAGCGAGTCAGCTTGCTGGCAGACAGCTTGACCTTTGCCCCAGCCACCTTGCTTTTGATTAGTGAGTCGCCATTTCGGAGTCTTGCGGTGGCGAAGAACTCCAGCACCTCTTTGTCCAGGATTTTGCAAGGGTGCTCCAGGACGAATGTTAGTCCAGCCTCTTCCAGCATCAGAATGATGTTGCGGAATTCGTCCGAGGCGTGAGAGAACCCAGTCCGAGCAAGCTCGCAACCAGTGACCAACCCAGCAGTTGTCCTTGGAGCCATAGCAGATCTAGAGAGAGAAGCCCTACTCTAAGCTTTAATGATCAATCAAAAAGGAAATCGTCACAAGTGATGACGTCCAAGTACGGGTGAGGAAGAGGTTACCTAAGGCGTAGACGGAAGTGAGTAGGAGAGCTTCTTTCAGGGTTCGGCGGGATTCGTCAGGAGCTTTGCGAGAACCTTGCGGGAACCTAGGGGAAGACGATGGAGAACTTGCGGGATTTTGCGAATGCGGTGGGGGATCCGACGAGAACCTTGCGCGATTCCTAAAGGAGAAACCTTGCGGGAACTTTGAGAGATTCGACGTGCTACCTTGCGGGATCCGACGGAAGAAACTTTGCGATTTGGCATGGTTTCTGCGAGTCGGCGGGAGAGCTCTTGTGGGTTTCGGCAAGTCTGCGGGTTTCGGCGAGTCGGCGGAAGAGCTCTTGCGGGATATCTGCTGCGACGTGAGGCGGGATTCGTGAAGAAGGCGAAGGGTCGGCGTGATTTGTCTAATTCGGCGAGATTTCAAGTATATAATGGGTCGGAGGGATTTGTTTAATTCGAAATTGAGAGGTTTGTTGACTAGGAATTTTCACGTTGAGAAGTATTGTAACATTTTTGAATTCTTCTGATGTCAAGTCAATATAAAAATGCTAAATACATGTATATTTTAAGGTCAATCTATTTGGATTTGAACGAGGCTTTTCCAAAAACTTTTTGATGTCAATTGTGAGTTGTCGAGATTCACGATGACATATCTTCGTTGACTCTTTATTGATGTATAAAGGTTTACATGCATCGAGTTAACCTATCCTAAGAGGTGCCCACATACATGTATAAGCATAAGTATAAATATACACACGGATAGAAATATATATATATATACATATTGGGGTTAAATGAGGATGCAATATGACGCAAGTCCTTGAACTGATCAAAATTACCTGGGATTTTGAGAGTCATCGTTTAAGTCCCACAGGTAGAACATATTAGACGCTCAATGTGAGTATGCTCAAGTAGATATCACATCTGTTATTGCCGACGCTTGTTCCAATTTAGTCTTGAGCCACCTACTGTCTAGTTCCCATCATATTCACGGGAACCTAGACTACCCTGCAAGAAAGAATTACTTTACCTTAGGAACCCAAATCATATTGGGTCCTAGGTTCCTGTTAGCATAAGCACGCAACTGCCTTCCTTCAGAAAACCTGTCTGGAAGACTACCTCTGTCCCGAGAATGTGGATAAGCCCTTGCCGTGGGCACAGAGGGGTTGTGCCAACAGTCGATGGCAAAGTGCCCCACTTTGCCACAGCACCAACATGGGTGAATGTTGTATCGCCATTTCCGACCTGATCTCGTGACTGATGTAGTCACGGTCCTAGGTCTAAACGGGATAGGGCATGATCTTGTCACAAAAATTCCTCTTCCATCGTAACACGTGGAAGGGTGGAAAGAATGCATGTTGTGAGCATTATGAGGCCGGGAAGGTGGTGTCATTCTTTCAGGCATCTCCCTTACAGAGGCCCCATGGAACCTGACATCATGACTTTTATCCTCTCTATCCCGTGTCCTCGAGTGGTGAGAAGTCTTCTGTGAGCTGGGACATGCAGATCCACACTGTGTTGAGGCAGTGGCAGAGAATACAAAGGGCTCAGAATGAGCCTTAGGTATTTCCTCATGGGTGGCCATGACGGCCCTTGCACTATGGACGTTTCCACATGGGGACAGATCACCCTTGCAGTGACCACGACTATTCCTGTGGTCATACCTGAAGGCATGATGAGTTGCCTTCCTGCTTGGAGTGGGGGGGTCGGAATACCATTTCCCCATTTCTCCATGCCTGGATAATCCGGGAGATCCACCCGGTTTCTTGCTTTCTCTTTATAGCATCAACTTTGGAAAAGTTTGATACTATACGTTTCTCATTATCTAGACTACTCTCTAGAGCTGAGATTTTAGAGTCCTTGACCTTGTTGGACGCCAATTGGAGAACCAACAAGATCTTCAGTCGAGCAATCTCTCGAGCTTGCTCCTCAGCAAGTAGGTTGCTTTCCTGAAGGGCTCTCTTCAGGGAATCAGAATTTTCTGGAGGAGAGCAGTTTCTGTCTTCAGAAAGGTCAAAAGATATGGGGCAGGATGAAGATGTTACCGGCTCATCTGTGTTATTGTCATTAGAATCAGTGACCATTGTTTCATCCTCGTCAGAGCTGCTTTCCTCACTGGTCTCGTCAGTCTCTAATACGGACACTGGAGCTCTGATGTTGTCCGAGTGATGCTTGCCTTCATCTTCAGAGGTGAGGACCCCCACATAGGCTTCCTTGTCTGGTTGACAACATATTCCAGCTTTCTCAGACTCCCCCATCAACTCTGATATCATCACCCACATGGATTTAGCCGTCCTACATTTTTCCAATCTAGAGCGAGAGGCTCCAGACTAGATATCCATAATAATTTGACGAATCCTCTTGTCCAAGTGAAATAGTGATAGTTCCGTCTCTGACATCTCAGCAATGCCCATGGGCACTTGGATCCCAGAGTCGGAGGTCTTCATGAGAATAAACGGACCCTCTTCCAGGATGAAGGATGCTCGAGGATCGATAGCATCAAGGTGAAATGACACTCTCATTCTCCAGATGGGATAATAATCCTTTGTGCATGCGGGGAGTTTGAGTGGCGGTATCTCATAATCCAGATCCATGCTTCTGACACTGGTGGCAGGATTCTACTCAAGGAGTTAACCTTTTTGAAGAGCAACCTGGCTTTGATACCACTTGAAAGTCCACCTAGTGTCAACTATGTGCACCTATGGGGGGGAATAGGTGACGTGTAGCGCTTTTGCGGAATTTACGAATGTACCTGCACAATAAAAATAAAAAGCACAGCACACAGAATACACAGGCAATTTATAGTGGTTCCCCGACTTGGGTACATCCACTTTCCCCCTTCGACCTATCTCCCGACAAGGGACGACTCGGTCTCTTCTCCAACAGGATTGAAATCCAATCCCTGCACTAACGGAAGGAACCCTTCCACACGTAGGAGTCAACACTCCCACAAACCGGGTTGCACCCAACCCTTACACCACGGAACAATCATTCCTTTACAACGAAAGTAAAATAGAATGCACACGAGATACAAACTTCGTTTGGAGACTACGGTGTTCCTCTTCGTGTGACGACGTGTTCGTGAGGTCAACGACGAGTCTACAACCCTAGCTCTCTTGGAGAGGATCTCCCCTGAGCCGGCGGCGGCAAGACAAGCGGCGGCTTGCTTCGGGATCGGCGGCTATGATGATGAGCGGCTGCTGAACTTGGAGATCCAAACTTCGTAGAGAAGCTAGCTAGGTCTACCAACGGTCACACGAGGATCGGTCGTCTCGATCGATTCGGATGGGGAAGTTTTTCCCGATCAACAAATCGAGAGACAAGAGATCTCTGGATAGACGCGTGAGACTCAAGCTTTGCTACGCTTCTGTCGCCGGAGATCGGGAAGAAAATCGATCAGCAGCGGCGACCAACTTGCCCGAGCGCGACGGCGGCGGCGGAGAGGAATCGCGATTTTAGGGTTACGTCGCGGCTCGGTTTCTGATTCTCTGTGTGTCCTTTACTGTTCAAAATACCCGAATATATATACTGTAGATAACTCCAATATGACCGTTTGTGGATCCCGCACGTATAACCCCTGTTGAAGTATTAGACCGGGCGGCTTAGCGGTCTGATCCAGCGGTTTGTTGACCGAGCGGCTTAGCGGTCTGATCCAGCGGTTTGCAGACCGGGCGGTCTATCGGTCTACCTCTGCGGCCTGTTTCATCCTGCTGAAGTTACCGAGCGGTTTTCCTGTCTATCTAACCGCGCGGCCTATGCGGTCTCCATTATTTTAGCCGCTCAGTATTGTAAATGTTTAGTCCCACATTGTTTGTATACTCTCTTTCTCTTCCCCTCCATTCTATATAAGGGAGGTCATACCTTTGTAAATGATATCTTTTTTGGATAATAAAATTTCAATTATTCAAAAGTTTATTCGCTTGTTCTCTACTTTTCGCCTCTTTTCGCTACTTTCTAACATGGTATCAGAGGACACGGTCATTTTCTCCTGATTCTGTGCGCTCTCTGTTGCTCGCGGCTTGTTTTCCGCGTTCTGCGACTTGATTCGCGACTTGCCTTCCCTTCTGTCCGCGCGGCTTGTTTCTATCCGCGCGGCTTGTTTCTGTCCGCTGCCCTGTTCGCGCAGCTTGCTTCTTCTTGGTTCTTTTTTGTCGCAGCGACCTGTTTCCTTGTCGCCGCGCTCCTTGATCTTTCCTGCCACTCCAACTTCCTAGTCGTTGCGGTCTGTCCCTGTCCGCGAGTGTTGTCCCTCTACTCGCGGTTCGCTGCTGTGATCTGCCTGACCGTGCGGGTTGTTCCTTTCTCACCCGCATCTTGGTCGCGGTCACCAGCTCTTCTCCTCTTTTCTGTTCGCTCGGCCTTTTCAGTCCGTGCGACCTCTTCCCCGCTGTGCCTTTGCCTCTTTCTAGCCGCCCCTGTTCGCGCGGCTTCTTCTGTTTTCTCACCGCTACTGTTCGCGCGGCTTCTTCTGCTTGTCGGGTTCTATGACTACCTCCGGTCTCACCACTACTCCTGCAGCTCCTTCTCCTCCTCCTCCTTCGGGCAACCTTGGCACCCTTTCCAAGCTTGTTGGCTCCAACTATCCCGATTGGAGCGTTTCTTTCACCTTTCTCCTTCGTTCTCAGCGCAAGCGTCATCACCTCACCGATGACCCTCCTCCTCGCACCTCTCCTGAGTTTGATGACTGGGATGCGAGTGATGCACTTGTTCGCACCTGGCTGGCCAACAGCCTTTCTGATGAGTGCCTTCCCGTCATTCGCCATGATGAGACGGTCAAGGCCGCCTGGCTTCACCTTGCTGCTCTCTATTCGAAGGGGGGCCAGACGTCCCGCATTTATACTCTCTATGCGGACCTCTTCGCCCGCCCTTCCATGTCACCGGCTGCGGCCTATCAGCAGGTTCAGGCTCTTGGTGCTGAAATCCTCCAGAATCGCCCCTTCTCCGCGGACTTGGCCGACCAGCACAAACACTTCCAGGAACTCCTGGTTGTTTGTTATCTTCTTCGTCTTCCCGACTCTTATGATATGATCCGCCAGCAGATCTTGGGTGAGGCGGAATCTCCTACTTTGGATGCCACCGCGGCTCGCATTGCCGCCGTTACTTCGCTCCTCCAGCGGCCTCTGTTGGCCTCCCCCCCTTCCCAGGACTCCTTTGCTCACCAAGCTCAGCGAGGGGGCCCCAGTGGCCGTGGCTCCTCTGGTGGCCGGAGTTCCTCCCGGTTCCTCTGCTCTCACTGTGGTCGTACTGGCCATACTGTTGACCGCTGTTGGCAGAAACATCCTCATCTTCGCCCTTCCGGTGATGCTCCTTCAGCCTCCGCCTCTTCTAGGCCGTCTGCCTCTGTGGCCACGACGTCAGGTAGTGCCCACGTCGTTACCCAAGGTAAATGGCTGATTGACTCCGGTGCCACCAATCATATGACGGGCAACCCTCATTGCTTCTCCCGTCTTGAGACCCATGACCGCTTACCCCCAGTTCGTGTGGCGGATTGTTCCCCGTCCCCGGTTCATGGGACGGGCATGGTTCAGCTCACTCCATCGCTTTGCTTGGAGGATACCCTCTATGTCCCGAAGTTCCCGTGCAATTTGTTATCAGTTACTACTTTATGCCGGCAACTTCAGTGCTCCGTTTTATTCACTCCCACTACTTGTTCTTTTCAGGACCCGAGGACCCAGCGGACGATTGCTACTGGGACTGAGAGCGGCGGCCTCTACTTCCTCGACGATGTTTCCGCTCTTTCTGCCTACTCCTCCTCCACCGAACTCCTTCAGTGGCATCTTCGTCTTGGACATCCTCCTCCTCGGCTTATTCGTCAGCTTCTGCCCCACTTACCTCCTGCCGGTTCTCCGCTCAACTGTGATGCATGTCAGCTTGGCAAACATCATCGCTCCTCCTTCCCTCCGAAGCACGGCCGTGGCTCCTCTCGCATGTTTGATCTTATTCATTCCGATGTATGGGGTCCTGCTCCTACCCTTACAGTTGGTCGGGGCAGTTCCTATTTTGTTACTTTTATCGATGATTTTACTCGATGTACCTGGGTGTATCTATTAAAAGATCGCTCTGAACTATTTTCTGTTTGGCAATCCTTTTACTTTATGATTAAGACTCAATTTGCTATTTCCATTAAAGTCTTACGTTCTGATAATACAAAGGAGTATCTAAATCCTGAGTTCTCCACGTTCTTTCACAAACATGGCCTCCTTCATCAAACATCTTGTGTTTACACCTCCCAACAGAATGGGGTGGCGGAGCGTAAAAACCGTCACCCGCTTGATGTTGCGCGTACTCTCATGACGCAGATGCACGTCCCTCGCTCCTATTGGGGCTACGCCATGCTCCTCGCTTGCTATCTCATTAATCGCCTTCCCTCCACGGTCCTCCACGGCCAGACTCCCTTCTCCCTTCTCTACCCCCACCAGGAACCTTTTCCTCTTCCTCTCCGTGTCTTTGGCTGTACGGCCTTTGTTCACGCTCCCTCCGCCACCCGCGACAAGCTTTCCCCCCGTTCCACCAAGTGTGTCTTTTTGGGGTACTCTACCACTCAAAAAGGTTATTGCTGCTTTGACCCCCTTCTCCGTAAGCAGTTTGTTTCTGCCGATGTAACTTTTTTCGAAAATGCTTCCTATTTCTCTCCTTCCACTTCTCTTCCTTCTCTTCCTTCTGATATCTCCGTTCCTTCCACACCTCTCCACGTTTTCCCACCTTCATCTCCTCCTCCACCCACTCCTTCCCAGTCCGTCTCTCCACCCACCCCTCCACCCTCTTCTCCGCTGCCGTCTCTCTCTAGTCCCGGGCCAGCCTTCTCCGCCACGGACGCTCCGGTCGCTGACGCTCCCGTCGCCGACGCTCCCGTTGACCTGGATGTTCCCATTGCCCTTCGCAAAGGGGTGTGGGCGTGTACTCAACACCCGCTCACGGCTGTTGTTTCTTATGATCAGCTTTCTCCTTCTCGCAGGTATTTTGCCTTGGCTATCTCTGCTACTTCTACTCCCCGTACCTACCAGGAGGCTCTCGCTCTCCCTCATTGGAAGTCTGCCATGGATGAGGAGATGGCTACTCTTACTGAACGGGGTACCTGGACCCTGGTTCCTCCTCCCGTGGGCACTGATGTGGTTGGCTGTCGCTGGGTATTCGTTGTGAAGTTTCGCCCCGACGGCACTGTGGATCGCTACAAAGCCCGGCTGGTGGCCAAGGGCTTTACTCAGACTTATGGCGTTGATTACTTTGATACCTTCTCTCCGGTTGCTCGCCTCAGCACCATCCGGGTTCTCTTTTTTGTGGCTGTTAACCGGGCTTGGGCTATTTCCCAGCTTGATGTGAAGAATGCCTTTCTCTATGGCGATCTTCAGGAGGACGTTTATATGGAGCAACCTCCTGGGTATGTTGCTCAGGGGGAGACACGTGTCTGTCATTTGAAGAAGGCCATTTATGGCCTAAAGCAGAGCCCTCGGGCATGGTTCGAAAAATTCAGTGGTATTGTGGCTACCATCGGCTTTCAAAGGAGTTCGGCCGATCACTCCTTATTCATTCGCAAAACGGCCTCGGGACTGGTGGTTTTGGCCGTATATGTGGATGATATTCTCCTTACTGGAGATGACCGAGATGGGGTGGACTTGACGAAGAAGCACCTCCGTCAGCACTTGGTCACGAAGGATATGGGCTCCCCAAAATACTTTTTGGGGATAGAAATCTCTCGGAAACTTGACTCCTTGGTTCTCTCTCAACGGAAGTATGCCCTTGATCTTCTTCGAGAAGCAGGCTTGACAGGTGCCAAACCAGCTCGTTTTCCCATGGCTGTTGGAGAAGACAAAACGTGGACGGATGATTCGCCTCTTCTATCTGATGTCACACGATACAGACGTTTGGTAGGCAAACTCATCTATCTCACGGTGACTAGACCCGACATCGCCTACGCTGTAGGCAAGGTCAGTCAGTTTATGCAAGCTCCCAGGGAGTGTCATCTTCAGTCCGCCCTGAAGATTTTAGAGTATATCAAAGCAGCACCGGGCAGAGGGTTACTCTTTCAGAAGAATGGCCATCTGAGGGTTGAGGCCTACTCAGATTCAAGTTATGCGGATGACAAAGGCGATCGTAAGTCCACGTCAGGTTTTTGTACCTTTGTTGGAGGTAATCTCATGAGTTGGAAGAGCAAGAAACAGTCTGTTGTTTCCAGATCCAGTGCCGAAGCAGAATACCGGAGTATGGCGTCAACCACGTGTGAGTTAAAGTGGTTGCGCGCTCTCATGCTTGACCTGGGCGAGGTATATGACTGTCCTCTCCCTATGTTCTGTGACAACAAAGCCGCTATACACATATCCAGAAATCCGGTCTTCCATGAGAGAACGAAGCATATAGAGGTTGACTGTCACTTCATTCGGGAAGAGATTTTGAAGAAACAGATTTGTACTCCTTTTGTCACCTCTGACAAGGAGTTGGCAGATATCTTCACCAAGCCGGTTTCTACTTCCTTCTTCCGCATCTGTGACAAGCTGGGCATGATTGATATCTATGCTCCAGCTTGAGGGGGAGTGTTGAAGTATTAGACCGGGCGGCTTAGCGGTCTGATCCAGCGGTTTGTTGACCGAGCGGCTTAGCGGTCTGATCCAGCGGTTTGCAGACCGGGCGGTCTATCGGTCTACCTCTGCGGCCTGTTTCATCCTGCTGAAGTTACCAAGCGGTTTTCCTGTCTATCTAACCGCGCGGCCTATGCGGTCTCCATTATTCTAGCCGCTCAGTATTGTAAATGTTTAGTCCCACATTGTTTGTATACTCTCTTTCTCTTCCCCTCCATTCTATATAAGGGAGGTCATACCTTTGTAAATGATATCTTTTTTGGATAATAAAATTTCAATTATTCAAAAGTTTATTCGCTTGTTCTCTACTTTTCGCCTCTTTTCGCTACTTTCTAACAACCCCGAAATCCGGTTCAAACTAGTCCAGCGGCAGAATCCGGTCCAGCAGCATCCCGAGAAATAGCTAAGTGAAAATCGGCGAGAATCGCAGGTGATTCTCGACGAATCGGCGAGAATCACCAAGTGATTCTCGACGATTCGTCGAGAATCGCTAGTGATTCTCGCCGAATCAATTATTGATTCTCAACGATTTTCACTTGGTATTCATGAGCTGCTTAACCACTGGTTCGGCGAGAATCACTAGTGATTCTCGCCGAATCTTACTTGGCACCGTTTTGAGGTAGCCGGAAGGAGTCGGCGAGAATCACTAATGATTCTCTTCGATTCGGCGAGAATCACTAGTGATTCTCGCCGAATCGGCGAGAATCACTTGGTGATTCTCGTCGAATTTTCCTTGGACGAATTTTCGTCTTCCACCCAGGAGCTGCTCCTTGGCCCATCCATGCTCCTTGTCTTCTCTTGCATATGAACGGCCCTGTACTTGAAAGTAAGTGCACTCCAATAGAGAGAGTACACGTAGGCCAACACACCGATCTGCTCAACGAGGGATTACGTCTTGCAGACCCGTGTATATTGACCTACTGCACCCTGACATTGGTGTGCACTTAGCGTGGAGGAGCTGCAAGTACAACTTAAGATGTTTCATCAAATACATTGTGAATTCATCTTAGCTTGATAGGTGGCTTCCTCAAATCCAGGTAATTGTGGATACAATACCCAACACTTGCAACTTAAAACACTTTCGCTAGAATACTCTGAGTTAAGATGAGAGTAGAACGTGATTTTGATATTCATACGTGATTCTGCCGTTTGTTTGTAAAATATGGCGTGGGGCCCCGGCCGGACCCACCGTTATATTCCATATAACGAATGGAGGAGTTACAAAGTGGTATCAGATCCTGGTTCAGTTTTTTTGGTAGGAAGAACATATTTGAACTTATGAATGTCCACTAGGAATCCAATACATGCACGTGAGGAGCATGAGCGTGTCACCAATATATATTTTTCGTTATGGAATGGACATTACTGGTGTTTTGTACATTGATAGGTGACGAGGAGTGGTGCTGGGCAGTCTGAGCCCCAGCGTTCTGATGAGAGTGCGACACTAGCTGAGGTGCCTACACCTCCTTCCTCGGCGGAGACCATACGTTTGGTTACTAAGACGATGCTCGCAGTATTACCTACACAGCCTATAGGGCAGGCAAGGCCTGTAGTGGTGCCAGTACGGCTTAGTGCAAGGCAAGAGCATGGTGAGACTCTGATTGATGAGCAAGCAGCTGACGAGCAACTGAAATAGTTTATGGAGTTTCATTCACCTACGTTTGGAGGGGCGGGTTCCCCAATGCAGGCTGAAGATTGGCTCGCAAGAGTGAAGAGGATCCTGACAGCAATCAGGACTGAGGAGGGGCAGAAATCTACCTTAGCCACTTTTCTACTTGAAGGAGACGCGAGGCTTTGGTGGGATGAAGTAGAATTGAACCACTTGGCAGGTCAAGGATTAAAGGAGATCTCGATTGAAGTATTCTCAAGATTATTTGTGGTCAAGTATTTGCCAGTGTCGCAGCGAATTGTCATGAAAAATGAGTTCCAACGCCTGGTGCAGGGTACGAGTAGTGTTAATACTTACCTGCATGAGTTTACTAGGTTGTGGCGCTATGCGGGGTCTACTTTTGCTGAGGAGGTGCGAAGGACGAATAGGTTCTATGAGGGACTTCATGATGAGCTGACGTTGGCACTCCCGAGTTCGGTGAACCAAGGCTTCCAAGTGTTAGTAGATATAGCCCGTGCACTGGAGAAAGATTTGAAACGGGTGCAGGATAAGAAGAACTTGGCAATAGAAAAGCTGGAATTTAAAGTTCCACAGTCGGAACAATCGGAGTTTAGGAAACGAGACAAGAAGAGGTTCAGGCCTGCTAAACAAACTTCTTCGAATGTTGCGTTGGGAGCAACATATGGACAAGAACGTGTTGAGACACGTACATGTTTTAAATGTGGGAAGCAGGGATATATAGCCCGTTATTATTGGAGTGGCCCTTCAAGGGGTGAGAAAAAGATAGGTGTGTCTTATGAGGAAAAGGGTAAGGCAGTGATAGAGTCATCTGCATCCCGGACGCAACCTCGAGTGTACAATCTCAAATTACAGGAGCCGCAAATCTCGACCGGTGAAGTACAGTAGCCTCGAGTGTTTAATCTGGAAGTACAAGAGGCCATAAAACGGATTATGAGAGATGCGGATGAGCGGAAATAAGTGAACTTTGTTCCTTTCGTGATGTAAATATATGGTGTATGGATGTATGACACTATGTTTGTTAACGACTTGTTTTGTGCGAGGTCGTGGGGCGAGACAAGCTGCGGCCTCTGAGCTCTAACCTGGATCGTTTATCAAGCTGCAACAAAGGCATGGTTATGTTGGTGTCTACAGTTGAGCTAAATTTCGGGTCAAAATTTATTGTAAGGAGGGGAGGTTGTAACACCCCAAATCTCACGATTGAGTGCAGGCTCGTCAATACGGCCTAGGACACGGGCGTGTCCCAAGCTGTGTCCTACTCTATGCACTCGAGTGGGTCTGAGTGGGTCTCGAGTGGGCTCGAGTGTGTCTCGAGTGAGGCACATGGCCTGGGACACTGGCATGTCCTAGGTCATGTCCTCCTTTGGGGCGATAAACTTCACTCGATTAAATGCACTCGACGATTCTCGAGAGGCAAGTCGAGTTGGGTACACTGCCTATGACATGGGCGTATCAAAGGTCGTGTCCTTCTCTGTTTGTGGCCAGGGCTGGACACGAGCGTGTCCAAAGCCGTGTTAGGGCACATAGCCTATGACACGGGCGTGTCACATGGCCGTGTCCTGGTCGGGTTGAGTCGGTTCCTTTGCAGCTTAAGGAATATGGCCGTGCTAGGGAACACTCCCGTGTCACATGGTCGTGTTAGGGCACACTCCCGTGCCACAAGTCGTGTCAGCCCAAGAAAATACTTTTCTGGTCAAATCATGGTCGTTCATTTCCTTCAACTTGGATCTAGTGGTCCAAGCCTTTCCCTGCTGTTATAAAGTCGAGAATGGAAGGATAAACCTTCATTCATCTTTGGCTTTTCTCTATCTAAAGAGATAGGGAGAGAGGAGAGCAAGGAGGGAAGGAGGAGAAGGAATCCGGCTGCCGGAGGAGCTTTAGCGTGCCGAATCGAGAGCCGAGTTCAGATTCGTGGAGGCAAGGTCATGGCAGTGATTTCCATCTGGCTAGATTTTCATGGCTCCAAAGCGATCGTCAAGGGTAACGATCTCCTTCTTGGACAAGTGAAGTCCTCCTTTATGCATGAGCATGGAATCCTCCACCAAGCAGTGGAAAGCGTAAGTGATTCCAGTGGGTTGATAGTTGCTATCCCCGGTTGAGTCTGCATCTAGAGCCGGAAATGTGTAGTACGGCATAGGCATGTTGTGTGAAGCCCATCCGGACGGTTAGTCTAGATTGGTGATGTTGTTGGACCCCTAGTTGATTTGGGCTAGGTTCACTGACTTAGGATGTGACCCATCATGTATAGCCAGGGTCAAATTTGTGTCCTGGAGTCTAGGCCAAGTCCTTATGTTCAACTTCAGATGGACCAGCTATCATCAAGATCATCAGAGACTCAATATTTAGAAGTTTTCAAGACTAAGTCAAATGAGTTCGACGTTCGTCGAACTCAGCTCGACGAAAGGTGTTCGGCGCTCGACGATCGTGAGACAATTCTTAGTGCTGAGCTCGACGATCTTTGTTCTCTGTTCGACGAAGACTGTGTTTCTACATCAAGCTAAATTCAGGACAACTTCAGAATATTTCTAAGTCCAGCTTCAAGCTTTGGTCGACGAATTAGATTCTGAGCTCGACGAACTTGGACCTCAAGTTCTCAACTTCTTAGGTCGACGATTTCAGTACTCTACTCGACGTTTTTTGAATTCAGAGGATCTGTGTCGACACTTAGGGTTTGTGTCAACACCAGACAATTTGTGTCGACACCAGACAATTAGTGTCGACACCAGACAATTTATGTCGACACCAGAAGATTTGAGTCGACATCAAGATCAATCAGTCGACACCAACTTATGTCGACACAGAGTATCAACAGATGCAGAATATTTGGCTAAGTCCACAATCTTTCTTCACTCGATGAATCTGGATCTCTGCTCGACGAATGAAGACTGTCTGTTCAACAAATGAAGATTGTCTGGTCGACGAACTCAAGCTCAGCTCGACGAACTCAAGCTCAGCTCGACGAACTCAAACTCGGCTCGACGAATTGTGTTCTTCGTTCGACGATTCCAGACTAGGCCTTCTCCAGTTTCCCGTCCCGTTTCTTGGCGATGATTCCGGAGTTATTAATGCCAGATCTTCTCGGAATGTTACTGTTAGAACGCGCATTGACTATGGACTATTACATGTCATTTTTCCATGGGACAGTTGGGGAAATCATTGATTGCCGCTTCCTTCCCAAGCTGACTGCATTTACTGCTTAAGATTTCAAATTTCCAGTGTGTTCTTCAGTTAGTAGAAGTCAGAAAAGAAAGGATCAAGTACTACTACACAGTCATACAGACATACAGTGATACACACAGACAATCAGACAGACACACTCAGATTGCACAGAAGAACAATCATACTCAAATCAAAAGTTCTCCTGCAATTAGCCCAGGCCAGAGAACATCTTGAAGAAGAAGAAGAACATTCAAATACAATCAAGAGTCTTCTTCCTTCAACTCTACAGGACAACTTCAATGGACAACAAATTAATCAATCTGTCAAAGAAGTTCCTGAAGCATCTCTGGTCCAGGCACTCTAGGTCTTTGAAGACCTATCACCCTGAAGCAGTGCTCCAGTTTTCCTGATACATTCAAGATCTCAGGGGGAGCAACTCTAATAACATCAATCCACAGTCTTCTCAGTTACTATTGAGAAAGAGAAGACACCATCACCTCTTTTCCAACTCATGTACAGGGTTTTAATTCCCTTCAAAATTATTATGGTTGCAAGTCTCCTTCCAAAATACTTGAGGTTTTGGTTTTTGAGCACCTGAACAAATGATCATTGGTGTCAGGCACTTGATCAAAAACCTGAGTCGATTCCTACCAGGGTGGTAGAAGAGTGGATGTACCCAGGTTGGGGAACCACTATAAAATTTCTTGTGTCGTCTGGTTGCCCTTTATTTTTGTTTTGGCTGTGATCTGTGATTGTTTAGGTTGCTGTGCTTAGTTTATTTTATTTGCTGACTTGTTCACCTAGGAATACAACAAAAAGATGTAAAGAATTTTTTTGAGAGCACGATACTCTATTCACCCCCCCCCCCCTCCCCTTTAGAGTATTTCAGATCTAACCTGCACTTTCAATTGGTATCAGAGACAGGTTGGTTAGAATACCACACCTTAATTGGTTGTACAGGCTAACACCTGAACCACAAAGATCCCTCTTGTTAGATCTGTTTGTTTGTTTTTGTTATTAGATTTATTTCCTCACAGAAATGGCCCAAAACAAAGATTATGCAAGCATCAGACCTCCAGTATGAAATCTTAACAAGTTTGCCATCTAAAAGGCAAGAATCAGATTATATATGAATTCTATTGATGAGGATATCTTTTTTGTTATCTTAACAGGTGTACCTCCAACACATACAGCTTCTACAAGCACCTCAACAAACATGACTGCAGTACCTCCTCCAGAGAACAATGAAGCTTACAAGAAAGCCAAAATGGCAGATGCTAAGGCAATGAATATCTTGGCTCAGACAATGTCAGATGACATATTTCAAAAGGTGGCTGAGTGCACCTCAGCCAAGGCCATTTGGGATTCCCTCAACCAAATGGTAGCTGGCTCAGCAGATGAGAGAAAAGACAGGAAATCCAATCTCATCTCCATGTATGAGAACTTCAAAAAGGATGAGACAGAATCAGTGGCTGAAATGTATAATAGGTTAAGCTCAATCATCAATGAGCTCAAAACCTTGGATAAGGACATCACCCTGACAGAGGTGAATGACAAGATACTGATGTACTTCCCTAGCTCTTGGGATTCCAGAATCTGGCCAATCAAAGAAGCCAGAAGCCTAAATAAGATATCAACAGAATCTCTACTAGGCAAATTAAAATCCTATGAGTAGCTGATCAAATCAAGAGAAGCAGCAGAACAGAAGGCTACAACTACAGTGAGAAAGGATCACAGCATAGCCTTCAAAGCATCTGAGGACAATGAGACATCAACTTCCAATGAGGAACTCATGAACCTCTTTGCTAAAAGATTGTACAAGATGGCTAGGAAGGATTTCAGAAGGAAATCATCCAGGAAGGATGATAAGCCCAAGTATGACAAGACACCAACCAAGGAGGTTGTGTGCTTTGGGTGCAGAAAGCCTGGACATTACATCTTAGAATGTCCAGAAAACCAGAAGGACAAGAGTAGAGAAAAGGACTCCAGGAGAAAACACAGTAGCAGACCCTCCTCCAGCAAATACAAAAAGAAAGAAGAGGGCTTTGTTGCTGAAACATGGAGTGATACAGAGGAAGAATCATCCTCCTCTAGTTCAAGTGAAGAAGAGGAATAAGCAAGATCCAAGGAGGTTTGCCTAATGGCAATTGATGCCTCCAGGAACAATTCTGGATCAGAAGGAGAATCTGAAGATGAAGCAACCTCAGACTCAGAGGCAGATCAGGTTCTTTCTAGTTTTGATTTTAATTCTGATTTATTTAAAACTGAATTCAAAACTATGTGCTTCGACTTGATCAATTCAGAAGAAGAAATAAAAACTCTTAGAGAAAGACTAGGAAGTCTTGAATCTGTTAACTCAGAAAATATTAAACTACAAGATCAACTAACCTTAGCTAATGAATAAATAATTAAATTAAAATCCGAATTATGTGAGGCCAAACAACTTGCGCAATCTCTCAATGGGAGAAGCCTCAAGCTGATGGACATAACAAGCACAGTTAATGCCAGATTAAATGGCAAGCTAGGCTTTGGTGCTTCATCAAGTTTTCCCCCCATAATTAAGAAAAATATTCTTACAACACCTATTCAATTTGTTTCTGCTAAAGGAAAGGAAAAGATTTTAAACAAACCATTGTCTGAAAACAATCCAAAATCTATAGACAAAAGAAATAGAAATCAGAAAACAGTTAATAAAAACAAGGTTCAACAGCATTCGTCGAACGTATATCGACGAAATGTGGCCAGTTCGTCGAACTCAGAGCGACGGACGCTGAACGCAAATTTTAGTTATAATAATTCGTCTAACTGTGATCGACGAACTGTGTATGGTTCGTCGAGCAGAGGTCGATGAATTTGGGGCACATAAAATGACTACTGTCATACTCTGAGCAGAGATCGACGATCTCATCCCTATTCATCGAACTCTGGTCGACGAACTTACAATAATTCGTCGAACCCAGAAGGACCAAACGTAAATCATTTCTCCTACAGAAATTTAAAACCAACTAATAAGACATTTAATCCAGTAGCTGATTGGGTAATTCCACCTAGGATATATCACCCCTTAGGTTATAAATCTCAACCTGCTTTATCAGTTATTTCCAGCTTTTCTTATCAACCAAATAAAGGACCCAAGGTAACCTGGGTCAAGAACAATTGAATTTTGTTTTCTTTGCAGGTACACGTGAAGAGCTGTCCAAGGGTAAGTCAGACCTGGTACTTGGACAGTGGTTGCTCCAAGCATATGACAGGCAGCAAGGCAAATTTATCCAATTACAAGTCCAAGCTAGGACCAAAGGTGATTTTTGGAGATTCAAACAGTGGCCAATCAGAAGGATATGGGACAGTCAAGATTGGGATAGTCACTTTCAAGAAAGTAACATATATAAGAGGACTTAAACATAACCTAATATCCATAAGTCAATTATGTGATGAAGGTTATCAGGTACACTTTAACTCTACCTCTTGTTCTATTATTAATAGTGAAAATCAAACTGTTTTAATTGGACTTAGACAAGGCAACATATATCTATTAGATTTTATTTCTGCCAAAACTGATGTTTGTTTACTCAATATAACTAGTAATCAAAATGAGTTATGGCATAAAAGATTAGGGCATGTAAACCTTAAGAATATATCTAGGTTATCTAAAGACAACCTTGTTAGAGGTTTACCTTCTGGCCCCTACAAGAAGGAAAACCTATGCAGGGCTTGTCAATTAGGCAAGCAAACTAAAACTAGTTTCAAATCCATTAATAAAAGTGATTCACCTAGGATTTTGTATTTGCTTCATGTGGATCTATTTGGACCCATTATAGTAGAAAGCCTAGGAGAGAAGTCTTATACTTTAGTGATTGTTGATGACTTCTCTAGATTCATTTGGGTAGCCTTTCTGAGAGCTAAGTCAGATACATTCAAGGTTCTTACAGATTTTCTCATGACCATACAGATTGAGTTCTCTACTCATGTTGCATTGATCAGAAGTGATCATGGCATAGAGTTTGAGTCTCTTCTTATGCATGAGTTCTGTGAGAAGGAAGGAATCAGGCAGTGTTTTTCAGCTCCTAGAACTCCCCAATAAAATGGGGTTGCTGAAAGGAAAAATAGGACACTCATTGAATCTGCAGGCACATTATTGGCAGATGCTTACATGCCTCAATCCTTTTGGGCAGAAGCTGTAAATACTGCTAACTATGTCCTGAATAGAAGTCTTATACATAAGCTGAAAAATAAGACCCTCTATGAATTACTTAAAGGGAAGAAACCTAAAATCACATACTTTAGAGTTTTTGGTTGTATATGTTACATTCATACTAATAACAAGAGATACATTAGAAAGTTTGAGGCTAAGCCTAAAGAAGGGATTTTTCTAGGATACTCCCAAGTAAGCAAGTCCTATAGGGTTTTCAATAAATCATCCCTTAAAATTGAAGAGTCTGTTCATGTATCTTTTGATGAAGCTAACATGTCTTATAAGGAGAAAGAGATTTCTACCAATTACTTTTTGCAGATTCCATAACTGTGTGAGTCTATGGATGGACTAAACCTTACCCAAGAGGTGTCAACCAATCCTACTCCACAGGTTGCTGAAGATAGTGAAGAAGAGATTCAAGTGGAAGTGGCTGACCTTCCCTCAATAGCTAGTACCATTCCTCAAGAGGAATTAATTACAGAAGTTGTTGCTCAACAAACTCCACCAACTGATCTTGTCACACTTAGAGATCACCCCAGATCTCAAGTGATTGGAGACATTTCAGCAGGTGTACAGAATAGGCATCAACTCAACTAAGACTTGATGCATGCATGTTTTCTCTCTCAAATTGAACCTCTCACCATCCATGAAGTAGAGCAAGATCCCCACTGGATCATTGCAATGCAAGAGGAACTAAATTAGTTTGAGAGATGTAGAGTTTGGGATTTGGTTCCAAGACCCCATAACTACCCAGTTATTGGAACCAAATGGATCTACAGGAACAAGTTGGATGCTCAAGGGAACATAGTGAGAAACAAGGCTAGGCTTGTTGCTCGGGGCTACAGGCAAGAGGAAGGAATTAATTATGACCAAACCTTTGCCATTGTTGTAAGGTTAGAGGCCATAAGAATATTCCTTGCCTATGCAGCTCACAGGAGATTCAAAGTATTCCAAATGGATGTCAAAAGTGCATTTCTGAATGGAGTGCTTCAAGAAGAGGTTTATGTAGAACAACCTTCAGGTTTTATCTCTCTAACTCAACCCTCTTTTGTATTTAAATTGCATAAAGCTCTCTATGGTTTAAAGCAAGCTCCAAGAGCTTGGTATGAGACCTTAGCAAGCTTTTTTTAGAGCATAAATTTACAAGAGGAACCATAGATAAAACTCTTTTCACTAGAAGTCATAAGGACCAAATTGTGTTAGTACAAATATATGTGGATGACATCATCTTTGGGTCTACTTATCCAAAATTTTGCAAGAGGTTTGCTGACCTCATGCATTCTAAATTTGAGATGAGTAGCATGGGTGAGCTTTCCTACTTCCTTGGTCTCCAACTGAAGCAGCTCCCTGATGGTATTTTCCTCTCCCAAGCTAAGTATGCTAAAGAGCTTATTAAGAAGTTTGGGATGGGTGATGCTTCAGGAATGAAAACACCTATGGATACTAATGTTGTTGTGGATTCTGATGCAGCAGGGAAACCTGTAGATCAGAAACATTATAGGGTAATTATTGGATCCCTATTATACCTAACAGCTAGCAGACCTGATATAATATTTGTCACATGCCTTTGTGCTAGGTTCCAAGTGAACCCTAAAGAATCTCATCTTATTTTCCTAAAAAGAATTTTGAGATATATAAAGAGTTGTCCTAATCTAGGACTCTGGTATCCTGCAGAGTCAGAATTTGAGTTAACTAGATACTCAGATGCTGACTATGCTGGATGTAGAGTGGACAGGAAGAGTACCTCTGGAACTTGCAAGTTCCTGGGTATGAGACTTGTCTCCTGGTTTTGTAAAAAGCAAACATCTGTGTCTACATCAACTGCAGAAGCAGAATACATAGCTGATGGCAGCTGCTGTTCACAAATGTTATGGATACAAAATCAACTCCTAGACTATGGTGTCAACTTAAATAATTCAACATTATTTTGTGATAATACTAGTATTATTGCTATAGCACAGAATCCAGTTCACCATTCTAGGACTAAGCATATTGCAATAAGACATCATTTCATTAAAGATAATATAGACAAAAAGAAAATTAACTTAATTCATATTCCTACTGATCTACAGAGAGCAGACATTTTCACCAAGCCCTTGGATGAGAAAACTCATCTGTTCTTTATAAATCAACTGGGAATGATTAATGGAGAAGAGTTAACTTAGTTTTTGTCTGCATTCGACGAATTTTCCAGAGTTCGTCGAACGGAGTTTGACGAATTAGGGAAAGTTTGAGAGATTCTCGTCGAACGGAGATCGACGAATTCTCTATGTGTGGAAATAATTTTCGTCGACCGGAGATCGAAGAACCTTGCTTCAGAAGACATTTCGTCGAACGGAGTTTGACGAACTGTTTTTGATTCTTCTGTATGAGATCGAATTATCTATCTATAATTTATTTCGTCGAGCTCAGTTTGAAGAATTGTTTCTTTTTCGTGGAACGGAGTTTGTCGATTCATATTCTGGAAAACTTATACCTAGGTTTTCTTCGACCTCCGTCCCGCGCTTTCAGTTCTTTTGCTCTTGATCGCCATTTTCTCTGTGTCTTTCTTGCAGGTCATCAATGGCGATTCCAGCAGGAGCTTTGGCCACAATGAAATTTGATACTGGTTTTGATATGGATTTCGATTCCTTCCAACACTCTGACCTCATATTTCTCTATATCCTGGAACTATTAGAGGAACTTCATCTCAAGGATTTCATGACCAGAAGGATTAAACTACATGGAACGGAAATCAGAGAATGGGTATATACATCTACAGTTTCTGAGGATGATGTTCTGACAGGCACTATCGGGAGTACCGTTGTTTCCCTATCTCCCGCCATCCTTTCTGAAATATTTGGATTAGTAAATGGACATGATGACATGGAAATGGATTCTGAAGAATTTGGTGATATGCTGAAGTTAATGGGGTTTTCAGGAAGCAACACTAACAAGCTGTTGAAGAAGCAACTGTCCGCCGCCTACCAGTTTCTGGCGGACATCGTGGGAAAAATACTGATGGGCAAACACTCTGCACATGACTACATCACTCGTCATCAGTTCCTAGTTATGTGTGTAGTGATAAACAAGAGACATGTCCACTGGGGCACGATTTTCTTTGAGTTGATTAAGAAAAAGAACAGCAAGAAGGAAGTTTGTTTCGGAAGAATCCTGGGGATCTTCCTCCAGGAAAAAGGCTGGTGAATTAATGGTCTCCCCGACCATTTTCATCAATGCCAGCAAGCGCCTCACCTGCGCCTTGTTTGGCAGATGGGAGAGGACTATCTCCAAGCCCTCCAAGGCTTCCTCCTCTTCCATCCCAGCTTCTAAGAGCACCAGGGCTGTGAAGGCCACTCCCCACCCTGCTGAAGAGATCATTCTATCTCCACCATCTCTTCCAGCACCCCTTCCACCAAAACAGCCTCCTCATGTGCCTACTCCTCCTTCATCTCCACCTCTGGACATTACCAACATCCCATCTCCATCCCCATATTCCCCTTTGCAAGCAAATCAACACCCATCACCTCCAGCTTCACCTCATAACACCCATATTCCTACACCTCCTCAGTCTCCTCTTCCCCCTCATTTGTCATCCATTCCCTCTTACAACATACCCACAGACTCTATCATACCAGATGCCCCCATTCCATCTTCATCTCCATCCACTCATCACACTCATGTTATTCCACCCTCCATTCCATCCTCCTCCCCTTCCCCATTTGATGCATCTACCATCATATCCTTGCTCACTCCTCTCATCAAATCTCTCATCCAAGAGACCATTACACCTCTTGTGACCTCCATCAATTCTTTATCTGTTCAAATTTCTACCCTATTTGCTGCCCCCTATTCATTCAGGGGCCTGGCTCCAGATATTCCTGAACCCAGGCAGGGGGAGATGCTCAGTGATGAAGTTGCAGCAGATGCAGATGCAGCAGCAGCAGTCACAGTAGCAGTTCCTTCTACAGCAGATGCAGATTCATATACAGATACATATATTTTGCCAGATTTTGATTCTGAATTGATTGAGTTGTTTAATTTTATGGATACTGACATTGACCTAGATGATTCAGTTGTGCAAATAAAAACTGTTGGTGATTTCCATTTAAATCCCACAGTAAATTTGTCTGTTTTACTAAGAAGTTTTGATACAGCTTTTATGCAGTTTCTTCCAGCAGATTTTACTAAGCCACATTTAGCTATTGTACCCTATACCTCCCCAATAAGTCCAGCAGTTGCTAAGTAACTCTGTGACAGTTTTGCTCCTCCAGTTGTTGCTCCATCATCTACAGTCATTTCAGAAGATATTTCAGCCCCAGTCTTTGTTATGGATGACTCACCAATGCCTGATTTGGATGAGCTAATCCTGGCTGACATTGAGGAGGAAAATAAGGCAGCATCTGAATGCTCTGTCCCCATCATTTTTGTTTCCTATTCAGTTCCTTCCTCTTATGTTGCTGAGACTCCAGTTCCTGAACCTTCTGCCCCTCCTCCAGAAAAAGCTGTTATTTCTGATAAAGCTTTAAAAACTTTGGATGCTCTTTATGATAACCCTCAGAGTTCTGACAATGAAGAAGAAGATGATGATGATGATTTAGATGAAGATGCTACCAGTAAGAAAAGGAAGATGATAGCAAAGTGAAAGTCCACCTAGTGTCGGCTATGTGCACCTATGGGGGGGGAATAGGTGACGTGTGGTTCTTTTGCGGAATTCACAGATGTACCTGCACAATGAAAGTAACAAACACAGAACACAGAATACACAGCAAATTTATAGTGGTTCCCCGACTTGGGTACATCCACTTTCCCCCTTCGACCTATCTCCCCAACAAGGGACGACTCGGTCACTTCTCCAACGGGATTGAAATCCAATCCCTTCACTAACGGAAGGAGCCCTTCCACACGTGAGAGTCAACACTCCCACAAATCGGGTTGCACCCAACCCTTACACCACGGAACAAAAGTTCCTTTACACTAAAATAAAAGTAGAATGTACACGTGATACAAACTTCTCTTGGAGACTCCGGTGTTCCTCTTTGGTCGACGACGTGTTCTTGAAGTCGATGAAGAGTCTACGACCTTGGTCTTGCTTGGAGAAGATCTCCCCGGAACCGGCGACGGCACACGAGCGGCGGCTAGCTTCGGGATCGGCGGCTACGAAGAAGAGCAGCTGCTGAACTTGGAGATCCAAACTTCGTTGCGAAGCAAGCTCGGTCTACCAACGGTCACACGAGGATCGGTCGTCTCGATCGATTCGGATGGGAAGTGTTTCCGATCAACGAATCGAGAGACAAAGGATCTCTGGATAGACGCGTGAGACACAAGCCTTGCTAAGCTACTGTCGCCGGAGATCGGGAAGAAGATCTATCAGGGCGGCGACGGACTTGCGCGAGCGGCGACGGAGGCGGCGGAAGGATTTCGCGATGTTAGGGTTTCCGTGAGCTCGCGTATTTTTCTGTGTCTGTACTGTTCAAAATACCCATGTATTTATACTGTAGCTACCCCAATAAGACCGTTTGTGGGACCCACAGAGGTAGCCCCCAAGTCCCGGTCCAGATATTAAACAGCGGCAGAATCCGGTTCAGGAAATTAACTGAGAAAACGCCAAGGAAAAATCGGCGAGAATCGCAGACGATTCTCGACGAATCTTCGAGAATCATCAAGTGATTCTCGACGATTCGTCGAGAATCGATTGTGATTCTCGTCGAATTACTTGTCGATTCTCAACGAATTCAACTTGTATTCATGGGCTGCATGACCATTGGTTCGGCGGGAATTACAAGCGATTCTCGCCGAATCTTACTTGGCACCATATTGAGATGGCCAGAAGGAGTCGGCGAGAATCATTGATGATTCTCGTCGATTCGACGAGAATCACCAAGTGATTCTCGCCGATTCGGTGAGAATCACTTGGTGATTCTCGTCGAATCTGCCTTGGACGATTTTTCGTCTTCCACCTAGGAGCTGCTCCTTGATCCTCCATGCTCCTTGTCTTCTCTTGCATATGAGCGGTCCTGTACTTGAAAGTAAGTGCACTCCAATAGAGAGAGTACATGTAGGCCAACACACTGATCTGCTCAACGAGGGATTACGTCGTGCAGACCCGTGTATATTGACCTACTGCACCCTGACATTGGTGTGCACTTAGCGTGGAGAAACTGCAAGTACAACTTGAAAAAGTTTATCAAATACATAGTCTATTCACCTTAGCTTGTCCAGGGGCTTCTGCAAATCAGGTACATTGTGGATACAATACCCAACAATCTCCCCCTATTTGAAGAAGCCTAAACCCTACAAGCTAAGGTGAATGGAGCGAATGAAAATGAAAGCAAATGAAATTCATAAACTTGACATTGGGTGGAGTTATCCCTTACCAATACCGCTTTCTTGGGAGCAAGCTGGAGCCACACCTTAGCCTTGACCCCGAGAGGGTAATCTCCCCCTTTTCGGCTTCTACAAAGCGGGGTCTGTAGCGATTGACTTTGTGCTCCCCCTCAGTTCTTGCAGCTGTACGCACGCTGAGTTCCTTGCTCCCCCTCGGTTCTTGCACTAGCCTGGAGCTTCTGTAGTCTTCACTCCTCATAGTTGAGCATTCCCAATTCAGTCTTGAAAAGATTGAACTTGGCCTCGTCTAGGGGTTTTGTGAATATATCGGCAATCTGCTTATCCGTGGGGACATAACAGAGAGAGATATCCTTGTTCTCCACGTGCTCCCGAATGAAGTGGTAGCGTACTTCAATATGCTTCGTTCTGCTGTGCGACACCGGATTGTTGGCAATGGCAATTGCACTGGAGGAGTCGCAGTACATTGGAACTTCCTTGAACTGAAGGTTGTAGTCGGCTAACTGATTTCTGATCCAAAGGAGTTGTGCGCAACAGCTTCCTGCCGAGATATACTCGGACTCTGCTGTGGAGGTTGCAACGCAATTCTGTTTCTTGCTGTTCCATGAGATAAGCCTCCTGCCGAGGAATTGACACGTCCCGGAGGTGCTTTTCCTGTCATCCCTGCTCCCTGCAAAGTCAGCATCTGAAAAGCCTATTAGCTCGACATCATTGTTCCTCGGGTACCACAAGCCAAGATTAGGAGTACCTTTAAGGTATCTTAGAATTCGCTTTGCAGCGACATAGTGAGATTCCTTAGTGTTCACCTGATATCGGGCACATACACATGTGGAGAACATAATATCCGGTCTACTGGCAGTAAGGTAGAGCAGGGATCCAATGATGCTTCTGTATTTGGTTTCATCGAAAGGTTTACCTTTCTCATCCTTATCCAGAGACATGGTGGATCCCATTGGAGTCCTCATAGAGGTTGCACTCTCCATACCGAATTTCTTAAGGAGTTCATTTGTGAACTTCGTCTGAGAGATGAAGATTCCATCCTCAGACTGTTTCACTTGAAGGCCTAAGAAATACTTGAGCTCTCCCATACTGCTCATTTCAAACTTTCCTTGCATAAGTTTAGAAAACTTTTTGCAAAGATTGTTGTCCGTTGAGCCGAATATTATGTCATCGACATAGATTTGCACCAGCAAAATCTTGCCTTTGACTTCCCTGAGAAACAATGTTTTATCTATTTTACCTCTGGAGAACTTGTTCTCAAGAAGAAAACTAGATAAAGTCTCATACCAAGCTCGGGGAGCTTGCTTCAACCCATATAAGGCCTTATTAAGAAAATAAACATGATTGGGATAAGTAGGGTCGACAAAACCTGGGGGTTGAGCGACGTATACTTCCTCTTTCAGGTCTCCGTTCAGGAAAGCCGATTTCACATCCATTTGGTAGACAGTGAATCCTTTGTGTGAAGCATATGCCAGGAACAACCGGATTGCCTCGAGCCTTGCGACTGGTGCGAAGGTTTGGTCGAAGTCAATCCCTTCCTCCTGTATGTAACCTTGAGCCACCAGCCTGGCCTTGTTCTTTATGATGACACCATGTTCATCCAGCTTGTTTCTGAAAATCCACTTCGTGCCAATGACATTCTGCTTGTATGGTCTGGGAACCAGCGTCCAAACCTTGCAACGTTCGAATTGATGTAGTTCCTCTTGCATGGCCAGAATCCATGCCGCATCCTTGTTCGCCTCATCGAACTTCTTTGGCTCAACCTGAGACAGGAAGCTGAGATGCAATACTTCGTTAGTTGTACCTCTTCGAGTTCTGACGCCTACACGAGGATCTTCGATGATCTGTTCTCTAGGATGATCCCTCACGTGACGGAGCTCTAGAAGTCTGGCGTCTGGAGCTTCAGCTACTTCTTGTGTTTCTCGTTCTTCTAAAAGATTTGTTCCATCTTGATCTTCAAGATTTTCAGATGACGTGGAGGTGGAAACTTTGACGTACTTGGGTGCGTCATCTTTAGGGGTCTCATCCAGATTCAGCTGGTCAAGTCTAGCACCTGCATCTTCAAGAATACAACTGGAAGAATTGCTGTTAAGCAAGCTTCCTTCATCAAATACAACATTTATTGATTCTTCTACCACTAAGGTTTTCTTATTGAATACCCTATATGCCCGACTATGGGAACTATATCCCATGAATATGCCTTCGAAGCATTTTTCCCCGAATTTAGTACGCGGATACTTCCCATTATTTAGTACATAGCATCTGCAACCAAAGATCCTCAAGTAGGACATGGTTGGTTTCCTGCCTTTCAGTAGCTCGTAGGGCGTCTTACGATGATGTTTGTTGATCAACGCTCGGTTTTGTACATGACATGCCGTATTGACACCCTCTGCCCAGAAGTATTCCGGGAGAGAAGCATCTTTCAACATAGTCGTGCAGGCCTCAATGAGAGTTCTATTTCTCCTCTCCGCAACTCCATTTTGCTGAGGAGTACGCGGGGAGGAAAACTCATGAAAGATACCTTGTTCATCACAAAATTCTGTCATAGCACCAGATTCGAATTCTGTTCCATGGTCACTTCGGATTTTGACCACGGAGCAGTTAAATTCGTTCTGAACCTGCTTGACAAAATTAGTGAAGATGTCAAAAGTATCTGACTTTCGTTTCAAAAAGAACACCCATGTAAACCGTGAGTGATCATCAACTATCACTAGCGTATAAGACTTGCCTCCCAAGCTATGAACTTGCATTGGGCCAAACAGGTCCATATGTAGCAGGTAAAGGCATCGGGAAGAGTCTTTGTCTGCAATGCTCTTAAAGGTAGCCCGTGTCTGTTTGCCCATCTGGCATGCATGACAGGGGCTATCCTTGATGCACTTGATACTGGGAGCATCTCTTACTAAATTCTTAGAAAATAGCATACTAATTGTCTTATAATTAATATGTGCCAATCTCTTGTGCCATTGTTCACAAAGAGAAGCACTGCCTGTTGCCACAAGGCATACGGGGGTAGATGAATCTATACTAAGAAAATCTAAGCAGAAGATATTTCTGCTCCTAATGCCTGATAATACCGTCTCAGAGGAGGTACGTGAAATTATCAGACATTTATTCTTGCAGAACTTAACGTCATAACCTTTATCACATAACTGACTTACACTGATCAGGTTATGGTTTAACCCTTCAACATAAGCCACGTCGGTGATAGAGATTATACCGTTGGAAATCATACCATAACCTCTGGTGACTCCTCGATCTGACCCTCCAAAGATGACTTTGGGTCCATTCTCGACTGGAGTGTAATCACGCAGCAGGCTTCTTGTCCCGGTCATATGCCGGGAGCATCCACTGTCCAAATACCAGATTGGCGTTTTGGTGGCCTTTGGACATTCCTGCAAAACAAAATTAATTTGCCTTAGGAACCCAATCGAACTTGGGTCCTAGATTCCTGGTTAGCACACTCCCCCTCGGTTGGTTAACCCTACGAGTGGTCGGTCTCGCATAGTTAACATGGGGAGTCTCGTAGTTCCTTGGATTAAACCAACAATCCACGGCAAAGTGACCGACTTTGCCACAGCACCAACAGTCGAACCTGTTGTATCTCTTCCGAGGCTCCTGCCTTACCCTGGGAACAACGGGTACAGCTGGGGCCTTGGATCTGGAGGTGGAGGCCTCATGGTGATGGCAGTCACATGACGTTGTCACCTTCTGAATAACGGGCTTGACTTTTGGCGCCTGCTTTCCATTATGGCCGCTAGAGAACGGACCATAACTTCCTATGTGGATCTCCTCATAAGGTGCCTTGAAGGCACTCTCCCCAAAGTTCCGGGGGAAGTTCCAACCTTCATACCGGCTCTTAGGCTTTGCAACCGAGGGCCGGAAATGATGCCCATATGTTGACTCAAAGTCATGTTGGTTGCAAGGAAAGCCAGGCTTTCTGAATGCAACCGGACTAAGAGGAGCCTTCCCCTTTTCATCAGCAGAGGCCTTCTTGGCGGCCTTATTCTTCCTCTGGTTCTTGTTTCTCCGAGATGAAGAACCAGATGCCCCAACATGCCCCAAGCCAGCTCCTTTGGCCTGAGCAGAGAAGGTGTCAACGACTGGAAGCACTGTTTTAGGCATAGAGAAGCTCTGTACGATCTTCCTTTCTGCCGCAAGTAGTTCTTCCAATCCGTTGACTTCCTCCTGCTTGAGATCAAGGAGCTTCAAAGACTCTGAGTGCTTTGAAGTTAGGTCAATGTGCTCCTGTCTGAGAGAGATCAAGCTAGTGACCTCTTCCCTTAGGGATACACACTCACCCTTAAGGAATCTTACTTCCTTCTTCTCAGCCTTCAGTCTCTTGCGGCACTCGTCAAAAGTGTTGAGCAGAAGCTCATACTTGTCGAGGAGCTCAGCTTCACGGGCCGAAGGGCCATCCTCAGGTTCATCATCCTGAGACTCAGGATCAGAGTCAGAGTCGGAAAGAGGGGTGTGAGTTTTTACCTTCCCAGTGAATGGGGGGCATTCTCCTTCTGAGTCCGATCGACCCACCAGCCCGAAGTAGGCTTCTTCATCATCACTGGAGTCTGAGGAATCAGACTCACTTAGTGTCCTTGGTCTTCTGGCGATATAGCTCCGCTCCTTGTTCTTATCTCTGGAGGATTTGAGCTCCTCTCCTTTCCCTTTATCTCTTTTGCTTTGATGGCAGTCGGCCACAACGTGACCTGGCTTATTGCATCCAAAGCAAATAATATCAGAAGAACGATGTTTGTTAGGTTTAGATGCATACCTGTCAGAAGAGTAGTTTTTCTTCTGATGTCTGGAAGAGGAGCCGTCTCTCTTTCTTTGATTCCTCGTCTTGAGGAATTTCTTGAACTCTCGAGTGATGAGGGAGAAATCCTCTTCCGACAGTTCTGAGCTGGAGGAGCATGGATCGGAGTCCTCCTCTTCTTCCTTATTTCTGGCACGGTAGGACACCGCACCCTTCCCTTTTCTGGAGTGACTGGCTTTTAGGGCCACAGTCTTTTCTTTTGCAGCAGCCTTCTCTGCTTCTTCCTCTGCCTTCCTGGTGTTCAGCTGAAGTTCATAGGACATCAGCTTCCCGAACAGGATTTGAGGATCAGTTTCTGCTAGTCTGCCAAATTCTCTGATGGCGCAGATCTTTGTGTCCCATTCCTTAGTAAGGGACCTAAGGAATTTGTCATTGAGTTCACCATTGGTGAACACTCTTCCATATCCCTTGAGGGCGTTGACAATCTTCAGGAAGTTCTCGTATGTGACTCCGATCTCTTCCTTAGGCCCTTGCCGGAAAGCCTCATACTTCTGGTTCAGGAGGGATCTCCGATCATCCCTTACTTCATATGTGCCCTCCATCAGAATGATCAGACACTGCCATATCTCCTGAGCTGTCCTGCAGTTGCTGAAGTTTTGCATCATCGAGTCATCAACTGCACTGACCAGGATGTTTCTAGCCTTCATGTCAAGGCCCACTAGAACCATCTCATCCTTGTCCATTTCAGAGAGTGTCTTCGGCACTTTCTTGGTGGGATCAATGGTGGAGGCCTTAGTGGGGACATAAGGTCCCTCCAGCACGATCATGAACAGTCGAGGGTCCACTGCTTCCATGTAGAACCTGATTCTTTCCTTCCAGATAGGAAAGTTGAGTCTGTTGCATACTGGGATTTTGCCGGAGTACTTGAGTCCGTCCATGGTAGATGTATGTCTCCTTGTTGACACTAGTGGCAGGATTCACCTCAAGGTGTTAGCCTTTTTGTTGAGTAACCTCCCTCTGATACCACTTGAAAGTCCACCTAGTGTCGGCTATGTGCACCTATGGGGGGGGAATAGGTGACGTGTGGTTCTTTTGCGGAATTCACAGATGTACCTGCACAATGAAAGTAACAAACACAGAACACAGAATACACAGCAAATTTATAGTGGTTCCCCGACTTGGGTACATCCACTTTCCCCCTTCGACCTATCTCCCCAACAAGGGACGACTCGGTCACTTCTCCAACGGGATTGAAATCCAATCCCTTCACTAACGGAAGGAGCCCTTCCACACGTGAGAGTCAACACTCCCACAAATCGGGTTGCACCCAACCCTTACACCACGGAACAAAAGTTCCTTTACACTAAAATAAAAGTAGAATGTACACGTGATACAAACTTCTCTTGGAGACTCCGGTGTTCCTCTTTGGTCGACGACGTGTTCTTGAAGTCGATGAAGAGTCTACGACCTTGGTCTTGCTTGGAGAAGATCTCCCCGGAACCGGCGACGGCACACGAGCGGCGGCTAGCTTCGGGATCGGCGGCTACGAAGAAGAGCAGCTGCTGAACTTGGAGATCCAAACTTCGTTGCGAAGCAAGCTCGGTCTACCAACGGTCACACGAGGATCGGTCGTCTCGATCGATTCGGATGGGAAGTGTTTCCGATCAACGAATCGAGAGACAAAGGATCTCTGGATAGACGCGTGAGACACAAGCCTTGCTAAGCTACTGTCGCCGGAGATCGGGAAGAAGATCTATCAGGGCGGCGACGGACTTGCGCGAGCGGCGACGGAGGCGGCGGAAGGATTTCGCGATGTTAGGGTTTCCGTGAGCTCGCGTATTTTTCTGTGTCTGTACTGTTCAAAATACCCATGTATTTATACTGTAGCTACCCCAATAAGACCGTTTGTGGGACCCACAGAGGTAGCCCCCAAGTCCCGGTCCAGATATTAAACAGCGGCAGAATCCGGTTCAGGAAATTAACTGAGAAAACGCCAAGGAAAAATCGGCGAGAATCGCAGACGATTCTCGACGAATCGGCGAGAATCATCAAGTGATTCTCGACGATTCGTCGAGAATCGATTGTGATTCTCGTCGAATTACTTGTCGATTCTCAACGAATTCAACTTGTATTCATGGGCTGCATGACCATTGGTTCGGCGGGAATTACAAGCGATTCTCGCCGAATCTTACTTGGCACCATATTGAGATGGCCAGAAGGAGTCGGCGAGAATCATTGATGATTCTCGTCGATTCGACGAGAATCACCAAGTGATTCTCGCCGATTCGGCGAGAATCACTTGGTGATTCTCGTCGAATCTGCCTTGGACGATTTTTCGTCTTCCACCTAGGAGCTGCTCCTTGATCCTCCATGCTCCTTGTCTTCTCTTGCATATGAGCGGTCCTGTACTTGAAAGTAAGTGCACTCCAATAGAGAGAGTACATGTAGGCCAACACACTGATCTGCTCAACGAGGGATTACGTCGTGCAGACCCGTGTATATTGACCTACTGCACCCTGACATTGGTGTGCACTTAGCGTGGAGAAACTGCAAGTACAACTTGAAAAAGTTTATCAAATACATAGTCTATTCACCTTAGCTTGTCCAGGGGCTTCTGCAAATCAGGTACATTGTGGATACAATACCCAACACAAAGAAAAGGAAGGCTCCTCCTCCTCCAGCTCCCAAGTCTAATCCCACTGCTGACACCCCTTATTACATTCTGCACAATGTCACTCCATACAAGGGAATGCCTGCATGGATGTGGCTATCCAAGAACCAGCAGAAGGATAGAAAGAGAAGTATGAGATATTCCCCTCCTCCAGTGCACAGATACAGGAAGGATCCTCCTCCTCCTCCTCCTCCAGCAGCTGGTGCCTCTGGCTCTAGCTCCCAGAAATCTGCCCCCATGCAAACATATCAGAGACAACCAGGGAGATCATCTGGAAGCAGCCAGCAGAGGCAAACATCCTCAGGTAATCAGCACCAACAGCATCAGCAACAGCAGCAACAAACCTCTGAAGTACAGACAGCTGACAGTCCAAAAAGGCCATACTCTCCTCCAATTCCATTTGAAGATCCTGAAACTGCAAATACTGCAAAAATGGCTACATTCCAGGAGTTAATTGGCTTATCTCTGATTAATAAAGCAAAGGCTGAAGGCAAAGATACATCAGGGTTAACAACAATGTTAAAGTACATAAAAGAGGAGTTGAAAAGATTTGACAAAGGCAATAAACTGTTTAATGTTGATGACTATATGAAGCTCCATCCAAAAGCAGTTGTCCCTAGAGCTACATCATTGAATATTATTGGGGCAGATGATATGACTATGACAAAGGCTCAGGCTTCAAATCCAAAGAGAGAAATCATCTTCAAAAAGCCAGGAGAAAAGAAAACTGAAGACAAACCTATGCAAAAGAAGAAGTAATCCTTATTTTGTTTCATTTTCTTTCTGCATTTGTTTTCAAACTATGCTTTTTGTTTAAACAAAGCTTATGTGTATATATATCTGCTGCATGTGTTGATAATTCTCTGCCAGATATATTTCTTTTCCTGCTTTGTTTTTCTGGTTGTTTTTGTTTTGCCTCTGTTAGTGACCTCACCCAAATAGGGGGAGATTGTTGGACCTCTAGTTGATTTGGGCTAGGTTCACTGACTTTGGATGTGACCCATCATATATAGCCAGGGTCAAATTTGTGTCCTAGAGTCTAGGACAAGTCCTTAGGTTCAACTTCAGATGGACCAGCTATCATCAAGATCATCAGAGACTCAAGATTTAGGAGTTTTCAAGACTAAGTCAAATGAGTTCGACATTCGTCGAACTCAGCTCGATGAAAGGTGTTCGGCGCTCGACGATCGTGAGACAATTCTTAGTACTGAGCTCGACGATCTTTGTTTTCTGTTCGACGAAGACTGAGTTTCTACATCAAGCTAAAGTCAGGACAACTTCAGAATTTTTCTAAGTACAGATTCAAGCTTTGGTCGACGAATTAGATTCTGAGCTCGACGAACTTGGACCTCAAGTTCTCAACTTCTCAGGTCGACGATTTCAGTACTCTACTCGACGTTTTTTTGAATTCAGAGGATCTGTGTCGACACTTAGGGTTTGTGTCGACACCAGACAATTTGTGTCGACACCAGACAATTAGTGTCGACACTAGACAATTTATGTCGACACCAGAAGATTTGAGTCGACATCAAGATCAATCAGTCGACACCAACATATGTCGACACAGAATATCAGCAGATGCAGAATATTTGGCTAAGTCCACAATATTTCTTCACTCGACGAATCTGGATCTCTGCTCGACAAATGAAGACTGTCTGTTCAACAATTGAAGATTATCTGGTCGACGAACTCAAGCTCAGCTCGACGAGCTCAAGCTCAGCTCGATGAACTCAAACTCAGCTCGACAAATTATGTTCTTCGTTCGACGATTCCAGACTAGCTCTTCTCCAGTTTCCCGTCCCGTTTCTTGGCGATGATTCCGGAGTTATTAATGCCAGATCTTCTCAGAATGTTACCGTTATAACGCGCATTGACTATGGACTATTACATGTCATTTTTCCATGGGACAGTTGGGGAAATCATTGATTGTCGCTTTCTTCCCAGGCCGACTGCATTTATTGCTTAAGATTTCAAATTTCCAGTGTGTTCTTCAATCAGTATAAGTCAGAAAATAAAGGATCAAGTACTACTACACAGTCATACAGACATACAGTGATACACACACACAATCAGACAGACACACTCAGATTGCACAGAAGAACAATCATACTCAAATCAAAAGTTCTACTTCAATTAGCCCAAGCCAGAGAACATCTTGAAGAAGAAGAAGAAGAACATTCAAATACAATCAAGAGTCTTCTTCCTTCAACTCTACAGGACAACTTCAAAGGACAACAAATTAATCAATCTGTCAAAGAAGTTCCTGAAGCATCTCTGGTTCAGGCACTCTAGGTCTTTGAAGACCTATCACCCTGAAGCAGTGCTCCAGTTTTCTTGATACATTCAAGATCTCAGGGGGAGCAACTCTGCTAACATCAATCCACAGTCTTCTCAGTTGTTATTGAGAAAGAGAAGACACCATCACCTCTTTTCCAACTCCTATACAGGGTTTTAATTCCCTTCAAAATTATTCTGGTTGCAAGTCTCCTTCCAAAAGACTTGAGGTTTTGGTTTTTGAGCACCTGAACAAAAGCTCATTGGTGTCAGGCGCCTGATCAAAAACCTGAGTGGATTCCTACCAGGATGGTAGAAGAGTGGATGTACCCAGGTTGGGGAACCACTATAAAATTTCTTGTGTCATCTGGTTGCCCTTTATTTTTATTTTGGTTGTGATCTGTGATTGTTTAGGTTGTTGTGCTTAGTTTATTTTATTTGATGACTTGTTCACTTAGGAATACAACAAAAAGTTGTAAAGAATTTTTTTTGAGAGCACAATACTCTATTCACCCCCCCCCCCCCCCCCCCCCCTCTAGAGTATTTCAGATCTAACCTGCACTTTCAGATGTTTATGTTATAAATCGGAGAAGACTCCGTGTATTGTACGGATGCCTATGGATTGGGAATGCAAGCTCTGTTTGTTGTATGCTCTGCGTGAGCAGTATGCTGATCTAGGAAGCTTTGTGTAAGCTCCTTATGTTGTGGGCGCTGTGAGCGCTGTTTGCTCTGTGTGAGCGGAAAAGCAGCGTGAAGGATGGTATGAAAGATACCACCCCAGGTTAGACTTTTTAACTCTAGAGGGGGGTGAATAGAGTATTTTAAAATCTTTTTAGATTTTTATTGCATAAGTAAAATAGTGATACTTATAAGTGTAATCAGAGAGTGCAGAAATAAAACTAAGCTATTCAGCAATAAGCACACAGAAAGAAATAAGATAACATCACAAACGACATAAGAATTTTATAGTGGTTCCCCTAAAACTTGGGTACATCCACTCTTCTACCACCCTGGTAGGAATCCACTCAGGTTTTTAATCAGGTGCCCTGTCACCAATCAGGTTTTTGCTCAGGTTCCTGTCACCACAAGATCTGCTTCAGGTAGATCAGGAAACCCTTCAGGCTTTTGATCAGGTGCCTAAAAACCAAATCAAGTCTTTTGATCAGGAGACTTGAAACCAAGTGTATAACTTTTGAAGGGAGCTAGAACTCTGTGTATAGTGGGGTAAAACAAATAAAACTAGATGTTATCTTCTCTTTTCTCAAAGCAACAGAGAAGACTTGTGGATCCTTGATGGTGTCAAAGCTCCCCCTGAGATGAAGTACTGTTTAGGAAGAATGAGAGCTTTGCAGGGTGAGTAGGTCTTCTAAAGATTTCTCCAGAAAGCTTAGATAGATTGAAATTGATTGTCTCTTGGAAGCTTGCTGGAGGATGAACACTTGATGTAGACAGAGCAGAAATTTTCTTTGTGTATATCAGTTATGTCTTGTTCTCTATTGTGTTCTCTATGTACTCTATTCTTTTCTAGTCTCTCTCGACTGAAAGAGAAAAATCTTTTATATATCTCTGTCTAATTCTCCTTTAAATTTTGAAATCATTTTCATTAAATGTTGACTGCCTGGAGAATGTAATGCGGCCGGAGAGAATATAGCATTAAAGAATTTCCCCAACTGTCCTATTAAAAATTATAAGTAATATTCCTGATGAAGACCACAATCAATGCTGCCCCTACCGGCTATATTCAGAGAATATAAGCATTAATTATTCAAGAATTATTGTTATAGAATGAGGACAAAAATAAGGAAAAATCAAAGTCTGGAACTACACAGAAAACGTCGACCAGAGAACAGATTTTGTCGACCCAAGATCAAAGTTCGTCGAGCTGAGGGATCATGTTCGTCGACCTGAGAAAGTTTGTTCGTCGACCTGAGAACCAAGTTCGTTGACCTGAGTTCAGCTAACTGCTTTCTGTGAAAAACTTCCCAAATTTGTGCTCTAAGTTCGTCGAGCTGATAATATAACATCATCAACTTAAGTTCAGTGAAAGTATTCTGGACTAAATGAGTTGAAGTTGAACTTCCAGAATTTGTCGACTTGAGCTCGAATATCGTCGAGCTGAACTCAGAGAATTGACTCTGAGTTCATCGAGCGGAGCACGACTTTCGTCGAGCTGAGTTCGATGAATGTCGAACTCACTTTCTGAATTTGATTTTCTTCTAGGTCTTTGAGTCTTCTGCAGTATTCTGTTCGCTGATCCATGCAAGGTTGAATCTAAGGACTTAGCCTAAATTCTAGGACACAAACATGACCCTGGCTATACATGGTGTGTCAAAGATCCTAGTTAATGAACCTAGCCCAAATCAAACTATGGATCCAACACTGTGTGCTGATCAGGAGGGGAAAGCCGACCCGCGTCAAGATGTGCGCTATTGACGATTTGAGCAATGGGAAAGGGCTGACCTGCACCTAGTTATTCGAGAGGTCGATTGGTGGCAATGCAAATGGGGGGTTGCGGGCCAGACCGGGGTTGCTGCACCACAAGGGTGGGTAGATCTAAATGCTTAAGTTTGCCGTGAGGTTAACACCTCTGAGTGGGATGGGTGCATGAGATCTCCAGCATGCGTGTTGTGGTAGACTTATACCCATAGCCAACAAGTTAAGAGCCTATGATCGGTGGTGGTGCCAAGGATGATTCGGTAAACCGTAAATGTGCCCTGAGTGCACGGAGCATCTGACGGAGGTGGGCGCTTGTGATGTTATTATGCTTGAGAGCACTTGTTGTGATATCGATATATGTTGTGATAGCGATGCATACAGGGAAGGAACCACTGCCTCAGGTAAGGGGTAGGGTCATTATAATTGGTCAGCTAATGCTGACCGTTGCTTTGTTTACCACCCTTGGGGTGGATGTCCAACTGCAGGTGCTAACAGGCTGAATTGGATTAAGCGGGTTGAAGCCCTTGCTGCTTAAAGGCCCTCGAAGGCCGTGCGAAGTCTTATATTTCAGGTGTGGCTGGCTTGCGTGCCGATGTATGAAACCATATTTGTAAAGAGGAACATGTAAGGCCTTAAGGCCATGAGCATTTGTGTATTTGTATACATTCTTGGTGATATATATAAATGCGTGGTTTATACATTTAGTGGACATTCATTATGCTGAGTTCTTGTAACTTCAAACGCTTTCGCTAGAATGCTCTGAGTTAAAATGCGAGTAGAACGAGATTTTGATATTCATACGTAATTCGGTCGTTTGTTAGTGAAATATGACGTGGGGCCCCGGTCGGACCCACCGTTATATTTCATATAACGAATGGAGGCGTTACAACAAGACTTTTGAAGACAATCAACCAGACAAAGTATCTCCTTAAAAGCCTCTTTCTCCAGTCTGTGATCCAGAAATGGACCCCAATTTCAGAATGGCCAGATTTCAAGAATTAATATCTCTGTCTCAAATCAGAAATGCAAAGGAAGAAGGACAAGACATATCTTAGTATACTACTATGTCCTCCTACAGAAAGAAAGGGCTAGACAAATATGAGGTACATAATCTTTTTAATGCTGATGCTTATATGTCATTACATCCAGAAGCAGTTGTACCAAGAGCTACATCTGTGACAATCCTTGAAGCTAGTGACATGAAAATGACAAAACAGCAAGCTACAGATCCACAAAGGAAAATCATCTTCACCAGACCAGCCTTAGATGAACAGAAGAATGACTCTAAGAAAGCTTAAAAATTTTCTCTTTTTTATATTTTAATTTGAACTGTTATTTATTTTTTTGTACTTCACAAGACACTATTGTTAATATCTGTTGAATGGTTTTAAATTCCGCCGGATATCTTTTTATGCCTTGTGATTTTTCTTTTTTCTGTTGTTCATAGTGACCTCACCCAAATAGGGGGAGATTGTTGGATCCCTAGTTTGGATTTGGGCTAGGTTCACTATTAGGTTATTGACCCTTCATGTATAGCCTAGGGTCAAATTGTTAGTTTTAAGGTCTATGTCAGTTTTAATAAGTTAGACAGACATTGATCCATCCCTCAAAAGAAATCAGAGATCCAGACTTAGAAAAATGGCAGTCTTTAAGAGTTCAGAGAATCAGTTCGAAGTTTCTCGAACTCAGCTTGACGATCGTCGGTCGCAGATCGACGAACTCAGAGTCCCTACCCGAGCCACAAGCGGGTCAAGTCGCAACCACCCGGCGAAGCCGAATCGCTCATGTCCCATGCGGCCCCTGCAACTGCAAGACCAATTGCACCGCCTCCCATCCAGAATCAACAAGTTGCTATCTGAAGACCACCGGCGCAAAGCGCAATCTCTAACAACTCTCGGCGCAACAGCCTGTCGTCCACTACGTGCAAAGTGCTCTCTCATCCCATAATTGTAACGAGAGATGGTCGGTCACCCTCGACTTCACAAGCTAGCTGTAATCCTCAAGAAATAGTGGACTTTGACTGGCACAGATCCGGTCACGTAATTTTTTACACAGTTGAATGGTTTTTCCACGTTAAAACTGATTGTGTACAATCATTCTACTATTTTTACTGTGTGCGCGCTCGATCGTCCCGAGAGCTAAGACGGTGCAAAAATTCCGGCCCGACCGGGACGTCGGGTTGGTGCGCAACAAGTGTGGTGTAATATTTTGTATTGCGGATGATTATATAATTATTTATTTCATAATGAATTTTCTAATTATGTCTTTTTTCCTCTAAAGAATTGAAGTTTAGCTAGAACTAATAAATTATTTAATTATTAACTGATTTTTTAGAGATTTAAAATTTATCGTAGCGTTAGTTGATTTCACCGAATGGATAACATCAAAGCATTATCCTTTACAAATCAGATAATAAATTTTAGTATTAACAAACGGGTTCGATAATGTCATTCTTTTATATATTTCTATTTAATAAAAAATTGTCGGTCATTATATCAAGTGAGAATGCATCCATTCTGTCATTAAATGATTACTATCTATTTCACTCGAATTAAGATTATCCAGATCCAAAAATTACATGTACGAAAAAAATTTAGGTGAGTTACTCCCACCTAGAATTACGTGGGAGAATAAATAGCAAAATTTGGAAGTGGACTCCGCCTCTTTTCTTTCTCCAAAAAATTTATTGCACCCCCTCGATCTCTCATCTCCCTCCCGGCGAAACCCTAAGGCCGCCTCCTCCCCCTCCCACGGCGAACCCCGGCCTCCTCCTCCCATGGAGATCCCCGACCTCCTCCTCCCACGGCAATCTCCGGCCTCCTCCCGCGGTGAACCCCGACCTCCTCCTCCTCCTGCGGCAAAAACCAGACCTCCTCCAGTCCTCCTCCTCCTGCGACCAAACCGCGACCTCCTCCTCCCGCGGCGAAAGCCCGACCTCCTACTCCTCCCGCAGTGAAAACCCAGTCTCGTCCTCCAACGGTGAAACCCCGGCCTCCTCCTCCAATGGCGAAACCCATACCTCCCGGTATTTTGGTGAAATACTGCGAGTTCTGATAGTATTTGACCAAATATCATCAGAACTCTCAGTGTTTCACCAAAATACTATTAGAAGTTTTTGTATTTCATCAAAATACTGTCAATATATTGTTCAATATCGTGTATAATACAATTCATAAAATATTTTATATCATAATACGATTACATAATGTAACATTATACCATTTTGATAGATTACAATGTGTTTGTTATTGACTTTTTTTGTCACAATACTGTCATAATATACAGTATTTTAAAATACTGTAAGAACACTTAGTATTTCACCAAAATACTGGGAGGTCGGGGTTTCGTCATTAGTGGAGCAGGAGGTCGGGGGTTTCGCCGTGGGAGGAGCAGGGGGGTCTCACCGTGGGAATAAATACCAGCAATAGAAGTGGAGCATGGAGGATCTCGATGCGGGAGTAGGAGGGAAGGTGGCCGTGGAAGGAAGAGGGGTGTCACCGCTAGAGGAGGGGGAAAGTCGCCGATGGAGGAGTGTCGCCTAGCGGTGTTCCCGAACCGAATCGAACCGAATAACTTTTCAATCGAATCCAAATTTAACAAAGAATGCAGCGATTCTGATTCGGATTCGGATTCGATCGAATATTCGGTGTCGGATTCGGATTCAGATTCGTCATTAAATATTGGATTCGACTTTGGGTTCGAATTCAGATTCGAATTCGGATTAGAACATGAATTAGAATTCGAATTTGAATTTATAATATTTAATTTAATATAATATTAAAATATAACTATATTTAATATTTATTTACATACATTAATTTTTTTAATATATATTTCAGTATTCGCGAACTATTTGTGAATCCTCCGAATAGGAAGAAAATTATTCAGATTCGAATTCAAAAACTATTCGAATATGGAATTCGAAAAATACGAATTTTAATCGAATATTCACGAATCGAATCCCGAATTATTTGTGAACTATACTATTTGTGAACAGCCCTAGTATCACCGCGTGAGGAGAGGGGAATGTCGCCCCTGGAGGACGGGGGTGTCGCCGCTGGGAGCCGCCACTGGCGAGGGGAATTCGGGCCTGAAAATTCTGCCCAATTTTTGAGAAGGTTTAAGGAATGGGATCTAAATTTTACTATTTATTCTCTCACCTAAATCTAAGTGGCAGTAAATGATCTAAAATTTTTTGTAACGCAATTAAAATAGAAAACATCGAATCAACATATTTATTACCCATGGCCCTCGAAAATGGTGCTAAAGTACGCTTGAATTGTACACGCCCAATAATAAAGATATGAATCAATGTAAGTATGTAACAGATATATCTCAATCCATAAATACGTGCACTTTATGATAAAGTACCAAGGCCCTCTAATTATGGGATTTGGATTATCTCAATCAAGTATTCAAGTGCATCTCATCTTACTTTAAGATGTATGTAGATATCCAATGCGGACCGTTAGCAGGGGCGGAGGTATATAGGGGCTTATGGGGGTCCGTGTTGGGATATAACGCGGAAACTATCCCCTAGCCACAACCAAATATTTATAGGGTGTACAAGAACATATAAATCTGAACAAACTCTGCAAACAAAAATTAATGTAAGTGCAATAATAAACCATGAAAAAATGTACCGACGTCCGTTACAGAAAATACCGCGGAGGAGCCGGACTCGCTCGATCCGCGGGAGAAAGAATAATCTGGACTGCAATCTACTAGCACAGCGGACTCACAAGGTTCGTCGAGAACCTTCGTCGTCGGAAGACGACCAAACAACCCGCCACCACCGGAGAAACACCGTTGAGGCCAACTGCACTCACGCACGCCATCGACGCCAACCAGCACCACCGGAGAAAACCACCATCAAGGCCACTGCACTCCCGCAAGCCTTCGTCGTCATGTCCGCATCGCCGGAGAGAAACTCGGTCAAGGCCACTGCACCACCGCAAGCCTTCGCCGCCACGCCAGCACCGCCTCATCTACTCCAAGACCGGTAGAGATCCCCACCTCCAAGACCGGTTGCTATTTCCTCCAAAGCCGGTGAATACGTCGAGAGTCGCACATGAGAGAAATGTTTCGCCGTCATCGCATGGTGTTGCACCAACTGCATCCACCGGTGGCATCCAACATGGGTCTCCCACCCCTTGCGGCACCAAGAGTGAGACGGCGGCGGCGGTGACGACGGCGGTGACTGCGGCTCCTCCCTCCAATGCAAACAATGGCTGTTGGCGGCTCTGTTTTTTTTTCTCAACTCAAAACAATAGTGACGGTAGTTTTTTTTCATGAACAGTCGTGATATATATATATCCCTTGCACAGATTTCATTCTATATAGACTAGCGTGTACTATATATATATATATATATATATATATATATATATATATATATATATATATATATATATATATATATATATATATATATATATATATATATATATATATATATATATATATATATATATATATATATATATATATATATATATAATGGTGACACTTTTAATTTAGGCAAGAGAGAGCAGCTCTCTTTAAATTAATGTCATTAATAGGACTGAGTGTTTTCCTTGCATGGTGTTTCCAAAATTTGGATCCGAACCAAAAATAACATTCCCCACCTTGGTTCGGGATCCAGAGCCACCACCTGCACGAATCACTTACTGCACACAGCAACAACTGCACCAAGCAACTCGACACGTAGCACCGCCTCAGCCCGAGACATCAGCCGACCTGCTTCAGTCGAATCATCTCTGCTCAGGCTCAACCCGTGAACATCGTCGCAACCAGATCGTAGAAACTGACTCTCATAACCGGAGTCCCAGAAGGACGATCCTTTGTACCACCACGACTATCCACCATGTTGGCCGCAGAAATCATGAGCATACCACCACACGCCGTGGTCCCCATCAGCCGGTACAGACTACCGCGCTACACAGCTCTTATGAGCATGGTACGTTCTCATTCCACCATCAGGAGTCCACCTCAGGCCATCCAACTGTAGCCACCTGAATCCAATCTGCTCAATGATGTCAAATATCTAGCTATCGGAGTCGCATAGACTCTCAGTGATGGTGAGGACCTCATCACTCTACACCCTGACCCAGCTGTCACCATGTCCACACCCTGGCCTAGAGACTCTTTTGCACGCTGCGAACTCGATCTCCTGTGTGGCTGCACTGTCTGCATTGGTAAAATACCACACCCTCCTTTGGCCCGGATCGAGATCATGCTCTACTCAATCCCTTGCCAAACTGCTTCGCCTTACCCATCCGCTGCTGCAAAGATGTGACCGCCCTCAGGAGTAGGACATACTAACATCTGTCTGGATAGCACTGCGATCGTGACCTCCACCAGCTCCACCGTATCCTTCTCATACAAGAGCATCGTCACTAAGGTCGGGTAAAAAAGCGAGCGAGGTAAGAAGTTAAACGGGTCTTCACGCCTTCCTCCGTCTCTGCACCAGCTGCCTCTAACTGACACAAAAACCGTCTGAACACACATCGTGTTTCCACAGATATTCTTCTCCAAGTAACATATCCGCTGTTATCATGATCTTCTCATGCAGTACCACCTGTCACAGGTCAAATCCGTCACTGTCGTGCTTCTTCAAAAAACACTGTCCCGATTCACGTTCTTCCCTGTCATGGTTGTTCTACGGCACGACTAGGAGACCTGATAAATTCAGAGGTCAGATTTGAAAAGATGGGGAGCGGACCTAGTCATCACCCACCGCAGTCAAATCATTCCTCGAATGTCCTATCAGTCGCCTACAGAACCTGAATCTGATAACACTTGTTGGGATATAACGCGGAAACTATCCCCTATGCACAACCAAATATTTACATGGGTTGTACAAGAACATATAAATCTGAACAAACTCTGCCCAAACATAAATTAATGTTAACTGCAATAATAAAAACCATGAAAAAATATACTGACGACCGTTACAGAAAACACCGCGGAGGAGCCGGACTCGCTCGATCCGCGGGAGAGAGAATAATCTGGACTGCAATCCGCTAGCACAGCGGACGCACATGGTTCGTCGAGAACCTTCGTCGTCGGATGACGACCAAACCACCCGCCACCACCGGAGAAACACCGTCGAGGCCAACTGCACTCACGCACGCCATCGACGCCAAGCCGCAACACCGGAGAAAACCACCATCAAGGCCACTGCACTCTCGCAAGCCTTCGCCGCCATGTCCGCATCGCTGAAGAGAAACTCCGTCAAGGCCACTGCACTCTCGCAAACCTTCGCCGCCATGCCAGCACCGCCTCATCTACTCCAAGACCGGTAGAGATCCTCTCCTCCAAGAACGGTGGCTATTTCCTCCAAAGCCTGTGAATAAGTCGAGTCCCACACGAGAGAAATGTTTCGCCGCCATTGCACGGTGTTGCACCAACTGCAACCACCGGCGGCATCCAACAGGGGTCTCCCACCCCTTGCGGCACCAAGAGTGAGATGGCGGCGACGATGACGGCGGCTCCTCCCTCCAATGCAAACAATGGCTGCCGGCGGCTCTGTTTTTTTTTTTTCTCGACTCAAAATAATAGTGACGGTAGTTTTTTTTTCATGAACAGTCGTATATATATATATGATATATATATATATATATATATATATTATATATATATTATAATATATATATATTGTACAACCCGTATTCGCCCCGGTATAGTTTTAAGCTTTTGGGAGATTTTGCACTCTCGGTGGCCAATTTTGGCTCTAGCTCAGAAACATACTAGTAGGGGGAGGAAAAATCTACCTCCCCCCAGTGGCCCTCTTTTGGGGGCGGGTGCGGCAAGTTGGCTAACACCAGCCCCCATCCCGATAGGTGCCTGGCGGCCTGGTGGGGCGAGACCGGCCGGGGGCCGGGGTCTCGCCCCTGCTCCTTCTAGCCTGGCGGCCTGGTGGGGCGAGACCGGCCGGGGGCCGGGGTCTCGCCCCTGCTCCTTCTAGCCTGGCGGCCTGGTGGGGCGAGACCGGCCGGGGGCCGGGTCTCGCCCCTGCTCCCTCTAGCCTGGCGGCCTGGTGGGGCGAGACCGGCCGGGGGCCGGGGTCTCGCCCCTGCTCCTTCTAGCCTGGCGGCCTGGTGGGGGCGAGACCGGCCGGGGGCCGGGGTCTCGCCCCTGCTCCTTCTAGCCTGGCGGCCTGGTGGGGCGGAGACCGGCCGGGGGCCGGGGGTCTCGCCCCTGCTCCTAGCCTGGCGGCCTGGTGGGGCGAGACCGGCCGGGGGCCGGGGTCTCGCCCCTGCTCCTTCTAGCCTGTCGGCCTGGTGGGGCGAGACCGGCCGGGGGCCGGGGTCTCGCCCCTGCTCCTTCTAGCCTGGCGGCCTGGTGGGGCGAGACCGGCCGGGGGCCGGGGTCTCGCCCCTGCTCCTTCTAGCCTGGCGGCCTGGTGGGGCGAGACCGGCTGGGGGCCGGGGTCTCGCCCCTGCCCCTTCTAGCCTGGCGGCCTGGTGGGGCGGACGAGACCGGCCGGGGGCCCGGGGTCTCGCCCCTGCTCCTTCTAGCCTGGCGGCCTGGTGGGGCGAGACCGGCCGGGGGCCGGGGTCTCGCCCCTGCCCCTTCTAGCTTGGCAGCCTGGCGGGGCGAGACCGGTCAGAGGCCGCGGTCTCGCCCTTGCCCCCCCTGCAGTTTTACCTTCTTGCCCTCGGGGGGAATTCCCTCTTTACCCCCCGGCGTGGCTGTTTTCTATTGGCCCGAGGTTTTTTGGGTGTAAGGGTATTTCGGTCTTTTACCCCCAGGACTTGGAAAAACTATAAATAGACCCCCTTGGGTGCCTTGGAGAGGATCCTTTTCTTAGCTTCCTCCTCCCTTAGCTTCTTCTTGGTAGAGTAGAGAGAGCTCTCCAAGGCGCCCAGCCTAGCCCTTTGGTAAGGGAGGGGAAGAGCTCAGGTAGCCTTCCGGGTGTGAGGTGGGACCTCCGTGCTAGAGCCGAGGGTCTGTTCATAGTCTCCTAAGTCTCCGGTCCGTGACGTTCTCTCAAGTGTAGTAGGTGTGAGGTCACCCCTTTCAGGGACCCCGAACTCCACAGAGGTCAATTTTGGCTTCAACACTTTGGTGCGGTGAGCGTGGAGAGTGACCAGCACAGAAGATCTCAGGAGAGTGTCATGACGGGAGGTCAGAGAGGTAGTGATGATCTCGGCGAGCTCCCTAGCTCAGGACCCTTTGTGGGGAGGCAAGAGTTCATGGCCTCCATCCAGGGTATCATGGAGATGCTGCGAAGCATTGCTCCCCAGGGTGGCAGCTCCACCCCGACCACCCAGGAGCTAGCTCCCCCCCTCGACGAGTCGACTCCCAGGGGTCTAGGCGAGATGACCCCAGCGGGGGGAGAAGGAAGCGCACCAGGAAGAAGGCCCGGGAAGGAGAGGATGGGAGATGGGGTCGAGCGAGACCTCACTGGCCGGGAGTTGTTCTCTAGCCCGGCGAGTGTCAACCTCTCAGGCGAGCAGGTTGCGCGAGTGGAGGTGGCGAGACCACCCCTTAGGGGGTCACCTTTTAGCGAGCTGATCATCTCAGCACTCGTTCCCGAGGGATTCAGAGAGCCAGACATGGCTTACTATACTGGGAAGGATGACCCCGTTCAGCACCTGCAGTGGTTCGAGGACGCCGTCTCCATCAGGCCGATGACGGATGCCTTCAAGTGTCGCCTCTTTGCGATCACGTTGAAGGAGAAGGCAAGGGACTGGTTCCATCAACTCCCTCCAAGGTCAATCTATGGGTTCGAGGACTTGAGCCGGAGCTTCCAGCTTCGCTTCTCCACCTCCAAGAAGCGGAAGAGGAGTCCTGAGTCCATCTTCCTGATAAGGCAAGGGGCCGAGGAGTCGCTGGTCCGTTACGTTGACAGGTTCCAAGAGGAGATCCTGGAGGTCCAGGAGATGCCAGGGTATGCTCTCCAGATGGCCTTCACCGTTGGGCTGAAGGAGGGCTTCTTCAAGATGAGCTTGACTCGGAAGGCCCCCCTTTCCTTCGAGGAGCTGATGGAAAGGGCGGCTGAGGAGATTGCCATGGAGGCAGCCAACCCTACATTTGTCAAAAAGTTGGCAAAGCTGACAGAGACGGAGGCAAAGGAGCAAGGTGGCTCGAGGCCTCAGGAGGGGAGAAGGAGAGAGGAGCGGAGAGCTCAGGAGGGTCCGGAACCAGGTTGGAGGCAGCAAGGAGGACCCGCTCAGGGCCCGGGAAGAGGTTACGCCCATGATGGGGGAAACTTCCATGGGGGCCAAGGGAGGTTCAACTTCCAGAGGCAAGCCCCTAGGCAGCTCCTACCCCCACCACAGCAAGCGATGGAGATTTGTCGAAGGGAGAGGAGGAACCGCCAGGGAAGGAGAAGGGTCAGGGTAGAGTTACCCTACTGTGACTTCCATCAGGTGGAGGGGCACGCCACGGCTACCTGCCCCGAGTTCCTGGAGGTGAGGGGGGCGAGAGTCCCTGCCCAGCCACAGCCACCGGTGCGGGTTGAAGAGGTTCTGCCCAGAGAAGGAGGGGATGATGTTTGTGAGGACCGGGTCGATGTCGGACCCCGAGGCGGTATAGCGGTGATCCATGGTGGAGTGGGGATCGAGGCCACTCGGAAGGCAAGCCTCCATATCATGTATCGAAGGAGCGTCGCCTCAACCTCCCAGACGCCGCCCCAGGAGGAGAAGGTCACATTCTCGGTGAAGGACCTGCCGGATCATGAGGATCCGTTTTGCGATGCGCTGGTCATCCAGACGGCCATCGAGGGCTACAGCGTCTCCCGAATCTTGGTTGACAACGGCAGCTCCGTCAACGTCGTTTTCAGGAAGGCATTTGAGGAGATGAAGGTAGAGCCAAGGAGGGTGTTGGCCTCGAACGGACCCCTGTTCGGATTCTCAGGAGAAAGGAAGGAGGTCGAAGGTGGAGTAGGACTCCAAGTAAAGTTGGGAGGGGTCTCAAGGAACTGCCGGTTCGTCATTGTGGACGCTCCAAGCAGTTATAACGCCATCTTCGGAAAGCCCCTCATCAGCGCCTTCCGTTGCGTGCCATCTTCCTTCCACCAATGCATCAAGTTCAGCTCCGGAGGGATCCAGGTCAGAGTCAAGGGAGACTCCAGGATGGCACGACAGTGTTATGTCACGGCCGTCAACACCATCTCTTGGTTGGCCAAGGCAGAGGAGATGGAGAAGATCATGGAGAGCCTAAGCAGGATGGAAATGTCCGGTGAGCAGGAAGCGGATGGCGACCACCAGGCCCAGACCCCCTGAAGAAGCCTCGTCCCGGTAGAGTCCTGTATTTTTCTTATGTTGTATTGAGTCCAGCCCCCGACCAGCTGAGTCGGGGGGGTCATGTAACCCATCTTTTTCCCCATTTGAGGATGTAAGATTTGCTAAGGACTGATTGAGATGCTTAGTTCTTTTGCTCCGAGACGGTCCCGCTGCCCAGACTCTCACTAGCTGGGCAGGGCCGGTGGTACCTCTCGTTGATGCCCAGGTCTCACCTCGGGATGGATTCCGCTGCCAGGCTCCCACCTAGCTGGCAGGGCAGGTTGATATCTCGGAGGGTGGGTAGGTCTCACCTCGAGATGGATTCCGCTGCCAGGCTCTCACCTAGCTGGCAGGGCAGGTTGATCTCTCGGAGGGTGGGAAGGTCTCACCTCTGGATGGATTCCGCTGCCAAGCTCCCACCTAGCTGGCAGGGCAGGCTGATCTCTCGGAGGGTGGGTAGGTCTCACCTCGAGATGGATTCCGCTGCCAGGCTCTCACCTAGCTGGCAGGGCAGGTTGATCTCTCGGAGGGTGGGTAGGTCTCACCTCGAGATGGATTCCGCTGTCAGGCTCTCACCTAGCTGGCAGGGCAGGTTGATCTCTCGGAGGGTGGGAAGGTCTCACCTCGGGATGGATTCCGCTGCCAGGCTCCCACCTAGCTGGCAGGGCAGGTTGATCTCTCGGAGGGTGGGTAGGTCTCACCTCGAGATGGATTCCGCTGTCAGGCTCTCACCTAGCTGGCAGGGCAGGTTGATCTCTCGGAGGGTGGGAAGGTCTCACCTCGAGATGGATTCCGCTGCCAGGCTCTCACCTAGCTGGCAGGGCAGGTTGATCTCTCGGAGGGTGGGAAGGTCTCACCTCGAGATGGATTCCGCTGCCAGGGTCTCACCTAGCTGGCAGGGCAGGTTGATCTCTCGGAGGGTGGGAAGGTCTCACCTCGGGATGGATTCCGCTGCCAGGCTCCCACCTAGCTGGCAGGGCAGGTTGATCTCTCGGAGGGTGGGAAGGTCTCACCTCGAGATGGATTCCGCTGCCAGGCTCTCACCTAGCTGGCAGGGCAGGTTGATCTCTCGGAGGGTGGGAAGGTCTCACCTCGAGATGGATTCCGCTGCCAGGCTCTCACCTAGCTGGCAGGGCAGGTTGATCTCTCGGAGGGTGGGAAGGTCTCACCTCGGGATGGATTCCGCTGCCAGGCTCCCACCTAGCTGGCAGGGCAGGTTGATCTCTCGGAGGGTGGGTGGGTCTCACCTCGAGATGGATTCCGCTGCCAGGCTCTCACCTAGCTGGCAGGGCAGGTTGATCTCTCGGAGGGTGGGAAGGTCTCACCTCGAGATGGATTCCGCTGCCAGGCTCTCACCTAGCTGGCAGGGCAGGTTGATCTCTCGGAGGATGGGAAGGTCTCACCTCGGGATGGATTCCGCTGCCAGGCTCCCACCTAGCTGGCAGGGCAGGTTGATCTCTCGGAGGGTGGGTAGGTCTCACCTCGAGATGGATTCCGCTGCCAGGCTCTCACCTAGCTGGCAGGGCAGGTTGATCTCTCGGAGGGTGGGAAGGTCTCACCTCGAGATGGATTCCGCCGCCAGGCTCTCACCTAGCTGGCAGGGCAGGTTGATCTCTCGGAGGGTGGGTAGGTCTCACCTCGAGATGGATTCCGCTGTCAGGCTCTCACCTAGCTGGCAGGGCAGGTTGATCTCTCGGAGGGTGGGAAGGTCTCACCTCGGGATGGATTCCGCTGCCAGGCTCCCACCTAGCTGGCAGGGCAGGTTGATCTCTCGGAGGGTGGTAGGTCTCACCTCGAGATGGATTCCGCTGCCAGGCTCTCACCTAGCTGGCAGGGCAGGTTGATCTCTCGGAGGGTGGGAAGGTCTCACCTCGAGATGGATTCCGCTGCCAGGCTCTCACCTAGCTGGCAGGGCAGGTTGATCTCTCGGAGGGTGGGAAGGTCTCACCTCGGGATGGATTCCGCTGCCAGGCTCCCTCCTAGCTGGCAGGGCAGGTTGATCTCTCGGAGGGTGGGTAGGTCTCACCTCGAGATGGATTCCGCTGTCAGGCTCTCACCTAGCTGGCAGGGCAGCTTGATCTCTCGGAGGGTGGGAAGGTCTCACCTCGAGATGGATTCCGCTGCCAGGCTCTCCCTAGCTGGCAGGGCAGGTTGATCTCTCGGAGGGTGGGAAGGTCTCACCTCGGGATGGATTCCGCTGCCAGGCTCTCACCTAGCTGGCAGGGCAGGTTGATCTCTCGGAGGGTGGGAAGATCTCACCTCGGGATGGATTCCGCTGCCAGGCTCTCGCCTAGCTGGCAGGGCAGGTTGATCTCTCGAGGATGCCAAGTCCTTAGCTCCGAGATGGATTCCGTTGTCAGGCTCTCATCTAGCTGGCAGGGCAGGTTGATCTCTCGTGGAAGCCAAGTCCTTAGCTCCGAGGTGGATTCCACTGCCAGGCTCTCATCTAGCTGGCAGGGCAGGTTGATCTCTCGTGGAAGCCAAGTCCTTTGCTCCGAGATGGATTCCGCTGTCAGGCTCTCACCTAGCTGGCAGGGCAGGTTGATCTCTCGTGGAAGCCAAGTCCTTTGCTCCGAGATGGATTCCGCTGTCAGGCTCTCACCTAGCTGGCAGGGCTGGTTGATCTCTCGTGGAAACCAAGTTTGTTACCCAGAGAAGCTCTCGCCACCTAGGCTCCCATAGCTGGCGTGGCAGGTTGACTCCCTGGAGAGGCGTGCAAGGAAATTGCACTCGGCGAATACGTTGGTTGGACATTTCTTTCCGAGTTTGTGCCAACCTCGAAAAGAGCGGGGATTGTGTACAACCCCGTATTCGCCCCGTATAGTTTTAAGCTTTTGGGAGATTTTGCACTCTCGGTGGCCAATTTTGGCTCTAGCTCGGAAACATACTAGTAGGGGGAGGAAAAATCTACCTCCCCCCAGTGGCCCTCTTTTGGGGGCGGGTGCGGCAAGTTGGCTAACACCAGCCCCCGTCCCGATAGGTGCCTGGCGGCCTGGTGGGGCGAGACCGGCCGGGGGCCGGGTCTCGCCCCTGCTCCTTCTAGCCTGGCGGCCTGGTGGGGCGAGACCGGCCGGGGCCGGGGTCTCGCCCCTGATCCCTCTAGCCTGGCGGCCTGGTGGGGCGAGACCGGCCGGGGGCCGGGGTCTCGCCCCTGCTCTTTCTAGCCTGGCGGCCTGGTGGGGCGAGACCGGCCGGGGGCCGGGGTCTCGCCCCTGCTCCTTCTAGCCTGGCGGCCTGGTGGGGCGAGACCGGCCGGGGGCCGGGGTCTCGCCCCTGCTCCTAGCCTGGCGGCCTGGTGGGGCGAGACCGGCCGGGGGCCGGGGTCTCGCCCCTGCTCCTTCTAGCCTGGCGGCCTGGTGGGGCGAGACCGGCCGGGGGCCGGGGTCTCGCCCCTGCTCCTTCTAGCCTGGCGGCCTGGTGGGGCGAGACCGGCCGGGGGCCGGGGTCTCGCCCCTGCTCCTTCTAGCCTGGCGGCCTGGTGGGGCGAGACCGGCCGGGGGCCGGGGTCTCGCCCCTGCTCCTTCTAGCCTGGTGGCCTGGTGGGGCGAGACCGGCCGGGGGCCGGGGTCTCGCCCCTGCCCCTTCTAGCCTGGCGGCCTGGTGGGGCGAGACCGGCCGGGGGCCGGGGTCTCGCCCCTGCTCCTTCTAGCCTGGCGGCCTGGTGGGCCGAGACCGGCCGGGGGCCGGGGTCTCGCCCCTGCCCCTTCTAGCTTGGCGGCCTGGCGGGGCGAGACCGGTCAGAGGCCGCGGTCTCGCCCTTGCCCCCCTGCAGTTTTACCTTCTTGCCCTCGGGGGGAATTCCCTCTTTACCCCCCGGCGTGGCTGTTTTCTATTGGCCCGAGGTTTTTTGGGTGTAAGGGTATTTCGGTCTTTTTACCCCCAGGACTTGGAAAAACTATAAATAGACCCCCTTGGGTGCCTTGGAGAGGATCCTTTTCTTAGCTTCCTCCTCCCTTAGCTTCTTCTTGGTAGAGTAGAGAGAGCTCTCCAAGGCGCCCAGCCTAGCCCTTTGGTAAGGGAGGGGAAGAGCTCAGGTAGCCTTCCGGGTGTGAGGTGGGACCTCCGTGCTAGAGCCGAGGGTCTGTTCATAGTCTCCTAAGTCTCCGGTCCGTGACGTTCTCTCAAGTGTAGTAGGTGTGAGGTCACCCCTTTCAGGGACCCCGAACTCCACAGAGGTCAATTTTGGCTTCAACATATATATATATATATATATATATATATATATATATATATATATATATATATATATATATATATATATATATATATATCCCTTGCACAGATTTCATTCTATATATACTTGCATGTACATATATATATTATAATGGTGGCACCTTTAATTTTAGGCAAGAGAGAGCAGCTCTCTTTAAATTAATGTCATTAATAGGACTGAGTGTTTTCCTTGCATGACGTTTCCAAAATTCGGATCCGAACCAAAAATAACAGCCCGTGCCCCCACGTGGTTTTCGGTCCGGTTCAGGTGAACCGCAGTCCGCACTTCACAACCGAGTAAACCCTAAGCCCGGAGTATTTTTTGCGGGCTGCGACATTTCCTCCCGATTCCTGCCGGCTGCCATTCGCAGTAAACCCTAAGCTTGGATACCTAGGCGGCTCAGCCCCTGCTGCTGCTGCTCGATCCGCTGTGGCACTGTGCCTGTCTGGCTGTCTTTCAGGTAAATTTCTTCCCCAATATTTACCCGATGTTTTGTCTTTCAGTTAAATAGACAGGATTTCCTCCCATTACTGGGTGTTGCTCGTTAAATATTTACCCGATGTTTTGTCTTTCAGTTAAATCGATCCGCTGTAAAACTTCTTCTGTTTTGAACTGAACTTGTTGTTACATGTCCAACCATTACTTAATAATGAATATGTGATTTGAGTTTCTTCTTAAGATTGTCATTTTGACTTACTTAAATGGACATTATTTTTGACCGGAATTTTAATCTTGCATTCAGATTGACGAGAATATTCAGCATGACCGATTGTGCTTCTATAGTTTTATATTTTTCGGTTCTTTGTTTTAGTTTGAAAACCAGGCTATGTGCCTATGTCAGTAATGTGACCTTTGTGCTTTCTACTTTGTTATCATTAATCATTTTGGTCACCTTTTGTTCAAAAATTTGTCGTGAAATCTAGAACCTGTAACACATCTATGTAGTTTAGCAAAAATTCAAAAGTCTGGCCGACAGTCGTCATATGAAACAATCAAGTTCCAACAAGCACAGATATAAATGATATTTTTTTTTTCATATTTTAAGTGTCTTGTGCCACCACATTTCAATATTTCTGACTCCGTGACTGACCGTTATATGTGTACTTCAAGGGAATAGTATCTATTTGTTCATGAATTTCTGAAATACATTTAATGATTTAAATTTTTTTGATTAAAAAATAATATAAATTATAGAATTACTTATCCCTTCGGATCATCCTAAAAACAAATGAATACAGTACATTTCGTCTTGAGGATCTTGGAGGCTATTTATGATCCATAATAATTACTGGGACATATTGTCATTGATGGCCTTGGCCAGTGTGACGAGGTCAGAGAAGGCACTGTTCTCCTTGCTGATAGGCGACGCCACCGCCACCCCATCTTCGGTTACGAAGGCTTCGTCGCAAGCAGACGGAACGCTGAGAACGGTTGAGAGCACGACCACGGCGGCGGTTTAGTTTCCGCTGAGAACCGTTATATGTGTAACTTGAAGCAGCATTTCCAGAAACACCTGACTGGCGGATTTGATTTACAGAAAACTGCTGCTGCATGTTAGATTCCAGCGCCGCTAGCTTTTGAAGAAGATGAATGGGATGAAGGAGCAAGTATCTGACAAATCATTTCATTCTCAGATTCAGACGGGGCTTCAATTGAATTCAGCTTGAGGCAGCTGTTGAAATACACTTAGCCTTTGACCTTCCTCCCCATTTGAGCCGTACCCACCAGGATACCAGCAAGCAGATGGCCGCCACAACGAAAACGAGCTGAAAAGGCCCAACAGGGGTTACGAGAAACTTACCTGGACAACTACCAACCACCGCACGCCGGCGCCAAAGAGGGTCGACCCGCACAACACCGTTTCCAAGCTCCACACGCAACCAAGCTCTATTCCGGCGACGGTGCTAAGCTAGGGGCGGGGCTAGGTCGGGGCGACAGAAAGCATGGACTTGGCTGCACCTAGCAACAGCGAGAAAGAAAAAAAAATAGGTTTTTTTGGAAGTTTTATTTTAGTATTATGGGGTGTCCATAGCCATTATTGGTGTTTGCATAACACCGCTCTTTTTTTTAGTGCTCTTAAGTACAGATCAGTTTATGTACAAATCAAATTTAATTACAAAAGTATCATGTTAAATACAAATCAATTTTAGCTATGTTCAAACTATTCTTTTGTGTAGCAATATGATGCACCCCTCCTCTCTCCTCCCGGCGATCATCCGTTGCACATAGTTCGCCACATCATAACCTTTCCATCGCCACTGACGTGTTGTCAGAGAAAAGCACGGAGAATCGGAGCAGAAAAGACCGCTGAAGGAGGATGCGGGGGAGCGAGTAGGTGAGAGCTAGGACAAAATAGTGGAGGACGATGGATAGACAAAAAGGATGCCGGAGGAGGATGTGAGAGGAGAGGTACGTTCTTCTTCTTTTTATTTTCCGAACAAAATTATGTTAATTATCTTCGTCTTATATAAAACTCTCATTTATCATAACCAACTTCCTCGCTTGCAGGCGCTACTTCAGAAATCTCTTGTAAAATGGACTTCTTTCCCGGAGTGAGGAAGAAGTGAAAACCTCTTCGAATTTTTTCGTATTGTGCTGCCTGATCCGAGTGAGGGGTGACTAAAATCTCCTCTGTTGTTCGATTTCTTTCCACCTGTACCGAGAGGGAGGAGGAAAAAAAAACAAGTATTCCTTATGCTACTCTGTGCGGGAATAGGAGAGCTAGCCGCACCCCATGCATGGGGTACCGTTATCCGAAGAGCACCCACCGCCATCACCGCGGCCTCCGCCGTTATCGTTGCAGCCATCTCCGCGGCAACCGCCGCCATCACCGTCATCACCGCCGCCATCGCCGTCACCGTCGCCGCCATCGCCGTCATCGCCACCACCATCGCCGCCATCATCGCCGCCATTGCCGTCATCACCGCCATCATCGTTGCCGCCATCGCCGCGGCAACCGCCTCCATCACCGTTGGATCCGCTTTTCTTTTCATCAAAATTTGCAAATCTGTCCTCATCCACCTTGCTTTTGTCATAGACAGCCTCTAATTTACTGATTGGTTTGCACATAGCTTGTATCTAAAAAAATGGTTTGCACTTAAAAAATATTAGTTTGCACATAATATTGGTTTGCACGTAGTCAAAAGTGGTTTACACTTAAAATTACTTTTTTTTTCTCCTTTCGTCTTTTGAAAATGCTACCGTTCATAATATTGTGTTTGTTTTCTCTATCAGTCGAAAATACAACTCATTCAAAAGATGTAATTATGTCATTTTAGATAGTCCTCCATTTCTAAAATCAACACAAAATTATGTATGATGGTATTTTTAAAAACAGAAAAGAGAAAAAGACCTCTCAAACAAAGTAATTGTTTTATGGAAAGAATTGAGTAATGCTTTTATGAGGATTTATTGTAGTAGCCAAAAAGTTGAACACTCCAGTTACCCTCGTAAGCATTGCATAGTACAGCTTTATCGTCCTCACGACTTTGGAGATCGAATTGCTAGGATTAGTTTCACGTGATTTTAGATATTCAGTTCAGAAGGGGCCTTTAATTTTCAGGAAAACAACTTTATAAATGTACAACTTTGGGCTCGCGAGAGGTGTCTCAATGAACGAGAAGGGAAGGCTGTCGAGATGAACTTGACAGGCGAGTAAAACCAAGAGGCCCACTTGCAGAAGGAGAGATGTGGGATTCTCTGAAGTAGGCGAGACGCCCAAGGGGGCGAGATTATTCTAGGAGGCGAGATGGCCTACAGGGCGAGAGGCCGGCGAGACGGACAGGGCGGTCGTCTCGCCCGTCAGCCTTTTCCCCACTTGCCACATGGGAGAAGTGATGTCTTTACCTTTTTACCCTCAAGGGGGATTTTACCTTTTTGTCCCAGGTAATTTTACACTTCTACACATGTAGGTCTGCATATAGCCCTCCAGAACAGCGGAGTTTGGCTGTTTGCAGACCCAACCCAGGTGTTTTGGTCATTTCAGGTTAGTTCAGAAGTGATATTTGCAGATCAGATTCAGAGGCCTATAAATAGACCGGTAAGGTGCTTGAGAGGGTTGTTGAACATTTTCACGGTCTTCCTCATAGGCACCTAGCTCAGCATTGGCTAGGGAGGGGAAGATCTTCGGTTCTTCCGGGAAAGAGGTGGGACCTCCAAGTTGAGACACCTCGGTCTGTTTCCAGGTCTCCAACTCACGTCGGGAGGGTAGTTCAAGAAGAGTACGTGTGGGCTGCATCCTCAGCTTCAAATTTTAGGAGGGACCAGAAAGCTTGTTCCAACATTTTTTGACGCGGTGAGCGTGGAGCGTAGCCCTCAGAGAAGAACCTTGAGCAACCACATGGCGGGAGGTCACAGAGAAGGAGAAGGAGAAGGAGAGGGGTCGAATAACCCAGGAGGATTTGCGGGCATAGGGGAATCAACAAAGTTTTCCTGTAAAAGCGTGATCAACAAGCGGGACGAAAGAAGAAGAGAGGGAAGAAGGAGAAATTACTCGTCTCTCCCCGGGAGATACAGGAAGATTATCTGTTGTCAAAGAGGCGGAGGAGGTCGCGCCAGCCGAGAGGGGAGTGCATACGACCTTCATCTTCTTCAGGCGAGAGGATGGAGGAGCTGAGGGAGGAGTACGCCCCAGATCCGGGAACAGGGCAGCCATGTTGGCTTTATTTCGCTTTTGCACCATCGCGAGGCGCTCACGAAAACTCTGGCCGTGAGACATGCTGAAGGTCGAGGAAATGAAAGAATGCAAAAAGGGGCACCCTAAAAAAAGCTGGGATCATATATTTATAGGCCCCATGGGGGGAGGGGGGCACCAAAGATTCTCATAAGCGAATCCCAGCGTCGCGAGCCTCGGGTGGACTTATCTTTCCGAGATTAGGGCAACCTCGAAAAGAGCGGGGATTGTGTACAACCTTGGGCTCGCGAGAGGTGGCTCAATGAGCGAGAAGGGAAGGCTGCCGAGATGAACTTGACAGGCGAGTAAAACCAGGAGGCCCACCTGCAGAAGGCAGGATGTGGGATTCTCTGAAGTAGGCGAGACACCCTAGGGGGCGAGATTATTCTAGGAGGCGAGATGGCCTACAGGGCGAGAGGCCGGCGAGACGGACAGGGCGGTCGTCTCGCCCGTCAGCCTTTTCCCCACTCGCCACATGGGAGAAGGGATGTCTTTACCTTTTTACCCTCAAGGGGGATTTTACCTTTTTGCCCCAGATAATTTTACACTTCTACCCCTGGAGGCCTGCGTATAGCCCTTCAGAACAGTGGAGTTTGTCTGTTGGCAGACCCAGTACAGGGTGTTTTGGTCATTTCAGATTAGTTCAGAAGTGATATTTGCATATCAGATTCAGAGGCCTATAAATAGACCGATAAGGTGCCTGAGAGGGTTGTTGAACCTTTTCACGGTCTTCCTCACAGGCACCTAGCTCAGCATTGGCTAGGGAGGGGAAGATCTTCGGTTCTTCCGGGAAAGAGGTGGGACCTCTGAGCTGAGACCCCTCGGTCTGTTTCCAGGTCTCCGACACACGTCGGGAGGGTAGTTTAAGAAGAGTACGTGTGGGCTGCATCCTCAGCTTCGAACTTTAGGAGGGACCAGAAAGCTGGTTCCAACAATAAATATATCTATAAAACTTGTATGGGTTTCCCTAAAAATCAAAATGGCCAGATTGGACCAACAAGAAAGCGACCATAATCGGCTCGGCATAGACAATTTCAACGGGACAATATTCGCGCAAATTCGAGCTCGCTTGACTCCCCAAACAGGCGTCAAAAGCTTCCGAGGGGCTCCAAACCTAAGATCGGCACGGGCCATTCCCAAGCTCTCAGTCGTGAAAGGGGCGTCGGGGTTCGACACTGCCACTAATTTTCATGGTCGTTTGACCTCCGGAAAGCTTTTGGAGGGGTTCCCCAAGCCACTCGTGACTATGGGCTCCACCTTTTCTCCTTTCTCCTCCACAATCACTTCCAAATAATTGTTAATGGTGGCAGCTTTTTGAAACTTTCGGTGCTCATAACTTCTTAACCACTCTTATGGGGTTCCCCCTGAATTTTCTAAGTCAAACCGGCAAGCCTCGGACCAAGTACGTGCAAGCCCGACCGGATCGATTACGTACAGCAAAATCACAAGCCCTGGAAGTCCCCAAAGGAAGAACCAAGCGCACGCTACATTTCTCGGCCGCCTCCTAGCACCTTGCGGGCCACCCAAACTTCTCGGGGGAAGGGTGTGATGTAAAATCCCCCCTCCCGATAATTGGGCATGATCGAGGGAAGATTTTATCCCCAGAACCCACGCCTTATGATGGTACCAACATACGGGTTAATAGTCAGTACAAGACGTCGATCCTGCTAGCAAGTACGATTATACACAAGGACAACGAGAAAAGAAGTAAAGAAAACAATGTTCACAAATCATAGCATATATATATCAAAAGAGATGATAGTTCACAATGAGATAAACATGAAAGAGTAAGAGTTTATGTCTAGTACATGTCCAAATGAAAATAAAGTACATTCTCTCTCACTCTACAATATCTATGTAGAAGCTAAGTGATGGTATCATCAACCTGAAGAGGAGTAGTTGTGGTAGTAGTAGTGTGTGACAACTGCTGCTCATGTCTTGCCACCTCGTATTGCTGGTCCTCCAGGTCATACAACTACTGCGGTTCCACACACTCCTAAAATGATATGGTACACCAACCATTCGTCAAAAAGACTAAGTCGATTCATCCTCGTCGCAACTCCGTGACTCCTAGCCACCATACAGGAGGAAGAAAGAGGAGGAAACAAAGCAGTATATAAAAGCAGGTGACATGACTCTAACTAGCAGTATATATATAACTCTATGCTAGTAGTAAACATGTAAGAAGTAAGCATTAAGATGTAATAAGTAAGTAGTAAGAAATAGTAAGAAGCGGTAAGTAAAGAAATCAGTAAGAAATAGTAAGTAAAGTGCGGCACAGGTAAAGTAAGTAAAGTAAAGTAAACGACTACCATCATAGAAGAGCGTCTTAACTTATATGAATGCTCATACAAACTTATAAATTAAGATTTCCAGAATTAGTACTCATCATATAAAAGAGTTCATACTAATTTATATGATGAAGATATATGAGAAATGAGGGTTATGATATGCAATGCAATGTTTATATTATGTAGCATAAAAGTGCAAATCACACCCACTAATCAAATCTATGTGGACTGTCCTTTTGTTCCCACTTTTTGGAGGTATCTAAATCTCGGGCACCTCCGTTGTGGTCAAACAGTGGCTGTCGAGCAGACACCTCTCCACTCATAGGCGTGTATACACACCAGTCCTAAACCCTAGGTGCTTTATACCCATATCTGGTGTACTCTCGAGTCTTTGCGTATTATTGTTGGGGTATCACAGTCTTTGGGTTGAGTGATGGGCTTTTGGTAAACATAATAAGAGACCGGGATAAGATGTTCCACTTGGCCGCATCGACTTGCCAAGTCAACTTACTCTCGTCGGTGTGACGATTAAGGCAGTAACGAAGGCCTACCACATCATATGCACATGCAATGTGTTACCACAACCAACGAGAGTATGACTAAGGTAGTAACGAAGGCCTACATTAACTACTCTTGTCTTATATTTTGTTAGACATAATGACTTAAGATGGATCTTGGACTTTCTCAGGTATATCCGGTGAAGAGCTCGCAATAGTACTAGAAAATACGATGGTCTGAAGCTCAAATCTTCCTTTCTCAAGATATTTAATTTTATTGGTGGCTACCCTTCTCATAACCCTCTCTCCATGTTACTCTTAAACTATCCTAAGATGGTTTTATGATTCTTGTATGGGAGAGATAATCTAACGTCAGACTCCAAATCTAGCTACTCCCCATAGTGTCAATGTACACTAACACTCATCACCTCTTGGTGTCTACTATGGCACCTCAACCAACATTGTACCATGGTCTTAATAATACTCCAAACTATATTCAGTTTTCAAATAATATAACTATTCTAGGCATTTATCCATCAATTTACTATATGCAAACCATATGAACTATATTGAGTGTTAGGATGGAAACATTCAAAGTACTTGGACAATGACCTTAAAATTATTTCTAAAGGCCTATCAAGTCACAAATGAGATATATCTAGAGTTTCATATTCCCCCTAAATTAATTTGCCAAAAATAAAATTTCATTAAGTGTCACTAGTGATTTTGAACATGAAGTATCACTTCCAGATATCCAACCAGTACAATTAGATTATACTAAGTTCATATTGATGAAAAATAAGGTTGGACAAAGTGTCATAAATTTTTAGTGACAATTAATAATTAATTCACATTTTTCAATATTTGATCCACTAGTTCACTTTTCAAAGGAAGTAATTAAAATACTTGTTAAATAAATCCAATTAAATTTCCAGAGGTTAGAAGAGCTAATTTAACATTGTTTCAGAGATTTATATTTTTTTTAATTATTTTGACCATAAATATGTTAAAAATACAAAAAGAGGCATATTGGTAATTATTGAAGTAACCCTAAGTTTCTTTCAACAAAAAATTCTAAATAAATTCCCATGGGTGATTTATGACAGAATATTACTAGTGAAAGAAATTCACAATTTTTCTAAATCAACTTGTTAATTTTATTTCATTAATACATAAATATGGCATAATGTAATTAATTTTTTTTCATGGAATTTTATCTTTAAAAGTCCTAGAATTTTCAAAAATGATGTATTTACACTAAATATGTGCATGTATAAAATTCCACTGAGATTGACCAATCCAATCATGCTAAACTTGTAAAGTTTCCCTTTTTGACTAAATGCACACCACAGACCATAAACCATAGTCTCATGCATGTGGAATGCACCCACATGCAAAGCCCCAAATGACATAAAATTTTGGCTAGGGTCTTAAAATGACAAGTTTAACGGGTCACCAAAATTTGGTGTCATTTTGAGGTCATTTGCACGTGTATTTAATTAATACATGAAAAATTAAATTATTTTTAAAACTATTGAAAAATATGCCCCAAAAATTATGATTTTTGAGTTGTGGTTGATACTAGGGTACAATCATGCATGGAAAAAAATTCATATCAATTCAAGTCACCATGTGAAAGATATTTACATTTCAATTTTTGTACTTCATAAGGACTAGTCTCAGTAAAACAACCCTCCAGAGGTCTGTATGTCTCCAAAAGAGTTGATTTAAATTTATACTGAAACTAGACATTAATAAAGCAATATTTATAGTTATTTTATTATAGATTTTATTTAATAAATAGTAATACTCTATTTAGTTTATATGAATATTGTTATTAATTACTTTCTTTTCTTATTCCAGGTTAATCTGGGCTGCAAATAACAATTTGGAGCTTGCAGGACTAATTAGGAGAAAAAGCTGAGCAATGGTGGAAAAATAAAATTTACACGCCCCAGCCACGGGCGTGACCAACCGGTCATGGGCGTGACCCATCCAGTAGTTCCAGAGGTTGTGCCACGTCAATTAAAGTTACACGCCCTCCATGTCACGGGCGCGTGACTCATAGGCGTGACATCCAGCTCAAGTGTGCTGCTTATTTAAGAGGCCAGTTTCAGATCCAGGATGTTTCAAGCTTACACGCCCTAGGTCACGGGCGTGACCTAGGGGCGTGACCTCTTTAACAAATGGCAGATTAACTCCCTCCGTTTCTCCTTCCCGCCGTTTCCAGTAACAGTAAAGACACTCCCATGGTTACGGGCGTGACCTTGGGGCGTGACCCACAAAATGACAATTTTCCAGGTTTTTCTCCCAACATTCCCAGGCTTTCAATAGGGCGGTTCCGTACCTATCACGCCCCCTAGTCACGGGTGTGACCCAGGGGCGCGACTCTCCAAAAAAATTGCTATAAATTTCAAATAGAGCCGGGAGCTTAGGGATCATCTAGGAGCATCTAGGAATCATCTAGGAGTGATCTAAGACTAGAGTCAACCAGGAGTAGATTTTTAGCTTAGTTTCGAGTTTTCTTGCTTTTCTTTTATGTATTTTCAATTTCATCTTGTAGTTTTGCCTTCGTAATTTTAATCCAAGCACTTTTACTTTCCTATCATGTCTCTTTTTTATGTAGCTTTTACATCATGTTAAGTAGCTTATCTTCAATTAACACTTGATCATGATGAACTTGAGAGTAAAGAAAATTTCTTTTATTTGTCAAGCTCTACTTTTCACTTTGATTTATCTTTGATTTCAATTGCGTTGAATTCATATTTCATGTTGAAGGATGGTAAAAGCTATACCACCAGAGGGGATAGATCTATTTAACTCTAGAGGGGGTGGGCGGGGGGGGGGGGGGGGGGGGGTGAATAGAGTATTTCAAAAACTTAATTGGTTTTTATAGCAGAATTAAAATAGTGATAAATATATCTTAAGAGAGTGTAGGAAAGAAAAACTAACTAACACAATACACAATAAGAAAACAGAAAGCAATCCAAACGACACAAGAAATTTATAGTGGTTCTCCTAAACTTGGGTTCATCCAATCTTCTACCACCCTGGTAGGAATCCACTTCAGATTTTTGATCAGTTTCCCTGTCACCAACAAGTTTTTACTCAGGTGCCCTGTCACCACAAGATCTATTTGAAGGGAGATCTCACAACCCTTTAGGATTTTGATCAGGTGCCCAAAAACCAAGCTAAGTATTTTGAAGGGAGTTAAAACCCTATGTACAGTGGGGTGAAAAGAATGTGGTATTGTCTTCTCATTCTCAAAGCAACTGAGAAGACTTTAGTGCATTTGATCTTGTCAAAGCTCCCCCTAAGATGATTATTGTTCAGGAATTTTGCTGGAAGCTTTGCAGGGTGTAGGCCTTCAATCTTTTGAAGATCTTCAGAATCTTTTGGACTGATATTGAATAGTTGTCCCTTAAAAAGCTCTGAAGCTGATGATGAAGTGCTCTGTGAGATTCTCAGTAAGACTTTTATCAGCTGTTGTGTCTCTGTGTAATCTCTATGTCTATTCTTTTCCTTATTCTTTTTTGTTCTTCTGGAAAATAGTCCTTTTTATCTTCCTGTAGAATTCTATCTCTGAATTTGAATTCTTCTCCATGATTAATTGCTGAAATCTTAGAACTTGGACAAACGGCTAGAAGGGCAATAAATTGATTCCTTAACTATCCCAGTTATTAAGCCGAATATTAACTCTGTGAAATTCAGTAATTAATGTTGCCAATGAATGACTATATTCATAAGAATATATGCAATTAATTACTCAGAGCAATATAGGCAATAATATATTATATAAGCCTTGGTCAATCCAGAAATTTACTGCAGAGAAGTGGAATAAGGAACTGACAGAAATCATCGAGCTTTGAACAGATTTCGTCGACCTGAACTCCAAGTTTGTCGAGCTGAGAAATCATCTTCGTCGAGCTGAGATCAGAGAAAGTTGATCTGGGAAAAAATGAACTGTCATAGCTGGGCTCTAAGTTCGTCGACCAGAGATAGAAGTTCGTCGAGCTGAGAACTTGAGAGAAGAGAGAAGAACATCGACCTGAGGTCTAAGTTCGTTGAGCTCAACTCAGAGTAGGGACTCTGAGTTCATCAATCTACGATCGACGATCGTCGAGCTGAGTTCGAAGAACTTCGAACTGATTCTCTGAACTCTTAAAAACTGCCATTCTTCTAAGTCTGGAACTCTGATTCCTTCAGAGGACTGGATCAAAGATTGACTAACCTAGTCAGACTAACCTCTACCTTAGAACAAATAAAATGACCCTAGGCTATACATGAAGGGTCAATAACCTAATAATGAACCTAGCCCAAATCCAAACTAGGGATCCAACAATCTCCCCCTATTTGAGTGAGATCATTATATACAATACATTAAAACAATAAAATACAATCACAAAGCATAACAACAAATATCTAGCATAAGGAAAAGTCTAGCAGATATATAAACATCAAGTGCTTTGTGACAGATTAATCAAAACAAATAGTTCAGAGGGAAAATCAGAAAACTAATTAGACTTCTTAGACTTTTCTTCCTCTGATGCCTGCCTGAAAATGATTTCTCTATTGGGATTTGCTTCTTCTCTTTTAGACATAGTCATATCAGCTGCTCCAATGATGTTGCCAGAAGTTGTTCTTGGAATAACTGCCTCTGGATGTAAGCTCATATAAGCATCAACATTGAAAAAGTGTTTAGCTTTGTCATGCCTTTTTAATTCCTCTCTTCTATAAGAAGACATTATAGTATATTGAGAAACATCTTTGCCTTATACTTTAGCTTTATTTATCTGAGAGAGTACAACTAGCTCTTGGAATCTAGCCATTCTAGAAATGATTTCCTGTTCTGGATCAACAAAAGGAACTGGTGGAGAGTAAGGTCTTTCAAGAGATGCTCTATCAGATTGATCAACTTCAGATACTTTCTATTGCTACTATGCTTCTGGTATTATTATTGCTGCCTGCTGCTGCTTGAAGAGTGTTGCTGCTGTCTGCTACTGGAGGATTTCGACTGAAGGGAAGATGTAGCTTTTTGAACCTTAGAAATACTTCCAGAGGATCCTGCTGTAGGAGGAGGAGGAGGACCTCTCCTGAATTTAAGAGGTGGAGAGTACCTCCTGCTCTTCTTCCTGGCTTTTTGTTCATTATTAGAATACCTCATCCAATTTGGAGTATCTGGAGTGAGTGTAATATTATGCAGGATGTAGTATGGAATATCAACAAAAGGGTTTTGCTTAGGAATAGCTGTTGGAGGAGCAGATTTAGTAGGAGCCTTCCTTTTCTTTGAACTTCTATTATCAGAGTCATCTGACTCATTATCAACATCATCATATTAAGAAGAATGTTCAGGATTGTCACAAAGATCATCTAGTTACTTTAGCAAATCAGCAAAGATTCCATGAATCTGTGGCTGTGCTAAGCTTGTAGGCTCTATAGAGATATCTGCAGCAGTCTGAATATTTCCTTCTTATTCTTCCATGTTAACAAACAGAATGTCATCCAGATCTGGCATAGGAGATTCACAACAGCTAAAGTTTGGTGGAGAGAATGCTTTGTGCTCAGAAACTGGCTCAGCAATATCTTCAACAACAAAACTTGCCTTTAGTTGTTCTACAACTTCAGGACTTATAGGAGCGGTATAAACTACAATAGCTTTAGAATACTGTACATCAAAACTTGGTAGAATATTTCTGTAAGCAAAATTGAAAGAATTTAGTAAAGAATCTAGATTAACTGTGAGATTTATAATGAAATCACCAGCAGTGATTATTGCTGCAGCTGTGTCAGCCAGGTCAGTATCAATATCAATTAAATCTATTATTTCTGTTGGAGGGGCTGCATCTGCTAAATCATCAATCATGTCATAATTTGCTGCTGTTGCTACTACTATAGGAGGAGGAACTAGAGCTTCTTCATAGAACATCTCCCCCTGGCTGTGTTCAGAGGGTCCTGAAACCAGTCCTCTAGAAGAAGGAACAGAAGAGAGAGTAGCAAGTCTGAAAGAGAGAGATGACAGAAGCAGAGAGAGGAGCAATAACATTTGCTATAAGTTGCTCAAGAGTTGGTGAGATTAAAGCAAGAAGAGCTTTTGTTATATCAGAGAAATTGAGGTAGAGGGGTTCAGGAGCAGAGGTGGTGTAAGGGGTGTGTTATCTGAAGTTATTAGTTGTCTTACCTAAATCACCTAGAGGGGGGTGAATAGGTGAGTTTTGCATCTTTTGCGGAACAGTCAAAAAACTTTAAAGAAGACACGACAAGATCAGATCTGAAAATCCTTGACTCACATGATCAAAGAGAAGATGAAGAGGTTAAAGAACAATCTTGATCTGCAAGTCGACTGATCTGAATCTTCTTGAACCAAAGCCCTAGGTGATTTGCACGATGAGCGACAACGTCTACTTCCGTTTAGGAAAGAGAAAATTGATTCAGAATTCTTAAAATATTTCTTTTACGCGCTTGTTAGGGTTAGTCGTAATGACAAGACCTTATAAAAGATCTCCCTAACGGTCATAATTATCATTAATGACGGCCATGTGGACCAATCATGTCAAATCATTTGAAAATCCCGTCTGTTAGGACTTAGCAAAATTTTCTGGAAAAAAGACAGAATTACTCGAGTGAAATAAGAACTACTCGAGCACTAAGATAGGGTCTCGGGAAGACAATATTAGAGTACTCGCGAAGAAGCTCTTCAGGAAAATTCATAACAGAATTATAATCACTCGAGTGGAATGAGGGTTACTCGAGTGCAAGAGATGTTACTCGAGAGATGGAGGTGAACTTCTCGAGAAGAAGACTTAGAGAAAATTCAGGGAGATAAAACTGATTACTCGAGTACTGGATCTAGACTTCTCGAGAAGTAGACAGACTTCTCGAGTACAGGAACTACACTACTCGAGTGGAGTAAATACTACTCGAGAACTTTCCTTTTGTAACTCGAGTCAAAGAGCTCATCTACGCGAGTGGTGAACTTGACTACTCGAGTATAATACTTAGAATATTTCTGAGAGCGAAAATTTGTCAACTCGAGAAAAAGAAGAAGTCTACTCGAGTAATGGACTTGGCCTCTCGAGAATAGATTCAAGTTTCTTGAGAACCATTTTCTTTACTCGAAATCCAAACTAGACCTACTAGAGTTCAACTAAAGGTTCTACTCGAGTACTATGATTCTACTCGAGTGAAACACTTAGAAAAATTTTGTTAAGAGGATTTTCCTTTCTTCAATGGAATCAACAACATGTCTTTCTCCAACAAACCAAGTTCTTGAAAAATGAAGTGTATCCCAATAGAGAGACTACTCATGAGTCAACACCATGGATCACATAGTGAGAGATTACATTGTATGATCCTGTGTTTGGTGACCCATTGTAGACTGACATTGGTCTACACTTGGCAATTTAGTCTTGCGAACACATAACTCAAACAATACATCAAATACAACTTAATTCAACTTAGTTCAATGGTGACTTCATACAAATCTAGGTTACTGTGGATACAATACCCAACAATATCCTCCTATTTGTAGAAGACAGAACCCTCTACACTAAGGTGAATTATATAAACAAATAAAGAACTAGATGTAAAAGAGAGAAAACAAAGTAACATGCACAGATATTGAAAACAAAGAGTAGAAAATTAAAATTAAGGATTTATATAAGTAAAATTGTCCAAAAATTCATTTCTACACAATTCCAATCAACACTCTTATAACTGTTTTCATTCTTAGGCTTGATGTTGCTGTTGTGGTTATTGTCTATCCTTCTTTTCTTGTTGCCTTCTCTGATAGCTGTATGACTTTGGGTAGTATTTGGGAGGTTTTGGAGGTGCAGCAGGATTATTCCTTCCATATTCTCGATCATAGAGTCTTCTTTTGGTCATAAACTTCTCATACAAGTCCCACTCTTGGGAGCTATAATGATCATGTCTATTCTCATTAAAATCCAAAACTAACTTGAGTGTATCAAGTATTAGTCACTTTGAGGTAGAACTTCAAATCTCTACAAATTCAGGAGCTTTCCTTTTCTCTGCCTCTGGAATTGGAATGGATCAGCTGGCAGAAGCTCCATCACCATACCTTCTTTTCTTTGGAATATGAATCTCAGGACGAGCTTGAAGAAATATATCAGCTGGATTTGATTCCCAAACTTGAGAATAAGTTTCTGGAGGAGGAGCTTCAGAGCCTTCAGGTCTTTGAGAAAAGATAGGCTGAGGAACTGAAGCTGTATCTAGAGGAGCCAGGAGATTCAGATGATGGGGAATTATATTTGGATCTACTTGAAAGTTAGGGAAGATCTGGTTATGCATCCACATAACTGTATCATAGGTGTGAAATTTTACACTGTGGATCTGATTCTGCACATCATCATGAATTTCCTTTAGCTTTTCTTCCCAGAGAGTTTTCTTGGCAGCATCTAAGGTTTCTAGATATTCTTTGACTAATGTCTCCGCCTTTTTGACTTCTACAGTGAGTTTATTTATGCCAGCTTCTTTGAAAGTACCCACTTCTTCACAGATTTTGAAAGTGTGCCGTTGAGCCATCTTTTCTAACTGTATCTGATTATTAGTAAGAGTAATCGATTGTTACATCACATGGCCAACACTGGTAATTGTGTGGTCCAGTGCTTTTCCACCTATCTTGAATAACTGTCTGAGCTCATCTGTATTGTGCTGAATTTCTGCAAAGCCTTTGCTCATTTTTTTTTCAAGAGTAGTAACTTTCTCTTGAACAGCCTTCAAGGAATAATCAAACTATTTTCTTTGGTCTAGCAACATCTCTTCTATCTTACCTAGAAGATCATTGGCAGCAGGAGTTGAAGTTGTAGTATGAGGAACTGGAGGAGGAGGAGCAGACCAAGGAGTAAACTCTTCAATGATCACTGAGCTTTGAGCTCTGGTAGTGTGAATCAAAACATCTCCTTATTCATCAATGAAGGAGGGAAGAGGGAAGTCCAAGTTCTTCAGAGGAGCTTTAGCTGGTTCTGGGGTCTGCTCTTTCTCATCAGAAATCAGTATGGTCTTATCTTGCTCTTTGTCAACAATAGGAGATTGGTGAATAGGGGATTCTGAAGATGGAATAGGAGAGGGTGATGGTACTGGAGTTGGTTCCTTGGATTATTCTATAGGTTGTTTTGTTTAGAGGGGAGGAAGAGGCTCTTCATAGCTGAGTTCTTATATCATCTGGTTAATGTCTTCTATAGTAGAGAGTATGGTTTCTTGTACTTGAGCATCTGATGGAGTTTCTTCTAGAGTTGTTGGAGGGAGAGAAGCATCAGTAGGTGGAGTAAGTGTTGGGTACATTGGTCAAATGTACCTGATTTGAAGAAGCCTCACCCAACTCAATGATATACATCATAATGTATTTGATGTATGTTGAGTTTACTTGTGCAGGTTAAGTAATCACTGGACTGAAGCAAAAAGTTTCTAAGTCCATGTGTCGACACCCAGAGGGAAAGTGTCGACACTTAAGAAGGCTTGTGTCGACACCCAGACAAGCAGTGTCGATACTTGGAGTCATTGTGTCGACACCTGGGATGCATAGTCGACACCAGACAGAAAGTGTCGACACAAGGAGCAGTGTCGACACTCAGTGAAGAAAAGTGCAGACAGAAAGTGTCGACACAAGGAGCTGTGTCGACACCCAGTGAAGCTGAGTCTACACCAGAAAGTGTCGACACTTGGAGCTGTGTCGACACTCAGCAAAAGTCTGCAGAGACTAAGTACAAGTGTCGACACTCAGCACAATGTGTCGACACTAAGCAGAAGAGTTAGCATTTGAAGAAAGTGTCGACACCCAGCACAATGTGTCGACACTCAACAGAAGAGTAAACACATGAAGTAAGTGTCGACACCTAGAACAATGTGTCGACACTCAGCTGAAGACTCTACACTTGAAGAAAGTGTCGACACAAGGAGCTGTGTCGGCACTTTGCAAAGAACAGAATTATCTCCAAAATATTCTAAGTACAAGTGTCGACACTCAGCTGAAGTCTAGACAGAAGAATCAAGTGTCGACACAAGGAGCTGTGTCGACACTTAGCAAGTATCAACATAGAAGACTATGTGTCGACACCAAGAAGTAGTGTCGACACTTAACAGATTCAACACAAGAAGATGTGTCGACACAAAGGAGATGTGTCGACACTTAGAATAATTCAGTTAAAGATAGAAGATCAAGTACTTGTGTCGACACTCAATTTCAGTGTCGACACCTGAAGAAGAATCTGTGTCGAGACATACAAGGAGTTGTGTCGACACTTACACAGCATGTGTCGACACTTGGACTATAAGTGTCGACACTTAAAGACAGAAAGTCTCGACATTATCAGACAGTTAGAAATTTTCAAGAAATGACTGGATGACATGACAGCTGCCGTTCCAGCCGGTCTACAGCACCTGTCAGAGATGTCAGAAGACAGTTATGAACCGGATCAGCCGGTTACCATGAAGAAGGCCTATAAATAGGCATAGACAGTTTACAGAAACTGTTGTTCAAGAAGTTGATGATCAACTGGTTCAGATTATTGTTGAACAAGTTATTGAAGTGATACACAAAGTATCAAGACAAGAAGATCTTGCCGTCCAAGTGCAGATCTAAGAAGTTGGAGAGAGAGGGCTCCATCCAAGAAATCAGCCTCTGGAACTAGGCTGAGAAGAAGGATTCAGATTCATTCTGGATCTTAAGTGGCAGAGGTCAAGGAACTACTGCAGGAGGATTCAGTCTTATTCAGTTTTACTCAAGAAGCTTTAAAGAAAGCTAAGTCAGATTGAATCCAGCTGAGTTCTTCCAAGAACTCATCAAGAAACTCTCAACTCCCCTCTTTTATTTCTGAGTTGTTGAGTTAATATTTGTAATACATTTTTATCTTGTAGGATCCTTTGGATCTGAGTAAATTGTAAGCCTATAATTATAAAGGCTGAGGGTAGGGCTTGAGAGCCTTAGTGTAGGAGATTGAGATCTCTGAGTGTAGGCCTTGTTGGCTGAGTGTAGGCCTTGGTTGGCTGAGTATAGGCCTTGGTTGGCTGAGTGTAGGCCTTGATTGGCTGAGTGTAGGCTTTGGGATAAAACTGAGTTGTAAGGCTTTGGGCCTGAGGTGTAGGAACCAATTTGGGTTCTGAGACAGTAGAGGAGTTTGGCCGAATCTAGTACACTGCTAGATAGGCGAAGGGGGAAAGTGGATGTACCCATATCTTGGGGAACCACTATAAACCACTGTATATGCTGTGCTGTGCTGTGATTGTTGCTGTTTATGCTGTGTGTTTGTTGTGATAAAATAGTTAGTATTCTGTGATATAACTGATTGCTGCCATTTAAGTTTAAAAAGGATTAGGTCACCTATTCACCCCCCCTCTATGTGTTTAGGTACCATATCTTTCAAGTGGTATCAGAGGCAGGTTCCTCAAAAAGGACTAACAGTCTGAGGAGATCCTGTTTGGCAGATTCAGTGTTAGGCAAAACACAGATTCAAGAAATTCAAGAAAATCAAGAAACATGGGTTCTTCAGAAAATCACAAGGAATTGGGTTCCATGAAATTACCCATATACAGGAAAGAGATCTTTGGGATCTGGAAGGAAAGGGTAAGGCTGTTTATGGAGGCCTCAGACCCTAGAATCTACATCACAGTAAAGGAAGGGCCTTATGTGCCCATGAAGATTTCAGTTCTAGATGCAAATCAGAGAACTCCAAAGGATTTCTCTGAGATGACTAAGGATGAGATTGTCCTAGCCACAATGGACAAGAGGGCACAAAACATTATAGTGAGTGCCATAGATGATGCAACATTTCAGAATCTTATACACTGTAAGACATCCAAGGAGATGTGGGACACTCTTATAGTGTATATGGAAGGATCTGAAGAAGTAAGACAAGATAGAAAATCCTTGCTAAATCATGAGTATGAGAGTTTTAGACAAGGTAAAGGTGATAGCATAACTGAGTGCTACAAGAAGTTCTACAGAATAGTTAATGAACTCATGTCTTATGGAAGAGAGTTCAGTAACTATGAACTAAATGACAAGTTCCTAAGGTCCCTAACCAAAGATTGGGACACAAAGATCTGTGCCATTAGAGAAATGGCCAAGTTGGGGGAAATTCCTCCTCCTACACTGTTTGGCAAGTTATTGTCATATGAGATGCAATTGACAGTGAGGAAGGAGGAGGAGAAATCAACAAGGACTGAGCACAAAGAAAGAACAGTTGCTTTCAAGACAGAAGTTCCCAGAAAGTGCAGGAATAAGTTATCAACTCCACCTCCAGAGGTAGTTGAATCAGAATCAGATGAGTCAGTCAGCACAAAGACTGAGAGCAGTGAAAGTGATGAAGACTTTGCTGCCTTCACTAGACACTTTCAGAAATTCTTGAAGAAGAAACAATGGAGGTCAAGACCTTCTACTTCAAAGGGAAAGGAAGTCTTTTATCAGGAGAAAAAGCCTTCAAAGAAAGACAGGAAGAGGACAAAGTCAAGCAAGGCAACTGGATCTAAGATAGTGTGCTATTGCTACAATAGACAGGGCCATGTTATTGCAGATTGTCCAGAGAAGAGAAAGGAATCTGGTGACAGGAAAAAGGCTCACTTCAAAGGCAAGAAAGAGAAGTCTTTTGTTGCCAAGAAGGAGAAGACTCTATCAGATATCTCTTCTTCAGAAACTGAGTCTGAGGCTGAAGCCTACATAGGGCTGTTTGCTGAAGAAGAAGAAGAATTCATGCAGTTAATGGAGTCTATTTATGAACAAGAAGACAGTCAATGCCAAGGGCTAATGGCTTTAACAGAGAGTGCCAAAATCCTGGAGCAGCCAGGACCCAGTCAGGTACAAAGTTCAAGTTTAAATTCAGTTTCTTGTTCTAGTTCAGATTCAGATTCTTCTTCATCAAGTGATGAGAATGTATCTGAGTCTGAGGATGATATTCATCAGCTTATAGATGAATATAAGGTGCTGTTGCAGGCTTACAAGAAAAGCAAGACCCTAGCCAAAAGTCAGACAAAGGAAATTGCTATTCTTAAAGCTGCAGCAACAGATTTTGAGAAGTCTTTTGATCAAAAACTGAATGAGATAGCCAGGTTGAAGCACATAACAGTGATTCAAATGGGTACTATATCATTTAAAAATGATCAAATCAAGAGTCTGGAGATCAATCTTCATAAAGAGAGAGAGCTTGTTGCTAGGTTTTCTAAACCTAAGTCAGTGTTACCTTTAATTGATGAATTTGTTCATCATAAAGGCAAGGCTGGACTGGGCTTTATTAGACCTGCAGGGACTGAGCAGTCCAAGTCTAAGTCCAAGGGCAAAGCTCCAACATTCAACAAGCCTGCTGTAGACAAGACAGCAAAGACAGTACCTAAGCAAAGGTACAACAAGTTTGAATGTTGGTGCTGTGGTAAAGTTGGCCATTTTGCAGTGGACTGTTGGCACAATGCTAGTGCCAAAGTGAGTACCAAACTACCAGTTGGTAAGCCAATAGGTAGCTTTGTCAAGTTGCAAACTAACAAATACCAAGGACCCAAGAATTCTTTGGGTTCTAAGGTTCATTAAATCTATTTTGCAGGTGAGTCCAAGTGGCCATACCCCAACATGGTACTTGGACAGTGGATGTTCCAGACATATGACTGGAACTAGAGGATTACTAAAGGACTATATTCCAATAAAAGATGGTCCAAAAGTAACCTTTGGTGGTTCTGAAAAAGGAATCATCAAAGGATTTGGTAACATTTCTACAAACTTGGTTATCATTACTCAAGTGGCTTATGTTAAAGGGTTGAAACACAACCTAATAAGTATAAGTCAATTAAGTGATGTAGGGTATGACATCTCATTTGTTAAAAATGGTTGTCATATCAAGAGGTCAAGTGATCAAGAGATCATTTTGACAGGTTATAGGAAAAGGAATGTCTACTGCCTAGACATTATGATTGAGAACAATGGTTCTCCAGTTTGTCTTGTAGCTGATGAGACAGTCTCTCATTGTGTCAAATGACACAAGAGGCTTGCCCATCTTAACTACAAGACTATTAGCAAACTCTTTAGCAAAGAGTTAGTGAGGAATGGTCCTCAAGTTAAGTGTGTCAAAGATGGTATTTGCTCAGCTTGTCAAAAGGGCAAGCAGACTAAATCCACCTTTAGAAGAATAGAAAACAAAGATGCTGTGAGGTGTTTGTACCTCTTGCATTTGGATCTCTTTGGTCCAATTCCACTTCACATCTTAGGTAGGAAGGTTTATACCCTTATAGTTGTAGATGACTACTCAAGGTTTTCCTAGGTGTTCTTCTTAAGACAGAAATCTGAAACACATAGTGCCTTCTACAGCTTTGTCAAGCAAATTTAGAATGAACTAAATAGTACAGTGGTCAAAATTAGAAGTGACCATGGTACTGAGTTTCAGTCTGAAAGCATGACAAAACTATGTGAAGACTTTGAGATATTTCAAGAATTCTCTTCACCTAGAACACCTCAGCAAAATGGCATTACTGAGAGGAAGAATAGGACCTTGATAGAGGCTGGTAGGACCCTATTAAGTGATACATCACTGCCAGAGTATTTCTGGGCTGAAGCAGTTAACACTGCATGCCATGTTATAAATAGGGCTACCATCACTAAAAGGCTAAACAAGACCCCCTATGAAGTTGTGAAAGGCAGGAAACCAAACCTATCCTACTTCAGGATCTTTGGTTGCAAATGCTTCATACTTAACAATGAGAAGTCTTACTTAACTAAGTTTGCTGCCAAGTCCCAAGAGGGAATTTTTGTTGGGTACAGCAATAATAGTAAGGCTTATAGAGTCTACAACTTGTCTACACAAGTTGTAGAAGAATCTGTGCATGTAGTTTTTGATGAGACTAAACTTATTAACAATGAGTTGTCTAGTTCTGTATGCAGCCCCACAGGTTTATCAAAGAAAATGGACAAGCTTACTATAGAAGAAGTGCCTGCTGCAAGACAGCAAGGAGAGGAGAGTAGCTGTTGTCCAGGGGGAGAACTACATGTGCCAGTTGCTGAAGAAATACAAGGAGTACAGCATGATGGAGATGCTGAAGAGGTTCAACCAGAAGTAAGGATGCCTCCAGCCAACAGGCATCTAAGAGATCATCCAGTAGAGCAAATTATTGGAGATCCAAGACAAGGAGCACAAACCAGGAGCAGATACATAAATGCAGCAATCTACTCCAGCTTTCTGTCTCAAGTTGAACCTAAGAAATTTGAAGAAGCAATACTAGATCCACAATGGACTGAAGCAATGCAAGAAGAGCTTAATCAGTTCAAGAGGTGCAAGGTTTAGGAACTTGTTCCAAAGCCTAAAGACCACAATATAATAGGAGTTAAGTGGATCTACAGGAATAAGATGGATGAACAAGGGGTCATCATTAAGAATAAAGCAAGACTGGTTGCTAAAGGATATAGGCAAGAAGAAGGTATTGATTTTGATCAAACCTTTGCTCCAGTAGCCAGACTGGAAGCCATAAGGATGTTCTTGGCCTATGCAACCTATCAAGGATTTAAGGTTTACCAAATGGATGTCAAGTCATCATTCTTGAATGGTAATCTTAAGGAAGAAGTCTATGTGGAACAGCCTGCAGGTTTTGTAGATTCTACTTTACCTCATCATGTCTATAGACTTAGGAAAGCTTTATATGGGTTAAAGCAAGCCCCTAGGGCTTGGTATGAAACCCTATCTAGTTTCCTCATTGAGAACAAGTTCTCAAGGGGGAAAATAGATAAGACTCTATTCCTTAGGGAATCTAGAGGCAAAGTTATACTAGTCCAAATATATGTAGATGACATTATATTTGGGTCTACTGAAAGCAGCCTTTGCAAAAAGTTTGCAAAACTTATGCAAGGTCAGTTTGAGATGAGTAGTATGGGAGAGCTGAAGTTTTTCTTGGGTCTCCAAGTTAAACAGACTGAAAGTGGTTTATCCATATGTCAGTCCAAGTTCACCCTAGAACTCATAAGGAAGTATGGTATGGATTCATCCAGCACCATGAAGACTCCTATGGGGTCAAGTATGTCTCTTAGCAAGGATGATGCAGGGAAACCTGTAGATGAAACCATGTATAGAGGGATAGTTGGCTCCCTATTATACTTGACTGCTAGTAGACCAGACATAATGTATACTACATGTGTTTGTGCAAGGTATCAAGCCTGCCCCAAAGAATCTCATTTGACTGCAGTCAAGAGAATATTGAGATATCTAAAGGGCACTCCCTATCTAGGCCTCTGGTACCCTAGGAATGGAGATTTTGATCTAACAGGTTATTCAGATGCAGACTTTGCAGGATGCAAAGAAGATAGAAAAAGCACTACTGGAACCTGTCAATTCCTAGGTGGGAGACTAATTTCATGGAGTAGCAAAAAGCAAACCAGTGTGGCTATCTCCACAGCAGAGTCAGAGTATGTGGCTGTAGGAAGTTGCTGTGCTCAACTTCTGTGGATACAACATCAGCTAGAGGACTATGGATTTCAGGTAAGTAGAACCCCACTTTTCTGTGATTCTACTAGTGCTATTTCCATAGCTAATAATCCTGTATCCCATAGTAGGACTAAACATATTGAAATTAAATATCACTTTCTTAGGGAGCATATAGAAAGAAATGATATTGTACTTGAATATGTTAAAACAGATGAACAACTAGCTGATATGTATACTAAGCCCCTAGAAGAAGCTAAGTTCAATAAATTCAAAATTGAACTAGGAATGATAAACTTAGAATAAGTTTATAGAACTGAAATTGGCTAAGTAAAAAGGTGTCGACACATAGACAAGTCTATGTCGACACAGAATAGTGGTGTCAACACTTTAGGAAAAAAGTGTCGACACATCTAGGAAGTTGGTGTCGACACTTAGTATTTACTCAGAATTTTCTAAGTAAAGTCTCGACAATGTGTCGAGATATGTTGTGTCGACACATAAACAAGTGTCGACACATAAAATCTGTTGACTAAACTTGTGTCGACACATGTGTGTCGAGACATCATAAGTCAGTGTCGACACTTATATCCAGTGTCGACACATTTTAAGTTAGCTGTCCCACCTGTTCATCTTCAAAATCAGAAAGGTATAAATAGGGTTCTGTCTTTGTTTGTCGACACGCTTTCAAAGTTTCGAGACCAAAACTACTGTGTCGACACCTCTCTTTTCTAAAGACAAATTCTACAAACCCTAATGGCGCCTAAGCTAGAGGAGAACATTAACGAAGGATATGAGCTTGTGTGCGGCGCCTTCGACGATGCTGATCAAGAAATCAAGGCCGTAGTAACCTTAGTTGCCGATTCTGGGTTAGAGTTCTTAGTTTCAGAACCAACTAAGATATGGAAGAAGGAGGTGCTTGATTCCTTAATGGAGCTGCAGTAGATGAATCTGGATACAGAATCAAATCCAGAGTTCTTGGAACTAAGGTCAAGGTTTCACCTAAAAATCTGAGGAAGGTGCTCCAGCTACCAAAAACTCAAGATGAAGAAGAAATTACTGCATCCAAGACCAGGGAAGCTCTAACCTGGTGTGGTCTTGATCCAAAGATGAAGCTGGGCTCTGTGTTTAACAGAAAAGGCATGAATAATCAAGGAAAGTTCATGTCTGAGATAGTTGGCAAGGTGATCTTAAGCAAGCCTGGAGGGCATGACAGAGTGTCTGCCTATATGTTTGGAATCATGACAAGGATAATTTTCACTCTGAAAACAGACTGGTCTATAGTGGTTTATGAGAAGATTAAGGAGAGCTTGAAGAAGCCCAATCTGGGCAGAATCATTAGTCTATACCTAGCTGGTGTGATACCAGAGATAATGAGTACTGCTGCAGGAAGCAAGATAAATCACATGAGGAAAATGGATCTAAGGATCTTTTCAAGATGGGACAGGGTGTTGTCCAAGGAAATGCCAACCCCAGAGAAGACAGTTACTAAGACAGATACTCCTCCAAAGAAGAAAAGGAAGACAGCTCCTGTGGAACAAGTGTCCACAAATAGTTCTGGAAGTGAAGAACAGGTTGTTTTCACTCCTGATGATCAAGAGGAAGAGCCAGTAGTGAAGACTCCTGCTCCTCAAGAGGCTGCTGAGATCCAGGGGGAGCTGCCTGAAGCTAGCCCCATCCACAAGGATCAAAGTCAGGGGGAGCCTCCAGTTGTAGAAGCACCATCTACACTGGACAGTGAGTAAGCCACCACCATCATACAAGAGGTACTCACTGACCTAAATACTTTAGAATATCTTAAAGAAGATGCTGATTTGTCTGATGTTCCTCAACAAACTCAGCTGCCTTGTCCAGCTCCAGATGTTGTTATAGAAGACACATCTGCTGTACAAGAAGAGATTCCTGATACAGTAGTTGAAGAGCAAAGAATGTCTCCAGCTTCTTCACCCCCTGAATACACCATGGAAGATTTATTTCTCAATCTTGATCAAGCAGATTTTGACATGGACAAGGATGCTGCTGAAAAAGATCATGCTGTTGTTGAGGGGGAGCAAGTGCAAGTTCTGGAAGAGCCTTTAAGGCCAGAAACTGAGAAGGCACCTGATGTGCAAGCTGACAGACCTCAAAGCCCTAAGGATAGGGTTGACATAGCCAGCACTTCTGCCTCTGAAGATGAGGAGAGTGCTAGGGCAAAGAAGAAGAAACTGTATGTCTTTAAAAGGAGAAGTCAGAGTTATAAGAAAGCTCTGCAATCTATAGCCCCACAGCCTATAGTTCACCAAGCTCCAACTGTTGATTATAGTGCATTAATGATTGTAATGTAGATAAAACTGGATGAACAGAGAAAAGCTATAGATGCATATGTAGATGAAGGGCACAAAACTTTGCAGTTTGATCTGGCCCAAGATATAAAGTCTATAAGGTTTGAAATGAACCTTAACAAGAAGGAGATGAATGAATGCTTCCACAAAGGTGGAAATGCAGTGGTGTATTTGGCAACACACCAAGAGAAGATCAAAGAACAAGTGGATGACATAGCATTGAAACAAGGATATGTTCTTGAAAATCAGTTAAGAATGAATGACAACTTGACTGCTTCACATAATGCTATAGTCACTGAATTGAAGAACAAGGCTGCTGAACCTTCTACATCTTCTGCTACTATCAAAGCTGAATTTGACAAAGCCTTTCAAGAAGAAATTACTGCTGTAAAGACTGCTATCCAAGCCTCCCAGAAAGCTATATCTGATCAACTACAAAAGCTCAAACCTTACTTTAAAGATGGAATCAGATACTTGGATAGTCAAATCAGATTTCAAAAGGATGATGTCAGAGACCATATGGCTAGAGAAGTCATGAAGGGGGAGAGAGTTTTAGTCAAAGCTAGCTCTGATCATGACAAATGGATATCTAATTCCATCAGAGCTACACTGGGCTATCCTCCACTTTATGATGATGACAATGTGGCAGAATCTGGAATTCAACCTGCATATCTTGGAGGTAAGCAACCAGAGGTAGCTCAAGTGATATATCCTCCACCAGATTTTGACATGGTGCAAGCTGATATTCATCAGATGTATAGCCCAACTGAAGGGAAGTCTAATGTTATTCTGGATAAGGTTGTTCAACCTATTACTGAAGCCATGCAAGAGGCATTACAGAAGGAGGAAGAGACAAGGTTGTCTAAGAAGAGGTTTAGGGAACAAGCAGAACAAAGGCCAGACTTTGAACAGTGGAGCCCTACCTCTAGAAACATAATATTAACTGCCTGGAAAGCTGCTAAGGATAACACTCATGACAGGAACAAGTGGTTCTCTGAAGCAGAATGGAGGAAACATGAGATCAGACAAGAAGCAATAGTTCAATACAGAAGGAAGGCAAAGATGGGAAAGCTACCTCCTACTGCAGTGGAGCCCAGTAAGTACTTTCCTAAGCCATATCACTATTTTGAGAGGCAGAAGATCAAGGCAGAAGAACTCAAAAAGAAAGATCTAAAAGGCAAGAAGCCTGCTGATGCTGAAACTGCTGATGCCCCTGTCAAAGCTCAAGTTCAAGGTGGCAAGGGAATAGTTATCAAGGAACCAGACTAGAAATAGATTAAGAATTTACTTGAAGATTATTTTGTAATCTTTTAAATGTAAAACATTTTTGTAAACTACTTAAAATGTATAAGACAAATGTTAGAACAATATATGATCAATATATTTCATGATTGTTTTGTGAATGTGTCTATTTCTTATTTGCTCTGAATTGATGAATGTGTATACATGTGTGAATTAATACATGTTTATGTTTACCCTGCTGAATATAACCTGCTTTACATCATTTTGTAATTTTTAATTATGAATGGTGTATATCATTGACTAAGGGTTATGACTTCTCCAAATAGGGGGGGATTGTTGGGTACATTGGTCAAATGTACCTGATTTGAAGAAGCCTCACCCAACTCAATGATATACATCATAATGTATTTGATGTATGTTGAGTTTACTTGTGCAGGTTAAGTAATCACTGGACTGAAGCAAAAAGTTTCTAAGTCCATGTGTCGACACCCAGAGGGAAAGTGTCGACACTTAAGAAGGCTTGTGTCGACACCCAGACAAGCAGTGTCGACACTTGGAGTCATTGTGTCGACACCTGGGATGCAGAGTCGACACCAGACAGAAAGTGTCGACACAAGGAGCAGTGTGGACACTCAGTGAAGAAAAGTGCAGACAGAAAGTGTCGACACAAGGAGCTGTGTCGACACCCAGTGAAGCTGAGTCTACACCAGAAAGTGTCGACACTTGGAGCTGTGTCGACACTCAGCAAAAGTCTGCAGAGACTAAGTACAAGCGTCGACACTCAGCACAATGTGTCGACACTAAGCAGAAGAGTCAGCATTTGAAGAAAGTGTCGACACCCAGCACAATGTGTCGACACTCAACAGAAGAGTCAACACATGAAGTAAGTGTCGACACCTAGAACAATGTGTCGACACTCAGCTGAAGACTCTACACTTGAAGAAAGTGTCGACACAAGGAGCTGTGTCGACACTTTGCAAAGAACAGAATTATCTCCAAAATATTCTAAGTACAAGTGTCGACACTAAGGAAATGTGTCACACTCAGCTGAAGTCTCGACAGAAGAATCAAGTGTCGACACAAGGAGCTGTGTCGACACTTAACAAGTATCAACATAGAAGACTATGTGTCGACACTTAACAGATTCAACACAAGAAGATGTGTCGACACAAAGGAGATGTGTCGACACTTAGAAGAATTCAGTTAAAGATAAAAGATCAAGTACTTGTGTCGACACTCAATTTCAGTGTCGACACCTGAAGAAGAATCTGTGTCGAGACATACAAGGAGTTGTGTCGACACCTTGTAGACTTGTGTCGACACTTACAGAGCATGTGTCGACACTTGGACTATAAGTGTCGACACTTAAAGACAGAAAGTCTCGACACTATCAGACAGTTAGAGATTTTCAAGAAATGACTGGATGACATGACAGCTGCCGTTCCAGCCGGTCTACAGCACCTGTCAGAGATGTCAGAAGACAGTTATGAACCGGATCAGCCGGTTACCATGAAGAAGGCCTATAAATAGGCATAGACAGTTTACAGAAACTGTTGTTCAAGAAGTTGATGATCAACTGGTTCAGATTATTGTTGAACAAGTTATTGAAGTGATACACAAAGTATCAAGACAAGAAGATCTTGCCGTCCAAGTGCAGATCTAAGAAGTTGGAGAGAGAGGGCTCCATCCAAGAAATCAGCCTCTGGAACTAGGCTGAGAAGAAGGATTCAGATTCATTCTGGATCTTAAGTGGCAGAGGTCAAGGAACTACTGCAGGAGGATTCAGTCTTATTCAGTTCTACTCAAGAAGCTTTGAAGAAAGCTAAGTCAGATTGAATCCAGCTGAGTTCTTCCAAGAACTCATCAAGAAACTCTCAACTCCCCTCTTTTATTTCTGAGTTGTTGAGTTAATATTTGTAATACATTTTTATCTTGTAGGATCCTTTGGATCTGAGTAAATTGTAAGCCTATAATTATAAAGGCTGAGGGTAGGGCTTGAGAGCCTGACTGTAGGAGATTGAGATCTCTGAGTGTAGGCCTTGTTGGCTGAGTGTAGGCCTTGGTTGGATGAGTGTAGGCCTTGGTTGGCTGAGTGTAGGCCTTGATTGGCTGAGTGTAGGCTTTGGGATAAAGCTGAGTTGTAAGGCTTTGGGCCTGAGGTGTAGGAACCAATTTGGGTTCTGAGACAGTGGAGGAGTTTGGCCGAATCTAGTACACTGCTAGATAGGCGAAGGGGGAAAGTGGATGTACCCATATCTTGGGGAACCACTATAAACCACTGTGTATGCTGTGCTGTGCTGTGATTGTTGCTGTGCATGCTGTGTGTTTGCTGTGATAAAATAGTTAGTATTCTGTGATATAACTGATTGCTGCCATTTAAGTTTAAAAAGGATTAGGTCACCTATTCACCCCCCCTCTAGGTGTTTAGGTACCATATCTTTCAGTAAGTATTCTTTCTTTTGGAACAGAAGGAGCAGGCTCCCCCTTAGTAGCTGCACCAGATGTGCTGACAATATAAGGTTGAGAGGGAGATGAAGTTCTATCCTCTATAGTTGGATGGTCATGAGCTATAACAGCCTGAGCAGGATTTAGCAACTTCAGTTCCCATCTTTAAATGGAAGAGATTGATACCTTCTTCATATGGTGAAAAGTTGTTCCTTTGGAGAAATCAAAAACTTCTGGATTTATCTCATGAAGTAGCAGAGAGATGATCCTGACATAGTTAGGAGCCTTGATTCTCTCCCTTATCTTATCAAGAATTATCATACCAAATTGAAACCTTTTTTTGTAGATTATGATTGTCATGATATCAAATAGATCAAAAGAAATGTCCCTTATGGAACTTGTCTTACAAAGTAGAACCTTGCCAATGATGTCCACAAGGAGTTTGCTTTCAGGATTGAGGTCTGGTTGACGAATGGAGAGAACCTCTGGTGAAAGTCCACAAAACATGCAAGCTCTGTCAGAATCTTCATGAGTTAGAGCCTCGTCTTCATCAACTACGGGTAGCCGAAGAAGTGTTGAGACAGATGTCTTGGTAAGCTTGATCTTAATTCCCTTGACTTTGGACTTGAGGACCTTACCATTCCTTCTCACTTTGATATTTGTAAAGAATTCTTCAACTTCAAGGAATAGAATCTTACAGGGCTGCTGGAGAACGAATGTCAAGCCGGCGGTATCAAGAAGAATGAGTAGATTTCGGAAATCATCTGAGAGTTCGGCAATACCGGCGACAACTAGTTCACTGCCAATCCCAATCTTTGAAGACGGTGCCATTGTCCAGAGAGATGAGAGAAATTGTCTACGTGGTAGAAGTCGACATCATGCTCTACGACAACGGCGAAAGACAAAGAGGCTTTCTTCTTTCTTGAGTGAGAGGGTTTGAAATCGTGTAGAAAATGAAATCCGGTTTTTCTATTTATATAACCCTAATTATCAATAATTAAGGAAGAAATTAATTGAACATACCTTAGAAAATGGCGGTATGAGCTTCGGGTTGCGAATAAAGAGATTTGAACAGAAGTTGAGAAATTGTCTTCCTGTTTCTCGAGTGGACCGACGGTACTCGAGTGAGAAAATGATTGCACTCAAGTGATATCTTCATACTTCTCGAGAGGTAGCTCATTACTCGTGTGGTATTACTCGAGTGACTTGCTGAGTTCTCGAGTAGTTTAAAGAAGTACTCGAGTGGTCAGTTTCTTACTCGAGACATTAATTCTGAACTTAAGAATTTTAGACTTTTGACATAATCCATGATCTCTGAGCTATGTTGTGAGTCCTCCTTCTCATTCTTCTTTGTTGAGGATTCCAAGTTCTATTTTGAAGAATGAGAACTTGGTCTTGTCCAGCGGCTTTGTGAATATATCTACAATCTGCCTGTCAGTTGGAATATATTATAGATCTATGTCCCCATGATCCACATGCTCCCGGATGAAGTGGTAACACAACTCTATGTGCTTTGCCCGGCTGTGATAGACTGGGTTATTGGCTATTGCAATCGCACTAGAGGAGTCGCAAAACAAAGGTATATTTTAAAACTTCATATTATAATCTTCAAACTGGTTCTTTATCCATAGCAACTGTGCACAACTACTGCCTGCAGAGATATACTCTGACTCGGCTGTTGAGATTGCAACATAGTTCTGCTTCTTACTACTCCTGGAAATGAGCCTTTTTCGTAGGAATTGGCAAGTCCCGGAAGTGCTCTTCCTATCATCTTTTCTACCTGAAAAATCTGCATCTGAAAAACCAATTAGTTAGCTATCATTACTTATAGGGTACCATAAGCCATGATTTGGTGTACCTTTAAGGTAACTCAAAATTCGCTTTGCAACAGCGTAGTGAGATTCCTTAGAGTTGACTTGAAATCTAGCACATACATATGTTGAGAACATTTTGTCTGGTCTATAGGCAGTAAGGTAGAGTAAGTATCCAATTATGCTTTTGTACTTGGTTTCATCAAAAGGTTTCCTTTTCTCATCCTTGTCCAGAGACACAACTGAACCCATTGGAGTTCTCATAGAGGTTGCGTTCTCCATTCCGAATTTCTTAATTAGCTCTTTGGTGAACTTCGTCTGCAAGATGAAAATTCCATCTTTAGATTGTTTCACCTGAAGCCCTAAGAAATACTTCAGCTCTCCCATACTGCTCATTTCAAAGTTCCCTTGCATAAGTTTAGAAAACTTCTTGCAGAGGTTGTCGTTAGTAGAGCCAAAAATAATATCGTCGACATAGATTTGCACTAACAAAATCTTGCCTTTTATTTCCCTAAGAAATAATGTCTTATCTATCTTTCCCCTTTTGAACTTGTTCTCAAGAAAAAAACTAGACAACGTCTCATACCAAGCTCGAGGAGCTTGTTTCAAACCATATAATGCTTTGGATAACATATAAACATAATCAAGAAAGTTAGAGTCAACGAAACCTGGAGGTTGTTCTACATACACTTCTTCCTTTATGTCACCATTAAGGAAGGCAGACTTCACGTCCATTTGATAGACAGTGAAGCCCTTAAGAGTAGCATATGCAAGGAACAACCTGATTGCATCCATCCTTGCCACTGGAGCATACGTCTGGTAAAAGTCGATTCCTTCTTCTTGTCGATATCCTTTGGCGACGAGTTTGGCCTTGTTCTTTATTATTGTTCTATCCTCGTCCATCTTTTTCTTGTAGACCCACTTTGTCCCGATGATATTCTTACCTTTGGGTCTTGGAATAAGTTTCCAGACTTCACAATGCTTGAACTGATTTAGTTCTTCTTCCATTGCAATTATCCATGACGCGTCTGAGTTTTCTTCCTCAAACTTCTTCGGTTCAATCTGTGAGAGAAAACTCAAATATAGATTCTCGTTAGCTGTACCTCTATGAGTTCTGACACCATCCCGGGGATCTCCTATGATTTGGTCCGTTGGGCGATCCTTCAGATGTCTGAGCTCTAGAGTCCTTGCATCTGGAGTGTCTTCAATCACCAGAGTGACTTCATCAACTTGAATGATTTCTTCATCTTGATCATTAACCTCTCCAATCGGGGTTGAAGTGGTGATCTTGATGACTTTTCACCTTTTTCTTCAGTCGGCTCATCCAAGTTTAGTTCTTTCATCTTTGAACCTGCATTTTTAATGAACACACTAGAAGAGTTGCTTTGCAACAAGCTCGTCTCATCAAATACAACATGAATTGATTCTTCTACAACCAGAATTTTTCTATTAAATATCCTATATGCCTTACTATATCTACTATACCCTACGAAAATACCTTCAAAATTCTTTTCACTAAATTTGGTAGTGTGATACTTTCCATTGTTAAGGACGAAGCACTTACAGCCAAAGATTCTAAAACATGCAACATTCTATTTCCTGCCCTTTAGAAGTACGTAAGATGTCTTATTGTGGTTCTTATTTATTAGTGCTCAATTTTGCACGTGACACGCAGTGTTGATGGCTTCAACCCAGAAGTATTCTGGTAGTGAAGCATCACTCAACATGGTCCTGCAGGCCTCTATGAGTGTTTTATTCCTTCTCTCAGATACTTCGTTCTGTTGAGGAGTATGAGGAGAGGAAAACTCATGAAAAATACCTAAGCTTTAACAAAATTCTATCATGGCTGTTGGGTACATTTGAAAATGTGTACCAGATTTGAAGAAACCTCATCCTACTCAATGATATACATCAAGGTGTATTTGATGTGCTTTGAGTTTATATGTGCAGGTTAAGTAATTGCAGGAAATGCAGAAAAGTTTCTAAGTCCATGTGTCGACACCTAGAGGTGAAGTGTCGACACTTATGAAGGCTTGTGTCGACACCTAGAGAAGCTGTGTCGACATTTGGAGTAATTGTGTCGACACCAGGAAAGGCAGAGTCGACACCAGAAGAAAAGTGTCGACACATACAGCCAGTGTCGACACACCGTGAAGAATTGTCAACATAATCTATGTCGACACTTAGAGGCAGTGTCGACACCCAGAGAAACTTTGTCGACATCAAATGTGTCGACACCAGGAGGCTGTGTCGACACTCAGCAAGCTTCAACAAAGTTAAAGTACTTGTGTCGACACAAAAGAGATGTGTCGACACTCAGCAAGTTTTCAACACAAGAAGGCATGTGTCGACACAAAGGATGTTGGGTACATTGGTCTAAATGTACCTGATTTGAAGAAGCCTCACCCAACTCAATGATATATATCAAAATGTATTTGATGTGTTCTTGAGTTACTTGTGCAGGTTAAGTATTTGCAGGAATAAAGCAAAAAGTTTCTAAGTCCATGTGTCGACACCCAGAGGAAAAGTGTCGACACTTAAGAAAGCTTGTGTCGACACCCAGACAAGCAGTGTCGACACTTGGAGTCATTGTGTCAACACCTGGGATGCAGAGTCGACACCAGACAGAAAGTGTCGACACAAGGAGCAGTGTCGACACTCAGTAAAGAAGAATGCAGTAAAGTTGTGTCGACACAAGGAGCTGTGTCGACACCCAGTGAAGCTGTGTCTACACCAGAAAGTGTCGACACTTGAAGCTGTGTCGACACTCAGCAAAAGTCAGCAGAGACTAAGTTAAAGTGTCGACACCAAGAACAATGTGTCGACACTCAACAGTAGAGTCAGCATTTGAAGTATGTGTCGACACCCAGAACAATGTGTCGACACACAGCTGAAGACTCAACACTTGAAGAAAGTGTCGACACATGGAGCTGTGTCGACACTTAGCAAAAAACAGAAAGATCAACAAAAATATTCTAAGTACAAGTGTCGACACTATGGGAATGTGTCGACACTCAGCTGAAGTCTCAACAAGAAGAAGTATGTGTCGACACAAGGAGCTGTGTCGACACTTAACAAGTATCAACACTGAAGACATGTATCGACACCAAGAAGCAGTGTCGACACTTAACAAATTCAACACAAGAAGTTGTGTCGACACAAAGGTGATGTGTCGACACTTAGAAGAATTTAGCAAGTTACTGAAGATCAAGTACTTGTGTCGACACTCAATTTCAATGTCGATACATGAAGAAGAATCTGTGTCGAGACATAGTATCTACAACACAAGGAGTTGTGTCGACACCTTGTAGACTTGTGTCGACACTTACACAACTGGTGTCGACACTTGGTCTATAAGTGTCGACACTTAAAGACAGAAAGTCTCGACACTTTCAGACAGTTAGAGAACTTTCAAGAATTGACTGGATGACTTGACAGCTTCCGTTCCAGCCGGTCTACAGCACCTGTCAGAGATGTCAGAATTCAGTTATGGACCGGACCAGCCGGTTAACATGAAGAAGGCCTATAAATAGGCTCATACAGTTTACAGAAACTGTGGTTCAGATTGTTGTTGAACAAGTTATTAAAGTGGTACACTAGAGTAATAAACAAGAAGATCTAGCTGTCCAAGTGCAGATCTAAGAAGTTGGAGAGAGAGGGCTCCATCCAAGAAATCAGCCGTTGGAACTAGGCTGAGAAGAAGGGTTCAGATATATTCTCGATCTTAAGAAGCAGAGGTCAAGGATCAACTGCAGAAGGAATCAGTCTTATTCAGTTCTATTTTCAAGAAGCTTTGAAGAAAGCTAAGTCAGATTGAATCCAGCTGAGTTCTTCCAAGAACTCATCAAGAAACTCTTAACTCCCCTCTCTTGTTTCTGAGTTGCTGAGTTATTATTTGTATAAACATTTATATCTTGTAGGATCCTTTGGATCTGAGTGAATTGTAAGCCTGTAATTATAAAGGCTGAGGGTAGGGCTTGAGAGCCTGAGTGTAGGAGATTGAAATCTCTGAGTGTAGGCCTTGTTGGCTGAGTGTAGGCCTTGTTGGCTGAGAGTAGGCCTTGTTGGCTGAGTGTAGGCCTTGTTGGCTGAGAGTAGGCCTTGTTGGATGAGTGTAGGCCTTTGTGGCTGAGTGTAGGCTTTGTGGAAAAGCTGAGTTGTAAGGCTTTGGGCCTGAGGTGTAGGAACCAGTTTGGGTTCTGAGACAGTGGTGAAGTTTGGCCGAATCTAGTACACTGCTAGATAGGCGAAGGGGGAAAGTGGATGTACCCAAAGCTTGGGGAACCACTATAAAACTCTGTGTCTGCTGTGCTGTGATTGTGATTTGCTGTGTATGCTTTGTGATTGCTGTGCAAAAGAAGTTAGAATTCTGTGATATAACTGATTGCTGCCATTAAAGTTCAAAAAAGGATTAAGTCACCTATTCACCCCCCCTCTAGGTGATTAGGTACTCTATCTTTCAAGTGGTATCAGAGCGAGGTTCCTCAAAACAAGGACTAACAGTCTGAGGAGATCCTGATTGGCAGATTCAGTCTAAGTCAGTTTACAGATTCAAGAAAATCAAGAACCATGGGTTCAACAGAAAATCACAAGGAATTGGGCTCCATGAAATTACCTATATGCAGAAAGGAAATCTTTGACATATGGAAAGAAAGGGTAAGGCTGTTTATGGAGGCCTCAGACCCTAGAATCTATATTACAGTAAAGGAAGGGCCATATGTGCCCATGAAGATATCAGTTCTAGATGCAAATCAGAGAACTCCAAAGGATTTCTCTGAAATGACTAAGGATGAGATTGTCCTAGCCACCATGGACAAAAGGGCACAAAACATTATAGTGAGTGGCATAGATGATGCAACATTTCAGAATCTTATACACTGTAAGATAGCCAAAGAGATGTGTGACACTCTTATTGTGTATATGGAGGGTTCTGAAGAAGTTAGACAAGATAAAAAATCCTTGCTAAATCAGGAGTATTAAAGTTTTAGACAAGGAAAGGGTGATAGCATAACTGAGTGTTATAAGAAGTTCTACAAAATAGTGAATGAACTCATGTCTTATGGAAGAGAGTTCAGCAATTATGAACTAAATGACAAGTTCCTAAGGTCCCTAACTAAAGATTGGGACACAAAGATTTGTGCCATTAGAGAAATGGCTAAGTTGGGAGAAATTCCTCCACCTACACTGTTTGGCAAGTTATTGTCTTATGAAATGCAATTGACAGTGAGGAAAGAGGAGGAGAAATCAACAAGAACTGAATACAAGGAAAGAACAATAGCTTTCAAGACAGAAGCCTCCAGAAAGTGCAGGAATAAATCACCAACTCCACCTTCAAAGGTTGCTGAATCAGAGTCAGATGAATCAGTCAGCACAAAGTCAGAAAGCAGTGAAAGCGATGAAGACTTTGCTGCCTTCACTAGACATTTTCAGAAGTTCTTGAAAAAGAAACAGTGGAGGACAAGGACCTCTACTTCACAAGGAAAAGAAGATTTTTATAAGGATAAAAAGGCTTCAAAGAAGGACAGGAAGAGGACTAAATCTAGCAAGGCAACTGGTTCCAAGATAGTGTGTTATTGCTGCAATAGACAAGGCCATGTTATTGCAGATTGTCCTGAAAAGAGAAAAGAGTCTAGTGACAGGAAGAAGACTCATTTCAAAGGCAAGAAAGAGAAGTCTTTTGTTGCCAAGAAGGAGAAGACTCTATCAGATATCTCTTCTTCAGAAACTGAGTCTGATGCAGAGGCATACATAGGGCTGTTTGCTGAAGAAGAAGAAGAAGAATTCATGCAGATAATGGAGTCTATTTATGAACAAGAAGACAGTCAATGCCAAGGGCTAATGGCTTTGACAGAGCAAGACAAAATCCTGGAACAGCCAGGACCCAGTAAGGTACAATGTTCAACTCTAAGTTTAGTTTCTTGTTCTAGTACAGAATCAGATTCATCATCATCAAGTGATGAGAATGTATCTGAGTCTGAGGATGATATTCATCAGCTTATAGATGAATATAAAGTGCTGTTGCAAGCTTACAAGAAAAGTAAGTCCCTAGCCAAAAGTCAGGCAAAGGAAATTGCTGATCTTAAAGCTGCTGCAACAGATTCTGAGAAGCTATTTGATCAAAAACTTAATGAGATAGCCAGGCTGAAACACATAATAGTGATTCAGATGGGGACTATTACCTTTAAGAATGATCAAATTAAGAGTCTGGAGATCAATCTTCAGAAAGAGAGAGAGCTTGTTGCTAGGTTTTCTAAACCTAAGTCAGTGTTACCCATAATAGATGAATTTGTTCATCACAAGGGTAAAGCAGGATTAGGCTTTACTAGACCTGCAAGGACTGAGCAGTCCAAGTCCAAGTCCAAGGGCAAAGCCCCAACAATCAACAAGTCTACTATAGATAAGACAGCAAAGACTGTACCTAAGCAAAGGTACAACAAGTTTGAATGTTGGTGCTGTGGCAAAGTTGGCCATTTTGCAATGGACTGTTGGCACAATGTTAGTGCCAAAGTGAGTACCCAACTACCTGTTGGAAAGCCAGTAGGTAGCTTTGTCAAGTTGCAAACTAACAAGTACCAAGGACCCAAGAATTCTTTGGGTTCTAAGGTTCATTAAATCTGTTTTGCAGGTGAGTCCAAGTGGCCATACCCCAACATGGTACTTGGACAGTGGATGTTCCAGACATATGACTGGAACTAGAGGATTACTAAGGGACTACATTCCAATAAAAGATGGTCCAAAAGTCACCTTTGGTGGTTCTGAAAAAGGAATCATCAAAGGATTTGGTAACATTTTTAGTAACTTGGTTACCATTACTCAAGTGGCTTATGTTAAAGGGTTGAAACACAACCTAATAAGTATAAGTCAATTAAGTGATGTAGGGTATGACATCTCATTTGTTAAAAATGGTTGTCATATCAAGAGGTCAAGTTATCAAGAGATCATTTTGACTGGTTATAGGAAAAGGAATGTCTATTGTTTAGACATTATGATTGAGAACAATGGTTCTCCAGTGTGTCTTGTAGCTGATGAGACAGTCTCTCATTGTGTCAAATGGCAAAAGAGGCTTGCCCATCTTAACAACAAGACTATTAGCAAACTCTTTAGCAAAGAGTTAGTGAGGAATGGTCCTCAAGTTAAGTGTGTTAAAGATGGTATTTGCTCAGCTTGTCAAAAGGGCAAGCAGACTAAATCCACCTTTAGAAGCATAGAAAACAAGGATGCTGTGAGGTGTTTATACCTCTTGCATATAGATCTCTTTGGTCCAATGCCAGTTCACAGCTTAGGAAGGAAGGTCTACACCTTTGTAGTTGTAGATGACTACTCAAGGTTTTCCTGGGTGTTCTTCTTAAGATAGAAATCTGAAACACCTAATGTCTTCTATAACTTTGTCAAGCAAATTCAGAATGAACTAAATAGTACAGTGGTCAAAATAAGAAGTGACCATGGTACTGAATTTCAGTCTAATAGCATGACAAAACTATGTGAAGACTTTGGGATATTTCAAGAATTCTCTTCACCTAGAACACCTCAGCAAAATGGCATTGCTGAAAGGAAGAATAGGACCTTGATAGAGGCTGGTAGGACCCTATTAAGTGATACATCATTGCCAGAATATTTCTGGGCTGAAGCAGTTAACACTGCATGCCATGTTATAAATAGGGCTACCATTACTAAAAGGCTCAACAAGACCCCCTATGAAGTTGTGAAAGGCAGGAAACCAAACCTATCCTACTTCAGGATCTTTGGTTGCAAATGCTTCATACTTAACAATGGGAAGTCTTACTTGACAAAGTTTGCTGCCAAGTCCCAAGAGGGAATTTTTGTTGGGTACAACAATAACAGTAAGGCTTATAGAGTGTACAACTTGACTACACAAGTTGTAGAAGAATCTGTGCATGTAGTTTTTGATGAGACTAAACTTATTAATAATGAGTTGTCTAGTAGTGTATGCAGCCCCACAGGTTTAACAAAGAAAATGGACAAGCTTACTATAGAAGAAGTACCTGCTGCAAGACAACAAGTAGAATAAAGTAGCTGTTGTCCAGGGGGAGAACTACATGTGCCAATTGCAGAAGAAATACAAGGAGTACAGCATGATGGAGATGCTGAAGTGGTTCAACCAGAAGTTAGGATGCCTCCAGCCAATAGGCATCTTAGAGATCATCCAGTAGAGCAGATTATTAGAGATCCAAGACAAGGAGTACAAACCAGGAGCAGAAACCTGAATGCAGCAGTCTACTCCAGCTTTCTATCCCAGGTAGAACCTAAAAAGTTTGAAGAAGCCATCAAAGACCCACTTTGGATTGAGGCTATGCAAGAAGAACTCAATCAGTTCAAGAGATGCAAGGTTTGGGAATTGGTTCCTAAACCTAAAGACCACAATATAATAGGAACCAAGTGGATCTACAGGAATAAGATGGATGAACAAGGGGTCATCATTAAGAATAAAGCAAGACTGGTTGCTAAAGGATATAGGCAAGAAGAAGGTATTGATTTTGATCAAACCTTTGCTCCAGTAGCCAGACTGGAAGCCATAAGGATGTTCTTGGCCTATGCAACCTATCAAGGATTCAAGGTTTACCAAATGGATGTCAAGTCAGCATTCCTGAATGGTAATCTTAAAGAAGAAGTCTATGTGGAACAACCCTCAGGTTTTGTAGATTCTACTTTACCTCATCATGTCTATAGACTTAGGAAAGCTTTATATGGGTTAAAGCAAGCCCCAAGGGCTTGGTATGAAACCCTATCTAGTTTTCTCATTGAGAACAAGTTCTCAAGGGGGAAAATAGATAAGACTCTATTCCTTAGGGAATCTAGAGGCAAAGTTATACTAGTCCAAATATATGTAGATGACATTATATTTGGGTCTACTGAAAGCAGTCTTTGCAAAAAGTTTGCAAAACTTATGCAAGGTCAGTTTGAGATGAGTAGTATGGGAGAGCTGAAGTTTTTCTTGGGTCTCCAAGTTAAACAGACTGAAAGTGGTTTATCCATATGTCAGTCCAAGTTCACCATAGAACTCATAAGGAAGTATGGTATGGATTCATCCAGTACCATGAAGACTCCTATGGGGTCAAGTATGTCTCTTAGCAAGGATGATGCAGGGAAACCTGTAGATGAAACCTTGTATAGAGGGATAGTTGGCTCCCTATTATACTTGACTGCTAGTAGACCAGACATCATGTATGCTACATGTGTTTGTGCAAGGTATCAAGCCTGCCCTAAAGAGTCTCATTTGACTGCAGTCAAGAGAATATTGAGATATTGATGGTTAAAACTCCAAAATTATTTGCGGTCACGCGGCGACCCGGCGGTTTTATTTGAGAAAAAGGCGGAAGTGAATTTATTTAAGAAAACGGGGCGCGCGTATTTATTTATTTATTTTGGATATAAAAAAGGTTGTGATCGAGTTTTAACGAAAGGAGGCAAGTGCACCTATCGTGAGTAGTACAGGATATTCCGGGTGGAATATCGAGGTCGTATTGTTCTCGGGTCCGGTTCGATTATTTCTACTCTTCCCTGGAGGGGACTATTATTTTACCGATAATTAACTTGTCGGGTTATTTTATATATAATAAAAAGGCAGTAAATGGCATATAGAAAATGAAAGCAATAAAAAGAAAGCTTGAAGGTGGTGCCGATGAAGAGCTTAGCTCGATGGCACCGAAAAAACAAATGAACTAAAATAGACTTTAAATAAAAAGAGCTCCTAAATTTCTAATTAATTAAGGCGGAGACTTGGCCGTGGAGGTTCCACTAAAATGAGCTCACCTAGCTATAGGGCTATCGCTCACCTGAACGCTAAGACTATTCGACCGAACGTTAGTCCGACGAAGGATTCCTCTTAACGCCCGCATTACGCTAAGAACCCCGCTATTGGGTGGGGAACCCAATCCGGTAGAGTTGGCGCGCCTCCTCTCTCGAGGGTTAGTGCGGAACTCTCTTTGCCAAGGGGTGATCTGTCCATACGCACGGCCTCTCGGCGAGCGTATGGAAAACGGAAATAGGGCCCACACATCGATATGTGGTCCTACGCGTCGTTAACCCCGGGCAAACCTTAAGTACTGTTAATTAATTAGAAAAATACGACCTTTAATTATTTTAAGCTATTTTTTCTGTCCCAATGCTCTTCGATGCCGAGGGCTAAGAACTGTTAGCCACTCATCGGAATGGGGACGGCTTGCGAGAAAAGCAGAAAAGAAAGCAGTAAAGAAAGCAGTAAATGAAAGCAGTAAAATGAAAGCAGGAAAATAAAGCAGAAAATTGCAAGTCCTACCCAAACGAGTAGGACTGAAGAAAGCAGTAAATTGCGAGTCCCGGCGCAACTGCGTGGGCGGGAGAAATGAAAGCAGTAAAACGCACACACGCAAGTCCTACTCAAATGAGTAGGAGAAAATAAATACGGGTCCTACTCAAACGAGTAGGACAAAATAAATGCAACGCACGCACACACTCTCTCGACATAAATGAAAACACACGCACTCTACAGAAAAGTAAACACACGCACACACACGACAGAATTGAAATAAAGCAAAGCGCCATTTAACTCTTAACGAGTAGACGGAAATAAATGCACAAGCATAAAAAGTGCAAAAAACTAAGTTACCGAAAAATTAAAACAACTGCATTTCTACCGCTAAAGTGCGGTAGAAATGCATAAAAAACGAAAATAAAAATTAAATGAGCGAAAAAGTTTTGCAAATAAAAATGAAAAATGCAAGTGCTCGAAAAATAAAAACGAATACATTTCTACCGCTAGAATGCGGTAGAAATGCATAAAAAGAGAACGAAAAAATTAAAAGAGCAAAAAGTTTTGAAAATAAAGGAAAAATACAAGTGTTTGGAAAAATAAAATAACAACATATCCCCTCTTATAATGCTATAAAAACTCCTAAAAAGTGGAAGAAAAGATAAAAGGACGAAAAATTCTACAAAACTAAAAAGTCTAAGTGAAACGAAAATGACAAAACCACTTTAAAATCGTTTTTATAGTTTCATAAGGACGGGTTTTAGAACAAAAACTAAATAGCTATTATGAAAATGAAGACATCTACTTAACAATAAAAAGAAGAAATAAAATGTTACTCTCATACACACACACACGCATATAAAAAAGAACGAAAGAAAACTAAGTTAAGACAAGGAAAAAAAGATAAGATTGCATAGAGGTAGTCGTTTAGACTCATTCCAAAGCCAAATAAAGGGATGAAAAACACATTTTATTAAGCTAATAATAACGGGTTACACAGGAACGAAAATAAAAACTAAGGAGAGGGGGAGAAAATATCCCTTACATAGCATTTGGACTTCATCCGAGCAGCATAACTCTATACAAAATGGTGCCCAAAAGGGGAACAGGAATTCAGAGCAGAACCTCTGAATTTATAGAAAAAATTTTCATGGGTCATGCCCTTGGTCACGGGCGTGACAGGGGGCGTGACAGTACTATTTGAGAAGGCGGCCGGCGATTTGACGGGAAAGTTGACTTTGGCTGGACACGTGTCGGTCTCGCAGAGGTCACGCCCTTGGTCACGGGCGTGACAGGGGGCGTGACAGGCAGGTGGATCTGGGCGCGGTGCGCGCCGAAAGTCTTCGGGCAGGTCTTGTCGGGCTAGCTGGAAAGGTCACGCCCCAGGTCACGGGCGTGACTCTGGGCGTGTCGGCTGGTGTCGACACTCGACGATCGTCGAGATGAAATCGTCGAGTGGAGTGTCACGGGCTGTGGTCACGCCCCGTGTCGGGTGACACGGGCGTGTCGACGGGCGTGTCAGCTGGGTCGACGATCGTTGAGCGCGATTTCGTCGATCTGGATGGTCACGGGCATGGGTCACGGGCGTGACTCTGGTGACACGGGCGTGACACGGGCTTTGCACTTCAAAATTGCAGATTTCGCAGTTTTTGACGTGTCACGCCCTGGTCACGGGCGTGACCAATATGTCACGGGCGTGACATGTCAAATTTTGGCAGATTTTTGTTATTTTCCTGAAAAATAAAATAAAATAAGTTAGTATAATATTTACAAAAATAGGAGCATTTTATTGAATAAAAATAAGTAAAAATGACAAAAATAAATGAAAACAACTAAATTAATGTACAGAAAAATAGGTATATTTACAATTCATCAAATACCCCCATACTTAAGCTTTTGCTATTCCAGAGCAAAAGTTGGAGATGAACTTATAAGGAATAAAAGAAATCCTAAGTTTAGCTACCGCTTGAATTAATTAAAAGTAAGATCAAAATAAACATCCGGGGTTAAAGAATTAAATCCTAATTTATGAAATGTTATGAATAGAGGAAGTGTTTCAAAAAGACTTCTAGGTAAAATAAAATAGAAAGCAAAAATTTATTTTTGTTAGTTTAACAAAGATGGATTGGATTTATACAAAAAACTTTAGCTTAAAAGAAGTTAAAAGGAAATAATGCAATTTAAAAATTATGCTCTCAAAAAATTTTAAATTAAGTCTAGAATTATTGAAATAGGCTAAGTGGTTTGGTGGTTTATGAAGAAGGCTTGAATATTGAGGCGAGGTAATTTTTTCTCGAACCTCCAATTTTTTTTCTTTTGGATAGTTAGGAAAACGAAATTTTATTTTCCTAACACATAATAAATTTTTTTTTCTTTCTTCATAAGGATAAAATTAACCCAATGTATATTTGTAGGAGTAATGAATTTTATCCTCTTACTCCATATATAATCTTTTTAAATTATTGGGTGCCTATGTTTACGGAACGAAATCTTATTCCCATTGACATAGGATCTTTTAAGGGAGGGGGGAATCATGTCAATTAAGACACGAAAAAAAATGGAAGTGGGTTTAGTTTTTCAAAAATAAAACTAGATTTTAATAAAAAAGTTTTGAGAGCAACCTTTTTAAAATGAACGTTCCAATGTTTCTAAAAGCATGAAGTTGAAATAATTGAAATCCATGGATGTTATTTTCTAACATAAAAAACGAGCTTCTATTTATAAAATTAGAAGTGGTGGTGAAAAACAAGTTCCCTATTATAAGGATAAGACATAAAAAATTCTTTAAGACTTAACCCCAGACACTTAAATCTATCGAACTTTAATTAATAAACGAATAGTAAGCAAAGAATAACTAAAATTCGCATATAAATTAACTCGAAATTAGATTTGTGGAAAGCAAAAAGGGTTAAGATATGGTGTATTCGAATTATTTTGTTACATAATTTAACAAAACATTTTTTTTTTTGGGATTTTTAGAGTTTTTATCATTTTTTGTGTTTTAATTATTATCTTTTTAGGATTTTTTGATTTTTTATCTTTTTAGGGTTTTTGGGTTTTTCTAATTTTTTTTGATTTTTAGTTTTTAAAGATAAATTATTTACAAGAATGAGGAGAGAAAGAAGAGTTATTTACAAAAAAAGCAAAGTAAAAACTCGATTGCGGCCCCGCGAACAGACTCTTATTTGAATGGTTGGTTCGATGAGTCGACCGTCGCGGGTAGGCAAGACGCAAGTTTTTACAAAAAAGAAGAAGAGGGGGGAAGAGAGAATTTTTTTTTTTTTTTGTTTTAATAATTTTTTGAAATTTTTTTGATTTTTGCATTTTTTGCATTTTTTTTGTTAAGTACTGAATATAAAAAGTGCAGAATAGGAAAACACCCCCATACTTAAACCCAACATTGTCCCCAATGTTGCAGTCTAAGTATGCGGAACGATAATATACAAAATAGAATAAGTACAAAAAAGAAAAAGGGAGGGTAGGAGCTTCCCTAAGACGAGCGCGGGAGGCCCAGGCCGAAACCCTGCATTATTTAGAAGAAAAAGCAAAAAGATAACAGAAAAAACAAAAAGAATAGACTCGGCCTAAAGATCGCGGGCGGTAGGGGGGGATGGGCGTGGGGGAGTCGGAGGTAGCTAAGGCCTTAGCGACCACTGTGTGATAAAAATGTGATCCCCTAGCGCGCACAAAAGTGAAAAGCGCGCCGAATATAATAAGTTAAATTAAAATAAAATATATATTTTTTAAGTTTTTCATTTTTTAGTTTTGTAGTTTTTTTTTGTTTTTTTTTTGTTTTTTTCAAAAACAAGAATGAAAATAAAAAATAAAAAATAAAAATATTTTTTGTTAAGTTTTTTTTTTTTTTTTTTTTTTGAACTTTTTAGATTTTTAGGTTTTTGTTTTTAGAGTTTTTGTTTTTGTTTTTTTTTTTTGTTTGTTTTTAGATTTTTTAGATTTTTTTTGGTTTTTTAGGATTTATAGAAAATGACGTCATTTCAAAAAAATATTTTATAAATAATAATAATATGATAAAAAAGATATATATATATTTTCTAAGTTTTTGTTTTTTTTTTCTTTTTAAAGTAGTTTTTTTTAATAGTATTATTATAAATAGATTTTTTTTTTCAACAATAAGGTAAAATTAATAGATTTCCAGGGTTTAAAATAACGAACCTAAAATTCCCCGGCAACGGCGCCAAAAACTTGATGGTTAAAACTCCAAAATTATTTGCGGTCACGCGGCGACCCGGCGGTTTTATTTGAGAAAAAGGCGGAAGTGAATTTATTTAAGAAAACGGGGCGCGCGTATTTATTTATTTATTTTGGATATAAAAAAGGTTGTGATCGAGTTTTAACGAAAGGAGGCAAGTGCACCTATCGTGAGTAGTACAGGATATTCCGGGTGGAATATCGAGGTCGTATTGTTCTCGGGTCCGGTTCGATTATTTCTACTCTTCCCTGGAGGGGACTATTATTTTACCGATAATTAACTTGTCGGGTTATTTTATATATAATAAAAAGGCAGTAAATGGCATATAGAAAATGAAAGCAATAAAAAGAAAGCTTGAAGGTGGTGCCGATGAAGAGCTTAGCTCGATGGCACCGAAAAAACAAATGAACTAAAATAGACTTTAAATAAAAAGAGCTCCTAAATTTCTAATTAATTAAGGCGGAGACTTGGCCGTGGAGGTTCCACTAAAATGAGCTCACCTAGCTATAGGGCTATCGCTCACCTGAACGCTAAGACTATTCGACCGAACGTTAGTCCGACGAAGGATTCCTCTTAACGCCCGCATTACGCTAAGAACCCCGCTATTGGGTGGGGAACCCAATCCGGTAGAGTTGGCGCGCCTCCTCTCTCGAGGGTTAGTGCGGAACTCTCTTTGCCAAGGGGTGATCTGTCCATACGCACGGCCTCTCGGCGAGCGTATGGAAAACGGAAATAGGGCCCACACATCGATATGTGGTCCTACGCGTCGTTAACCCCGGGCAAACCTTAAGTACTGTTAATTAATTAGAAAAATACGACCTTTAATTATTTTAAGCTATTTTTTCTGTCCCAATGCTCTTCGATGCCGAGGGCTAAGAACTGTTAGCCACTCATCGGAATGGGGACGGCTTGCGAGAAAAGCAGAAAAGAAAGCAGTAAAGAAAGCAGTAAATGAAAGCAGTAAAATGAAAGCAGGAAAATAAAGCAGAAAATTGCAAGTCCTACCCAAACGAGTAGGACTGAAGAAAGCAGTAAATTGCGAGTCCCGGCGCAACTGCGTGGGCGGGAGAAATGAAAGCAGTAAAACGCACACACGCAAGTCCTACTCAAATGAGTAGGAGAAAATAAATACGGGTCCTACTCAAACGAGTAGGACAAAATAAATGCAACGCACGCACACACTCTCTCGACATAAATGAAAACACACGCACTCTACAGAAAAGTAAACACACGCACACACACGACAGAATTGAAATAAAGCAAAGCGCCATTTAACTCTTAACGAGTAGGCGGAAATAAATGCACAAGCATAAAAAGTGCAAAAAACTAAGTTACCGAAAAATTAAAACAACTGCATTTCTACCGCTAAAGTGCGGTAGAAATGCATAAAAAGCGAAAATAAAAATTAAATGAGCGAAAAAGTTTTGCAAATAAAAATGAAAAATGCAAGTGCTCGAAAAATAAAAACGAATACATTTCTACCGCTAGAATGCGGTAGAAATGCATAAAAAGAGAACGAAAAAATTAAAAGAGCAAAAAGTTTTGAAAATAAAGGAAAAATACAAGTGTTTGGAAAAATAAAATAACAACATATCCCCTCTTATAATGCTATAAAAACTCCTAAAAAGTGGAAGAAAAGATAAAAGGACGAAAAATTCTACAAAACTAAAAAGTCTAAGTGAAACGAAAATGACAAAACCACTTTAAAATCGTTTTTATAGTTTCATAAGGACGGGTTTTAGAACAAAAACTAAATAGCTATTATGAAAATGAAGACATCTACTTAACAATAAAAAGAAGAAATAAAATGTTACTCTCATACACACACACACGCATATAAAAAAGAACGAAAGAAAACTAAGTTAAGACAAGGAAAAAAAGATAAGATTGCATAGAGGTAGTCGTTTAGACTCATTCCAAAGCCAAATAAAGGGATGAAAAACACATTTTATTAAGCTAATAATAACGGGTTACACAGGAACGAAAATAAAAACTAAGGAGAGGGGGAGAAAATATCCCTTACATAGCATTTGGACTTCATCCGAGCAGCATAACTCTATACAAAATGGTGCCCAAAAGGGGAACAGGAATTCAGAGCAGAACCTCTGAATTTATAGAAAAAATTTTCATGGGTCACGCCCTTGGTCACGGGCGTGACAGTACTATTTGAGAAGGCGGCCGACGATTTGACGGGAAAGTTGACTTTGGCTGGACACGTGTCGGTCTCGCAGAGGTCACGCCCTTGGTCACGGGCGTGACAGGGGGCGTGACAGGCAGGTGGATCTGGGCGCGGTGCGCGCCGAAAGTCTTCGGGCAGGTCTTGTCGGGCTAGCTGGAAAGGTCACGCCCCAGGTCACGGGCGTGACTCTGGGCGTGTCGGCTGGTGTCGACACTCGACGATCGTCGAGATGAAATCGTCGAGTGGAGTGTCACTGGCTGTGGTCACGCCCCGTGTCGGGTGACACGGGCGTGTCGACGGGCGTGTCAGCTGGGTCGACGATCGTTGAGCGCGATTTCGTCGATCTGGATGGTCACGGGCATGGGTCACGGGCGTGACTCTGGTGACACGGGCGTGACACGGGCTTTGCACTTCAAAATTGCAGATTTCGCGGTTTTTGACGTGTCACGCCCTGGTCACGGGCGTGACCAATATGTCACGGGCGTGACATGTCAAATTTTGGCAGATTTTTGTTATTTTCCTGAAAAATAAAATAAAATAAGTTAGTATAATATTTACAAAAATAGGAGCATTTTATTGAATAAAAATAAGTAAAAATGACAAAAATAAATGAAAACAACTAAATTAATGTACAGAAAAATAGGTATATTTACAATTCATCAGATATCTAAAGGGCACTCCCTATCTAGGCCTCTGGTACCCTAGGAATGGAGATTTTGAACTAACAAGTTATTCAGATGCAGACTTTGCAGGATGCAAAGAAGATAGAAAAAGCACTACTGGAACCTGTCAATTCCTAGATGGGAGACTAATTTCATGGAGTAGCAAAAAGCAAACCAGTGTGGCTATCTCCACAGCAGAGTCAGAGTATGTGGCTGTAGGAAGTTGCTGTGCTCAACTTCTGTGGATACAACATCAGCTAGAGGACTATGGATTTCAGGTAAGTAGAACTCCACTCTTCTGTGATTCTACTAGTGCTATTTCAATAGCTAATAATCTTGTATCCCATAGTAGAACAAAACATATTGAAATTAAATATCATTTTCTTAGGGAGTATGTAGAAAGAAATGATATTGTACTTGAATATGTTAAAACAGATGAACAACTAGCTGATATGTATACTAAGCCCCTAGAAGAAGCTAAGTTCAATAGATTTAAAATTGAACTAGGAATGATAAACTTAGAGTAAGTTTATAGTACTGAAAATGGATAAGTAAAAAGGTGTCAACACATAGACAAGTCTATGTCGACACAGAATAGTGGTGTCGACACTTCAGGAAAAAGGTGTCGACACATCTAGGAAGTTGGTGTCAACACTTCAGAATATTAGTGTCGACACATGACATGTAGGTGTCGACACATCCAATGTGGTGTCGACACTTAGTATTTACTCAGAATTTTCTAAGTAAAGTCTCGACAATGTGTCAAGTTATGTTGTGTCGACACATAACCAAGTGTCGACACATAAAATCTGTTGACTAAACTTGTGTCGACACATAAGTGTCGAGACATTATAAGTCAGTGCCGACACTTATTGCCAGTGTCGACACATTTTAAGTTAGCTGTCCCGCCTGTTCATCTTCAAAATTAGAAAGGTATAAATAGGGTTTTGTCTTAGTTTGTCGACACGCTTACAAAGTTTCGAGACCAAACTTCTGTGTCGACACCTCTCTTCTCTCAAGACAAATTCTACAAACCCTAATGGCACCTAAGCTAGAGGAGAATGTCAACGAGGGATACGAGCTAGTGCGCGGCGCCTTTGTGGATGCTGATCAAGAAATCCAGGCGGTCGTAACCCTAGTCGCCGATTCAGGATTAGAATTTCTAGTTTCTGAACCTACTAAGATATGGAAGAAAGAGGTACTTGAATTCCTCAATGGAGCCAAGGTGGATGAATCTGGATACAAGATCAAATCCAGAGTTCATGGAGCAAGAGTTAAGGTATCCCCTAAAAGTTTGAGGAAGATTCTCCAGCTGCCAAGAATTCAAGATGAAGATGAGGTTACTGCTACCAAGACCAGGGAAGCTCTAACCTGGTGTGGACTGGATCCTAAGATGAAGCTTGGATCAGTATTTCTTGGAAAAGGCATGAACAGCCAAGGCAAATTCATGTCTGAGATTGTTGGCAAAGTACTACTCAATAAGTCAGGAGGGCATGACAGAGTGTCTGCCTCTATGTTCAATATAATGACAAGGATAATCTTCACTCTACAAACTGACTGGTCAATGGTAGTTTATGAGAAGATTAAGGAAAGCTTGAAGAAGCCCAATCTGGGCAGAATCATTAGTCTATACCTAGCTGGTGTGATTCCAGAGGTGATGAGTACTGCTGCTGGCACCAAAATCAACCACATAAGAAAAATGGACATGAGGTTGTTCTCAAGATGGGACAGGGTGTTGACTAAGGAGATGCCAACCCCTGAGAAACTAGTTCCTGAGAAAGAAATTCCACCTAAGAAGAAAAGGAAGACTGCTCCAGTGGCACAAGAGTCCACTAGCAGTTCTGGAAGTGAAGAGCCTGTTGTCTTCTCATCTGATGAGAATATAGAAGAGCCTGCAGTGAAGTCTCCTGCACCTCAAGATGAAGCTGAGATCCAGGGGGAGCTACCTCAAGCTAGCCCCATCCATAAGGATCAAAGCCAGGGGGAGCTTCCAGTTGTAGAAGAACCCTCTACACTAGAAAGTGAGCAAGCAACCACCATTATACTAGAGGTACTCGCTGACCTAAATACTTTAGAATTTCTTATAGAAGATGCTGATTTGTCTGATATTCATCAGCAAACACAGCTGGACAGTCAAGTTCCAGATGCTGTTAGAGAAGACACATCTGCTGTACTAGAAGTGATTCCTGATCCAATGGTTGAAGAACAAAGAATTTCTCCAGCTCCAACACCACAAGAATACACTATGGAAGATTTATTCCTAAATCTAGACCAACAAGATTTTGACATGGACAAGGTTGCTGCTGAGAAAGAGAATGCTGCTGCTGAGGGGGAGCAAGTGCAAGTTCATGAAGAGCCTGTGAGGCAAGAAACTGAGAAGGCACCTGATGTGCAACCTGAGAAGCTTCCAAGCCCTAAGGAGAGGGTTGACATTGCCAGCTCCTCAGCTTCTGAAGATGAGGATGCAGCAAGGGCAAGGAAAAAGAAAATCTATGTATTCAAGAGAAGAAGCCAGAGTTACAAGAAGGCTCTCCAAACAGTTGCACCACAGCCTATAATTCAACCAGCCCCAGCCATTGATTATAGTGCACTGATGGTGGCAATGCAAATCAAGTTGGATGAGCAAAGGCAGGCTATAGAGAAATATGTAGATGAAGGACAAAAATCACTCCAATTTGATCTGGCCCAGGACATCAAGTCTATAAGGTTTGAAATGAACCTTAACAAGAAGGAGATGACTGACTGCTTCCACAAGGGTGGGAATGCAGTAGTCTATCTTACAACTCACCAGGAAAAGATAAAGGCACAAGTGGATGACATAGCATTGAAGCAAGGATATGTTCTTGAAAATCAGCTAAGAATGAATGACAATCTTACTGAATCCCACAATGCCATAGTCACAGAACTGAAGAATCTAGCTGTAGGACAGTCTCCAGCTATAGCTAAGGAAGATTTTGACAAAGTATTTCTAGCAGAAATCACTGCTCTTAAAGCTGCCATCCAAGATTCTCAGAAGCTGATAACTGACAAACTCCAAAGGTTAAAACCTTTCTTCAAAGATGGAGTGAATTACTTGGATAATCAAATAAGATTTCAAAAGGATGATGTCAGAGATCACATGGCTAGAGAAGTCATAAAGGAGGAGAGAGTGTTAGTCAAGGCAAGCTCTGACCATGCTAAGTAGATATCAAGTTCTATCAGAGCTACACTTGGATATCCTCCTCTGTGTGATGACAATGATGTTGCTGAATCTGGAATTAACCCTGCATATCTAGGAGGTGAGCAACCAGAGGTAGCTCAAGTCATATATCCTCCTCCAGATTTTGAAATGGTGCATGCTGATGTACAGACCATGTACAACCCACCTGGGGGCAAGGACAATATAATTATTGAAAAGGTTGTTCAACCTATATCTGAAGCCATGCAAGAGGCATTGCAAAAGGAAGAAGAGACAAGACTGTCAAAGAAGAGGTTTAGGGAACAAGCTGAGCAAAAGCCAGACTTTGAACAGTGGAGCCATACCTCTAGAAACATTATTTTGACTGCCTAGAAAGCTGCCAAGGACAACATTCATGACAGGAACAAATGGTTCTCTGAAGCTGAATGGAGGAAACATGAAACCAGGCAAGAGGCAATTGTTCAATACAGAAGGAAGGCAAAGATGGGAAAGCTACCTCCTACAGCTCAGGAGCCTAGCAAGTACTTTCCTAAGCCATACCACTATTTTGAGAGGCAGAAGATCAAAGCTGAAGAGCTTAAGAAGAAGGATTTGAAAGGAAAGAAGCCTGCTGATGCTCCTGTCCAAGCTAAAGTTCAAGCCGGCAAAGGGATAGTCATTAAGGAGCCTGAACAAAAATAGATTTAGAATTTTCTTGAAGTTTATTTTGTAATCTTTTGGATGAAAAACATTTAGTGAACTTCTGAAAATGTATAAGACAGATATTAGAATAATATATGATTAATATATTTCATGTTTGTTCTGTGAATATGTCTATGTCTATTTCTTATTTGTTCTGTGATGATGAAATTGTATACATGTGAAATTAATACATGTTTATGTTAACCCTGCTGTATATTATCCTGCCTTACATCATTGTGTAATTTTAATTATGAATGGTGTATATCATTGACTAAGGGTTATGACTTCTCCAAATAGGGGGAGATTGTTGGGTACATTGGTCTAAATGTACCTGATTTGAAGAAGCCTCACCCAACTCAATGATATACATCAAAATGTATTTGATGTGTTCTTGAGTTACTTGTGCAGGTTAAGTATTTGCAGTAATAAAGCAAAAAGTTTCTAAGTCCATGTGTCGACACCCAGAGGGAAAGTGTCGACACTTAAGAAAGCTTGTGTCGACACCCAGACAAGCAGTGTCGACACTTGGAGTCATTGTGTCGACACCTGGGATGCAGAGTCGACACCAGACAGAAAGTGTCGACACAAGGAGCAGTGTCGACACTCAGTAAAGAAGAATGCAGTAAAGGTGTGTCGACACAAGGAGCTATGTCGACACCCAGTGAAGCTGTGTCTACACCAGAAAGTGTCGACACTTGGAGCTGTGTCGACACTCAGCAAAAGTCAGCAGAGACTAAGTTAAAGTGTCAACACCAAGAACAATGTGTCGACACTCAACAGTAGAGTCAGCATTTGAAGTATGTGTCGACACCCAGAACAATGTGTCGACACACAGCGGAAGACTCAACACTTGAAGAAAGTGTCGACACATGGAGCTGTGTCGACACTTAGCAAAGAACATAAAGATCAACAAAAATATTCTAAGTACAAGTGTCGACACTATGGGAATGTGTCGACACTCAGCTGAAGTCTCAACAAGAAGAAGTATGTGTCGACACAAGGAGCTGTGTCGACACTTAACAAGTATCAACATTGAAGACATGTGTCGACACCAAGAAGCAGTGTCGACACTTAACAGATTCAACACAAGAAGTTGTGTCATCACAAAGGTGATGTGTCGACACTTAGAAGAATTCAACAAGTTACTGAAAATCAAGTTCTTGTGTCGACACTCAATTTCAGTGTCGACACATGAAGAAGAATCTGTGTCAAGACATAGTATCTACAACACAAGGAGTTGTGTCGACACCTTGTAGACTTGTGTCGACACTTACACAACTGGTGTCGACACTTGGTCTATAAGTGTCGACACTTAAAGACAGAAAGTCTCGACACTTTCAGACAGTTAGAGAACTTTCAAGAATTGACTGGATGACTTGACAGCTGCCGTTCCAGCCGGTCTACAGCACCTGTTAGAGATGTCAGAATTCAGTTATGGACCGGACCAGCCGGTTACCATGAAGAAGGCCTATAAATAGGCTCATACAGTTTACAGAAACTGTGGTTCAGATTGTTGTTGAACAAGTTATTAAAGTGGTACACTAGAGTAACAAACAAGAAGATCTAGCTGTCCAAGTGCAGATCTAAGAAGTTGGAGAGAGAGGGCTCCATCCAAGAAATCAACCGTTGGAACTAGGCTGAGAAGAAGGGTTCAGATATATTCTGGATCTTAAGAAACAGAGGTCAAGGATCAACTGCAGAAGGAATCAGTCTTATTCAGTTCTATTTTCAAGAAGCTTTGAAGAAAGCTAAGTCAGATTGAATCCAGCTGAGTTCTTCCAAGAACTCATCAAGAAACTCTTAACTCCCCTCTCTTGTTTCTGAGTTGCTGAGTTATTATTTGTATAAACATTTATATCTTGTAGGATCCTTTGGATTTGAGTGAATTGTAAGCCTGTAATTATAAAGGCTGAGGGTAGGGCTTGAGAGCCTGAGTGTAGGAGATTGAAATCTCTGAGTGTAGGCCTTGTTGGCTGAGTGTACGCCTTGTTGGCTGAGAGTAGGCCTTGTTGGCTGAGTGTAGGCCTTGTTGGCTGAGAGTAGGCCTTGTTGGCTGAGTGTAGGCCTTTGTGGCTGAGTGTAGGCTTTGTGGAAAAGCTGAGTTGTAAGGCTTTGGGCCTGAGGTGTAGGAAGCAGTTTGGGTTCTGAGACAGTGGTGAAGTTTGGCCGAATCTAGTACACTGCTAGATAGGCGAAGGGGGAAAGTGGATGTACCCAAAGCTTGGGGAACCACTATAAAACTCTGTATCTGTTGTGCTGTGATTGTGATTTGCTGTGTATGCTTTGTGATTGCTGTGCAAAAGAAGTTAGAATTCTGTGATATAACTGATTGCTGCCATTAAAGTTCAAAAAAGGATTAAGTCACCTATTCACCCCCCCCTCTAGGTGATTAAGTACTCTATCTTTCAAAGGAGTTGTGTCGACACAACAGAATTCAACTAAGTGTTAAAGAAGTACTTGTGTCGACACACAGAATCAGTGTTGACACATTCAACAGAAGGCTTGTGTCGACACACAGAATCAGTGTCAACACATTCTGAAGAAGCAGTGTCGAGAAGCTGTTACAATAACACAAGTAGTTCTGTCGACACCATCAAGGCTAGTGCCGACACTTAGTCTACTTGTGTCGACACTTAGTCTATTTGTGATGACACATAATGACTATCTGTTTCGACACTTTCAGACAGTGACAGTGATTTTAAGAAGTGACTGGATGACTTGACAGCTTCCATGTAAGACCCCACCTCCCCGGATCCCAAAACACGGCACGAAGGGGGAAGTCTTATGCACGGAACAGCCGCCTTGCGGTAGCATTAGCACACGGGCTAACCTGTACCACAAGACGCCTATTCCGCCGGCTACAACCATATCAATATAAATGCCAACCCAACCAAATAAATAAGCAAGAGAAGTCAAAATCCACACTAAGTAATATATAATGTCCAAAAATATGAAATAATGAGAAGCTAAACATGCTTCTACAAAATTTCAGAGTACAGCTAATCATCATATAACAACAGGTGTAAGGAAATCTACAGCAGGAAAGTAACTTAACTTATAAGAATGCCCATACAAACTTATAAGTTAAGGATCGGGTTACATAAAGTAACTCATCGTATAGGAGTGCCCATACAAACTTATATGATGAGGATCTTGTTGTGCAATGTATGAAATGCTATGAATGCTATGCAATGACTCACCCGTGCACACCCATACAATTGCTATGTCGACACAGACTATAGTTCCCACTTTTCGAGCAGGTAGCTAACCTCTCAGGCATCAGCCGCCGTGGCCAGGCGGTGACAGTAGAACGGGCACTTCTACTACTAGGCGGGTATCACACTACTTCACCTAGGCCTCCGTACGCCTCAACGCTAAGAACACAACAGCGGAGCCCATGCGTACTATGGCCCAGCGGGGTCTTGGGTAGATGTGCACCATGAACACAGCCCGAACTGGCCTTGTGTGACCCGGAAGGGGCCTCGGAAGAAAGCACGAGGACACAGCCCAACCGTTCACATGACCGGAGGGGCCTCGGGATGTGAACACCGAGGACACAGCCCAAACCGACCAAGTCTAACTGCCAACTCCCGTCGGTGTGACGACTGGCGAGCCCGTAGACCTGCCACACTATCCTTAACCCAGGATTATGACACCGCGTGTCGACTCACACCATATGCAAATACCACATCAACATATCATGGAAGGGGCCTCGTAAGTAAACACGAGAACACAGCCCAACCATCCATCCACACCTTATCTCAACACAACCAAAACAAGTGACGGTCAACACCGCACTTACATCCCTTCACAATACTACCCGTAGGGAGACGACTTTCTAAGTATTGGACTACAAGACTTATTCCATTAATCAAACATGTCCCTGATCATAATCTATTCATCTATATGACTTTCCAAATGATGACAATGTAATATAAACATGATGCGCATATAGAGATCTATCACACTTTTCATTTGATAATGTCATAATATAAACATGAAGTGCACAATTATCAATATCTCAATTCCTACCAATTCAGTTCGTTTAAATAATATTGTTTCTCAATTTGATAATATTAAATCTGCAATAAATGATTAATCATTCATCCAAGCCAAGTGTCTTGCATTATTAATTCCACCAAATCAAAATCCAATCAAACTCCATTTTCCATTAAGCCCAGAATTTAGGTGTAGGCTGAATCTGGACAGCAACTTCGACCGGAGATTTCCGAAGCTACAGAAATCCGGTGAAGACGTGTAACCCCACGATGGAAAGGTCTTTCCGAGTTCTACAACTCTCGTATTCAGACCTCAACCCAGATTTGAAATTATCCTATTTGAAATCGGACTTGAAGTCCGCTGCGTACAGAACACAGTTTCTGCATACAAGATTTATAGAACACCAATTTCGATTAGACTTTCCCGTGGCTACCGACTTTACTAGAAGTCGTGCAACCATTCGTTGGAAAGGTATTTTCAAGGGCTTCAACTTTTGTGTTTAGCCGAAAGCCCAGATCTGGACATATCACACTTAAAAATGGACACGAAGTTCGCTGCGCGCAGAATACAGATTCTGCACGCATCTTAAGGTGGAATGAACGACATCGGTTCATCTTCCTCCTCAAGGCGATTCTTCCCAAATCATTCCAGAAAACCTCCTCCCTTATTCACCCTCAAGAGGCCAAAACCCTTCACGAAACCATCCCTTATCATCACATTGAAGAAGGGCGTGGTTGAAGAGATCTAAAACCTAAGACACAAGTCTTAGCATGACCTTTCCTAGAAAACTCCTCCTCACCATCAAGACTCTCTTGAGTCGATGTCTCTCCTAGGAAAATAACTATAGATCTAGCACCAAGGGAGAGGGTAGGAAACTCACATTGGCTCCAGCGGTACCACCATTTCCGGCCATGGATCTCGTAGTTCTCCTTGGCGGCATCTTCTCTTTCACGGCGATGGCGGATCTCCTCCGGTAGAACTTGCTCCAGCAGTTTTTCCTCTCACCAGGAGTTCTCACAGGAATTTGGGGATGAAATGAGCAAGAAAACGGCTAGGGTTTTCTGTCCCCCTTATATATAAAAGGTGACACGGGTAGGGACACGGCCGTGTCCTTACCCATGTCCTTCCTGGCGAAGCGGCAACGACAGTTTCTATGTCGGTTCAACATTTGACACGGCCGTGTTCCTGGCCGTGTCCATGGCCGTGTCCTTCTCGGGTTGCATCTCGACGATCTATCAAAAATTGTCGACTCGACACACACGGGTAGGGACACGGCCGTGTCGCTACCCGTGTCACATGATGTCGACACAACTCGTCAGTCTCGACACGGCCTGTCGAGTGTAACTCGACACACACGGGTAGGGACACGGCCGTGTCGCTACCCGTGTCATATGATGTCGACACAGCTCGACAGACTCGACACGGCGTGTCGAGTGTAACTCGACACACACGGGTAGGGACACGCCCGTGTCGCTACCCGTGTCACTACCCGTGTCACTACCCGTGTCACTACCCGTGTCACTACCCGTGTCACTACCCGTGTCACTACCCGTGTCTCTCTGCACTGATTTCTCCACTTCTCCACAAGTGCAGTCCAATTCCCTGCACTTCTCAGGACTCGAGTCAACCCTCCTGACTCAAAAACACACACTAGGGGCCTAGAACGATTCGGGACGTTACAAATCCTATAAACAAAATAAAAGATTTCGTCCCCGAAATCAGGCTTAGGCTGAGGGGAGAAATGCATAACAGGAAATTTAACATATTCTTTTAAATAAGATTACCTTGAGCAAATAACTCCGGGTAGCGTTGCTGCATCAAATCCATTGGCTCCCACGTGTACTCCTCTTTCCCATGATTCGACCATAGTACCTTCACCAAGGGTACACTTTTGCGGCGCAAAGTTCTTGATTCGACCAAAGTTCTTGCGGCGCAAAGTTCTTCACCAAGGGTACACTTCACCAAGGGTACACGTTTCCCATGATTCAACAATCCGCACCGGCTCTAGTCGTACAGACCTATCTGATGCCACTGCACCATCAGTAGTGGGAATATACTGGTCGGGCCGCAACAGTGCTTTTCGAAGCGACGACACATGGAACACGTCGTGGAGATTTTCTAGTTCTGGTGGTAACTCCAACCGATAGGCCAACGGGCCGATCCTTTCTAGTATAATATAAGGCCCAACATATCTTGGGCTGAGCTTTTTCACCCCACGTACCTGCGACACACCATGCATCGGCCGAATCTTGAGAAACACTTTTTCGCCCACTTGGAACTTCACCATCCGGTGCTTTTTATTGTAATATTTCGCCTGTCGACTTTGAGCCTCCAACATGCGACCCCGTATCAATCTGATCGCTGCATCAGCATCCTCTATATATTCATTTCCCAATGCCTTCGGATCTTCATCCTGCACCCAAGACAAGGGAGTCCTGCACCTTCTTCCATAAAGGGCTTCATGGGGCGCCATGCCGATGCTCGCCTGATGGCTATTATTATAGGAGAATTCCACTAGTGGCAAGAGCCTTTCCCATGGCTCTCCTCTGTCCAGCACACATAACCTCAATAAATCTTCCAGTGTCCTGATGGTCCTTTCAGACTGCCCGTCCGTCTGTGGGTGGAATGCAGTACTAAAGGTTAGGCGCGAGCCCAAATACGCCTGTACTGCCTTCCACTCATTGGATGTAAACCGACCATCCCGATCCGAAACAATTGTCTTGGGCACGCCATGATACCGTACAAATTGCTCCACAAAAAGGCGTACCAAAACATCCACGTGTGCTTCCTTCTTCATTGGTATGAACCGGGCCACCTTTGTCAGTCGATCAACAATAACCCACACTGAATCATTCCCGGAGCGGGAACGAGGTAACCCATGAACAAAGTCCATGGAGATATCCTCGAACTTCCATTCGGGGATGGGCAGCGACTGCAACAAACCACCGGGACTCCTGCATTCAGCCTTCACTCTTTGGCATGCTTCACAATGAGTGACATAATACCGGACATCCTTCTTCATTCCCGGCCAACACATGGTCTTTCGCAAACCGGCGTACATCTTAGCAATACCCGGGTGCACTGAATATTGAGAGGAATGTGCCTCTCTCAAGATATCCTCCCGAATTTTGTCGCCCTTGGGAATATAGAGTCGGCCACGAAAATAAACGAGGCCGTCTTTGAGTGTGTACTCATCGGTGGTCCCATCTTCAATTGCCTTGATTGCTGGGGCCAATGCCGCATCCATTCCTTGCTCCACCCGAATCCGGTCTCGGATATCACAAACTATGCTCATGTTGGCCAAATACTCCGCATACTCTGCCGAAGAAGCCTTGAATACTAGAGTAATTTCCATCTCCTCGATCATCCGAGCCAACTCCATACTCATCAACCGAGACTCTGGGCTAGAGCCTGGCGCTTTTCTGCTCATGGCATCAGCTACCGAGTTCGCTTTCCCGGGGTGGTAGTTCATGGTGAACTCATAGTCACATAGAAATTCCAACCACCGTCGTTGTCTCAGGTTCAACTCCTTCTGAGTGTGGACATACTTCAAGTTCTTGTGATCGGAAAAGATCTCGCAGTGTACGCCATATAGGTAATGCCTCCAAACCTTCAAAGCGAACACCACTGCTCCCAACTCCAAATCATGGACCGGATAATTAATTTCATGTTTCTTTAACTGTCTTGAAGCATATGCGATCACGTGCCCGTGCTGCATCAATACCGCTCCCATCCCTTGATATGATGCGTTCGTGTAAACTTGGAATCCTTCCTACCCCGACGGAAGTGCAAGGATGGGGGCGGAGGTAAGCATATCCTTCAGCTCTTGAAATGCCGCTTCACATTGAGGTGTCCACTCAAATGGCACACCCTTCTTCGTCAAGGAGGTAAGAGGAAGGGCAATCTTGGAAAATCCTTTCACGAACTTGCGGTAGTAGCCAGCAAGTCCAAGAAAGCTTCATACATCGGCCGCTGACTTCAAGGGCGACCACTCCTTCACGGCCCGTACCTTTGCTGGATCCACTGCTAATCCTGCCCCACTGATCACATGCCCCAAGAAAGCTACCTCCTTAAGCCAGAATTCACACTTGCTAAACTTGGCGAACAAGGAGTGCTCCTTCAATTTCTTCAAAACCAAGGTCAGGTGCTCGACATGCTCCTCCTCCGTCTTTGAGTAGACCAAGATGTCGTCGATAAAAACTATGACGAAGATGTCCAAATATGGTTCAAACACCTTGTTCATCAGGCTCATGAAGGCCGAAGGGGCATTTGTGAGCCCAAACGGCATTACTGTGAACTCATACAAACTATATCTCGAACTGAAGGCCGTTTTCTGGATGTCCCCTTCTTGTATCCTCAACTGATAGTATCCGGAGCGCAAATCCAATTTAGAAAACCAATGTGCTCCCACTAGTTGATCGAACAACTCATCGATCCGAGGTAGTGGATAAGTGTTCCGTACCGTCAACCGATTGAGTTCCCGATAATCTATGCACAATCGCAGGGTTCCATCCTTCTTCTTTACGAACAACACCGGGGCTCCCCATGGTGATGAACTGGGGCGAACGAACCCTGAATCCACCAGTTCTTGCAATTGAACTCTAAACTCCGCGAGTTCTTTCGGAGCCATTCTGTACGGAGCCCTGGATACAGGCTTGGCACCTGGTACTAGATTGATCTGGAAGTCAACCTCTCTATGCGGAGGTAATCCTGGTAGCTTCTCAGGAAATACCTCGGGAAAATCCCGCACAACCCGTACATCCTTTAATTCCAACGCTTCCTCCTTCAACTCGAACCAGATCATGAAGACCTCGTCCCCCTTCATATGAGCTTTTACAACCTGGACGGAAGATAACATCATGCGAGGCGCGAAGCCAATACCTTGGAAGATGACGTCAGAGTCTCCATGTCTCAAATAGATCCGCTTCTCCACGCAGTCGATCCTCGCGAAGTGCCAATCCAGCCATACCATGCCCAAAATGATGTCAAACTCCGGCATTCTCAGAACCGTGGCCGGCGTATCAAAGGCCTTCCCATCATTAAATAACTCCAAATCGCACTTGGCGGTTGCGATCATCTCCGAGCCATCCGGAAGGCGTACACGTCGGGCTATGCCAGTGAAGTACTGTACATCCTCCACTTCTTTTATGAAATCCTCGGACACAAAGGAGTGTGAGGCACCGGTATCGAACAGCGCATAGGCCGTCTTCCCGCCAATAATCACGGTGCCTAAGTACCAACAACCAAAACTTATTGCTAATGGCTAGTAAGTTCTAATCAATTCAAGTTAGACCATGCAAATATGTAAATTAATTAAATCATACCTGCAATCACATCTTGTGGGTTCCGTTCCTGCGCCATGTCAAGCGCGTACACCTGATCCCGGACCGGTCCGGGGTTTCCTCTTGGCGGTCCTCGTCCTCGACCACGCATATATCCCCGCCCTCGTGGAGCTGCTGGAGGGAGAGCAGGAGGGAGAGCAGGAGGGAGAGCAGGAGGGGCGTTCCTATATAGCTGCGGGCAAAAACGCCGGATGTGGCCCGGCTGGTTGCATTCGAAGCACACCAGACCACGACGCCCTTCAGGTTGTTGAAATTGCTGAGGCTGTGGGGGTGGAGGCAACGCAGGCGGCTGCGGAACTGGATGCTCCACCCTATAGTTTCGGTGGACACGCCCTCCACATCTTTGATAACCTCTTCCTCCTCTGAAGTCCCGTCTCCTTCTATTACTTGGGCCGGCTTCCATCACGTCCTCCGCAGGCCTCTTACTACATCCCAGGTGGTCCGCCTCCAATCTTTTCGCCATATCAATGATCTCCGCCAAGCTACCATCCGCTATAAACAAAAGGGACTGCCTTAGGGGATCTCGCAGCCCTTTATAGAAGCGCTTGGCATAACCTCTGTCATCCAACTCATAAGAATCCGCAAACCTTGCGAGATGCTGGAATTCCCGCTGGTATTCTGTAACCGATTTTGATCCCTGCTTTAGTAGAAGGAACCTCTGCTCAAGCTCATCTCGGGCCGATGTAGGGATAAAGTGCTCCAAGAAAACACCCGAGAATTCACTCCAACTTATCTCAGTGTAGATCCGGCCTTGGAAGGTAGAGCCCTTGAGGGACTTCCACCACCTCTTCGCATGTAAGTCCAAGACGGACACTGCCAATGTCACTGCCATGTTGGCTGGGCAACGGATACCAGCCAACAACTCCTGTATCGTGTCTAGCCATTCCTCTGTACGTACGGCTGACTCCGTCACAAGGTAGATGGGAGGGGAGAGAGCCCGGAAGGTGCTCATCCAGTTGGAGCTCGGGGCCTGTTGTTGCACCGGAGCCTGCTATGCCTTAAAAGCATCAAGAATGGCGGTGAGCGTCTGCCCCAACTCAGACTGTTCGAACTGAGTGGGTATGGGAGGGGTAGGAGTACCCCCATCGGCTCAACATGCAGTGAAACCTACACATACACGACAAATTTGTGGTCAGGTTGGCTAAACTTAAGGTCAAAGTTGGACAAACTTAATGTGAATTACATATGGGCACACCACTGCTTCCGCTAAGTCAGTTTGTCCCCAAACTGACTAACCAAACGGGGGTGGCACCATTGTTGAATGACTTCTTAGTTGAGGATCGTGGCAAACTGATACCATTTGTAAGACCCCCCCTCCCCGGATCCCAAAACACGGCACGAAGGGGGAAGTCTTATGCCCGGAACAGCCGCCTTGCGGTAGCATTAGCACACTGGCTAACCTGTACCACAAGACGCCTATTCCGCCGGCTACAACCATATTAATATAAATGCCAACCCAACCAAATAAATAAGCAAGAGAAGTCAAAATCCACACTAAGTAATATATAATGTCCAAAAACATGAAATAATGAGAAGCTAAACATGCTTCTACAAAATATCAGAGTACAGCTAATCATCATATAACAACAGGTGTAAGGAAATCTACAGCAGGAAAGTAACTTAACTTATAAGAATGCCCATACAAACGTATAAGTTAAGGATCGGGTTACATAAAGTAACTCATCGTATATGAGTGCCCATACAAACTTATACGATGAGGATCTTGTTGTGCAATGTATGAAATGCTATGAATGCTATGCAATGACTCACTCATGCACACCCATGCAATTGCTATGTCGACACAGACTATAGTTCCCACTTTTCGAGCAGGTAGCTAACCTCTCAGGCATCAGCCGCCGTGGCCAGGCGGTGACAGTAGAACGGGCACTTCTACTACTAGGCGGGTATCACACTACTTCACCTAGGCCTCCGTACGCCTCAACGCTAAGAACACAACAGCGGAGCCCATGCGTACTATGACCCAGCGGGGTCTTGGGTAGATGTGCACCAAGAACACAGCCCGAACTGGCCTTGTGTGACCCGGAAGGGGCCTCGGAAGAAAGCACGAGGACACAGCCCAACCGTTCACATGGCCGGAGGGGCCTCGGGACATGAACACCGAGGACACAGCCCAAACCGACCAAGTCTAACTGCCAACTCCCGTCGGTGTGACGACTGGCGAGCCCGTAGACCTGCCACACTATCCTTAACACAGGATTACGACACCGCGTGTCGACTCACACCATATGAAAATACCACATCAACATATCATGGAAGAGGCCTCAGAAGTAAACACGAGAACACAGCCCAACCATCCATCCACACCTTATCTCAACACAACCAAAACAAGTGACGGTCAACACCGCACTTACATCCCTTCACAATACTACCCGTAGGGAGACGACATTCTAAGTATTGGACTACAAGACTTATTTCATTAATCAAACATGTCCCTGATCATAATCTATTCATCTATATGACTTTCCAAATGATGACAATGTAATATAAACATGATGCGCATATAGAGATCTATCACACTTTTCATTTGATAATGTCATAATATAAACATGAAGTGCACAATTATCAATATCTCAATTCCTACCAATTCAGTTCGTTTAAATGATATTGTCTCTCAATTTGATAATATTAAATCTGTAATAAATGATTAATCATTCATCCAAGCCAAGTGTCTTGCATTATTAATTCCACCAAATCAAAATCCAATCAAAATCCATTTTCCATTAAGCCCAGAATTTAGGTGCAGGCTGAATCTGGACAGCAACTTCGACCGGAGATTCCCGAAGCTACAGGAATCCGGTGAAGACGTGTAACCCTACGATGGAAAGGTCTTTCCGAGGTCTACAACTCTCGTATTCAGACCTCAACCCAGATTTGAAATTATCCTATTTGAAATCGGACTTGACGTCCACTGCGTACAGAACACAGTTTCTGCATACAAGATTTATAGAACACCAATTTCGATTAGACTTTCCTGTGGCTACGGACTTCGCCAGAAGTCGTGCAACCATTCGTTGGAAAGGTAGTTTCAAGGGCTTCAACTTTCGTGTTTAGCCGAAAGCCCATATCTGGTCATATCACACTTAAAAATGGCCACGAAGTTCGCTGCGCGCAGAATACAGATTCTGCACGCATCTTAAGGCGGAATGAACGGCATCGGTTCATCTTCCTCCTCAAGGCGATTCTTCCCAAATCATTACAGAAAACCTCCTCCCTTATTCACCCTCAAGAGGCCAAAACCCTTCACGAAACCATCCCTTATCATCACATTGAAGAAGGGCGTGGTTGAAGAGATCTAAAACCTAAGACACAAGTCTTAGCATGGCCTTTCCTAGAAAACTCCTCCTCACCATCAAGACTCTCTTGAGTCGATGTCTCTCCTAGGAAAATAACTATAGATCTAGCACCAAGGGAGAGGGTAGGAAACTCACATTGGCTCCAGCGGTACCACCATTTCCGGCCATGGATCTCGTAGTTCTCCTTGGCGGCATCTTCTCTTTCACGGCGATGACGGATCTCCTCCGGTAGAACTTGCTCCAGCAGTTTTTCCTCTCACCAGGAGTTCTCACAGGAATTTGGGGATGAAATGAGCAAGAAAACGGCTAGGGTTTTCTGTCCCCTTATATATAAAAGGTGACACGGGTAGGGACACGACCGTGTCCTTACCCGTGTCCTTCCTGGCGAAGCGGCAACGACAGTTTCCATGTCGGTTCAACATTTGACACGGTCGTGTTCCTGGCCGTGTTCATGGCCGTGTCCTTCTCGGGTTGCATCTCGACGATCTATCAAAAATTGTCGACTCGGCACACACGGGTAGGGACACGGCCGTGTCGCTACCCGTGTCACATGATGTCGACACAACTCGTCAGTCTCGACACGGCCTGTCGAGTGTAACTCGACACACACGGGTAGGGACACGGCCGTGTCACTACCCGTGTCATATGATGTCGACACAGCTCGACAGACTCGACACGGCGTGTCAAGTGTAACTCGACACACACGGGTAGGGAGACGCCCATTTCGCTACCCGTGTCACTACCCGTGTCACTACCCGTGTCACTACCCGTGTCACTACCCGTATCTCTCTGCACTGATTTCTCCACTTCTCCACAAGTGCAGTCCAATTCCCTGCACTTCTCAGGACTCGAGTCAACCCTCCTGACTCAAAAACACACACTAGGGGCCTAGAACGATTCGGGACGTTACATTCCATTTCAACCGGTCAACTGTAACTGTCAGAGCTGTTAGGAGGTTGTTAGAAATCGGATCAGCCGGTCACCATGGAGAAAGTTTATATAAAAACTTTTTCTTTCAATAGGGAGTGACAAGAAATCAACAGATTATTCATTGAAGATCAATAATAGATTGAAGATCTATACAGAGATCTAATAACACAAAAGAAGAAGACCTTCGACAGAAGATCTAAGAAGTTGGAGAGAGAGAGCTCCTTCTAAGGAGAACAGCTGCTGAACCAGGCTGCTAAGTAAGATTCAGATTGAGATCTGAATCTCAAGATAGAAGTTGATTGAAGATCATCTTCATAGGAGATTCAACCCTACTGAGTTCTAATTCAAGAAGCTTTGAAGAAAGCTAAGGGAGGTTGATCTCTGCCAAGTTCTTCAAGAACTTATCAAGAAGCCAGTCGACTCATCTCTCTCTGTCAGTGTTGTGGTTAATTACTTTGTATAATCAAATTCTTGTAGGATCTTGTATAGATCTGAGCTGTAAGCCTATTTTATAAAGGCTGAGTGTAGGAGACTGTGTGCTCTGAGTGTAGGTCTTGTTGAAGACTGAGGTAGGGCTTTGTGCCTGAGTTATAGGAGACTTTGTTCTCTGAGTGCAGGTCTTGTTGAAGAATGAGTGGTAGGGCTTTTTACCTGAGTTGTAGGAGTGGGGACACTCTGAGTTGTAGGAACCTGTTTGGGGTTCTGAGCTGTAAGATCTGAGGATCTGAGGAGAAGTGCTGAAGTTAGGCCGAATCAAGTACACTACTAGATAGGTGAAGGGGGAAAGTGGATGTACCCAGACCTTGGGGAACCACTATAAATGCTGTGTGCACTCTGTGTATGTTTGTGATGTAGGCCTCTATCGCGGATACTATATGGGTTACGGGAAAGAAACAGACGCCACAATCAATCCACAATCTCACACGCACTAGATTTAACCGCAGCGCGCTCGCAAACGTCTTATCACCGTTCACCAACGTACGGTAGCCACTCCGCGGGAAGGTCAAACGAACGGCTATAGGCAGATGTTCTCCCAAGCTAAAAGGACCAATATTGGGTCCGACCGAGCGAAAGTTGTACCAAAAGAGATCTACCCAAAGTGCGATCGAAAAATGGTAGATCTCTCCCAACAAAAATGCGGGGCTCGCCAAACCCTTTCGGAAATATCGCGATTAAGATTGATGCAAATCCAAAAGGAAAACCACGAAGAATCTAACGATTCAAATCCAACGCAAAAATTATTTCCGACCACTAGAACATCAAGAGGGAATCACACGTGAGTGGAGAGGATCGTTACCTAAGTCGGAATAGATGATTCCGACTACCTTTGAAGGGGTCGCTCTTCCACGGTTCCGCCGGAGTCGCGCCGGCTGGAGTGATAGATCGTCCGCCTTGGCCGCTTCACACCAAGGTCCCGTTTCCTCGCCGTAGAAGGAGGCCTTTCTCGGTTAAGACTTCACAAGAAGAGGGGCAGCCAGGTTCTCTTTAAAGGGGGGTGCTCGGGTGGAGAGATGGGTGGACGGTCGGTTTGGAGAAGGTGGAGGTCGGGTTGTGGGTGGTGAGAGGAGGTGGAGGCTTGGAAGATGGGGTTGAAGGAGTGGGCTGGCCGAAGTTTTAGAGAGAGAGAGAGAGAGTGAAGGGGGCGGCCAAGAGAGGTAGAGAGAGAGAGGAGGATTAGCAAGAATAGGAAATTTAGGGTTTCTTCTCATTCAACTTGAGTTAAACAAAGCATACATGCCTATATATAGGCTTAACAATAAGTCTTGGCTATATGTAGCCCAAAATAAAATAAAAATAACACACAAAATGGCTACATGCAGCCCTCAATAAAATATCCCAAATAAAATAGCATACTAATAATAAGATAAATTTAACTATATATTTGTCTTGTGCTGAGGGCGGAAATTGTAGCGCCGCTCCATACGAACACCACGGCGACGCGAGTCCTTTGTTGGAGACGAAGGAGGGTCTTCCGTTAGCATGCCGTTATCAAAAACTTGGGGGCCGTCATCAACTTGGGGGCCGTCGTCCACTTGGGGGCCGTCGTCGCCACCAATCCTCCCCCGCTTGAAAGGACTCATCACCGATGAGTTGTCTTGAAGATACCGTCAGAGAAGAACACCATCCAAGAGAGCCACTTGCACTTCCGGGAGCCAAGAGTCATCAGAGGTGGGGCGATCACGCCAACGGATCAAGTAGCGGAGCACATCACAATCAGTAGTAGGAAACACGTCATCCTGGAGAATCCTGTCTGGAAAAAATACGGTCCTGGCAAACCTGGGAAAAGCATTAGGCAGTAAAGGGGGAAAATCTATATCATCAACATGTAGCGTACCTCCGTTGGAGACCGACGGAGAGAGCGAGCCCTTACCCCTCTCAACCCCATACCATGAGAATCTGTAGTGGAACTAAACAGACAGGAAGATAGTTCTAGTGGCGGAGCAATATATGGCGTTAAATCCGAAACATTAAAAACAGGGGAAATACCCCAATCGGTTGACAATTCCAAAAGAAAAGCATTGTCTCCTAACCGTTTTAAAACCCGAAAAGGTCCAGCTCGCCGATCCGCTAACTTTTTTAAGGTGCCCGTAGGCAACCATTCAGGGATGAGACGTACCATGACTAAATCGCCCACTTTCAAGGGAGACACTCTCTTATGTGCGTTGGCATGAACTTGATAAGATGCGTATTGTGTAACATCCCCCAAACAGCCAGACCCCCGAGAGTAATTTTGTCATGACTAAGTCATGACAAAATCCAGGGAGCTTACAAACCCTTGTAGACCTAGGCAAAAAGGTGATAAAACACCATGGTCTGCAAATAGTAAACCTTAAATACTCAACTTAGGGCTTGACTTTAGGGCTCCAACTCGACTCCTTAACCCCACCCCAACACCCCTAGGCCATCAAGGAGTCCAGAAGACCCATTGGGGCCAGCCAAATAGGCCAAGTTGACCCAAGGTCAACCCTAACCCTAATTAGGGCAAAATGGTCAATTCCCCAGCAAATGGCCCAACTGACCATCACATGTGGAAGTAGCTTCACTTTTAGGTCTAACACATCATAAAAGACTAATTAGACCAAAAAGCACCATCCTAGGGTCACCACGTGGCAAAATGACCAAAATACCCCTACTAGGTCAAAACGGTGATTTTCCATTAAACACCCCTATTGACCACCACAACTTCAAGTTGACCACACTCATGGGGTCATAACCTCATAAGGGACCCAATGCCACGAAAATTTCATGGTTCGGTCAACCCTAGGGCCCAGTTTGACCAAAAGTGAAACTAGGGCTAACTAGGTCATATTACTTGGACCTAGCCCAATCCCTTTGGGCTAGGCCCAATTTGAGTGGTCAACCAGCCTAGTAGGCTGATATTAAACATGGGAGGGAGTGAAAATTCGTTCATGGTGATTAGGAGAGAGAAATGGGGGGTTTTTCCCCAATTTTGAGGAGAGAGAAAGTGGCCATTCATGGCCATTAAGGTGACACACCCCTTGGCATCCCTCCATTGCACTCTCATTCATCTTCTCTGATGAATTTGAGAAGTTTCCAGCCGTTTCTAGGTGCAATTAGGGCAGGGGGGATGTATAGGGTCGGCCATGGGAGGGGAGGTGAAGAGGCCATTAATGGCATATGTGATTAAAACCACTACCACCCACAATTAACCCCCCTATCACCTTCACAAACCTCTGAGCAGTGAAACCCCCCCATTTCCCGTGAGTTTGGAGGTCTCCTTGCAAGAAATCGGATGGCACCCAAAGCTTCGAGGAGGAGCAATGGCGGCCGGCGAATGGAGCAAAGGAACGCCCCAAATGAGGTCCGATCCTCTTCCCCTATCCTAGTGCTAGATCTAGATCGATTTAGGTAGAGAAATCAGGCTCAATTGAGCCGGATTGAGAGATTGAATTTTCAGATTTTTCATGGAAAATGGTGGTGTTGAGTTCGCCGGAAACCGCCGCCTCCGGCGGCATGGTCGCCGCCAAACGCTAGCCACCACCTCAACGGAGGTGGTGGTGGTGGTGGCCGGCCAGGGAGGTGGTCGGGGTGGCCGGAAAGTGGGCTGGAATGAGCTCCAGGTCGGGATAATCCCGTCCCTTGGCTGGAGCTTGAAGATGAGCAGCAGTCCTTGGATGCTGCTTTAAGATTCGTGCAAACTTATTATAATTATTGTTTTATTTTCTGTGATTATAATTGCAGTGCATAGAATTAATTTTTAAAAATACTTATGCCCCACTACAGAAAAAGTGGTCAACATATAAATAGTAGCCCTTGATGTCTATGTTAATGTAAAATTGATTGCACTCAATTTGGAGTCATGGTTAAACCGCAGCACTCAGTTTGGTGAGGTCTACCCAAAGGGCTGTCTAGAGCTTAATTTAAGTGCCCACTCCAAACCACGCATCCAAATAATCTGAAATTTGGGGAATGGGCTATTTTTAACTATATCTAGGACATATCCAAAAATCAGAATTTTTGGGAAATATTTTTCTATAGTTTTTAGAAAAATTTAATAAATCAAGTATAAATTAATTAGGTGTCATAAACACCTCAAAATCCCCGTAAATTTTGGTGGGTGGTCTTACAGAGCATGTTAGGGCTCTGATAAAAGTTTCATCTCCTTTGAAGATGTTTTGATTAGGTTTTATCCAACCCCAGGTTGACCCTTCTAGGGTTAATTAGGTCAAAGCACGCCTTGGGGTTTTGAGTGGTCAAATCACCTCAACAGAGGCTGATATTTTGTCCACTAACTCTATATGGTATGACACACCCTCCAATGTAATTTGGGGTGGTTAAGAGTAGGGTAGCCCTAGAACCCTAGGGTAGGCCCCTTAATGGGGATTTTTAGGGTTTGAAGGTCATGGGGTCAAATGACCTTGGAATAACTGCAAATTTGGTGGAGAGGACCATAAGGTTAGTATAGTACTCTGGTTAAAATTTTATGGAATTTGGAAGCCTTAAACCCCCTCAAAACCCTAACCCTAGTTTAGGGCACCAAACCTAATTTGGAGTATTAGGCTACCAAATCACTTTAAAATCACTTGAAATTGGGCAGAGGCAGTTCTATGGTAGAAATATTCCTAAATTAATTTTGGTGGGATTTTTGGGCCATTAAAATCAGTACTTCATTTTCAACCATAGATGTGCCCTTAAAAATTTACTATGTTGATAGTGAAGTTTTTGTTTATTGGAAAATTATGAAATCTTGGAATAGGATATTATATATAATGATAGAGCCCTCTGTATTTTGTTTAATTTTTAGATGTCTGTTTCAAGTACTTGCTTCATTAAATTATGATTTGTGGTTTATGATCAAAAATAGAAACATAGCCACAATATTATCAAAAAAATTATGAAATTAGGTCAGAGAGTGCTTTTGACCATTATTATTGTCCTGTAATTTTCCCATGATTTTTAGATGGATAAAACCAGTACTTACTTCACAAATCTGTAAATTTGGAAGTTTACATTTAATTAGATTTAGAGCCCTTCATGTGTGATAAAAATTGTAAAACTTGGCTACTGTGGATTTTAGATATTAATAAGACTTGTGGAATTTTATTATAATTATTAGATGAGTTTTTACAGTACTTGCTTCATTAACCAAAAATTATGGAATTAATGGTTATAAATTAAATTAGGGGTTACTATTCACTATAAAAATTATGAGACTACTTCTAGGGTGTTTTTAGGCTATGATAGTCCTACTGGAGTTTTATTATAATTTTTAGAATAATGTTGCTGGCCTTTTTATCTGTAGATGATATTATTGACATTAAGTTCTAAATTACGAAAGGTAGGTCTAATCACCTATGAAAATTCTCAAACCTTGGATTTACTGTTTAAATGTCACTTAGTATTTATCATAATTTTGTTGTGATTTGTTCCTGACTTTGGAGAGCACTTCATGTTCAAAGTAGGGCATTTGGAGTCTAGGATTAATTAAATTAAGTGCCCACTTAATTAGGAAAATTATGAGACTCTGGATTTAGTCTTAATAGGTCATGATAGACTCCCAGTAATTATTATGGATCTACAGGAAGAGTAATTAGGGTACCCCCTAATGAGAGCACCATGTAACTTAGCATAGTTTGCATATAGTGGATAGGTCAGAGATAAGTTAACTCGGAGAGCTCAAACACACTTAGGGTATTCACACTGAAATAAAAGAGAGGTTTGATCAAGGGTAGAAATTAATAACATTAAGTGCCTTGGCAAGAGAACTTTGGGCTTTATCCCATTGTAGTTCCTAGTACCGCTGCGAGCCCCTCACCGGGTAGACTTCGGGAAGTCCAGGGTTAACCTTAAACCTTAGGAATAATATGGGCAAGAGTAACCCTAATAATAGTTTCACCTTACACTCACACTTGTACACGTAGGGAGATAAATTAGTAGTGAAGGGATAACGTAGGCCCATGGCCTAAGGGCTTACTGGTAGCGTTAAATGGACTCGGTATTGATTTGGAAGTCCGGGGAGCTGGATGCTCGGGGACTTGGAAAAAAAAGAGACTTGATTAGTCTAGGGAGCCGTGGGCTCGGGAACATGGTGAACTAGTAGGCTCAGTATTTTAATTAGATACAAACTATCATGGTTGCATGTGCATAACAGTGGTGGGTCCTCGGTATTGGACGATCGAACACACCGTCGTCGGTACGTTGACTCGGGGATGAAAGGGGAAACTAGATCTGATATACTCTAAAGGGGGGGGGGGGGTGAATAGAGTATATGGTGCTTTTTAAAACACAAAGACAACTTTTGCAAAGCTTTACAACAATTGTTGTAGTGAGTGTAAGCAGGGAAGCAGAATTAAAATAAACCACAAAACTAATCTATGCAGAAACTAAGCACTGGAAAATCTAGGCCAGAAACAAAAGAAAAATATGCACAACCAGAAAACACAAGGAAATATAGTGGTTCCCCAACTTGGGTACATCCACTCTTCTACCACCCTAGGTAGGAATCCACTGCAGGATGAGTTGATCAGGTGTCCTGGGCACCAATGAGCTTTTGATAAGGTGCTCAAAAACCAAAACAGATTTTTTGATCAGGTGTCTTGCCACCAATGAGCTTTTGACAAGGTGCTCAAAAACCAACTTCAAACTTTTGAAGGGAGTTTGAAAAACCCTTTACAGAGAGAGGGGGTTGAGAGAGTTATGGCAGTCTTCTCTTTCTCAAGCAGCTGAGAAGACTATGTGGATTCAGTGATGTTGTCAAAGCTCCCCCTGAGTCCTTGAAGTCTTCAGGAAGATGAGCTTTGCTGAGGGTGATAGGCCTTCAAAGATAGATCTCCAGCAGATGATGATTTCAGCAAGCTGAAATGTTGAGTGTCTGGAGTCTTGAGAAGATGTTGGCCTTGAACACTTGAGAGCTGAAGAGAGATGGAGAGATGTCCTATTCTTGTTAATCTGTATTAACTGTGTTTCTGGTTCAAAAACATTCTCTCTTTTTATTCTCTGAATCTCAATAGGAAGAAGCTCTATCCAAGATAGCCGTTGGTCTGAATTAATTACAGCCTTAATTGCATAAAATGTTCTGAAGGAAAGTCCATTGAATTATTCCTTGAAAAATCCCTTGAAACTTGCTCCAGAATTAAATGAAAACGGCTGGCAGATCTTTTGACTTAAATGCAGAATAATTTCTATCTTGATTTGAATTTGAATTCTGAAGAACAACTGAAATCGTCGAACTGAGCTCTGCTATCGTCGAGCTGAGCTCAGCGAACTGGGAAAAGCAAGCAGCAATGGAATCGTCGATCTGAGCTCAAAGATCGTCGAACTGAGCTCAGAGATAAAGATCTAGTACAGAGTCAAAATCGTCGACCTGAGCTCAGCGATCGTCGAATGGAGTTCGACGATATTGAGAAGCTTGAGCTCAGCGATCGTCGAATGGAGCTCGACGATCTGCCAAAGTTTGAGCTGGACGATCGTCGACCGGAGTTCGACGAAACGTCGAGCTGAGCTCGACGATTTGGACTTAGTCTCCAGAACAACTTGGGTCTTCAGAGCAGCTTTCAAACCTAGACTCCTGATCCCTTAGACTCAATTCTAATTGACCTATAATCTATACAGAAGGTCAAGACATAGAATCCTAGAGACATAGTGATCCTGACCCAAATTAGTAATAGGGTGTTCCAACAATCTCCCCCTATTTGGGTTAGGAAAACTATTTACAAACTTTTGAAAAACAAACAACATCATTCAGACAGAAAAACATAAAACAACAATAACAAGACACAGAGCAGAACCATCACAGAGATATATTATATATGTGATATCCAGAGGGCAGTCACAGAAGTCAAGAATAATCACCTTACAGAGTTATTCCTTTTCCTTGCCTTTTACCATCTTGATTTCCCTGTTAGGATTTAATGCTTGTTGTTTTGATCTGGTATCATCAGCTGCACCCAAGTAGATTTGCTTTGAAGCCCTGGGAACCACTGCAGCTGGATGCAACTCCATGTATCTGTCTGCATCAAAAAATTTACTGGAGGCATACCTTTCTAGCTCTTTCTGTCTTTGCTCTGACATAGTGGATATGTTGGAGGTGTCTAGCCCTTGTTCCTTTGCTTTCTTTATTTGATCCAAAGCAGCCAGTTCTTTCATCCTTGCAGTCCAGGCCATAGGATTTTTCTCAGGGTCCTCAAAAGGAACAGGTGGCTCATACCTGTTGGAAGAAGTTTCCTGAGGAGTCCTGACAGTCACACTTTCTCTAAGCTTATAAGGGAATGGACCTGAAGATGTATCAGAAGAAACATGTCCACCCCTGGAATAAGGGTGCTGCCTGGAGTGTCCTTTGGAGTAAACCTGAGTTTCTCTTTGGTTTCCCCTGTATCCTCCCCTTCTAGAGTAGGACCCCCTAGATTGGCTTTCCCTTTGATATGTTCTTGCATGAGGCTGGTAGGGAGCCTGGCTTCTAGCAGGGCCTGATCTTGCAGAGTTGCCACCTGCACCTGCATCAGGTGGAGGTGGTGGAGGAGGATGAGGGTGCTTGGACTGGGAAGAGTCTTTATCAAACTTCCTCTTCTTCTTCATTGCCTTTAACTGGTTCCTGGAGAATTGCATCCAATGCTCAGTGATTGGGCAATTATGCAGAATGTAGTATGGAACATCATTATCATCTCTGACTTTGGCAGGAGGAACTCTCTTCAAGGCCTTACTTCTTGCCTTTCTTTTCCTTGCAATTGTAGCAGATGAGTCATCAGAAGCAGTAGCATAATCCTCAGAATCAGAGCTTTGTTCATCATACAATGCATCAAGCTTCTTCATCAAATCCTCTTTTAACTGGACAGCAGCTGAAGGGGCAGAAGAGACAGGAACAGGAGGAACAACAGGAGCAGCAGCAGATGTTACATCAATTACAGGAGTAGCAGCAGCTTCAGAGATAATAACTTCTACAGCAGTAGCAACTTCAGAGATAGCAACTTCAACAGCAGGCTCAACATCAACAGCCTCTGTCATCAGCTAATCTATGGAGAAGGGCTCAACAGCAGCAGAGATTACTTCAGAGGTGGTCACAGTATTGTCTTCAGCAGCAGCAGCAGCAGCATCATAGGCAGCAGTCACTGACTGAATAAAGTCAGAGAGGATTCTGGGGTCACAGCAGGAGAAGGGCACTAGAGCCCTGGACAAGTCTTCTTGCTGGGCAGCAGGGACCTCTGGGGGCTGGATAGCATATGGCTCTGGGAGGCAGCAGAAGTGAGCAGAATCAAAAGTAGACAGCAAAGACCTTAGGTCTATTGCTATTACTGGTGTAGCAGCAGCAACAGAAGCAGACACAGCAGGGGCAGCAGCAGGAGGAGCAGCAGCAGCAACAGCTTCATAAGGCATCTCCCCCTGCCTGGATGCAGAAATAGGTGCATCAAGGCACACTGCTGGGGGTGCTGCTGCAGGGAGAAGGAAGGAGGACAGCCTGGCAGAGAGAGCTGCCACTGATTGGTGCAGAGGAGCTAAGCTGGCTTCCATAAGAAGGGAAAGCCTAGGAGCAAGGAGCTCATACAACATATCAGCAAGGGCTGGGAGATCTACATGCTCAAGGGGAGCAGAGGTAGAGGGGACAGGGGTGACTGAGGGAGCAGGAGGAGGTTGGCTGAAGGGTGGAAGAGTGGGCTCAGGGGAGGGTATGGTAGAAATGGAGGGGACAGGAATGGAAATGGAGGGAGTGAAGGTGGGTTGATCAATAAGTTGATGGAGAAGGTCTTGGAAAGTGGTTGAGGTGGTGGGGAAATCTGGAGGAGAGGAGGGGGAATCATCCATGTAGGATTCATCCAAGAGAGTAAAGGATGGAATGGATGTAGAGGAGGTGACATCTGGAGGTGGATAGGAGAAAAGGGGATGGAAGAGGTCTGCTGGAGGGATGAAATTGGTGCTGGGGATGAAATTTGGGTTGGAGATGGGCTGGAAAGGGTAATGGTGGAGGTTGCTGGAGAGGTGGATGGAGCTGGAGGAGGGGAAGCAGCAGCACTGGCAGCAGGCAGGTCTTCTGCAGGGGCAGAGACCTGGGGTGGAGTGACTCTAAGAGTCCTTGTGCCTGAAGGGCCAGAAGAGGAGGGCCTGCTGGGCTTGGAGATGTGCCTGTCCCATTTGCCAAAAAGGGCACAGGAGAGTCTCTTGGAGGCATTGATGTGCACTCCAGAGGAGACTAGCAGGGCAGGGCACTGAGCCTGGAGGAAGATTCCCAGAATTCTTCCAAAGTTGACAAAGGTCTTGTTGATCTTTTTCTTCAGCAGATCAAAGAACACTTCTCCCCAGTTCAGGCTTTTTCTGTCTACCAGAGCTCCCATAAGGCAGAGCTGGAATCTGGAGATAGTATCATGAGCAGAATGCTTGGCTAAAAGAACCTTGCCTACAACATCAGCCAAAAACCTGTATTCCACAGACAGGTTTCTTTTAAACAGTTTGCTAGGGTTCCCCTCAGGATGACCCATCCTGGCAAGAACAGCAGCAAACTCTTCTCCAGACAGGTCAGCAGAGTCTTCACCATTCCTGAAGCCAAATACCTCTGTGAGTATTGTTGGAGTCAGAGGTACCTGGGTGCCACTGATGGAGCCAACTATTGTGTTGTTGTCCAGGTTGTGAGCAGTATAAACCCATTCTTTAATCTCATCTGATGCTAGTTTGATTCTGGTGGACATCAAGGCAGTTAATTGCTGATCTTTGAATAAGTTGAGAATGTCTTGGAAGATTTGATCTGTGGTGTTGAAGGAATCAAAATCGATGTCAAAGCCGGCATCAAATTTCATTGCAGAGAGTACAGCAACTGAAACGGCCATGGTACCTGCAGAAAATCAACAAACAAAACGACCAAGGTAGAACTGCTTGGAGGGAAGAAAAGTTTGCAGAGAAATTGAAAGCGCAAGAGAGAACGACGGCGAAAAAAGAGTTTTATATTAGGGTTCGACGCAGAAAAGGAAAGATCGTTGAACTCAGTTCGACGATCGAGTCTCCTAAAGGAATCTGAAGAGACTCCAAAATCGTCGATCTCCGTTCGACGATTTGGAAAGGCGTCGAGCTCCGTTCGACGATCGTTCAGTGAACAAAATCGTCGAGCGCCGTTCGACGATCGTTGACCGAAAGAGATAGTCCATACTATCAGAGGGGCGCTGAACTCAGTTCGACGATTCTGGAAATCGTCGAACTCCGTTCGACGATCTTTGGGGAAATCGTCGAGCGCAGTTCAGAGATCAGAGAATTTCTAGATACTAAGAAAAATCAGAAATTTTGCCTAGTCTTGGTCAATTTTTAGCTTTCAAAATCTTGGGTTTTATTTAAGACTTCCTCCATCTAACATTCCTAACTGATTTAGGAAGAAGGTATGTTTCTTTTCATCCAAGGGCTTGGTGAAAATATCTCCCCTTTGTAAATCAGTTGGGATATACTGCAATTCAATTTTATTCTTCTCAACATTATCCCTTAAGAAATGATGCCTAATTTCTATATGTTTTGTCCTACTATGGAGGACTGGATTTTGAGCTATGGAGATAGCACTTGTATTGTCACAAAATATTTTTGACTTCTCTAAGTTGTAACCATAGTCTAGGAGTTGATTTTGAATCCACAATATTTGTGAACAACAACTGCCTGCAGCCATGTATTCAGCTTCAGCAGTGGAAGTTGACACAGATGTTTGTTTCTTGCAAAACCAGGAGACAAGTCTATCACCAAGGAACTGACAAGTTCCACTGGTGCTTTTCCTGTCAATTCTGCATCCAGCATAATCAGCATCAGAGAATCCAGTTAACTCAAATGCTGAATCTTTTGGATACCAGAGTCCTAGATTTGGACAACTCTTCACATACCTGAGAATCCTCTTTACTAATGTGAGGTGTGACTCTCTAGGGCTAACTTGGAATCTAGCACATATACATGTAGCAAACATTATATCTGGTCTACTGGCTGTAAGATACAGTAAGGAGCCAATCATTGCTCTATATGTTGTCTGATCAACAGGTTTCCCATGTTCATCAGCATCCAATACAGCATTGGTAGGCATGGGTGTTTTCATGCAAGATGCCTCAGACATGCCAAATTTCTTAACCAGCTCATTAGCATATTTGGTTTGAGAAATAAAGATGCCTTCAGCATGTTGTTTGACTTGCAATCCTAGGAAGAAGGATAGCTCACCCATGCTACTCATCTCAAATTTAGAGTGCATTAAATTAGAAAATCTTCTGCACAATTTTGAGTCAGTAGAGCCAAAAATGATATCGTCTACATAGATTTGTACTAGTAGGGTATGGGACTTATGGGTTCTAATGAAAAGAGTTTGGTCTACTCTACCCCTTATAAAATCATTTTTCAAGAGAAAGCATGCTAGGGTCTCATACCATGCTCTGGGAGCTTGCTTGAGACCATATAATGCTTTGTTCAATTTAAAAACAAAATCAGGATGAGTTGGAGAGATAAAACCTGGAGGTTGTCTGACATAGACTTCCTCTTTGATGTCTCCATTTAAGAAGGCACTCTTGACATCCATTTGATAAACTTTGAAGCCTTTGTGAGCTGCATAGGCTAAGAAAATCCTGATGGCTTCTAATCTTGCAACAGGTGCAAAGGTCTGGTCGTAGTCAATTCCTTCTTCTTGAGAATATCCTTGGGCAACTAGCCTTGCCTTGTTCCTTACTATTACTCCTTGATCATCCAGTTTGTTTCTGAATACCCATTTTGTTCCAACAATGGAATGATCCTTAGGCTTTGGCACTAGTTCCCATACTTTGTTTCTCTCAAATTGATGCAGCTCCTCTTGCATGGCAATGATCCAGTGTGGATCTTGCTCTGCATCTTGAATGGACTGAGGTTCAATTTGAGAAAGGAAGCAGGTGTGCAACAGGTTTTGGTTGACCTGATTTCTGGTTTGCACACCAGCTGAGAGTTCTCCAATTATTTGGGTAATTGGATGGTCTCTGGATGTTACTAAATCAACAGGGATTGTTGATTGTTCATCAACCTGTGTTGTTGTTTCCTCTTGTGGTACAACAACTGGCTCTTCAAGCTGAGCTTCAATATGTTGAGCATTGCTTTCATCTTCACTGCTTTCATCCTCTTGAGCAACCTGTAGCTTGTTCATATCTTCAGCTAGAGAGTGTTCCTGTAAAGGTTCTATGGTAGAAGAAAGCTTCTCCTTGAAAGACATGTTAGTTTCATCAAAAGAGACATGAACAGATTCCTCAATTTTCAATGATGATTTATTATAAACCCTATATGCCTTGCTGATCATGGAGTATCCCAGAAACACTCCTTCATCAGCTTTGGCTTGAAATTTTGCTAGATGTTTCTTATCATTATTGTGAATATAACAAATGCAACCAAAAATTTTGAAATAGTCAACTTTAGGTTTCTTCCCTTTGAGTAATTCATAGGGAGTCTTTCCCTTCAGTTTATGTATCAGACTCCTGTTCAGCACATAGTTGGAGGTGTTTACTGCCTCTGCCCAAAAGGATAGAGGTAGATGAGCATCTGACAACAGTGTGGTGGCAGATTCAATAAGGGTTCTATTTTTCCTTTCAGCTACCCCATTTTGTTGAGGAGTTCTAGGAGCTGAGAAAGTGTGCCTGATCCCTTCACTCTGACAGAACTCTTGCATAAGAAGAGAATCAAACTCTGTCCCATGATCACTTCTGATCAGGGCAATGTGAGTATTGAACTCAATCTTTATACATTTGAGAAACTCTGTCAGACACTTAAAGTTATCAGACTTCTTCCTTAGAAAGAACACCCAAGTGAATCTGGAGAAGTCATCTACAATCACTAAAGTGTAGGATTTCCCTCCTAGGCTTTGTACTGTGATGGGTCCAAATAGATCCATGTGTAACAGATACAATATCCTAGGTGAATCACTCTTATTAAGTGACTTAAAGCTGTTTTTAGTTTGCTTGCCTAATTGACAAGCCTTGCAGAGTCCTTCCTTCTTGTAGGGACCAGAAGGTAGTCCTCTAACAAGGTTGTCCTTGGATAGCCTAGCAATAGTTCTAAGGTTTAGATGTCCTAATCTCTTATGCCATAAAACATTTGGTCTATAAACTGAATTGAATAAGCAGATGTCTACAGTAGTTGAAAGAAAATCTACTAAGTAGATGTTGCCTTTCCTTTTACCTGTTAACACAGTTGTGTTGTCCTCTGATTTGATTTTGCATGAAGTTTTGCTGAAGTTCACTTGGTAGCCTTCATCACACAGCTGACTGATGCTGATTAGGTTGTGCTTCAGTCCTTCCACATATGCTACCTTCTTGAAGGTTACAGAACCAATCTGGACTGCTCCATATCCTTTAGTTTGTCCAAAGTTGGAATCACCAAAGATAACCTTGGGTCCAAGCTTGGCTCTAAAGGAATTGAGGTTGTCCTTGTTCCCTGTCATGTGCTTGGAGCACCCACTATCCAGATACCATTGCTGGTTAGATGTTGGATAGGTCTTCATCTGCACATAAAGCAATTCACTTGTTTTTGACCCAGTTTACCTTGGGCCTAGGTTGATAACCTTTAAACTCAGAAATAAAAGATATCCCTGGCTGACTCTTATATCCTTCAGGATGATATCTCCTTGGAGGTAAAATCCATTCAGAATAAGGGTTAAATGTTTGGGATGAAGAACCCTCAGGATTCAATTTTGACTTGCCCTTGAAACTTTTTTCACTGTTCTGACCTCTGTTCGACGATCTTGGAGCTGAGTTCGACGATCTTGGGTCAGATCGTCGAGCTCCATTCGACGGTCGACTATGGCTGAGGTCAGGTATTTGGGATCGTCGAGCAGCGTTCGACGATCTTGGCTGAGATCGTCGACCTGCGTTCGACGATATTTCCTGAGATCGTCGAGCTGCGTTCGGCGATCGTCGAGCTTCATTCGGCGATCGTCGATCTCCGTTCGACGATTTGTGTTGGACTTTAGTTTTCTGAGGCAGATCAGAATTCTTCCTGGCAACCTCTACAACTCCCTTTCCCTTGTCAGAAATGAACTTGATAGGGGTTGTTAGAACAATAGGTTGGCTGGATGAGGCACCCAAGCCCAGTGTACTGTTGAATCTTGAGTTCACTGTGCTTGTGATGTCCATCAGCTTGATGCTTCTCCCATTGAGAGATTCTTCAAGCTTCTTGGCCTCAGAGAGCTCACTCTTCAGTGAAGCTATCTGTTCCCTATAGTTCTCCAACTCCTGAGAGAGTTTGAGATTTTCTGATTTTAAACCACTTTGTTCAGATAATTGATTTCTGAGAGAGATGATCTCTTTCTCAGATTTTAGCAGATCTAAACATAGTGTTTTAAATTCAAGCTTAAAATCTTCTGAGGAAAAATCAAAAGAGCTGATTACCTGATCTTCTTCTGGTTGAGTCTCTGAGTCTGACTCTGACTCCTCTTCTTCTGAGTTGTTCTGTGAGGCATTGATTGCCATCATGCAAAACTCCTTTTCCTCTGCATCATCCTCATCATCACTTGAGCTGGAAGAGGTCTCTGACTCTTCTTCAGTCTCACTCCAGGATTCAGCAACAAATCCTTTCCTTGTGTGCTTATTTTTGCTGGTGGAAGGTTTGTTGTTTCCATGCCTTTTAGAGTCCTTCTCCTTTCTTCTTTCTTTTCTTTCCCTTCTGTCCTTGTTCTTATTCTCTGGACAGTCATGAACTATATGCCCTGGTTTCCTGCAACCAAAGCAGATGATATCTTTGTTATTTCCAGTGGACTTGTCATACCTTGGCTTGTCTTGCTCCTTGTATGATCTTCTTCTGAGGTCCTTCCTAGCCATCTTATAGAATCTTTTGGCCAGTAGGCTGAGAAGTTCATCATTGCTTGTGACCTTTTCTTCAGGCAGATCCTCAGCTGCCTTGAATGCAATAGTCTTCTCCTTTCTTGTGGCTGGAGAAGCAGCCTTCTGTTCTTCTTCTCTGTTCTTGATGAGTAGCTCATAAGATTTGAGCTTTCCCAACAAGGCTTCAGTGGTAATCTCATTTAGGCTTCTGGCATCTTTAATTGGCCAGATTCTTGAATCCCAAGTGCTGGGGAAGCACATTAGGATCTTGTCATTGAGTTCTGTCAGTGAGATTTCTTTATCTAATGTCCTCAGTTCACTGACAATTAGACTCAATCTATTGTACATGTCTCCCACTGACTCAGTTTCTCCCTTCTTGAAGTTCTCATATTGGGAGATGAGATGAGATCTTCTGTCCTTTCTCTCATCAGCTGAGCCAGAGACAATTTCTGAGAGCTTGTCCCAGATCTCCTTGGCTGAATTACATTCAGCTACCTTCTGAAAGATGTCATCTGACATTGTCTGAGCTAGAATGTTCATTGCCTTGGCATCAGCTACCTTCCATCTTTTAATATCAGCATCTGTTCCTGATGGAGGTGGGACTGCATTTGTGCTTGTGCTCTCTGGAGGTCTTGGGCACACTGTCAAAATAGAATTAAAAATATCTTCGTCAATTGAATTCATGTAGAGTTTAATCCTTGCCTTCCAAAGTGCAAACTTTGATAGATTGCACACTGGAGGTCTGGTGCTAGCATAATCTTTGTTCTGGGCCATGATTTGTGCAAGCTGAATCTAATAATACAAAATAAAAGGAAGGATCTAGTTTGGGATCTTTGGGGTTCAGGTGTTAGCCTGTACAACCAAACAGATATGGTATGTTTAACCAACCTGCCTCTGATACCAATTGAAAGGGGAAACTAGATCTGATATACTCTAAAGGGGGGGGTGAATAGAGTATATGGTGCTTTTTAAAACACAAAGACAACTTTTGCAAAGCTTTACAACAATTGTTGTAGTGAGTGTAAGCAGGGAAGCAGAATTAAAATAAACCACAAAACTAATCTATGCAGAAACTAAGCACTGGAAAATCTAGGCCAGAAACAAAAGAAAAATATGCACAACCAGAAAACACAAGGAAATATAGTGGTTCCCCAACTTGGGTACATCCACTCTTCTACCACCCTAGGTAGGAATCCACTGCAGGATGAGTTGATCAGGTGTCCTGGGCACCAATGAGCTTTTGATAAGGTGCTCAAAAACCAAAACAGATTTTTTGATCAGGTGTCTTGCCACCAATGAGCTTTTGACAAGGTGCTCAAAAACCAACTTCAAACTTTTGAAGGGAGTTTGAAAAACCCTTTACAGAGAGAGGGGGTTGAGAGAGTTATGGCAGTCTTCTCTTTCTCAAGCAGCTGAGAAGACTATGTGGATTCAGTGATGTTGTCAAAGCTCCCCCTGAGTCCTTGAAGTCTTCAGGAAGATGAGCTTTGCTGAGGGTGATAGGCCTTCAAAGATAGATCTCCAGCAGATGATGATTTCAGCAAGCTGAAATGTTGAGTGTCTGGAGTCTTGAGAAGATGTTGGCCTTGAACACTTGAGAGCTGAAGAGAGATGGAGAGATGTCCTATTCTTGTTAATCTGTATTAACTGTGTTTCTGGTTCAAAAACATTCTCTCTTTTTATTCTCTGAATCTCAATAGGAAGAAGCTCTATCCAAGATAGCCGTTGGTCTGAATTAATTACAGCCTTAATTGCATAAAATGTTCTGAAGGAAAGTCCATTGAATTATTCCTTGAAAAATCCCTTGAAACTTGCTCCAGAATTAAATGAAAACGGCTGGCAGATCTTTTGACTTAAATGCAGAATAATTTCTATCTTGATTTGAATTTGAATTCTGAAGAACAACTGAAATCGTCGAACTGAGCTCTGCTATCGTCGAGCTGAGCTCAGCGAACTGGGAAAAGCAAGCAGCAATGGAATCGTCGATCTGAGCTCAAAGATCGTCGAACTGAGCTCAGAGATAAAGATCTAGTACAGAGTCAAAATCGTCGACCTGAGCTCAGCGATCGTCGAATGGAGTTCGACGATATTGAGAAGCTTGAGCTCAGCGATCGTCGAATGGAGCTCGACGATCTGCCAAAGTTTGAGCTGGACGATCGTCGACCGGAGTTCGACGAAACGTCGAGCTGAGCTCGACGATTTGGACTTAGTCTCCAGAACAACTTGGGTCTTCAGAGCAGCTTTCAAACCTAGACTCCTGATCCCTTAGACTCAATTCTAATTGACCTATAATCTATACAGAAGGTCAAGACATAGAATCCTAGAGACATAGTGATCCTGACCCAAATTAGTAATAGGGTGTTCCAACAGGGGAGACTAGCTGGTTTGCTAGGAATAGTACGGGAACGTACGAGAGGGGCTAGATTGTGTAGTGTGTTTACCAATCTAGGAGTGGAGAGGCCCAACCCACTGTCTCCATTTTGCCACGGCGGAGGCTCCTGAGAGTTTAGCTAACTCCAAAAAGGGGAACTAAAGGTCTGTGCGCATAGAGTCGTGTGTGTGAGTTGCACTCGCATGTACATACCATAGCATACTTGCACGTCATAGCATAGTCATTTCATTTAACCCCTGACACCTATCGTATAAAATGGTATGGGACGTTTTATACGATAGGCCCTGCAAAACGACCCCTTGGTCTATAGGGGTAATTCCTATAAATCAATGGTTATATTTCTTGTTGCTCTTACTTTCACTTTTTATTGCTTCTTTTTGCTACTCCTTTCTGTTACTTTTGATGCATACTTGTTCACTCATGTTTAATTTTTGTGATACCCCTGCCATACTTTATTATTTTAATCCTTAGGGTAGATGTCACCTGCTTGATTACGCCTTGCTTTTGGTCCTCCTTTTCACCCTTTTCCGCCCGGTGCCTAGGAGCCACGGGTAGAGGGGTGGGGGATTGTTGACTGAGTCTAGTTTGACTGACGGTCGTTTGACCACCATATTTTAGGTGCTCTAGATGGGAGACAGGGAACAGCCGCAGGAGACGCAACACCAGCAGGGTACGGTGCAGATGGAGATGGGCCAGTGTAGCTCGGGTGGACAGGCATCCGGATCCGTGAGTGGAGTCGAGTATTAGTAGTTTTACTTTTATGAGTGGATTGTAGTGAGGTTATCATGTACCGGGCTTAAGCCCGTATTTACTTTCTGGTGTTGGTACCTAGACTTTCTTCTGGTGTTGACTTGATTTATTGCATGATTTCCTCCTTTATACTATTGTGGACTTGGATGCTTACACTTTCATTCATTATACATTCTGTCGATGGTGATCGAGATGGCCGGCAGAATCGGCGTTTTGTGGTACCGATCATCCCGGTGGATGATGTCACCGCATAAACGGCGGTTCTGGGCCTAAGACCCCGGTGGATGTTGCAAAAAAAAATGGGGTCTTACAAGTGGTATCAGAGCATGGGACCTCGATCCGACAGAATATAGTCCACAAAACATGGGACACCCCGCACGGGCTTAGTTTGAGGACAAACTAGCAGCGGAAGCAATGGTGTGCCCATGGGAGGAATCACGTGCAATACTCACCAATAACAAAGAGTTTTAGGTCAACGTACTAAACTTAAGACCATCTTTTGTAGGGTGCGACGAATCCTCCCCTACCGCAGGGGACACCTCCGGCCCCCAATGTGATTCCACCCCCGCCGGCTCCGACCCCGTTACAGCAGACGGAGCTGGGACAAACTTTGACCGCCATCTTGGAGTTCTTTAGGGCACAATAGGCTCCGGCTCCTCAGCCGAACCCCAGAGCAAACTGGTTGAGTGCATTCCGAGGCCTTGCCCCACCATCATACTTGGGGACGGAGACGGCAGTGCGCACGGAGGAGTGGCTAGATATTATGTACGAGATGTTGGTGGGAATACAGTGCCCGGTGGACCTAGTAGTATCTTTGGTGGTTTCTTGTCTGGAGTCGCATGCAAAGAGGTGGTGGAAGTCGGTGATGGACACCACATATGCGGGAGTGGAGATCGCGGACATTACTTGGGAGGAGTTTAGGGCAGCACTACTGGAGCATTTTGTGTCGCAGTCCACAAGGGATGAATTGGAGGATAGATTCTTGCAGCTGAAGCAAGGGAACAAGACAGTGCTGGAATATCACCGGGAGTTTACTCATTTGGCCAGGTTTGCGGATTCTTACAAGCTGGATGACGTGGGTTACGCCAAGAGATTCTACAAGGGCCTCCGTGATGACCTGAGGCAGGCCCTCTTGTTCGTGTCCGATGGTACCATGGCCAGGATCTTGGAGATGGCCAAGAAGCTGGAGGCGGACCAGCTTGTAGTCCGAGGCAGGAAGAGACATGGGGATGATGCAGTGCTAGGAGGGAGAAGGGACTCGCAGAGAGGTCGGGTCATGGGAGAGAGAAGGAACGGGGATCAATCCCTTCAGGAGGAAAGGCAAGAGCTAAGGGAGCAGGCAGTGCTGACTCCGCAGCCGCTACAGATGAGGGAGGTGCCCAGGATAGGGCAGGGACCACCCCCACCACAGCTGTGCTATCACTGCCATCAGCCAGGGCACATTCAGACTAATTGCCCTATGAGGAATGGGGCCACACCTCCAGCACGGGGTGGCCCATCGGCTCACCAGATGGGAGATCGTGGACGTGGACGTGGACGTGGATTTCAGGGCGGCGACCGCAGGCAGAATGGGGAGCAGATTTACGCTTTGGACCTAGCACAGCCCCGGAACCCGGACAGGGTTATTGCAGGTATGAGAGTAATTTTAGTTTTGAATTCATTTCCTGCTCATATTAAGTATTGATAGAACTACTACACAACCTAGGTTAGAAAACCTTACACCAAAGTGTTTTTTTAAACTGATTTAGGAATGGTGATGGTGTGCGGCAAGCCCGCCCATACCCTGTTCGACACGGGGGCATCGCACAACTTTGTGTCGGAGGATTTCGTCAAGGATCTGGACCAGATTCGATATTATACGGGACTCTCCAGGAGGGTGCGTCTCCCCAATGGGATGGAGATCCAGTCCACAGAGAAGTGCCTCCTGGAGGTTACCATAGACGGGTTGACACTCGAGGCCCCAGCGACGATCCTGAGAATGCCGGACTTCGACCTTGTCTTGGGCATGACATGGCTTGTCTGGAACCATGCCTAGATTGACTGCCCGGCGAGGAGGGTCGTGCTGAGCCACGACGATACTTATGCGACATTCGAAGGTACTACTCCGGTTTCCCGCCGCCTGCTTTCATCTATTCAGGCCGTTAAGGCTCACATGCAAGGAGACGAGGTATATCAGGTATTATTCGAGATGACTGAGGAGAAGGACCTGATTGCTAGCATTCCGGTGGTTCGTGACTACGCCGATATTTTTCCGGATAAGCTGCCAGGACTGCCTCCGCATAGGGAGAAGGACTTTCATATTCAGTTGGTACCAGGGGCTAAGCCGGTATCCAAGGCTCCTTATCGGATGGCCCCGAAGGAGTTGGCGGAGTTTCGGACACAGTTGCAGGAGCTGGTGGAAGCAGGATTTGTTAGGCCGAGCTCCTCGCCATGGGGAGCTCCGGTCCTATTCGTGAAGAAGAAGGATGGCACTCTTCGCCTGTGCATCGACTATCGAGCACTAAACAGGCTGACCGTCCGAAATACCTATCCGCTCCCCAGGATAGACGAGTTGTTCGATCAGCTGGAGGGAGCCCATTATTTCTCGAAGCTGGACTTGAGGTCAGGCTACTACCAGCTGCGGATCCAGGAGGAGGATAATCCGAAGACGGCCTTTAGCAGCAGATATGGATTGTATGAGTTCATCGTGATGCCCTTCGGGCTCACGAATGCTCCGTCGGCGTTTATGAGCCTCATGAACCGGGTCTTCGAGGCTTATTTGGACGTGTTCGTCATAGTATTCATAGACGACATCCTTATCTATTCTAAGATGGAGGAGGAGCACACACGACATCTGACACTGACCTTGGAGAGACTGCGGGAGCATCGCCTTTATGCGAAGTTCAGCAAGTGTCAGTTCTGGTTGAAGGAGGTGGCTTTCTTAGGCCACATTATCAGCGGAGCCGAGCTGGCGGTAGACCCGACAAAGATTCAGGCAGTCAGGGATTGGCCGCCGCTGAAGACGACCACGGATGTGCGCAGTTTCCTGGGGCTTGCCGGTTATTACCGGAAATTCGTGGAGGGGTTTTCTCGGATCTCCCTTCCACTCACATCCTTGACGAAGAAGGATGTGCCCTTTGTGTGGACGCCACAGTGTGAGGCAGCCTTCCAGGAGCTGAAGGACCGACTCATCTCAGCCCCTATTCTGGCCCTTCCATCTGGGAAGGAAGGATTCCAAGTGTATACCGACGCATCATATCAGGGGATGGGAGCGGTGCTGATGCAGAACGGACACATCATAGCTTATGCCTCCCGCCAGCTGAAGACCCATGAGAAGAACTATCCAGTGCACGACCTGGAGATGGGAGCAGTTGTATTCGCACTGAAGATATGGCGACACTACCTTTATGGAGTCCACTGTGATATATACTCCGATCATAAGAACCTTAAGTACGTGGACACGCAGAAGGAACTGAACATCAGGCAGAGGCGGTGGGTGGAGTTTCTATCTGACTATCAGTACGAGATGCACTACCACCCGGTGAAGGCGAACGTGGTAGCGGATGCACTGAGTAGGAGAGCCGCCACAGCAGGAGCAGAGCCTCAGTTGATGTCTATGGAGCTGCTGCAGAGACTAGAGGACATGCACATTACTCTGGTGTCGTCTGACGATCCTGATCTCTATGAGGAGTACATGGCCGCGATGGGCGTTACCGATGACATCAGAGACCGAGTCAGAGAAGGACAGAGGTAGGATGCCAAGTTAGAGCCCATCTTCCAAGCCCTGGAGGCAGGCACTGCAGGAGATTACACACTGAGGGACGACCTGGTGTGCTTCAGAGGACGGGTGTATATACCGGAGGGAGGCCAGATCCGGGAGGATATTATGACGGAGGCACACTGCAGCCGGTATTCTGTGCACCCGGGGATCACAAAGATGACGGCTGATTTGAAGAAGACTATGTTCTGGCCGGGCATGAAGAAGGATGTCTCTTACTTCGTGACCCATTGTGAGGCATGTCAGCTAGTGAAGGCGGAGTGCAGGAACCCCGCAGGATTATTGCAGCCACTCCCGGTGCCGGAGTGGAAGTTTGATGACATAGCCATGGACTTCATACATGGGCTTCCCCGGTCTCGGACAGGGAATGACTCGATCTGGGTAATCGTTGATCGGTTGACGAAGGTGGCTCGATTTATACCGATCAGGAAGGACGATTCAGTAGGTGTACTGGTGCGGAAGTTTGTGGAGCAGTTCATTCGTTATCATGGCGTGCCCAGGACGATAGTGTCAGATCGTGATGGGCGGTTTACATCCACGGAGTGGCGATCAGTTCAGGCATACTTGGGCACCCGATTGACTTTTACCACAGCCTTCCACCCTCAGACGGACGGGCAGACAGAGCGCACAAATCGGACATTGGAAGACCTACTACGTTTGTGCATCCTAGACCGAGGAGAGCCATGGGAGAAGATGCTGCCACTAGTAGAGTTCTCATACAACAACAGTCATCATGCCAGTATAGGTATGGCCCCCTACGAGGCCCTATATGGACGGAGGTGCAGGACTCCCCTGTCATGGTTACAAGATGAGGATCCGAAGGTCCTGGGCTCGGAATTTGTGGAGGACACCGAGGCCCAGGTGAGACTGATTCGAGATCGGATGTTAGAGGCGCAGAGCAGACAGGCCAAATACTATGACGCACGATATCGTCAGGTGGAGTTTCAGGTAGGAGACAGAGTGTTTTTGAAGATACGACCGATGCACGGAGTCTCTCGAGTTCGTGGACGGAGGAATAAGCTCGGCCCGAGGTACATGGGGCCCTACAGGATCCTAGAGCAGGTCGGTCCCTTGGCATATAGGCTGGAGCTGCCACCAGAGCTGGAGGGCTTGCACGACGTCTTCTACGGCTCCTCCCTCAGGAGGGCCCTATTACGGCCAGAGCAGCAGATAGACGCCACGGATGGGCCGGTAGCATCTGACCGGTCAGTACACATGGAGCCGGTCCGGATTGACGATACGGGTATGCGGGCCTTGCGCCGCAAGAAGGTCCCACTGGTCAAGGTTCTATGGAGGAATCACGGCCATGAGGAGCACACTTGGGAGCCTCAGGACTTAATGCGCCAAAGATACCCGGAGCTCTTCACCACAGGTAAACTCTAATCTAATTTTGGGATGTTACAATTTATTACCTTGGAAGAAACCCCGCAGGCCTAACCTGAATTTCGGGGACGAAATTTTTATTTTTATGTGTTGGGATTTGTAACATCCCCAAACAGCCAGACCCCCGAGAGTAATTTTGTCATGACTAAGTCATGACAAAATCCAGGGAGCTTACAAACCCTTGTAGACCTAGGCAAAAAGGTGATAAAACACCATGGTCTGCAAATAGTAAACCTTAAATACTCAACTTAGCGCTTGACTTTAGGGCTCCAACTCGACTCCTTAACCCCACCCCAACACCCCTAGGCCATCAAGGAGTCCAGAAGACCCATTGGGGCCAGCCAAACAGGCCAAGTTGACCCAAGGTCAACCCTAACCCTAATTAGGGCAAAATGGTCAATTCCCCAGCAAATGGCCCAACTGACCATCACATGTGGAAGTAGCTTCACTTTTAGATCTAACACATCATAAAAGACTAATTAGACCAAAAAGCACCATCCTAGGGTCACCACGTGGCAAAATGACCAAAATACCCCTACTAGGTCAAAACAGTGATTTTCCATTAAACACCCCTATTGACCACCACAACTTCAAGTTGACCACACTCATGGGGTCATAACCTCATAAGGGACCCAATGGCATGAAAATTTCATGGTTCGGTCAACCCTAGGGCCCAGTTTGACCAAAAGTGAAACTAGGGCTAACTAGGTCATATTACTTGGACCTAGCCCAATCCCTTTGGGCTAGGCCCAATTTGAGTGGTCAACCAGCCTAGTAGGCTGATATTAAACATGGGAGGGAGTGAAAATTCGTTCATGGTGATTAGGAGAGAGAAATGGGGGGTTTTTCCCCAATTTTGAGGAGAGAGAAAGTGGCCATTCATGGCCATTAAGGTGACACACCCCTTGGCATCCCTCCATTACACTCTCATTCATCTTCTCTGATGAATTTGAGAAGTTTCCAGCCGTTTCTAGGTGCAATTAGGGCAGGGGGGATGTATAGGGTCGGCCATGGGAGGGGAGGTGAAGAGGCCATTAATGGCATATGTGATTAAAACCACTACCACCCACAATTAACCCCCTATCACCTTCACAAACCTCTGAGCAGTGAAACCCCCCCATTTCCTGTGAGTTTGGAGGTCTCCTTGCAAGAAATCGGATGGCACCCAAAGCTTCGAGGAGGAGCAATGGCGGCCGGCGAATGGAGCAAAGGAACGCCCCAAATGAGGTCCGATCCTCTTCCCCTATCCTAGTGCTAGATCTAGATCGATTTAGGTAGAGAAATCGGGCTCAATTGAGCCGGATTGAGAGCTTGAATTTTCAGATTTTTCATGGAAAATGGTGGTGTTGAGTTCGCTGGAAACCGCCGCCTCCGGCGGCATGGTCGCCGCCAAACGCTAGCCACCACCTCAACGGAGGTGGTGGTGGTGGTGGCCGGCCAGGGAGGTGGTCGGGGTGGCCGGAAAGTGGGCTGGAATGAGCTCCAGGTCGGGATAATCCCATCCCTTGGCTGGAGCTTGAAGATGAGCAGCAACCCTTGGATGCTGCTTTAAGATTCGTGCAAACTTATTATAATTATTGTTTTATTTTTTGTGATTATAATTGCAGTGCATAGAATTAATTTTTAAAAATACTTATGCCCCACTACTGAAAAAGTTGTCAACATATAAATAGTAGCCCTTGATGTCTATTTGAATGTAAAATTGATTTCACTCAATTTGGAGTCATGGTTAGACCGCAGCACTCATTTTGGTGAGGTCTACCCAAAGGGCTGTCCAGAGCTTAATTTAAGTGCCCACTCCAAACCAGACATCCAAATAATCTGAAATTTGGGGAATGGGCTATTTTTAACTATATCTAGGACATATCCAAATATCAGAATTTTTGGGAAATATTTTTCTATAGTTTTTAGAAAAATTTAATAAATCAAGTATAAATTAATTAGGTGTCATAAACACCTCAAAATCCCCCTAAAGTTTGGTGGGTGGTCTTACATAGCATGTTAGGGCTCTGATAAAAGTTTCATCTCCTTTGAAGATGTTTTGATTAGGTTTTATCCAACCCCAGGTTGACCCTTCTAGGGTTAATTAGGTCAAAGCACGCCTTGGGGTTTTGAGTGGTCAAATCACCTCAACAGAGGCTGATATTTTGTCCACTGACTCTATATGGTATGACACACCCTCCAATGTAATTTGGGGTGGTTAAGAGTAGGGTAGCCCTAGAACCCTAGGGTAGGCCCCTTAATGGGGATTTTTAGGGTTTGAAGGTCATGGGGTCAAATGACCTTGGAATAACTTCAAATTTGGTGGAGAGGACCATAAGGTTAGTATAGTACTCTGGTTAAAATTTTATGGAATTTGGAAGCCTTAAACCCCCTCAAAACCCTAACCTAGTTTAGGGCACCAAACCTAATTTGGAGTATTAGGCTACCAAATCACTTTAAAATCACTTGAAATTGGGCAGGGGCAGTTCTATGGTAGAAATATTCCTAAATTAATTTTGGTGGGATTTTTGGGCCATTAAAATTAGTACTTCATTTTCAACCATAGATGTGCCCTTAAAAATTTACTATGTTGATAGTGAAGTTTTTGTTTATTGGAAAATTATGAAACCTTGGAATAGGATATTATATATAATGATAGAGCCCTCTGTATTTTGTTTAAATTTTTAGATGTCTGTTTCAAGTACTTGCTTCATTAAATTATGATTTGTGGTTTATGATCAAAAATAGAAACAGAGGCACAATATTATCAAAAAAATTATGAAATTAGGTCAGAGAGTGCTTTTGACCATTATTATTGTCCTGTAATTTTCCCATGATTGTTAGATGGACAAAACCAGTACTTACTTCACAAATCTGTAAATTTGGAAGTTTACATTTAATTAGATTTAGAGCCCTTCATGTGTGATAAAAATTGTAAAACTTGGCTACTGTGGATTTTAGATATTAATAAGACTTGTGGAATTTTATTATAATTATTAGATGAGTTTTTACAGTACTTGCTTCATTAACCAAAGATTATGGAATTAATGGTTATAAATTAAATTAGGGGTTACTATTCACTATAAAAATTATGAGACTACTTCTAGGGTGTTTTTAGGCTATGATAGTCCTACTGGAGTTTTATTATAATTTTTAGAATAATGTTGCTGGCCTTTTTATCTGTAGATGATATTATTGACCTTAAGTTCTAAATTACGAAAGGTAGGTCTAATCACCTATGAAAATTCTCAAACCTTGGATTTACTGTTTAAATGTCACTTAGTATTTATCATAATTTTATTGTGATTTGTTCCTGATTTGGAGAGCACTTCATGTTTAAAGTTGGGCATTTGGAGTCTAGGATTAATTAAATTAAGTGCCCACTTAATTAGGAAAATTATGAGACTCTGGATTTAGTCTTAATAGGTCATGATAGACTCCTAGTAATTATTATGGATCTACAGGAAGAGTAATTAGGGTACCCCCTAATGAGAGCACCATGTAACTTAGCATAGTTTGCATATAGTGGATAGGTCAGAGATAAGTTAACTCGGAGAGCTCAAACACACTTAGGGTATTCACACTGAAATAAAAGAGAGGTTTGATCAAGGGTAGAAATTAATAACATTAAGTGCCTTGGCAAGAGAACTTTGGGCTTCATCCCATTGTAGTTCCTAGTACCGCTGCGAGCCCCTCACCGGGTAGACTTCGGGAAGTCCAGGGTTAACCTTAAACCTTAGGAATAATATGGGCAAGAGTAACCCTAATAATAGTTTCACCTTACACTCACACTTGTACACGTAGGGAGATAAATTAGTAGTGAAGGGATAGCGTAGGCCCATGGCCTAAGGGCTTACTGGTAGAGTTAAATGGACTCGGTATTGATTTGGAAGTCCGGGGAGCTGGATGCTCGTGGACTTGGAAAAAAAAAGAGACTTGATTAGTCTAGGGAGCCGTGGGCTCGAGAACATGGTGAACTAGTAGGCTCAGTATTTTAATTAGATACAAACTATCATGGTTGCATGTGCATAACAGTGGTGGGTCCTCGGTATTGGACGATCGAACACACCGTCGTCGGTACGTTGACTCGGGGAGACTAGCTGGTTTGCTAGGAATAGTACGGGAACGTACGAGAGGGGCTAGATTGTGTAGTGTGTTTACCAATCTAGGAGTGGAGAGGCCCAACCCACTGTCTCCGTTTTGCCACGGCGGAGGCTCCTGAGAGTTTAGCTAACTCCAAAAAGGGGAACTAAAGGTCTGTGCGCATAGAGTCGTGTGTGTGAGTTGCACTCACATGTACATACCATAGCATACTTGCACGTCATAACATAGTCATTTCATTTAACCCCTGACACCTATCGTATAAAATGGTATGGGACGTTTTATACGATAGGCCCTGCAAAACGACCCCTTGGTCTATAGGGGTAATTCCTATAAATCAATGGTTATATTTCTTGTTGCTCTTACTTTCACTTTTTATTGCTTCTTTTTGCTACTCCTTTCTGTTACTTTTGATGCATACTTGTTCACTCATGTTTAATTTTTGTGATACCCCTGCCATACTTTATTATTTTAATCCTTAGGGTAGATGTCACCTGCTTGATTACGCCTTGCTTTTGGTCCTCCTTTTCACCCTTTTCCGCCCGGTGCCTAGGAGCCACGGGTAGAGGGGTGGAGGATTGTTGACTGAGTCTAGTTTGACTGACGGTCGTTTGACCACCATATTTTAGGTGCTCCGGATGGGAGACAGGGAACAGCCGCAGGAGACGCAACACCAGCAGGGTACGGTGTAGATGGAGATGGGCCAGTGTAGCTCGGGTGGACAGGCATCCGGATCCGTGAGTGGAGTCGAGTATTAGTAGTTTTACTTTTATGAGTGGATTGTAGTGAGGTTATCATGTACCGGGCTTAAGCCCGTATTTACTTTCTGGTGTTGGTACCTAGACTTTCTTCTGGTGTTGACTTGATTTATTGCATGATTTCCTCCTTTATACTATTGTGGACTTGGATGCTTACACTTTCATTCATTATACATTCTGTCGATGGTGATCGAGATGGCCGGCAGAATCGGCGTTTTGTGGTACCGATCATCCCGGTGGATGATGTCATCGCATAAACGGCGGTTCTGGGCCTAAGACCCCGGTGGATGTTGCAAAAAAAAAATGGGGTCTTACATATTGCGTGGTAAGCATTTCATTTATGAGTTTGTGAAGATCATGGATGTGAGAGGCAAAGTCCTGTGCAAATTGACTTGACTTAAACGATGACGGTAACAGAAGCAAGTCAAGGGGCACGAGAGCTTTATAACCGTGCACGATCTCATTCGGGGACTGATGTAGGAATTCGTCGGATTAAAATAGCGTACGGATTTTCTTACAACTCAAGCCCACGTAACACATTCTAACGCGTCCTAACACGAACATTCTAGCCGCACGATTCACCGTCATCCCGCACAAACACGCGGAGGGGAGTGGACTAAGAGCGACGATCTAATTAAAGTCCAATCCTTTCCCACCGAAGATCGAAAGCAAAGGTCGCCACACCTTTTTGAGAGGAAGATCAATAACTATATGACAAGATCTTCCTCAAGCAAAAGGATCCACCCGATCCGGCTTCTTGCAAGGTTTCGAAAATAAACGCAAGAAGGTTTTCGATTAAATCCAAAAGATCGTATTCAAGATCGCAGATAAAAAGCCATTGCATCCATTCCAAATCTCACAAGAACTCACAAAGGAAAGATGTAGATATTACCCTCCCCAATATGGGGTGAAGATCACACAAGGAAAGTGGAAGAGTCACACGTCCACGCACCACCGGCATCACACCGAGCGACAACCTTCTTCTTCGCCGGAGTCACACCGAGAAGCATCCGCCTCCGCGTTTCACAAGCCTTGGATCACCCAAGCGATTGGCTAACAAGGAGGAGAAGGAGGATGAGGGGGGGGGGGGGGGGGGGGGGCGGGGGGCGGCAATCCCAAAGGGAGGTGGCCGAAATTCTCAAGAGAGGATTAATTTAGGTTTTCAAATAGCATGCCTTCATTTCTCATCAAATAAGCCTATATATAGGCAAGTCCCAAAACAAGCAAAATAAATCTACCCATCCAATTTATCATCTATTGGATTGCTATGAGCACACCAAAAATTAAACATGTCCAAAATAAAAGACAACATGAAATAATGATAACATTAAACTAGGAAAATAAAGGTACAAATAAGGAAAGGGCTTAAGCCCGCCGCGAACGAAGATTGTAGCCACCAAGGTCACGAGTCGCGGTAGAAGGTCGTCGAGCATCTTTATGTTGCGCCGCATCAACTTGGTCACGAGCAACTTGATCATCATCCACAGCAACTTGATCACGAGCACTCTTAGCATCAACAGGCAAGGGGATGGGAGACGAGCCGACATCAATCCTCCCCCCCTTAAAGTCACTCAACACCGATGAGTGGGCTGCAAGGTAGCGGCGGAGGAGGTCCTCATCCAAGCGAAAGAGATCCGACTCAATAACCCAGGAGTCGTCGGAGGGCGGACGATCACGCCAACGAACGAGGAAGCGGCGATGGCCGCCATCAGCTGGAGAAGTGTAGCTATCTGCAAGTACCTGAGCTGGGACAAGAAATGTACGGGGAAATCTAGGAAACATATCAGCATGTGGAAGCAAAGTAGAAGACTTACCACCCGGCGCTAGGCCTGTAGGTGCAATGGAAGAATGACTCACGGAACTACCACTCACCAACCCAGAAGAGACATTTGTGGAGGAAGAAATATTGGGGGAAAAAGAAGGCGTAGAAGTCAACTCAGTTGGAATGGAAACATACGGCGTTAAATCCGAAACATTGAAAATGGGTGAAATACCCCAATCCGTCGGCAAATCCAAAACAAACGCGTTATCTCCTAGCCTCTTAATAATTCGAAACGGGCCGGCTCGCTTTGGTGCCAACTTCTTAACGGTGCCAGAAGGCAGCCGCGTGGGAATAAGGCGCACTAAAACAAGATCGCCAACTTGGAAGTTAGACTCCCTCCGATGTAAATTCGCTTGGGATCGATACGACTCATACGTGGTAGCTAAAGTTGTTCGTATTTGGGCGTGTAAGTCATGTATGTGCTCGGCAAAAGATTGTGCAAATTGACTTGTATGATAAGATGGAGGTAACGGAATCAAGTCAATGGGCACATTCGCAAGGTACCCGTGCACTACTTCATTTGGTGACATACCCGTAGACCGATTGGTAGAGTTGTTGTAGGCTAATTGGGCTTGGGGGAGGTGCAAATCCCAAGTGCCTTTGTGGTCACCCACAAGACAACGCAACAAGTTTCCCAAACTCCTATTTACCACTTCTGTCTGCCCATCAGTTTGTGGGTGATAGGCGGCGGAAAACAACAACTTCGTTCCCATTAATGTCCAAAGCGTCTTCCAAAAATAACTTGTGAATTTAACGTCGCGATCCGAGACAATGGTCTTATGAACGCCGCGGTGACTCACCACCTCTTTAAAATATAATTTTGCAATGTGAGACGCGTCATTAGTCTTACTACAGGGTATGAAATAAGCCATCTTAGAGAACCTATCAACCACTACAAAAATGGAATCGTGTCGTCGCTGGGTTGGAGGAAGCCCCAAAATAAAGTCCATACTCATGTTCTCCCAAGGTCTAGATGGAATAGGCAACAGAGTGTATAGTCCCACATTAGTCTTTCCCCCTTTAGACACTTGACAAACCCGACAGCTACTCACGATTTTCCCAACTAAAACGCGAAGTTTAGGCCAATAGAATTTCTCCTCGACTAAGGCTATCGTTTTATCCCGCCCAAAATGGCCGCTCAACCCGCCACTATGTAGTTCCCATACTATGTGATGGCGTAGGGAGGTACGGGGAATACATAGCTTAGCATGCCGAAATAAATAACCGTCTCTCAATACATATGCTGACACTATCATTGGGGAGTCATCGTGTGATGCTAGATACGCTTCTCCAAAATCAGGACACATGGCATATTCATCCTTTATTCTCTCAAATCCGACAACCTTTACTTCCATGATCGACAATAAAAGTGTCACTCTACTAAGCGCGTCGGCCACACGATTTTCAGTGCCCTTAAGGTGTTTTAAGGTGAACGAAAACTCTTGCAGATAAGATACCCATTTTGCATGACGGGGGCTGATTTTAGATTGGCCATTAATGTGCCTAAGTGCATTATGGTCAGAGAGAATCACGAACTCCTTGGAAAGGAGGTAGTGTCTCCACTGGTGTAGGCATCTAATGATGGCATAGAACTCTCTATCGTAATTGGAATAATTAAGTTTTGCACCCGCCAATTTCTCGCTAAAATAACTTATTGGGTGTCCCTCTTGGCTTAAGACACCTCCTACTCCTACTCCGGATGCGTCACATGTCAATTCAAATACTTTATTAAAATCTGGTAAGCGCAAAATAGGAGTCTCAGTCATCATCTTCTTAATGTGTTGGAATGCCTGGGTAGCTGCTGGCGTCCATTTAAACTCACCCCTTTTCATGCATTCCGTCACGGGAGCCATAATAGTACTAAAATCCCGAATAAATCGTCTATAAAATGAGGCTAACCCGTGGAAACTCCTAACATCTCTCAAGCTTGTGGGTTCGGGCCACTCTAGAATTGCTTTCACCTTACTGGGGTCTACCTTTATTCCCTCAGATCCAACCAGGTAGCCCAAAAATTCCACTTCCTTTACATAAAATATACACTTCTTTAAATTTAAATATAATTTCTCGTCCCGAAGTGTAGATAGAATAATCCGTAGGTGAGACACATGTGAGTCAAAAGTGGTGCTATAAATCAATATGCCATCAAAGTACACCACCACAAATCGTCCCATGTATGGTTGGAATACGTGGGTCATCATGCATGAGAAGGTGCTTGGAGCATTTGACAACCCAAATGGCATGACCAACCACTCGTAGAGCCCGTCCTTAGATTTAAATGCGGTTTTCCATTCATCCCCATCACGTATCCGAATCTGATGGTAACCACTCCGTAAATCCAATTTCGTGAAGATCGAGGCACCAGACGACATATCCAAAAGATCGTCCAATCTAGGGATGGGAAACCTATACTTGATAGTGATCTTATTTATGGCTCTACTGTCTACACACATACGCCACGTACCATCCTTTTTTGGAGCCAACAAAGCCGGTACCGCACACGGACTCTTGCTGTTCCTAATGAACCCCTTCGCCAATAAATCCGAAATTTGGGCTTGGAGCTCCTCATGGGCTGTGGGGTGCAACCTATAATGGGGCTGATTAGGCAATTAGGCGCCCGACATAAAGTCAATGGCATGTTGGATATCACGTAGAGGGGGCAACGTAGGGGGCAACTCGTCTGGGTAGACATCCTTATACTCTTCCAGCAGTTTTTTAATTATTTGGGTAAATCTTCTAAAACCCCATTTTCTTTATTATTATTCAAAAGAACCAATGCATAAATAATCCCATCCACAAAGGGGTCCCTCTCAAATTTTCTCCTACCCATTAGGCTTACCAATTTCTTCTCGACTGGGATTGTGGTATCCGTACTCGGGCTATTGGGTTCCTTTGGGGCTGTGGGTTTTAACGTGACTACCTTCCCATTATATTTGAACTCATAAGTGTTTGCCCTCCCGTAGTGGGTGACATCACGGTCATAGAGCCAAGGGCGGCCTAACAACACATGACAAGCATCCATAGGGATGACATCACACCACACCTCATCCGTATATGACTTGATTGTAAGTGGAACTAGGCAACGCTTGGTGACCGGGATGGTTACTTTGTTGACCCAAGCCACTTGGTAAGGGGTAGGATGAGGCTCGGTAGCCAAATGCATCCGCATAACGGCGTTCTCGGAAACAACGTTCATGCAGCTGCCGCTATCAATGATGAGCTTACAATATTTGTCCCCACTCTTAAAGATGAGGGAGAAAATAGTGGACCTCTTCCAATCGTCAAACGAGCGAGGGGTCGTCAGAATACAACGCATAACGCTAAGTAGGTGTCCATCCTCCATATCACTAGGCACATCATCCGTCTCATAACCCTCATCTGCCTCAATCACTAAATTTGCAAAGTCACTAGTGGACTCGTCTAGAAGAGCTAAAGTAGCCTTGGACTTGGTGGGGCACTCATAGGCATAGTGGCCTTGAATACCGCAAGAGTAACACGTGGTGTTAGCCTTGATCACCTTGCCAATAGGGATTCTCTCACTATTAGGCTGCCTAGGGTTTCTCGCAGTTACGACAACTGGTTTGGACTACCCAACCTTCGCCTTACCCTTATCATAATAAGTGGAGGAAAGGGCGCCTATGGGGGCCTTTCCCTTTTATTGGGAGTAACGGGGTTGGGTTTTCATGGCCAGATGGTTTTCAATGTCCAAGGCGGCATTGAAAGTAGTATTAATATCAGTGTGGCCATCGAAGAAGCTTCTTCTGAATGTCCGGATTAAGTCCCTTACGGAACCTATAAAGCGTAACCTCTGGCATCTCTTGGATCTCACACCGCACCATCTTATCCTTTAACTCACCCATGTAATCAGCCACCGATTTTCGACCTTGCCGAAGGGTGGCAAGATCGTCGAACATTTGAGTTCGGTGGTAAGCGGGCACGTATTGGTCGGTGAGCAAATTTTTCATAACCGTCCAACCAACTAGGGGTACACCATGACCGGTCCCTAAGCGTCGCTCCTCATTTAACCAAAAGGTCTTGGCCCTCCTGTTTAATTTCATACGAGCTACTTGAACCTTTTGCTCATCGGTAAGGTGATACCAATCAAAATAGCATTCTATGTCAACCACCCATGTAAGGAAGACTTGGGGGTCTCCCATACCATCGTAAGAGGGGGCTTCCATACGAATCGCTTTTGTTATATCGAACTCTCTTTCCAGATCGGGAACTTGACGGGCTGCTCCGGGGAAGTACCCATCATGTTCCGCAACATGCACCGGGGGTGGTCGGGGGGCTTGTCCATGGTTAGGTGGTGGTGGTGTTTGAGCAGCTTGGTTCGCCAAAAGTTGTGTCAGCAAACCCCTCAACTCTCCTAATTCTTGCCTAAGCTCAGTGATAGCCGTAGGATTAGTTTCCTCATCAGGGTATTCAGCCATAGTGGTGGTAGACGGGTTCGTGTACTCCGTACCGTGCCGAGTACGCATTAACACTCTAAAAATCAAAGGCTAGAGCGCAGTTTTCTCTTTGTTTTTTTTGAATTTTGAAATTTGAAATTTTGAATTTTGAAATTTTGAAATTTGAAATTTGAAATTCGAAATTTGAAATTTGAATTTTGAATTTTTTTGAAATTTGAAATTTAAAATTTGAAATTTTGAAATTTGAAATTTGAATTTTGAATTTTTTTTTGAAATTTGAAATTTAAAATTTGAAATTTGAAATTCGAAATTTGAATTTTGAATTTTTTTTTGAAATTTGAAATTTAAAATTTGAAATTTTGAAATTTGAAATTTGAAATTCGAAATTTGAAATTTGAAATTCGAAATTTGAATTTTGAATTTTTTTTTGATATTTGAAATTTAAAATTTGAAATTTGAAATTCGAAATTTGAATTTTGATTTTTTTTTTGAAATTTGAAATTTAAAATTTGAAATTTTGAAATTTGAAATTTGAAATTTGAAATTTGAAATTTGAAATTTGAAATTTGAAATTTGAAATTCGAAATTGGAATTTTGAATTTTTTTTTGAAATTTGAAATTTAAAATTTGAAATTTGAAATTCGAAATTTGAATTCCGAAATTTGAAATTTGAATTTTGAGCGGGGGAGGAGTGGCAATTAGGAAACCCGTGGACCTATTTTTGGAATTATTATATGCTAACTGAGCATGAGGGAGGATAAGGTCCCATGTACCCTTGTGGTCTCCCACAAGGCATCGAAGCAAACTACCTAAACTTCTGTTCACAACTTCTGTTTGCCCATCCGTCTGCGGATGGTACGCGGAAGAGAATAGAAGTTTGGTGCCCATAATCCTCCACTGGGTCTTCCAAAAATAACTAGTAAACTTCACATCCCTATCAGTAACTATAGACTTCGGAACTCCTCGATGGCCTACCACCTCTTTAAAATATAATTGTGCAACGTGTGACGCATCGTTGGTTTTATTGCAAGCGATAAAATAAGCCATTTTAGAGAAACGATCTACAACAACTAAGATAGAGTCGTGACGTCGAAATGTGATTGGGAGGCCGAGAATGAAGTCCATGCTAACGTCTTCCCAAGGAATAGACGGAATCGGAAGAGGGGTATAAAGCCCCGCATTAGTTTTGTTCCCCTTAGCCAGTTAGCACGCTCGGCAACTACCCACGATCTTACTAGCCATGGCCTTAAGACCGGGCCAATAAAACTTGTCTTCAACTAACGTGATCGTCTTGTCACGGCCAAAGTGTCCACCTAATCCGCCACCATGCAATTCCCACACTATGAAGTGTCGTAGGGAGGAACGGGGGATGCAAAGCTTCGAATGGTTAAATAAGTAGCCGTCCCGAACGTAAAAAGAAGTAATGGTTGTCGGCGAGTCATCTTGAGTGGCGAAATAGATATCCTTAAAATCAGGGCAGTGGACGTACTCGTCCTTAATCCTATCGAAGCCAATCACCTTTACTTCTAGCGTGGAGAGCAAAAACGAAACACGACTAAGGGCGTCGGCTACGCGGTTGAGAGTCCCCTTGAGGTGTTTGATAATGAAAGTGTACTCCTGAAGATAGGAGACTCATTTGGCATGTCTAGGACTAACCTTAATTTGAGAGTTAAGAAACCTTAGCGCTTCATGATCGGATAGGATGACAAACTCCTTAGGAAGTAAATAATGCCGCCAATGTTGGAGACATCGAATGACCGCGTAAAACTCCTGATCATAATTGGAATAATTTAATTTTGGACCTGTTAGTTTCTCACTGAAATACCCCACAGGGTGGCCTTCCTGACTCAACACTCCACCAATTCCCACTCCAGACGCATCACATGACAACTCGAAAACCTTGGTAAAATCCGGTAGTCGCAAAAGGGGGGCTTCCGACATGCGCGATTTAATTAATTGGAACGCCGTAGCGGCCGAGTTCGTCAATGTAAATTCACCTTTTTTCATGCACTCGGTAATAGGGGCCATAATACTACTAAAATCCTTAATAAATCGCCGATAAAATGTAGCGAGCCCGTGAAAACTCCTAACATCCCGAATGCTGGCGGGCTCGGGCCAATCTCTAATGGCTTGTACTTTCTTGGGGTCTACGTGGATCCCCTTCGAACTCACAATATAACCGAGGAACTCAACCGATGTCACATGGAAGGTACACTTCTTAATGTTCACGAATAATTTTTCCGATCTCAGCGTGATAAGGATGGTTCTTAAATGTGACTCATGATCAATCGTGGAGGTGCTAAATACCAAAATATCGTCAAAATATACCACGATGAATTTTCCCATATAGGGTTGGAAGACATGGGTCATCATCCTCGAAAACGTGCTCGGCGCATTGGAAAGTCCAAACGGCATAACTAACCACTCGTAGAGCCCTTCCTTAGACTTAAAGGCGGTTTTCCACTCGTCACCTTCCCTAATTCGGATCTGATGGTAGCCACTCCTAAGATCCAATTTCGAAAAAATCGTGGTACCGGCTAACATGTCCAATAAATCATCCAAGCGAGGGATGGGAAAGCGATACTTAATAGAGATTTTATTAATGACTCTACTATCCACACACATCCTCCAAGAGCCGTCCTTCTTGGGGGCAAGTAAGGCGGGCACGGCACACAGGCTCTTGCTGTGGCGGATAAAACCCTTTTGCAATAAATCCGAGATCTGGGTTTGCAACTCTAAGTGCGCGGAGGGGTTTAGCCGATAATGTGGGAGGTTGGGCAATGAAGAGCCCGAAATGAAATCAATGGCATGTTGGATTTCCCGCAACGGGGGTAATTCAACCGGTAGCTCTTCCGGGTACACGTCCACAAACTCTTCTAGGAGTTTTCTCAACGCCGACGACAAGTTCTCAAAAGGGGCTGCGTCTTCCTTAACTTGTAGGCACACTAAGGCATAGAGGACCCCATCTACAAAGGTAGTACGCTTCAATTCTTTCCTTCCTATCAGGCTCAACGTCTTCTTCTCGACCGGGACGACCGTATCCTTGGAGGGGGCTGAAGGGTCCTTTGGCGGGGCGGGTTTTAAGAGTATGGTTCTGCCATTAAATTTAAACTTGTAAGTGTTGGCCCGACCAAAGTGGGTGACGTCATGATCGTACAACCAAGGGCGACCCAACAAGACGTGACAAGCATCCATAGGGATGACGTCACACCAAATCTGCTCAGAATAAACTTTGATGGTAAGGGGTACCAAGCATCGCTTCATCACAGTGAGGGACGACCTGTCTACCCATGCCACTTTATAAGGGTGAGGGTGCGGCTCGGCAACAAGAGACATTCGTCTCACCGCGGCTTCAGAAATAACGTTCATGCAACTACCGCTATCGATGATCAACCTACACCTTTTTTCACCACTCTTAAAATTCAACGTGAAAATGTTCGTCCTATTCCAATCGTCTAACGCTCGAGGGGTCGCCAGAATACACCTCATAACCATCATACAGGGGTCATCCTCCATATCACTAGGCACTCCGTCCGACTCGCTCTCTTCGCCTGACTCGTAAGTAATGTCGTCGGCCCCACCGGCAGAATCTAACAGGGCTAATGGTCTGGGTGTAGTAGGACAATCAGTAGCATAGTGCCCTTGGACCCCGCAAGCGTAACAGGTGACATTCGTTCTGTTGACCCGACCCACCGGGACTCTCTCACCAGAGGGGTTTCTATCATTCCGAGCCGTTACGACTATGGAGGTCGAGTCGGGGGACTGATACTTTCCTTTAGACTTATAGGTGGCGGTGGGAGGCGGTCCTAAAATGGACTTCCCCTTTTGGAACGAGCGAGACTTGCCCTTAAGCGCGTTGTGCTGCTCAATATCTAAGGCAGCGTTGAAAGTGGTGTGCAAATCGGTGTGACCATAACGCAGAAGCTTTCCTTGGATGTCGGGGTTTAGTCCCTTACGGAACCTGGAGAGGGTGACCTCGGGCATCTCTTTCACGTCACACCTAACCATCATGTCCTTCAGCAAACTCATATACTCAGACACCGACCTAGTCCCTTGCTTAAGGGTGGCTAAATCATCGAACATTTGTGTTCGATGGTAAGTAGGGACGTACTGTTCCATTAGCCTAGCCTTCATTGCATCCCAGCCTATGGGCAGCGCTCCGTTCTCGACTCTCAAACGCTGCTCCTCATTCAGCTAAAATATTTTAGCGCGCCCTAGCAACTTCATTCTCGCTACTCGCACTTTATCCGCGTCGTTCAGGGTATACCACTCGAAATAACATTCGATCTCCATGATCCAGTCCTGGAAGACTTGGGGATCTCCTAAACCATCGTAGGATGGTGGCTAGACTCGGACGGCCCGAGTAAGGTCAAACTCGTACGATGCTCGTGGGGCGTTCTCATTAGGAGGGTGGGGGTAAGGGTTGTGATGTTCTCCCACCCGTGGGTGAGCGGGTTGATTACGGGGTGCCCCGTGTGGTAACCCCAGTCCGTGAAGTGCCTCCCTAATGGCTGTCAACTGCTCCGTGAAATCCTGACGGAGCTCCTCAATCTCCGTTAGGGGATGACCCTCACCCCGGTCATCATCCATATTAGACGACGATGGAGGATATTCCGTACCGAGCCTAGTACGCATGCAAATAGGAAGACAACAGATTCAGGCAGACCCACGAAGGAATTAATCCCGCTTAAAGACTATAGGAAAATAAATTTTTTTTTGATTTTCTTACAGGAAATAAAAAGAGGATTATTAAAAAATTTAGTTTGATTTTTTTGGCTGAAAAATAAGAAAACTAAGCCGCTATTGGCAGGCCAAAAATAAATTTTTTTTGAGATTTTTTTGTGACAACTAACGCGCAAACACAAGTGCAGGTTAACGTGCTAAAAAGAGGGGAGGGTGCCAATTAAAAAATTGACAAGAACCTCGCTTTGATACCAAAATTTGATGTAGGCCTCTACCGCGGATACTATATGGGTTACGGGAAAGAAACGGATGCCACAATCAATCCACAATCTCACACGCACTAGATTTAACCACAACGCACTCGCAAACGTCTTATCACCGTACACCAACATACGGTAGCCACTCCGCGGGAATGTCAAACGAACGGCTATAGGCCGACGTTCTCCCAAGCTAAAAGGACCAATATTGGGTCCGACCGAGCGAAAGTTGTACCAAAAGAGATCTACCCAAAGTGCGATCGAAAAATGGTAGATCTCTCCCAACAAAAATGCGGGGCTCGCCAAACCCTTTCGGAAATATCGCGATTAAGATTGATGCAAATCCAAAAGGAAAACCACGAAGAATCTAACGATTCAAATCCAACGCAAAAATTATTTCCGACCACTAGAACATCAAGAGGGAATCACACGTGAGTGGAGAGGATCGTTACCCAAGTCGGAATAGATGATTTCGACTACCTTTGAAGGGGTCGCTCTTCCACGGTTCTGTCGGAGTCGCGCCGGTTGGAGCGATAGATCGTCCGCCTTGGCCGCTTCACACCAAGGTCCCATTTCCTCGCCGTAGAAGGAGGCCTTTCTCGGTTAAGACTTCACGAGAAGAGGGGCAGCCGGGTTCTCTTCAAAGGGGGGTGTTCGGGTGGAGAGATGGGTGGCCTGTCGGTTTGGAGAAGGTGGAGGTCGGGTTGTGGGTGGTGAGAGGAGGTGGAGGCTTGGAAGATGGGGTTGAAGGAGTGGGCTGGCTGAAGTTTTAGAGAGAGAGAGAAAGAGTGAAGGGGGCGGCCAAGAGAGGTAGAGAGAGAGGAGGATTAGCAAGAATAGGAAATTTAGGGTTTCTTCTCATTCAACTTGAGTTAAACAAAGCATACATGCCTATATATAGGCTTAACAATAAGTCTTGGCTATATGTAGCCCAAAATAAAATAAAAATAACACACAAAATGGCTACATGCAGCCCTCAATAAAATATCCCAAATAAAATAGCATACTAATAATAAGATAAATTTAACTATATATTTGTCTTGCGCCGAGGGCGGAAATTATAGCGCCGCTCCATACGAACACCACGGCGACGCGAGTCCTTTGTTGGAGACGAAGGAGGGTCTTCCGTTAGCGTGCCGTCATCAACAACTTGGGGGCCATCATCAACTTGGGGGCCGTCGTCCACTTGGGGTCCGTCGTCCACTTGGGCGCCGTCGTCGCCACCAGTTTGTTTCTGTAGTTGCTGTGTTGTGATAGTTGTAGAATTGTATTTGCTCTACAGTATTTCTGCCTTAAACTTAAAAAAGAAAAGTACACCTATTCACCCCCCCTCTTGGTGGTTAGGCACTATTTCTTTCAAGTGGTATCAGAGGGAGGTTACTCAAAATGGGACATAACAGTCTGAGTAAGATCCTGAAGGCAGATTCAGAACAAACAAGAATCAAGAAAATGGGTTCTAGTGAGAATCACAAAGAGTTGGGGTCCATGAAATTGCCAATATATAGAAAAGAGATATTTGGCATATGGAAAGAGAGGGTTAGACTCTTTATGGAAGCTTCTGACCCAAGGATATATATATTACAGTTAAAGAAGGCCCATATGTGGCAATGAAGATATCCATTCTGGATGCAAATCAGAAAACTCCCAAGGACTTCTCTGAAATGACTAAAGATGAAATCATTCTGGCCACTATGGACAAGAGAGCCCAGAATATTATTGTTAGTGTCATTGGTGATGCAACATTTCAGAACTTAATTCATTATAAAACCTCTAAAGAAATGTGAGACACATTAATAGTTTATATGGAGGGATCAGAAGAAGTAAGACAAGATAAGAAGTCCTTGTTAAATCAGGAATATGAAAGCTTCAGACAAGGAAACACTGATATCATTACAGAATGTTACAAGAAGTTCTATAGGGTAGTCAATGAATTGTTGTCTTATGGAAGAGAATTCAGCAACTATGAGCTAAATGACAAGTTCTTAAGATCCCTGACTAAGGACTGGGACACCAAGATTTGTGTCATTAGGGAAGTGGCCAAACTAGCTGACATACATCCTCCAACTTTGTTTGGAAAACTGTTATCTTATGAGATGCAGTTAATGGCTAGAAAGGAGGAAGAGAAGACTACTAGAGTGGAGCACAAGGAAAGATCTGTGGCCTTCAACACTGAAGCCACTAGGAAGTATAGAAGCAAGTCTCCATCTCCACCTCAAATAGTTTCTGAGGCTGTGACAGATAATTCAGAAAGCAAGAATTCAGATAGCAGTGAAAGTGATGAAGACTTTGCTGCTTTTACTAGGCATTTTCAAAAGTTTCTGAAGAAGAAGCAGTGGAGGTCTAAGCCTTCCACTTCTCAGCCAAAAGATGACTACTATCAGAAAAGAAAGTCATCAAGGAATGACAGAAACAGGTCCAAGCCAAGCAAAGCTACATCATCAAAGATTGTGTGCTATTGTTGTAATAGACAGGGACATATAGTGGCTGACTGTCTTGAAAAGAGGAAGGAGTCAGCTGACAAAAAAAAGACTCAGTTTAAGGGCAAAAAGGAAAAGTCCTTTGTTGCTAAGAAAGACAAGAGTCTGGCTGATCTGTCATCTTCAGAAACAGAATCAGAAGCTGAAGCCTACATTTGATTATTTGTTGAAGAGGAAGAAGATGAGTTCATGTAGCTAATGAACTCAATTTATGATTATGAGGACCATCAGTGTAAGGTACTGATGGCTTTATCTAAAGGAGACAAGATCCAGGATCAGCCTGGACCAAGTAAGGTACAAAGTTGTTCTTCTTGTTCAATTTATAGTACTGAGTCAGAATCAGATACATATGCATCAAGTGATGTGGGTGGGTCTGAATCTGAAGGAGATATTCATCAGTTAATTGATGAATATAGGGACTTGTTGCAGGCCTTGAAGAAAAGCAAAACCTTGGCCAAAACTTAGGCAAAGGAGATTGCTAGTCTTAAATTGGCTGCTGCTGATTCAGACAAGTTGTTAGATCAGAAACTGAATGAAATAGCCAGACTGAAGAACATTACTGTTATTCAGATGGGTACTATTACATTTAAGAATGATCAGATCAGAAATCTAGAGATTAGACTTCAGAAAGAGAGAGAGATAGTTACAAGTTTTTCTAAACCTAAATCTGTTTTACCCTTGATAGATGAGTTTGTACCACAAAAGGGTAAGACTGGATTGGGGTTTAAAAAACCTGCCTGGAGTGCTAGGTCCAAATCTCAGGGCAAAGCCCCAGAACAAAACATAAAGCCTACTGTAGATACTTCATCCAGGGTAGTACCTAAACAAAGGTACAACAGGTTTGAGTGCTGGTGTTGTGGCAAGATAGACCACTTTGCCTTAGATTGTTGGCACAATTCAAGTGTCAAGGAGAGTAGCAAACTGCCTGCTAGAAGAGCTACATGTAGTTTTGTTAAAAGTCAGACTAACCTGCACCAAGGACCCAAGAGTTATTTGGGTTCTAAGATTAAGTAATCTGTTTTGCAGGTGAGTCCAAGTGGCCATGCCCCTATATGGTACTTGGACAGTGGATGTTCCAGTCACATGATTGGAACTAGGGGGTTGCTGAAGGACTATACACCTATCAAGGATGGCCCTAAAGTTACCTTTGGTGGTTCAGAAAAAGGAATCATCAAAGGCTTTGGTAACATTTCTAGTAACCTGATTACAATTACTCAAGTGGCTTATGTAAAGGGTTTGAAACATAACCTAATTAGCATAAGTCAGTTGAGTGATTTAGGATATGACATCTCATTTGTCGAGAATGGTTGTCATATCAAAAGGTCAAGTGATCAAAAGATCATTCGGACAGGATATAGGAAGAGAAATGTCTATTGTCTTGACTTTGTATGTGAGAACAATGTTTATCCTATTTATCTTGTAGCTGATGAGAAAGTCTCACATTGTGTTAAATGGCACAAGAGGCTGTCTCATCTTAACTATAATACAATTGGCCAACTCTTTAGCAAAGAGTTAGTAAGGAATGGTCCTCAAGTTAAATGTATAAAGGATGAGATATGCTCAGCTTGTCAAAAAGGCAAGCAGACCAAATTCACCTTTCATAACTTTGAGAACAAGGATTCTGTGAGGTGTCTATACCTCTTGCATATGGATCTTTTTGGTCCTATGCCAGTTCACAGCCTAGGTAGGAAGGTCTACACATTTGTGGTTGTAGATGACTATTCAAGATATTTCTGGGTATTCTTCCTAAGACAAAAATCTAAAACCCCAAGTATCTTATATAGTTTTGTTAAACAAATTCAGAATGAATTGAACAGTACAGTGGTCAAAATCAGAAGTTACCATGACACTGAATTTCAGTCTGAAAGTATGACAAAATTGTGTGAAGAATTTGGGATTTTTCAGGAATTTTCCTCACCAAGAACAACTCAGCAAAATGGTATTGCTGAAAGGAAGAATAGAACATTGATAGAGGCTGGTAGAACCCTATTGAGTGACACTTCTCTCCCAAAATATTTCTGGGATGAGGCAGTAAATACTGCTTGTCATGTGATCAATAGGGCTACTATCACCAAAAGCCACAAGAAGACCCCCTATGAGATTGTGAAGGGAAGAGAACCAAATTTATCCTATTTCAGGATCTTTGGTTGCAAGTGCTATATACTTAACAATGGAAAGTCTTATCTAACCAAGTTTGCTGCCAAATCCCAAGAGGGGATATTTGTTGGGTACAACAATAATAGTAAGGCTTATAGGGTCTACAACTTGATTACTCAAGTTGTAGAAGAGTCTGTACATGTAGTTTTTGACGAAGCAAGACTCATTAACTGTGAATTGCTAAGTAATATTTGCAGCTCTACAGGTGTAACTGAGAGGATGGACAAGATTACCATAACAGAAGGTTCTTCTGCAAGTCAGCAAGTGGAAGATGGTGGCTGCTGTCCAGGGGGAGTACAAGATACTCCTAATGCTGAAGAAGACCAAGAGGTGCAGCTAAATGAAGAGACTGAAGGTGTACAACCTGAAGACAGGCTGCCTCCAGCAAATAGACACTTAAAGGATCATCCAGCCAATCAAATAATTAGAGATCCCAGACAAGGAGTGCAAACAAGGAGAAGAAATCAAAGTACAGTTCTTTACTCCAGCTTCCTATCCCAAGTGGAACCAAAAAAGTTTGAAGAAGCAGTTCTAGACCCTCATTGGATTGAGGCCATGCAAGAGGAGCTGAACAAGTTCAGGAGGTGCAAAGTTTGGAAGCTTGTTCCTAAACCCAAAGACCACAATATCATTGGAACAAAGTGGATCTTTAGGAACAAATTGGATGAGAATGGAATTATCATCAAGAATAAAGCTAGACTTATTGCAAAGGGATATAGGCAGGAAGAAAGTATTGATTTTGATCAAACCTTTGCACCGGTAGCAAGACTGGAGGCAATCAGGATGTTCCTTGCCTATGCAACATATCAAGGGTTTAAGGTATTTCAAATGGATGTAAAGTCAGCTTTTCTGAATGGAAATCTGAAGGAAGAAGTCTATGTAGAGCAGCCATCAGGTTTTGTTGATTCTCTTAAACCTGATTATGTATATAGACTTAGGAAGGCTTTGTATGGGTTAAAACAAGCCCCAAGGGCTTGGTATGAAACCCTATCTAGTTTCCTCATTGAGAACAAATTCTCAAGGGGAAAATAGACAAGACTCTATTCCTTAGGGAATCTAAAGGCAAGATTATCTTAGTCCAAATATATGTAGATGACATAATATTTGGGTCTACAGAAAGTAGTCTTTGCAGAAAGTTTGCAAAACTTATCTAAGGATAATTTGAAATGAGCAGTATGGGGGAACATAAGTTCTTCTTGGGTCTCCAAGTTAGACAGACTGAAGATGGCTTGTCCATATGCCAGTCTAAGTTCACCTTATAGTTAATAAAGAAGTATGGTATGGAATCATCCACTACCATGAAAACTCCTATGGGGTCAAGCATGTATCTAAGCAAAGATGATGCAGGGAAACCTGTAGATAAAACTTTGTATAGAGGGATTGTTGGCTCCCTACTCTATTTGACTGCCAGTAGACCAGATATCATGTATGCTACATGTGTCTGTGCTAGGTACCAAGCATGCCCTAAAGAATCTCATCTGACTGCAGTCAAAAGGATTTTGAGATATCTTAAGGGCACACCTTATCTAGGCCTTTAGTACCCTAGGAATGGAGATTTTGTACTAACAGGTTATTCAGATGCAGATTTTGCAGGCTGCAAGGAAGATAGGAGGAGTACTACAGGAACCTGTCAATTTATAGGTGGAAGGCTGGTATCATGGAGCAGTAAGAAGCAGACCAGTGTGGCTATCTCCACAGCTGAGTCAGAATATGTTGCTGCAGGAAGCTGTTGTGCACAACTTTTATGGATTCAACACCAGATAGAAGACTATAGTATTCAAGTAAGTAGAACACCTTTATTTTGTGATTCTACAAGTGCCATTTCTATTGCAAATAATCATGTCTCAAATAGTAGGACTAAGCACATAGAAATTAAATACCATTTTCTTAGAGAACATGTAGAAAAAGAGAATATTTCCCTAGAATATGTTAACACAGATAATCATGTTACTGATATGTTTACTAAGCCCCTAGATGAAACCAAATTCAATAATTTTAAAATTGAATTAGGAATGTTAAACTTAGAATAGTTTAAAAAAAATTTGGCTAAGTAAAATGGTGTCGACACAAGGAGTTGTCTGTGTCGACACATAGAAGTGGTGTCGACATTTTAGAGAAATGGTGTCGACACATCTAGACAGTCAGTGTCGACACTTCAGAGAATTAGTGTCGACACATGTAGAGTAGGTGTCGATACATCCAGGGTGTTGTCGACACTTAGGATTTACACAGAATTCGTCGAGTAGAGTTTCGACTAATCGTCGAGCTGAGATGTATAAGTGTCGACACATATATTCTGTCGACTATATTTGTGTCGACACATAGTTGTTGAGATATTAGAAGTAAGTGTCGACACTTTTCAACAGTGTCGACACATTTCAAGTATTTTGACGCGCCTTTTCACCTTCGATTTTAGAAAGGTATAAATAGATCTTCACCATTGTTTGTCAACACGCTCACCATAGACCAAACTTGTGTGTCGACATCTCTCTTCTCTAAATTCAAAATTTCTCCAAACCCTAATGGCGTCTAAGCTAGAAGAGAACATCAATGAAGGTTATGAGCTCGTGCCACATGCCTTTGACGACGTGGAACCAGAAATCCAAGGTGTGGTAACCCTAGTTGCAGAGACTGGGTTAGAGTATCTTGTTTCAGAACCAATCAAGATTTGGAAGAAGGAGGTCCTTGAGTGCAGCTACACTTGATGAAACTGGACTCAAGATTAAGTCCACAGTCCATGAAGCAAAAGTAAAAATCACCCAGAAAAGTCTAAGAAAGATTCTACATCTACCTAGAACTAAAGAAGAGGAAGATGTACCTGTATCAAAGACAAGGGAGGCACTGCAATGGTGTGGACTTGATTCAAGCATGAAGATTGGATCAGTCTTTAATAGGAAAGGCATGAACATGCAGGGCAAGTTCTTGTCTGAAATAGTTGGCAAGGTAATTCTGAGCAAGCCAGGTGGGCATGATAGAATATCAGATCACATGTTCAATTTAATGACAAGGATAATTTTCCAACTTAAAACTGATTGGTCAGTAGTAATGTTTGATAAGATAAAGGAAAGTCTGAAGAAGCCCAATCTGGGTAGGACTATGAGTTTATACTTCGCTGGAAGTATCCCTGAAGTCATGAACCAAGCTGCTGGTTCTAAGATAAATCATATGAGGAGAATGGATGTTAGGATTATCTCAAGGTGGGATAGGGTGTTGCCAAAGGAAATGCCTACTCCTAAAAGGAAGTTTCTCATCAGAAGAAGAAGAAGAAAGCCATTGTGGCTCCTGAATCCTCAAGTAGCTCAGAAGAGCAGGTAGTTTTTAGTTCTGATGATGGAGAGGGTGGAAATGCTGGACAGTCACCAGTAAGACCTGAAGATACACAAAGGCAGGGGGAACTACCATCAGCTAGCCCCATTCACCTAGATCCACTCTAGGGGGAGCCTCAACATGTGGATGAGCCAACTCACTTAGATAGTGAAAGGGCAACCCAAATAATTCTTGAGGTAATCAATGAAGTTAATCAATCTATTTTTAATATTGAGGATGAAGTATTGACTGAATCATTACTTGATGTTGATCAGCAAACTCAGTTACATAGTCAACCACAAGATGTTGTCATGGAGGACACATCAGTTGCTGATAATGCTCCTGAGATCAGAGATTCTCCAGTCCCTACTCAACAGGAGTTTACTCTAGAAGAGCTGTTCCATGATTTACTACAGACTGATTTTGATGGATAGAGAGCAGCTGTTGAGGGGGAGTCGGCTAACCTTGAGGGGGAGCATGTAAGATCACAGGAGGAGACTGCTAGAAAAGAGACTGAGGAGCAAAAGAGTGCTGAGGAGCTACCAAGAGCGGAAAAGGAATTGCCACCTACTCCACAGTATAGAGTAGACAATGCTAGTACTTCTGACTCTGAAGATGAAGAGGCTGCTAGAGTTAAGAAAAGAAAGCTCCAGGTTTTCAAAAGGAGAAGCCAGACCTACAAGAAAGCACTGCAAACCATTATTCCACAGCCTGCCCCAACTGCTGATTATAGTTCATTGATGGTGGCTTTGCAGATCAAGCTAGATGAGCAAAGGAAGGCTTTACAAACTTATATGGATGAAGGACATAAATCCCTTCAATTTGATCTCGCTCAAGATATAAAATCTGTTAGATTTGAAGTAAATCAAAACAAGAAGGAAATGACTGACTGTTTTCATAAAGGAGGCAATGTAGTGGTATATCTGGCTACACATCAAGAGCAGATAAAGAAACAGGTTAATGACATGGCAGTGAAACAAGGATATGTCATGGAAAACCAGATTAGAATGAATGACAATTTAACTGAATCACATAATGTGATAGTAACTGAAATGCAGAATATTGCAGCTGCTCAAACTGCAGCAAGGACTGCTGCCAAGGTTGAGTTTGACAAGCACTTACAAGAAAGCCTAACTGCTGTTAAAACTGTCATTGAAGATTCCCAAAAGGCTATTACTGACAAGCTTCAAAGGTTAAAACCTTTTTATAAAGATGGAGTTAACTATTTGAATGCTCAAATCAGATTTCAGAAGGATGATCTTAGGGATCATATAGAAAGAGAAGTCATAAAGGGGGAGAGGGTATTAGTCAAAGCAGGCTCTGACCATGCTAAATGGATTTCAAACAACATCAGAGCCACCCTTTGATATCCACCCTTGTGTGATGATGATAATGTAGCAGAATCTGGGACAAATCCTGCATATTTTGGAGGTGAGCCAGCTGAAGTTGCACAAGTAATCTACCCTCCAGCTGATTTTGAGATGATACATCAGGAGGTACAATCTATGTATAGCCCTCCTGAGGGTAATCAGAATATTATTTTTGAGAAAGTAGTACAACCTGTGCTAGAGGCAGTATTAAAGGAGCAAGAAGCTCAATTATCTAAGAAGAGGTTCAGAGAACAGACAGAGTTAAGACCTGATTTTGAACAGTGGAGCCCAACTTCTAGGAGTATCACATTGACTGCTTGGAAGGCTGCAAAGGATAATTTCCTAGAGAGGGGCAAATGGTACTCTAACCAGGAATGGATAAAATATGAAGCTAGGCAAGAAGCCATAGTACAATACAGAAGGAAGGCTAAATTAGGGAAGCTAACTCCTAATGCACAGGAGCCTAGCAAGTATTTCCCTAAGCCTTATCATTATTTTCAGAGACAGAAGATAAAGGCTGAAGAACAGAAGAAGAAAGATCTTAAGGAAAAGAAGCCTGCTGATGACAATGATGCTCCAGTTCAAGCCAAGATTCAATCTGGGAAGGGCATTGTTATCAAGGAGCCAGAGAAGCCATATGATAGAATTTTCTTAAGTTTACAACTTTGTAATCATTTGCATTAAACTCCATGTAAACTTTTGATTAATAAAACTTTTGGAAGTTGTAACAAAACAATGTTAATGTTCAATTTATTACATTATTATTCTGAGATAATTGTTTATACATGTTTTGATTATATATGTTTAGTTTTTACCCTATCATATAATACTGTTATACATCATATTGAGTATTTGTTATGTATGGTGTATATCATTGACTAATGGTTATGACTTCTCCAAATAGGGGGAGATTGTTGGGTACATTGGAAAATGTGTACCAGATTTGAAGAAGCCTCACCCTACTCAATGATATACATCAAGGTGTATTTGATGTGCTTTGAGTTTATATGTGCAGGTTAAGTAATTGCAGGAAATGCAGAAAAGTTTCTAAGTCCATGTGTCGACACCTAGAGGTGAAGTGTCGACACTTATATAGGCTTGTGTCGACACCTAGAGAAGCTGTGTCGACACTTGGAGTAATTGTGTCGACACCAGGAAAGGCAGAGTCGACACTAGAAGAAAAGTGTCGACACATACTGTAACATCCCATGTTACTTTTGGACCCCTCAACTTAGATTGGGTTAGGAATGGGGTGAATTTTAAGGAGATCAACTAGGTTTGACCCTAGGTAGTGGGTGGTATCCATGTGGAGCCCACTATAGGACCAAAGTCAAACTAGGTCAAACTAGCCTAAATGAGGACCCTAGCCACACCATGACCCCACCACATTGCCCTAACCCTAAAAACAATCTAAGTGGACCCTAGAGCATGTCACTAGGTCAACACTTTGACCCCAATTGACCCAAGTCAACCTTGGGCTTAATTTGGTCAAACCCACACTCATAAGCCCAATTAGCCTAAGTAGGGCACCCCCTTGACCCAACCCAAGTTGGGTGGTGCCACTAGACCCATTACCACCAAGTAGGGTCAGCCCACCCACCATGTTGACTAAGTCAACTCTCCAAGTCAACAAGTCAACTATTTGACCTAAAAGAGGGAAATGAAGACCAAGCCACCATCCTTTGGACCAAGCCCACCAAATTTGGCCCATGGCCAGCCCAAGTGAACAAGACCAGCCCTACCACTCTAAATCAGGAGAGAGAATGTATGCAAAGGGGTAGAAATGGGATTTTGAGAGAAAGAGGAGAGAGAAATGGGGATGAAGGGGAATGGTGGCCACATGGCCACCCCTTCAGCTGAAATCCTTTGCCCAACACCAACTGGCCGACCTCCTCACTTCATTCCAGAAGAAATTGGGGGCTGTGTACCACTTGGCAAGCAGGGGCGGAGCAACCAAGGCTTAGCCCGAGCTCACCTTGGTTGTATCTCCCCATATACACCACCTCAGCCCCAATTAACCCCTCCATCAGCTTTAGAGTGAGGGAAGGAATTGAAATTGTTGGAACACCCTATTACTAATTTGGGTCAGGATCACTATGTCTCTAGGAAACAAATGTTTGACCTCCTGTATAGCTCAATAGGTCAATTAGAATTGAGTCTAAGGGTTAGAAGTCTAGGTTTGGAAGCTGCCCTCAAGACCAGGATTTTCTGTTTGGAGACTAAGTCATATCATCGAGCTCAGCACGACGATTCGTCGAACTCCGATCGACGATCGTCTAGCTCAACTTCGACAGATCGTCGAACTCCATTCGACGATCGCTGAGCTCAACCTCATCATATCGTCGAACTCCATTCGACGATCGGTGAGCTCAGGTCGACGATCTTGACTCAGCTTTGGATTTCTATCTCTGAGCTCAGTTCGACGATCTTTGAGCTCAGATCGACGATATTTTTCTACTATATTAGTCCATATCACTGAGATCAGTCCGACGATAGCAGAGCTCAGTTCGACGTTTTCAGATAACTTCAAGGATGTTTCTAGATTCAAATTCAAATCAGTTAAGGAGTTACTCTGCAATTAATTCTGAAGATTTCCTAGCCGTTTTCATTCATTTCTGGACCAAGTTTCAAGGGATTTTCAAGGAATATTTCTATGGACTTTCCTCCAGAAGAGATTTTGCAATTAAGGATGCAATTAATGCAGGCCAACAGCTATTCTTCTCAGAGAATGTTTTGTTCAGTACCAGAGAATAAAATACAAGAATTTTTTTTAATCTCTAAGACAGATTACAGACACACAGACAGACATCAGTAATCTTCAACAAAATATACCGTCTCAAAGAATTCTCAAGAACACTCATCCAAGGAGATCAACTTTTTCTAAAATCTTCAGATCTCTTTAGTTTTCAAGTGTTCAAGGCCAACATATCTCAAGACTCCAGACATTCAACATTTCAGTTATTGCTGAAATCATCTATTGCTGGAGTTCAACTTTTGAAGGCCTATTACCCTACAGCAAAGCTTCTTTTCCTGAAGATCTCAAGGACTCAAGGGGAGCTTTGACATCATCAATCCAAATAGTCTTCTCAGTTGTTTGAGAAAGAGAAGACTTCCATCACTCTCTCACCCCCTCTCTATAAAGGGTTTCTCAAACTCCCTTCAAAAGTTTGAGCTTGGTTTTTGAGCACCTTATCAAAAGCTCATTGGTGGCAAGACACCTGATCAAAAAAATCTGATTTGGTTTTTGAGCACCTTATCAAAAGCTCATTGGTGCCCAGGACACCTGATCAACTCATCTTGTAGTGGATTCCTACCTAGGGTGGTAGAAGAGTGGATGTACCCAAGTTTAGGGGAACCACTATATCTCCTTGTGTCTTCTGGTTTTGTTGGTCTTTATTTTTGTTTCTGGCCTTGATTATTCTGTGATTAGCTTTTGATTAATTTAGTTCTGTGATTAGAATTATTACTGCTTCCCTGCTCACTCATATTACAACAATTGTTGTAAAAAGTTTTAAAGCACCATATACTCTATTCACCCCCTCTAGAGTATATCAGATCTAGCTGCAGTTTCAATTGGTATCAGAGGGAGGTTGGTTAAACATACCACACCTTGGTGGTTGCACAGGCTAACACCTGAACCCAAAGATCCCAAGTTACATATGTTTTTCTTTTGTAGTTTATTATTAGATTTTGTTTTCACAAATTATGGCCCAAAACAAAGATTATGCTTGCACCAGACCTCCAGTGTGCAACCTATCCAAGTTTGCACTTTGGAAAGCAAGGATCAGACTGTACATGAATTCTATTGATGAAGATATTTTTAACTCTATCTTGACAGTGTGTCCAAGACCCCCAGAGAACACAAGTACAAATGCTGTTCCACCTCCATCAGGAACATATGCTGATATCAAGAGATGGAAGGTAGCTGATGCCAAGGCTATGAACATCTTGGCCCAGACAATGTCTGATGACATATTTCAAAAGGTGGCTGAATGCAATTCAGCTAAGGAAATTTGGGACAAACTCTCAGAAATAGTCTCAGGCTCAGCTGATGAGAGAAAGGATAGGAGATCCCATCTCATATCTCAATATGAGAATTTCAAGAAGGGAGAAACTGAGTCAATGGGAGACATGTACAACAGGCTCAGTCTAATTGTCAGTGAACTCAGAACATTGGATAAAGAGATTTCACTAACTGAACTCAATGACAAGATTCTAATGTGCTTTCCTAGCACTTGAGATTCAAGAATCTGGCCAATTAAGGATGCCAGAAGTCTGAATGAGATAACCACTAAAGCTCTATTGGGTAAGCTCAAATCCTATGAGCTACTCATCAAAAATAGAGAAGAAGAACAGAAGGCTGCCTCACCAGCCACAAGAAAAGAGAAGACCATAGCCTTCAAGGCAACTGAAGATCAGCCTGAAGACAAAGTCACAGGCAATGATGAACTGCTCAGTCTGTTGGCCAAAAGATTTTATAAGATGGTCAGAAAGGACTTCAGAAGGAGATCATACAAGGAACATGATAAGCCAAGGTATGACAAGTACATTAATAATAATAATAAAGACATTATTTGCTTTGGTTGCAGGAAACCAGGGCATATAGTTCCTGACTGTCCAGAAAACAAAAACAAGGACAGAAGGGACAAGAAAGAAAGAAGAAAGGAGAAAGACTCCAAGAGGAATGGCAATGGCAAACCCTCATCAAGCAAAAACAAACATACAAGAAAGGGGTTTGTTGCTGAATCCTGGAGTGAGACTGAAGAAGAGTCAGAAGCATCATCCAGCTCCAGTGATGATGAAGATGATGCAGAAGAGAAAGAGTTCTACATGATAGCAATCAATGTCTCACAGCACAATTCAGAAGAAGAGGAGTCAGAGTCAGATTCAGAGACTCAACCTGAAGAAGATCAGGTAATCAGCTCTTTTGATTTTAGTTCAGAAGACTTTAAATCTGAATTAAAAGCATTGTGTTTAGACCTGCTAAAATCTGAGAAAGAAATTATCTCTCTCAGAAATCATTTATCTGAACATAATACTTTAAAATCAGAAAACCTCAAACTCTCTCAGGAGTTGGAGTACTGTAGGGAGCAGATAGCTTCACTGAAAAGTGAGCTGTCTGAGGCCAAGAAGCTTGAAGAATCCCTTAATGGGAGAAGCATCAAGCTGATGGACATCACAAGCACAGTGAACTCCAGATTCCATAGTACACTGGGCTTGGGTGCCTCATCCAGCCAACCCATAGTTCTAACAACTCCAATCAAATTCATTTCTGATAAAGGAAAGAGAGTTGTAGAGGTTGCTAGGAAAAATTCTGATCTGCCTCAGAAAACCAAGTCCCAGCAGAAATCGTCGAACAGAGATCGACGATCGCCAAACGGAGATCGACGATCGCCGAACGCAGATCGACGATCTCAGGCAAAATCATCAAACGCAGGTCGACGATCTCAAGTACCTGATCTCAGCCATAGTCGACCGTCGAACGGAGCTCAACGATATGACCCAAGATCGTCGAACGCAGCTCCAAGATCGTCGAACAGAGGTCAGAGCTCTGGAAAATTTTTCAAGGGCAAATCAAAATTCAATCCTAAGGGTCCTTCATCCCAAATCTTTAACCCTTATACTGAATGGATTATACCTCCAAGGAGATATCATCCTGAAGGATATAAGAGTCAACCTGGGATGTCCTTTATTTCAGAATTTAAAGGTTATCAACCCAGGCCCAAGGTAAACTGGGTCAAAAACAAATGAATTGTCTTATATGCAGGTGAAGACCTATCCAACATCTAACCAGCAATGGTACTTTGATAGTGGGTGCTCTAAGCACATGACAGGGAACAAGGACAACCTCACTTCCTTTAGAGCCAAGCTTGGACCCAAATTTATCTTTGGTGATTCAAACTTTGGACAGACTAAAGGATATGGTGCAGTCCAGATTGGATCAGTAACTTTCAAAAAGGTAGCTTATGTGGAAGGACTGAAGCACAACTTAATAAGCATCAGTCAGCTGTGTGATGAAGGCTACCAGGTGACCTTCAGCAAATCCTTATGCAAAATCAAGTCAGAGGACAACACAACTGTGTTGACAGGTAAAAGGAAAGGTAACATCTATCTAGTAGATTTTCTTTCAACTAATGTAGATATTTGCTTATTTAATTCTGTCTGTAGACCAAACATCTTATGACATAAGAGACTAGGACACCTAAACCTTAGAACTATTGCTAGGCTATCCAAGGACAACCTTGTTAGAGGACTACCTTCTGGCACCTACAAGAAGGAAGGACTCTGCAGGGCTTGTCAATTAGGCAAGCAAACTAAAAATAGCTTTAAGTCACTTAATAAGAGTGATTCACCTAGGATATTGTATCTGTTAAACATGGATCTTTTTGGACCCATAAAAGTACAAAGCCTAGGAGGGAAATCCTATACTTTAGTAGTTGTAGATGACTTCTCTAGATTCACTTGGGTGTTCTTTCTAAGGAAGAAGTCTGATAACTTTAAGTGTCTGACAGAGTTTCTCAAATGTATACAGATTGAGTTCAATACTCACATTGCCCTGATCAGAAGTGATCATGGGACAAAGTTTGATTCTCTTCTTATGCAAGAGTTCTGTCAGAGTGAAGGGATTAGACATACTTTCTCAGCTCCTAGAACTCCTCAACAAAATGGGGTAGCTGAAAGGAAAAATAGAACCCTTATTGAATCTGCCACTACATTGTTGTCAGATCCTCACCTTCCTCTATCCTTTTGGGCAGAGGCAGTGAACACCTCCAACTATGTGCTGAATAGAAGTTTGATACATAAACTAAAGGGAAAGACTCCCTATGAATTACTCAAAGGGAAGAAACCTAAAGTTGATTATTTTAGAGTCTTTGGTTGTATTTGCTACATTCATAACAATAACAAGAAATACTTAGCAAAATTTCAGGCTAAAGCTGATGAAGGAGTGTTTCTGTGATACTCCATGATCAGCAAGGCTTATAAGGTCTATAATACATCATCTTTAAAAATTGAGGAATCTGTTCATATATCATTTGACGAATCTAACATGTCTTTCAAGGAGAAGATTTCTTCTACCATAGAACCTTTGCAGGAACATTCTCTAGTTGAAGACTTGAACAAGTTATAGGTTACTCAAGGGGATGGAAGCAGTGAAGATGAAGAAAATGCTCAACATATTGAAGAACAACTTGAAGAGCCAGTTGTTGTACCAAAAGAGGAAACAACAACACAGGTTTGTGAACAATCAACACCCCCTGTTGATTTAGTAACATCAAGAGACCATCCAATTTCCCAAATAATTGGAGACATCTCAGCTGGTGTGCAAACCAGAAATCAGGTCAACCAATACCTGTTGCACACCTGCTTCCTATCTCAAATTGAACCTCAGTCCATTCAAGATGCAGAGCAAGATCCACACTGGATTATTGCAATGTAAGAGGAGTTGCATCAATTTGAGAGGAACAAAGTATGGGAACTAGTGCCAAAGCCTAAGGATCACTCCATTGTTGGAACAAAGTGGGTATTCAGAAACAAACTGGATGATCAAGGAGTAATTGTAAGAAACAAGGCAATGCTAGTTGCTCAGGGATACTCTCAAGAAGAAGGAATAGACTACGACCAGACTTTTGCACCAGTTGCAAGATTATAAGCCATCAGAATATTTTTAGCTTATGCAGCATACAAAGGCTTCAAGGTATATCGGATGGATGTCAAAAGTGCATTTTTAAATGGAGACATCAAAGAGGAAGTATATGTCAGACAACCTCTAGGTTTTATCTCTCCAACTTATCCTGATTATGTTTTTAGATTGAATAAAGCATTATATGGTCTCAAGCAAGCTCCTAGAGCATGGTATGAGACCCTAGCATGCTTTCTCTTGGAAAATGATTTTATAAGGGGTAGAGTAGACCAAACTCTTTTCAGTAAAACCCATAAGTCCCATACCCTAATAGTACAGATTTATGTAGACGACATTATTTTTGGTTCTACTGACTCCAAATTGTGCAGAAGGTTTTCTAACCTGATGCATTCTAAATTTGAGATGAGTAGCATGGGTGAGCTATCCTTCTTTCTAGGATTGCAAGTTAAGCAGCATGCTGAAGGCATCTTTATTTCTCAAACCAAATATGCAAATGAACTGGTTAAGAAATTTGGTATGTCTGAAGCATCTTGTATGAAAACACCCATGCCTACTAATGCTGTATTGGATGCTGATGAACATGGGAAACCTGTTGATCAGACAACATATAGAGCAATGATTGGCTCTTTACTGTACCTTACAGCTAGTAGACCAGATATAATGTTTGCTACATGTATATGTGCTAGGTTCCAAGTAAGCCCTAGAGAGTCACACCTAACACTAGTAAAGAGGATTCTCAGGTATGTTAAAAGTTGTCCAAATCTAGGTCTCTGGTATCCAAAAGATTCAACATTTGATTTAACTGGATTCTCTGATGCTGATTATACTGGATGCAGAATTGACAGGAAAATCACCAGTGGAACTTGTCAGTTCCTTGGTGACAGACTTGTCTCTTGGTTTTGTAAGAAACAAACATCTGTGTCAACTTCAACTGCTGAAGCTGAATATATGGCTGCAGGCAGTTGTTGTTCACAAATCTTGTGGATTCAAAACCAACTCCTAGACTATGGCTACAACTTAGAGAAGTCTAAAATCTTTTGTGATAACACCAGTGCTATTTCTATAGCTCAAAATCCAGTCCTCCATAGTATGACAAAAGACATAGAGATTATGCATCATTTCTTAAGGGATAATGTTGAAAAGAATAAAATTGAACTACAATATATCCCAACTGATTTACAAAGGGGAGATATTTTCACCAAGCCCTCGGATGAAAAGAAACACACCTTCTTCCTAAATCAGTTAGGAATGATAGATGGAGGAAGTCTTAAATAATATCCAAGATTTTAAAAGCTTAAAAATTGACCAAGACTAGGCAAACATCCTGTTTTTTTTCTTAGTGTCTAGAGTTTTTCTGATCTCTGAACTGCGCTCGACGATTTGCCCCAAGATCTTCGAACGGAGATCGAAGATTTCCAAAATCGTCGACCTGAGTTCAACGTTTCTCAGATAGTATGAACTATCTCTTCCGGTCAACGATCATCGAACGACGCTCGACGATTTTGTTCTCTGAACGATCGTCGAACAGAGCTCGACGCTCTCCAATATCGTCGAATGGAGATCAACGATGTTGAAGTCTCTTCAGATTCCTTTAGAAGCCTCGATCGTCGAACTGAGTTCAACGATCTTTCCAATTCTGCGTCGAACCCTAATATAAAATTCATTTTTCACCGTCGTTCTCCTTTGCGCTTTCGATTTCTCTGCAAGAACTTTCTTTCCCTCCAAACAGTTCTGCTCTTGGTCATTTTGTTTGTTGAAGTTTTGCAGGTACCCATGGCTGTGTCTGTTGCTGTTATCACCGCAATGAAGTTTGATGCTGGCTTCGACATTGACATGGAATCTTTCAGCACAACCGACCAGGTCTTTCGGGATATTTTGGGGCTATTCAAAGAGCAGAAACTAACTTCAATTATGATCACAAGGATCAAGCTTGCATCTGATGAGATAAAAGAATGGGTCTACACTGCCCACAATCAAGACAACTCCACCATTGTTGGGTCAATATCTGGCACACAGGTACCTCTAACCCCAGCAATTTTATCAGAGGTTTTTGAGTTGAGAAATGGTGAAGATACTGCTGACTTGTCTGGAGAAGAGTATACTGACCTGCTTTCCAGAATGGGTCATTCAGAGGCCAACCCTAGCAAGCTCTTGAAAAAGAACCTATCTGTGGAATACAGATTCATGGCAGATGTAGTTGGGAAAGTGCTACTGGCTAAGCACTCTGCCCATGATAAATCTCAAGGTATCAGCTCTGCCTCATGGGAGCCGTTATAGACATGAAAAATTTGAATTGGGGAGAAGTCTTCTTTGACCTTATCAAGAAGAAGATCAACAAAAGTTTTGTCAACTTTAGAAGAGTTATTTGGGTGTTTCTGCAGCACAGGTGCCCTGCTTTGCTGGTCTCCTCTGGAATCCATATTAATGCATCCAAGAGACTGTCTTGTGCCCTATTTGGAAAATGGGACAGACAAATCAGCAAGCCCAGCAGGCCCTCCTCCAGCACTCCTTCAGGCACAAGGATTCTCAGAGTCACTTCCCCACAGGTCTCTGCCCCTGCAGATGACCTGCCTGCTATTGCTGCTCCTGCTCCTCCTCCAATTCCATCCCTTCCCATACCATCTACCATTCCAACTCCATCCACCATCATCATCTCTAGTCCCTCTCCAACATCCACACCATCTCCAGTACCTACACTTCCAACACCAGAAGATCAATTCCATCCCTTATTCTCCTACCCTCAACCAAATGCCACTTCATCACCCTCCATTCCATCCTTCACCCTCATTGATGATTCCTTTATGGATGACTCTCCATCCTCTCCTCCTGAGCTACCCTCATCCTCCACTTCCTATCAAGACCTTCTACAACAAATCATTGACCAACCCACATTCACCCCATCTATCTCCATCCCTCTGTCCTCCATATATACCTTCCCAACACCTCAACCATCCCTTCCACCATTCACCAGCTCTCCACTACCCTCACCCTCAGCTTCTCCTCCATCTTCTACCTCTGCTCCAGTCACCCTTGAGCAAGTGGACATCCCAGCCCTTGCTGACAGGTTGTATGAACTGCTAGCCCCCAGGCTATCTCTTCTTTTGGAGACCACCTTGGCTCCATTACACCTGTCAGTGGCAGCTCTCTCTGCCAGGCTCTCATCTCTATTCCCTCAGGCAGCCCCTATAGCAGTGTGCCTTGATCCAGCCTTCTCTGAATCTAGGAAGGGGGAGATGCCCTATGAAGTGAGTCTTCCTGCTGCCGCTGTTGCTGCTGTTTCTGTGAGCCTGTCTGCTGCTGTTGCTGTTATTGCTGCTTCTTCAGCTCCTGTTCTTGCTGCTGCTACTGCTGTGTCTCAAGAACAAATCCCTCCTGCTGCAGTCCTTGCAATAGACCTCATGTCTTTGCTTTCAAACTTTGATCTGTTTTATTTCAGATGTCTGCCAGAGCCAGTTGCTGTCCAGCCTCCAGAGGATCTATCTAAGGCACTTGTGCCTTTCTCTTGATGTGACCCAAGCATCATCACCTCTTTTGTCAACTCAGTGTATGCTGCTTCTGATGAAAGCATTGTTGTGGTTTCTGATGTTGTTGCCTCTACTGCTGCAGAACATTTTGATACTGCTGCTGAAATTTCTGTTATTGCTGTTGAGCCAATCTCCAAGGAAATTCTTATGTCAGAGGCACCTGAGTTTGAGCCTTCTGCAGTTTCTGATGATATTCCTACTTATGATGCTGTTGTTAGTGAAACTGTTGCTACTGCTGTCACTTCTCCAGAGCCTATAGTTGCTGCTGCTATTGTTACTGCTTCTACTATATCTGCTGTTGTTACTGCTTCTACTGTATCTGCTGCTATCATTTCTGCTACTGCTTCAACATCTGCTGCTACACCCTCTGTTGCCTCATCTGCTTCTGCACAGCTCAAGAAAGATCTGATGAAGAAAATTGATGCTCTTTATGATGACCAGAGTTATGAAAGTGATGAGTACAGAACAGACTCTGATGACTCTTCTGCTACCATTGCCAGGAAAAGAAAGGCAAGGAGCAAATCCATGAAGAGAGTACCTCCTGCCAAGGTCAAAGATAACAATGATATTCCATACTACATTCTTCATGACTGCCCTATCACTGAGCACTAGATGCAGTACTCCAAGAACCAACTGAAAGCAATGAAAAAGAAGAGAAAATATGAAAAGGGTTCCTCACAATTCCAACACTCTCATCCTCCTCCACCACCTCCTCCTGATGCAGGTGCAGGTGAAAGTTCTGCAGCTCAACCCCCTGCCAGAAGTCAGGCCCCCTATCAGCCTCATGCTAGATCCTATAATAGGGGAAGCCAATCCATGGGTTCTCAATCCAGGAGAGGAGGATACAGAGGAAATCAAAGAGATCTCCAAGTCTACTCCAAAGGTTACTCAAGGCAACACCCAAACTCCAGGGGAGGACAAATTTCTTCTGATACCACATCTGGTCCTTTTCCCTACAAATTAAAGGAAACTGTGTATTACAGGCCTCCTCAGGACAATCCTTCTAACAGATATGAGCCACCAGTCCCTTTTGAGGACCCTGAGAACAATTCAGCTGCTTGGACTGCAAGATTAAAAGAACTAGCTGCACTGGATCAGATCAAAAAGGCTAGAGAGCAAGGAAAAGATTCCTCCAACATTTCTACAATGTTTGAACAGAGAAATAAAGAGCTAGAAAGATATGCATCAAGCAAATTTTTTGATTCTGACAGGTATATGGAACTGCATCCTGAAGCTGTAGTTCCCAGGCCTAAACAACAAACATCTTTAGGTGCAGCAGATGATACCAGATCAAAGAAGGAAGCCCTCAATCCTAACAGAGAAATCAAACTTGTTAAGGGCAAGGAAAAGAAATGACAATGTAAGGTGACATTCTCTGTGATTTCTGATTACTATCTGGGATGTTATATATCTCTGTGGTTCTGCAATGTATAGCTTGTTGCTTTTCTGTTTTGCTGCTTGAATGTTGTTATTTAATTTTTCCAAACTCTGTAAATAGTAATCCTAACCCAAATAGAGGGAGATTGTTGGAACACCCTATTACTAATTTGGGTCAGGATCACTATGTCTCTAGGAAACAAATGTTTGACCTCCTGTATAGCTCAATAGGTCAATTAGAATTGAGTATAAGGGTTAGAAGTTTAGGTTTGGAAGCTGCCCTCAAGACCAGGATTTTCTGTTTGGAGACTAAGTCATATCGTCGAGCTCAGCACGACGATTCGTCGAACTCTGATCGACGATCTTCTAGCTCAACTTCGACAGATCGTTGAACTCCATTCGATGATCGCTGAGCTCAACCTCATCATATCTTCGAACTCCATTCGACGATCGGTGAGCTCAGGTCGACGATCTTGACTCAGCTTTGGATTTCTATCTCTGAGCTCAGTTCGACGATCTTTGAGCTCAGATCGACGATATTTTGCTGCTATATTAGTCCATATCGCTGAGCTCAGTCCGACGATAGCAGAGCTCAGTTCGACGTTTTCAGATAACTTCAAGGATGTTTCTAGATTCAAATTCAAATCAGTTAAGGAGTTATTCTGCAATTAATTCTGAAGATTTCCTAGCCGTTTTCATTCATTTCTGGACCAAGTTTCAAGGGATTTTCAAGGAATATTTCTATGCACTTTCCTCCAGAAGAGATTTTGCAATTAAGGATGCAATTAATGCAGGCCAACGGCTATTCTTCTCAGAGAATGTTTTGTTCAGTACCAGAGAATAAAAGACAAGAATTTTTTTTTAATCTCTAAGACAGATTACAGACACACAGACAGACATCAGTAATCTTCAACAAAATATACTGTCTCAAAGAATTCTCAAGAACACTCATCCAAGGAGATCAACTTTTTCTAAAATCTTCAGATCTCTTTAGTTTTCAAGTGTTCAAGGCCAACATATCTCAAGACTCCAGACATTCAACATTTCAGTTATTGCTGAAATCATCTATTGCTGGAGTTCAACTTTTGAAGGCCTATCACCCTACAGCAAAGCTTCTTTTCCTGAAGATCTCAAGGACTCAGGGGGAGCTTTGACATCATCAATCCACATAGTCTTCTCAGTTGTTTGAGAAAGAGAAGACTTCCATCACTCTCTCACCCCCTCTCTGTAAAGGGTTTCTCAAACTCCCTTCAAAATTTTGAGCTTGGTTTTTGAGCACCTTGTCAAAAGCTCATTGGTGGCAAGACACCTGATCAAAAAAATCTGATTTGGTTTTTGAGCACCGTATCAAAAGCTCATTGGTGCCCATGACACCTGATCAACTCATCCTGCAGTGGATTCCTACCTAGGGTGGTAGAAGAGTGTATGTACCCAAGTTTAGGGGAACCACTATATTTCCTTGTGTCTTCTGGTTTTGCTGGTCATTTTTTTTGTTTCTGGCCTTGATTATTCTGTGATTAGATTTTGATTAATTTAGTTCTGTGATTAGAATTATTACTGCTTCCCTGCTCACTCATATTACAACAATTATTGTAAAAAGTTTTAAAGCACCATATACTCTATTCACCCCCTCTAGAGTATATCAGATCTAGCTGCACTTTCAGAAATCGAGTGCTGGAACATGGAAATCGGTGGAGAATCAAGCATTCAGGGTGGAGCTCGCCGGCGCACCACCACCATGGAAAACCGCCGCCTTACCCGCAGCCAAGCCCCAATCCAGGTTTGTTTCACCTCACCTCCACCCGTACTAGGATCCTATATCGATTAGGTGAGATATCGGGCTCAACTGAGCCTGATGCCATGGGAGAAAAGTGAGAATTTTCCAAGCTTTAGAAACCGCTCGGGATCGCCGTCGCCGCCGTCTCCCGCCGCCCCATCACCGGGAAACGATAGCCACCACCACCGTGAAGGTGATGGCACCGTTGGCCGGGGGTGGCGCCGCCTCAGCTGGCCGGAAACCGCCAGCAAACATCGCCCAGGTCGGCTCAATCTTAGCCGTCGGACGGGTGGAGAAGATGACCGGATCCCGTCCGTTTACGCTTCAAGATTCGTGCAGTTTTTATTAAAAAAATCAAAATACTTATTATATATATTAAATGAAATGAATCTAAGTAGTGTCACATAAATACAGTGACTTTGCAAGTTCTTTTCAGGCCTCTTAGATGCATTTCCAGAAACTGATCCCTGAATGAAAAATGTAGCCTACCTGTTACCTTTAATTTGACATCTTAATCATTAACTTTGGTCCAGTATTCTGGCCTATAGGACATTTCTCCTAGGACTGGTCCTAGACTAGGGCAGAAATTCATTTGGATGCCCAAGTCAAACCAGCAATCACCATGGCCCCAAATTTTGGGTACATGCATGATTAGGTCATACTTAGCCCCTGTCAAACTTTAGGAATTTTTGAAACAACGTTTTCTATAGTTTTGGTCATAATATCAAAATGTAAATAAATGAAATATATGGAGTTATATGACTCCTCATGACCCCAAATTTTGGTGGTAGGTCCTTGGGGACAGCATTGGTGCATGATAAAAATTTCAGCACTTTTGGATCAATACATGATGGAAAATCCACTTGCATGTGTTGGTGTATATATTGCCTTGGTGTGCGAATAACAATAGTTTAAATATTGTGCATTCAGCCTAATGGAGGCATTCAAAAATCATGGATTTGATTCCAGAGGTTCATTAGGGTAAAGTTCACCCCTCAGATTAATTATGGAAGTTTTGGAACCAAAAATCCCATTAATTGGATTTTTTAAAAATATAGCTCCTTTTGATAAATAAATTTGAAAAATAGATTTTTCCTCAAGTACAAATCCTCAAACTTTGCCAAGTTGAAAATAAGGTTATGTTTGACTTAGGAAAATTTGATCTTTCTGTTTGAAGAACTTTTGGAGTAAAATATCTTAAAATGCCCATTTTACCCCTATTTCATTTATTCTTGAATTGATGGATATGCACCTCAGGAAAATTTGGAAATATTTCTAGTGTTGTAAAATTGTATTATTAGTCTTGAATAATTATTTAAGAATTTATGGGTGTATTGATAGTTTTTAAATTAATATAATGACATTTTGGTAAATATGTATGAATGGAAATTGATAGGCCATTACGCTATAAAAGTTGATGAAACTCTGCCAATAGTCATAAGTTAATGTTTTATATGTTCTGTAACTTTCCTGGAATTTTGGATTACATATTCCTTGTACTTCATTTGGAAAATGAAAATTGTGTGAATTTGGTATTAAATAAGGAATTGGTATAAATAATCAAAGGAAAATTATGAAACTCTGTAGACAGAAATATTTTATCATTATACAACTCAGGAAAACTTACCTAGGTCAGTGGATTTTAAATCATACTACTTCATGTGTAAAGTGACCTAGGAATCAATTTTAAAGATTTAATTAAAGAATTAATTGGCCAAGGAAAATCATGAGAATCCATATGATAGTTCCATTAGCCCATACCACCCTAGGATAAATATTTAGGGGCAATATGTGATAATACGTTTGCAGTCAATTTTATTAGGATATTTTCGGGGTTTTAAAGCCAATCATGTCTTGTAAAGTACTTGTTTTGATTCCCCTTTGTATATATTTTTGTCGCTAATGCATTTTTTCTGCTTTTTGCAGGTTTTCACGGCTTTCAGCCGAAGTTTGCTGTGACACGCCCCAAGGTCACGCCCTACCAGGGCGTGTACCTAGGGCGTGTAACCCAGAGGAATGAAGCAATTGGTCCGAAACTGCATTCCGTGGAAACTTAGTGTACACGCCCTCGGTCACGCCCGTGTCACACCCGACATGGGCGTGTACTAGAGGCGTGTCCCCAGGTTCCGAGGAATCGCCGCAGCGCGCTCGTTTTTCCCGCTCCACCGTCGCACCGAAAGTGTCACGCCCCAGGGTCACGCCCCAGGGTCACGCCTGACCCGGGCGTGACATATGGGCATGTACTTCAGCAATTCCGCCCGTCACCTCCAGCATTCAATTTCAGCTCAACAAAGTCACGCCGCAAACAACACGCCCCAGGTACACGCCCTGCCAGGGCGTGACTTATGGGCGTGTACCGCAACAACTCCGTCAGAATTCAATTCCTGCCCGAAAAAGTCGCGCCGAATGTGTCACGCCCCAGGGTCACGCCCGACCAGGGCGTGACAGGGGGGCGTGACCCGACCCGAAAAATTCTACAAATAGAGCCCAACTCCAGGGGTTTAGGGAGACCTTTTGCTTTGGGAGGGGAGGTTCTGTCCTTTATATTTCTGAACTTTTTAAGCATGTATTTTCATTTTTAGTTCGTAGCTCTAGCTTTATGCTTTCCCTGTAGTAGTTCCTAGCTTCGTTCTGTAGTATAATGTTAATGATAGTGTAGTTTACCTTTCCATGCACTTGTAATCGCTGGTTTTCATGTTGTAAGATCCCTGTTTCTATTAATAAAAAGTGTTGTTTTCTTTTACGTTTCTGCTCCATTTTCATTATTCTTCTTCTACTCATCCCCCCTCTTCCTCCTCACCATGATTAACTAATCCTCCATGTACTCGATCTTAATGATCCGAGGTTCGAGTGATTAGGTTATGATGCTTTGAATCTTACCTTTTCTGTTTAGGGTTTAGCTTTGAATTACTCTTGATTTATCACGGGTTGGAGGTATATCATCGATATAACTCTCCACCTTTGCTTTCATTCTGGGCTAGCCGAGAGGCCGAAAGTTTGAAATGAGCACTCAAGAGTAAAGGGAGTTGTTCGCACCCCTCGAGAGAGGCAGACGTTCAAATCTCCCGGATTGGAGTAAAATCCATTAGAGGGGTTCACCGCGTAAAGCGAGTTTTAGGCCTCCGATTTAGGCGAAAGTCGGTCGGACCTTCCTAAACTCAGTTAGGCACGGCCTTCGAGAGAAGCGTGTAAATATTCATGGAACCTCCACGGTCAAGGACCTTTACCCTAATTAGCTTAGGTTTATTTATCGTATTTTTCTAACCACTCTTGCCGAGGTGATTTCTGATCGAGTGCATTTTCCCCTTCATCGTTACTAAGCTTAAGTTAATCGCTCTGTTAGCTCTCTTCAACTTTTCATGCAAGTAGCTCTCTTTCATTGCAAGTAGTTCTCTTCCTTTAGCACGTTTAGCTTTCTTCTATAAAACTTAATTTTTCCGTCGATAAAATAATAGATTTCGTGTGAGTAAGCTTACTCAACTGTTCCCGGATTTCAATACGACACTTGTGTCCCCTAGCTGCATTTCGATAGGTATACTTGCCTTGATGAATTGTTAGTTTGGTTATTCTCTCCTTGCAGATATCTAAGAGACAATCAAGTTTTTGGCGCCGTTGCCGGGGAAGTAACGCTCGTTGATAAATTGAAAACGCGAATATATTAATTTTATCACTTCTCTTTCTCAGCCTCGTTCTTAAATTTTTTCCGCCTACTCACTTGAGTTAAATGGCTGGATTTTGTTAAGTGTACGTATTTTTAATTTTTCCGCCTACTCACTTGAGTTAATTGGCTCGATTTATTTCAAGCAAGTGTGCGTATCTTTTATTTTTCCGCCTACTCACTTGAGTTAATTGGTAGGCTTTATTTCAGTAGAGTGTGTTTACTTTCTGTAGAGTGGGTGTGTTTTAATTTTCTGTCGAGTGCGTGAGTGTAGCTTTTATTTTCCGCCTACTCGCTCAGAGATAAATGGCTGGATTTTAATTACCGCATTCTTAATAGAAACCCCCATCACAAAATTTTCTACACCACCTAAATCTCTCGAAAAGGGAAAAGTGGCTCTAAATGCCACTATCTTGTCTAGTACCTTGCGAACCCTTCACCGGGTAGCCCTTGGGAAGTTCGGGAGTTAAAACATAAAAAAATCTATTTCAAAATTTTTTTTTTCCAACTTCATTAGCTCTTTTACTTTTTAGTCTTGCTTCTCCTCTCTTCTTCTAGTGTATGACCCGCGGAAGTCCGTCAGTTACTTTGGACCTGGACCACGAAATTGAGCGTACTCTTCGAAGAAGATCGCGATTTCAAGGCCCTATTACCCAAGTGCCGGTTGAGGATTCCGAGTCATTTTCTACCTTAAGAATGGCAGAACCCAACGTGGAGGAAGCCGTGCATATGCCTATGTCCTATTATGCACGACCAAATCTCGAGGGTACAGAAACTAGTATAGTTCGCCCTGCAATAAATAATAATAATTTCGAACTGAAGCCTAGCATAATTCAAATGGTGCAGCAGTATGTGCAATTTGACGGGCTTCAAGATGAAGAGCCGAACGCACACATAGCCAGCTTTCTTGAGATTTGTGACACCTTCAAGATAAATGGTGTCACAAATGATGCTATTAGGCTAAGATTATTTCCTTTCTCTCTTAGAATTAAGGCTAAGCAGTGGCTGAACACCCTTCCTAAAAATAGCATAACTACTTGGACGCAATTAACTAAAAAAGTTTTGGCCAAGTATTTTCCGCCTGCTAAAACTGCTAAACTTAGGAATGACATTTCTGCCTTTGGACAAATAGACTCTGAGACCCTTTACGAAACTTGGGAAAGATTTAAACAATTATTAAGACGATGCCCACATCACGCTCTGCCTGTATGGTTGTAGGTGCAGACGTTTTATAATGGGCTAAATCAAAGCACGAAGCAAATGATAGACGCAGCTTCTGGCGGTACTTTAAACCATAAGACCCCGGAAGCAGCTCTTGAGCTGTTTGAAGACATGGCCATGAACACTTACCAGTGGAATGTGCCTAGGTCCCGCCCAAACAAACCTGCAGGTCTCTTTGAAGGGGACAACGTCTCACAACTCGCACTACAAGTTGAAATATTAAGCAAAAAAATTACGGAGATGACTGCTGCCTCCGCCCCTCAGGTATGGGAATCTACAACTCCTCCCGCTGAACATTTGGATTATGTAAATAATATGCCTAGAACTGCTTTTAATAATTTTTCTGCTGCGAATTATCATCCTCCTGGTTTTAATTTTCCGAATAGTTATAATCCCGCGTTAAGAAATCATCCGAATTTTTCGTGGAGCAATCCATCGAATGCTGTGCGCCCGCCACCGCAAAGTGATTTTTCTGCTCCACCACCACCTCCTCAAAGTTTTCCAAAACCTCCAAATTTGGAGGAAGTGTTTTCAAAATACATGAATGCTAATGACACTACGATTAGGACCTTAACTGGAAGTGTTAAAAACTTAGAAAACCAGGTAGGACAGCTCGCTAAAATGATTTCTGAGCGACCCGTAGGGTCTCTTCCTTCCAATACCGAGCCCAACCCGAGAGAGCAAGCGAAAGCTATAACTCTTCGGAGTGGGAAGAAAGTTCTTGGTATGGTAAGTGAAGAACCCGAGGCAAGCTCCGCTCCCGTTTTAAAAAATCAAAGCTCCGTTCCCGTTTTAAAAATTCCACCCTCTGCCAAAGAAATTATCACCCCTATTTTAGAACAACAACTCACTCCACCACCCACCTTTAAAAACAATCCATCCCCGCCATACCCTTCCGAACTTAATAAACAACGACAGGATGATCAATACACCCGTTTTTTAGAAATGTTTAAACAAATCCACATAAATCTGCCTTTCCACGAAGCCATATCCCAGATGCCTAAGTACGCAAAATACCTTAAGGACCTCCTAACCAACAAGAAGAAGTTAGAGAACCTTTCTCATGTCACGTTAAATACCGCGTGCTCGACGGTTTTGACAAACGGATTACCGAAGAAAATCAGTGACCCGGGTAGTTTCTCTATCCCGTGTGTCTTTGGTGATCTCTTTGTCAAACACGCTTTAGCCGACTTAGGTGTGAGTATTAATCTTATGCCCCTCTCGTTGTTTAAAAAGTTAGGAATTGGTAGTCTCAACCCCACACGCATGAGTATCTAGCTAGCCGACAGGTCAGTCAAATACCCGTTAGGAATAGTGGAGGACGTCCTAGTCAAAGTTGACTAGTTCATCTTCCCGGTGGACTTTGTCATTTTGGACATCGAAGAAGACGTCGAGGTTCCCCTGATCCTTGGCCGACCCTTCCTTGCCACCTCCTGAGCTATCATTGACGTAAGCAATGGTAAGCTCTTCCTTCGAGTGGGCGACGATGAGGTAACTTTCTCTATCACCCCCTCGATGAAGAACACACTAGCTAATGATGACTCCTGTTTTTTCATGGATACCGTAAGTGAAGAATCATTCTCTTCCACCTCTGATTTTGAAAAAGAATTTTCCAATTTTTGTTCCTCTCCTCCTCTTCCAACTGAATCTCTACACGTAAGTGAAGAATCCTCCACCCGCCCCTCTGATTTTGAAAAAGAATTTTTTGATTTCTGTTCCTCTTCTACTTTTCCAACTGAATCGCTGCACGAAGCCGCCATGGCCACTAGCAACACCCCTTTTAATTTTACATATAAAAAAGTGTACGAGGACATAGTTTTTGAAAAAGAACAAATTTCCAAAACCTTGTATGATGACCCCCCTACCTTGGAACTAAAAGAACTACCAGAGCACCTTCAATACGCTTTCTTAGAAAAGGACTTCAAGCTGCCTGCCATAGTTTCGACCTACCTCACGGATGCACAAAAGAATAAAATTCTTTCAATTTTACAAAAGCATCGCCAAGCTATTGCTTGGCAGATATCTGATATCAAGGGCATAAGCCCATCTTTCTGCACTCATAAAATCTTAATGGAAGATAATTCTCGTAACTCTATACAACCTCAGCGCCGTATAAACCCAAACATGAAAGACGTAGTTAAGGGCGAGGTTATGAAATTGTTAGACGCAGGAATTATCTATCCTATATCCGACAGTAAGTGGGTTAGCCCAGTACAGGTAGTACCAAAGAAGGGAGGGATAACGGTCGTAAGTAATGAAAATAATGAATTAATCCCGACTCGGACGGTGACCAGATGGCGAATGTGTATAGATTACCGTAAGTTGAATGACGCCACCCGCAAGGATCACTTCCCCTTGCCGTTCATTGATCAGATTTTAGAACGACTTTCCGGACATAGCTTTTATTGTTTTCTCGATGGCCTCTCGGGGTATCTTCAAATCCCCATCTCCCCCGAGGACCAGGAGAAAACTACGTTTACTTGTCCCTTCGGCACCTTCGCCTACCGAAGAATGCCGTTTGGATTGTGCAATGCGCCAGCTACATTCCAACGATGTATGCTCGCCATCTTTGACAAGTACGTAGAGAGCATTATGGAAGTTTTCATGGATGATTTCTCCGTGTTCGGGAATTCCTTCGATAGTTGCTTAGAGAACCTTGAAAAAGTCTTAGAGCGATGCGAAGAAACTAACCTCGCCCTAAATTGGGAAAAATGTCATTTTATGGTGAGAGAAGGGTTAGTTTTGGGACATAAAATTTCTGAAAGGGGTATTGAAGTAGACGTTGCGAAAATAGAAGTTATCGAGAAACTGCCGCCACCTACGAACATAAAAGCCATAAGAAGTTTCCTGGGTCATGCGGGTTTCTACCGCCGCTTCATAAAGGACTTTTCCAAAATCACCAAGCCCCTTACCCATCTCTTAGAAAAAGACACCCCATTCATCTTTGATGACCTCTGTCTAGCTGCCTTCAATTTAATAAAAGAAAAATTAGTTAATGCGCCAATCATGATAGCTCCGGTGTGGGATCTTCCATTTGAAATAATGTGTGATGCGAGTAGTTATGCGGTGGGAGCCGTACTAGGTCAACGTATTTTCAAAAACTTCCACCCCATTTATTACGCTAGTAAAACACTCACATCTGCACAGGAAAATTACACCACAACCGAGAAGGAGCTATTAGCTGTAGTATTCACTTTTGACAAATTTCGCCCTTATATTACTCTTTCGAAAATTATTGTTTTTACGGACCACTCGGCCCTCAAATATCTTCTCTCTAAAACGGATGCCAAGCCTCGCTTGATTCGCTGGGTCTTACTCCTCCAGGAGTTTGACTTAGAGATCCGTGATAAGCGAGGTGCCGAGAACTTGGCCGCCGACCACCTTTCGCGCCTAGACAACCCGTTTATAGAACAATTAGACGAAAATTATTTTCATTACTATTTCCCTGATGAGAAGCTTTTCATAATTAACACATCTACTTCTCCTTGGTTTGCCCGCATCGCCAACTATCTAGTGGCCCGTGTGCTCCCAAAAGAGTTTTCATCTCAGCAAAAGAAGAAATTCTTTTCTGAGCTGAAAAACTATTTTTGGGAGGACCCGCATCTTTTTAAAGTCTGTGCAGACCAAGTGATCAGGAGGTGTGTTTCCTTTGATGAAGGATTAGATATTATTAAACATTTGCATGAAGGACCGACAGGTGGGCACTATCAAGCTGCTCGCACCGCTCACAAAGTGTTAAGCGCAGGTTTTTACTGGCCTACCCTGTTTAAAGACGCGCATGCCTTTGTGAGTAGGTGTGATAGTTGCCAACGGTCGGGTAATATTTCGAATAAAAATGAAATGCCACAAAATTATTTCCTAGAGTGCGAAGTTTTCGACCTCTGGGGGATTGATTTTATCGGCCCTTTTCCTTCTAGCTTCGGGAATAAGTATATTTTAGTTGCCGTTGATTATGTTTCACGTTGGGCCGAAGCCCAAGCTCTTCCTACGAATGACGCCCGAGTCGTAGTTAATTTCCTCAAAAAATTATTTTCTCGATTCGATACGCCGCGCGATATCGTTAGTGATAGGGGTTCCCATTTCTGTAACGCACAATTTTCAAAAATCCTAACTAAATATGGCGTTACTCATAAGCTTTCCACTGCCTATCACCCCCAAACTAACGGACAAGTCGAAGTAGTCAATAGGGAAATCAAAAGAATTTTAGAAAAGACTGTTTCAACATCTAGAAAAGACTGGTCAGCCAAATTAGACGATGCTCTATGGGCCTACCGAACAGCATACAAAACCGCCCTCGAATGTACGCCATATCGGTTGGTTTATGGAAAATCGTGTCATTTACCCGTAGAGTTAGAACACCGCGCCTTTTGGGCCTTACGATTTTTAAACTTCGATCCCCACTCTGTCGGCGATTTTAGAAAATTTCAACTTAACGAACTCGACGAGTGGCGCTCTTATGCGTCTGAAAATAACAAACTTTATAAAGAGCGGACAAAACGTTTGCACGATCGACACCTTAGGCACCCAAAAATCTTTAAGCCGGGCGACCAAGTGCTTCTTTATAATTCTCGTTTACGTTTATTCCCGGGTAAATTAAAATCACGTTGGTCTGGGCCTTTTACTGTTTTAGAAGTCTTTTCTTATGGTACTGTTTTAATTTCCCACCCTGATAAGGGTACTTTCAAAGTGAATGGTCAGCGTCTTAAACTGTATTTCTGTGATGATGTCAGTCTCAACCCTGTTCACTCTATCTTTCCGTTCCTGACATTTGATTAATCTGAACTTTATTTTTCTCCTCAACTTTGAACTTTATTTGAACTTTATTGTTAAACAATATTTGGGACAATCTTATTTTGATGCGTCGAGCTCAAACGACGCTTTAAACAAAGGGCGCACTTGGGAGGCAACCCAAGTTATCTTTTTCTGTTTTCTTTATTTTTCACTTTTTGCCCCGAATGGCTCCGGCAAGCTGAAACGTCTGCGATCGCCTGCTCCAACAGTTCTGCTTCCATGACAACGTCCACCGGACGACGTTTCATGCAGATCCACAGCACAGGCATGGAGGAGCGGCATCACTCAGCTTTCCCTGCAAAATAAAACCGGGGAAGTACCTGTTTTTCAATTATGTCTTTCCTTTCTGTACTTTACTTTTCTCTCGTTCTCCAACCTCCTTCTCCATTGAGGACAATGTAGATTTTAAGCTTGGGGAAGGACTTCCTCCTTCTTTTTGTTTTGTAAATATCCAAAACATCCAAAAAAAAAATTATTATATAGCTGCATCTTGGTATTTCAATAAGTACCCCATGTTTATGTTTTGTTTTTCTCAAATTTCTTTATAAACAACGTAGTTAATTATAATTTTTCTAATCATTTTTTTTAATCATATTTCACAAGTAAAATGTTGGCCATGCTGTGTTTCTAATTCATGGTAGCATGTTAAGGTAAAATATTTCTCTAAAACGTGCATTTCTCTTATGGTTTTTCGTTCTTTATTTTCTTTACTTTCTCTAAAAATTTATCATCCACTATTTTCCTTTTCGTCTTTAGATAATTTTTGTAAGAACAAATTTTGAATAACGTAGTAGATATGAACGATCCAAGTCACATATTATTTTTATTTTCAAGATAATTTCATCAATCTTCTTTTATTATCTCGAACTTGCTTTTTGAAATTTATCGACTCTATGTTTTAAATAAATTTAAAGAAAAGCGTGAAAATGATTTAGGCCCTTTTTGTTTACATTTGAGCTTTCCTGCCATCCTAAAATCTTTTACCACTAGTTAGCCGTTTTTGAGCCTTTTTTCCAAATTCATTTGATAACTCCACACAGCATTTCATTTTCACCAAAGCCCAAATTCCTACCTATCTAATCACGCTAATTTTTTTTTGATAGGAAATTTTGTGTTATCTTTGGAGAAATTGTTGAAAAAAAGTATACTCAAAAGCAATGTATTGAAAAAAAAATAATAAAAGAGAAAAAAAATGAATGAAAATAATAGTAATAATAATAAAAAAAAGAGATCAATAATCATAAAGAAAAAAAATAAATTTATTTATATATATTTTGTTTAAAATAAATTTATTTTTTTTTGAAACTCGTTGTTTTGGTTTAGTGTGATTTTTAAGCCTCCATGTTTATATTTGAATTCCACTCCTACGCATATTCCTAAACCAAACGTTTCGGTCCTATTAAGTCCTTTTGATTCACGCCTTTTTTTTAATTTTATTTAACAACTAAGAAACGACGAAAAGTAAATCAGTTTTAGTTTTGGATTTAAAATTAGATTTTTGTTATTTAATTGATATAATTATAATGCGTTGCTTGGATCTAGTAATAACTCAATACGTTCTTTTCATTTTCATTGCCTTGCTCAAATCTATTTAAAGAATTTCGTCAAAATTCTGGATGATTTATTTTTATTAAGTAAAGTTTATAAAAGTTAAACCATACCTAAATAATTGTTTTAGATTTACGTTTTACATTCTCCCTACCTAGAATTTCGCATAGTACTTGTGTAAGTATGATTAAAACTTTTTGAATTAGTCACTCTTATGATTAGCTAGTCTTTATATCTTTGCTTGGGGACAAGCAAAACTTAAGCTTGGGGGAATTTGATAATACGTTTGCAGTCAATTTTATTAGGATATTTTCGGGGTTTTAAAGCCAATCATGTCTTGTAAAGTACTTGTTTTGATTCCCCTTTGTATATATTTTTGTCGCTAATGCATTTTTTCTGCTTTTTGCAGGTTTTCACGGCTTTCAGCCGAAGTTTGCTGTGACACGCCCCAAGGTCACGCCCTACCAGGGCGTGTACCTAGGGCGTATAACCCAGAGGAATGAAGCAATTGGTCCGAAACTACATTCCGTGGAAACTTAGTGTACACGCCCTCGGTCACGCCCGTGTCACACCCGACACGGGCGTGTACTAGAGGCGTGTCCCCAGGTTCCGAGGAATCGCCGCAGCGTGCTCGTTTTTCCCGCTCCACCGTCGCACCGAAAGTGTCACGCCCCAGGGTCACGCCTGACCCGGGCGTGACATATGGGCGTGTACTTCAGCAATTCCGCCCGTCACCTCCAGCATTCAATTTCAGCTCAACAAAGTCACGCCGCAAACAACACGCCCCAGGTACACGCCCTGCCAGGGCGTGACTTGTGGGCGTGTACCGCAACAACTCCGTCAGAATTCAATTCCTGCTCGAAAAAGTCGCGCCGAATGTGTCACGCCCCAGGGTCACACCCGACTAGGGCGTGACAGGGGGGCGTGACCCGACCCGAAAAATTCTATAAATAGAGCCCAACTCCAGGGGTTTAGGGAGACCATTTGCTTTGGGAGGGGAGGTTCTGTCCTTTGTATTTCTGAACTTTTTAAGCATGTATTTTCATTTTTAGTTCGTAGCTCTAGCTTTATGCTTTCCCTGTAGTAGTTCCTAGCTTCGTTCTGTAGTATAATGTTAATGATAGTGTAGTTTACCTTTCCATGCACTTGTAATCGCTGGTTTTCATGTTGTAAGATCCCTGTTTCTATTAATAAAAAGTGTTGTTTTCTTTTACGTTTCTGCTCCGTTTTCATTATTCTTCTTCTACTCATCCCCCCTCTTCCTCCTCACCATGATTAACTAATCCTCCATGTACTCGATCTTAATGATTCGAGGTTCGAGTGATTAGGTTATGATGCTTTGAATCTTACCTTTTATGTTCAGGGTTTAGCTTTGAATTACTCTTGATTTATCACGGGTTGGAGGTATATCATCGATATATACTCTCCACCTTTGCTTTCATTCTGGGCTAGCCGAGAGGCGGAAAGTTTGAAATGAGCACTCAAGATTAAAGGGAGTTGTTCGCACCCCTCGAGAGAGGCAGACGTTCAAATCTCCCGGATTGGAGTAAAATCCATTAGAGGGGTTCACCGCGTAAAGCGAGTTTTAGGCCTCCGATTTAGGCGAAAGTCGGTCGGACCTTCCTAAACTCAGTTAGGCACGACCTTCGAGAGAAGCGTGTCAATATTCATGGAACCTCCACGGTCAAGGACCTTTACCCTAATTAGCTTAGGTTTATTTATCGTATTTTTATAACCACTCTTGCCGAGGTGATTTCTGATCGAGTGCATTTTCCCCTTCATCGTTACTAAGCTTAAGTTAATCGCTCTGTTAGCTCTCTTTAACTTTTCATGCAAGTAGCTCTCTTTCATTGCAAGTAGTTCTCTTCCTTTAGCACGTTTAGCTTTCTTCTAAAAAACTTAATTTTTCCGTCGATAAAATAATAGATTTCGTGTGAGTAAGCTTACTCAACTGTTCCCGGATTTCAATACGACACTTGTGTCCCCTAGCTGCATTTCGATAGGTATACTTGCCTTGATGAATTGTTAGTTTGGTTATTCTCTCCTTGCAGATATCTAAGAGACAATCAATATGCCTTAAGGATTGGAAGATTCCATTTTTAGGGTAATAATAGGACATGGTCTGCATATAGCATAAATAGGGCATACTTTAGGGGATTACCAGAGGATTGATTATCGGAAGAAATAAGAGAGTGCAATATGAATAATCCCTGGTGGGTAGTATGGTCTTAGTGACGGGATTAAAAGTGCAAGTCTTTAGTTAGCAACCAGAGTGGAGGTCGACGGAAGACCGTCGGTTTCCCGGTAACATCTTAAGTCACTAGGGTTGTTCCAGGGCAACAAAGAGAGCTGGGGTGAAACATGGGTAACCATCAACTAAAGTGAATATCCTTGTGAAAGGGTACGCTGGGCGTAATACCAACACAGTTCCTTGTGCCCCTTGAGAGCTCTTCACAGGGAATACCCAGGGCAGTCCTGGGATTAACCTTAAATCACTAAGTATAATAACCCGTAGACAAGAGTAGTCTAATAGGTTAAGACATTTGTTGTACCTTCTCACCCATGTAGGGTTAGATAGATTCATGATATATGCTCACCCGTGTAGGGTTGAGGGATTGCTATAAAGGCACTAATGTGCGTTCTCACCCGGGTTGGGTTTGAGGGTTTTCAGGACGGGTTTGGTCCTGCGAGCGGAAGGCTCGGAATAAAATACTTGCATTTGCATAAATTTAGTGGCGGGGCATGCGGTACTGGCCGTTCGTCACACCGATGGCAGTACGGTGCACCAGGCGGTTGTGAGGGTTAGAGGGGCCAGTGGGTTGTTTTACACTGCGTTCCGGAGGATGACCCCCGATAACGCACATCCGACCCAACAAGACTGACGGGTTGTCAGCAAAGTACGTACGCGAGACTCTAGAGTGCACCTTGGACGTGTACAGAGGCGTATGAGAGGGGTCTAAGGCTTGGTAGTGTGCATACCGGCCTAGAAGCGGAGACGCCCGCTCCGCTGCTGCCGTAGCCACAGCGGTGGTACCCGAGAGTGATGTTAGCTCTCAAAAAGTGGGAACTAAAGGTCTGTGATCACAGTGTCATTGTGCGTGTGTTGCACTTGCCTGTGTATAAAATTGCATCATAACATTCATTCATATTAGGTCATACGCTTCATAGATCCTTATCATATAAATTAGTATTAGTTCTTTTATATGATAAGTTAAATTTCCTAGAAATCCTAACTTATATATTTGTATGGGCATTTATATAAGTCAGGGTACTTTTGTGATGATAGTATAGTGGTAGAATAGTTTGTTTACTTGCTCTTACTGCTATTCTTTACTTCCTTACTGTACTGCTCTTACTTACTTGTACTATATTTAGAACTGCTAGAGTAGAACAATATTACTTATTACAACTGCTAGTTAGATTCTATCATCTTCTTCCACTTTTGCTACCCCTTGTTGTCCTCCGCTTCATCCTCTCGCTCGGTGCCTAGGAGCTACGGGGCGAGGTGCGGAGGAAACGACTTAGTCTTTTTGACTAATGGTCGGTGACCATACTATTTTTAGGAGCCCGTGGAGATGGAGCATCAACATGTCGAGGAGGCAGGACTTGAGGAGCAGATACCGCTTCAGCAGACTACTACCACTACTGTGCGTCCTTAGGTGGGACGAGTTCTGATGTACTAGTGTAGCTTTCGCTTTTATTTTGAGAGAGACAGTGGATTTGATGTACTGGGCATAAGCCCTTATTACTCTTTCTTTTTGTACTCTCTTGTGGACCATGTTGTTGTACTTTTCATTTTATATATATGATGTACTCCGTGACTTGTGGACTTGTAGATTTGTTACATTGTTACACTTCTTTTCTCATATTGGCCTACAGGTTATGTATATGATCGTAATAGCCGGCAGAATCGGCGTGTTGCGGTGTCGACTAACCCGTGCGTTAGTGCCACCGTAAGACGGCGGTTCTGGGCATAAGGCCCGGTAGCCCTCCTTGGTAAGGGGGAGGTTGGGGTCTTACAAACTGGTATCACTTGAATAACGATCATATGAGAAAGAAGTCCACAACACGGGACCACCCCCGCCCGAGCATTAGTTTGCGGACAAACTATGCAGCGGAAGCCGTGGTGTGCCCATGTGCAAAAGTCACATAAAATGGTCCGCAAAGTACAATGAGTTAGGCCAGTTCTGTTTTAACCTTACCTTTATGCAACCTCCACAGGTCGCCGCGCCGCAAAATGTGGCTCCTCCCCCTCCAGCTGCCACTCCATTCCTACATACGGAGATGGGGCAGACTTTGACGGCGATTCTGGATGCCTTTAGATCCCAGCAAGTCCCGGCTCCACAGCCAAATCCGGGGTCGAGCTGGCTGAGTGCATTTAAGAGCCTGTCCCCACCGACGTACCGTGGGACAGAGGATGCGGTAAAGACGGAGGAATGGTTGGAGGCCATACACGAGATTTTAGCAGGCATCAGCTGCCCGGTCGGCGAGGCAGTACCTCTAGCCACCTCTACACTAGAGGCTCATGCGAAGAGATGGTGGAAATCAGTGCGGGAGTTTACATATGCGGACTTTGAGCTGTCAGAGATATCATAGGAGTTTGGCGATGTATTTCTGGATCACTTCGTCTCTGCTACGGACAGAGATGCCTTGGAGGAGAGGTTTTTGAACCTCAGGCAGGGGACTAGATCGGTGATCGAGTATCATAGAGAGTTCTCTCATTTGGCCAGGTTCGCAGGGATTCAGGATACCGATGATAGGAGGTATGCCAAGAGGTTCTACCGGGGCCTTAGGGACGATTTGAGGCAGGCCTTGCTGTTCCTTTCTCATGGCACGTCTAGACAGATCATCGAGATGGCAAAGAAGCTGGAGGCTGACCAGCTGATGGCGCAAGTCAGAGGGAAGAGACCATTTGATGGGTCGACATTAGGAGAGAGCAGCAGGGGCTCTCAGAGAGGCAGGACTATCGGATACAAGAAGGGTGGAGGACGTCGTCGTCCCAACTTCAGGCAGGAGCAGGGGCCTCCTCCAGCATTGGCTCCCCCACCTCTACAGATGCATGATCCGAGGAGACAGGATGACCGAGGCCACCGACAGGTAGTTTGTTATGGACGCCGCCAGCCCGGGCACATTAGGTCGGAGTGCCCGCTTCGATTCCATCCTCCTCCTCCTCCACCTCCGGTGGCCCCAGTACAGCAGGGTCGAGGCCGAGGCCGAGGACGAGGCCGAGGCCGGGGATATCACGGCAGGAGACGCGAGCAGGAGCAGATATATGCCTTGGACCTCACAGAGCAGAGGAACCCTGAGGAGGTTATCACATGTACTTAAAGTTAATTATTAAATTTCTTGAATTTTCAATTATATAGTACCTAGAACTATAGGATAACAATTAATTTTAACGTAAACAAACCTCAGGCATAGTTATGATCAGCAGCAAGCCCGCTCATACTCTCTTCGACACGGGTGCTTCGCACTCGTTCATATCCGAGGCCTTTATAGACGGACTCGAAGGTGTGGAGAGATTTCCTGGACTAGAGATGAGGGTGCGTCTACCCGATGGGTCAGAGCTGCAGACCACTGCACATTGTGATATGGAGGCCGAGATTGGCGGCAAGGCATTTGAGGTGCCAACAACTATCCTGAAGCTGCAGGACTTCGACTTGATTTTGGGCATGGCATGGTTACATCGGAACCATGCTCAGATAGATTGTCCGTCCAGGAGGATCACGCTAAGACATGGCGACTCTCATGTTATCATTGAAGGTATTCAGCCTATCTGCCACCTATTGTTATCTTCTGTACAGGCTGTGAAGGCCCATGAGCAGGGAGAAGAAGTTTATCTTATCTGTTTTGAGATGGTGGGAGTAGAGACGACTATTTCAGATATTCCGGTGGTCCGGGATTTCTCCGACGTACTTCCGGAGAAATTGCCCGGGCTACCACCTGCTAGAGACTTGGATTTCAGGATGTGGATACCAGGGCTCTTGGATCTGATTATATAGAGGATACTGAGGTTCAGATTCGTTTGATCAGGGATCGGCTACTAGAGGCCCAGAGCAGGCAGGCAAAAAATTATGATGCTCGGCACCGGAGGGTGGAGTTCCAGGTTGGAGACAGAGTTTTCTTGAAGATACGTCCAGTACACGATGTCTCTCGGGTGCGGAGGCACAAGAAGCTCAGTCCACGATATATGGGGCCATACCTGATCCTGGAGCGGATCAGCCCCTTAGCTTACCGACTGCAGCTGCCACTGGAGTTGGGTGCATTACATGACGTCTTCCATGTCTCTTTCTTGCGAAGAGCTCTCCTTCGGCCGGAGCAGCACATTACTACTACAGCCGGACCGGTAGAGCCTGACAGATCAGTTAGATTGGAGCCGATCCGGATTGATGATACAACCATCCGAGTGTTGCGGAAGAAGAAGGTCCCTCTTGTGAAGGTGCTGTGGTCCAACCATGGACGGGAGGAGCACACCTGGGAGCCGAGGGATCTGATGCTGGAGCAACACCCGGAGCTATTTGCATCAGGTACTTTCAATTTATGTTTTAAAGTTTCTTAAAAAAATTCTTGCAAGTAGAACCCCGAAGACCCGAACTTAAATTTCGGGGACGAAATTATTTTCTTGTTTATTGGAATTTGTAACATCCCATGTTACTTTTGGACCCCTCAACTTAGATTGGGTTAGGCATGGGGTGAATTTTAAGGAGATCAACTAGGTTTGACCCTAGGTAATGGGTGGTAGCCATGTGGAGCCCACTATAGGACCAAAGTCAAACTAGGTCAAACTAGCCTAAATGAGGACCCTAGCCACACCATGACCCCACCACATTGCCCTAACCCTAAAAACAATCTAAGTGGACCCTAGAGCATGTCACTAGGTCAACACTTTGACCCCAATTGACCCAAGTCAACCTTGGGTTTAATTTGGTCAAACCCACACTCATAAGCCCAATTAGCCTAAGTAGGGCACCCCCTTGACCCAACCCAAGTTGGGTGATGCCACTAGACCCATTACCACCAAGTAGGGTCAGCCCACCCACCATGTTGACTAAGTCAACTCTCTAAGTCAACAAGTCAACTATTTGACCTAAAAGAGGGAAATGAAGACCAAGCCACCCTCCTTTGAACCAAGCCCACCAAATTTGGCCCATGGCCAGCCCAAGTGAACAAGACCAGCCCTACCCCTCTAAATCAGGAGAGAGAATGCATGCAAAGGGGTAGAAATGGGATTTTGAGAGAAAGAGGAGAGAGAAATGGGGATGAAGGGGAATGGTGGCCACATGGCCACCCCTTCAGCTGAAATCCTCTGCCCAACACCAACTGGCCGACCTCCTCACTTCATTCCAGAAGAAATTGGGGGCTGTGTGCCACTTGGCAAGCAGGGGCGGAGCAACCAAGGCTGAGCACGAGCTCACCTTGGTTGTATCTCCCCATATACACCACCTCAACCCCAATTAACCCCTCCATCAGCTTCAGAGTGAGGGAAGGAATTGAAATCGAGTGCTGGAACATGGAAATCGGTGGAGAATCAAGCATTCGAGGTGGAGCTCGCCGGCGCACCACCACCATGGAAAACCGCCGCCTTACCCGCAGCCAAGTCCCAATCCAGGTTCGTTTCACCTCACCTCTACCCGTACTAGGATCCTAGATCGATTAGGTGAGATATCGGGCTCAACTGAGCCTGATGCCATGGGAGAAAAGTGAGATTTTTACAAGCTTTATAAACCGCTCGGGATCGCCGTCGCCGCCATCTCCCGTCGCCCCATCACCGGGAAACGATAGCCACCACCACCGTGAAGGTGATGACACCGTTGGCCGGGGGTGGCTCCGCCTCAGTTGGCCGGAAACCGCCCGCAAACTTTGCCCAGGTCGGCTCAATCTCAGCCGTCGGACGGGTGGAGAAGATGACCAGATCCCGTCCGTTTACGCTTCAAGATTCGTGCGGTTTTTATTAAAAAAATCAAAATACTTATTATATATATTAAATGAAATGAATCTAAGTAGTGTCACATAAATATAGTGACTTTGAATGTTCTTTGCAGGCCTCTTAGAGGCATTTCCAGAAACTGATCCCTTAATGAAAAATATAGCCTTACCTGTTACCTTTAATTTGACATCTTAATCATTAACGTTGGTCCAGTATTCTGGCCTGTAGGACATTTCTCCTAGGACTGGTCCTAGACTAGTGTAGAAATTTATTTGGATGCCCAAGTGAAACCAGCAATCACCATGGCCCCAAATTTTGGGTACATGCATGATTAGGTCATACTTAGCCCCTGCCAAACTTTAGGAATTTTTGAAACAATGTTTTCTATAGTTTTGGTCATAATATCAAAATGTAAATAAATGAAATATATGGAGTTATATGACTCCTCATGACCCCAAATTTTGGTGGTAGGTCCTTGGGGACATCATTGGTGCATGATAAAAATTTCTGCACTTTTGGATCACTGCATGATGGAAAATCCACTTGCATGTGTTGGTGTATATATTGCCTTGGTGTACCAATAACAATAGTTTAAATATTGTGCATTCAGCCTAATGGAGGCATTCAAAAATCATGGATTTGATTCCAGAGGTTCATTAGTGTAAAGTTCACCCCTCAGATTAATTATGGGATTTTTGGAACCAAAAATCCCATTAATTAGAATTTTAAAAAATATAGCTCCTTTTGATAAATAAATTTTAAAAATAGGTTTTTCCTCAAGTACAAATCCTCAAACTTTGCCAAGTTGAAAATAAGGTTATGTTTGACTTAGGAAAATTTGATATTTTTGTTTGAAGAACTTTTGGAGTAAAATATCTTAAAATGCCCATTTTACCCTTATTTCATTTATTCTTGAATTTATGGATATGCACCTCAGAAAAATTTGGAAATATTTCTAGTGTTGTAAAATTATATTATTAGTCTTGAATAATTATTTCAGAATTTATGGGTGTATTGATAGTTTTTAAATTAATATAATGGTATTTTGGTAAATATGTAAGAATGGAAATTGATAGGCCATTACACTATAAAAGTTGATGAAACTCTGCCAATAGTCATAAGTTAATGTTTTATATGTTCTGTAATTTTCCTGAAATTTTGGATTACATATTCCTTGTACTTCATTTGGAAAATGGAAATTGTGTGAATTTGGTATTAAATAAGGAATTGGTATATATAATAAAAGGAAAATTATGAAACTCTGTAGACAGAAATATTTTATCATTATACAACTCAAAAAAAATTACCTAGGTCAGTGGAGTTAAAATCATACTACTTCATGTGTAAAGTGACCTAGGAATCAATTTTAAAGATTTAATTAAGGGATTAATTGGCCAAGAAAAATCATGAGAATCCATATGATAGTTCCATTAGCCCATACCACCATAGGATAAATATTTAGGGGCAAGATGCCTTAAGGATTGGAAGATTCCATTTTTAGGGTAATAATAGGACATGGTCTGCATATAACATAAATAGGGCATACTTTAGGGGATTACCAGAGGATTGATTATCGGAAGAAATAAGGGAGTGCAATATGAATAATCCCTGGTGGGTATTATGATCTTAGTGACGGGATTAAAAGTGCAAGTCTTTAGTTAGCAACCAGAGTGGAGGTCGACGGAAGACCGTCGGTTTCCCGGTAACATCTTAAGTCACTAGGGTTGTTCCAGAGCAACAAAGAGAGCTGGGGTGAAACATGGGTAGCAATCAACTAAAGTGAATATCCTTGCGAAAGGGAATGCTGGGAGTAATCCCAACACAGTTCCTAGTGCCCCTTGAGAGCCCTTCACAGGGAATACCGGGGGCATTCCTGGGATTAACCTTAAATCACTAAGTATAATAACCCGTAGACAAGAGTAGTCTAATAGGTTTAGACATTTGTTGTACCTTCTCACCCGTGTAGGGTTGGATAGATTCATGATATATGCTCACCCGTGTAGGGTTGAGGGATTGGTATAAAGGCACTAATGTGCGTTCTCACCCAGGTTGGGTTTGAGGGTTTTCAGGACGGGTTTGGTCCTGCGAGCGGAAGGCTCGGAATAAAATACTTGCATGTGCATAAATTTAGTGGCGGGGCATGCGGTACTGGCCGTTCGTCAGACCGATGGCAGTAGGTGCACCAGACGGTTGTGAGGGTTAGAGGGGCCAGTGGGTTGTTTTACACTGCGGTCCGGAGGACAACCCCCAATAACGCATATCCGACCCAACAAGACTGACGGGTTGTCAGCAAAGTATGTACGCGAGACTCTAGAGTGCACCTTGGATGTGTATAGAGGCGTATGAGAGGGGTCTAAGGCTTAGTAGTGTGCATACCGGCCTAGAAGTGGAGACGCCCGCTCCGCTGCTGCCGTAGCCACAGCGGTGGTACCCGAGAGTGATGCTAGCTCTCAAAAAGTGGGAACTAAAGGTCTGTGATCACAGAGTCGTTGTGCGTATGTTGCACTTGCCTGTGGATAAAATTGTATCATAACATTCATTCATATTAGGTCATACGCTTCATAGATCCTTATCATATAAATTAGTATAGGCTCTTTTATATGATAAGTTAAATTTCCTGGAAATCCTAACTTATATATTTGTATGGGCATTTATATAAGTTAGGGTACTTTTGTGATGATAGTATAGTGGTAGAATAGTTTATTTACTTGCTCTTACTGCTGTTCTTTACTTCCTTACTGTACTGCTCTTACTTACTTGTACTATATTTAGAACTGCTAGAGTAGAACAATATTACTTATTACAACTGCTAGTTAGATTCTGTCACCTACTTCCACTTTTGCTACCCCTTGTTGTCCTCCGCTTCATCCTCCCGCTCGGTGCCTAGGAGCTGCGGGGCGAGGTGCAGAGGAAACAACTTAGTCTTTTGGACTAATGGTCGGTGACCATACTATTTTTAGGAGCCCGTGGAGATGGAGCACCAGCACGTCGAGGAGGCAGGACTTGAGGAGCAGATACCGCTTCAGCAGGCTACTACCACTACTGTGCGTCCTCAGGTGGGACGAGTTCTGATGTACTAGTGTAGCTTCCGCTTTTATTTTGAGAGAGAGAGAGTGGATTTGATGTACTAGCATAAGCCCTTATTACTCTTTCTTTTTGTACTCTCTTGTGGACCATGTTGTTGTACTTTTCATTTTATATATATGATGTACTCTGTGACTTGTGGACTTGTAGATTTGTTACATTGTTACACTTCTTTTCTCATATTGGCCTACAGGTTATGTATATGATCGTAATAGCCGGCAGAATCGGCGTGTTGCGGTGTCAACTAACCCGTGCGTTAGTGCCACCGTAAGACGACAGTTCTGGGCATAAGACCCGGTAGCCCTCCTTGGTAAGGGGGAGGGGGGGGGGGGTCTTACACATACAGGCAGTGTCGACACACCGTGAAGAATTGTCAACATAATCTGTGTCTACACTTAGAGGCAATGTCGACACCCAGAGAAACTTTGTCGACATCAAATGTGTCGACACTAGGAGGCTGTGTCGACACTCAGCAAGCTTCAACAAAGTTAAAGTACTTGTGTCGACACAAAGGAGATGTGTCGACACTCAGCAAGTTTTCAACACAAGAAGGCATGTGTCGACACAAAGGAGTTGTGTCGACATACATCAGAATTCAACTAAGTGTTAAAGAAGTACTTGTGTCGACACACAGAATCAGTGTCGACACATTGAACAGAAGGCTTGTGTCGACACACAGAATCAGTGTCGACACATTCTAAATAATTAGTGTCGAGAAGCTGTTACAACAACACAAGGAGTTCTGTCGACACCACCAAGGCTAGTGTCGACACTTAGTCTACTTGTGTCGACACTTAGTCTATTTGTGTTGACACATAATGACTATCTGTCTCGACACTTTCAGACAGTGACAGTGATTTCAAGAAGTGACTGTATGACTTGACAGCTGCCATTTTAACCGGTCAACTACAACTGTCAGAGCTGTCAGGAGGATGTTAGAAACCGGATCAGCCGGTCACTATGGAGAAAGTTTATATAAAGGCTTTTTCTTTCAACAGGGAGTGACAAGAAATCAACAGATTATTCATTGAAGATCAATAATAGATTGAAGATCTACACAGAGATCTAACAACACAAAAGAAGAAGACCTTCGACAGAAGATCTAAGAAGTTGGAGAGAGAGAGCTCCTTCTAAGGAGAACAGCTGCTGAACCAGGCGCTAAGTAAGATTCAGATTGAGATCTGAATCTCAAGACAGAAGTTGATTGAAGATCATCTTCACATGAGATTCAACCCTACTGACTTCTAATTCAAGAAGCTTTGAAGAAAGCTAAGGGAGGTTGATCTCTGCCAAGTTCTTCCAAGAACTCATCAAGAAGCCAGTAAACTCATCTCTCTCTGTCAGGGTTGTGGTTAATTACTTTGTATAATCAAATTCCTGTAGGATCTTGTATAGATCTGAGCTGTAAGCCTATTTTATAAAGGCTGAGTGTAGGAGACTGTGTGCTCTGAGTGTAGGTCTTGTTGAAGACTGAGGTAGGGCTTTGTGCCTGAGTTGTAGGAGACTTTGTTCTCTGAGTGTAGGTCTTGTTGAAGACTGAGTGGTAGGGCTTTTTGCCTGAGTTGTAGGAGTGGGGACACTCTGAGTTGTAGGAACCTGTTTGGGGTTCTGAGCTGTAAGATCTGAGGATCTGAGGAGAAGTGCTGAAGTTAGGCCGAATCTAGTACACTACTAGATAGGCGAAGGGGGAAAGTGGATGTACCCAGACCTTGGGGAACCACTATAAATACTGTGTGCACTCTGTGTATGTTTGTTTCTGTAGTTGCTGTGTTGTGATAGTTGTAGAATTGCACTTGCTGTATAGTGTTTCTACCTTAAACTTAAAAAGGAAAAGTACACCTATTCACCCCCCTCTAGGTGGTTAGGTACTATTTCTTTCAATGGCCCCAGACTTGAACTCTGTTCCATTGTCACTTCTGATTTTGACTACGGAACAGTTGTATTCATTTTGGACTTGCCTGACAAAACTAGTAAAGATGTTAAAGGTATCTGACTTGTGTTTCAGAAAGAATACCCACGCAAAGCGCGAGTAATCATCAACAATAACCAATGTATAATCCTTACCTCCCAAACTTCTAACTTGCAGTGGACCAAACAAGTCCTTATGAAGTAGATGTAGACATCTACTAGAATCTTTGCCAATAACGCTTTTAAAGGTAGCCCTTGTTTGCTTGCCTTTTACACATGCATGACAAGGTCTCTCTTTAGCGTACTTGACATTTGGGGCATCACGTACTAAATTTAGAGAAAATAATTTATTAATAGTTTTGAATTAATATGTGCTAGTCTCTTGTGCCATTGGTCACCAAGAGACCCACTATCTTTAGCCAAAGTGCATACTGGTGTAGAAGTGTAACGCCCCGAAACTCAAAAGAGCGACGGGTGACGAATCTGTACCAAATTTGGAATTTGGCAGGGGTACACGGCCTGGGACACGGGCGTGTCCCAGGGCGCGTCGGGGTAGTTTGAAGATCTGGCAAAAACGTTCAGGCAGAAATCGGGGTTCGACGATCGTCGAGCAGCGCTCTACGATCTGGTCAAAATGATGCGGTCGATGATCGGGCCAGCTTTGTGGGTTTGATGATCAGGCCAACTATCTGTGTTCGACGATCGGGCCAACTATCTGTGTTCGACGATCGGGCCAACTATCTGTGTTGGACGATCGGGCCAGCTTTCCGTGGGTTCGACGATCGGGCCGCGTGTTCGTCGAACATGCAGTTTTCTGGGTTCGACGATCGGGCCGTGGGTTTGACGATCGGGTCATAGGTTTGACGATCGGGCCGTGCGTTCGACGATTTGGCCAGAGTGTTACGTTAGATGATCGGGCTATAGATCTCTGTTTGACGATCTGTCAGCGGTCGACGATCTTGGTTCGACGATCGTCGAGCGCGGGGCTAATTCTGGCGCGTCTGACTCGGTCGACGCGGAGTGTTGATGCTAGGGTTTTGCCGGGAGTTGACTAAATGTCCTGACACAATTTATTGGCTACAGATGTGTCTTGCTCCGGATTGGTGAGCCATGCGGTGTTTAACCCTATTTGTCTAGGTCAGACCTGAATCGTGTCCGTGCATCCCTTTTTGTGGGATCCGACGGCTGTGGTTAATCCCGAAGAGATTATACCCGAGAGAAGGGTTTCAGAACCCTTACTTCTCCTGTCGTGTTCTCTGTCTAAATCCTAGAGAGAGGGGAGAGCAAAGGAGGAAGAAGAAGCTTAGATCCAGTCTTTGGAGGACTTTTAGAGCTCCAAATCGCGAGCCGACTTCGGATCTACGAAGGCAAGGAGATTGCGGTGATTTTCATCCGCATACTTTTCCATGGCGCCAAGGAAGAAAGCTAGGGTAATGATTCTCTACTTGAGCATGTGAAGCTCTACTTCTTTGCATAGGGAAGCCCGCTCTCGCGAGTTTGCGGTGAGTTTGAGGCGTTCCTTCGGGTAGACATGAATAGTCCCCGCTGTGTAGAGTCCATAAACGAGAATGGACATAGGCATGATGTATGAAGCCTATCTGGACATGTTAGTCTGTATCGGTGATGTTGCATTGCATAAATGTCGGAGAAGACTCCGTGAGAATGTTTGTTTTTCGGGTTTTCTACGTGGTAGATTGCAACAGGGAGTCTTGGGGATTAACCCTAAGGTGCACCTGGAAAACTAGGTGGATGCGTGATCTTGCCAACGTGGTGGCCTGGGAGCCAACTTGAACATAACTGGGTTATGTGATTTTGTGATGGAAACGGGAATCGGGAGAAGTTTGACCTGCGCATATGCTTTAAATTAACGTTCCGATGTGAGCACGGGTTAGATGGAACCATACCCGTTCTATGTCGTTCGGATTAGAGCCGTTGGCATAGATGAGGGTCTTCGGCGGTCTATGGTTTAAATTACCGTGACCCATGCCGGGAAGACAAATTGCTCATTGTTGGGCCGTCCTGGGGACGGTGGTGAGTCGACGGGCTTTGACCGTGTTCACCGAGAATGTGCCCTGAGTGCACGGGGTGTGTGGCCGTGTGAGCCTATGCCTGTGATGAAATGTATATTTATACACTGCTTGGTTAAGCTAATAAGTGCAGGGAAGTAGCATCGTCATCCCGAATTGGGGGCGGGATCGTTATAATTTGGTCAGCATTGCTGACCGTTGCTTTTGTTTGCCACCGTGCGGTGGTTTGTTGCTTGCAGGTGCTGCTGGACCAAGCGATCAATTGCGGGCTAAAGCCCAAATTGCGAAGCTGGCCCTCGAAGGCCTAATTGAAGTGTTTACTTGCTTTTGTTCATGTATGACTGGCCTGCGTGCCGTGGTATGGAAAACATGTAATAAGAGTAAACCGTTTGTAAGGCCTTAGGGCCAGTACTTGTGTATGTACTTCATTCCTATTTGGCTTGTTAGTGGACATTCATGCTCTTTGTGCTGGGTTCTTTTAATTGCAACTTATAAAACTGATTCCGCTAGAATGCTCAGTGTAGGACGTTGGATTGGTTGGATGGTTTCCATTGAGTAACCACCCGGTCTGTCTGTGGTATATGGCGTCGGGCCCCGACCGGACCTACTGCTATATGCTATGTGACGGATAGGGGGTGTTATAATTTGGTATCAGACTACTGGTTTCGATCAGGCTTAAATGAATTCGTGGACGAATTCTTTTTAAGGGGTGGTGAGCACATGGATGTGCGTCATCGTTATAACAACAAAAGAACCCATGAATGTCCACTTAGGAATGAAAATACACGTGTTTGGGGAACCTGCGTGTTCCTATAATTGTTGTTTGCAATTTTGTTTGGTCGCTTAATGGTGTTTTGTACACGTGTTTGCCATGATCATTGCGCAGCCTGCAAGGCAAATGCAGCAGCTCGCTCCTGTGATGGAGCAGGTACCTCTTCCAGAGGTAGAGCCGAGAAGGATGGAACAGGTAGTAGAGGAACCGGTGGTGCCGAGGAGGGCAACCGAGAGACAGCTCAAACATGTCATGAGCTTTAATGCTGCGGTATTCTCGTGGTTGGGAACCCCATCTCAAGCTGAAGATTGGCTCTCCCGTGTGAAGAGAGTCTTGACAGCGACAGAGACGGAAGCATGGCAAATGACCACTATTGCTACGTTCCTTCTGGACGGGGAAGCGAGATTGTGGTGGTAAGGTCTGGAGCTGCATCTATTGAGAGGTAGGAAACTTACAGATGTCTCGATGGAGGAGTTCTCGAGACTGTTCTTGGCTAGGTACCTCCCTTCGGCGCAGAGGATAGCGTTGGAGAACGAGTTTCTGAAGTTGGTTCAAGGAGACAATAGCGTGGTTGAATATCTCCACGAGTTTACTCGATTGAGTCGATATGCTAGCTCCACCATCGCGGATGAGGAGCGCAAGACGAATCGATTCTATGAAGGGTTGAGAGATGATTTGAGGCTACTACTCTCGGGGCCGATGATACAGGGTTTCTTGTCCTTGGTCAACACGGCCCGGTCCTTGGAGAAGGACATGAAGAATGTACAAGCAAAGAAAAGCTTGGGTGATAAGAAATCTGAGTTCAAGGTGCCGACTACCTCAAAGTCTGGGTACTGTAAATTCTTTAAGAAGGCTAGGACTTCGGGTCCAGCTCCCTCTTCAGGTGCTTCTGGGGCGACTACGGGTCGGACACCGGGTGCATGTTTTACTTATGGAAAGCCGGGGCACTTTGCCCGTGACTGTTGGAGCGGACGTCCCAAGTCCGAGAGAAAGCCGGGAGTAACCTATGAAGAGAAGGGCAAGGTGGTTGAGTCAACCGCGTCCCACTATGCTCCGGCCCAACCGAGGGTGTACAATCTTGGCCAACAGGAGGCCATCAAACAGGCGGAGGTGGTGACAGGTAAAATTTAAATTTATAGCAAGTTAATCTTTTAAATACTTGTTATGTGTGTGTTACCTCACCACTGCTTGTTTAGGATTTGTTTTGATTTGTGAAAATCCGGCAAGAGCACTCTTCAATACAGGAGCTTCACACTCCTTTTTGTCAAAAGGATTTATATCACGCATCGGAGTACCTTCTTCGATGGTGAAGGATAAGTTGGATGTGTTGTTGCCCAATGGGTGTTCGATGTGCGTGGATAGAATCTGTGGCGTGAAGATTCGAATTGGGAATCAAGAGTTCGATTTGCGAGCGTCGTTATTGCAGCTAGTGGAATTCGACGTTATATTTGGCATGGACTGGCTCTCGGAGCAGCGAGCCTATATTGATTGCGGTAGCAAGGAAGTCAAGCTGGGAGCAGGTCGTGAGATGACTTTCACGGGCTTGAAGGGGTCGAGCAAGACGTTGATGTCTGCTCTTCAGGTGGTGAAGGCAGTTCGTGCCGGTGCAGAACTATTCTTTACACTAGTGGAGGTTGCAAAGTCTAAGCCCGCGCTGGATAGTATTTCAGTGGTATCGGAGTACCCTGATGTGTTCCTTAGTGATCTTCCTGGAGCCCAGCCTCAACGGGAGATAGATTTTACGATAGAGCTCGTACCAAGTGCAAAGGCTGTGTCACGCTCTCGATATCGGCTAGCGCCTAAGGAAATGGCGGAGATGAAGGTTCAACTGCAAGAGTTGTTGGAGCAAGGGTATGTGCGTCCAAGTTCTTCGCCTTGGAGCGCGCCGATCCTTTTTGTTAAGAAGAAGGACGGAAGCTTGAGGCTATGTATTGATTATCGGGAGCTCAACAAGTTGACGGAATAGAACAAGTACCCGATCCCCCGGATTGATGATCTATTCGATAAGCTAGTCGGGTCGACGGTGTACTCGAAGTTGGACCTCAAGTCCGGGTACTATCAGCTACGAATAAGGGAGAGTGATATCCCGAAGACAGCGTTCAGTTCGAGATACGGGCATTACGAGTTTACGGTCATGCCGTTTGGGCTGACTAATGCGCCGCCAGTGTTCATGGATTTGATGAACAGGACCTTCAGGGAGTACTTGGACCATTTTGTGATCGTCTTCATCGACGATATTTTGGTGTACTCGCAGAGTGAGGAAGATCACTTCAGGCATCTTCATTTGGTTTTCGAGACGCTAAGGAGGAATCAATTGTACGCTAAGTTCTCGAAGTGCGAGTTTTGGTTATCCTCAGTGGCGTTCCTCGGTCATATATTGAGTGGGGAAGGTATTGCAGTGGATCCAGCAAAGATTGTTGCAATACGGGAGTGGACTGAGCTTTCTACGGTAGCCGAAGTCCGGAGCATTCGTGGGATTGCCGGCTATTATAGGAGCTTCGTAGAGAACTTCTCGCGGATAGCGTTACCTCTCACTACTTTGACGAGGAAGGAGCAGAGGTTCGTTTGGACGCCGGAGTGCGCGCGAGCTTTTGAGGAGTTGAAATGTCGGTTGACCACGACGCATGTGCTGAGTTCACCGAGTGGGACCGAAGGTTATGAGATTTATAGCGATGCTTCGGGCAGCGGTTTGGGTTGCGTGCTACTGCAACATGGAAGTGTGATAGCTTATGACTCGAGACAGCTGAAAGTGCACAAGAGGAATTATCCGGTCCATGACTTGGAGTTACCGGCCGTGATTTTTTCCTTGAAGCTGTGGAGGAATTATTTGTATAGTGTGAAGATTGATATCTGCACCGATCATAAGAGCCTGAAGTATTTGATTGATCAGAAAGATCTGAATATGCTGCAGCGTAGATGGATGGAGTTCCTGGGGGACTATACATTCAAGATCCACTACGTGCCTTGTAAGGGCAATGCAGTTGCGGACGCGTTGAGTCGCCGAGCCCCAGCTCAAGCCAATTGGTTGTCGATCCATGACGAGCGGTTGGTTCGGGAGTTGGAGGCGTTGGAGATTGTTTGTGTAGATAAGCAGTCAAGTGTTGAAGCACTCTTGAATTGGACTGAAGTTCAATATGACCTGGCTGATCGGATTCGGCAGGCTTTGGATTTGGATGACCACATGAAGCAGTTCATGATAGAGGCTCTGGATGGGTCAAATTCCCAATTCTTTGTGGAGGACTGATTGCTTTGGAAAGACGGTCGTCTTTGCGTCCCAAGCGTGGGCAGTTTGCGGGTGGATTTGTTGTACGAGGCGCACCATACCAAGCACTCGATTCACCCAGGGGGCACAAAGATGTACCGCGACGTTAAGAAACTGTTTTGGTGGCCGGGTTTGAAGAAGGATGTGGCACTCTACGTGGCGAAGTGCCAAACTTGCGCCTTGTTGAAGGCGGAATGCCAAAAGCCGGGAGGATTTCTGAAGTCCTTGCCTATTCCGGAGTGGAAATTCGACGACATCACAATGGACTTTGAGCACGGGTTGCCAAGGTCGCAAAAGGGGAATGACACATCTGGGTGGTCGTAGATCGGCTAATGAAGGTGTCGCATTTCATTCCGCATAGGAAGGATGATCCAGTGGAGAAGTTGACAAAGTTATACGTGGATAACATAGTACGGCTCCACGGTGTGCCTCGGAGCATCGTGAGTGACCGAGATGGGCGGTTCACGTCCAATGATTAGAGGCTTGTGCGGCAAATGTTGGGAACAAAGCTGAGTTTTAGCACAGCCTTCCATCCGCAGACGGATGGGCAGACCGAGAGGGTCAATAGGAATATGGAAGACATGCTCCACATGTGTGTCTTGGACTTTGGAATGCAATGGGAAGACCATCTTTATTTGGTGTAATTTGCGTACAACAATAACTACCAGGCGAGTATTCAAATGACGCCCTTCGAGGCCCTTTATGGTAGAAGATGTCGTACGCCGTTGTCCTGGTTGGAAACGGGTGAGTCAAAGTTATACAAGCGTCAAGAGGTGGAGGATACTACTTCATTGGTGCGAACCATTCGAGAGAGGTTGCTTATCGCTCAGGACCGGCAAGCGAAGTACTATAATGCCAAGCATAGGAACGTGGAGTTCGCTGTGGGAGACTGGGTGTACTTAAAGATCAAGCCATTCAAGGGTGTCTCGCGGGTGTGGCACTTGAAAAAGCTAAGCCCGAGGTACCTTGGGTCGTTTGAGGTTCTGGAGCAGGTTGGTGAAGCAGCCTATCGGTTGAAGCTATCGGTGGAGCTTAGTGGTTTACATGATGTATTCCATATATCAGTGCTACGGAAGGTGGTGCAAGAGCCTTCCCAAGTGATCGCAGTCGAACAAGTGTCGATTGATAGTGGGTTGATGACAAAGGTCAAGCCCGTACGGATTGAAGACTCGGAAGTCAAGCGGCTACTCAATAAAAGGATCAGGATGGTCAAGGTCCGATGGGACAATTACGGTCGCGACGAGCTCTCTTGGGAATGAGAGCAGAATATGCTTGATGAGTATCCGGAGTTGTTCAGCTCAGGTACAATTTAATTTTGTACTTATCTTTCCTTTATGTAATTTAATGGACGAAATTCTTTTAAGAGGGGGAGAGCTGTAACGTCCCAAAACGCAAAAGAGCGACGGGTGACGAATCTCTACCAAATTTGGAATTTAGCAGGGGTACACGGCCTGGGACACGGGCGTGTCCCAGGGCATGTCGGGGTAGTTTGAAGATCTGGCAAAAATGTTCAGGCAGAAATCTGGGTTCGACGATCGTCGAGCAGCGCTCGACGATCTGGTCAAAATGTTGCGGTCGACGATCGGGCCAGCTTTCTAGGTTCGACGATCAGGCCAACTATCTGTGTTCGATGATTGGGCCAACTATCTGTGTTCGACGATCGGGCCAACTATCTGTGTTCGACGATCGGGCCAGCTTTCCGTGGGTTTGACGATCGGGCCGCGTGTTCGTCGAACATGCAGTTTTCTGGGTTCGACAATCGGGCTGTGGGTTCGACCATCGGGCCGCGCGTTCGACGATTTGGCCAGAGTGTTACGTTCGACGATCGGGCTATAGATCTCCGTTCGATGATCTGTCAGCGGTCGACGATCTTGGTTCGACGATCGTCGAGCGCGGGGTTGATTCTGGCGTGTCTGACTCGGTCGATGCGGAGTGTTGACGCTGGGGTTTTGGCGGGAGTTGACTAAATGTCCTGTCATAATTTATTGGCCACGGACGTGTCTTGCTCCGGATTGGTGAGCAATGCGGTGTTTAACCCTATTTGTCCAGGTCAGACCTGAATCGTGTCCGTGTATCCCTTTTTGTGGGATTTGACGGCTGTGGTTAATCCCGAAGAGATTATACCCGAGAGAAGGGTTTCAGAACCCTTACTTTTCCTGCCGTGTTCTCTATCTAAATCCTAGAGAGAGGGGAGAACAAAGGAGGAAGAAGAAGCTTAGATCCAGTCTTTGGAGGACTTTTAGAGCTCCAAATCGCGAGCCGACTTCGGATCTACGAAGGCAAGGAGATTGCGCTGCTTTTCATCCGCGTACTTTTCCATGGCGCCAAGGAAGAATGCCAGGGTAACGATTCTCTACTTGAGCATGTGAAGCTCTACTTCTTTACATAGGGAAGCCCGCTCTCGCTAGTTTGCAGTGAGTTTGAGGCGTTCCTTCGGGTAGACATGAATAGTCCCCGTTGTGTAGAGTCCGTAAACGAGAACGGACATAGGCATGATGTGTGAAGCCTATCCGGACATGTTGGTCTGGATCGGTGATGTTGCATTGCATAAATGCCGAAGAAGACTCCGTGCGAATGTTTGTTTTTCGGGTTTTCTACGTGGTATATTGCAACAGGGAGCCTTGGGGATTAACCCTAAGGTGCACCCGGAAAACTGGGCGGATGCGTGATCTTGCCAACTTGGTGGCCTGGGAGCCAACTTGAACATAACCGGGTTATGTGATTTTGTGATGGAAACGGGACTCGGGAGAAGTTTGACCTGCGCATATGTTTTAAATTAACGTTGCGATGTGAGCACGAGTTAGATGGAACCGTACCCGTTCTATGTCATTCGAATTAGAGCCGTTGGCATAGATGAGGGTCTTCGGCGGTCTATGGTTTAAATTACCATGACCCATGGCGGGAAGACAAATTGCTCATTGTTGGGCCGTCCTTGGGATGGTGGTGAGTCGGCGGGCTTTGACCGTGTTCACCGAGAATGTGCCCTGAGTGCACGGGGTGTGTGGCCGTGTGATCCTATGCCTGTGATGAAATGTATATTTATACACTGCTTGGTTAAGCTAATAAGTGCAGGGAAGGAGCATCGCTGCCCCGAATTGGGGGCGGGATCATCATAATTTGGTCAGCATTGCTGACCGTTGCTTTTGTTTGCCACCGTGCGGTGGTTTGTTGCTTGCAGATGCTGCTGGACCAAGCAGTCAATAGCGGGCTAAAGCCCAAATTGCGAAGCCGGCCCTCGAAGGCCTAATTGGAGTGTTTACTTGCTTTTGTTCATGTATGACCGGCCTGCGTTCCGCGGTATGGAAAACATGTAATAAGAGTAAACCATTTATAAGGCCATAAGGCCAGTACTTGTGTATGTACTTCATTCATATTTGGCTTGTTAGTGGACATTCATGCTCTTTGTGCTGGGTTCTTTTAATTGCAACTTATAAAACTTCTTCTGCTAGAATGCTCTGTATAGGACGTTGGATTGGTTGGATGGTTTCCATTGAGTAACCGCCCGGTCTGTCTATGGTATATGGCGTCGGGCCCCGACCGGACCTACTGCTATATGCTATGTGATGGATATGGGGTGTTACAAGAAGAGTCTATACAAATAAAATTCAAACAAAATATATTTCTGCTTCGAGTGCCTGATAGAATTGTTTCCATATTGTCAACCGATTTTATCAAGCACTTATCTGCATGAAATTCAACAACGTATCCTTTATCGCAGAGCTGGCTTATGCTTATAAGATTGTGTTCCAATCCTTCAACATAAGCCACATCTGAGAAGGATACACTATTGTTAGTGATCATACCATAGCCTTTGGTAATTCCTCGGTCTGAACCTCCAAAGATGACCTTTGGCCCGTTCAAGACTGGAGAATAGTTCTGAAGAAGGCTTATTGTCCCGATCATATGCCGAGAGCATCCACTGTCCAAGTACCAGATAGGAGTTTTGGTTGCCTTTGGACATACCTGCAATCATAAATCAATTTACCTTAGGAACCCAAATACATTTGGGTCCTTGGTCTCTAGTTAGAACACTCCCCCTACGAGTATTAGCATTATGAATGGTTTTCCTCACATTGCTAACTTGAGGAGTCACATAATTTCAGGAATTAAACCAGCAGTCAATGACAAAGTGACCAATTTTGCCACAGCACCAACAGTCAAACCTGTTGTATCTTTGCCTCAAAATCTCCTGCTCGACCTTTTGGGATGGTGGTCTAGCAGGGGCAGCATTCTTAGAGGATGAAGCTTCATGGTGATGGCAATCACATTTCTTCTTCTCCTTGAGAGGCTTTTCTATAATAGGCTTTACCTTTAGCTCCTTCTCGATGTTATGACCATGATTATAAGGGCCATAGCTCTGAAGGGTAATTTCTCCATAGGGTGCCTTAAAGACACTTTCACCAAAGTTACGGGGACGAGTCCATCCCTGGTAACGAGACTTGGGCTCTACACAAGTATGCCTAGCAAAGTGACCACAAGACGAGTCAAGATCAAACTCGTTTGATGGAAATATGACCTTCTTAAAAGAAGTCTGTTCTTGAGGAGCTTTCCCCTTCTCTTTGGCCAAAGCCTTCTTGGCCGCCTTATTATTTCTCTGAGCCTTATTCCTCCTAGAAGATTTACTAGGAGCTTCAACATGGCCTAGACCAGCACCTTTGGCCTTAGCTGAGAATTCAACAACGAAAGGAAGGACAGTCTTGGGCTTCGAGAAAGTTACAACAAGTTTCTTTTCTGCTTCAAGTTGTGCTTCTAGTTCTTTTATGATCTTCTCTTTTAAGTCTAGGTGCTCGAGAGCCTTATTGTATTCTTCAATGGCAGCATTGAAGTTCTCTCTAAGTAAGTCCGTCTTAGCGACTTCCTTTCTCAAAGTGCTCTCTTCAGCCTTGAGAGACTTTATCTCTTTGGCTTGAGTTTTCATGACATTTCGACATTTGTCGTAAGCCTTGATCAACTCCTTGTATTGGGCCATGAGTTCAGACTCATCGTCAAAAGAGCTGTCCTCATGATCATATTCAGAAACATCAGATTCAAAAAGAGGAGTATGAGCATTTACCTTCCCAGTGAACTGGGGTTCTTGTTCATCATCGGTCTGAGCCATTAGCCCAAAGTAGGCTTCCTCTTCTTCACTTGACTCAGATGAGTTAGAATCGCTAAGAGTCTTGCCCTTCTTTGCTATAAGGCTTCTCTCTATTCTCTTCTTATTGTAAGAAGATTTCTTCCCGTCTCTTTTTCCACCCTCCTTTTTCTTGTGGGGGCAATCAATAATAACGTGACCTGGCTTATTACAGCAATAACAAACGACGTCAACGAAAATATGTTTGTTCTGTTTAGAGTTATACCTATCTTGGCTGCCAGAGCCTTTCTTGTGACGATCACCATCATGATGTGATCTTCTGTATGAGGCATCCTTACCTCTCCATTGCTTCTTCTTGTTCAAGAATTTCTTGAATTGTCTTGAGAGTAGAGAGAACTCTCCTTCAGATAGTTCTGAGCCTGAGGTACTTGGATCTAAGGTTTCTTCTTTACTTACTTCTTGTGCCGGGGAAGGAGAGGTAACCTTGGACTTCCTTGAGGTATCTGCCTTGAGAGCTACAGACTTCTCCTTGGATGAAGAACTATTCTTCTCTTCTTCTGCTTTTCTTGAATTGAGTTGCGGCTCATATGACATAAGCTTTCCGAAGACATTTTATGGGCCAGTCTCAGCTAGTTTTCCAAATTCTCGGATAGCACAGACCTTGTTATCCCATTCCTTAGTCAGGGATCTCAAGAACTTATCATTCAGTTCTCCGTTGGTGAAGACTCGATCATAGACTATTAGGCCGTTAACTATCTTGAAGAAGTTTTCAAAAGTGTCTGCAATGGTATTCTTGGGTCATTGTCGGAAGGCTTCATATTTTTGATTAAGAAGTGATCTTCTGTCATCCCTAACTTCTTCTGTGCCTTCCATCAAGGTGACGAGGGACTGCACATTTCCTTAGTAGATTGGCAGTGGATCAGGTTGTGCAGCATCGAGTCATCAACTGCACTTGCGATAATATTTTTGGCCTTCTTGTCTAAAGAGACAAGTGCAATCTCATTTTTATCAAGATCCATCAACTTCTTAGGAACTTTCTTTGTAGGATCTATAGTGGAGACTGTCATAGGAACATAAGGACCTTCTTCAACAATCATGAAGATACTTGGATCTAAAGCTTCCATGAAAAATTTAATCCTCTCTTTCCACATGGGAAAGTTGTTCTTAGTACACAAGGGAAGCTTAGCAAAATCCTTGGCCTTGTCCATGCTTCGATAACTCAAAAGACAACTTGGGTCAGATCAGATCAAGGTGTTAACCTTTTAATGATAAACCTCCTTCTGATACCAATTGAAGTTATTAGTTGTCTTACCTAAATCACCTAGAGGGGGTTGAATAGGTGAGTTTTGCATCTTTTGCGGAACAGTCAGAAAACTTTGAAGAAGACATGGCAAGATCAGATCTGAAAATCCTTGACTCATAAGATCAAAGAGAAGATGAAGAGGTTGAAGAACAATCTTGATCTGAAAGTCGACTGATCTGAATCTTCTTGAACGAAAGCCCTAGGCGATTTCCACGATGAGCGGCGGCGACGGCTTCCGTTTAGGAAAGAGAAAATTGATTCAGAATTTTTAAAGTATTTCTTTCGCGCGCTTGTTAGGGTTAGTCATATTGACAAGACCTTATATAAGATCTCCCTAACAGTCATAATTATCATTAATGACGCCCACGTGGACCAATCATGTCAAATCATTTGAAAATCATGTCTGTTAGGACTTAGCAAAATTTTCTGGAAAAATGACTGAATTACTCGAGTGAAATAAGAACTACTCGAGTACTAAGATAGGGTCTCGAGAAGACAATATTAGACTACTGGAGAAGAAGCTCTTCAGGAAAATTCAGAACAGAATCATAATCACTCGAGTGGAATGAGGGTTACTCGAGTGCAAGAGATGTTACTTGAGAGATGGAGGTGAACTTCTCGATAAGAAGACTTAGAGAAAATTTAGGGAGATAAAACTGATTACTCGAGTACTGGATCTAGACTTCTCGAGAAGTAGACAGACTTCTCGAGTACATGAACTACACTACTCGAGTGGAGTAAATACTACTCGAGAACTTTCCTTCTAGAACCAGAGTCAAAGAGCTCATCTACTTGAGTGGTGAACTTGACTGCTCGAGTATAATACTTAGAATATTTCTGAGAGGGAAAATCTGTCAACTCGAGAAAAAGAAGAAGTCTACTCGAGTAATGGACTTGGCCTCTCGAGAACAGATTCAAGTTTCTCGAGGACCATTTTCTTTACTCGAAATCCAGACTAGACCTACTCGAGTTCAACTAAAGGTTCTACTCGAGTACTATGATTCTACTCGAGTGAAAAAACTTAGAAAAATTTGGTTATGAGGATTTTCCTTTCTTCAATGGAATCGACAACATGTCTTTCTCCAACAAACCAAGTGCTTGAAAAATAAAGTGTATCCCAATAGAGAGACTACACATGAGTCAACACCATGGATCACACAATGAGGGATTACATTGTATGGTCCTGTGTTTGGTGACCCATTGTAGACTGACATTGGTCTACACTTAGCAATATAGTCCTGCAAACACATAACTCAAACAATACATCAAATATAACTTAATTCATCTTAGTTCAAGGGTTACTTCATACAAATCTGGGTTACTGTGGATACAATACCCAATAATGTCCACAGTTTGAACACATAGAAAAGGCATGAGAGAAGTCTGTGTGGGTGTATTCTGGAAATGTGGAAGGGGGAATGGATGAAATGTCAGTGGTAGAAGTAGGAACTATGGTAGTGGGTGTGGAGGTGGGTTCTTGAACTGCAGATTGATGTGGAGATGGTGGAGGAGACAGTAAATTGAAAGATGGCTGAGAGGAGGTAGATGGAATGTCAGAAACATGAGTTTGAGGTGGAGATTGAGGAGGTGGAGATGGAATTTCCTCATGAATGATGGTTGGAGAGTGTGTAGGTAAAAGTGGTTGTTGTTGTTGTTGTTGAGGAGGAGGAGGAGAAGGAATGATGGTGTATGGAGGAATTTCTTCTGGAGGTGGAGGAGAGGCTATAACTACCCTTGTGTTCTCAAAATTCCTGGAGGAAGAGGAGGCCCTGGAGGGCTTTGGAATAGTCCTCTCCCATCTGCCAAATAAGGCAGAGGTGATCCTCTTTGAGGCATTGATGAATATTGGCTATGAAACCAATAATTTTGGTCCCTTTTCCTGGAGGAAAATTCCTAGAATCCTCCCAAAGCATACCTCTTTCTTAGAATTTTTCTTTCTGATTAACTCAAACAAAATCTGTCCCCACTTTGCTGATCTCTTCTCTTCCAGAGCACTCATCATCAGAAACTAGTGCCTGGTGATATAGTCATGGGCTGTATGTATGCCCAGTAAAATCTTGCCAACAATGTCAGCCAAAAACTTATATTGAACAGATAAATTCTTTTTCAATAACTTATCGGGGTTTCCTTCAGAATGACCCATTATACTCAACATATTTTCATATTCATCATTATCTAATTCAATATCATCTTCTCCAATAGCCAAATCAAAAATTTCAGTTAAAACTGTAGGAGTTAGAGTGACCTGATTGTCGTCGATGGTGCCCATCATAGTATCTGCATTTGGAGATGTTGAAGTAAAAACCCATTCTCTGATTTCATTTCCTGTGATCTTGATCCTTGTTGCCATGAACTTCTTCAGACGCTGTTCTTTACACAGCTTGAGAATGTCTATGAATATTTGATCAGTGTGGGAGAATGAATCAAAGTCGATATCGAAGCCAGTGTCGATCTTCATGCTTGAGAGAGAGAGCGTCGGAATCGCCATAAGTTTTCCTGCAAAAACAAAGGAGAGAGCAAGAGCAAGAGAACAGAAAGCGCGGGATAGAGCACGATGAAAACCTAGTTATAAGGTTTTCATAATATGAAGTGTCGGGCTCTGTCCTGCAAAAAATAAATAATCTTCGTTCTCAGGTCGATAAAAAATTTCATGAAGAAATAATATCGTCGATCTCAGGAAGAAGAGGGGAAAATGTTTCATCGTTCTCAGGTCGACGAAAATATTTCTGAAGCAAAATCGTCGATCTCCGCTCGACGAAAATCTGTTTCACTAAGAAGTGTTTGTCGATCTCCGTTCGACAAACTCTTCACAAAGAGTTCACAGATTGTCGATCTTCATTCGACAAACTATGCCAAATCGTCGACCATAGACAAAAAGTAAGTTGAATCTGCCCCATTTATCATACCTAGCTGATTTCAGAAGAACATATGTTTCTTCTCATCCAATGGCTTGGTGAAGATGTCTGCTCTTTGTAAATCAGTAGAGATAAAGACAAAATTAATTTTCTTTTTGTCTACACAATCTCTAATGAAATGATTTCTAATTTCTATATGCTTGGTCCTACTATGATGCACTGGATTTTGTGTAATATATATTGCACTTGTTGTAATGCCCCGAAACTCAAAGGAGCAAAGGGGGACGTTTTGGGCCAGTTTGGGTTCTGGCAGCAGGCACACGGCCTGGGACACAGGAGTGTCGTAGGGCATGTCGACCCGTGTCGACACTTAGCCTCGAAGTCGACACTCTGCATTCGACGAAGTGTCGAGACATGACACACGGCCTGCGACACGGGCGTGTCGCAGGGCGTGTCAACCCGTGTCGACACTCGTCCCGGGAAGTCGACACTTTGGTCTCGACATTGTGTCGAGACAAGGCACACGGCCTAGGACACGGGCGTGTCCCAGGCCGTGTCAGTAGGTTGACGATCTTCGCTCGACGAAGTATCGAGTGTCGAGACCGTGTACACGGCTTGGGGTCCGGGCGTGTTGCGTTGACACGGGTAAGGACACGGGTGTATCCTAGAACCCGTGCAGTGCTCGGGTTGTTTTTGGTGAAAAATGATGGGGGTACACGGCCGGCCACACGGCCGTGTCATGTGGAACACGGGCGTGTCAGCTCGAACACGGGCGTGTTCGATTCCCGTGTGAGGTTCCAGGCGAGCCAATTTTGATGGCAAATGAGGCACACGGCCCTGGACACGGGCGTGTGCCAGGCCGTGTTCGGTCCAGATTAGGCATTTCAGTCCCGAATCAAAGCCGTTCGTTTCCTTATTTTGAGATCCAACGACTGGGGGTTGTTCCTGAAGGGATATACCCGGGATTGGACTTAGAAACCCTCACTTTTCTTAAGTGTTATCTTTCTAAATCCTTAGATAGAGAGGACAGCCAAGGGAGGAAGAAGGAGCTAGATCCCGCCATTGGAGGAGCTTCGGAGCTCCGAATCGCGAGCCGACTCTGGATCCACGGAGGCAAAGCTAGTGCGGTGCTTTTCATCCGATTACTTTTCAATGGCGCCAAAGAGGAGCGCTAGGGTAACGATCCTCATCTTGAGCATGAGTAGCTCTCTTTCTTTGCATAGGAAGCCCGCTCTGGCGAGTTTGCGGAGAGTTGGAGGCGTTCTTTCGGGTAGATATGTGAAGTCCCCGTTGTTTAGAGTCCGTAAGCGAGAACGGACATAGGCATGATGTGTGAAGCCTACCCGGACATGTTGGTCTGGATCGGTGATGTTGCATTGCATAATGCCGGAGAAGACTCCGTGCTATTGGTTGTTTTTCGGGTTTCTACGCGGTAGATTGCAGTAGGGAGCCTTGGGGACTAACCCAAAGGTGCACCCGAAAAACTGGGCGGATATGAGATTTTGCCAACTTCTGCACCGGATCATCCTTCCTATGCGGAATAAAATGCGACACCTTCGTTAATCAATCAACAACCACCCAAATGACGTTGTTCCCCTTTTGCGACCTTGGCAAACTGTGCACAAAGTCCATAGAGATGTCGTCAAATTTCCACTCCGGAATAGGCAAGGACTTAAGAAATCCTCCCGGCTTTTGGCACTCCGCCTTTACCAAGGCGCAAGTTTGGCACTTTGCTACGTATAGTGCCACATCCTTCTTCAAACCCGGCCACCAAAACAGTTTCTTCACATCACGGTACATCTTTGTGCTCCCCGGGTGAATCGAGTACTTGGTATGGTGTGCCTCGTACAACAACTCCACCCGCAAATTACCCACATTTGGGATGCACATACGACTGTCCCTCCAAAGCAATCCGTCCTCCACGACGAATTGGGAATTTGACCCATCCAGAGCCTCTACCATGAACTACTTCATATGAGCATCCATATCCAAAGCCTGCCGAATACGATCAGCCAGGTCATATTGGACTTCAGTACAATTCAGAACTGCTTCAGCATTTGATTGCCTGTCCACACAAACAATCTCCAACGCCTCCAACTCCCGCACCAACCGCTCATCATGCACCGATAGCAAATTGGCTTGAGCTGGGGCTCGGCGACTCAACGCGTCCGCAACCGCATTCCCTTTGCCAGGCACGTAGTGGATCTTGAATGTATAGTCCCCCATGAACTCCATCCATCTACGCTGTCGCATATTCAGATCCTTCTAATCAATAAGATAATTCAGACTCTTGTGATCGGTGTAGATATCAATCTTCACACCGTACAAGTAGTGTCTCCACAGCTTCAAGGAAAAAATCACGGCCGCAAACTCCAAGTCATGGACCGGATAGTCCCTTTCATGCACTTTTAGCTGTCTCGAGCCATAAGCTATTACACTTCCGTGTTGCAGTAGCATGCAACCCAAACCGTTGCCCGAAGCATCGCTATAAATCTCATAGCCTTCGGTCCCACATGGAGAACTCAGCACAGATGCCGTGGTCAACCGACACTTTAACTCCTCAAAAGCTCGCGCGCACTCCGGCGTCCAAACGAACTTATGCTCCTTCCTCGTCAAAGTAGTGAGAGGTAACGCTATCCGCGAGAAGTTCTCTATGAAGCACCTGTAATAGCCGGCAAGCCCCAGAAAACTCCGGACTTCCACTACATTAGCAAGCTCAGGCCACTCCCGTATCGTAACAATCTTCGCCAGATCCACAGAAATACCCTCTCCACTTACTATATGACCGAGGAACGCCACTGAGGATAGCCAAAACTCGCACTTCGAGAACTTGGCATACAACTGATTTCTCCTTAGCGTCTCCAACACCAAATGAAGATGCTTGAAGTGATCTTCCTCACTTTGCGAGTACACCAAAATATCGTCGATGAAGACGATCACGAAATGGTCCAAGTACTCCCTGAACGTCCTGTTCATCAAATCCATGAACACTGACGGCGCATTAGTCAGCCCAAACGGCATGACCGTAAACTCATAATGCCCGTATCTCGTACTAAACGCTGTCTTCGGGATATCACTCTCCCTTATTCGCAGTTGATAGTACCCAGCTTTGAGATCCAACTTCGAGTACACCGTCGACCCGACTAATTGATCGAAAAGATCATCAATCCGGGGGATCGGGTGCTTGTTCTTCTCCGTCAGCTTGTTGAGCTCCCAATAATCAATACATAGCCTCAAGCTTCCGTCCTTCTTCTTAACAAAGAGGACCGGTGCGCTCCAAGGCGAAGAACTCGGGCGCACATACCCTTGCTCCAACAACTCTTGCAGTTGAACTTTCAGCTCCGCCATTTCCTTAGGCGCTAGCCGATAAGGAGATCGTGACACAGGCTTTGCACCTGGCACTAGCTCGATCGTAAAATCTATCTCCCACTGAGGCGGGGCTCCAGGATGATCTGCGGGGAACACATCAGGGTATTCCGATACCACTGAAATACAATCCAACGCGGGCTTCGGCTTTGCAACCTCCACTAGTGTAAAGAAAAGTTCTGCTCCGGCACGAACCGCCTTCACCACCTGAAGAGCAGACATCAACGTCTTGCTCGACCCCTTTAATCTCGTAAAAGTCGTCTCACGACTTGCTCCCAGCTTGACTTCCTTGCTACCGCAAACTATATGGGCCTGCTACTCCGAGAGCCAGTCCATGCCAAATATGACGTCGAACTCCACCAACGGAAGTAAAGACGCCCGCAGGTCGAACTCCTGCTCCCCAATACGAATCTTAACATCGCAGATCCTATCCGCTCGCATCGAACACCCATTGGGCAACAACACATCCAACTTATCCTTCGCCATCGAAGAAGGGACTCCGTTGCGTGATATAAATCCTTCAGATAAAAAGGAGTGTGAAGCTCTCGTATCAAAGAGTGCTCGTGCCGGATTTTCGAAAATCAATACAAATCCTAAACAAACAGTGGTAAGGTAACATGTGCATAACAAGTATTTAAAGAAATTGACTTGCTATAAATTAAACCGTACCTGTCACCACATCAGCTTGTTTGATGGCCTCCTGTTGGCGAAGATTATAGACCCTTGGTTGGGCCGGAGCATAATGGGATGCGGTCGACTCCACCGCCTTTCCCTTCTCCTCATAAGTAGCTCCCGGCTTCCTCTCGGACTTAGGACGTCCGCTCCAACAGTCACGGGCAAAGTGCCCCGTCTCTCCACAAGTAAAACACGCGCCCGGGGTCCGACTTGTAGTCACCCCAGAAGCACCAGAAGGAGCTGGACCCGAAGTCCTATGCTTCTTGAAAGACCTCTGATAGCCGGACTTTGAAGTAGTCGGCACTTTAAATTCAGATTTCTTCTCAACCAAGCTTTTCTTTGCTTGTAAATTCTTCATGTCCTTCTCCAAGGACCGGGCAGTATTGACCAAGGTTAAGAAACCCTGCGTCATCGGCCCCGAGAGTAGTAATCTCAACTCATCTCTCAACCCTTCATAGAAGCGATTAGTCTTGCTCTCCTCATCCACGATGGTGGAGCTAGCATATCGACTCAAACGAGTGAACACATGGAGATATTCATCAACGCTCTTCTCACCCTAAACCAACTTCAGAGATTCGTTCTCCATCAAAATCCTTTGAGTAGAAGGGAGGTATCTTGCTAAGAACAATCCCGAGAACTCGTCCATCGGAACGTCTATAAGTTGTCTACATCTCAAATGATGCAGCTCCAATCCTTCCCACCACATTCTCGCTTCACCATCCAAAAGGAACGTAGCGATGGTGGTCATTTGCCACTCCTCCGTCTCCGTCGCTGTCAAGACTCTCTTCACCCTGGAGAGCCAGTCTTCAGCCTGAGATGGGGTTCCCAACCCCGAGAATAACGGAGGGTTAAAGCTCATTACATGCTTAAGCTGCCTCTCAGTTGCCCTCCTTGGCACCACCGGTTCCACAACCACTTGCTCCACTCTCCTCGGCTCAGCCTCTTAAAGAGGTTCCTGCTCCATCACAGGAGCGGGCTGCTGCGTTTGCCTTGCAGGCTGCGCATTTATCACGACCAACACCGCTTTAGCCACCAATCGAATATTCTCAGCCGACAGAGGTGTTGTAGGAGCAACATCCGGTGCACTACTAGCCTCAGAAACTCGGCGTTCTGACGACCCAACACCACTTCTGGTCACCTATAGTGGTACAAAACACCGTTAAGCGACCAAATAAATTGCAAACATCAATTATAGGAACACACAGGTTCCTCAAACACGAGTATTTTCATTCCTAAGTGGACATTCATGGGTTCTTTTACTGTTATAACGATGACGCACACAATGTTCTCACCACCCCTTAAAAAGAATTCGCCCACAAATTCACTTTAAGCTCGACCAAAACCAGTAGTCTGATACCAAATTGTAACACCCCCTATCCGTCGCATAGCATATAGCAGTAGGTCCGGCCGGGGCCCGACGCCATATACCATAGACAGACCGGGTGGTTACTTATGGAAAGACGGGGCACTTTGCCCGTGACTGTTGGAGCGGACGTCCTAAGTCCGAGAGGAAGCCGGTAGCTACTTATGAGGAGAAGGGAAAGGCGGTGGAGTCGACAGCATCCCATTATGCTCCGGCCCAACCAAGGGTCTACAATCTTGGCCAACAGGAGGCCATCAAACAAGCTGATGTGGTGACAGGTACGGTTTAATTTATAGCAAGTCAATTTCTTTAAATACTTGTTATGCACATGTTACCTTACCACTACTTGTTTAGGATTTGTATTGATTTGCGAAAATCCGGCACGAGCACTCTTTGATACCGGAGCTTCACACTCCTTCTTGTCCGAAGGATTTATATCACGCATCGGAGTCCCTTCTTCGATGGCGAAGGATAAGTTGGATGTGTTGTTGCCCAATGGGTGTTCGATGCGAGCGGATAGGATCTGCAATGTTAAGATTTGTATTGGGGAGCAGGAGTTCGACCTGCGGGCGTCTTTACTTCCGTTGGTGGAGTTCGACGTCATATTTGGCATGGACTGGCTCGCGCAGTAGCAGGCCCATATAGATTGTGGTAGCAAGGAAGTCAAGCTGGGAGCAAGTCGTGAGACGACTTTTACGGGTTTAAAGGGGTCGAGCAAGACGTTGATGTCTGCTCTTCAGGTGGTGAAGGCGGTTCATGCCGGAGCAGAACTGTTCTTTACACTAGTGGAGGTTGCAAAGCTGAAGCCCGCGTTGGATTGTATTTCAGTGGTATCGGAATACCCTGATGTGTTCCCCGTAGATCTTCCTAGAGCCCCGCCTCAGCGGGAGATAGATTTTACGATCGAGCTAGTGCCAGGTGCAAAGCCTGTGTCACGATCTCCTTATCTTCTAGCGCCTAAGGAAATGGCGGAGCTGAAAGTTCAACTGCAAGAGTTGTTGGAGCAAGGGTATGTGCGCCCGAGTTCTTCTCCTTGGAGCGCACCTGTCCTCTTTGTTAAGAAGAAGGACGGAAGCTTGAGGCTATGTATTGATTATCGGGAGCTCAACAAGCTGACGGAGAAGAACAAGTACCCGATCCCCCGGATTGATGATCTTTTCGATCAGTTAGTCGGGTCGACGGTGTACTCGAAGTTGGATCTCAAAGCTGGGTACTATCAGCTGCGAATAAGGGAGAGTGATATCCCGAAGACAGCGTTTAGTACGAGATACGGGCATTATGAGTTTACGGTCATGCCGTTTGGGCTGACTAATGCGCCATCAGTGTTCATGGATTTGATGAACATGACGTTCAGGGAGTACTTGGACCATTTCGTGATCGTCTTCATCGACGATATTTTGGTGTACTCGCAAAGTGAGGAAGATCACTTCAAGCATCTTCATTTGGTGTTGGAGACGCTAAGGAGAAATCAGTTGTATGCCAAGTTCTCGAAGTGCGAGTTTTGGCTATCCTCAGTGGCGTTCCTCGGTCATATAGTAAGTGGAGAGGGTATTGCTGTGGATCCGGCGAAGATTGTTGCGATACGGGAGTGGCCTGAGCTTGCTACTGTAGCAGAAGTCCGGAGTTTTCTGGGGCTTGCCGGCTATTATAGGAGCTTTGTAGAGAACTTCTCGCGGATAGCGTTACCTCTCACTACTTTGACGAGGAAGGAGCATAAGTTCGTTTGGACGCCGGAGTGCGCACGAGCTTTTGAGGAGTTAAAGTGTCGGTTGACCACGACGCCTGTGCTGAGTTCGCCATGTGGGACCGAAGGCTATGAGATTTATAGCGATGCTTCGGGCAACGGTTTGGGTTGCGTGCTACTGCAACACGGAAGTGTAATAGCTTATGGCTCGAGACAGCTAAAAGTGCATGAAAGGAACTATCCGGTCCATGACATGGAGTTAGTGGCCATGATTTTTGCCTTGAAGCTGTGGAGACACTACTTGTACGGTGTGAAGATTGATATCTACACCGATCACAAGAGTCTGAAGTATCTTATGTGGATAACATAGTACGGCTTCATGGTGTGTCCCGCAGCATCGTGAGTGACCAAGATGGGCGGTTTACGTCCAATGATTGGAGGCTTGTGCAGCAAATGTTGGGAACAAAGCTGAAATTCAGCACAGCCTTCCATCCGCAAACGGATGGGCAGACCGAGAGGATCAATAGAAACATGGAAGACATGTTTTGCATGTGTGTCTTGGATTTCGGAAAGCAATGGGAAGACCATCTTTATTTGGTGGAGTTCGCATACAACAATAGCTACCAAGCGAGTATTCAGATGGCGCCTTTCGAGGCCCTATATGGTAGAAAATGTCGCACGCCGTTGTCTTGGTTAGAAACGGGTGAGTCAAAGTTGTATAAGCGATCAGAAGTGGAGGATGCTACTTCTTTTGTGAGAACCATTCGGGAGAGGTTGCTTATCGCTCAGGACCGACAAGCAAAGTACTATAATGCCAAGCACAGGAACATGGAGTTCGCTGTGGGAGATTATGTATACTTAAAGATCAAGCCGTTCAAGGGTGTCTCGCGGGTGCGGCGATTGAAAGAGCTAAGCCCGAGGTACCTTGGACCGTTTGAGGTTATGGAGCGAGTTTGTGAAGCGGCCTATCGGTTGAAGCTTTCAGTGGAGCTTAGTAGTTTACATGATGTATTCCATATTTCGGTGCTTTGGAAGGCGGTGCAAGAGCCTACACAAGTGATCGCGGTTGATCAAGTGCCGGTGGATAGTGGGCTGACGACAAAGGTCAAGCCCGTGCGGATTGAGGACTCGGAGGTCAAGCGGCTACGCAATAAGGAGATCAGGATGGTCAAGGTCCGGTGGGACAATTGCGGTTGTGAGGACCTCTCTTGGGAGCGAGAGTAGACTATCCTTGACGAGTATCCGGAGTTGTTCCGCTCAGGTACAAATTTTGGTTTTGTACATGTCTTTCCTTTATATAATTTCGTGCACGAAATTCTTTTAAGAGGGGGAGAGTTGTAACGCCCCGAAACTCAAAGGAGCAAAGGGGGACGTTTTGGGCCAGTTTGGGTTCTGGCAGCAGGCACACGGCCCGGGACACGGGCGTGTCGTAGGGCGTGTCGACCCGTGTCGACACTTAGCCGCGAAGTCGACACTCCGCATTCGACGAAGTGTCGAGACATGGCACACGGCCTGTGACACGGGCGTGTCATACGGCGTGTCAACCCGTGTCGACACTCGTCCCGGGAAGTCGACACTTTGCTCTCGACATTGTGTCGAGACAAGGCACACGGCCTAGGACACGGGCGTGTCCAAGGCCGTGTCAGTAGGTCAACGATCTTCGCTCGACGAAGTGTCGAGTGTCGAGACCATGTACACGGCCTGGGGTCCAGGCGTGTTGAGTTGACGCGGGTAAGGACACGGGCGTGTCCTAGAACCCGTGCAGTGCTCGGGTTGGTTTTGGCGAAAAATGATGGGGGTACACGGTCGGCCACACGGCCGTGTCAGGTGGAACACGGGCGTGTCAGCTCGAACAAGGGCGTGTTCAATACCCGTGTGAGGTTCCAAGCGAGCCGATTTTGACGGTAAATGAGGCACACGGCCCTGGACACGGGCGTGTGCCAGGCCGTGTTCGATCCAGATTGGGCATTTCAGTCCCGAATCAAAGCCGTTCGTTTCCTTATTTTGAGATCCAACGGCTGGGGGTTGTTCCTGAAGGGATATACCCGGGATTGGACTTAGAAACCCTCACTTTTCTTAAGTGTTATCTTTCTAAATCCTTAGAGAGAGAGGAGAGCCAAGGGAGGAAGAAGGAGCTAGATCCCGCCATTGGAGGAGCTTCGGAGCTCCGAATCGCGAGCCGACTCCGGATCCACAGAGGCAAAGCTAGTGCGGTGCTTTTCATCCGATTACTTTTCAATGGCGCCAAAGAGGAACGCTAGGGTAACAATCCTCATCTTGAGCATGAGTAGCTCTCTTTCTTTGCATAGGTAGCCCGCTCTCGCGAGTTTGCGGAGAGTTGGAGGCGTTCCTTCGGGTAGATATGTGAAGTCCCCGTTGTTTAGAGTCCGTAAGCGAGAACGGACATAGGCATGATGTGTGAAGCCTACCCAGACATGTTGGTCTGGATCGGTGATGTTGCATTGAATAATGCCGGAGAAGACTCCGTGCTATTGATTGTTTTTCGGGTTTCTACGCGGTAGATTGCAGTAGGGAGCCTTGGGGACTAACCCAAAGGTGCACCCGGAAAACTGGGCGGATACGAGATCTTGCCAACTTGGTGGCCTGAGAGCCAACTTGAACATAATCGGGTTATGTGAATTGTGATGGATATGGGACTCGGTGGAAGTTTGACCCACGCAAATGGCTTAAATTGTCGTTGCGATGTGAGCACGGGTTAGATGGAACCGTACCCGTTCTATGTCGTTCGGTTAAAGAGACCTAAAGGCACGTGGCACTTATCGTTGGCGTAGATTAGGGTCTTCGGCGGTCAATGGCTTAAATTGTCGTGACCCAGGCCAGGAAGACAAATTGCTCATAGGTTTGGCCGTCAAAGTGGCGGTGGTGAGTCCGGAATGTCTATGGCTTGAATTGACGTGACATCGACCGGTTCACCGAAAATGTGCCCTGAGAGCACGGGGCGTGTGGCCGTGCGAGCCAATGTCTGTGATGAAATGGCAACATATATATATTGCTCGCTTATGCTAATGAAATGCCGGGAAGGAGCATCGCCGCCCCGAGTTGGGGGCGGGATCGTTATAATTTGGTCAGCATTGCTGACCGTTGCCTTGTTTTGCCACCGTGCGGTGGTTTGTTTCTTGCAGGTGCTGCTGGACCAAGCGGTCAATAGCGGGCTAAAGCCCTTTTTGCGAAGCCGGCCCTCGAAGGCCCAAATGGATGTGTTTACTGTTTTATTCATGTATGACCGGCCTGCGTGCCGTGGTTTGTAAATCATGTTATATTAAGTGAAACATTTTATAAGGCCTTAAGGCTTATGTTGGTATTTTGTATACATTCCTAAAGTGGTTAGTGGACATTCATGCTTTAATGCTGGGTTCTTTGTTACAACTTTTATAAACTGCTTCCGCTAGAATGCTCTGTGTAGGACGTTGAGATTGGTTGGATGGTTTCCATAAGTAACCACCCGGTCTGTCTGTGGTATATGGCATCGGGCCCCGGCCGGACCTACTGCTATATGCTATGCAACGGATAGGCGGTGTTACACTTGTACTATCATAAAATATAGTTGAATTATTTAAGTTGATACTGTAATGCAGTAATTGGTTTTGAATCCACAAAATCTGTGAACAGCAGATGCCTGTAGCTATGTATTCAGCTTCAGCAGTTGATGTGGACACAAAGGTTTGCTTCTTACAAAACTAGGACACAAGCCTATCACCAAAAAACTGGCAAGTTCTTGATTTGCTCTTCCTGTCTACTCTACATCCAACATAGTCAGCATCAGAAAATCCAGTTAAATCAAATTCTGACTCTGATGGATATAGAAGTCCTAGATTTGGACAACCCTTTGTATATCTCAAAATCTTTTTTTATAAAATATAGTGAGATTATTTAGGGTTCACTTGGGACCTAGCACAAATATATATGGCAAATATTATGTCAGGCCTACTTGCTGTGAGATATAATAGAGACCCACTATAGCCCTATAAGTTTTCTGATCAACATGCTTGCCATGTTCATCAGAATCAATCACAGCATTTGCAGATATAAGTGTTTTCATTGCTGAGGCATCACATAGACCAAACCTTTTAATAAGCTCCTTAGTATACTTGGATTGGGAGATGAAGATACCAGCAGGTGATTGCTTCACTTGGAGACCAAGGAAGTATGAAAGTTCACTCATGCTACTCATCTCAAACTTTGAATGTATTAAATCAGAAAATCTTTTGTATAGTTTGGGATCAGTAGAGCCAAAAATAATATCATCTACATATATTTGAACTAACAAAATTTTATTTTTATGATGTCTAATAAAAAGAGTCCTATCTACTATGCCCTTAAAAAACTTATGCTCTAAAAGAAAGCTAGCTAAGGTCTCACACCAAGCTCTTGGAGCTTACTTTAAATCATAGAGAGCTTTATGCAATCAAAAGACATAAGAAGGATGAGTTGGAGAGATAAAACCTGGTGGTTGCTCCATATACACTTCCTCTTTTAATTCTCCATTTAGGAAAGCACTCTTTGCATCCATCTGGTAGACTTTGAATCTTTTATAGGCGGCAAAGGCTAAGAAAATCATTATAGCCTCAAGCCTTTCCACTGGAGCAAAGGTCTAATCATAGTATATTCCTTCCTCCTATGAATATCCTTGAGCTTCTAGCCTTGCTTTGATCCTTATAATATTTCTTTCAACATCCAGTTTATTTCTGAATACCCATTTGGTTCCAATGACTGGATAGTCTTTGGGTCTAGGATCCAAATCCCAAACTTTGCACCTCTCAAACTGATTGAGCTCCTCTTGTATTGCAATGATCCAGTGGGAATCTTAATCTGCATCTTTGATGGAGTAGGGCTCAAGTTGAGAAATAAAACAAGCATGCAACACATCATTGTTGAGTTGATGCCTTGTTTGCACACCAACTGAAATGTCTCCAATCACTTGAGATATAGGGGGATCTCTAATTGTGACAAGATCAGTGGGAGGAGTTGGTTGAGCAATATCTTGTGGAATTACTTCCTCTTGTGGAATTATATTAGCTGTTGGAGGAAGTTTAGCCACTTCCAAACTTTCTTCTTCAAATTGTGGAGAAGGATGTGATGGAACCTCTTGGGTAAGGTTTAGATCATCCAATCTCTTATACAAGTGAGTTACCTGCAAAATGTTATTGGTAGAAACTTCTTTCTCCTTATAAAACATGTTAGCCTCATAAAAAGTAACATGAACAGATTCCTCAATTTTTAAAGTAGATTTATTAAACACCCTATAAGCTTTGCTGACTTGGGAATATCCTAGAAAAATTTCCTCTGCAACTTTTGCTACAAACATTCTAGTGTAATTCCTGTCATTATTGTGAATATAACATAAGTATCTAAATACATTAAAATAGGTGATTTTAGGTTTCTTCCCTTTAAGTAACTCATAAGGAGTCTTATTCTTAAGCTTGTGTATCAGACTTCTGTTCAGTATATAGTTTGCTGTGCTCAAAGCCTCTGCCCAAAAAGATAGGGGCATATAAGCATCTGCAAGTAAAGTGCCTATAGATTCAATTAGGGTTCTATTTTCCTTTCAGCAACCCCATTTTGTTGAGGAGTTCTAGGAGCTGAGAAGCAGTGCCTGATACCTTCCTTCTTACAGAACTCTTGCATAAGAAGAGACTCAAACTCAGTACCATGATCACTTCTGATCAATGCAACTGGAGTAGAGTACTCAATCTGTATGTTCTTGAGAAAATCTGTAAGAACCTTGATGTTATCTGACTTAGATCTCAGAAAGAATACCCAAGTGGATCTTGAGAAGTCATCTACAATCACTAAAGTATAAGATTTCTCTCCTAGACTTTGTATTGCAATAGGGCCAAAAAGGTCCATATGTAGCAAGTACAATATTCTAGGTGAGTCACTTTTATTTATAGATTTAAAGCTATTTAGTTTGCTTGCCTAACTGACAAGCCCTGCAGAGGCCTTCCTTCTTATAGGGTCCAGAAGGTAATCCTCTAACAAGGTTGTCCCTAGATAACTTAGCAATATTTTTAAGATTTACATGTCCTAATCTTTTATGACAAAGTTTATTTTGATTGCTAACCTGATTAAATAAACCAAGTTCTGATCTAGCTGATTGAAAATTTACTACATATATGTTGTCTTGTTTAAGTCCAGTTAAAACAGGTTTGTTTTTTTACAAGAAATAATACAGGAGGATGAGTTAAATCATACCTGATAACCTTCATCACATAATTGACTTATGGACATTAGGTTATGCTTTAAGCCACTCACATAAGCAACTTTCCTGAAGGTGACTGCTCCAACTTTAACATCTCCATAGCCTTTAGTTTGGCCATAGTTGGAGTCACCAAAGATCACCTTTGGACCTAGCTTGGAATTATAGTTTGTTAGATTGTCCTTACAATCAGTCATATGCTTTAAGCATCCACTGTCCAGATACCATTGTTGATTAAAGACTGGACAGTCCTTCACCTGATCTTCTTTAGATTCAGATTCCTCTTCTGATTCTTCATCTTGTTCCTCAACATCAGATTTTCTGCTAGAGGCATTAATAGCCATAAGACAAACTTCCTTTTCCTTTGCCTCCTCTTCATCTTCATTAGAGCTGGAAGATGAGGATTCTTCATCTGTGCCACTCCAGGTCTCAGCAATGAAGTCTGTCTCCTTTCTCTTGTGTTTGCTGGAGGAGTGCTTACTGTAATGCTTGCTAGATTATCTCTTGTTCTCCTTTTCTTTTCTTCGGTCTTTCTTCTGTGCCTCTAGGCATTCAGGTAGAATGTGCCCAGGTTTTTTGCATCCAAAACAAATAATCACCTTGGTAGGAGTCTTGTCATATCTAGGCTTGACATCATTCTTGGATGACCTTCTACTAAAGTCTTTCTTGGACATTTTATAAAATCTTTTAGCCAACAGGCTCCGTAATTCTTCATTAGCTGGAAGAGCTTTTGATTCTTCTATTGCTTTGAAAGCAATGCTGTGCTCCTTCCTTGAAGATGTGGAAGCCTTCTGTTCAGTAGCCTCCCTTGTCTTGATCAACTGCTCATAAGACTTTAGCTTACCAAGGAGGGATTCTGTAGAAATCTCATTTAGACTTCTGGCCTCCTTAATTGGCCATATCATGGAGTCCCAAGTTCTGGGGAAGCACATTAGTATTTGTCATTTATCTCAGTTAATGAGATGCCCTTGTCCAGGGTTCTCAGTTTATTTATGATGACACTGAGTCTATTATACATCTCAGCAATAGTCTCTGATTCCTCCTTCTTGAAGTTCTTATATTGTGATATGAGGAGGGATCTCCTGTCTTTTCTTTCATCCGATGAGCCAACAACTATTTGGTTCAGTGAGTCCCAAATAGCCTTTGCAGAGGTGCACTCAGCCACCTTCTGAAAGATATCATCGACATTGCCTGTGCTAGAATATTCATTGCTTTAGCATCAGCCATCTTGGCTTTCTTTTGTACATCAGTCCACTCAGGTGATGAGACTGCTGAAGAATTTGTTGAAGTTGATGTAGAGGGAGTAGGGGGACCTGTCAAAACAGAGTTGAAAATATCTTCATCAATAGAGTTCATATAGAGTTTGATTCTTGCCTTCCAGAGTGCAAATTTATTCAAATTGCACACAAGAGGTCTGGTGCTAGAATATTCCTTATTTTGTGCCATACTGTAACAAGAGGCTAGAGAGAAAAATATCTATCAAGGATCTTGGTTCAGATTTAAGTCTGTAAAACCAAAGCAACCTTAACCCTCTGATACCAATTGAAGGATGGTAAAAGCTTTACCACATGAGGGGATGGATCTATTTAACTCTAGAGGGGGGGGGGGGAGGTGAATATAGTATTTTAAAAACTTAATTGATTTTTATAGCAGAATTAAAATAGTGATAAATATATATTAAGAGAGTGCATGAAAGAAAAACTAACTAACACAGCACACATCACACAACAATAAGAAAACAGAAAGCAATCCAGATGACACAAGAAATTTAAAGTGGTTCCCCAAAACTTGGGTACATCCACTCTTCTACCACCCTGGTAGGAATCCACTATAGGTTTTTGATCAGGTGCCCTATCACCAACAGGTTTTTGCTCAGGTGCCCTGTCACCACAAGATCTATTTGAAGGGAGATCTCACAACCCTTTAGGCTTTTGATCAGGAGCCCAAAAACCAAGCTAAGTCTTTTGATAAGGATACTAAAGGACTAGGTGATTAAATTTGAAGGGAGTTAAAACCCTGTGTACAATGGGGTGAAAAGAATGTGATATCATCTTCTCTTTCTCAAATAAACTCAGAAGACTTTAGTGGATTTGATCTTGTCAAAACTCCCCCTGAGATGATTATTGTTCAGGAATTTTGCTGGAAGCTTTGCAGGGTGTAGGCCTTCAATCTTTTGAAGATCTTCAAAAGCTTTTGGACTGATATTGAATAGTTGTCCCTTGAAAAGCTCTAAAGCTGATGATGAAGAGCTCTGTGAGATTCTCTGTAAGACTTTTATCGGCTGTTGTGTCTCTGTGTAATCTCTATGTCTATTCTTTTCCTTATTCTTTTTTGTTCTTCTGAAAAACAGTCCTTTTTATCTTCCTGCAGAAATTCTATCTCTAAATTTGAATTCTTCTCCATAATTAATTACTGAAATCTTGGAACTTGGACAAATGGCTAGAAGGGCAATAAATTGATTCCTTAACTGTCTCAGTTATTAAGCCGAATATTAATTCTGTGAAATCCAATAATTAATGCTGCCAATAAACGACTATATTCATAAGAATATATGCAATTAATTACTCAGAGCAATATAGGAAATAGTATATTATATAAGCCTTAGTCAATCCAGAAATTAACTGCAGAGAAGTGAAATAAGGAACTGATAGAAATCGTCGAGCTCTGAACAGATTTTGTTGACCTGAACTCCAAGTTGTTCGAGCTGAGAAATCGTCTTTGTCGAGCTGAGATTAGAGAAAGTTGATCTGGGAAAAAAATGAACTGTCAAAGCTGGTCTCCAAATTCGTCGACTAGAGATAGAATTTCTTCGAGCTGAGAACTTGAGAGAAGAGAGAAGAACGTCAACCTGAGCTCTAAGTTCGTCGAGCTCAACTCAGAGTAGGGACTCTGAGTTCGTCGATCTGCGATGGACGATCGTCGAGCTGAGTTTGATGAACTTTGAACTGATTCTTTGAACTTTAAAAACTGTCATTCTTCTAAGTTTGTAACTCTGATTCCTTCTGAGGGCTGGATCAAAGATTGACTAACCTAGTCAGACTGACCTATACCCTAGAACAAATAAAATGACCCTAGGTTATACATAAAGGGTCAACAACCTAATAGTGAACCTAACCTAAATCCAAACTAGAGATCCAACACATGTATATGTTTTCGATCATAGATCTGTACCCTAGATTTACCGAGAGGTTGTGGATATGAGTTGATCACTCAAAGGTAGAAGGAATTGCATGTACTCCTCGAGAGAGGATGACATAAATCTTCCGGATTGGAGTCAAATCCAATAGCGGGGTTCACCGCGTAAAGCAAGGTTAGGGATTTTGACTGACTGAAGGGTCTTAATTGATCATCCTAAGTTTACTCGAAAGTGTATTCTAGAGAGTGGCGCTTTTGAATTTTGGGAACCTTCACGGTCGAAGTAGGTAAATTAGAAGCTTGAATTTTATAAAAGTTTATTTTGACAAAAGGATTCTAGATCTAGTGATAATCTTTATTTTTATAGTTTAATTTAACCTATTTTATGTTTGATAAAATAATATTAATTTGCATGTGTAGAAGTACTCAACAGGCCCAGAAGAATATGACACTTAATATTTTGTTAAAAATATCCTATACTATGAACGATAGGTGCTCTTGCCTATAGTTCGTAGAATTTGTGTTGAAACTGAAAACTCGGTCTCTATGGAGTTCACCCTTGGGGAAGGTGATGGCGGCAACCCCCAACGTGTTAAAGTTGAAGATGATGACGGCGACGACGTTCTCCTACATGTTGAAGATGATGACTACATGATGTGGAGTTACATGAGATGAAGGCTTTTAAACATTATTTAGTTTATTTCTATTTGCATTTTTATTTTCATCATGTAATGTTTAAGTATTTTAGGTGTTGATTTATTTTTATTTAATGGGCTGCACATATCAATGCATTTTGTAAAGCCTATATATAGGCATGGACATTCATGGTTTTACTTAGTGAATGAAAAATTAAGAAACCCTAAACCTCCTTTGAAATCTCTTCCCCTTCTCCTCCTTGGCCGCCCACCCTCTTCCTCCCTTCCTCTTGGCCGCCGGCCTCCCTTCCTCTTCCCTCCTCTTGCTCGGCCTCCCTCCTCTTCCCTCCTCCCCTTTCCTCCTTTGCTCCCCTCAGTTTTCCCCTTTAGCTCCTCCTCCCTTTCCTCTCCTCCCTCACAAATCCGACCACCACAACTCCTCCCTAGCCGCCAGCCTCCTCCACCATCACCAAACCCGAGCACCCTTCAACTCCACCTCCCAAGATTCGGCCACCACTCTCAAGCCAACCCTCACTTCCACACCCCAAACCGAACCACCACCCTCTCCCTTATCCAAAACCCGACCACCATCAAGATCCCCCAAATCCGCCCCTTCCCATAGTTAAATCGACCAAGATCAAAGGTGTTTTCTCCCTTTGTGGTTTTCCTCCATCCCGGCATGAAGCAAAGGAAGCAGACAAGTTTCTCTCCATCCGGCGACACTCCGGCGGAGTCGTGGAAGAACGATCCTTGAAAGTGAACCGGAATCATCTCTTCCGGTTGGGTAATGAGATCTTCTACCTCTTGTATGATTCTTATCCCGTTAGATTTTTTTATTTGGTGGAATACCTTTGTGTTACTTTTGAATCGTTTTTTCATTCGTGGTTTATCTTTCCGATCGCATGTGTTGTTCTTTCTAGTTGTTTAGTTTTCCGAGAGGTTTGGCGAGCCTCGCTTTCATTTTGTTGGGAGATCTACCATTTCCGAACCGAACCTTTCGGTAGATCTCTTTTGGTACAACCATCGCTCGGTCGGACCCAAGATTGGTCCTTTTAGCTTGAGAGAACATCGACCTCTAGTCGTTTGTTCGATCTTTAATTGGCGTGGCTACCGTATGTTAGCGATAGTTGATAACGTTGTTCGTGGGTGTGCTGCGTTTAGTTATTGTGTGAGCGTAATAGTGGAAATATAGAGGCGTACATGTTACTCCCTTTGTCGTTATAGCGTCAAACACCGTAGCCTACATCGATTTGGTATCAGAGGGAGGTTCATGTCAATTTTTTAATTGGCACCGTCCCCTCTTATTTAGCACGTTAACACGCACTTTGTATGCACGTTTAGAGTCAAAATAATAAAAAAACAATTATTTCTGGTCTGCCAATAGCGGCTTAAATTTCTTAGTTTTCAGCAAAAAAATCAAACAAAATTAATTAATAATCTTCATATTTTATTCTGCAAGAAAATCTATTTTATATTAATATTACCCTAGTGGTTAAGCGGGAACAATTCCGACAAATCTATTTTAATTGGGCCAGAAGCATTTCTCATTGTATGTGCACAAATTCCGGATCGAGTTTTCTCTCCGGTTATCACAATATGGCCTACGACATCAATGTTTCCCAAGGAAAATCATTAGGTTCCATTAGGAACGTTAGAAAGTGTTGGATCCCTAGTTGATTTGGGCTAGGTTCACTGACTTAGGATGTGACCCAACCTGTATAGCCAGGGTCAAGTTTGTGTCCTAGAGTCTAGGCCAAGTCCTTACAGTCACTTTCAGATGGATAAACTATCAACAAGACCATCAGAGACTCCAGATTTAGAAGTTTTCAAGATTAAGTAAAGTGAGTTCGATGTTCGTCGAACTCAGCTCGACGAAAGGTGTTCTGCGCTCGACGATCGTGAGACAATTCTTAGTGCTGAGCTTGACGATCCTTGTTCTCTGTTCGACGAATGTTGAGGTTCTTCTTCAAGCCAAATTCAGGACAACTTCAGAATTTTTCTAAGTCCAGCTTCAAGCTTTGGTCTACGAATTAGATTCTGAGCTCGACGAACTTGGACCTCAAGTTCTCAGCTTCTCAGGTCGACGAATACAGTACTCTACTCGACGAATTCTGAACTCAGAGTATTTGTGTCTACACTTAGGGCATGTGTCGACACCAGATAATCTTTGTCGACACCAGAAGATTTGAGTCGACACCAAGATCAATCAGTCAACACCAGCTTATGTCGACACTAAATATCAGCAGATGCAGAATATTTTGGCTAAGTCCACAATCTTTCTTCGCTCGATGAATTTGATTCTCAGCTCAACGAATGAAGATTGTATGTTCGACTAATGAAAATTGTCTGGTCGACGAACTCTCTCAAGCTCAGCTCGACGAACTCAAGCTCAGCTCGACGTACTCAAGCTCAGCTTAACGAACTCAAGCTCAGCTCGACGAACTCAAACTCAGCTCGACGAATTGTGTTCTTCGTTTGACGATTCCAGACTAGGTCTTCTTCAAGTTTCTCGTCCCGTTTTTTGGCGATGATCCCGGAGTTATTAATGCCAGATCTTCTCGGAATGTTACCGTTGGAATGTGCATTGACTATGGACTATTACATGCTGTTTTTCCATGGGATAGTTAGGGAAATTATTTATTGCCGCTTTTTTCCAAGGCCGACTGCAACTACTGCTCAACATTCAAATTTCGAATGTTCTTAGTCAGTCTAAAGTAAAGAAAAGAAAGAATCAATACAGTGAGTTACAGAGTTACACACATTGCAAGTAATACAGACAATTAGACAAACACACTTAGATTGCACAGACGAACAACCATACAGAAATCAAAAGTTCTACTGCAATCAGCCTCAACCAGAGAACATCTTCAAGAAGAAGAAGAAGAACAACCAATCACTATCAAGAGTCTTCTTCTGTCAATTCTCAGGACAACTTCAAAGGACAACAAATTTCAATATATCAAAGAAGTTCCTGAAGCATCTCTGGTCCAGGCACTCTAGGTCTTTGAAGACCTATCACCCTGAAGCAGTGCTCCAGCATTCCTGATACATTCAAGATCTTAGGGGGAGCAACACCTGCTAACATCAATCCACAGTCTTCTCAGTAGCTTTGAGAAAGAGAAGACACCATCACCTTATTTCTAATTCCTGTACAGGGTTTTAATTCCCTTCAAAATTATTCTGGTTGCAAGTCTCCTTCCAAAAGACTTGAGGTTTTTATTTTTGAGCACCTGAACAAAAGCTCATTGGTGTCAGACACCTGATCAAAAACCTGAGTGGATTCCTACCAGGGTGGTAGAAGAGTGGATGTACCCAGGTTGGGGAACCACTATAAAATTTCTTGTGTCGTCTGGTTGCCCTTTTCTTGTGTTTTGGCTGTGTTCTGTGAATTAGATAGTTTGCTGTGCTTAGCTTATTTTATTTGCTGACTTGTTCACCTACGCCTACAACAAAAGTTGTAATGATTTTTTAAGAAAGCACAATACTCTATTCACCCCCCTCTAGAGTATTTCAGATCTAACCTGCACTTTCAGAAAGCCATTCCATTGCCCGGTAGTGGATGAGATTAAGGCGTTGATTGGCCGATTAAAGGCTAGCCAAGTAGTACCATTTCTCCCAAGGCAACACCCTAGTTATCCTACGGACGACGCTAGTTCCATACCGATCTTTAGGAATGAAGATAAACCAAATGCCCAGGCCAAATGACAAATAACTAATGATTTGGCTACCCTTAAACAAGGGAATAAGCCGGTCTCAGATTATATGCAACTCTTTAAGGATTTGACGGTTAGGAGCGGTGTGAAGGAATCACCTGAGGTTACGCTTTCCAGGTTTTGTAGGGGGTTGAGGCCCTACATCCAGGGAAAGTTATTGCGATATGGTCACACCAATCTAGACACCACCTTTTGCACAACATTGGAAATTGAGAAGCACCAGATTCCTAGGAGTAAAGTTCCATCATGTCAGACGATTACTATATGTGAGTCTAGTGGCGAATCTGGTCTTGGCTCTACTGTGCGTCCTACCCTGATTACACCCGTAGACCATTTTGAGTCTCCCCCTGAGTTGCCTGATTTAGTTGTAGACTCCCCTGATGAGTCTAAGGTCGTACGTAGGACTGTGCCCGTCACTGAGGGCAAGGCTGATATTACTGACGATTATATTGACGTTGAAGAGATTGGTTACCCTAGTGACCTGGATGAGGATTTCTCCCTTGAGGAATCATCTCCGCTCCCCTTTGGCGATACTACTGCGCTGTCTACCTTGATTTCCATGGAGTCATCTGATGACCCTGAGTCAGTTGATATTCCGGTTGAGTCGGAAGTGTTACCTTATACTGAGAGCTTACCCACTCGTGATTTAGGCGATGAAATGTTAGGACTCGAGCTGGTTATTTTTAGTCCGAGACATATTGTAGTTCCCACTTCTGAGGAATCATCTCCACTTCCCCTCGTCGATGTTTCTGATACCATTACTGAGTCTGATTTGAGTGAAGTTTCTAGTGACGTGATAGAGTCACCTTGTGGCGAATGTTTCTCTGATCATGAGTTAGGTGATGACGAGCCAGTTGAGTTTTCTGTGAGGGAAAATCTTCTGTTTGACTTTCCGTTTGATTTTGATGGCTTGCACCCGGAGGATTTTACTTGGACGATAAATCCGTATTTTTACATTGGGCATGACTTAGCCCCTCCTCCGGAATCTATCGTTGCTCCCATTACTGAGATCTGTACTGCTACTGATGTTGTGATTTATGAGTTGGAAGAATGTCCTAGCGAGAGAGTTATATTTTTGGAAGACGACATAGAAGTAGACCTAGATGAGCGTCCCATGATGCTAACCGTGTTGCGTGAATTTAAATGCGATCTTAACTCTCTCTCGGTTTTAGCTTTACCGACTCTCCCTCCTGATATGTTGACCCGACCAGCGGATCCTTTCGGACATGAATTTATTTTGCCTGATTTGAGTCATGTTATTTTACCATCCATGCTGGACCCTCCTTGGGACATGTCTCATAGTGTGATAATAGATTTCGTGTTTGGTCATGATGAATGTCTCATTAATTTGGTATCCACTCGACTTTCTAAAACTAACCAAATCTCAAAGAGTACGTTAATGATGTGGCCATCTTTTGTGCCACCGGATCGCATTCTGTTGGTACCACCAGATCTCGTTGGGTTGGTGCCACCATATGTAGTTTCGCTAGTGCCACCCTATTACTTTCTGTTGGCGCCACCATATTTAGTTCCCTTGGCTCCATCTCAAGTAGTTCCGTTACTGCTATTTTATATGTCAAGTCTTCCTGCAATAGTATTTGCCTCTCACGCTTTAATTTTACATAAGCACAGTAAGGAAGCGCTAGTCATACAAATGTCTTCTTATCAATATATCGCTAACTTACATAAGAGGGCATCTCCCTATAAGGTTTTCAGTTTACTCTTGATACGACTCGTCCCTGAACGGATGCCTACGGGCACTATAGAAACGTTGGCGAGTCGGCGAGTTAGAACTATTCAGATTTTTAATCAATTAGGAGAAACAACATATCTGTTGAAGTTAACCACTGAATGGGGTAATTCCCCTAGTTTAAATGTTTCCAATTTCACGCATTGTGTTTTTCCACCTTTTGAAATATCTAACTCTACGTTTGGTGCCACTATATTTTCATTTGGGTTGGGGGGTGAGCTTGTTCTTGGATCGTTCTCTCCATTGGTCTCCAACGGAGGTACGTTGACTGTTGATGAAGAAATATTTCCTCTTTATTTGCCTAATGCTTTTCCCAGTTTCCCCAGGACAATCTTTTTGCTAGATAGGTTCATATTGGGTGTTTTGCTCTCCTCTCCAAGCGGTGGTATTCAGCGTTATGTGATACGATGGTGTGCTCGCCCGGTCTCCGGTGACCCTTGGATTCCGGACTCGGCGATGGTTCTCTTGGATGATGTTCTTCGGCGCTAGCACCGCCATGCCAACTCATTGGTGATGAGTTATTTTGAGCGGGGGAGGATTGATGGCGGCAACCCCCAACTTGTTAAAGTTGAAGATGATGACGGCGACGGCGACGGCGTTCTCCTACATGTTGAAGATGATGACTACATGATGTGGAGCTACATGAGATGAAGGTTTTTAAACATTATTTAGTTTATTTCTATTTGCATTTTTATTTTCATCATGTAATGTTTAAGTATTTTAGGTGTTGATTTATTTTTATTTAGTGGCCTGCACATAGCCTATGCATTTTGTAAAGCCTATATATAGGCATGAACTTTCATGGTTTTACTTAGTGAATGAAAAATTGAGGAAACCCTACACCTCCTTTGGAAATCTCTTTCCCCTCTCTCCCTTGGCCGCCCACCCTCTTCTCTCCTTCCTCTTTTGGCCACCGGCCGCCCTTCCTCTCCCCTCCTCTTGCTCGGCCTCCCTCCTCCTTCCCTCCTCCCCTTTCTTCCTTTGCTCCCCTCGGTTCTCCCTTCTAGATCCTTCTCCCTTTCCTTTCCTCCCTCACAAATCCGACCACCACAACTCCTCACTAGCCATCGGCCTCCTCCACCATCACCAAATCCGAGCACCCTTCAACTCCACCTCCGAAGATTCGGCCACCACTCTCAAGCCGACCCTCACTTCCACACCCCAAACCGAACCACCACCCTCTCCCTTATCCAAATCCTGACCTCCATCAAGAGCCCCCAAATCAGCCCCTTCCCATAGTGAAATCGACCAAGATCAAAGGTGTTTTCTCCCTTTGTGGTTTTCCTCCATCCCTCCATGACGCAAAGGAAGCGGACAAGTTTCTCTCCATCCGGCGACACTCCAGCGGAGTCGTGGAAGAACGATCCATGAAAGTGAACCGGAATCATCTATTCCGGTTGGGTAACGAGATCTTCTACCTTTTGTGTGATTCTTATCCCTTTAGATTTTTTTATTTGGTGGAATACCTTTATGTTACCTTGGAATCGTTTTTTCATTCGTGGTTTATCTTTCCGATCGCATGTGTTGTTCTTTCTAGTTGTTTAGTTTTCCGAGAGGTTTGGAGAGCCTCGCTTTCATTTTGTTGGGGGAGATCTACCATTTCCGAACCGAACATTTCGGTAGATCTCTTTTGGTACAACCATCGCTCGGTCGGACCCAAGATTTGTCCTTTTAGCATGAGAGAACATCGGCCTCTAGTCATTTGTTCGATCTTTAATCGGCGTGGCTACCATACGTTAGCGATAGTTGATAACGTTGTTCGTGGGTGTGCTGCATTTAGTTATTGTGTGAACGTAATAGTGGAAATAGAGAGGCGTACGTGTTACTCCCTTTGCCGTTATAGCGTCAAACACCGTAGCCTACATCAGAAGGGGTGATCACACACTTACTTCTCTCTCGTGAGCCAAATGACCAAGAAAAAAAGAACAGGGGACAGAACGAAGGGCTCGGCGTGGAGGTCGTACCACACACCCGGAAGATCTTAGAGTGCTTCTGATGCAGGCTATGTCTCCTGACAAACCGCAACGGACAAACGAAACTGAATCGCTCCCTCACGTTTCGATTCTACGTCCACACAATCAAATGGTTTAGTTCTTAATTGAGGTCTTTTAACATACGGGATTAATTTAACACGTGTAATCCTTGTTAGCCAAGCAATACCACAACATTCACAACACCTAAAATTATGACTCCTAACCGCTCCAATATTTGTCGTGTATAATGCAACGTCGCAACCACAATCCGAGAAGAACTTGACTACAAAGTACGATCCAAAATTAGTCTTGTTCGCTCCCAAAAAAATCAGAATATAACATTAAGGTTCGCCAATCCTTTAGAGATCTAATAAGGGCTATTTGCCAAAATTTGGATCAAGCGAAAAGGATCCGCCCGATCCGGATTTGATTAATGAAATTGAAGAACATAAATGACAAAATCAGATTTTTAAAATGACGGATTCAAAATCCGCAGATAAAAGTCGACGTCTCGCAACCTCCAACTAATTAATAAAGGAATCACACAAGAGTAGATATTTTTCGTTAACCAATCCCAAGAAATAGACCTTCAAATCTTCCACAAGGATGAGTGGAGGAATCACACGATGAATGTGGAAAGATCAACTTCCACGAAATTCCATGGGGCTGCACCAGAAGGAGAAGACGCACGCCGTTTTCTTCAGAGTCACCGGAGGAGATCCACAGAAGATGATACGTGAAAGTTCCTTAGTTATCTTCAAGAGAAAAGGGAGGGGATTGGAGAGAAGTGGTCGGCCAGAAGGGCTTAGAGGAGGAGGGGAGAGGAGAGGTGGTGGCCGAACCTAGCCAAAGTGGAGGAGAAAGGAGGGGGTGGCCACAAGAGGGAGAGGGAAAAATTCTCAAAGTAGAATTAGGGTTTTTTTTCAGTCATCCTCTATCCTTTTCATTACTCATGCAAGCATATATATAGGATACACCACTCAATCTCCACCATACAACAATAATCTAAAACTTAGATGGTTATAGGCAACCCATCTCCAACATAAAAATTGAAATAACAATGGAAATAACAATAACATGAAATAAAATGCTAAAAGAGAAAAAACTTAAAAATTAAATAAAATGCTTAAAAATATATAATTTATAACCATATATTTTTATGTGACGGTAACGGAGGACGACATGCATGAAATGTAGAGGAGATTTGCCGTGGCATTGGCGATGGATGTCGCGGTAGAATCTAATCTTCAAGCTTGCGGCAACGAGCGTCTCAATCAACAAACTCTCTGTGGCGGATATCAGTGGCCTTATCAGCAACGTCATCATGAACAAGTGGTGGGACTTCGCCGCCAACAATCACCAGTCACGAGCATTACTAGCACATGGCCAGACATCTTCGCTATCAATCCTCCCCCACTCAAAATCACTCATCACCGATGGGTGGCCTGGGAGTAACCTGTGAAGCATTACCAAGTAATAGCCGAGAGTAACCTGTGAAGCATTACCAAAACAACCAAGGTTTCCAAAAAAACTAGACATAAATGTGACAAAAAGAAAAATGACGTTTGTCTTACCAACTAGTGCAAGTACCATGAAATCCCAGTGGAAGATAGATACGGCAATAACTTCACTCCCCAACCCATGAGAACATTTAGTGGGAGTAAGAAACGACAGAGAAAGCCACTCTAGAGGAGGAGAAACATACAACATAAAATCCGGGATGTTGAAAATGGGTGAAATACCCCTACCCCAATCATTCATAAAATCCAAAAAAATCGTAATGTCTCAATTTTCAATATAAATCAGGTACAGGTCAGCTTTCCTAAATGTTATGTTCAAGATGGTGTCGGTCAGCAACAGGTCGGGAGATGAACGCACTAAAATTGCACCGTCAACTTGTAAGTTGGGTACACTCAGGAGTAAGTTGACATGCAAATGACACGACTCATATTGGATAGCTATGGTCACAAGAGTGGGTGCATAGATATCGTGGCATGGTTGAAAATAAGGCGGTGCTAATTGGTTTAATTGATTTAATTTATATTTAACGTTTAGCGGATGCAAACCAAGAGGCACACCCGTCACGAAATCAGAAGTGGACACAATAGACGACCTCATCGTAGACGTATAATCAGAGAATTGATTAATCATAAGAAATTTGGAAGATACAGAACTACAAAATGTTGTGACAAGACCGAACACGAATTCTAACAACTCACTAATACATATCTTACGAGATATATCCAATGGAGGGGCTACTAATGTAGGCAGTACCAAATGTCGCGGGCTAGTTATAACAAATCCGTGTCCAACAAAGTCATCTAGTCGAGTTACATGATCCAGAAAGAGGAGCGGAAAAGTCAGATCCGGAGGAAGATCAAAATTATATTGACTGCCACACAATGGAGTTATCATCAAAGAAAATTCTTCCGGATTAATACTACTCAAAACTTCCAAGAATATTCTTCCCTTGCTAGGTAATTCTTCCAACACACTAGTTTTGTCATCTAACTCAGGATGATCAGGAAACTCCTCAACTAATATGGGTGACGGACCCGAGATATGATCGAGGATGGGTTGGTTAATCGTATGGGGTGGCACTTCAGAGGATAGCTCCTCTACCATGTCATTGGGGTAACCAATGTTCTCAACATCGTTATGCTCGTCAAAGATGCTAACATCGCCTTCAACGGTGGGCTCAGTCAAAAACACTGGCTCAGAATCAACAAAAGAGTCAATGACTGGAAAATAACACTCGGGGGAGGACCCTAAATACACACTGTGCGGAACACTGTGCGGAACACTCTCACCCCGTGGGCTCATGGCACTCCTAGCAGTAACAACCATGGAATCTCGACCAATGGATCTAACATGCTCCCTTTTCCTAGCGGTGGATGGAAATACACATCGTGTAGACATACCAGTCTGGGGAAAGGTTCTAACTTGAGGGCTAAGATCACTCCTATCATCAGATACGGGTCTAGTGCCCTGGCGTAATGCAGCCACTTCATCAAACATCCACGCAGGAGCGTACTGATCGGTGAGGAGGCTCTTCATGACCGGCCAACCTATAGGAGGCCCAATACGTCTTTCCTCGTTGAACCAGAAAGTCTGGGCTCGACCCACTAACTGCTTGCTCGCCACTGGGACCTTGTGGAGGTCTCATAGACTAAGACACTCGAAATAACGTTCTATCCCAACAACCCAATTAAGGAATATCTGAGGACCTCCCAACCCATCGTAGGTGGGAGCAACGCTCCTAGACGACCAAGATACGTCAACCTCTCACTCACGGGGACGGTCCTGATGATGGTAGGGTTGCCTAGGGGATGGTGGTGTCGCTTGGTTAGCCATTAGTTGCCTAAACAAGTCCCTGATTTCATCCATTATAGGTGAATGAACTGGTTTCCTAACATTCGACATGAATCCAGAAGATTTGAATTGGGAAACGTTAACGTCAAGGGCCATTTTAGTGGTGACGGGATAGAAAATGTTCTACTCGAATCTGGTGCGCATGCAATGGAATAGTGACTGATCCTATAAAATTGTAACAGATGGAATTGTTCTCGCTAAACCACCAAGGCAATAAATATATATTTTTTGTATTTTCTTACTGAAAATAAATAGAAGATTATTAAATAATTTTTTTTGCAGTAAAATAAAAATTTAGGCCACTATTGGCAGACCAGAAGAAAATTTTTTTGTAATTTTTTTTGACAAATAAATGTGCAGGACAAATGCGTGTCGACGTCCTAAGAAAATGGGGAGGGTGCCAATTAGGAAATTGACGCGAATCTCGCTTTGATACCAAATTGATGCATGCTACGTCTCCTGACGAACCGCAACGGACAAACGACACTGAATCGTTCTCTCACGTTCCAATTCTACGTTCGCACAATCAAATGGTTTAGTTCTTAATTGAGGTCTTTTAACACACATGATTAATTTAACACGTGTAATCCTTGTTAGCCAAACAATGTCACAACATTCACAACACCTAAAATTATGACTCCTAACCGCTCCAATATTTGTCGTGTATAACATAACGTCGCAACCACAATCCGAGAAGAAGTTGACTACAAAGTACGATCCAAAATTAGTCTTGTTCGCTCCCCAAAAAATCCGAATATAACATTAAGGTTCGCCAATCATTTTGAGATCTAATAAGGGCTATTTGCCAATATTTGGATCAAGCGAAAAGGATCCACCCGATCTGGATTCGATTAATGCAATTGAAGAACATAAATGACAAAATCAGATTTTTAAAATGACGGATTCAAAAGCCGCGGATAAAAGTCGACGTCTCGCAACCTCCAACTAATTAATAAAGGAATCACACAAGAGTAGATATTTTTCGTTACCCAATCCCAAGCAATAGACCTTCAAATATTCCACAAGGATGAGTGAAGGAATCACACGACGAAGGTGGAAAGATCCACTTCCACGAAATTCCACGGGGCCTCACCGGAAGGAGAAGACGCACGCTGTTTTCTTCGGAGTCACCGGAGGAGATCCACGAATGATGATACGTGAAAGATCCTTAGGTTTCTTCAAGAGGAAAGGGAGGGGATTGGAGAGAAGTGGTCGGCCACAAGGGCTTAGAGGAGGAGGGGAGAGGAGAGGTGGTGGCCGGACCTAGCCAAAGACTAGGAGAAAGGAGGGGGCGGCCACAAGAGGGAGAGGGAAAACTTTTCAAAGTAGAATTAGGGTTTTTTCATTCATTCTATATCCCTTTCATTACCCATGCAAGCATATATATGGGATACACCACTCAATCTCCACCATACAACAATAATCTAAAACTTAGATGGTTATAGGCAACCCATCTCCAACATAAAAAAATGAAATAACAATGGAAATAACAATAACATGAAATAAAATGCTAAAAGAGAAAAAACTTAAAAATTAAATAAAATGCTTAAAAATATATAATTATAAATGTATAATTTATAACCATATATTTTTATGTGATGGTAACGGAGGACGACATGCATGACATGTAGTGGAGATTTGGCGCGGCATTGGCGATGGATGTTGCGGTAGAATCTCATCTTCAAGCTTGCGGCAACGAGCGTCCCAATCAACAAACTCTCTGTGGCGGAGATCAACGACCTTATCAGCAACGTCATCATGAACAAGTGGCGGGACTTCGCCGCCAACAATCAACTGGTCACGAGCATTACGAGCACAAGGCCGGACCTCTTCGCCATCAGCTTCCCCTCTCTAGCCAAATGTCGAGCTAAGGATACCTCAGAAAGCGCAAGAAGACCCGGGCATAAGAAAAGCATGACTTCTGAGGTACCCCCTTGGGTCTATTTATAGATTTCTAAAAACGGCCTGTAAATAGCCAACCTCCGCTGTTCTAAACAGCTATGTGCAGCCCAACTGGGTATGCCAATAGCGTAACTCCGCTATTCTAACTGGCTATGGGCATTCCAACGAGGGCAGAATAATAAAAACACATCACAAGGGACTGGGCGAGTAGCCCTTTGTAACCTCCACTCGCCGAGGGCGGCGAGTGCTCAATCGAGCTGGCACTCGCCACCTCTTCCCAGCCCTGGGCGAGTGTGGGCCTGGCCTGCACCACTCACCCGTTGCTCGCCGAGCCCCTGGGGCGAGTGCGAGCCGACTCGCTCCACTCGCCCCTCAAACAGTCCACCCACTTGGGCGAGCCAGACTGCTAGACTTTGGCCGATCTAGCTCCTGTCGAGCACTACTCGCCCGATATGGGGTTGTACACAATCCCCGCTCTTTGCGAGGTTGGACCAAGCTCGACAAGAATCATCCAACCCCGCAATATGTGGCAAGTGCGATAGGGGCCAGGGAATCTTTTGGTGGGCTCCACCAACGGCTATAAATACATGCCCACATACCTGGGTGGCCTCCTACGTTCCCCTTACTTAAGTCTTGTCGTGATGCCTCTCTCCAAGGAGAACCAAGAGAAACTTAGCCGCACCCATGAGCGCAACGTTGCTTGCGCTGACTCTCTAGTTGGCATGCCTCCCATTGCTGAACTGTGCTAGCCGACGAAAATCAATCCTGCTAAGAAGGCCAAGTCCTTCCCGAAAGATGCCAAATTCATCTACCGCGACCTGGAATCCACCTTGATTCCCAGGCTCTCCTCCTCATCTAAGCCGGTCGCCGACCTCAAAGGGAAAATGGCCGTCAACATTACCGACGACCCCGAGAGCCGTCAGACCCATGCCGAGACCTCCACGCCGCGAGTCCACACTTTGCACGATGACTCGCGACCTCAGACTCCCCCGGACACTCGGAGAAAATCTTCCCCCTTTGGGGGCACAGGGTTAGACTCACTGAAAATAAGGTCGCCAGCTCGCACTCCTTATCAATAGCCCACAAATACTCCTGCACTAGCGGGGGAAGGGTCGGGGACATCCCAGTTCTCAACTTCAATCCCATCTCTCCTGGGGTCAATCCTCCGGGTCGTGGCAAGAACTTAGCCTTACCTCCTCCGCACACCCTCCAAGGGTTGCCGAGCTCATCCCGTAAGCTCCACTTTAACTAGCACATTTTTCCTAATCATCTTTGTTGTACTCACACCCCCTTTCTACTGGAGTCGATTATTGTTTGCAGGGCTCCCTGCTCCGTTTGAAGTGGAGGAATCTTCAGAACAAGCTCGCCATTCGCCACCCCCTGAGCCTTGGGTGGAAAGCTTCTTGGATGACTCGTTGGATCCTGCCAAGCTGAGGCGGCAAGTAATAGAAGTGCTGAAGAAGCTGGATGCCGCCTTGTCTCAACTTAGAGAGGACGACGCATATCGCGAGCAGAGATTACATGTGCTGGAGCGGGACTATGTGCTTCTCGGGGACAAGGTGGAGCACGACTCGGCGAGTGAGATGATGTCCCCCACACCAGTCATGGAGATAATTGACAAAAACCTGCAGACCTTTGGTCAGGACCTGGACCTGGTACGTGAGTTCCTCAACTTGCACCGACCTCCGGGGATGGGTGCGCGAGGCTGGGGTAGATGGAAATGGCTCCCTAGCTGAGCCTACTGGCCCTCACCCCCTAGCACCCCCAGCTCGCGCGTGTTGGCTGAACTTTTCTTCTGCTTGTTATGAACTTCTTTCTTGGGGCTGCGAAAATCCCTGTCTGTAATAACTTAAATAATTTTTTTAGAACTCAATATGCTATTTGAAATAATATGTTGTGTCATCTAGATTTAGTTCGCACTAGGATAGGCCAGGTCACCGAGTCAGTGAGCCAGTGTCGGCGAGCTACGACTGGCGAGCTGGACCGACTGGTTAGCTCGGTTATAAATTCAGTTTTTTATAAATAGGCCCACTCACCAACCCCCTGGGCCATCGCCTTTATTGTATTCATACCCCCACTTGCTGTTCTTCTTACTACCTGCTCTGGCACCCCAACCCTCTTGCGAACATGTTCAAGACGCGACCTGATGCCGACGGGCATTCCAAGTGTGCTCAGCAATTTACCGAGTACCTCTTCTTTGACGGAAGGGGTGATCACACACTTACTTCTCTCTCACGAGCCAAACGACCAAGGAAAAAAGAACAGGGGACAGACCCAAGGGCTCGACATGGAGGACCAAGGAAAAATGAATAGGGGACATACCTAAGGGCTCGGTGTGGAGGTCCCACCACACACCCAGAAGATATTAGAGTGCGAGCTCGCCACCATCAAGACCGCGTACTTGCCCCATGGCAATGAGGCGCACCGACCCGCAGAGTGCGAGACCATTAATTCATTCTACCGGGACAAGCTCGCCTTCCCCATCTCGCACTTTGAGGTGGGGTTGCGCCTGCCTCTCTGGCCAAAAATCCGACAGATCCTCAAATACTTCAGCTCGGTGCCCACGCATCTTAACCCGAATGCAATCGCTATGATGGTCGCATTTGCCTGCTTCTTCCGCTGAGAGCGGATTGAATTCAACCTCACCGTCTTCTGCAACCTTTTCACCTACCGCGCGACCGGCAATGGGGTCGCCTTCCTTATGGACTCGCACAACAAAGATTGTGAGACCATGAATAAAAACCACAACTGGGTGTCCAAGGTCGTCTTCATCAAGGGCGACCTGGGCAACATCCCCTTCTCCCCACAAAAAAGTGTGAGGAGGTATACCAACCCCCAACGCTAACTGGTGACGACACCGAGCTGCACAAGTTCATCTAGAGGAAGGACTTAGAGGTCGCCTTCCTTTGAAGGGGCCTCGACTCGCTCCTCCCGGTACTCCCCGATAAAGGTAGAATTTTCTCTTTTCTTTCTGTGGGCTCACCTATGATTGTCACTTTATAACCCAAATTATTTCCTGCAGGGGAGCGATCAATTCCTGAGCATCTGCCTTATACGGACTTGGGACTCCACCCGGACCAGCTCGCATGTGAGCGGGTAGACGCGGCAGCTTGATGAGGCGACCTGGGGTCTAGAGGACCCTCCTCGTTCCGAAAATAACTTGGCCTCAAAGGGCCCAGCTCGCCTCGCCGTCCCCCGCCGTCAAAAAGGATGAAGCAAGCACTGGTCTCCCAGAGGGGACTACAACAATAACAACAAATCTACATAAGCTTGCCGTAGACCATACCTAAGGGTCACCAACGAGCTCGCAAAGGGACACGCTGAAATAAGACCTGGAGGGTGGTGAGCCCTCCTCCCTTGCTGCAGTGGAAGCCATGTCATACATGCCGGGCCTGCCGAAGAGCCACCCCCCATTCGTCTTTGGGGGAAAGTAAAAAGACTCGGTCGGCGAGCCGATGGTGCTATAGGATTAGGATACACACATGGTTTCCATCTCATCAATCCATCCCTCCTGGTCCGGGGTGTCACGCCGCCTCCGGGCATGCCTACGCGCTGGGCTTCGGCCTATATGGGCAAGAGGATGCCGAGGCCTACAAGAGCTTGACTATTCGTAAGCTTGGCCGCAAAGGTATGCAAGTCCAGATACGGGCCTTGGAGCTGCTACACATGGTGGTCCGCCGCGGCTTCAGCCTCAACCATCAGCTTCTGAAAGCCGAGCAGGAGCGCGACCTTGCCAAGGACAATGCCGCCGACCTATCGGGGCGACTAAAGGTCGCTTAGAACCTTCTTGAGAAAGCCGCCGGTGGGATGGTGAGTGGAGGCTATCCCCTTCCTTTTTTCCCTTAGGATTTTTCAAGCATATTAATCTTACCTTGCCTTTCTTACCAGGATGTCGAAGCCGCAATCTCGCTGCGAGCTCGCTCTACCGAGCTGGAGGCTCACGCTCCGAGCTGGAGTAGCAGAACAGTAGACTGAGGGAGGTGAACAAAGGGCTCAATGACGAGCTGATTCGCCAGAGCGATATCTTCTTCCCTCAGTCTGGCAGCGAGCCAAGCGTCCTCCCCAAGTTGCTAAAAGTCTACAGCGAGACCGAGGTCACCGAGAGGCTGCGGATCAACTCCATCAGCATCGCTGACTACACCCTCCAGATGATGAAAGATATGGAGGTTTTGGTTTAGGGATGCAGAGAGATCACAACGAGGGACCTTATGCCGAACCTCTTCCTGCCGGGTAACCCTCCCAGAGAGAAGGAGGAAAGCTTAGAGTCACTCTTCAAGGATGTCAAGTGCTACAGGGACGGCCACACATCCGGAGGGGAGGGCGAGGAGGACCACCCGTCTGGAGGGGAGGGCTAGAGCTGACTTGCACCTCCCTCTCATTTTTGCTTTTTCTTCCACTATAAATCTCTTCCCCATTTTGTAACCTCGTCGAGGCGAGCTCTATTTTTTTTGTAACAATGACATGTTAATGAAAAAAGAATTTGGCCCATATTTTTCCATATATTGTTTTTGAACTTACTGTAATGTACTCGCCTGCGATATGCCCTCCTTAATAGAGCGACCTAATCAAGGTAGAGCGGACCGCTAGAATGTACTTGAGTTAGGATTCGTATTCACCGGGGGAACTTGGGAGCTTGCCAACCCCATGTAGTTAAGTGGCGGACTACTCGCCACGCTGGGCTCATGACCACCCAGCTCGCTCACGAGCTCTCTTCTTTCTTACCAATGTTGAGCTGAAATTGTTAGAAATTCCAAAGTAAAACTTTAAGAGGGTGTAAATGTACCGATGGGGACCGCCTCTCGTCTTTCCCTGTAGATGCTGAGACCTCAACTCGCCATTACCCTTACCCTGCCTTTATATATCCATGTTGGGTTTTATGGGATGGCACAACACTTGTGCACGCATAGGAAATAAGAACAAGAAAAACCCAAAGGAGTTCGGATCTAGCAATATTCATGAATCAAGAAGTAAAACAGCTATAATAAAAATTACCTCTGAGGGATTGAGTCAATACTCAATCTAGATGCTCCAGAAAAATTCCAGCCGGTCACTAGGGGCTTGAGTCTTGAGCGCAGAAAGTATATCTGCGCCTCTACAGGAAATCCACATGATCGAGAGAACCTGTAGTAACTTGTCACACAAGTTCTAGGTCGGGAGCGGACACTCAGCGTGTCCACAGACTTCTAGGTCCGTTGAAGGAGAGGCGACGACGACACTCACCGGGATCGGGATCGGGATCGGCGATGGGGAAAGGCGGAACAACTTCCGTCGACTTTCTAGGGTTATCAGTCTTATCGCACAGTAACAGCTCATGTGCTTAGACAGAATAATTGATTGCATGCCATCCAAACACTAAAACATCCTATTTATACCCAAAGGGAATAAAAAAACATCCAGACACTATTTGCAGACCCAGGACTTAGAAAATAGACCTTCGGCCAGACAACAGCTTGTCATGACAAATCGTCGAATATCTACAGGATATATGACGAATCATCGACTACCAATTTATACTCGACGAATCATTGTGTATCTTATAGCATACATGACGAACTCAACGCCATCCTTAGCTAAGTCACCGCTTGACTCAGCGACAAAGGTCAGACTCGTCGAATTGCATTCGTCGAATGCCATTTGTCAAACAGCATTCGGCGAACGACATTCATCGAACAACATTCATCGAACTGCATTTGTCGAGTGGCATTCGTCGAACGATGAACGTCTTTTGCGCCAAAGGCCAGATTCGTCGAATGACATTTGTCGAATTGCATTCGTCGAACGACATTCGTCGAATGGCGAATGACTTCTGCACCATACCCTACAAATCAATACTTGATCGTCAAATGACGTTGAGTGCACTCAACGCACTCAATGCCTAAGACCCACACTCATCAAATAAACTCCTTTACTCGACAAATAACTGAGAGGACTCAACGCACTCAATGCTTTAGTGCGACAGTCGATGAATCAACACTTGATACTCGATGAATCAGTGAGTCAACTCAGCACACTCAACGCCATCATTCGACGAGTTGGCACTTAACTCGATGAAAGAGTTGACTGGTCTCAACGCACTCGACGCTTTTGACTTAGAATAATTCAGTCCCATTTACTCATCATATGAGCTATACCATACAGATTCAAACTCCCAATTTCTCCACAATCTTACGTGTGACCCTTATAGGCTCATACTGAGTTGGCAGTGAGGCTATATGCTTGATCACTTCCAAATCACTATGGTAGCACCAACAGTCTCCCACTTGATATAGAAAGTATCAAACAAAAGTTTCACAAATAATGAGCGGCATCTAGCAATACATCATTGCTCCCCAAACTGTAAGAGTTTATAAACTCATAAGCCATTGTGACCAATGTTACAGTATTGTCATGTCCCTTCATCCCTTACATCCAGATAGAACTAGAGATATAGATTGCATCCTCCTATATTCACCGTGATCAGACTAATACCTTCTAGTCATGCTCAAAGCATAATAGACATCAGGTCTAGTACATATCATTGCATACATGATTGACCCAATTTCTGAAGCATATGGAATCAAATTCATGTGGTCCTTATCTTCACAAGACTTAGGACACTGGTCCTTAGAGAGACTCATAACATGAGACATGAGCAAGAATCCTTTCTTAGACTCAAGCATGCTGAATCATTTCAACACCTTGTCAATGTACGTACTTTGGGTCAAACCTAGCAACTTCTTTGATCTATCTCTATAGATCTGAATACTGAGTATATAAGTCGCTTACCCTAAGTCCTTCATTGAAAAGCAGTCCCCTAGATTATTCTTAACAACTTGCAAGGTCGGTTTATCACTACTGATCAACAGTATGTTATCTACATACAATATTAGAAAGACAACTATGCTCCCACTAATCCATTTGTAAATACACGATTCATCCTCGTTCTTGATAAAATCAAACTCTTTGATCTTTTCATCAAAATGAAGATTCTAACTTCGAGAAGCTTGTTTTAACCCATAAATGGATCTCTACAGCTTGCATATTTTAGTGGTTTCACCTGGAGATACAAAACCCTCGGGTTGTGTCATATACACTTCCTCAAGTAGGTTCTCATTAAGGAAAGCCGTTTTGACATCCATCTGCCAGATCTCGTAGTCATAATACACAGTAATAACAAGCATAATTATGATGGACTTAACCATAATAATAGGGGAAAAGTCTCATCATAGTCAATACCATGAATTGGTTTGAAACCCTTAGCCACCAGTCGACCTTTAAATGTCTGTATATTCCCATCCATGTCGGTCTTCTTCTTGAAGATCCACTTGCACCCTATTGGTCTTATCCCTTCAGTTGGTTCCACTAAAGTCCATACTTGGTTTTTATACATGGAGTCCATTTCAGATTTCATGACCTCAAGCCCTTCTCGAAGTCTGGTCCACACATAGCCTCTTGGTAGGTTGCAGGCTCATCACTATGATCCATAAGCAACACATTACCTATTTGAGACATGAGAAATCCCTATCTCTCAGGCTCAAACCTTGGTCTACCAGATCTACATGGAACTTGTGTTTCCTGAGTAGGTTCTCTAGCTACAACACCTTGTAGTCCTGACTCAGGTTTCAATTCCGGTTTATTCACTATTTGTGGTTCTTGAACTTCTTCAGGTTCTACCTTAGCAGTCTTTCTACTTAAGAACTCTTTCTCAAGAAAGACACTAGTCCTCGTGACAAACACTTTGCCCTCAGACGGTAGGTAGAAGTAGTACCCTTTGGTTTCCCAAGGATACCCCACATGATAATACCTATCTGATTTGGGTTCCAGCTTATCGCGTATTTGATGTCTTACGTATGCCTTATAGGCCCAAATCTTAATGAACGACATACTGGGACGCTTCCCAGTCCATATCTCATATGGTGTCTTTAGATCCGCTTCCATTGGAGCACGATTTAGTGTTAAAGCAGCAGTTTTTAGAGCAAAACACTAAAAGGAAACAGGCAGAGCTACATGACTCATCATCGATCACACCATGTATAACAAAGTAAGATTCCTCTGCTCAGACACACCATTATGCTATGGTGTTCTAGGTGAAGTGAACTGTGATACAATACCACACTCTTTCAGATGAGCATGGAACTCATGACTTAGGTATTTGCCACCTCGATCAAATCGGAGTGCTTTAACCTTCTTACCCTGCTGGTTCTCTACTTCGTTTTTAAACTCTTTGAACTTTTAAAAGGTTTCTGATTTGCACTTCATAATACACACGTATCCGTATCTACTGAAATCATCAGTAAATATAATAAAGTAGAAGTACCCACCTCTAGCCATAGAACTCATGGGTCCACATACATCATTATGTATGTTACCCAAAAGATCAACAACCGTCTCATTGTTTTTACTGAAAGGGACATTAGTTATCATGCCTAACAAACAAGATTCGCATCTCTCAAATGATTCATAATCAAATGAGTCCAGTAGTCTATCTTTATGGAGCTTGGATATGCGTTTCTCATATATATGGCCCAAACGACAATGCCAAAGGTACATAGGGTTCGAGTCATTTGTGTTGGGTACATTGGAAAATATGTACCTGATTTGAAGAAGCCTCACCCTACTCAATGATGTACATCAAAATGTATTTGATGTGTTTTGAGTTTAGTTGTGCAGGTTAAGTATTTGCAGGGAAAGCTGAAAAAGTTCTAAGTCCATGTGTCGACACCTAGAAGAAAAGTGTCGACACTTAAGAAGACTTGTGTCGACACCCAGAGAAGCAGTGTCGACACTTGGAGTAATTGTGTCGACACCAGGGATGCAGAGTCGACACCAGAAGGAAAGTGTCGACACATACAGGCTGTGTCAACACTCAATGAATAAATGTCCAGAGAAGCAGTGTCGACACTTAGAAGTAGTGTCGACACCCAGAGGAACTTTGTCGACATCAGAAAGTGTCGACACTTGGAGGCTGTGTCGACACTCAGTAAAACTTCAACAAAATTCTAAGTACAAGTGTCGGTACAAAGGAGATGTGTCGACACTCAGCCAAAGTCTCAACACATGAAGAAAGTGTCGACACAAGGAGCTATGTCGACACTCAGCAAATTTCAATAAAGTCTAAGTACAAGTGTCGACACTAAGAAAATGTGTCGACACTCAGCAAGTATCAACACAAGAAGATGTGTCGACACAAAGGAGTTGTGTCGACACTTACAAGAATTCAACTAAGAAAATGTGTCGATACTCAGCGAGTATCAACACAAGAAGATGTGTCGACACAAAGGAGTTGTGTCGACACTTACAAGAATTCAACTAAGTACTAAAGAACAAGGAGTTGTGTCGACACACAATATCAGTGTCGACACATGTTGAAGAAGCAGTGTCGAGAAGCAGATTCTACTACACAAGGAGTTGTGTCGACACCATGAAGGCTAGTGTCGACACTTAGTCAACTTATGTCGACACTTAGTCTATAAGTGTCGACACTTAAAGACTGAATGTCTCGACACTTTCAGACAGTTACAAAAAATTCAAGAAGTGACTGGATGACTTGACAGCTGCCATTCCAGCCGGTCTTCTGCAACTGTCAGAGTTGTCAGAAAGTCGTTAGAAACCGGATCAACCGGTCACCATGAAGAAGGCCTATATATAGGCTTATTCTGTCAACAGAAGGAGAAGATCAAGCAATTCATTGAAGAATCAATTCAAGTGAAGATCTAAGTAGTTGGAGAGAGAGAGCTCCTTCCAAGAAGACAGCTGTTGAACCAGGCTGTGAAGAAAAGTTTCAGATTGAGTTCTGATTCCTAAGTTAGCAGTGATTGAAGATCAGCTGCATAGAGTATCAACCCTACTGTGTTCTACATTCAAGAAGCTTTGAAGGAAGCCAAGGGAGGTTGATCTCAGCAGAGGTCTTTCAAGAACTCATCAAGAAACCTGTCAACTCTTCTCTCTTATTCTGAGTTGTAGGTATATACATTGTATTTTTAATTTCTTGTAGGATCCTTAGGGATTTGAGTTGTAAGCCTGAAATTACAAAGGCTGAGTGGTAGGGCCTGTGTGCCTGAGTGTAGGAGATTCATTTCTCTGAGTGTAGGCCTTGTGGCTGAGTGTAGGTCTTTGTGAAGACTGAGTGGTAGGGCTGTGTGCCTGAGTTGTAGGAGTGGGATCACTCTGAGTTGTAGGAACCTGGTTGGGGTTCTGAGTGTAAGATCTGAGGATCTGAGGTATAGTGGAGAAGTTTGGCCGAATCTAGTACACTACTAGATAGGCGAAGGGGGAAAGTGGATGTACCCAGACCTTGGGGAACCACTATAAAACTGTGTGTACTCTGTGTATGTGATTGATGCTGTGTGCTGTTTATAGTTCTGTGAAATCTGTGATATAATCTGCCTAAAAGTTTAAAAAGATTAAGGTCACCTATTCACCCCCCCCTCTAGGTGATTAGGTACAATTTCTTTCAAGTGGTATCAAAGCGAGGTTCCTCAAAAAGGACATAACTGTCTGAGTAAAAGATCCTGTTGGCAGATTCAGTATAATCAAGGGCAGACTCAACAGAATCAAGAAAATCAAGAAAATGGGTTCCACAGAGAATCACAAAGAACTTGGATCCATGAAGTTGCCAATCTGTAGAAAGGAGATTTTTGGCATCTGGAAAGAAAGGGTTAGACTATTTATGGAAGCCTCTGACCCTAGAATCTATATCACAGTCAAATAAGGGCCATATGTGCCTATGAAAGTATCAGTCCTGGATGCAAATCAGAGAACTCCTAAGGACTTTTCAGAGATGACTAAAGATGAGATTATTCTGGCCACCATGGATAAGATGGCTCAGAATATAATTGTAAGTACAATAGATGATGCCACATTCTAGAATTTGATACACTGTAAAACATCAAAGGAAATGTGGGACACACTGATAGTGTACATGGAGGGCCTGAAGAAGTTAGACAGGACAAAAAGTCATTATTAAATCAGGAGTATGAAAGTTTCAGACAAGGCAGGTCTGATAGTATAACAGAATGCTACAAGAAATTCTATAGGATTGTCAATGAGTTGATGTCTTATGGAGGAGAATTCAGCAACTATGAGCTGAATGATAAGTTCTTGAGATCCCTAACTAAAGACTGGGATACTAAGATTTGTGCCATAAGGGAAATGGCCAAGTTAGCAGATATTCCTCCTCCAACATTGTTTGGAAAGCTGTTATCCTATGAAATGCAGCTAATGGTTAGGAAGGAGGAAGAGAAGACTACAAGAATTGAGCATAAAGAAAGAGCTGTGGCATTCAAGACAGAAGCCACCAAGAAATATAAAAGTAAGTCTCCATCTCCACCCCCAAAAGTTGTTGAGACTGAGACAGATGAGTCATAAAGTAAGAATTCTGAAAGCAGTGAGAGTGATGAGGACTTTGCAGCTTTCACAAGACATTTTCAGAAGTTCCTAAAGAAGAAACAGTGGAGGTCTAAGCCATCCACTTCACAGAAGTCATCAAAAAAGGACAAGGACATGTTGTTGCTGACTGTCCAGAGAAAAGGAAAGAGTCTACTGATAAGAAGAAGACTCAAATCAAGGGCAAAAAGGAAAGGTCCTTTGTTGCTAAAAAGGACAAAATCTGTCAGATATGTATTCTTCAGAAACTGATTCAGAAGCTGAAGCTTACATTGGACTGTTTACTGAAGAAGAAGAAGATGAGTTCATCCAATTAATGAACTCAATATATGAGCAAGAGGACAATAAGTGCCAGGGACTGATGGCCTTATCAGAAGAAGACAAAGTCCAGGATCAGCCTGGACTAAGTCAGGTACAAAATTGTTCTTCAAGTTCAATTTCTAGTACTGGTTCAGAATCAGATTCATTAGCATCAAGTGATGAGAGTGGATCTGAATCTGAAGGAGATATTCATCAATTGATAGATGAATATGGAGTAGTGTTGCAAGCTTTAAAGGAAAGCAAATCCTTGGCCAAGAGTCAGGCTAAGGAGATTGCCAGTCTTAAAGTTGCTGCAACAGATTTTGATAAGTTGATTGATCAAAAACTAAATGAAATAGCTAGGCTGAAGAACATAACTGTTATTCAGATGGGGACTATAACATTTAAAAATGATCAAATCAGAAATCTGGAGATTAGTCTTCAAAAAGAGAGAGACATATTTGCAAGGTTTTCTAAACCAAAGTCTGTTCTACCTTTGATAGATGAATTTGTACATCAAAAGGGTAAAACTGGATTAGGGTTTACAAAACCTGCTAGGACTGTAAAGTCCAAGTCTAAGGGCAAAGCCCCAGTACTCAACAAGCCTGCTGTAGATAAAACAGCCAGGGTTGTACCTAAGCAAAGGTACAACAGATTTGAGTGCTGGTGTTGTGGCAAGGTAAGCCACTTTGCCATAGACTGTTGGCACAATTCAAGTGCCAAGGTGAGTAGCAATCTGCCTGCTAGAAAAGCTACAGGTAGGTTTGTTAAGAGGCAAACTAACCAGCACCAAGGACCCAAGAATTCTTTGGGTTCTAAGGTTAACTAATCTGTTTTGCAGGTGAGTCCAAGTGACCATGCCCCAATATGGTACTTGGACAGTGGATGTTCCAGACATATGACTGGAACTAGGGGATTGCTAAAGGACTACACACCAATCAAGGAAGGTCCTAAAGTCACCTTTGGTGGTTCTGAAAAGGAATCATCAAAGGTTTTAGTAACATTTCTAGCAACCTTATTACAATTACTCAAGTGGCTTATGTTAAAGGTTTGAAACACAACCTCATTAGTATAAGTCAGTTGAGTGATTTAGGATATGACATCTCATTTGTCAAAGATGGTTATCATATCAGGAGGTCGAATGATCAAAAGATCATTCTGACTGGTTATAGGAAAAGAAATGTCTATTGTCTAGACATTATGTGTGAGAACAATGTTTCTCCTGTGTATCTTGTAGCTGATGAGAAAGTCTCTCATTGTGTCAAATGGCACAAGAGGCTAGCCCATCTTAACTACAAGACAATTGGCCAACTCTATAGTAAAGAGTTAGTGAGGAATGGTCCTCAGGTTAAGTGTATTAAAGATGGGATATGCTCAGCTTGTCAAAAGGGCAAGCAGACTAGATCCACCTTTAATAGCATTGAAAACAAAGATGTTGTGAGGTGCTTATACCTCTTGCATATGGATCTTTTTGGTCCTATGCCAGTTCACAGCCTAGGTAGGAAGGTCTACACATTTGTGGTTGTAGATGACTACTCAAGGTTTTCCTGGGTGTTCTTCCTTAGACAGAAATCTGAAACTCCTAATATCTTTTATAGTTTTGTCAAACAAATTCAGAATGAGTTAGACAATACAGTGGTCAAAATAAGAAGTGACCATGATACTGAATTCCATTCTGATAGTATGACAAAGATATGTGAAGAGTTTGGGATATTTCAGGAATTTTCTTCACCAAGAACACCTCAGCAAAATGACATTGCTGAGAGGAAAAATAGAACCTTGATTGAGGCTGGTAGAACCCTATTAAGTGACACATCTCTCCCAGAATATTTCTGGGCTGAGGCAGTAAACACTGCATGCCATGTAATTAATAGGGTTACTATCACCAAAAGTCACAATAAGACCCCCTATGAGATTGTGAAAGGCAGAAAACCAAACCTATCCTATTTCAGGATCTTTGGTTGTAAATGCTATATACTTAACAATGGTAAGTCTTACTTAACCAAGTTTGCTGCCAAATCCCAAGAGGGGATCTTTGTTGGGTACAACAACAACAGTAAGGCTTATAGGGTCTACAACTTAACTACTCAAGTTGTAGAAGAGTCAGTACATGTAGTGTTTGATGAAGCTAGACTCATTAACAATGAGTTGTCTAGAAGTATTTGCAGCTCTACAGGTGTGACTGAGAAGATGGACAAGCTCACTATTGAAGAAGGTCCTTCTACAAGTCAGCAAGTAGAAGTTAGTGGCTGCTGTCCAGGGGGAGTGCAAGATACTCCAGTTGCTGAAGAAGACCAAGAGGAGCTGCTGAATGAAGAAGCTGAAGGTGTACAACCAGAAAATAGGATGCCTCCAGCAATTAGACATTTGAAAGATCATCCAGCCAATCAAATCATTGGAGATCTTAGACAAGAGGTACAAACAAGGAGCAGAAATCTAAGTTCAGTACTCTACTCCAGCTTTTTATCCCAAGTTGAGCCAAAGAAATTTGAAGAAGCTATCCTAGACCCTCATTGGATTGAGGCTATGCAAGAGGAACTGAATCAGTTCAAGAGATGCAAAGTCTGGGAGCTTGTTCCTAAACCAAAAGACCACAACATAATTGGAACTAAGTGGATCTTCAGGAATAAGAAGGATGAACATGGAGTTATTGTGAAGAACAAAGCTAGACTGGTTGCTAAGGGATATAGGCAGGAAGAAGGCATTGACTTTGATCAAACCTTTGCTCCAGTAGCCAGACTGGAGGCAATAAGGATGTTCTTGGCCTATGCAACCTATCAAGGGTTTAAAGTATACCAAATGGATGTTAAGTCAGCCTTTTTGAATGGCAATCTGAAGGAAGAAGTCTATGTGGAACAGCCATCAGGTTTTGTTGATTCAACTAAACCTAATTATATTTATAGATTTAGGAAGGCTTTGTATGGGTTAAAACAAGCCCCTAGGGCTTGGTATGAAACCCTGTCTAGTTTCCTCATTGAGAATAAATTCACAAGGGGGAAAATAGACAAGACTCTATTCCTTAGGGAATCCAGAGGCAAGATCATACTAGTCCAAATATATGTAGATGACATCATATTTGGGTCTACTGAAAATAGTCTTTGCAGAAAGTTTGCAAAACTTATGCAAGGACAATTTGAAATGAGCAGTATGGGGGAACTTAAGTTCTTCTTGGGTCTCCAAGTTAGACAGACTGAGAATGGTTTATCCATATACCAGTCTAATTTCACTCTAGAATTAATAAGGAAGTATGGTATGGAATCATCCAGTACCATGAAAACTCCTATGGGGTCAAGCATGTCTCTTAGCAAAGATGATGCAGGGAAACCTGTAGATGAGACTTTATATAAAGGGATAGTTGGCTTCCTATTGTATTTGACTGCAAGTAGACCAGATATCATGTATGCTACATGTGTCTGTGATAGGTACCAAGCTTGCCCTAAAGAATCTCATTTGATAGCAGTCAAAAGAATACTGAGATATCTTAAGGGCACTCCTTATCTAGGCCTTTGGTACCCAAGGAATGGAGACTTTGAACTGACAGGTTATTCAGATGCAGATTTTGCAGGCTGCAAGGAAGATAGGAAAAGTACAACTGGTACCTGTCAATTCCTAGGTGGAAGACTGATATCATGGAGTAGCAAGAAGAAAACAAGTGTGGCTATCTCCACAGCAGAATCAGAGTATGTTGCTGCAGGAAGTTGCTGTGCTCAACTTCTATGGATTCAACTTCAGCTAGAAGACTATGGTATACAGGTAAGTAGAACACCTCTATTTTGTGATTCTACTAGTGCTATTTCTATTGCAAACAATCCTGTCTCCCATAGTAGTACTAAGCACATAGAAATAAAATACCATTTTCTAAGAGAAAATGTGTAAAAAGGAGATATTTCACTAGAATATATAAATACAGATAATCAACTAGCTGACATGTATACTAAGCCATTAGATGAAACCAAATTCAATAGGTTCAAAATTGAATTAGGTATGATAAACTTAGAATAGTTTACAAAAAAATTGGCTAAGTAAAATGGTGTCAACACACAGAGTTGTCTGTGTCGACACAGAAAAGTGGTGTCGACATTTCAGAGAAATGGTGTCGACACATCTAGACAGTCTGTGTCGACACTTAAGAGAATTAGTGTCGACACATAAATAGTAGGTGTCGACACATCCATGGTGGTGTCGACACTTAGGATTTACTCAATATTAGTCTGGTAAAGTCTCGACTAAGTGTCGAGCTAAGCGGTGTCGACACATAAACAAGTGTCGACACATATATTCTGTCGACTATACTTGTGTCGACACATAGTTGTCGAGACATTATAAGTCTGTGTCGACACTTATCAACAGTGTCGACACAATTTAAGTATTTTGACGCGCCCTTTCATCTTCGATTCTAGAAAGGTATAAATAGGTTCTCGCCATTATCTATCGACACGCTCACCAAAGTTTCGAGACCAAACTTATGTGTCGACATCTCTCTTCTCTAGATTCAAATTTCTTCAAACCCTAATGGCGCCCAAGCTAGAAGAGAATGTGAATAAAGGATATGAACTCGTGCGGCATGCTTTTGATGACGCGGAACCAGAGATCAAAGGCGTGATAACCCTAATAGAAGAGACAGGGTTAGAATTTCTTGTTTTCGAACCGACCAAGATATGGAAGAAAGAAGTCCTGGAATTTCTGAATGCAATAACCCTAGATGAATCAGGACTCAAAATTAAGTCAAGAGTTCATGGGGCAAAGGTGAAGGTCTCTTCTAAGAGTCTGAGAAAGATACTTCAACTACCTAGGACTAAGGAAGAAGAAGATGTTTCTGCTACTAAGACTAGAGAAGCATTAACATGGTGTGGTTTGGACTCAAATCTGAAAATATGATCTGTTTTCAATAGGAAGGGAATGAACATGCAAGGCAAATTCCTATCTAAAATTGTTGGCAAGGTTATCTTGAGCAAACCTGGAGGACATGATAGAATATCTGCTTATATGTTCAGTCTAATGACAAGAATTATCTTCCAACTTAATACTGATTGGTCTGCAGTATTGTTTGATAAGATAAAAGAAAGTATGAAGAAGCCCAATTTGGGTAGGATTCTAAGTCTTTACCTGGCTGGTAGTATACCAGAGGTCATGAGTCAAGCAGCTGGAACTAAGATTAACCATATGAGAAGAATGGATTTGAGAATCTTCTCTAGGTGGGATAGAGTCTTGACCAAGGAAATTCCAACTCCTGAGAAGGAAATACCCCTGAAGAAGAAGAAAAAGACAGCCCATGTGGCTCAAGTATCATCAAGCAGCTCTGAAGATCATGTAGTGTTCACTCCTGATGAAGAAGACACTGGAAATGCTGGGCAATCTCCAGCAAGACAAGTAGAAGCAGAGAGGTAGGGGGAGCTACCACAAGCAAGCCCAATTCACCAGGATTCAGTCCAGGGGAGCCTCTACTGGTGGAAGAGCCAACTCCACTAGAGAGTGAACAAGCTACTCAGACCATACTTGAGGTAATAACTGAAATCAACCATTTAGATTTATCTATTGAAAATGAAGATATGACTGACAGCTTGTCTGATGTTAATCAACAATCTCAGATTCCTAGTCAACCCCAAGATGTTGTCATGGAGGGCACATCTGTTGCTGATCAAGTTGTTGATGATATAAGAGATTCTCCACCTCATCCTCAACAGGAATTTACTTTGGAAGAACTATTCCCTGACCTTCTTCAAACTGACATTGAAGTGGAAAAAGCTGCTGCTGAGGGGGAGAAGGTAATTATTGAGGGGGAGCAAGTGGAGAATATAGAAGAAACTACAGGCAAAGAGACTGAGAAGCAAAAGGAAGCTGAGCACACACCAAGTACTGAGAAGGAGTTACCTCCAAGTCCTAAGGACAAAGTGAATATTGATAGCACATCTGCATCAGAGGATGAAGAGGCTGCAAGAGCCAAGAAGAGGAAATTCCAAGTCTTCAAGAGGAGGAGCCAGACATACAAAAAGGCTTTACAAACAATTGCACCACAGCCTGCACCACAGCCAGCCCCATCTACAGATTTCAGTTCTCTGATGGTAGCTTTACAAATAAAGATGGATGAGCAAAGGCAAGCAATGGAAAAATATATAGATGAAGGTCATAAGTCATCACAATTTGATCTGGCCCAAGATATTAAGTCTATCAGATTTGAAATAAATCTGAATAAGAAAGAAATGACTGACTGCTTTCATAAGGGAGGAAATGCAGTAGTTTATCTGGCTACTCATCAAGAAAATATCAAGAAACAAATTGAAGACCTGGCAGTAAAGCAAGGCTATGTCCTAGAAATCCAAATAAGAATGAATGACAATTTGACTGAATCACACAATGTGATAGTCAATGAGATGCAGAATCTGGCTGCTGCTCAAACTACAGCAAGGACTACTGCCCAGGAAGAGTTTAATAAGAAGTTCCAAGAGCACATTATTGCTTTTAAGACTGTTCTTGAAGACTCTAAGAAGGCAATAACTGAAAAACTCCAAAGGTTGAAACCTTTCTACAAGGATGGAGTAAACTATCTAAATGCCCAGATAAGATTCCAGAAAGATGATCTAAGAGATCACATTGAAAGAGAAGTCATAAAGGGGGAGAGGGTGTTAGTCAAAGCCAGCTCTGATCATGCAAAATGGATTTCAAATTCCATCAGAGCCACCCTGGGATATCCTCCATTATGTGATGATGACAATGTTGCAGAGTCTGGAATTCATTCTGCATATCGTGGAGGGGAGCAAGCTGAAGTGGCTCAAGTAATATACCCTCCACCAGATTTTGATATGGTACATCAAGACATACAATCAATGTATAGCCCTCCTAAGGGAAATCAGAAGGTCATCATAGAGAAAGTAGTTCAGCCAGTGCCAGAGGCTATACTGAAAGAACAAGAGGCTTTGCAGAAAGAACAAGAAGCCCAATTGTCTAAGAAGAGATTCAGAGAGCAAGCTGAACTTAGGCCTGATTTTGAACAGTGGAGCCCCACCTCCAGGAATATCATTTTGACTGCTTGGAAAGCTGCCAAGGACAATATCCAGGATAGAAACAAGTGGTATTCTGAACTGGAGTGGAGGAAGCATGAGACCAGGCAAGAGGCAATTGTGCAATTTAGAAGAAAGGCTAAGATGGGAAAGCTACCTCCTACTGCCCAGGAGCCTAGCAAGTACTTTCCAAAGCCTTATCATTACTTTGAAAGGCAGAAGATCAAAGATGAAGATCAGAAAAAGAAGGATCTTAAAGGAAAGAAGCCTGCTGCTGCTGAAGACACTGAAGCTCCTGTCCAAGCAAAGATACAATCTGGAAAGGGCGTAGTTATCAAGGAGCCTGAGCAGCAATAGGATAGAATTTTTCTTTAGTTTATAATTGTAATCATTTGATTTTAAACTCTCTATAAACTTTGGAATAATGAATATGTTGAAGTTCTTAGAACTATGTGATATGTGTTAAATTTATTACATTATTGTTCTGAGATATTTGTGTATATATATTTGTTTATACATATTTATGTACATACCCTGTTATATAATCCTATTTTACATCATACTGTGATTTTGTTATGTATGGTGTATATCATTGACTAAGGGTTATGACTTCTCCAAATAGGGGGAGATTGTTGGGTACATTGGAAAATATGTACCTGATTTGAAGAAGCCTCACCCTACTCAATGATGTACATCAAAATGTATTTGATGTGTTTTGAGTTTAGTTGTGCAGGTTAAGTATTTGTAGGGAAAGCTGAAAAGGTTCTAAGTCCATGTGTCGACACCCAGAAGAAAAGTGTCGACACTTAAGAAGACTTGTGTCGACACCCAGAGAAGCAGTGTCGACACTTGGAGTAATTGTGTCGACACCAGGGATGCAGAGTCGACACCAGAAGGAAAGTGTCGACACATACAGGCTGTGTCAACACTCAATGAAGAAATGTCCAGAGAAGCAGTGTCGACACTTAGAAGCAGTGTCGACACCCAGAGGAACTTTGTCGACATCAGAAAGTGTCGACACTTGGAGGCTGTGTCGACACTCAGCAAAACTTCAACAGAATTCTAAGTACAAGTGTCGACACAAAGGAGATGTGTCGACACTCAGCCGAAGTCTCAACACATGAAGAAAGTGTCGACACAAGGAGCTATGTCGACACTCAGCAAATTTCAATAAAGTCTCAGTACAAGTGTCGATACTAAGAAAATGTGTCGACACTCAACAAGTATCAACACAAGAAGATGTGTCGACACAAAGGAGTTGTGTCGACACTTACAAGAATTCAACTAAGAAAATGTGTCGACACTCAACGAGTATCAACACAAGAAGATGTGTCGACACAAAGGAGTTGTGTCGACACTTACAAGAATTCAACTAAGTACTAAAGAACAAGGAGTTGTGTCGACACACAATATCAGTGTCGACACATGTTGAAGAAGCAGTGTCGAGAAGCAGATTCTACTACACAAGGAGTTGTGTCGACACCATGAAGGCTAGTGTCGACACTTAGTCAACTTGTGTTGACACTTAGTCTATAAGTGTCGACACTTAAAGACTGACTGTCTCGACACTTTCAGACAGTTACAGAAAATTCCAGAAGTGACTGGATGACTTGACAGCTGCCATTCCAGTCGGTCTACTGCAACTGTCAGAGTTGTCAGAAAGTCGTTAGAAACCGGATCAGCCGGTCACCATGAAGAAGGCCTATATATAAGCTTATTCTGTCAACAGAAGGAGAAGATCAAGCAATTCATTGAAGAATCAATTCAAGTGAAGATCTAAGTAGTTGGAGAGAGAGAGCTCCTTCCAAGAAGACAGCTGTTGAACCAGGCTGTGAAGAAAAGTTTCAGATTGAGTTCTGAATCCTAAGTTAGCAGTGATTGAAGATCAGCTGCATAGAGTATCAACCATACTGTGTTCTACATTCAAGAAGCTTTGAAGGAAGCCAAGGGAGGTTGATCTCAGCAGAGGTCTTTCAAGAACTCATCAAGAAACCTGTCAACTCTTCTCTCTTATTCTGAGTTGTAGGTATATACATTGTATTTTTAATTTCTTGTAGGATCCTTAGAGATCTGAGTTGTAAGCCTGAAATTATAAAGGCTGAGTGGTAGGGCATGTGTGCCTGAGTGTAGGAGATTCATTTCTCTGAGTGTAGGCCTTGTGGCTGAGTGTAGGTCTTTGTGAAGACTGAGTGGTAGGGCTGTGTGCCTGAGTTGTAGGAGTGGGATCACTCTGAGTTGTAGGAACCTGGTTGGGGTTCTGAGTGTAAGATCTGAGGATCTGAGGTATAGTGGAGAAGTTTGGCCGAATCTAGTACACTACTAGAAAGCGAAGGGGGAAAGTGGATGTACCCAGACCTTGGGGAACCACTGTAAAACTGTGTGTACTCTGTGTATGTGATTGATGCTGTGTGTGCTGTTTATAGTTCTGTGAAATCTGTGATATAATCTGCCTAAAAGTTTAAAAAGATTAAGGTCACCTATTCACCCCCCCCCCCCCCTCTAGGTGATTAGGTACAATTTCTTTCAATTTGTTTTTAGTCTTTTAGTATTTTCAATATTATAGATCAGATGGTCTAAGTTCAAAACATATAGACCATTAAACATTTGTGCTACACCATAACAAACATCATTCTTAAATATTGAACAATAATTATTCTTAATAATAAAAGAAAAACTCATCATGTCCAAACATGAAATAGATATAATGTTTCTAGTTATGGAAGGAACAAAATAACAATTATCCAGTTCTATTACAAGCCCGTTGGGCAAAGAAAGACGATAAAGGCCCACGTTAACAACATCAACTCTTGATCCATTTCCAATGCACAAGTCCACCTCTCCTTTACTCAACAATTTTCTTCTTCCCAGTTCCTGTATATTTATATAAATATGAGAACCACATCCGGTATCTAATACCCAGGATGAAGGAGCAGAAAGCTTTATCTCTATAATATATATACCTGAAGCAGAAGTCATACCTTCCCTCAATTTATCCCGACCCTCCACATAAGAAGTACAGTTCCTCCTCCAGTATCCAGCCTTACCATAGTGGCGACACTTTCCCTCTTCCATCAAGCCTTTCCTTTTCAGTGCTGAAGACTTGGGCTCTAGTCCAGACTTAGGTCCCACCTTTTCTTCATGAAGCCCTTGGCCTTGCCCTTGTCTTTATGCACCATCAATATAGGGCTAGCAGGTTTGGCCTTCTTCATATTTATCTTGGCAACTCGCAACATACCTAGGAGCTCGGGCAGTGTCTTGTCTATTTCATTCATGTTATAGTTTAAGACAAACTGTTCATAACTGTCCGACAACAACTGCCGGATCAGGTCTATGACCAACTCTTGGCCCAGAGGGAACCCTAATCTTTCAAGGTTCTTGATATACCCAATCATATTGAGTACGTGAGTCCCTACTAGGTCCCAAGCTCCCATCTTGCACTGGACCAGTAGCTTAGTGACATCAAATCTCTCTTGACAAGCTTTCCCTTGAAACATTTTCTTGAGTTGCTCGTCAATTTCCTTTCAACCCATGCTCTCATGTTGCTTTTGTAGCTCAGAGTTCATGGTCGCAAGCATGAGACATTCGACGTCTAAGGAGTCATCAAGATACTTCTTGTAAGCATATTTATTAGTACGAGACGCATTCCTGACAGGCTCATAAGGGGATACCTCTTCCAAAATATAGAATTTGCGCTCTTGCCTGAGAACAATTCTTAGGTTCCTGTACCAGTCCAAATAATTAGTCCCGCTTAGCTTTTCCTTCTCAAGGATCGCTCGAATGGACAAGGTGGAGTGTGAACCACTTGCCATGGAAATTCTACAAGGATACAAGCAAAGCAAATTAGTACTACATTTCAAAACATAATTTTATTCTTTCGATTTGGACTTGAATCAAAATAACTCCCAATATTTTTATCAAACTGATAACCCTTGATATCAATTCAAAGAGTTTAGAGAGTAACCCTCTTAGTGGACAAGATCCATATTTCACTAACACTATGTGTCAGCTTTGGCTTTTCTCTCACAATGCAGCTATTTAGGCAGGCAACGCTTGCCAATTGCATCACTACGCAATTCTTGTATGGCTGGTTAATAACTCTTTATTCACATCCATCATACGGTGCAAGCCAACCCCATGCCTCTGGGCACTCAACCTTTGAGGTCACCTAGTTAAGCTTGACCCAATGTCGACAGTGGGATATCATAATTATTCGCTCGCACCCTTATCAAGATAGATTAATGCACCTTGATTTGGCAATCCAACACTTCATCGATCGAGGCAGGAAGAGTGTCATCCATCGGAAGGCATCCGAATACTTAATATTGCTTAAGGGATTTTGACATTCGATTAACTCTTTAATCATGGTTAACATTTAACCAGCGTGCACATCACAAAAAATAAAATTCAACAAACATAATCCAAATGCATCCCAGATGTGCACTAGAAGATCATCAACACTTGATGAGCCGGGCTAAATCTGAACATCTAAGACACTTCTAAATCTTCAGATTTACATGCATAGGACATGAGCAACATCAACTCCACTTACACAGTAGACAAGCTCGTCACTTCATGTGAGATTCAAAATCTAACACATGCTCAGTTTCACAAACCAACAAGGTGACGGTTACTGTGAAGGAGTAACAAAGATATCACAACAAAATCACATGCATTCTTGGGAAGATCCAAGACTAGATTTGGGCATTTAGAACACTTCTAAATCTCCATATCTACACGCCATGGATTTAGCAACTTCTGAAATAATGATATTGCCGACAACCTCACTTTGAAATCACTGTTGGGTTTTATGGGATGGTACAACACTTGTTCATGCATCAGAAATATGAACAAGAAAAACCCAAACAAGTTTGGATCTACCAATATTCATGAAAAAAGAAGTATAATAGCTGTAATAAAAAATAACCTCTGAGAAATTGAGTCAATACTCAACCTAGATGTTCTAGGAAAATTCTAGCCGGTCACTAGGGGCTTGAGTCTTGAGCGCAGAAAGTATATCCGTGTCTCTACAGGAAATCCACACGATCGGGAGAACCCGTAAAAACTTACCGCACAAGTTCTAGGTCGGGAGTAGACACTCAGCGTCTCCACAGACTGCTAGGTCTGTTGAAGGAGAGGCGGCGACGATACTCGCCGGGATCAGGATCGGGATCGGCGACGGGGAAAGACGGAACAGCTTCCGTCGGCTTTTTAGGGTTATCAGTCTTATCGCATAGTAATGGCTCGTGTGCTTCGACAGAATAATTGATGACATGCTAGTCAAACCCTAAAACATTCTTTTTATACCCAAATGGAATAAACAAAACATCCCGCCCCTATTTGCAGACCCGGGACTTAGAAAATAGACCTTCGGCCAGACAACAGCTTGTCATGACGAATCGCCGAATATCTACAGGATATACGATAAATCGTTGCGTATCAATTTATACTCGACAAATCGTTGAGTATCTTATAGCATACACGAAGAACTCAACGCCATCCTCAGCTAAGTCAACGCTTGAATCAGTGACAAAGGCAGACTCGTCGAACTACATTCGTCAAATGGCATTCATCGAATGGCATTCGTCGAACGACATTCGTCCAACTGCTTTCGTCGAACTTTATTCATCGAATGACATTCATCGAATGACGAACGTCTTCTGCGCTAAAGGCTAGATTAGTCGAATGACATTCGTAGAACGACATTCGTCGAACTGCATTCGTCGAACGACATTCGTCGAACGGCGAATGACTTCTGCGCCATACTCGATGAATCAACACTTGATCGTCGAATGACGTTGAGTGCACTCAACGCCTAAGATCCAGATTCGTCAAATAAACTCCTTTACTCGACGAATTGCTGAGTGGAATCAACGCTTAAGTGCGACAGTCGATGAATCAACACTTGATACTCGACAAATCGGTGAGTCAACTCAACACACTCAACGCCATCATTCGATGATTTAACACTTAACTCGACGAAAGCCTTGACTGGTCTCAACGCACTCGATGTTTTTGCATTAGAATAATTCTATCCCTTTTACTCATCATATGAGCTATACCATACAGATCCAAACACCAAATTTCTCCACAATCTTATGTACAACCCTTATAAGCTCATACTGAGTTGGCAGTGAGGCTACATGCTTGATCACTTCTAGATCACTATGGTAGCACCAATAATCCAGACCATGGTAGTCGGGCTGGTTTGTTTGCCGAGCTGGGCCCACGAATACCCAGCTTGCCTATGACAAATCTTCTTCTTTGAGGCTTGGTGAAAAAGCCAAGAATCGTCCAAGTAAAACTTTGGAGGGCTGGAGTGTAATTACTAATAATAGTCTCGGCTCGCCGACCTGCCAAGGTCTCGGCTCGCCCTTGCCAGCTTACCTCGAGATTTGCTAGGCTCAATATTTCCCCAGCCTCTGCTCCAAGAAACTTCAGATGCGTGGTGTTGATTGGCAAGCGAGATCCGGGATAACTCCAGAACCTAAATGGTGCCCATCGAGGATCTCGGCCCTGCCAGCTAGGTGGAAGCCTGACAGTGGGAGCATCGAGACCTATCTCCAGGGTCAGAAAACTTTCCATCGCTAGTCAACCTCCGGGCGCTTCCACCGGCCCAATCAGCTAGATGAGAGTCTGACGGCGGGTGTTGAGCATCAACCGATCTCAGGCCCCCAGGGTCATAATGACGTCACTCGAGATTCCCGGCCCTTCCAGCTAGGTAGAAGCCTAGCAGCGGGAGCATCTCGGGACCTAACCCAAGTGCGACAAAACTTTCAATCACTTAGTCTCTAGGCGCTACCACCGGCCCAATCAGCTAGGTGAGAGCATGATGGAGGGTGTTGAGCATCAACCGTTCTCTGCCCTTCAGGGTCATAATGATGTCACTCGAGGATCCCAACCCTGCCAGCTAGGTGGGATCCTAGCAGCGGGAGCGTCTCGAGACCTAACCCTAGAGCGAGAAAACTTTCCATCACTTAACCTCCATGCACTACCACCTGCCCAATCAGCTAGGTGATGTAACGACTCCATCTGTTCATATAGTATATACTAGAAGGTCCGGCCGGGGCCCCACAACATATATAACAAAACAGGCGGTGAAGTCACGGAGTGATACCAGAGTTGCACATCCTAAGACAAAACATTCTAGCAGAAGCTTATAACACGACACTGAACTCCAAGCATGAATGTCCACCATATAAAGATCCACATTTATATATAATATGAATGTTCACCATATACAAGTCAGTTGGCCTTATGTCCTTACAAGTCTTTTCACAATAGTGGCCTTAAATATTGGCGCGCAGGCCGGCCACGTATAAACAAATATAGAATTTTAAGCTTCGCCTTCAAGGGCTAGCGGCAGCAGCAGCAACAGTAGAGACTTCAGCCTTTATACGTCCCGCTTGGCTCTCCAGCACCTGTACAAGGACATTCCACCCAACGGTGGCAAACAAGACAACGGTCAGCATTCAGCTGACCAATTTTATAACGACCCAACCCCTTTTCCCGGGGCAGTGGTATTCCTTCCCTGCATGCATAGCATTTCAAAGGCAGATACATATATATTCATACATTGTGCTCTCATGCACATAAATTCCATCACAACCGTCAGCCACGCGGCCCGACGATCCATGCACTCAGGGCACATTCTTGGTGTACTGGCGAACCAGTTTCCCACCATCGCATCAGGGTCACAATCCAACGGTAAAACATTGAGCATTTACTCTATGGCGTGCAACTGGAGATTGCACTCTTAATGACCCGGGGGTGGCCCGTAGCCCCCCATGGTGTCGTGTCGCGCAGGCCTAAGACTCTCGCTATGCATTTCTGCCAAATACCAATTCATCCAGACACCTATGGCAGACAACCATAACGCGGATACAGTTCATCCTTTGTCCGTTGCTCAAATCGTTAGTTCTATAACCAGACTAACGCGGGTCGGCATCCCCTTGTCCGTTTAGCAAATAGCCATAATGTCCTCGCAGGACAAGCTTCACAATCACAGGTTAGCTAGGTGCCACACTCAACGGTAGCGACATAACTCATGTTCCATACCTAGCTCTAACCATTTGTGGGTATTTTCCTGGGCTTTCCTACAAGTACTTCATGCTACTTTCCTTCACAGGAACAATCCAGCAAGCATCACAAGCATCAAGGGTATTTTCCTGGCTTATCACGACAGTACTTCCTGCTACTACCCTTCACAGGTACCACCCATGAACATCAAGCATTATAAGGGTATTTCCTGGACTTCCAATCTAGTACTTCCTGTTGTTACCCTTCACAGATACAACCCATTCAGAACAAGCATCATACGGGTATTTTCCTGGACTACCACTCTAGTACTTCCTGCTACTGCCCTTCATAGCTTTAACTCGTCGACTCCTAAACTACACTTTTATCACGGAGTCTTCTCTGGTGCGTATATGCAACATCACCAATCCAGACCAACCTGTCCAGATAGGCTTCACACAATATGCCTATTCCATACTCCATTTCCGGATCTATATGCCAAATGAGTGGGGATTCCATGAATCAACCCAAGAGACTCCCATAACAAGCCATCCTCTGGTGGGGGAATCATATGCACATACCAAAAAGGAAGCCTTCACATGGCTAGGAAGAAAGGTCATTACCCTTGAAGACCACTTCGAAGCCATGGACTTCTAATCGGCTGGAAAGGACCGCAGCGGCTTTGCCTTCACAACGCTAGCTTCGGATCTCGAAACGGAACTCTGCAGCTCCACCGGTGGTCGGCTCCTCCTCCTCCTCCTTCCTTTCTTTCTCTCTCTAGGTTTTAGAAAGATAGTGGCCAAGATTAGAATGAGAATGTCTTTCTAATTCTCGGCCTTAAGGACACAGGGAGGAATCAAAGCCATTAGATCCCAGCTGAGAAAATGGACGGCCACAATTTTGCCACAAAAGGCTAAATTTTTCCTGACACGGCCTGTGACATGCCCGTGTCACAGGCCGTGTACCTTAAGCGCTACACAACCGACTTATCCAGACCAGTACACGCCCCTGTGACATGCCCGTGTCATGGGCCGTATCACCTGACACGCCTTCAAACACGCCTGTGTCTGTGGCCGTGTACATCAGGATGCACAAAACCAACTTCAACCCGATCGGGACACAGCCAGTGACATGCCCGTGTTACATGCCGTGTACCCTAAGACACACCTGTGCCGTGCCCGTGTTCACCGGACCTCAAATGACTTGGGCACATCCAGCAAAGTACACAACCTGTGACACACTCTTGGCACAGGCCGTGTGCCCATACACGGCAACAGACACGCCCTAGCTCAATTTTGTCGAACTGAAGTTCGTCAATCAGAGGAGGACACGGCCTCTGACACGCCCGTGTCAGATGACGTGTTCCCTCATTTTTTTCGTAGAGTGAATTTTCATCGAACTCTCGTCGGCTGCTCACCCGAGCAGGACACGCCCTGGGACACGCCCGTGTCACCTAACTTTTTCCCAATCCTGGGATTTAGGGTGTTACAACCCTCCTCTCCTTACAATAAATTTCGTCCCCAAAATTTGCACACAAGAAGGAAGTCAACACAAGATATTCTATTCCATAAATGTTCAATACAACTCGACACACACTGCATAATAGTTACACAAAGATCTCAGGAAATTCAGCCCGTATGGTCTGCTCGCGCTCCTATGTTAGCTCCTCATGGACACAGTTATCCCATCAGACTTTGACCATCCGATCATCTTGTTCCGCAACTGTTTATCGGCACGATCCTCGATCCAAATGGGCCGAACCTTTGTCGTTAGCCCATACTCCACCAGCACTCGAACATTCTCGATCACTTGAGCTGGATCTTTGATGGCTTTCCGAAGTACCGAGATGTGAAACACATCATGTAATCCACCCAAGTTGGCCGAAAGATCTAGCTGATATGTATCTTCCCCAAGTCACTCGACCACTTCAAACGGACCAAGATATCTCCGACTCAACTTTTTCAGACGCCGAATCTGAGATACGCCTTTGAAGGGTTTGATCTTCAGATAGACCCAATCACCTACCACAAACTCCACATTCCGGTGCTTGGCATTATAGTATTTCGCTTGACGATCCTGGGCTATCAGTAGCCTCTCTCGGATAGTGCATATCGTCGAGTTCGCTTCATCGACTTTGTTATGCCTATACACTTTGGATTCGCCTTCTTCTGCCCAAGCTAACAGCATACGACACTTTCGATGATACAAAGCTTCAAACGGTGCCATACCGATGCTCGCTTGGTAGCTATTGTTGTAGGCAAACTCCACCAGATAGAGATGATCTTCCCATCTCTTCCCAAAGTCCAGGGCGCACATGCGGAGTATATCTTCCATTATCCTGTTGGTTCTTTCAGTCTGGCCATCCGTCTGGGGATGAAAGGCCGTACTGAACATCAATTTTGTGCCCAACAACTGATGGACTAGCCTCCAGTCATTCGATGTGAATCGCCCATCCCGATCTCTCACAATACTTCGAGGAACATCATGTAGCCGTACAATCTGTTCCACATACAGCTTTGCCAAACTTTCCACCTAATCGTCCCGTTTGTTCGAAAGGAAGTGCACCACTTTCGTCAGCCGGTCTACGATCACCCAGATTGAATCATTCCCGCACTGAGATCTCGGCAATCCGTGCACAAAATCCATAGAAATATCATCGAACTTCCATTCCGGAATCAGTAACGACTTCAAGAAACCACCAGGATTCTGGCATTCTGCCTTCACCAAAGCGCAAGTTTGGCATTTGGCCACATAATGAACGAAATCTCTCTTCAGTCCTGGCCACCAGAACATCTTCTTCATGTCTCTGAACATCTTTGTGCTCCTAGGGTGAATTGAGTACTTCGTATAGTGAGCTTCGTACATCAACTCTTCTTGTAGTTTACCCAAACTCGGGACGCACAAACGGCCCTCTTTCCGCAAAAGGCCATCATTCCAGGAGAATTTGCCCTCTGGCCCATCCTTGACATAGTGTTGGAGACTCTCATCTAGCTCCATTGCTTGTAGAACACTGTCTGCAAGGTCACACTACACCTCCGTCCAGTTCAAACATGCATCGGCTGTAGAATTCTTGTCAACACAAGAAATCTTTAACGCTTCCAACTCCTGGATTAGACGTTCATCGTGCCTCTGTAACAAATTTGCCCATGCCGGAGCACTCTGGCTCAAGGCATCAACGCCACATTTCTCTTCCCAGGAGTATAATGAATCACAAAGGTGTAGTCCCCAAGGAACTCCAACCACCTTTATTGTAGTATATTCAGGTCCTTCTGCTCCAACAAATACTTTAGGCTCTTGTGGTCTGTATAGATTTCCACTTTCACGCCATACAGATAATGCCTCCATAACTTCAGTGCAAAGATCACCGCCACCAACTTTAAGTCGTGGACGGGATAATTTCGCTCAGGCACCTTTAGTTGGCGAGAGCCATAAGAAATCACTTTTCCATTTTGTAAAAGAACACAGCCTAAGCCGCTTCCTGAAGCATCACTGTAGATATTGAATCTATTAGTACCACATGGCGATGTCAACACAGGTGCCGTGGTCAACCGACTCTTCAACTCTTCAAAAGCTCGCGCGCACTCCAACGTCCAAACAAACTTCTGATCCTTTCTCGTTAGTGTGGTTAGAGGCAAAGCGATCCTCGAGAAGTTTGCAACAAATGATCTATAATAGCCCGTGAAAGTGATGTGTTAGATCTAATATACTCTAGAGGGCGGGTGAATAGAGTATTTGTAGGTCCTTATAAAACTATTACAGCTTCTGCTGTAATTAAAAGGTGCAGAATTAAAATAAAATAAATAAGCACACAGCAGTCCTAAAAACACAAGCACAGCAAGAACAAAAAATAAAAGGGGCAACCAGATGACACAAGAAATTTTATAGTAGTTCCCCAACCTGGGTACATCCACTCTTCTACCACCCTGGTAGGAATCCACTCAGGTTTTTGATCAGGTGTCTGACACCAATGAGCTTTTGATCAGGTGCTCAAAAACCAAATCCTCAAGTCTTTTGATCAGGTGACTTGTAACCAGGAATCACTTTTGAAGGGAGATGACAACCCTTTACAGAGGTGGGGATGAGAGAGTGATGAAAGTCTTCTTTTCTCAATCACAATGAGAAGACTATGTGGATTCAGTGATGTTGTCAAAGCTCCCCCTGAGATGTAGAAGAGTTCAGGAGAACTGCAGCTTTGCATAGGGTGATAGGCCTTCAATTGAGAGACTTGATCCAGGAGCTTTAGACTGATGGTGCTTGAATGTCTTAGCAAGGTCCTGGAGAAGAAGAACAGGAAGACTCTTGATTTTAAAAAAGGTGTTCTTCTTGCTTCTTCTTCAAATTACTGACAGAATGAGAAATCTGATGAAGATCTGCTTCAGAATATCTTTGGATGAAAGCAGGAATAATCTTTTCTGTTTATATGTGTAAGAAAAGAGAAAAATCTCTTTTTATATTTTCCGGGGGAAATTGGTCTTTCGAATTTTGAATTCCTTCTACATTCAATGCTGAGGGCCTAGAAAATAAGCAACATTGAATAATTTCCCCAACTGTCCAGTGGAAAAATGACAAACAATAATCCTGGAGAATATCCTAATCAATGCTCCTCTAATGGTTATATTCAGAGAATGTTAGAGCATTGATTACCCATGAATTGTTGTAGTAATAATGGGGACAGGGCTGGAAATGACTTAGTCTGGAATCGTCGAACAGATGATAGAATTCGTCGAGCTAAGTTCACAGTTCGTCGAGCAGAGTTGCTTTGTTCGTCGATCTAATAACTTCTGTTCGTCGAGTTGAGTTTCAAGATCGTCGATCTGATAACAGAACTGTATGCTTCAGAAACTTTGCCTTTTCTGTGTCTGAAGTTCGTCGAGCTGAGTTTCTGGAGTTGTCAAATATTATGTATGTCGACACAATTACTCCTGGTGTCGACACATGTGGTGTTGAATGATATCTTGTGTGTCGACACAAGTTCTTCTAGTGTCGACTCAGGTGGTGTCGACATATACTTTGAGTGTCGACACAAGTCTTCTGGTTCTAAGTTATTGAAGTAGATAATCCAGAATTCGTCGGGCAGAGAACTGAGTTCGTCGAGCTGAGACTAGAGAACATAGTCTTGATAGAATGCTGTAGTAGTCCAAAGAATCGTCGACCAAGGAATAGAGTTTGTCGAGCTGAGAACTAAGTTCGTCGAGCTGAGATCTAAGTTCATCGACCAAAGTCTGATACTAAGGACTTAGAATATCTTGATGTTTTCTGAACTTGAAGTGTTATTGTAGTGTTCAAGTTTTCGTCGACCTGAGTACCAAGTTCATCGAGCTCAGCTCAGAGAATTTACTCTGAGATCGTCGAGCTGAGCACGACTATCGTCGACCTGAGTTCAACGAACAACGAACTCACTTTATAGAGTCTTGAAATCTTCTAAGTCTTGAGTCTCTGGCAGTTTTGTTGAAAGCTGGTCCATGTGATGTTGACTCTAAGGACTTGGCCTGGACTCTATGACACGACTATGACCCTGGCTATACATTATGGGTCACAAGATCCTAAGTTAGTGAACCTAGCCCAAATCAAACTAGGGATCCAACAATCTCCCCCTATTTGGGTGAGGTTACTAACCACAGACTCAGACTTAAACTGAAAATAAACAAAGCAGAAAAAGCATATATCTGGCAGAGATAGATAATACATGCAGCAGAGATATATATACATGAGCTTTGTTTAGAAAATATAAAGCAGTTATAAATAATACAGAAAGATAAAGAGAGTTCAAAATCACTTCTTCTGCTTCTTTTCCTTTGGCATTGCATCCTTGCTCTTGTCTCCTGGCTTTGTAAATATTATTTATCTGTTAGGATCTGAAGCTTGCACACTGGTCATGGTCATGTCAGCAGCCCCTATAATCTTCAGAGATGTAGCCCTGGGGACAACTGCTTCTGGGTGCAACTTCATGTAGTCATCCACATTGAAAATCTTGTTAGCTTTATCAAATCTCTTGAGTTCCTCTTTCCTATACTTTGACATGGTAGTATATTCAGAGGGATCCTTTCCTTCAGCTTTGGCCTTGTTAATCAGAGAAAGGCCTACAAGTTCCTGGAACCTGCCCATTCTAGCAGTAGTAGCTGTTTCAGGATCTTCAAAAGGAACAGGAGGAGAGGATGGTCTTTTAGAGCCTTCAGCTGGTTGATTTTCAGTGGATTGTTGCTGTTGTTGTTGATGTTGCTGCTGCTGCTGCTGATGTTGCTTTCCTGAAGAATATTACCTGTGCTGGTTTCTTTCATGATGAGATCTCCCTTGATGTCTTTGATATGTTTTAATAGGGGCAGATCTTTGAGAACTAGAACCTGAAGCACCAGCAGCTGGAGGAGGTGGAGGAGGTGGATCTTTTCTGTATCTTTGAACTGGAGGAGGAGAGTATCTTCTGTTTTTCTTCCTCTCCTTCTGCTGATTCTTAGACAGCCACATCCAAGCTGGCATCCCTTTATATGGTGTTATCTTTTGAAGAATGTAATAAAGAGTGTCATAGTTTGGATTAGGCTTAGGAGCAGGAGGAGGAGCTTTTCTTTTCTTGTAAACTGGCTTCCTCTATGGTTCATCATCATCGTTCTCATCATCACTATCCTCATCATCAGATCTTTGAGGATTATCATATAAATCATTCAGAGCCTTCAGTGCCTCAGCAGAAATGATAGGCTTATTAGGTTGAGAAGGATCTTGAGCAGGAATATCAACAGGAGCTGGAGGAGAAGCCATAGAAGAAGCTGGAGTGTCATCAACTCTGACAGTGCTTTCAGTAGCTGCCTTTTCCTCTTGTTGAATGTCAGCCAAGATCACATCATCCAGATCTGGCAATGGAGAGTCATCCATGACATAACTAGGAGCAGAAGAAATTGCTGAAGGAGCTGGAATAATTATGGGCTCAAGAACAGAAAAACTATCACTAAGTTGCTTTGCAACTTGTGGACTTACTGGGGATGTATATGGTACAATAGCCAAGGATGGCTTAGTATTATTTTCTACTGTAAGACATCTCAAAATTGCAAATTAAAAGTTCTTCAACAAATTCTCTAAATCAACTGTGGGAGTAATGATGAAATCACCACCAGTAGTTATTTTCTCAGAGACTGACTCTTCCAAGTCCATGTCAGTATCAATAAAATTAATAAATTCAATATCATCTATATCAATGTACTCTGTACAATCTGCTGCTACTGTTGCTGCCTCTGCTGCTGGAGCTGCTACTGCTGAAACTACTGCAGCTCCATCAACAGACATCTCCCCCTGTATGGTTTCAGTGAGACCTGAAGCCAGGCCCCTGACTGAAGATGGGCAGTAGTGAGGGCAGTGATCTGTGTAGATAGGGTAGTAATTGAAATAGTAAGAGGTGTAATGGCCTCTGCTATTAGTGTTTTGAGAAGGGGAGTGAGGAGGGCAATGAGAGAAGTGATTGTTGAGGTGTCCAATGGTGGAGTGGTAGATGGTGCTGCAGAAGGTGTAGAAGTGGAAACTGTGGGAGGAATAGGAGGTGGAGCATCTGGTAGGTGAGCATCTGGAGGGGATTCATGGTGAGGGATGGTAAATGTTGATGGGGATGGATGGGTGGCATCTTCCATGGGGGTGTTTGGAGGAAAAGGGGAATTGGGAGGTGATGGAGGTATGTTGAAAAATGGTATGGAGGATAAATGAGGGGGAAGTGGAGATGATGGAGGAGTTGGTGCTGGTGAAGCATGCAGAGATTCTAGTGGAGTAGGAGGTTGAGTAGGGGATGATGGATGTGTGGGAGAGGGGTGGATTTGTCTTGCTGGAAGGTGGGCTTGAAGAGATGGTGGTGCTGGATGAATCTCTTCAGTAGGTTGGGGAGTGGCTTTAACAACCCAGGTGCCTTCAGAAGCTGGGGTGGAAGAGGTAGAAGCCTTGGATGGCTTAGTTATGGTCCTCTCCCACCTGCCAAACAAAGCACATGCAAGCCTTTTGCTGGCATTAATGAATATGGTCTGGGAGACCAGGGATTCAAAAGCCTTCTCCTTTAGGAATATCCCTAAGATCCTTCCAAAACACACTTCTTTCTTATTATTTTTCTTCTTTATCAAATCAAAGAGGAACCGAGCCCAATCCACTTGATTCTTATTTATCACTGCACACATGACCAAGAACTGATGCCTTGTGATGTAGTCATGGGCAGTATGCTTGCCAAGCAAGACCTTCCCAACAATGTCTGCCAGAAACTTGTATGTTGCAGACAGATGTTTATTCAACAATTTATTTGTGTTGTCACCAGCATAACCCATCAGATTTAGCATCATATCAAACTCTTCAGAATCAATTTCTAATTCCTCTTCTCCATTTGTCAAACCAAAGATTTCAGTTAAAACTGCGGGAGTTAAGGAAACAGTGTTACCCGCGATTGATCCTTTCATAGTATTGTCTTCAGATGTGGATGAAGTATAAATCCATTCTCTGATTTCTGTTCCTGATGACGACCTGCGGCCAGGGCGAGTGAACTAGGTTTTCTCTACTTGCTTACTATCCCTAACCTTCGACCTTATTTGTGGTGGAAAGATTTGACAAGAAGCTTTGCTACATAACAAAATCCGTGAATAAGGGTTCGGTACTCCGGAAGTTCGGGATGGTTTCATACCGAGGACGGTACAGTACCATGTCAGATTACCAGGATTCAGTGGAATCCATCTTTGATTGAAACTCTGATTCTCATTCGGGTCTCTCTCTCTTTTAGGCTCCTACATTCGATTCGAATAGAAGAATACCATAAGCGGCTGCTGACACAGAGTTACCCACCGTCTTCATTTGGAAAACCGGGCAGAAAAGAGATTCTTCTAAGAACGATTCCTCCCAGAGTCTAAATGAACACATTCTAGCAGTTTCCATCTACTTCTCTGAACAAAAATCAATTGGAGAAATTCTCATTATCAATTTGTAATCTATAACACCAGTTTTAATTCCAACGCTTGCTCCAACTTTATCCTTGTAGTCATCAGGTTCTTCAAATTCTGTTCTTCCAGAAGTTCCAGAATATATAGAGAGATTGGATCCGAGTGTTGGAAAGATTCGAAGTCGACATCAAATCCGGTGTCAAACTTTATAGCGGCTAGAGCTCCTGCTGGAATCGCCATGGAATCACCCGCAAAAGAGAGAAACAACGATCAAGGGAAAGAGAACAGAAAGCGCGGGACGGAGGTCGAAGAAAACCTATATATAAGATTTTCCAGAATATGAATCGAAAAACTCTGTTCCACGAAAACAAAACAATTCTTCGAACTAAGTTCAACGAAATGATTTAGAAGTAAATAATTCGTCGATCTCATACTTAAGAATTGAAGACAATTCGTTGAGCGCCGTTCGACGAATATCTTTTCAAGCAAGTTAGTCGATCTCCGGTTGACAAAAATTGTTTCACTCACAGAGAGTTCGTCGACCTCTGTTCGACGAAGATCTCTCAAACTCTCCCTGGTTCGTCGAACTTCGTTGGACGAACTTTGGAAAATTCGTCGAGTGCAGACAAAACTTAAACTAAATCTTCTCCATTTATCATTCCAAGCTGATTTATAAAGAATACATGATTTTTCTCATCCAGAGGTTTGGTGAATACATCAAATCTTTGTACATCAGTGTAGATATAAACAAGATTAATTTTATTTTTGTCTACACACTCTCTAATGAAATGGTGCCTAATTTCTATATGTTTAGTCCTACTATGATGGACTGGATTTTGTGTTATTGCTATAGAACTTGTGTTATCACAGAGTAGAGTTGAATTATTTAAGTTGAGACCATAGTCTAGTAATTGGTTTTGTATCCACAGCATTTGTGAGCAACAGCTACCAACTGCAATGTATTCTGCCTCAGCAGTGGAGGTTGACACAGATAATTGCTTTTTACAAAACCAGGACACTAATCTCATACCAAGGAACTGACAAGTTCATGAGGTACTTTTTCTGTCCACCCTGCATCCAGCATAGTCAGCATCAGAATATCCAGTTAAATAAAATTCTGACTCTGTTGGATATCATAGGCCTAGACTAGGACAACTCTTTATATATCTCAAAATCCTTTTTAGAAAAATTAGGTGAGATTCTTTACGGTTCACCTGGAACCTAGCATAAAGGCATGTGGCAAACAGGATATCAGGTCTGCTAGCTGTGAGATATAGTAGGGACCCAACAATGCCCCTATATAGTTTCTGATCTACAGGTTTCCCAGATGCATCAGAGTCAATCACAACATTTGTAGCCATAAGTGTTTTCTTTGCTGAGGCATCAGCCATCCCAAACTTCTTTATTAGCTCTTTAGCATATTTAGCTTGGGAGATGAAGATGCCATCAGGGAACTGTTTCACTTGGAGACCAAGGAAATAGGAGAGCTCACCCATGCTACTCATTTCAAATTTGCAATGCATGAGGTCAGAAAACCTCTTGCATAATTTTGAGTCAGTAGCCCCAACGATGATGTCATCCACAAATATTTGTACTAATAAGATTTGGTCCTTATGATGTATAGTGAAAAATGTTTTATCTACTATGCCTCTAATGAATTTATGCTCTAATAGAAAGCTTGCCAGGGTCTCATACCAAGCTCTTGGAGCTTGCTTTAGACCATAGAGGGCTTTATGCAACTTGAATACATGCAAAGGATGAGTTGGAGAGACAAAACCTGGAGGTTATTCAACATAAACCTCTTCTTTTAATACTCCATTTAAGAATGCACTCTTCACATCCATTTGGTAGATCTTGAATTTCTTGTAGGCTGCATAGGCTACGAATATTCTTATGGCTTCTAACCTTGCAACCGGAGCAAAGGTTTGATCATAATCTATTCCTTCCTCTTGCTTATAGCCTTGAGCAACAAGCCTAGCCTTGTTTCTCACAATAACTCCTTGGGCATCAAGCTTATTTCTGTATACCCATTTGGTTCCAATAACTGGGTAGTTCTGTGGTCTTTGAACCAAATCCCAAACTTTACATCTCTCAAACTGATTTAATTCCTCCTGCATTGCAATGATCCAGTGGGGATCTTGCTCTGCATCATGAATGGATTGAGGTTCAATCTGAGAGAGAAAACAAGAATGCACCACATCTTGATTGAGTTGATGCCTTGTCTGTACACCTGCTGATATGTCTCCAATCACTTGAGATCTGGGGTGATCCCTAAGTATGACAAGATCAGTGGGTGGAGTTGGTTACGCAACAACATTTGAAACCAATTCCTCTTGTGGAATTATATTGGTTGTTGGAGGAGAGTTAATCCCTTCAATGCTTTCTTCTTCACTATCTTCATTGACTTGTAGAGAGGGATGAGTTGGAACCCCTTGGGTAAGGTTTAGGTCATCTAACTTCTCACACAAGTGAGGTACCTGCAAAGAGTTACTGGTAGAAGCTTCTTTCTCCTTGCAATACATGTTAGTCTCATCAAAGCTTACATGAATTGATTCCTCAATTTTCAGTGATGATTTATTAAAGACCCTATAGGCTTTGCTTACTTGGGAATATCCTAGAAACATTTGCACTTCAGCCTTAGCCTCAAACTTTCTAATGTATCTCTTGTTGTTATTATGTATATAACAGGTACAACCAAATACCTTAAAATAATTGATTTTAGGTTTCTTCCCTTTAAGCTATTCATAGGGAGTCATATTTTTTAGTTTGTGAATTAAGCTTCTGTTCAGGACATAGTTTGCAGTGTGTACAGCCTCTGCCCGAAAGGTTAGTGACATGTATGCATCAGCAAGCAATGTACCTGCAGCTTCAATGAGTGTCTTATTTTTCCTTTCAGCTACCCCATTTTGTTGAGGAGTTCTAGGAGCTGAGAAACAATGCCTGATACCTTCCTTCTCATAGAACTCATGCATAAGAAGAGACTCAAACCCTGTGCCATAATCACTTCTGATCAATGCAACATGAGTAGAGAACTCAATCTGTATGGTCCTAAGAAAATCTGTAAGAACCTTGAAGGTATCTGGCTTAGATCTCAGAAAGGATACCCAAGTGAACCTTGAGAAGTCATCCACAATGACTAAGGTATAGGATTTCCCTCCTAGGCTTTGTACAGCTATGGGTCCAAAAAGGTCCATGTGTAGCAAATACAAAATCCTAGGTGAATCACTTTTATTAATGGATTTGAAACTAGATTTAGTTTACTTGCCTAATTGACAAGCCCTGCAAAGGCCTTCCTTCTTGTAGGGACCAGGAGGTAGACCTTTAACAAGGTTGTCTTTAGATAGCCTAGCAATGTTTTTCAGATTTACATGACCTAGTCTTTTATGTCATAAATCATTCTGGTTACTAGTTAAATTAAGTAAACAGATATCAGAAGTGGTAGATAGAAAATCAACTAAGTATATGTTGCCTTGTCTATTTCCAATTAAAACAGGTTTGTTTCCTTTAGATGAAATAATAAAAGAGCTAGAGTTAAAAGTTACCTGACAACCTTCATCACAAAGTTGACTTATTGAGATGAGATTATGTTTGAGTCCTCTTACATATGTTACTTTCTTGAATGTAACTGCTTCAATCTTCACTGTTCCATATCCTTCAGACTGACCACTTTTTGAATCACCAAAGATCACCTTTGGCCCTAGCTTGGACTTGTAATTGGTGAGATTATCCTTGCTACCTGTCATGTGTTTGGAGCATCCACTATCCAGGTACCATGGCTAATTCACTCCTGGACAGCTCTTCTCCTGTAATGAAAGCAGTTAAATATTCTTGACCTAGTTTACCTTGGGTCCTTTGTTTTACTGATATGAAAACTGAAAATAACTGAAAATTCTGGTTGGGATTTATATCTTAGAGGATGATATCTTCTAGGTGTTATAACCCGATCAGCTAGAGGATTAAAAGCTTTTCTAGAATTATTTAAGTTGCAGTTATAGTTAAAATTTTGGTTAAGTCTTTCTGGGTTTGACGAATTTCTGTAAGTTCGTTGACCAGAGTTCGACGAATTGGGTTGAGATCGTCGATCTCTGCTCAGAGACTGAACATATTCATTTTCTGTGTCCCACGTTCGTCGACCTCTGCTCGACAAACCATACAAAGTTCGTCGATCACAGTTAGACAAATGATTATTATTTAAGTTTGAGTTCAGAGAGCGTCGTTCTAAGTTCGACGATCTGTTCCTATATCGTCGATCTGAGTTCGACGATAACTGCTGAACATTGTTATTTTTATCAGTCTTCTGGTTTTTAATTTTGTCCTTAGCTTCAATATATTCTAGAATTTTATTAACCTTATTTACTTGTTCAGTGTTTTTCTTTCCTTTATCAGAGATAAAATTTACAGGTTTTGAAAGATGATTCCTTTGGATTAGGGTTGGTTCACTGGATGTGGCTCCTAATCCTAATCTGCAGTTATTAGTTCTAGCATTTACTGTGCTGGTTATATCTAGCAATTTCAAACTTCTGCCATTTAATGGTTCTTCTAGTATCTTAGCTTTGCTAAGTTCTGATTTCAGAAAAGTAATTTGTTCATTTGCAGATTTCAGTTCACTAGATAGATTTGCATTTTCAGAAGTAATTTTATCTAGATCATTCAATTTATCTCTGAAAAGTTTGATTTCCTTCTCAGAGCTTATCAAATCTAAGCATAAGTTTTTAAATTCAAATTTAAATTCATCAGATTCAAAATCATAAGATGCTATTACCTGATCCTTAGCTGACAGGTTTTCTTCATTATCAGATTCATCTGTATCTGATCTGCTACTGCTTGCATCAATTGCCATGAGGCAAACCTCCTTTGCCTTGGCCTCCTCTTCTTCTTCACTGGAGCTGGAAGATGTGGATTCATTTTCTGTGTCACTCCATGTTTCAGCCACAAATCCTTTGTCCTTCTTTTTGTGCTTGCTGGAAGAGGGCTTGCTGTAATGCTTTCTTCTTGATTCCTTCTCTTTTCTTCTTTCCTTCTTTTGATTTTCAGGACATTCAGACATGAAATGTCCTGGTTTCCTGCACCCAAAACACACTACCTCTTTAGTGGGTGTTTTGTCATAGCTTGGCTGGCTGTCATTTCTGGATGACTTCCTTCTGAAGTCTTTCCTTGCCATTTTGAAGAATCTTTTGGCAAAGAGACTCATTAGCTCTTCATTTACTATTGGAGCTTCAGTTTCTTCAGCATCCTTGAATGAAATGGGTTGTTCTTTCCTTGCTGGAGGAGGAGTCCTGTGTTCCACTGCTTCTCTGGACTTGATTAGCTGCTCATAAGATTTGAGCTTTCCCAGGAGAGATTCAGTTGAAATCTCATTCAAGATTCTGGCCTCTTTGATTGGCCAGATCCTGGTGTCCCATGAGCTTGGGAAGCACATTAGGATCTTGTCATTCACTTAAGTCAAGGTGATTTCTTTATATAAGGTCCTTAGCTCACTGATGATGGAGCTAAGCCTGTTGTACATCACTTCAACTGTTTCTGCCTCATCCTTCTTGAAGTTTTAATATTGTGTGATGAGATTTGATCTTCTATCTTTCCTCTCATCTACTGAGCCAGCAACCATTTGATTGAGTGAATCCCATATTGCTTTTGCAGAGGTGCACTCAACCACCTTCTGATAGATGTCATCTGACATAGTCTGAGCCAATATGTTCATGGCTTTGACATCAACAATCTTTGCTTTCTTCTGGGCTTCAGTCCACTCAGTTGGTGGGATTGCATTGTTGCTGGAAGTTGTTGTAGACGTAGATGCCTGTGGGGGACCTGTAAAAATAAAGTTGTAGATGTCTTCATCAAAAGAGTTCATGTACAACTTGATTCTTGCCTTCCCGATGGCAAACCTATTAAGGTTACAAACTGGAGGTCTGGAGCTTGCATAATCCTTGTTCTGTGCCATGGCTGTGCTTATAATCTAAATGAAAGTGAAATAATGTTTAGATCTAACAAAGGATCTTTGGTTCAAGGTTTAGCTTGTACAACCAAAGGAACCTGCTTTGATACCAATTGAAAGTGATGTGTTAGATCTAATATACTCTAGCGGGGGGGGGGGGGGGGGGGAGGGGGGGTGAATAAAGTATTTGTAGGTCCTTATAAAACTATTACAGCTTCTGCTATAATTAAAAGGTGCAGAATTAAAATAAAATAAATAAGCACACAGTAGTCCTAAAAACAGAAGCACAGCACGAACAAAAAAGAAAAGGAGCAACCAGACGACACAAGAAATTTTATAGTGGTTCCCTAACCTGGGTACATCCACTCTTCTACCACCCTAGTAGGAATCCACTCAGGTTTTTGATTAGGTGCCTGACACCAATGAGCTTTTGATCAAGTGCTCAAAAACCAAATCCTCAAGTCTTTTGATCAGGTGACTTGTAACCAGGAATCACTTTTGAAGGGAGATGGAAACCCTTTACAGAGGTGGGGATGAGAGTGTGATGAAAGTCTTCTTTTCTCAATCATAATGAGAAGACTGTGGATTCAGTGATGTTATCAAAGCTCCCCCTGAGATGTAGAAGAGTTCAGGAGAACTGGAGCTTTGCACAGGGTGATAGGCCTTCAATTGAGAGACTTGATCCATGAGCTATAGACTGATGGTGCTTGAATGTCTTAGCAAGGTGCTGGAGAAGAAGAACAAGAAGACTCTTGATTTGAAAAAGGTGTTCTTCTTGCTTCTTCTCCAAATTACTGACAGAATGAGAAATCTGATGAAGATCTGCTTCAGAATATCTTTGGATGAAAGCAGGAATAATCTTTTCTGTCTATATGTGTAAGAAAAGAGAAAAATCTCTTTTTATATTTTCCTGGGGAAATTGATCTTTCGAATTTTGAATTCCTTCTACATTCAATGTTGACGGCCTAGAGAATAAGCAGCATTGAATAATTTCCCCAACTGTCTCGTGAAAAAATGGCAAGCAATAATCCTGGAAAATATCCTAATCAATGCTCCTTTAACGGTTATATTCAGAGAATGTTAGAGCATTGATTACCTAGGAATTGTTGCAGTAATAATGGGGACAGGGCTGGAAATGGCTTTGTCTGGAATCATCGAACAGATGACAGAATTCGTCGAGCTGAGTTCACAGTTCGTCGAGCTGAGTTACTGTGTTCGTCGATCAGATAACTTCTGTTCGTCGAGTTGAGTTTCAAGATCGTCGATCTGATAACAGAACTGTATGCTTCAGAAAATTTGCCTTTTCTGTGTCTGAAGTTCGTCGAGATGAGTTTCTAGAGTTGTCAAATATTCTGTGTGTCGACACAATTACTCCAGGTGTCGACACAGGTGGTGTTGACTGATATCCTGTGTGTCGACACAAGTTCTTCTAGTGTCGACTCAGTTGGTGTTGACATATACTCTGAGTGTCGACACAAGTCTTTTGGTTCTAAGTTGTTGAAGTAGATAATCCAGAATTCGTCGGGAAGAGAACTGAGTTTGTCGAGCTGAGACTAGAGAACATAGTCTTGACAGAATGCTGTAGTAGTCCAAAGATTCGTCGACCAAAGAATAGAGTTCGTCGAGCTGAGAACTAAGTTCGTCGACCAAAGTCTGATACTAAGGACTTAGAATATCTTGATGTTTTCTGAACTTGAAGTGTTGTTGTAGTGTCCAAGTTTTCGTCGACCTGGTTACCAAGTTTGTCGAGCTCAGCTCAGAGAATTTACTCTGAGATCATCGAGCTGAGCACGACTATCGTCGACCTGAGTTCGACGAACGTCGAACTCACTTTACAGAGTCTTGAAATATTCTAAGTCTTGAGTCTCTGGCAGTCTTGTTGATAGCTGGTCCATGTGATGTTGACTCTAAGGACTTGGCCTGGACTCTAGGACGTGACTATGACCCTGGCTATACATTGTGGGTCATAAGATCCTAAGTTAGTGAACCTAGCCCAAATCAAACTAGGGATCCAACAGCCCGCCAGTCCAAGGAAGCCCCTAACCTCGGCCACCGAAGACAACACTGGCCACTCCTGTATGGCCCTTATCTTTGCTGGATGCACTGCTATTCCCTCTCCACTTACCACATGGCCCAGAAAAGCCACCGACGATAGCCAAAACTTGCACTTCGAGAACTTGACATAGAGCTTATTCTTCCTCAAAGTATACAACACCAACCGCGAGTGGTTTTCGTGATTGGCTTCTGATTGTGAGTACACCAGGATATCATCAATGAACACACTCACGAACAAGTCCAAGTAGTCTCGGAACGTTCGGTGCATCAGGTTCATAAACACCGATGGCGCATTACACAACCCAAACGACATTACCATGAACTCATAATGCCCGTAACGTGTTCCAAATGCGGTCTTGGGAATGTCACCTTCCTGAATCCTCAACTGCTAATAACCAGACTTCAAATCCAACTTGGAGTAGACGGTTGAGCCCACCAGCTGATCGAACAACTCATCAATCCGTGGAATCAGATACTTGTTCTTCTCTGTCAGCTTATTCAGTTCGCGGTAGTCAATACATAACCACAAACCACCGTCTTTCTTTTTCATAAACAGAATAGGAACGCTCCAAGGTTATATGCTTGGGCGTATATAACCCTGCTCCAGCAACTCTTGCAGTTGGACTTTCAACTCCACCATTTCCTTTGGCGCGACGCGATATGGCGAGCGGGCCACATGTTTCGCACCTGGCACCAACTCGATCGTGAAGTCAATCTCTCGCTGGGATGGTAGCCCAGGGAGATCCTTGGGAAACACATCTGAAAATTCCAATACAACCGGAACATCACTCACACTGGTCTTGGGCTCAACAGCCTGAATCAGCGTGAAGTATACTTCCACGCCCTTCCGAATATCCTTGACGACTTGGAGTGCAGACATCAACGTCCCGCCCACTCCTCACATGCCCACGAACTTCGTCTCCTGCTCGATATTCTGGCTCAACGTGATCTCTTTGGCATTACAATCAATCAAGGACTGCTGCTCCGCGAGCCAATCCATGCTAAAGGTCACGTCGAATTTCGATATTGGCAATACAGATGTAGTGAAACAGAAATCCCGACTTCCTATTTTCACCGCCACATCGCAAGCCTTATCAACAAGCATCATACAACCATTCGGTAACACTACCTTGACGCTATCTGTCTTCACACGACTAGGTATCCCAAGTCGAGCTATGAAGTCTTTAGACAGAAAATAATGCGAAGCACCCGTATCAAACAGTGCTCGCGCTAGCGTATTCCGAATCATCACAAAGCCTGTGGCAATCGTGTTACACACAGGCTACATATAAATATGTAACAAAGAAAGCATGCAATAAGCAAAGCAATCAATAACTTAACTCATACCTGTGACGACGTCACTCTGCTTAATGGCCTCCTGCAGGCCAAGGTTGTAGACTCGGGGCTGCACTTGAGATGCAGAGGACTCTACCACTGTTTTTCCTTTCTCAGTATACGACGCTCCCGCCTTCTTCTCACCATTTGGTGGACCACTCCGGCAATGGCGGGATATATGCTCCACTTTTCCACATGTAAAGCAGGTACGAGTCTCCGGCCTTGAAGAGGCCCCCAACGTTGTACCCGATGCAACAGTAGATGGAGCTTGTCCAACTGACTTGAACTCCGGCTATGTCATAGCCAAGGCCCTCTTCCCTTGCACCCTCTTCATGTCCTTTTCCAGCGTGCACGCAGTGTTAACCAATGCCTGGAATTCTTGGTTCACTGAACTAGAGATAAGGGACCGCAACTCATCCCGCAATCCTTGATAGAACCTGTTCGTTTTCCTCTGCTCATCAGCAAAGATCGAACCCGCATACCATCCCAACCTCGTGAACTCATGCAGGTACATGTCAACACTGCCCTCTCCTTACGTTAGCCTTGGGAACTCATTCTCCATGGCAATGTGCTGTTCCGCCGGGAGGTGCTTTGCGAGGAAGAGTCGGGAGAATTCCTCAAGCGTCACTTGTGTTAACGGCCTCCCCGCTAAGTGGTGTAGTTCCATCTCGTCCCACCATAAACGCGCCTCTCCTTCCAGTAACAAGGTGGATAAAGTGACCTTCTGGTCTTCCTCCGTCCCGATCGCTGTCATTATCCACTTGACATGCGACAATGATTCCTCATCCTACGTAGGAGATCCGACTCCCGAAAACATAGGCGGGTTAAAGCTCATGACTTGCTTCAACTGCCTCTCAGCTGCTCGAGGTGCCATAGCCGCAACAGGTTCTGGCCTCGCCGCAACCTGTTCTGGCCTCAATGCCTGTTGCGCCTGCCCATGCGCCTGCCCAGTAGGCTGTGCTTGAATCATCGCAAACAAGGCCTCAGCAACTAATCACACAGTTTCTACAGAAGGCGGAGGTGTAGGCACCTCAGCTAGTGCCGTACTTTCATCAGAACGTTGGGGCTCCGATTGCCCAGCGTCACTCCGCGTCACCTATAGTTGAAAGAACTCCATAGTTAAGCGTGCTCGGGATGGAGAAGTCCTAGGATGGGTGACCTCCTGGGAAGTCCCCGTACTGTCCGCTTAACGGGAGAATTTCACTCATCAAAGGGAGTCTGTGGCCACCAACAGCCCTCCTATGGAGGGAGAGGGGTTGGGGTGCTTGGGCTACAGCCCGTTAACGGTCTAACGGAGGCCTAGTGGGCTGAGGCCCACATATGGCCCAGGGTTTGTTACAGGTGAGAGCCTGACGGCGGGTGTTAAGCGTCAATCGGTCTCAGCCCTCCAAGGTCAAAATGACGTCACTCGAGGATCCCAACCCTGCCAGCTAAGTGGAAGCCTGGCAGCGGGAGCTTCTCGGGACCTAACCCCAGAGCGAAAATACTTTCCATCACTTAACCTCCGGGCGCTACCACCGACCCAATCAGCTAACTGAGAGCCTGAAGGCAGGTGTTGAGCATCAACTGGTCTCAGCTCTCCAGGGTCATTACGATGTCACTCAGGAACCCAGCCCTGCCAGCTAGGTGGAAGCCTGGCAGCGAGAGCGTATCGGGACCTAACCCCTTAGCGAGAAAACATTCCCTCACTAGTCAACCTCCGGGCGCTACCACTGGCCCAATAACCTAGATGAGAGCCTGACGGCGGGTGTTGAGCATCAACCAGTCTCATCCCTCCAGGGTCATAATGACATTACTTAAGGATCCCAACATTGCCAGCTAGGTGTAAGCATGACAGCGGGAGCATCTCGGGACCTAACCCCAGAGCAAGAAAACTTTGGCCAATATCCAGCCCCACCAGCTAGGTGTAAGCCTAGCCGTGGGAGCATTTCATGACTTAGCTTCATAAATACTTGTAGCACACTTGATCTACAAAAGAGTTGGATCATCAAAATATTTCATATTCATTAAAGGAATGGACGTACATATCTTTACGGAAAGAAATGCTTCAAGTCATCACCACTCTATGTGTGACTTAGGATCTCGCCCTCCACATTTCAGAGATGAAACCCCCTAACTTCAGAGCTTCTTGGACAATGTACGGGCCCTCCCAGTTAGGCTTGAGCTTCCCCACTACTGCAGATCTCCCTGTCGCATCCACCTTCTTCAGGACCAAGTCCCCTTCCGCGAACTGCTTGACCCTGACGTGCTTGTCAAAGTACTTAGCCATTCTTCATTTCACCTCTTCCTGCCGGATGGCAGAGAGGTCACGCAGCTCCTCCACTATGTCAAGGGAGATCCGTAGCTCCTCCTCATTTTCAGCCTGCCATTCTTCCCAGCCTATCTCTGCCTCGACCACTCGAGGCGTCCGGACCTCGAACTCTATTGGAAGCATGACCTCGCATCCATGAGAGAGCTTGAAGGGGGTCTCCCCCATGGACATGTTGGGAGTGGTTGAGCATCAACCGGTCTCATCCCTCCAGGGTCATAACGACATTACTTAAGGATCCCAGCCTTGCCGTCTAGGTGTAAGCATGACAGCGGGAGCATCTTGGGACCTAACCCCAGAGCAAGAAAACTTTGGCCAATATCTAGCCCCACCAGCTAGGTGTAAGCCTAGCCGTGGGAGCATTTCAGGACTTAGCTTCATAAATACTTGTAGCACACTTGATCTACAAAAGAGTTGGAGCATCAAAATATTTCATATTCATTGAAGGAATGGACGTACATATATTTACGGATAGAAACGCTTCAAGTCATCACCACTCTAGGTGTGACTTAGGATCTCACCCACCACATTTCAGAGATGAAACCCCCTAACTTTAGAGCATCCTGGACAATGTATGAGCCATCCCAGTTAGGGTTGAGCTTCCACACTACTGCAGATCTCCCTGTCGCATCCACCTTCTTCAGGACCAAGTCCCCTTCCACGAACTGCTTGACCCTGACGTGCTTGTCAAAGTACTTAGCCATTCTTCATTTCACCTCTTCCTGCCGAATGGCAGAGAGGTCACGCAGCTCCTCTAACATGTTAAGGGAGATTTATAGCTCCTTCTAATTTTCAGCCTGCCATTCTTCCCAGCCTGCCTCTGCCTCGGCCACCCGAGGCGTCCGGACCTCGAACTCTATTGGAAGCATGACCTCGCATCCATGGGAGAGCTTGAAGGGGGTCTCCCCCATGGACATGTTGGGAGTGGTTCTCAGGGCCCAAAGAACCAAAGTGAGATGCTCCACCCTGCTATACTTCAAATTCTCCACTTTCTTCTTGAGGAGGTTGACGATGATTTTGTTCGCCGCCTCCACCTGCCCGTTGCTCCTGGGATGGTGGACCGACGCGAACCTGTGGTCGATCCCAAGCTATCCGCAGAAATTGATGAACTCGGTACTGGTGAACTGAGGTCCATTGTCCGTGACAATGGCCTAGGGCAGGCCGTGCCGGCATATGATCTCCACCCAAACGAAGTTCCTGATTACCCAGGAGGTCACATTAGCTAGCACCTTCACTTCCAACCACTTAAAAAATAGTCGATCATCACCAGCAGGAACCTTCTCTACCCGCTGTCCTATGGGAAAGTTCCTACCAGATCCATTCCCTAAATGGAAATGGGCGAGGGGGCCGCGATACTCCTGAGCTGGCACTGGTGGTAAACAGCTGGCACCTGTGGCATTTCCTTATGAACTCCGCGACATCCTGACTTGGGGTCGGCCAGAAGTATCCCTATTGGACTATCCTAACTTCCAAGGTTCTGCTCCCCGAGTGGCTTTCACACTCCCCAGAATGGACCTCCTCCAAAATCCCCTGTGTCACAACCCGCATTTTCTCAACGGTAAAATCGTATTAGAGTAAGAGAAAACACGTGCTGTGATGCCACGTCGTACAGGGGATAACTACACACGCTCAGGAAAAACTCCAGACGTTAGATTTTAAGGAAAATTGTTAATTAAATATGAAAGAAAATCAGCTATGTTGAATGGCCGTATCCCTCGGCCCGGTGGATCAGCTAGTCCACAGTTAAAATTATATATATACGCAGCAGAAAATACTTTGGTTCAATTAAATTGACACCCTAAATGAGCATAAGTGTCTCCGGGGGACGACTTATGCGTGCACGACCCTAAGGTGAATATAGTAGGTATGAAAAGATAGTGTTTTACGTTGAGGAAAAATAGTGTCTTTGATTTAGAAACATGTTATGCATGGGGTACATATAATAATACTTTTAGGTTTTAAAATATCTAACATGCAACCTAGCATAAATCCTTCCCAGAAGCAAGTAACCAACCACCAGTAGGCAAAATCAGCAGTTTAAATTCATATCCAGCATCACAAGAAGCCACCAGTGGGCGTCAATAACCTGACACGAACCCACTGGAGAGTATGTATGTCTATACAGAAAAGTAAAGAACTACCTCACAACAAAACGGGGATCAGATACCTCAGCTACCCTAGAGGCCACCAACAAGCCCCTCTGAAAGGCCTAGCCGCTGAACTGGCTACAACCTGGACCTGAGGCATTCAAGAAAAGAACACCTCAGCAAGGAAACAATCAAAAGGTAAAAAAAAAGCAATAGATTAATTAGCAAAAAAAGAAGAAGGGTTTACCAACCCGGCAACAAACTGCTATAAGCAAAAGAAAAGGGGTGACAGTAAGAGGAGAGTACTGTCTAAAGCACAGCAGAGCACGCCAAGTGCGAGCAATAAAACCATAATGCCCTACTAAAAGAGTCTGCAACAACAACAAGACCTATACATATATGCCAAAAGAAAGGAAAGCATAAACAGGAAATGGACTAACATAACCAAATCAGACCCAAAAAGGGCTAAGGGGTCAAACAGTGGCAGCTTTAGGGTCCCATACACACCAACCCAAACCGGGGAAAAAGGCGGTGGCCACAGCTCTCCACATAAAACCACCCCTCCAGAGGCCACCAAAACTCCACCACCTGCCACAACCCAAGAGCCGGCATGCAGAAATTAGCCGAACACCCAATGCCCCCCCTAGGGAAAGGTCACACTAACAATCCTAAGAAACACACGAACCCAAGACAAAAACGTCGGGTCCAACCGACGCGGCCTTGCACGCCAAAAAAACAACCCCGAGTCTTCCTGACCCCAAAACAAGCGCAACACCCAGTGTCGACACGATGTGTCGACACCACGACAAGCCGGTGTCGACACAAGGTGTCGACACAATCGCAGCCAGTGTCGACACCAAGTGTCGACACCACTGCGGTCGGTGTCGACACAAGGTGTCGACACTGCCGCGGCTGGTGTCGACACCAAGTGTCGACACCACTGCGGCCGGTGTCGACACAAGGTGTCGACACTGCCGCTGCTGGTGTCGACACCAAGTGTCAACACCACTACGGCCGGTGTCGACACAAGGTGTCGACACTGCCGCTGCTGGTGTCGACACCAAGTGTCAACACCACGACTGGCCGGTGTCGACACCAAGTGTCGACACCAAGTGTCGACACCAAGACTGGCCGGTGTCGACAAAACGGTGTAGACACCCCGACTGGCTACGGGAGCCAGATCCAGCAAACGACCAAAAACGAGAACGAGGACTCTCTCTAGAGTACAACATCCATCGGCAATGGCAACTACTCGACCTAAACCGAACCAAAACTGTCCCTAATAAACACAATCCCTCAGGAAAACTGAGATTTTAACTGGAACTTTCTACACTAACCACGGCATGATCAGGAACGAACCCTAGTGTTCCCCTATGATCTAAGCAGAAAAAAGATAAAGTTAAATCAAACAAAAAGACTGAGATCAACTTTGGCAAGGATGAGGGGACATCACTTGCCTCAATACCAGAAAAGCTAGGTCGGCGACATCCCCCACTCTCGGATCTAGCCGCAGAGCACCAACTGAGGAGCAGAAAGAAGGCAGATACAGGCGAGGGCAGTCCAGATCCACTCCTGAAATCGAATTTTGACCGCTAAATCTCCAGGAAAATCGGCGTCCGAAGGCTAGGGTAGTCCGGCGGTGCTCTTCCTCTCGTACAGGCGGCGGCTTCTACCAAGCAGAGAAAAAAAAGGAAGAAATAAATAAACCCAGCCCTAATTCTAACCCAAGACTATATATATATCAGTTTAATAATAAACAATCAACATATTAATAATTATTTACACTCAATATCAAAACAACACGAGACCCGAAACATCTCGGAAAAAGACGAAATTCACGCCGCAGCTAAAAACCCACGCTACGAACACAACTGCGAAGTCGAAATTAGCATTCGATGAACGAAACCTGGGATAACACCATCCGAAGCCAAAACACAAGCATTCCCTAAGAGGCCCAGCCGAGTCATCAAATAGACTCCGGCTAGCTGGGGAATCTTGCTAACAGGCTACAAACAGGCTACACAGGGAACCCTAAGAGCTAAGACCACGCTCTACAATGACAAAGAGCCGGAAGCACGCCATCGTAACGCCAGCCAAAGATCAAACAAAACACAGAAAAACCGGGGGCGTTACACCCTGAACCTCCCTTTCGGCCACACAACATGCCAACATCCCTGAAATAGTCCTTCTGTACAACTGTCCGTTGCGCATAAGGTAATATGCTGACTTGTGCGTGAACTTCTTCTTGTCCATGCCCTCCAACAATTCTCCTATGGAAAGGAAAGTTGTGAAAGGGTCCATCCACGAGGGATGTTGGTCCATCTCCATCAGCTCCCCCTCTTGGATGGACGGACAGAACATGTCAGTGATGGTACCCCACACTTGGGGGCCATGCTTGGCTAGCTGATCAACCTGCTCATTCTCCTCCAGCGGTACATGCCAGATGGAGAAGGTCTGGAACATACCGATGACCCCATTCACCTTTGCCAAGTATAACTAGAGAGTAGGTTGCCGTACCTCAAACTCCCCATTGATTTGGGAGGCCACCACCATAGAGTCAGTGAGGACCTCCACATCATACACCCCTAGTTCCCTGGCTAGGCACAATCCTTCTCTCATGGCCTCGTACTCGACTTGGTTGTTAGTGTAGGGAAAATGAACCACCACCGTCTGCTCGATACTCGTTCTATTGGGGCTCTCCAAGATCACGTCCACCCAGAGAGAATGCATTCCTAAAGTGCCATCTACCATCACCTTCCAGGGAACCGGGCAAGTAAGTTTATCCTCTGCCACCTCGACCACATAATCAGCCAGATAGTCATCCATTGCTTGGGCCTTGATCGAGAGGCACAAGATTAAGGAGATATCAAACCCACTCAACTCCATCAACCACTTTGCCAACCTTCCGGAATGCTCTACCACCTTAAAGATATTGCGGAGGGGGTGGTCCGTCACCACCCGGATGGAGTGTGCTTGGAAGTATGGACTGAGCCTCCGGGCTGAGATGACCAAAGAAAAGGCCAGCTTCTCCAAGATGGGCCAACGGAGCTCAGACTTCATCAGGACCCGGCTTACGTAGTATATGGGCAACTGCTTCTTCCCTTCTTCCTGAACCAGGACCGAGCTCAAGGCCTCTGCTCCGACCCCAAGATACAAAGATAGGTCATCCTCCTACTTAGGCCCTTGGAGCAGGGGGGCCTGAGTTAACTTCCACTTCAAGGCTTGGAACGCCTCCTCGCATTCCTTTGTCCATTCAAACTTCTTGCCTCCCCTCAATTCTTTGAAGAAGGGAGAGCACTTCTCCCCAGCATGGGAAAGGAACCTGCTTAGCACTGCCAACTTTCCTTTCAGTCACTGGACCTCCTTAGCATTTTGAGGCGACCCAAACTCCATAATCGCCTTGACCTTGTCAGGATTCGACTCCAGCCCCGTGGGGGTGAGAAGGTGGCCCAGGAACTTGCCCCTGCTGGCCCCGAAGACACACTTCAAGGGGTTCAACCTCATCTTGTATTTGTGCATGGTGCCAAAGGTCTCCTCCAGATCCCGGAGGTGGGAGCCCACCTCCCTACTTTTGAACATCAGATCATCCACATACACCTCGAGGTTCATTCCCTTTTGCTCCTGGAAGACCTGATCCATCATATTTTAGTATGTTGCCCCTACATTTTTCAACCCAAAGGGCATCATCCTGTAGTAGTAGCACCCATCCCTAATGATGAAGGAGACATATTTTACATCGGGGGGGGGGGGGGGGGGTTGCATCCTGATCTGACGATAACCTGAAAATCATCTAAAAGACTCATTAACGGAAAACGGACAGCTGAGTCTACCAGCGCGTCGATCCGAGGTAAGGGGTAACAATCCTTAGGACATGTTTTATTTAGCAAAGATAAATCAACACACATTCTCCATTGGTTGTCCCCTTTATTTACCATTACAACATTGGAGGCCCAGCCGGGGTATTGAATTTCGGATATAAAGCCAGCCTTTAGGAGCTTGGCCACCTCCCCCTTGATGGTCTTGGCCAGCTTGTCCCCGATGAACCTCTTCTTCTGCTAGATAGGGCGAGCTTCTGGATCCAAATTGAGGCACTGGAAGCCGACGTCCGCATCAATCCCCGACATCTCTGCTCTGCTCCAAGAGAAAATGTCCATATTTTTCTGGATGCATGCCAACATTCTTTCCTGGTCCACCGGGGTCAGTCCCCCGCTGATGTGCACCTTCTCCAGCTTGCCTCTCAGGGTGAGAACTTCCATCTCCACCACCACTTCTGCGACCTCCAAACGGTAAGACTCTCCCCATTCTCCAACTTCCCCCTCTACCGAAATAAGGACCTCATCATCAACCTCTTCCACGGCCATTGCCTCGGCCGGCTCCTCCTGGATCTCCTCCTCCACCCCCACCTGGGCGCGGTTCTCTTCCACTTCCATCTCCACTCCACCTACTTCCTTCTCCGCGCCTCCATCCTCCGTTCCATCTCCTTGGCTCCCCCTGCCAAGAAATGGAGTTCACCGTGGTGACATATCAATCCCTTGCTACCTCGAGATCTCCTTGGACCTTGACCTGGATCCCCTCGACTTTGAACTTCAAGCATTGGTGGAAGGATGAGGGGGTGTAGCGAAAGGCGCTGATGAGAGGTCATCCGAAGATGGATTTGTAACTGCTGGGGGCATCCACAATGATGAAACTATAGTTTCGGGACTGCCCCCTATGGTGACATGGATCCCCACTCCTCCTTCAACCTCCTTCCTCTCTCCGGAGTACCCAAACAAAGGCCCATCTGAGGCAAGCACCCTCTTGACATCCACCTTCATGGCATCAAACGCCTTCTTGAAGATGACGTTGACCGAACTGCCGTTGTCAATGAGGATCCCGGAGACAGTAAACTCTTCGATCGTAGTATGAATGACTAGTGCATCGTAGAAAGGATCTTCATGATCTGGCATGTGACTCCTAGAGAAGGTGATATTATACTCCGGGGGTGGGGTCTGAGATGTGGAGCCAATGCTCTTTCGGTACGTAGTGTGGAGACTTTCCTTCTGGGAAGCCTCAACTCCCCCTCCCCCCTATGGATCACTCTGACACCGCCTCGGGCCCCAACATCCGACCGGTCTTCACACATGTCCTCTTCTGCCCGTGGAAGGACTTCCTCGATCTGCCAGTGGCGGCACCCTATTTCCTCTTACCCCGAGGAACTCTGAGTACGTGGCAGTAGCGTGCCCCTCTTCCTGGTGGAAGTCGCAATAGGGTAACTCCACCCTGACTTCCCTCTTTCTCCTCTGCTGAGCCCTCCTTCTCTGCATGGCTATTATCATAACCTAGTGCTGATCGGGGAGAGGAGGCCTCTGGCCCTGCATCCCTCCTATAGGGTGGAACTGACTCTGGCCTCCCTGGCGATTGTCTCCGTGGAAACTATTGGATCCCTTGTTTGGATTTGGGCTAAGGTTCACTATTAGGATGTTTTGACCCACCTTGTATAACTAGGGTCAAGTTTGTCAGTCCTAGAGTTTAGGCTAGTCTTTAGAATCAAGCTTCATGGAACAGCCTGCAATGGACTTCAGGAGACTCAGACTTAGAAGAATTCAGATTATTAGTTCGAAGTTCTTCGAACTCAGCTCTGTTAACCATGAAATCGGCGATCCTTACCAAGGTAGCCAACTCGCCAGTAGCGGCCTGCTCCAGGTTCATCTTGGAGGTCGCTTCTTAGGTTGGGCGTACAGGCGTCCCTATCCGCTCAGTCCGCACACCTTGGGCGGTCTCAGCAGTCTGACCGCCCAGGCCGCACGCCTTCCCTTAGTCGGCAATGGCCGCGGACTGCACCTGCAGTCTGCCCCTGTAGGCCGCGCCCTTTTCAGCTTAACCATAAGCTTGTATCCGCAGGTGTCCCTTTGTCGGACTCGGTTGCCTATCCGCCCAGGTCGGCAACAAGCCGCGTCCTTTGTAGGAATTGGCTTATTTCAACCCGCTCCTGTAGGTCGATCTTCAAGAAGTCCAGACCACTCCAAACCACCAAGCGCGAGTGGCGATCTGCCCACAGGCCGCAAGCCAGCGACCTCAACCTCCTCTGCCTCGTCAATCCGGCAGGTCGCTCAGTCCTTGGCCACCAACAACATGGGTAGCCAACTCCTTCAGTCCGCCTGCAGAGCGCGGACACTCGCTCTCCGGCTACTCATGAAGATCAGCAGCAATACCCAGTTCCTCGTAAGCTCAACGGACTCGAAGTGTGATCAAGACTTCCAGTCCGTCTTTATTGTTGAACCCCAACAGCTTCAACAGCCAGGCTCTTCATCCCAGCATAAGCGGACTCAGCTTAGCAGCAGGCGCGAACTCATCGGACTCCGCAGACTTGCTATGCAGTCCGCCTTTCCTTTGCCTCCACACGCTATTCTCCAGCAGCAGGGTCAACCTCCCTCAGTCCGCAGTCTAGGCGCGGACTCAGTCAGTAGTGGCGGACTCCTTCCAGCCTTCCAGGTAGCAGAACCTCCTCCAGACAGTCCCATATCACATAACCTCGTTGCAGACTCTGCGGGCACTCCTTAGCTCGCACCCCCTTGGCGCTCGCCCAGTTCAGCAGCGGCGGACTCCGCGGATTTCCTTTACAGTCCGCCACTTAGCCTCCAGCATCCGCCATCCCAGCAGTAAGCAGACAATTTTAGCCCAGCAGTGGCGGACTCCGCGAACTCAGCTTACAGTCCGCCACTAAGTCTCCCAGTTCGCCATCAGTAGCACCAACTCCAGAAGCAAGCCCCAATCCACGCGACTTGTTGCAGACTCGTCGAACTCCGTCTTCTTCTTGCTCCAGTTACCGTCTCACCGGGGGTAACGTCTGTAACGCCCCGAACCTCAAAAGAGCGACGGGTGACGTTTTTGTACCCAGCAGTGGCGGACTCCGCGAACTCGCCTTACAGTCCGCCACTAAGTCTCCCAGTTCGCCATCAACAGCACCAGCTCCAGAAGCAAGCCCCAATCCACGCGACCTGTTGCGGACTCATCGAACTCCGTCTTCTTCTTGCTCCAGTTACCGTCTCACCAGGGGTAACGTCTGTAACGCCCCGAAACTCAAAAGAGCGACGGGTGACATTTCTGTACCAAATTTGGAATTTGGAAGGGGAACACGGCCTGGGACACGGGCATGTGCCAGTGCGTGTCGAGAGGGGTTCGACGATTTAGTTCAAAGATCTGGCAAATCGATCAGGCAGTTTTCTAGGTTCGACGATCGTCGAGCAGCGCTCGACGATCTGGTCACAATTCTGCAGTAGACGATCTGTCATTATTCTGCGGTCGACGATTTGGTCGACATTCTGCGGTCAACGATTTGGTCGACGTTTTGCGGTCGACGATCGGGTCGTGGGTTAGACGATCGGGCAGTTGGTTCGACGATCGGGCCGTGGGTTCGACGATCGGGCCAGTGATCTCCGTTCAACGATCAGGCCAGCGATCTCAGTTCGATGATTTGGCTGCGTTTGACGATTTGGCCAGAGTGCTCCGTTCGACGATTTGGCAGTGGTCGACGATCTTGGTTCGACGATCGTCGAGCGCGGGGCGCATTGTGGCATGTTTAACTCTGTCGACACGGAGTGTCGACACAGGGGTTTTGGCAGGAGTTGACTAAATGTCCTGACACTATTTAATTGGTCGTGGACGTGTCTTGCTCCAGATTGGTGAACTGTACGGTGCTTTGCCCCATTTTTCCAGGTCAGACCTGGATCGTGCTGTGCATTTCCCTTTTGTGGGATCTGACGACTGTGGTTATTTCCCGGTGGGGTTATACCAGAGTACAGGGTTTCAAAACCCTTATTCTTCTGCCGCTGGTTCTCTGTCTAAATTCTAGAGAGAAGGGACAGCAAAGGAGGAATAAGAAATCTAGATCCGGTCCTTGGAGGAGTTTCAGAGCTCCAAACCGCGAGCCGACTTCGGATCTACGAAGGCAAAGAGAGTGCGGTGCTTTTCATCCGCTTACATTTCCATGGCACCAAGGAATAACGCTAGGGTAACGATTCTCTACTTGAGCATCTGAAGCTCTACTTCTTTTGCATAGGAAGCCCGCTCTCACGAGTATGCGGTGAGTTTGAGGCTTTCCTTCGGGTAGATATGTAAAGTCCCCGTTGTGTAGAGTCCGTAATCGAGAACTGATATAGGCATGATGTGTGAAGCCTACCCGGACATGTTGGTCTGGATCGGTGATGTTACATTGCATAAATGCCGGAGAAGACTCCGTGCGAATGTTTGTTTTTCGGGTTTTTTACGTGGTAGATTGCAACAGGGAGCCTTGGGGATTAACTCCAAGGTGCACCCGGAAAACTGGGCGGATGCGTGATTCTGCCTTTTTGGTGGCCTGAGAGCCAACTTGTACGTAACTGGGTTATGTAATATTGTGCGTTCGATTCACGGGCTTCGGGGAAACTTAACTCGTGCCGATGATTTTAAATGTCATGGCAACTGAGCAACGGGTTGAGTGGAACCGTTCCTGCTCTATGCGGTTCGGTTTTTGAGGCCTACCGAGGGCATAGAGGTCGGGTCTTAGGCTGTTGATGATTTTAAGTGTCATAACTTCTGCCTAAAAGACTCAAATGCTCACGTGTGGTGCCGTCCAAGTGGAGGTGGTGGGACCGCAATTTTGACTGGGTTCACCTAGAATGTGCCCTGAGTGCACGGGGTGTGTGGCCGTGCGATCCTACGCCTGTGATGTAGTGACATTACTATACTGCTTGGTTATGCTAATAAAATGCAGGGAAGGAGCATCGCCGCCTCGAATTGGGGGCGGGATCGTTATAATTTGGTCAGCATTGCTGACCGTTGCTTTTGTTTGTCACCGTGCAGTAGTTTGTTGCTTGCAGGTGCTGTTGGACCAAGCGGTCAATAGCGGGCTAAAGCCCAAATTGCGAAGCCGGCCCTCGAAGGACTAATTGGAGTGTTTACGTGCTTTTGTTCATGTATGACCGGCCTGCGTGCTGTGGTATGGAAAACATGTAATATGAGTAAACCATTTGTAAGGCCTTAAGGCCAGTACTTGTGTATGTACTTCATTCCTTTTTGGCTTGTTAGTGGACATTCATGCTTGTTGCTGGGTTCTTTTAATTGCAACTATTTAAACTGCTTCCGCTAGAATGCTCTGTGTAGGACATTGTGATTGGTTGGATGGTTTCCATTGACTAACCACCCGGTCTGTCTGTGGTATATGGCGTCGGGCCCCGGCCGGACCTACTGCTATATGCTATGCGACGGATAGGTGGTGTTACAATTTGGTATCAGACTACTGGTTTCGGTCCGGCTTAAATGAATTCATGGACGAATTCTTTTTAAGGGGTGGTGCGCACATGTGTGTGCATCATCGTTATAACAACAAGAGAACCCTTGAATGTCCACTTAGGAATGAAAATACACGTGTTTGGGGAACCTGTGTGTTTCTATATTTGTTGTTTGCAATATTGTTTGGTCTCTTAACGGTGTTTTGTACCACTATAGGTGACCAGAAGTGGTGTTGGGCCGTTGGAACGTCGAGTTTCTAAGGCTAGCATTGCACCAAATGATGCTCCTGCAACACCTCCATCGGCTGAGACCATACGATTGGTGGTTGAAGTAGTGTTTGCCTTGATAAATGCGCAGCCTACAAGGCAAATGCAGCAGCCCGCTCCTGCGATGTAGCAGGTACCACTGCAAGCGGCTGAGCAGAGAAGGGTGGAACAGGTAGTAGAGGAACCAGTGGTGCCAAGGAGGGCAACCGAGAGACAGCTCAATCATGTTATGAGCTTTACTCCTCCGGTATTCTCGGGGTTGGGAACCCAATCTCAAGCTGAAGACTGGCTCTCTAGGGTGAAGAGAGTCTTGACACCAATGGAGACGGAAGAATGGCAAATTACCACTATTGCTACGTTCCTTCTGGACGGTGAAGCGAGTTTGTGGTGGGAAGGATTGGAGCTTCATCTATTGAGAGGTAGGCAACTTACAGACGTCTCGATGGAGGAGTTCTCGAGACTGTTCTTGGCTAAGTACCTCCCTTTGGCGCAGAGGATAGCGTTGGAGAACGAGTTCCTGAAGTTGGTTCAAGGAGACATAAGCGTGGATGAATATCTCCACGAGTTTACTCGACTGAGTCGGTATGCTAGCTCCACCATCGTGGATGAGGAGCGCAAGACGAACCGATTATACGAAAGGTTGAGAGATGATTTAAGGCTACTACTCTCAGGGCCGATGACGCAGGGTTTCCTGACCTTGGTCAACACGGCCCGGTCCTTAGAGAAGGACATGAAGAAGGTTCAAGCAAAGAAAAGCGTTGGTGATAAGAGGTCAGAGTTCAAAGTGCTGAACTCTTCAAAGTCTGTGTTCCGGAAGTGGAACAAGAAAGCTAGGACTTCGGGTCCAGCCCCCTCTGCTGGTACTTCTGAGGCGACTACGGGTCGGACCCCGGGCGCATGTTACAACTGTGGGAAGCCGGAGCATTATGCCCGTGAGTGCCGAGGTGGACGTCCAAAGTCTGAGTTGAAGCCGGGAGCAACTTATGAAGAGAAGGGCAAGGCGGTGGAGTCAACCGCATCCCATTATGCTCCGGCCCAACCGAGGGTTTATAATCTTGGCCAACAGGAGGCCATCAAACAGACGGATGTGGTGACAGGTAAAATTTAAATTTATAGCAAGTTAATCTTTTAAATACTTGTTATGTGCTTGTTACCTTACCACTGCTTGTTTATGATTTGTTTTGATTTGTGAAAATCCGGCAAGAGAACTCTTCGATACAGGAGCTGCACACTCCTTTTTGTCCGAAGAATTCATATCCGCATCGGAGTACCTTCTTCGATGGAGAAGGACAAGTTGGATGTGTTGTTGCCCAATGAGTGTTCGATGCGCACGGATAGAATCTGTGGCGTGAAGATTCGAATTGGGAGCCAGGAGTTCCATTTGCAAGCGTCGTTATTGTCGCTAGTGGAATTCGGCGTTATATTTGGCATGGACTGGCTCTCGGAGCAGTGAGCCTATATTGATTGTGGTAGCAAGGAAGTCAAGCTGGGAGCATGTCGTGAGATGACTTTCACGGGCTTGAAGGGGTCGAGCAAGACGTTGATGTCTGCTCTTCAGGTGATGAAGGCGGTTCGTGCCGGTGCAGAACTGTTTTTTACACTAGTGGAGGTTGCAAAGCCTAAGCCCGCGTTGGATAGTATTTCAGTGGTATCGGAGTACCCTGATGTGTTCCCTAGCGATCTTCCTGGAGCCCCGCCGCAGCGGGAGATAGATTTTACGATAGAGCTCGTACCAGATGCAAAGCCTGTGTCACACTCTCCATATCGGCTAGCTCCTAAGGAAATGGCGGAGCCGAAGGTTCAACTGCAAGAGTTGTTGGAGCAAGGGTATGTGCGTCCAAGTTATTCGCCTTGGAGCGCGCCAGTCCTCTTTGTTAAGAAGAAGGATGGAAGCTTGAGGCTATGTATTGATTATCGGGAGCTCAACAAGTTGACGGAAAAGAACGAGTACCCGATCCCCTGGATTGATGATCTATTCGATCAGTTAGTCGGATCGACGGTGTACTCAAAGTTGGACCTCAAGTCCGGGTACTATCAGCTGCGAATAAGGGAGAGTGATATCCCTAAGACCGCGATCAGTACGAGATACGGGCATTACGAGTTTATGTTCATGACATTTGGGCTGACTAATGCGCCGTCAGTGTTCATGGATTTGATGAACAGGACCTTCAGGGAGTACTTGGACCATTTTGTGATCGTCTTCATCGATGATATTTTGGTGTACTTGCAGAGTGAGAAAGATTACTTCAAGCATCTTCATTTGGTTTTGGAGACGCTAAGGAGGAATCAATTGTACGCCAAGTTCTCTAAGTGCGAGTTTTGGTTGTCCTCAGTGGCGTTCCTCGGTCATATAGTGAGTGGGGAAGGTATTGCAGTGGATCCGGCGAAGATTGTTGCGATACGGGAGTGGCCTGAGCTTTATACGGTAGCAGAAGTCCGGAGCTTTCTGGGGCTTGCCGGCTATTATAGGCGCTTCGTAGAGAACTTCTCGCGGATAGTGTTACCTCACACTACTTTGACAAGGAAGGAGCAGAAGTTCGTTTGGACGCCGGAGTGCGCGCGAGCTTTTGAGGAGTTGAAATGTCGGTTGACCACGGCGCCTGTGCTGAGTTTGCCGAGTGGGACCGAAGGTTATGAGATTTATAGCGATGCTTCGGGTAGTGGTTTGGGTTGTGTGCTGTTACAACATGGAAGCGTTATAGCATATGGCCCGAGACAGCTGAAGGTGCATGAGAGGAACTATCCGGTCCATGACTTGGAGTTAGCGGCCGTGATTTTTGCCTTGAAGTTGTGGAGGCATTATTTGTACGGTGTGAATATTGATATCTACACCGATCACAAGAGCCTGAAGTATTTGATTGATCAAAAAGATCTGAATATGCGACAACGTAGATGGATGGAGTTCTTGGGGGACTATACATTCAAGATCCACTACGTGCCTGGTAAAGGTAATGCGGTTGCGGACGCGTTGAGTCGTCGGGCCCAAGCTCAAGCCAATTTGCTGTCGATCCATGACGAGCGGTTGGTTCGGGAGTTGGAGGCATTGTAGATTGTTTGTGTAGATAAGCAGTCAAGTGCTGAAGCACTCTTGAATTGGACTGAAGTTCAATATGACCTGGCTGATCAGATTCGGCAGGCTTTGGATTTGGATGGCCACTTAAAGCAACTCATGATAGAGGCTCTGGATGGGTCAAATTCCCAATATGAAGTTGTGGATGGATTGCTTTGGAAAGATGGTCATCTTTGCGTCACAAGCGTGGGCAGTTTGCGGGTGGATTTGTTGTACGAGGCTCACCATACCAAGTACTTGATTCATCCGGGGAGCAGAAAGATGTAACGCGACATTAAGAAATTGTTTTGGTGGTCGGCTATGAAGAAGGATGTGGCGCTCTACGTGGCGAAGTGCCAAACTTGCGCCTTCGTGAAGGTGGAGTGCCAAAAGCCGGGAGGATTTCTGAAGTCCTTGCCTATTCCGGAGTGAAAATTCGACGACATCACTATAGACTTTGTGCACGGGTTGCCAAGGTTGCAAAAGGGGAACGACGCCATCTCAGTGGTCGTAGATCAGCTAATGAAGTTGTCGCATTTCATTCCGTATAGGAAGGATGATCCGGTGGAGAAGTTAGCAAAGTTATATGTGGATAACATAGTGCGGCTCTACGGTGTGCCCCGCAGCATCGTGAGTGACCGAGATGGGCGGTTCACGTCCAATGATTGGAGGCTTGTGCAGCAAATGTTGGGAACAAAACTGAGTTTTAGCACAGCCTTCCATCCGCAGACGGATGGGCAGACCGAGAGGGTCAATAGAACTATGGAAGACATGCTCCGCATGTGTGTCTTGGACTTTGGAAAGCAATGGGAAGACCATCTTTATTTGGTGAAATTTGCGTACAACAATAGCTACCAGGCGAGTATTCAAATGGCGCCCTTCGAGGCCCTTTATGGTAGAAGATGTCGCACGCCGTTGTCCTGATTGTAAACGGGTGAGTCAAAGTTATACAAGCATCAAGAGGTGGAAGATGCTACTTCGTTGGTGCGAACCATTCGGGAGAGATTGCTTATCGCTCAGGACCGGCAAGCGAAGAACTATAATGCCAAGCACAGGAACGTGGACTTCGCTGCGGGCGATTGGGTGTACTTAAAGATCAAGCCGTTCAAGGGTGTCTCGTGGGTGCGACGCTTGAAAAAGCTAAGCCCGAGGTACCTTGGGCCGTTTAAGGTTCTAGAGCAGATTGGCGAAGCGGCTTATCAGTTGAAGCTATCTGTGGAGCTTAGTGGTCTACATGATGTATTCCATATATCATTGCTACGGAAGGCGGTGCAAGATCCTTCGCAAGTGATCGCGGTTGATCAAGTGCCGGTGGATAGTGGGTTGATGACAAAGGTCAAGCACGTGCGAATTGAGGACTCGATGGTCAAGCGGATACGCAATAAAGAGATCAGGATGGTCAAGGTCCGTTGGGACAATTGCGGTAGAGAGGAGCTCTCTTGGGAACGAGAGCAGACCATGCTTGATGAGTATCCGGAGTTGTTCCGCTCAGGTACAATTTAATTTTGTACATATCTTTCCTTTATATAATTTCGTGGTCGAAATTCTTTTAAGAGGGGGAGAGTTGTAACGACCCGAAACTCAAAAGAGCGACAGGTGACGTTTCTGTACCAAATTTGGAATTTGGCAGGGGAACACAACCTGGGACATGGGCGAGTCCCAGGGTGTGTAGAGAGGGGTTTGACAATTTAGTTCAAAGATCTGGCAAATCGATCAGGCAGTTTTTTGGGTTCGACGATCGTCGAGCAGTGCTCGACGATCTGGTCACAATTCTGCAGTCGACGATCTGTCGTTATTCTGCGGTCGACAATTTGGTCGACATTCTGCGGTCGACGATTTGGTCGACGTTCTGCGGTCAACGATCGGGTCGTGGGTTCGACGATCGGGCTGTGGGTTCGACGATCTGGACAGCGATCTCCGTTCGACGATCGAGCCCGCGATCTCTGTTCGACGATTTGGCTGCGTTCGACGATTTGGCCAGAGAGCTTCGTTCGACGATCTGGCAGCGGTCGACAATCTTGGTTCGACAATTGTCGAGCGCGGGGCGCATTGTAGCGTGTTTAACTCTGTCGACACGGAGTGTCGACACAAGGGTTTTGGCGAGAGTTGACTAAATGTCCCGACACTATTTAATTGGTCGCGGACGTGTCTTGCTCCGAATTGGTGAACTGTGCGGTGCTTAGCCCCATTTGTCCCGGTCAGACCTGGATCGTGTCGTGCATTTCCCTTTTGTGGGATCCGACGGCTGTGGTCATTTCCCGGTGGGGTTATACCCGAGTACAGTGTTTCAAAACCCTTATTATTCTGCCCTGGTTCTCTGTCTAAATTCTAGAGAGAAGGGAGAGCAAAGGAGGAAAAATAAATCTTGATCCGTTCCTTGGAGGAGTTTCAGAGCTCCAAACCGCGAGCTGACTTCGGATCTACGAAGGCAAAGAGAGTGCGGTGATTTTCATCCGCTTACATTTCCATGGCGTCAAGGAAGAACGCTAGGGTAACGATTCAATACTTGAGCATGTGAAGCTCTACTTCTTTTGCATAGGAAGCCCGCTCTCGCGAGTATGCAGTGAGTTTGAGGCGTTCCTTCAGGTAGATATGTAAAGTCCCCGTTGTGTAGAGTCTGTAATCGAGAACGGATATAAGCATGATGTTTGAAGCCTACCCGGACATGTTGGTCTGGATCGGTGATGTTGTATTGCATAAATACCGGAGAAGACTCCGTGCGAATGTTTGTTTTTCGGGTTTTCTACGTGATAGATTGCAACAGGGAGCCTTGGGGATTAACTCCAAGGTGCACCCGGAAAAATGGGCGGATGTGTGATTTTGCAGTTTTGGTGGCCTGGGAGCCAACTTGTACGTAATTGGGTTATGTAATATTGTGTGTTCGATTCACGGGCTTCGGGGAAACTTAACTCGTGTCGATGATTTTAAATGTCATTGCAAGCGAGCAACGGGTTGAGTGGAACCGTTCCTGCTCTATGCGGTTCGGGTTTTGAGGCCTACCGAGGGCATAGAGGCCGGGTCTTAGGCTGTTGATGATTTTAAGTGTCATAACTTCTGCCTAAAAGACTCAAATGCTCACGTGTGGTGCCGTCCAAGTGGCGGTGGTGGGACCGCGATTTTGACCGGGTTCACCGAGAATGTGCCCTGAGTGCCCGGGGTGTGTGGCCGTGCGAGCCTACGCCTGTGATGTAGTGACATTACTATACTGCTTGGTTATGCTAATAAAATGCAGGGAAGGAGCATCGCCGCCCCGAATTGGTGGCAAGATCGTTATAATTTGGTCAGCATTGCTGACCGTTACTTTTGTTTGTCACCGTGCGGTGGTTTGTTGTTTGCAGGTGCTGCTGGACCAAGCGGTCAATAGCGGGTTAAAGCCCAAATTGCGAAGCCGGCCCTCGATGGCCTAATTGGAGTGTTTACTCGCTTTTGTTCAGGTATGACCGGCCTACGTGTCGTGGTATGGAAAACATGTAATATGAGTAAACCATTTGTAAGGCCTTAAGGCCAATACTTGTGTATGTACTTCATTCCTTTTTGGCTTGTTAGTGGACATTCATGCTTGTTGCTGGGTTCTTTTAATTGTAACTATTTAAACTGCTTCCGTTAGAATGCTCTGTGTAGGACGTTGTGTTTGGTTGGATGGTTTCCATTGAGTAACCACCCGGTCTGTCTGTGGTATATGGCGTCGGGCCCCGGCTGGACCTACTGCCATATGTTATGCAACGGATAGGGGGTGTTACAACGTCACTGCAAGCCGTTACCTCCTAAGGCCTATAAATAAACCCCCATACCTCTCATGGAGGGGAGGTGAAGACATCTCGATGACTCATCGTCGCCAAGGTGCTCATGATCGAAGTCATCCCTCCGCAAGCTCAACTCCTGTGGACTCCATTTTCCAGTCCGCACTCTTCTCTCTTCCTTTAGTCGCGCGGCCTGTCGGCCTCTGTTCCCAGTCCGCACGGTCTCCATTTTTCCCTTAACCGCGCGACCTGCCGACCTGTCTCTTAAGTCCGCGCGGCCTCTTCTGGCACTCTTTCCTTAGCCGTCATCTTCCTTCTTGTACCCCTTTATTGCTTTCTTATAAAGGTGTATTGTAAGCTGTAAATCTCACTATTAATTAAAACAAAGCCCGTCACAATAATGACATTTAAGCCGTATCGGGCGAAGTCTGTTGTTGCCGCTGCTAGCGGCCCTCTATCTTCTTCTTCTTAGCTCAGCTCAGCTCCCTCTCGACATCAACCTGCAAGCACAACCGTCCAAGTAACCGTCTGCTCGATAGCTCCGGATCAACCTCCTCTTCTCGTCAGCCTTCCCTGCTGTTCTCGGCAACCATCAGACAAGCACTTGCTCCACTCTCAAGCACTCAGAAGCTTCCTCTTTCCCCACAACTTTCATCCTCTTCCTCTCCTAGCCTGTGAGATCGAACTCTCCCCTCCGTGTTAACTAGGCGGTGCCATTTTCACGCATCAACAGTTAACACGCGGCCTTCAGATCCGAACAGCTGGTAAAAACCGACAGCTAGCAATGTCAGATCATCAACCAGTAGAAAACCTTGCTCCAAGTCCCAGTGAAGATCCTCTCTGGGAGGCCTTCAAGCAATCACGCCATGAAAATGCTCAGCAATTCCAAGCGATCAACCAAATGCTCGCTATGATGATGCAGCAACTAGACTCTCAACCCGCAGTAGCTCCAGCTGATCCGATCAATCCAACACCAACATTGGAGCATCAGCAAGCTTATCCTCCAGCTTGCCCGCCGGTCTGTCCTCCTTATACAACAACCTTCCCGCAAGGGCCTGCAGCCCCTTTGCGAACTCAAGATGAAGAGTTTGCTGCTCGCCAAAACGTCTTCCGGGAAGCAGCCCGGGGAAGCCCTGCTAGATTTCTCAACTTTCAGGGAAGTCATCCTTACCCCTCAGCTCCTGCCTTTGCTCCTGCAGCAACTTTTCCCTTTTATCCTCCTGCTTATTTTACAGCTGCAGCTTATGCTCCCTTTTATCCATATGCTATATGAGAGCAGGAAGATCCTTCGCCGTTTGCAGAGAATGTTCGCCATGAACCTACTCCAGCTAACTTCAGAGAGCCCCGGTTACCAATCTAAACTGGAGAAACTGATCCAGTGAAGCATCTCCAAGCCTTCGTATCAGCCGTTGCTCTCAAAACTCTCTCAGATGCAACCAAGTGCAAGATCCTTGTCACTACCTTTGATGGACAAGTGAGGGACTGGTTCAGAGGCCCTCTTTGAGATCAAGCAGCATGGGAATGAAACTTGGTCTCAGTTCGTTGATCGATTCCAAAGAGAAATTTTAGACATCGAGATTGCTGATCAAGAAATGTATCGAGTGGCTCTTATCCACGGTCTTCGTGAAGGGCCGCTCAAGTTTGAAGCCAATGTCTGAGCCCCAAGAACATATCAAGAGTTAATTGCCTTAGGGAACTCGTACATCCGAGGCGAAAAGAGCAACCCAGGCTTCCTCTCCAGGCTTCTATCTAAGAAAGACTCTCCTCCTCGCAAGAAGCCTCCGAGATCACCTCAGAAAGATTTCTCAACTCACTCAAGAAGGGAAAGGAGATTTCAACGCCATAGGTATCCCTTCCCGAGCCGTGATCGTACTCAAGATCAACTGCTACTACCACTAGCTCCATCTTCTCAAACTGCTACAGTTTACCATCAGCAAGATAATGACTTACACGAGTCCGAACTAGATGAAGTTATGCTACAAGTAAGCCAAATCATGAAAGACAGGGCTAATTACAAGAAGCCTTACCGGCCAGCAGATCAAAGGTCTAGAGACTCCGAACTATACTGTGAGTTCCATAAAGAGTCAGGCCACATGACTGAGAACTGTCGTACACTCCGCTGACTAGTGCAAAGGATGCACCCGCAGGGTAAGATGCGTGATCTACTTCCTAAAGGTGATCGCCCTGATCCAGCAACCTCAACGGGCAAAGAGGTTATAGAAATTCCTTGCAGCTCAAGAGGGGTGAGCCTCCAAATGTTTTCAAGGAATTCCATTGAGTAACCACCCGGTCTGTCTGTGGTATTCTGAGCCAGCAAAAGACTTAATAGTCCTCCAAATGTTTTCACAACCGTGATGGGTTATCTCAACCCTTACTCTACTCCGTATGCTCTCAAACATTTTCATTTCAAGCACTTCTAAGTGTTCATTCTTGCTTTTCAATAAAGCTTTTATTCAGGGATCTCATACTGACACAGTTCCTTTCTTGTAATGCTCCTCCTCTCTTCTCTCTCTGCCAAAGAGGTCACTACACCAATGAGATATCGCCAAGTCTGGAATGCTCCCTCCGTAGATTGTTCTCTGGCACGACCGCTACGACCACATACAGTGGGGAGTACACGTATGTGCAGTGGGAGCCGTTCAATCTACGATGTTGGGATTCAGACTTCGGATCCTAGCCGGCATCTGACACAGAGTGTGTGCTAGGGGAGCCCCATGTGTTAGCTCTGCTGTGCTTTGCAAAGGATACATTACAGTTACGATGATCTTTGCTTGATAAGTAATGGAGACCAAGCGTAGCCTTGTCTCTTCGATCATCTCACAACTGTGATGGCCAAACACTCTCTGGTACTCTCGATCCATGCCTTTGTAGGTTCCCACAATTCCACTGATCTTTCAACAGACAAGCAATAGGCCACTTGGCGTAACTAGTCTCATTGATCAGTGATGATTGTACCCGAGGCAAGAAAGCAGTGTATCCAGCAATCCTTCTTAGGATTTCCCATGCTTTTCTCCTTTGTGCCCTTCTAAAGGATGCGCGACCAGCCCGCTTTGAGTAGGCCTATACTCGGGATGACCTTTCTGAGGCAAGCGATGCATAAGGCCCGCGGGTGATCTCCTGTGGCAGCATCCAATCTTTCTTAGTCATCTCCGAGTATAGACCTCTTTTTTATCAACTGCCTTCTTTCACAGGTGAACAGGTTAATCCGACCTACCAAAAGGATTTACGACAATCATTTCGTTTGCTCTTATCTCTTATTCACTGCTCACTTAAGCACTATCAGATGGTGATTCATAAAGCTATTCATTGCTCTTATCAAATGCTAATGACATCAAACACTGATCAAAGAATCTAACTCTCCTTGATCATCAAGCCATGCCATCGAAGTCTAACTAAGATAATCACTTATTATCAATCTGGACTTCATAGCAAGGATGTCTCTAATCTACAAGATCACTACTTTGGTTTGATCTTCAATTATCAGTAGTGTATCAGGCACTTCCTCTGCTATTTGGTCATATCGACCTTATCTTATCAACAGTTAACACTTGCAAGCCTTCTCCCAGGTACTCGTAAGCTCCTTTCATATATATGTCTGCTTCTAACTCTTCTATTTGCAGAGATTAGCAGGCACTTGCAAGCCTTCTCCCAGGTACTTGCAAGCTCCTTTCATATATATGTCTGCTTCTAACTCTTCTCTTTGCAGAGATTAGCAGGCACTTGCAAGCCTTCTCCTAGGTACTTGCAAGCTCCTTTCATATATATGTTTGCTTCTAACTCTTCTCTTTGTAGAGATTAGCAGACACTTGCAAGCCTTCTCCCAAGTACTTGCAAGCTCCTTTCATATCCTATGTCTGCTTCTAACTCTTCTCTTTGCAGAGATTAGCAGGCACTTGCAAGCTTTCTCCCAGGTACTTGGAAGCTCCTTTCATATATATGTCTGCTTCTAACTCTTCTCTTTGCAGAGATTAGAAGGCACTTGCAAGCCTTCTACCAGGTACTTGCAAGCTCCTTTCATATATATGTCTGCTTCTAAATCTTCTCTTTGCAGAGATTAGAAGGCACTTGCAAGTCTTCTCCCTGGTACTTGCAAGCTCCTTTCATATATATGTCTGCTTCTAACTCTTCTCTTTGTAGATATTAGCAGGCACTTGCAAGCCTTCTCCTAGGTACTTGCAAGCTACTTTCAAATCCCATGTCTGCTTCTAACTCGTTTCTTGCAGAGATCAGCAGACTCTTGCAAGTTTCTTCATAGGTACTTGAAAGCTACTTTCATATCTCGTATTTACTTCTAACTTCTCTTTTGTAGAAACCAGCGAAGACTTGCAAGTTACCTTCAAGTAACTGCAGCACGTTTTTCTTTCTTCCATACTCCTCACTCTTCCTTTTGCAGAGGATAACAGGTGCTTGCTAGCCTCCATCAGGTAGTTGCAAGTTATTATGTTTCTATGTTTTCCTCTCACTTTCATTTTGAAAAACTTAGTAGAAGACACATCTTCTTCGTTTTGCAAAGGCAAACCCAGGTACACACAAGATGTACCTCCCATACATGCCTATACTAACGTTTCCTTCATAGGAAATAGACAGGCATTAACAAACTCCTAAGGAGAGGCATCAGGTTCTATCTGTCCTTGCCCCTTCTCTCTCCTTTGGGGTGGATCACAATTTTCGTGGGTCTCCAACTTTTTCGAATTTCTATTCAGAACTTAAAAAAGTGCGGGGATTATATTAACCCCGAAATCGGCAATCCTTCCCAAGGTAGCCAGCTCGCCAGTAGCGGCCTACTCTAGGTTCCTCCAGGAGGTCTCTTCATAGGTTGGGCGGACAGGCTTCCCTGTCCGCTCAGTCCGTACAACTTGGGCGGTCTCAACAGTCTGACCGCCTAGGCCGCGCGCCTTCCCTTGGTCGGTAAGGGCCGCGAACTGCACCTGCAGTCTGCCCCTACAGTCCGCTCCCTTTTCAGCTTAACCGCAAGCTTGTATCCGTAGGTGTCCCTTTGTCGGACTCGGTTGCCTATCCGCACAGGTCGGAAACAAGCCGCATCCTTTGCAGGAATTGGCTTCTTTCAGCCCGCTCTTGCAGGTCGCTCTTCAAGAAGACCAGACCGCTCCAAACTACCAAGTACGAGTGGCGACCTGCCCGCAGGCCGCCAGCCAGCGACCTCAACCTCCTCACCAACACGCGCGACCTGCCTCATCAGTCCGACAGGTCGCTCAGTCCTTGGCCACCAACAGCATGGGCAGCCAACTCCTTCAGTCTGCCTGCAGAGCGTGGACGCTCGCTCTTCGGCTACCCGCGAAGATCAGCAGCAATACCCAATTCCACGCGAGCTCGGTGGACTCGAAGTGTGATCAAGACTTCCAGTTTGCCTTCATTGTTGAACCCCAATAGCTTCAACAGCCAGGCTCTTCATCCCAGCATAAGCGGACTCAGCTTAGCAGCAGGCGCGGACTCAGCGGACTCCGTGGACTCACTATGCAGTCCGCCTTTCCTTTGCCTCCACCCGCTCTTCTCCAGCAGCAGGGTCAACCTCCCTCAGTCCGTAGTCTAGGTGCGGACTCGGTCAGTAGTGGCGGACTCCTTCCAGCCCGCCAGACAGCAGAACCTCCTCCAGATAGTCCCAGATCACCTAACCTCGCTGCGGACTCAGCGGGCACTCCTCAGCTCGTACCCCCTTGGCGCTCGCCTAGTTCAGCAGTGGCAGACTCCGCAGATTTCCTTTGCAGTCCGCCACTTAGCCTCCAGCATCGGCCACCCCAGCAGCAGGCGGACAATCTCAGCCCAGCAGTGGCGGACTCTGCGGTCTCGCCTCGCAGTCCGCCACTAAGTATCTAGTTTGCCATCAGCAGCACTAGCTCTAGAAGCAAGCCCCAGTCCGCGCGGCCTGTTGCGGACTCGGCGGACTCCATCTTCTTCTCGCTCCAGTTACCGTCTCACTGGGGGTAACGTCACCGCAAGTTGTTACCTCATCGATCCTATAAATAGACCCCCATACCTCTCATGGAGGGGAGGTGGAGACATCCCGAGGACTCATCATCACCAAGGTGCTCAGGCTCGAAGTCATCCCTCCTCAAGCTAAACTCCTGTAGACTCTATTTTCCAGTCCACACTCTTCTCTTTGTCTTTAGTCGCGCGGCCTGTCGGCCTCTGTTCCCAGTCCGTGCGGTCTCCATTTTTCCCTTAACCACGCGGCCTGCCGACATGGCTCTTCAGTCCACGCGGCCTCTTCTGGCACTCTTTCCTTAGCCGCTGTAAGACCCCCCTCCTGGATCCCAAAACACGGCACGAAGGGGGGGGGGGGTCTTATGCCCGGAACAGCCGGCTTGCGGTAGCATTAGCACACAGGCTAACTTGTACCAAAAGAAGCCTATTCCGCCGGCTATAACCAATATCAATATATACATGCCAACCCAACCATAATAAAAAGAGAGAGAGAGTCAAATCCACACCAAGCATATATGTCCAAATACATCAAATAGGATAAGCTAAAACCCGCTTCTTCAATATCAGAGTACATCTATGAAAAGTTGCCCAAACGGCTACATCAGAATCTCACAACACTCACATCCATAACCGACGGTATGGATGGTACCGTCACTTCAGGCCGTGTCGTCCTGGCCTGGCTATCCTGCTACAAAGTCTGCAGCTGCTCTACTTGTGGGGAGACCTCCTAAAAAGGAGGATGTAGCAACCGTTAGTCAAAAAGATTAACTGGCTTCACATCCGCTCCCTAGGCGACTTCTCGGCACCGGGAGGAGAAAAGAGCAAGGTTACAAGTATAATAAATAGTGTAACAGGTAGAAGCAAGTGGTAATTGTACAATAAGATTATTAGCATTTTATTTTAGCAGTTCTATATAAATAATAACAAACTATCAAGTACATGTGTCTACAACAGGAAAATAACTTAACTTATAAGGATGCACATACAAGCTTATAAGTCAAGGATCGGGTTACATAAAAGTAACTCATCATATAAGAGTGCCCATACAAACTTATACGATGAGGATCTTGTTTGTGCAATGCTATATAATGGTATGTATGCTATGCAATGACTCACCCATGATCACACACATGCAATTGTTATGTCAACATAGGCTAGTAGTTCCCACTATTCGAGCAGGTAGCTAACCTCTCAGGCATCATCCACCGTGGCTAGGCGGTGACAGTAGAGCGGGCATCTCTACTACTAGGCGGGTATCCACACTACTTCACCTAGGCCTCCGTATGCCTCAACGCTAAGAACACAACAGCGGAGCCCATGCATACTAAGGACCAACGAGGGTCTCGGGTATATGTGCACCGAGAACACAGCCCCGAACTGACCTTGTGTGACCCGGAAGGGGCCTCGGAAGAAAGCACGAGGACACAGCCCAACCGTTCACTTGGTCTGGACTCTGGTAGGCCGGCGGTTCCAGCTGGGTCCCATGTTGGTGGGCCTGGACCGTTATACGGAAGGGGCCCCGGGACGTGAACACCGAGGACATAGCCCAACCGCCCAAAGTCTAACTGTCAACTCCCGTCGGTGTGACGATCGGCGAGCCCGTAGACCTGCCACACTATCCTTAACCCAGGATTATGACACCGCGTGTCGACTCACGCTACATGCAAATTCCACATCACCGTGGCATGGAAGGGGCCTCAGAAGTAAGCACGAGGACACAAACCAACCATCCACTCGGCATGTAAGGAGCCCCGGGACGTGAACACCGAGGTCCAAACCCAACCGTCCGTATATACCTCATTTCAACATTAACTCAACTAGTGATGGCCAATGCCGCACTTACATCCATCCACAATACTACCCGTAGGGAGACTACGCTCTAAGTATTGGACTACTACATTTCATTCTAACCATCATACATACTCATGACCATGATTTATACTTCTATTTGTCATTCCAAATAGTTTCAACATATTACAAACATGATGCGCATTAATAATAATCTACCAATTTGTATCTTGTCATTTCATTCATCATATTATAAACATGATGTGCATTTATAATAATCTATCAATTTTAGCAAGTCATATCATGCAATAAAGCTTGCTTCACAATTCAGTTTTATGAAATCTAATTAACAAGATTTATCATTCATAACACTACGATGGTCAGCATAAAATAGTTCATCAAAATCTCAAGTTAATTTTAACATCGATTCTACCGAATTCAAATTCATATTATATAAACCCCAGAATTTAAGTGTAGAATAAATCTGGATAGCATCTTCGATCGGAGATTCCTGAAGCTACAGGAATCCGGTGAAGACGTGTAGCCCCTCGATGGAAATGTCTTTCCATGGGTTACAACTTTCATACTCAGCGCACAACCCAGATTTGACTGTATCCTATTTGAAATCGGCTTCAAAGTTCACTGCGCATAGAATAACATTTCTGCATGCAGGATTTATCGGACGTCATTTTCGTTCAGGCTTTCCCGTGGCTACAAACTTCGTCTGAAGTTGTGCAACCATTCATTGAAAAGTTATTTTCAAGGGCTTCAACTTTCGTGTTTAGTCGAAATCCCAGATCTGGACACAGACTACATGAAAATGGCCAAGAAGATCACTGCGAGCAGAATACAGATTCTGCACGTATCTTAAAGAGGGATGAACAGCATCAGTTCATCTTCCTCTTCAAGTTGATCTTCCAAAATCACTCCAGAAATTCCTCCTCCCTTATTCACCCTCAAAGGGCCATGATTCTTCACGAAACCATCCACCCATCATCACATAGAAGAAAGGGGAGGTTGAAGAGATCTAAAACCTAGAACACATGTCCTAGCATGGCCATCCCTAGAAAACTCCTCTCCATCAAAACTCTCTTGAGTCGATATCTTTCCTAAGAAAATAACTAAAGATCTAGCACTAAGGGAGAGGGTAGGAAGATCACCTCATTTCCGGCATTTCCCCTATTTCCGGCCATGGATCGTGTAATTCTTCTCGGCGGCATCTTCTTTTCCATAGCGGCGGCGGTTCTCCTCCTCTAGAACTTGCTCCAGCAACTTCTCTCAACAGGAGTTTCTCTCAGAAAATAGGGGATGAAGTGAGCATGAAAACGGATAGGGTTTTCATTTCCCCTTTTATATAAAAAGTGACACGGGTAGGGACACGCCCGTGCCCTTACCCGTGTCTTGCTTACGCGAAGCGGTACAGACGGTTTCAGTATCGGTTAATTATTCGACGCGGGTAGGGACACGCCCGTGTCCCGACCCATGTCTACATGACACGGTCGTGTTCCCTGGCCGTGTCCTCCTCTGGATACATCTCGACGAACTTAACTTGACACACTTCATCGATCTCGACATGCTCTATTGAGTTAAACTTATCACACACACACACACGGGTAGTCCCGTGTCTTACCTCACTCTGTCGACACTAGAGAGTCGCCACCTCAACATGTGGGTGTCGACAAACTGTGTCGACACCTGACTCCAGTGTGTCGACACAGTGTGTGTCGACACCTCAACACTAGGGTGTCGACACACTGTGTCGACACCTGGTTCCAGTATGTCGACACACTGTGTCAACACCTTAACCCATTGAGTCGACACAGTGTGTGTCGACACACGGTGGCGACACCAGTGTGTCGACACCTCAACATCAGAGTGTCGACACACTGTGTTGACACCTTGACTCAAGTGTGCCGATACCTCGACACCAAAGTGTTGACCAAAGACTTGGGTGTTACAAATCCTATTCACATGTGCTGCCCAGTTGTCAGCACCCCCGAACCCAAGTCAGCTCTCCTTACTCAAAAACACGCATGAGGGGCCTAGCGCAATTCGGGACGTTACAAATCCTATAAACAAAATAAAATATTTCATCCCCGAAATCAGGCTTAGGCTATGTGGAGAAAAGCATAACAAAAAATATAATATGCTTTTAAATAAAATTACCTTGAGCAAACAACTATGGGTAGAGTTTTTGCATCAAATCCATTGGCTCCCATGTATATTCCTCCATCCCATGATTAGTCCATAGCACCTTAACCAAGGGAACACTTTTGCGGCGCAACATTCTTGTCTCGTTATCAACGATCCGCACCGGTTCTAGTCGCACAGACCTATCAGACGCGACAACACCATCAGTTGTGGGGATGTATTGATCGGGCTGCAATAGCGCCTTCCGAAGGGACGACACATGGAACACGTCGTGGAGGTTCTCTAGCTCGGACAGTAACTCCAACCGATAAGCCAACGGGCCAATCCTTTCCAATATAGTATAAGGCCCAACATACTTTGGGCTAAGCTTTTTCACACCACGCACACGTGACACTCCATGCATCAGTCGAATTTTCAGGAACACCTTATCACCCACTTGAAACTCCACCATCTGGTGCCTTGCATTATAATACTTCGCCTGACGACTTTGAGCCTCTAACATGCGACCCCATATCAGTCTAACCGCCACATCAGTATCATCAATATAATCAACACCCAAAGCCTTCGGGTCTTCATCTTGCACCCAAGATAAGGGGGTTCTACACCTTCTTCCATAAAGAGCTTCATGAGGAGCCATGCCGATACTATCCTGGTGGCTGTTGTTGTAGGAGAATTCTACCAACGGCAAGAGTCTTTCCCACGGCTCTCCTCTATCCAACACACATAATCTCAACAAATCTTCCAATGTCCGGATGGTCCTTTCAGATTGCCCATCCGTCTGAGGATGAAATGCGGTGCCGAAGGTAAGTCGCGAGCCCAAATATACCTGTACCGCTTTCCACTCCTTGGAGATAAACCGACCATCACGATCAGACACGATCGTCTTAGGCACGCCATGATACCGTACGAATTGCTCGACAAAGAGCCGTAATAAGACATCCACATGGGCCTCTTTCTTCATTTGGATAAATCGAACTACTTTCGTCAGACAATCAACTATCACCCACACTGAATCATTTCCTGAGCATGAGCAAGGTAACCCATAAATAAAGTCCATGGAGATATCCTCAAACTTCCACTCGGGGATGGGAAATGATTGTAGCAAACCACCGAGACTCTTGCATTCCGCCTTCACCCTTTGACAAGCTTGATAATGTGTAACAAAATATCAGACATCCTTTTTCATTCCCGGCCAACCAATGGTCTTCCGTAAGCCGGTGTACATCTTAGCAATGCCCGAGTGCACTGAATATTGAGAGCAATGAGCCTCTCGCAAGATATCCTCCCGGATTTTACCCCCTTTGGGAATGTAGAGTCGGCCACGAAAATAAACGAGGTCGTCTTTTAGCATATACTCATCTGTAGTCCCATCTTCGATTGACTTGATTGTCGGGGCCAAAGCCGCATCCAGTCCTTGCTCCACTCTGATTCGGCCCCGGATATCACAAACTATGCTCATGTTGCCAAGTACTCCGTATATTCTGCCGAAGGAGCCTTAAATATAAATGTAATATTCATCTCCTCAATCATCCGAGCCAACTCCATACTCATCAACCGAGACTTTGGGCTAGAACCTGGTACCTTTCTACTCAATGCATCGGCCACCGAGTTCGCCTTTCCGGGGTGGTAGTTCATGGTGAACTCATAGTCGCATAGAAATTCTAACCACCGCTGTTGTCTCAAGTTCAACTCCTTCTGAGTATGAGCGTACTTCAAGTTTTTGTGATCTGAAAAGATCTCGCAGTGGACGCCGTATAGATAATGCCTCCATACCTTCAAGGCGAACACCACTGCTCCCAGATCCAAATCGTGAACCGGGTAATTGATTTCATGTTTCTTCAGTTGTCTTGAAGCATAAGCAATCATGTGTCCGTACTACATCAACACCACTCCCATCCCTTGATATGATGCGTTAGTGTAAACTTGAAATCCTTCCTTCCCAGATGAAAGTGCAAGGATGGGGGAGGAGGTAAGTCTATCCTTCAGCTCCTGGAACGCCGCTTCACATTGGGGTGTCCACTCAAATGACACACCTTTCTTTGTCAATGAAGTAAGTGGAAGAGAAATCTTTGAAAATCCTTTTACAAACTTGCGGTAGTACCCGACAAGTCCAAGGAAACTCCTCACATCGTCCGCTGACTTCAAGGGCGACCACTCCTTCATGGCAGGCACCTTGGCCGGATCCACCGCTAGTCCTGCTCCACTGATCAAATGCCCCAAGAAAGCAACCTCTTTAAGCTAGAATTCGCACTTGCTGAACTTGGCAAACAAGGCGTCCTCTTTTAATTTCTTCAGTACCAAGGTCAAGTGCTCAACATGCTCCTCCTCCGTCTTTGAGTAGACCAAGATGACGTCGATGAAAATAATGACGAAGACATCCAAATAAGGTTCAAACACCTTGTTCATCAGGCTCATGAAGGCCGAAGGGGCATTTGTGAGCCCAAACAACATTACCGTGAACTCGTACAGTCCATTTCTTGAACTAAAGGCCGTTTTCTAGATGTCACCTTCTTGTATCCCGAACTGATAATACCCTGAGCGCAAGTCCAGCTTAGAAAACCAATGCGCTCCGACTAGTTGATCGAACAACTCGTCGATCCGAGGTAGCGGGTAAGTGTTCCGCACCGTCAGCCGATTAAGTTCCCGGTAATCTATGCACAAACGCAGGGTTTCATCCTTCTTCTTCACGAACAATACAGGGGCTCCCCAGGGTGAAAAACTGGGGCGAACGAACCCTGACTCCACCAGTTCTTGCAGTTAGACTCTAAACTCCGCGAGTTCCTTCGGGGCCATTTGGTAAGGGGCCTTGGATACATGCTTGGCACTCGGTACTAGATTGATCTGGAAGTCTACCTCTCTATGCGGGAGTAATCCTGGCAGTTTCTTAGGAAATACCTCGGGGAAGTCCCGCACTACCCGTACGTCTTTTATATCCAATGCCATCTCCTTCAACTTGAAACAGATCATGAAGACTTCATCCCCCTTCATATGGGCTTTTACAACCTGAATGGAAGAGAACGACATGTGAGGTGTAAAACTAATCCTTGGAAATGACGTCGGAGTCTCCATGTCTCAAGTAGATTCGTTTCTCTGCATAATCAATCCTTGCAAAGTGCCAGTCCAACCACGCCATGCCCAAAATGATGTCAAACTCTGGCATTCTCAAGACCATGGCGGGCGTATCAAAGGCCCTTCCTTCAATAAATATCTCGAGTTCGCACTTGGCGGTTGCAATCATCTCCGAGCCATCCGGTAGGCGTACTCGTCGGGCTATACCAGTAAAGTATTGTATGCCCTCCATGTCCTTAATGAAGTCCTCTGACACAAAGGAGTGTGAGGCACCGGTATCGAACAACGCATAGGCCGTCTTCCTGCCAATTATCACGGTGCCTAAGTACAAATAACCAGATCTTATTGCTAGGTGTCTAGTATGTCTCAAGCAACTTTAAGTTAAACAATGAAAACGTGATAATCAATTAAATCATACCTGCAATCACATCTTGAGGATTCTGTTCTTGCGCCATGTCCAGCGCATACACTTGATCCCGAGCAGGGCCGGGGTTTCGTCCCCGCGGTCCTCGTCCTCGACCACACATGTGACCCCGCCACCGCGGAGCTGCCGGAGGGAGAGCAGGAGGAACATTCCCAAACAACCGCTGGCAGAAACGTCCAATGTGGCCCGGCTGGTTGCATTCATAACACACCAACCCACGACGCCCCTCAGGTTGCTGAAAGTGTTGAGGCTGTGGCGGTGGAGGCAACGCGAGTGGCTGCGGAATCGGTTGACCCACTCTAAAATCTCGGTGGAAACATCCTCCACCTATTTGATGTCCTATTCCACCTCTAAAGTCCTACCTTATTCTATTTCTTGGGCCAGCTTCCATCATGCCCTCTGCAGGTCTCTTGCCACTGCTCAAGTGATCTGCCTCCAACCTCTTCGTCATGTCAATAATCTCCGCCAAGCTAGCATCCGCTATAAACAAAAGGGCCTGCCTTAAGGGATCTCGCAACCCTTTATAGAAACGCTTGGCGTATCCTCTATCATCCAAATAATAAGAAGCCGCGAACCTCGCGAGGTGCTGAAACTCTCGCTGATATTCCGTAACTGATTTTGATCCTTGCTTTAGCAGAAGAAACCTCTCCTCGAGTTCATTTCGAGAGGATGTGGGAATGAAGTGCTCCAAGAAGACATCCGAGAACTCGCTCCAACTTATCTCTGTGTAGATCCGGCCTTGGAAGGTGGAGCCCATGAGGGACTTCCACCACCTCTTAGCATGTAGTTCCAAGACGGACACTGCCAACGTCACAACCATGTTGGCTGGGCAACGGATCCCCGCCAACAACTCATGCACCGTGTCAAGCCATTCCTCCGTGCATACAGCCGACTCCGTCCTGAAGTAGGCGGGAGGGGAGAGGGCCGAAAGGTGCTCAACCAGTTAGAGCCCGGAGCCTGTTGTTGCACCGGAGGCTGTTGCGCCCTAAAGGCATCCATAATGGCGGTGAGCGTCTACCCTAACTCAGATTGTTGGATCTGGGTGGGTATGGAAGGGGTAGGAGTACCCCCCATCGGCTCCACATGAACTGGAATCTACACGTAGAACACAAACCTATGGTCAGGTTGGCTAATCTTAATGTCAAAGTTGGACAACTTAGTGTGAATTAAATATGGGCACACCACTGCTTCCGCTAATTCAGTTTGTCCCCAAACGGACTAATAGAGCGGGGGTGGCACCATTGTTGAATGATTTCTTTAGTTGATGATCGTGGCAAACTGATACCATTTGTAAGACCCCCCCTCTCGGATCCCAAAACAAGGCATGAAGGGGGGTGTCTTATGCCCGGAACAGCCGCCTTGCGGTAGCATTAGCTAACCTGTACCACAAGACGCCTATTCCGCCGGCTATAACCAATATCAATATATACATGCCAACCCAACCATAATATAAAGAGAGAGAGTCAAATCCACACCAAGCATATATGTCCAAATACATCAAATAGGAGAAGCTAAAACATGCTTCTTCAATATCAGAGTAAAACTATGAAAAGTTGCCCAAACGGGCTATACCAGAATCTCACAACACTCACATCCGTAACCGACGGTAGGGACGGTACCGTCACTTCAGGCCCTGTCGTCTTGGCCTGGCTGTCCTGCTGCAAAGTCTACGGCTACTCTACCTGTGGGGAGAACTCCTAAAAAGGAGGACGTAGCAACCGTTAGTCGAAAAGACTAAGTGGCTTCACATCCGCTCCCCCGACGACTCCTCGTCACCGGGCGGAGAAAAGAGCAAGGGTACAAGTATAATAAATAGTATAACAGGTAGAAGCAGGTGGTAATGGTATAATAAGATTAATAGCATTTTATACTAGCAGTTTTACATAAATAATAACAAACTATCAAGTACATGTGTCTACAGTAGGAAAGTAACTTAACTTATAAGGATGCTCATACGAGCTTATAAGTTAAGGATCGGGTTACATAAAAGTAACTCATCATATAAGAGTGCCCATATAAACTTATACAATGAGGATCTTGTTTGTGCAACGCTATATAATGGTATGTATGCTATGCAATGACTCACTCATGATCATACACATGCAATTACTATGTCGACATAGACTAGTACTTCCCACTATTCGAGCAGGTAGCTAACCTCTCCGGCATTATCCGTCGTGGCCAGGCGGTGATAGTAGAGCAAACAACTCTACTACTAGGCGGGTATCCACACTACTTCACCTAGGCCTCCGTATGCCTCAACGCTAAGAACACAACAGCGGAGCCCATTCGCACTATGACCCAGCAGGGGGTATCAGGTAGATGTGCACCGAGAACACAACCCCGAACTGACCTTGTGTGACCTAGAAGGGGCCTCGGAAGAAAGCACGAGGACACAGCCCAACCGTTCACTTGGCACTGAAGGGGCCCCGGGACGTGAACACCGAGGACACAGCCCAATCGCCTAAAGTCTAACTGTCAACTCCCGTCAGTGTGACGATCAGCGAGTGTAACGCCCTCGGTTTTTCTGTGTTATGTTTGATCTTTGGCTGGCGTTACGATGGCGCATTTTCCGGCTTTGTGCCGTTGTAGAGCGTGGTTTTAGCTCTTAGGGTTCCCTGTGAAGCCTGTTTGTAGCCTGTTAGCAAGATCCCCCAGCTAGCCGGAGTCTGTTTGATGACTCGGCTGGGCCTCTTAGGGAATGCTTGTGTTTTGGATTCGGGAAGTGTTATCCCGGGTTTCGTTCGTCGAATGCTAATTTCGACTTCGCAGTTGTGTTCGTAGCGTGGGTTTTTAGCTGCGGCGTGAATTTCGTCTTTTTCCGAGAAGTTTCAGGTTTCGTGTTGTTTTGATATTGAGTGTAAATAATTATTGATATGTTGATTGTTTATTATTAAAAATGATATATATATATAGTCTTGGGTCAGAATTTGGGCTGGGTTCCTTTTGTTCTTTTCCTGTTTCTCTGCTTGGAAGAAGCCGTCGTCTGTACGAGAGGAAGAGCACCGCCGACCTACCCTAGCCTTCGGACGCCGATTCCCTGAGATTTAGCGGTCGGAATTCGATTTCGAGAGTGGATCTGGACTGCCCTCGCCGGGATCTGCTTTCTTTCTGCTCCTCAGCTGGATGCTCTGCGGCCAAATCCGTGAGCGGGGGAGGCCGCCGACCGAGTTCCTGGTATTTAGGCAAGTGATGTCCCCTCATCCTTGCCAAAGCTGATCTTTGTCTTTCTTTTGAGCTAATTTTTATCTCTTTCTTTTTTAGATCTTAGGTGTAAGCTAGGGTTTGTTCCCGATCATACTGTGGTTAGTGTAGGAAGTTCCAGTTAAATCTCAGTTTTCTGAGGGATTGTGTCTATTAGGGACAGTTTCGGTTCGGTTTAGGTCGAGTAGCTGCCATTGCCGATGGATGTTGTACTCTAGGGAGAGAGAGAATCCTCGTTCTCGTTTCTGGTTGTGTGCTGGATCTGGCGCCTGAAGCCAGTCAGGGTGTCGACACCGTGGTGTCGACACCAGCCAGTCAGGGTGTCGACACCTTGGTGTCGACACCAGCCTATCAGGGTGTCGACACCTTGGTGTCGACACCAGCCTGTCAGGGTGTCGACACCTTGGTGTCGACACCAGCCTGTCGGGGTGTCGACACTTGGTGTCGACACCGGCCAGTCGGGGTGTCGACACTTGGTGTCGACACCCGCAACGGCAGTGTCGACACCTTGTGTCGACACCGGCCGCAGTGGTGTCGACACTTGGTGTCAACACCCGCAGCGGCAGTGTCGACACCTTGTGTCGACACCGGCCGCAGTGGTGTCGACACTTGGTGTCGACACCCGCAGTGGCAGTGTCGACACCTTGTGTCGACATCGGTCGCAGAGGTGTCGACACTTGGTGTCGACACCAGCCGCAGTTGTGTCGACACCTTGTGTCGACACTGGCTTGTCGTGGTGTCGACACATCATGTCGACCCAGGGTGCTGCCCTTGTTTTGGGGTCAGGGAGACTCGGGGTTGGTTTTGGATAGGCGTGCAAGGCCGCGTCGGTTGGACCCGACATTTTTTGCCTTGGGTTCGTGTGTTTCTTAGGACTGTTAGTTGGACTTTTCCCTAGGAGGGGGGGGGGGCATTGGGTGTTCGGCTAATTTTCTGCATGCCGACTCTTGGGTTGTGGCAGGTGGTGGAGTTTTGGTAGCCTCTGGAGGGGTGGTTTTATGTGGAGAGCTGTGGCCACTGCCCTTTGCCCCGGTTTGGGTTGGTGTGTGTGGGACCCTAAAGCTGCCACTGTTTGACCCCTTAGCCCTTTTTGGGTCTGATTCTGGTTATGCATTCAGACCCATGTTTTGACCACTGCCACTTACCCACGTGTTAGGACTGTTAGTCCCTTTCCTGTTTATGCTTCCTTTCTTTTGGCAATTGTATATGTCCTGTTGCTGTTGCAGGCTCTCTTGGTAAGGTGTATTGGTTTTTTTGCTCACACTTGGTGTGCTCTACGGTGTTTTTGACAGCATTCTTTTCTTACTGTCATCCCCTTTTCTTTTGCTTATTGCGGTTTGCTGCCGGGTTGGTAAACCCTTCTTTTTATTTGCTAATTAATCCATTGCTCTATTTACCTTTTGATTGTTTCCTTGCTGAGGTGTTCTTTTCTTGAATGCCTCAGGTCCAGGTTGTAGCCAGTTCAGCGGCTAGTTCTTTTGGAGGGGCTTGTTGGTGGCCTCTAGGGTAGCTGAGATTACTGATCCCCGTTTGTGGTGAGGTAGTTCTTTACTCTTCTGTATAGACATACATACTCGACAGTGGGTTCGTGTCAGGTTGTTGGCGCCCACTGGTGGCTTCTTGTGATGCTGAATATGAATTTAAACTGCTGTTTTTTTTGCCTATTTGAGGTTGGTTACTTGCTTCTGGGAAGGATTTATGCTAGGTTGCACGTTAGATATTTTAAAACCTAAAAGCATTATTATATGTACCCCATGCATAACATGTTTCTAAATCAAAGACACTATTTTTCCTCAGCGTAAAACACTATTTTTTTATACCTACTATATTCACCTTAGGGTCGTGCACGCATAAGTCGTCCCCCGGGGACACTTATGCTCATTTAGGGCGTCAATTTATTGAACCAAAGTATTTTCTGCTGCGTATAAATATAGTTTTAACAGTGGACTAGCTGATCCACCGAGCCAAGGGATACGACCATTCTACAAAACTGATCTTCTTTCATACATAATTAACAATTTTACTTAAAACCTAACGTCTGGAGTTTTGCCTGAGCGTGTGCAGTTATCCCCTGCATGACGTGGCATCACGACGCGTGTTTTCTCTTACTCTGATACGATTTTTACCGTTGAGAAAATGCGGGTTGTGACAGTTGGTATCAGAGGGAGGTTGCTTGACAAATGGTTGGGCAACCTTTCCCTTGTCTGCATTAGTGTTTAGCATCATACCATTCACACACCGATATGTCATCAGCTCGTCTTGGCCGAAGCACGAACACTACACTCATGAGCATGAAGAAGTATACAGGGCATATTATGTAGTATGGGATGCATAATATGTGTTTGTATATGAGTCCACCATAGGAGGCAATATGTGAGGGTTATGTAGTATGGGATGCATAACCTCACCACATGAATGCGGCTAACACGTTTTCTTTTTTCGTTACATGGGAATGTTATGTAGTATGGGATGCATAACATTTTCAAGTGTACGCCGCCCATGGCATGCACTAAGGCCTTTTTAGAATGCATAGCACATCATGCATATCATAACATTTCATAAGCACAACGTGCCAAGCTAAAGATTTGCAAGATGACATATGCACACACATGGTTTTGAGTCAAAAAGAATACAAATGCATGCATTCATGGTTTAGGCACATGAGTCAGTATGATGGTGGTGAACCATCTTAGGATAAGCATAACATCATCATGGTAAAAAACAACTCTCAGAGCAAGTTTTGCAGTTGAAGTTCATATTTAAGTGTGTTTGTCTGTACCGGGTAGTTTCGTTCTAGTTGATGGGCTAGGATTTGTCTAAAGCTTGTGCGATTTTAGGATGGTGAGACGTCCTGCGACGAGATCGACCCCCCAATCCGAGGGTGAGACATCAGGAGCGCAGAGCGATGCGTTGGTAGAAAGCCTGCGGCAGAGTAATGAGGAGTTATCGAGGCAGGTTGTGGCTATGCAGGCTCAGATTCAGTCCCTTGTAGCAGTGGTGGCGGGACAGACCCCGAGAGCTCAGAACCCCGCTGAGGGGGTAGCTGTTCCTACCCCTCCTGCTCCTCCCGTGCCTTTGGTTGTGGTGCCCCCGGAGATGGCGTTCATATCCCAGTTTCAGCGGCTGAGACCCCCTACCTATGATGGGCAGGCAGATTTCATGATTCTGGATGATTGGCTGATTACCATTGAGGAGATGTTCTCATACTCAGGGATTACGGACGATCAGAGAGTGATGCTCGCTGCTTACCAGCTCAAGGGCTTGGCAAAGAATTGGTGGCTGAGGGAGAAAGAGAGCTTAGTGGCAGGTTGCAATTGGGAGTCATTTAAGGTGATGTTGTTAAGTAAGTTTATGCCTTCAGTCGAACGGGACCGGCTAATGAATGACTTTCTTCATTTAAAGCAGAGGAAACTCACGGTTAGTGAGTATGAGATTGAGTTTAGTAAGTTGAGTCGGTTTGCTCCGGGTCTGGTGAGTGTTGAGGCAGACCGAGTCAAGCGATTTCTGGGTGGACTAAGAAGTGACATTCAGCAGTTAGCGAATGCCTATGGAGCGGTCAGTTATGCCAGCGCGGTTGAAGCTGCTTTGAGAGTTGAGGCCATTGAGAATGCCAAGAATAGAGGCCAGCAGTTAAGGAAGGATAAGCAGAAGTCTGGTGGAGGGAAGAGCCCTCAGGAACCTGATGCTGTCTCAAGAAAGAAGGTCAAGGAGATTTGTAGCTTTTGTGGCCGGCCAGGCCACCCCTTTGAGAAGTGTTTCAAAAGGTTGGGAGCGCAGAAGAAGGAGCAGGTGCACGCGATTCAGGGTACTTCCAGGGGAGACTTGGTGTGTGCCTTATGTGGAAGGAAGGGGCATGAGGCTGCCCGTTGTTGGTTAAAAGATAAGGTCTGTTTTCAGTGTGGCCAGAAGGGTCATCTCAAGACAAGGTGCCCTCAGACCCAGTCTATTCTGCAGCCAGTTCCCCTCCAGGCTCTGCCACCGCCTCAGCGAGTGGATAAAGGAAAAGGAAAGCTGAATGTGCTTTCGGCAGACGAAGCGTAGACCTCGACCCAGGTTATCTCAGGTTCGACTCCTCCCCAGTCGTTTTGTTACGTTCCCTTTTGGTTTTAGTTTTCGTTTTAGTGCTTGTTGCCTTAGATGCGTGTGCAATTCGTAGGGCGATTTAAGGTAAAGAACCGCTGGGCGCGCGTTCTCTTCGATTCCGGCGCTACCCACTCGTTTGTGGCTAGAGCCTTCGTGGAGCGGTTGAGTTTGGGCCTAGATCATGTTGGTGGTGCCTTCTGTGTTAAGTTCCCCTCCGGTGACTCTGTGGTTACGGACCTGTGTATCCTCGATTGTCCAATTTTGTTGGGAGATTTTCTAGCCAAGGTAGATTTGAAGGTGATTGACCTGGAGGACTTTGACGTTATTTTGGGCATGGAATGGTTGTCAAGGTACGATGCTGTGATCCAGTGCAAGGGTAAGCGCTTAGACTTCGTCAAAGACAACGGTCAGCCAGGGAGCATTTATGGGTATTCCCTCCAGGAGTCTCCAGTCATTTCTGCGGTGCGTGCTCGGAAGTTGCTTGTTTCTGGCTGTTTTGCCTGTGTGGTTTCTCTGGTAGGGTCGATTGTTAGTGTGCCCCGTTTGGAAGAGATTCCTGTGGTGTGTGACTTTTCTGATGTGTTTCCAGACGATCTTCCCGGTCTTCCACCCGATCAAGATGTCGAGTTTGCTATAGATTTGGAGACGGGCACGCGTCCTATCATAAAGGCGCCGTACCGGATGGCCCCGCGAGAGCTGGAAGAGTTGCGAATTCAGCTGGATGAGTTGTTGAAAAAAGGCTTTATAAGGCCGAGTTCTTCGCCTTGGGGTGCGCCAGTGCTGTTCGTTAAAAAGAAGGATGGGTCGATGAGGTTATGCATTGACTATAGAGAGCTGAACAAGGTTACTATTAAGAACAGGTACCCTTTGCCGCGAATCGACAATTTGTTCGACCAACTGCGTGGTAGTGCCGTGTTTTCCAAGATAGATCTTCGTTCGGGCTATCACCAGTTGAGGATTCGGGAGTCAGATGTTCCACGGACGACGTTTCGTTCTCGTCATGGGCATTTTGAGTTTTTGGTTATGTCATTCGGTTTGACTAATGCGCCCTCAGCTTTTATGGATTTGATGAACAGAGTTTTCAAGGATTTTCTAGATAAGTTCGTGATTGTCTTCATAGACGATGTTTTGGTGTATTCTAAGGATGCAGAGGAGCATGATCGACATTTGCGGCTGGTCTTAGCGACTCTGAGAGACCATAAGCTATACGCCAAGCTGAGCAAATGTGAAATTTGGTTGCCTCAAGTTTCTTTTCTAGGCCACATGATTAATAAGGAGGGAATATCGTGGACCCAGAGAAGATCGCTGCTGTTACGGAATGGACGAGACCTGTTACCCCCAAAGAGATCAGAAGCTTCTTGGGTTTGGCTGGTTATTATAAAAGATTTGTAGAAGGTTTCTCTACCTTGTCCGCGCCGTTGACCAAGTTGACGCAGAAGAATGTAGCCTTTATATGGGATGACAAGTGTGAGAAGGCTTTTGAGGAACTAAAAAGAAGGCTATGTTCGGCTCCAATTTTGTCTTTGCCTACGGAGGGTAGTGAGTATGATATATATGTGGATGCATCACATGTCAGTCTGGGCTGCGTTTTGATGCAGGGCGGGAAGGTGATTTCGTACGGGTCAAGGCAGCTAAAGACTCACGAGAGGAATTACCCTACGCATGACCTGGAGTTTGCAGCTGTGATCTATGCGCTGAAATTGTGGAGGCATTTGCTATATGGCGCGCAGTGCAAGATTTTCACGGATCATAAGAGTCTGAAGTATGTCTTCACTCAGAAAGAGTTGAATCTGCGCCAGCAGCGATGGTTGGAGTACGTGGCTGACTATGATGTTGAAATTCAGTATCATCCAGGAAAGGCAAATGTGGTGGCTGATGCCCTGAGTCGGAAGTCAGGTAAGATTTTTAATCTTTCCGCCGAGTGTCTAGTGGAAGAGTTTCTGTTGATGGACATTTCTGTGGGAAGCTGTGATTCGCAAAGTAGTATAGCAGTAGCAGAACCTTCGTGGATTACGCTTACGAGACTGCATCAGAAGGACGATCCCGATCTTCTGCATTTGTATCTTCGAGCTGAGAAGGGTGAATTACCAGATTTCTCTATAGATGATGCGGGTACCTTGAAGTACCGTGGCAGGTTTTGCATCCCCGCAGTTGGAGATATTCGGGATATGGTGTGCAGAGACGCCCACGGATCTAGTGTTGCCTACCATCCAGGGTCTACCAAGATGTATCATGATTTAAAGCAGATTGTCTGGTGGTACGGGATGAAGAAGGACATAGCTAGATTTGTTTCAGAGTGTTTCACTTGCAGGCGTGTGAAAGCCGACCATGGGAGGCCTGGTGGCAAGCTGACTCCCTTGGAGATTCCGATGTGGAAGTGGGAGACTATCTCGATGGATTTCATTACCGGCTTACCGAGATCTCCTAAGGGCCATGATTCAGTTTGGGTAATTGTAGACAGATTGACGAAGAGCGCTCATTTCGTACCATTTAAGATCGATTATCTGATGAGGAAGATAGCCGAGCTGTATCTGGAAGAGGTTATCAGTTTGCATGGAGTACCTGTAAGTATCATATCAGATCAAGACTCCAGGTTCACGTCTCGTTTTTGGAAGAGCCTTCAAGAAGGGTTGGGTACAGATTTGAGGTATTCCACGGCTTATCATCCGCAGACCAATGGTCAGACGGAGCGAGTGAATCAGATTGTGGAAGACATGATCCGATGCTATATTCTGGACCACGGAGGAGCGTGGGACGAGCGCTTGTGGCTTATGGAATTCGCATACAACAACAGTTATCAAGAAAGCTTGCAAATGGCTCCCTTTGAAGCTTTGTATGGGAGGCACTGCAGGACTCCCTTGTTTTGGGTTGAGCTTGGCGAGGGACCTTTGTTGGGACCAGAAGCGCTTGAGGAGATGGAAAACGCTGTGAAGCTTATTCGGGAAAAGCTTCGGATAGCCCAGGAGAGGTATGAGAAGAATGCCAATCGGCGTAGATCGGACTTGGAATTTGCTGTGGGGGACTCGGTGTTTTTAAAGGTCTCCCCGTTGATTGGAGTCAAGCAGTTTGGCAACAATAGGAAGTTGGACCCGAGATACGTGGGGTCGTTTCCGATTGTTGAGCGGATTGGGGTATCAGCCTACAGGCTGGCTTTGCCCGCAAACTTCCCTGGCGTGCATGATGTCTTTCATGTCAGTCAGCTGCGAAAATGTGTGATGAATGGCAGGCAGGTTTTGGATTCGTTGCCTCAGTTGGAGCCGAATCTTTCTTATGTGGAGGTGCCTGTTTGCATTTTGGATTCTCAAGTTCGGGCGTTGCGGAAGAAGACTATTCCGATGGTTAAAGTTTTTTGGAGAAATCAAGATGTGGAAAGCGCGACTTGGGAGTTGGAGTCGGCTATGAGGGAGGATCACCCTCATCTGTTTCCCTGATCTTGTGCTTGGTATGTTCTATTTTATTATTTATTTAGCCCTTTCCTGGCTCTTTCTCTCTCCTTATTTATAGGGGTGTTGTGAGTAAAGTTTCGAGGCGAAACTTTCATTTAGGGGGAGTGGCTGTAACGCCCCCGGTTTTTCTGTGTTATGTTTGATCTTTGGCTAGCATTACGATGGCGTATTTTCCGGCTTTGTGCCATTGTAGAGCGTGGTTTTAGCTCTTAGGGTTCCCTGTGAAGCCTGTTTGTAGCCTGTTAGCAAGATCCCCCAGCTAGCCGGAGTCTATTTGATGACTCGGCTGAGCCTCTTAGGGAATGCTTGTGTTTTGGCTTCGGGAAGTGTTATCCCGGGTTTCGTTCGTCGAATGCTAATTTCGACTTCGCAGTTGTGTTTGTAGCGTGGGTTTTTAGCTGCGGCGTGAATTTCGTCTTTTTCCGAGAAGTTTCAGGTTTCGTGTTGTTTTGATATTGAGTGTAAATAATTATTGATATGTTGATTGTTTATTATTAAAAATGATATATATATATATAGTCTTGGGTCATAATTAGGGTTGGGTTCCTTTTGTTCTTTTCCTGTTTCTCTGCTTGGAAGAAGCCGTCGCCTGTACGAGAGGAAGAGCACCGCCGGCCTACCCTAGCCTTCGGACGCCGATTCCCGGAGATTTAGCGGTCGGAATTCGATTTCGAGAGTGGATCTGGACTGCCCTCGCCGGGATCTGCTTTCTTTCTGCTCCTCAGCTTGATGCTCTGCGGCCAGATCCGTGAGCGGGGGAGGCCGCCGACCGAGTTCCTGGTATTGAGGCAAGTGATGTCCCCTCATCCTTGCCAAAGCTGATCTTTGTCTTTCTTTTGAGCTAATTTTTATCTCTTTCTTGTTTAGATCTTAGGTGTAAGCTAGGGTTTGTTCCCGATCATACTGTGGTTAGTGTAGGAAGTTCCAGTTAAATCTCAGTTTTCCAAGGGATTGTGTCTATTAGGGACAGTTTCGGTTTGGTTTAGGTCGAGTAGCTGCCATTGCCGATGGATGTTGTACTCTAGGGAGAGAGAGAATCCTCGTTCTCGTTTCTGGTTGTGTGCTGGATCTGGCGCCTGAAGCCAGTCAGGGTGTCGACACCGTGGTGTCGACACCAGCAAGTCAGGGTGTCGACACCTTGGTGTCGACACCAGCCTGTCAGGGTGTCGACACCTTGGTGTCGACACCAGCCTGTCAGGGTATCGACACCTTGGTGTCGACACCAGCCTGTCGGGGTGTCGACACTTGGTGTCGACACCGGCCAGTCGGGGTGTTGACACTTGGTGTCGACACCCGCAGCGGCAGTGTCGACACCTTGTGTCGACACCGGCCGCAGTGGTGTCGACACTTGGTGTCGACACCCGCAGCAGCAGTGTCGACACCTTGTGTCGACACCGGCCGCAGTGGTGTCGACACTTGGTGTCGACACCCGCAGCGGCAGTGTCGACACCTTGTGTCGACATCGGCCGCAGAGGTGTCGACACTTGGTGTCGACACCAGCAGCGGTTGTGTCGACACCTTGTGAAGACACCGACTTGTCGTGGTGTCGACACATCGTGTCGACCCTGGGTGCTGCCCTTGTTTTGTGGTTAGGGAGACTCGGGGTTAGTTTTGGATAGGCGTGCAAGGCCGCGTCGGTTGGACCCGATGTTTTTTTCCTTGGGTTCGTGTGTTTCTTAGGACTGTTAGTGGGACTTTTCCCTAGGAGGGGGGGGGGGGCATTGGGTGTTCGGCTAATTTTCTGCATGCCGACTCTTGGGTTGTGGCAGGTGGTGGAGTTTTGGTGGCCTCTGGAGGGGTGGTTTTATGTGGAGAGCTGTGGCCACTGCCCTTTGCCCCGGATTGGGTTGGTGTGTGTGGGACCATAAAGCTGCCACTGTTTGACCCCTTAGCCCTTTTTGGGTCTGATTCTGGTTATGCATTCAGACCCATGTTTTGACCACTGCCACTTACCCACGTGTTAGGACTGTTAGTCCCTTTCCTGTTTATGCTTCCTTTCTTTTGGCAATTGTATATTTCCCGTTGCTGTTGCAGGCTCTCTTGGTAAGGTGTATTGGTTTTATTGCTCGCACTTGGTGTGCTCTGCGGTGTTTTTGACAGCATTCTTTTCTTACTGTCATCCCCTTTTCTTTTGCTTATTGCGGTTTGCTGCCGGGTTGGTAAACCCTTCTTTTTATTTGCTAATTAATCCATTGCTCTATTTACCTTTTGATTGTTTCCTTGCTGAGGTGTTCTTTTCTTGAATGCCTCAGGTCCAGGTTGTAGACAGTTCAGCGGCTAGTTCTTTTGGAGGGGCTTGTTGGTGGCCTTTAGGGTAGCTGAGATTACTGATCCCCATTTGTGGTGAGGTAGTTCTTTACTCTTCTGTATAGACATACATACTCGCCAGTGGGTTCGTGTCAGGTTGTTGGCGCCCACTGGTGGCTTCTTGTAATGCTGAATATGAATTTAAACTGCTGTTTTTTTGCCTATTTGAGGTTGGTTACTTGCTTCTGGGAAGGATTTATGCTAGGTTCTATGTTAGATATTTTAAAACCTAAAAGCATTATTATATGTACCCCATGCATAACATGTTTCTAGATCAAAGACACTATTTTTCCTCAGCGTACAACACTATCTTTTTATACCTACTATATTCACCTTAGGGTCGTGCACGCATAAGTCGTCCCCCGGGGACACTTATGCTCATTTAGGGTGTCAATTTATTGAACCAAAGTATTTTCTGCTGCGTATAAATATAGTTTTAACAGTGGACTAGCTGATCCACCGGGCCGAGGGATACGGCCATTCTACAAAACTGATCTTCTTTCATACTTAATTAACAATTTTCCTTAAAACCTAACATCTGGAGTTTTGCCTGAGCGTGTGCAGTTATCCCCTGTACGACGTGGCATCACGATGCGTGTTTTTTCTTACTCTGATACGATTTTTACCGTTGAGAAAATGCGGGTTGTGACAGCGAGCCCGTACACCTGCCACATCTTGGTGATACCATTTGTAAGACCCCCCTACCGATTCCCAAAACATGGCATGAAGGGGGTCTTACGCCCGAAATAGCCGCCTTGCGGTAGCATTAGCACACAGGCTAACCTGTGCCACAAGACGCCTATTCCGCTGGCTACAACCAATATCAATATATACATGCCAACCCAACCATAATATAAAAGAGAGAGAGAAGTCAATCCACACTAAGCATATCTATCCAAATACATCAAATAGGTGAAGCTAAAACATGGTTCTTCAAAATCAGAGTACAGCTATGAAAAATTGCCCAAACGGGCTACATCAGAATCACACAACACTCACATCCGTAATCGACGGTAGGGACGGTACCGTCACTTCAGGGCCTGTCATCCTAGCCTGGCTGTCCTGCTGCAAAGTTTGCAGTTGCTCTACCTGCGGGGTAACCTCCTAAAAAGGAAGATGTAGCAACCGTTAGTTGAAAAAACTAAGTGGCTTCACATCCGCTCCCCCGGCGACTCCTCGTCACCGGGCAGAGAAAAGAGCAAGAGTACAAGTATAATAAATAGTGTAACAGGTAGAAGCAGGTGGTAATGGTACAATAAGATTAATAACATTTATTCTAGCAGTTCTACATAAACAATAACCAACTATCAAGTACATGTGTTTACTGTAGGAAAGTAACTTAACTCATAAGGCTGCCCATACAAGCTTATAAGTTAAGGATCAGGTTACATAAAAGTAACTCATCGTATAAAAGTGCCCATACAAACTTATACGATGAGGATCTTGTTTGTGCAATGCTATGTAATGGTATGTATGCTATGCAATGACACACCCATGATCACACCATGCAAATGCTATGTCAATGTAGACTGGTAGTTTCCACTATTCGAGCAGGTAGCTAACCTCTCAAGCATCAACCGCCATGGCCAGGAGGTGATAGTAGAGCTGGCATCTCTACTACCAGGGGGTATCCACACTACTTCACCTAGGCCTCCGTACGCCTCAACGCTAAGAACACAACAGCAGAGCCCAAGCGTACTATGGCCCAGCGGGGTCTCGGGTAGATGTGCACCGAGAACACAGCCCGAACTAGCCTGGTGTGACCGAAAAGGGGCCTCGGAAGAAAGCACAAGGACACAACCCAACCGTTCACTTGGCACGGAAGGGGCCTCGGGACGTGAACATTGAGGATACAGCCCAACCGCCCAAAGTCTAACTATCAACTACCGTCGGTGTGACGATCGGCGAGCCCGTAGACCTGCCACACTATCCTTAACCCAGGATTACGACGTCGCGTGTCGACTGACACCACATGCAAATTCTACATCACCATAGCATGGAAAGGGCCTCGAAAATAAGCACGAGGACACAACCCAACCATCCACTCGGCATGGAAGGAGCCCCGGGACGTGAACACCGAGGTCCAAACCCAACCGTCCGTCTATACCTCATTTCAACATTAACTCAACTAGTGACGGCTAATGCCGCACTTACATCCATCCACAATACTTCCCGTAGGGAGACTACGCTCTAAGTATTAGACTACTACATTTCATTCTAACCATCAAATATACTCATGGCCATAGTTTATCATTCTATATGTCATTCCAAATGATTTCAACATAATATAACATAATGCGCATAAATAATAGTCTACCAATTTCTAACAAGTCACTTTGTTCAAATAAGCTTGCTTCACAATTCAGTTATATGAAATTCAATTAGTAATCTTCATCATTCATAGCACTCTGGTGGTTAACATAAAATAGTTCACCAAAATCTCGAGTTAAATTTGCAACATTAATTCCACCGAATACAAGTTCATATCATATTAAAACCCAGAATTTAAGTGCAGAATAAATCTGGATAGTAAATTCAACCGGAGATTCCTAGAGCTACAAGAAACAGGTGAAGACGTGTAACCCCTTGATGGAAAGGTCTTTCCATGGGCTACAACCTTTATGTTTAGACCATAATCCAGATTCAAAAGTATCAAACTTGAAATCAGCCTTGAAGTCCGCTGCGTACAGAACACAATTTCTGCATGTAGGATTTATCGAACGTCAGGTTCTTTCAGACTTTCCTGTGGCTACAAACTTCATATGAAGACATGCAATCACTCGTTGGAAAGGTATTTTCAAGGGATTCAACTTTCGTGTTTAGTCGAAAGCCCAGATCTGGCCATATCACATCATAAAATGGCCAAGAAGATTACTGCGCGCAGAACACAGATTCTACACGCATCTTAAAGAGGAATGAACGACATCGGTTCATCTTCCTCCTCACGTCGATCCTCCAAAGTCAAACCAGAAGTTCCTCCTCCCTTATTCACCCTCATAAGGCCATGATGCTTAACGAAACCATCCCCTATCTTCATATAAAAGGTTGAAGAGGTTGAAGACACAACTAGCCTTAGGGAACAAGCTCTAGAACGGCCTCTTCCTAGAGAAATCACCATCTCACTAGTCTAGACTCTTTTGAGTCGACATCTCACCTAAATATCTACAAATCTAGAACCAAAGGAGAGGGGAGGAAGCTCACCTCATTTTCGGTGTTCCCACCATTTCCGGCCATGGAACTCGTGACTCTTCTCGGTGGCATCTTCTTTTCCACGGCGGCGGCGGTTCTCCTCCTCTAGAACTTGCTCCAGTAACTTCTCTCAACAGGAGTTTCTCTCAGAAAATAGGGGATGAAATGAGCATGGAAATGGCTAGGATTTTCATTTCCCCTTATATATGAAAATTGACACGGGTAGGGACACACCCGTGTCCGTACCCGTGTCCTGCTTCGGGCGAAGCGTCAACGATTGTTTCAGTGTCGGTTCAACACTCGACACGGGTAGGGACACGCCCGTGTCCCGACCCGTGTCCACATGACACGACCGAGTTCCCTGTCCATGTCCTTCTCTTGATGCATCTCGATAGACTCAACTCGACACACAGATACACGGGTAGGGACACGCCCGTGTCTCTACCCGTGTCATATAATTCGTCGATCTCAACGCATAGTTCGTCGATCTTGACACTCTCTGTCGAGTTCAACTCGACACACACACACACACACACGCGGGTAGGCCCATATCTTACCTCATTGTGTCGAAACTAGAGTGTTGACACCTCAACATCTGGGTGTCGACACACTGTGTCGACACCTGACTCCACTGTGTCGACACAGTGTGTGTCGTTACACGGTGTCGACACCAGTGTGTCGACACCTCAACACCCGGGTGTTGACACACTATGTTGACACCTGGTTCTAGTATGTCAACATAGTGTGTGTCGACACAGGGTGCCGACACCAGTGTGTCAACACCTCAACCTGAGTGTCGACACCTTAACCCAGTATGTCGACATAGTATGTGTCGATACAGTGTATGTCGGTACACGGTGTCGACACCAGTTTGTCGACACCTCAACATCAGAGTGTTGACACACTGTGTCGACACCTTGACTCCATGTGCCGACACCTCGACACCAAAGTGTTGTCCAAATACTTGGGTGTTACAAATCCTATTCACATGTGCTGCCCAGTTGTGAGCACCCCCGAACCCAAGTCAGCTCTCCTGACTCAAAAACACGCACGAGGGGCCTAGCACGATTCGGGACGTTAGAGCCGCCATCTTCCTTCTTACACTCCTTTATTACTTTCTTGTAAAGGTGTATTGTAAGCTGTAACTCTCACTATTAATCAAAAGAAAGCCCGTCGCAAGAGTGACATTTAAGCCGCGGCGGGCGAAGTCTGCTGTTGCCGTTGCTAGCGGCCCTCTATCTCCTTCTTGTTAGCTCAGCTCAGCTCCCTCTCGGCATCAACCTGCAAGCACAACCATCCAAGTAACCATCTGCTAGACAGCTCCTGATCAACCTCCTCGTCTCGTCAGCCTTCCCGGCTGCTCTCAGAAACCCTCAGACAAGCGCTTGCTCCACTCTCGAGCACTCAGAAGCTTCCTCTTTTCCCGCAACTTTCATCCTCTTCCTCTCTTAGCCCGTGATATCGAACACTCCCCTCCGTGTTAACAAGGCAGTGGCATTTTTGCGCATCAACAAGCTCAACGATTCTCGATCTCGGTTCGATGAACTCAGAGTTCTTTCTCTGAGTTGAACTCGACGATATTCGAGCTCAGGTCGACGATTTCTTCCCTCAAGACAGATTCTCTGATCAACAAACTTGGAGCTCAGAATTAGAAAGATATTTCCAGATTGATGTTCGCTGAGCTCAGGTCGACGAAGATGATTTCTCATCTCGACGAACTTTGAGTTCAGGTCAACGAAATATGTTCTGAGGTCGACGAAATCTGTCAATTCAGTATTTCCTTCTCTGCAGTTTATTTCCAGATTGACCAAGGATGATTTAATATATTGTTGCCTATATTTCTCTGAGTAATTAAATGCATATATTCTTATGAATATAGCCATTCATTGGCAGCATTAATTACTGGATTTCACAGAGTAAAAATTCGACTTAATAACTGGGACAGTTGAGGAATCAAATTAATGCCCTTCTAGCCATTTGTCCAAGTTCCAAGAATTCAGCATTCAATTAAGGAGTAAAATTGAAATTCAGAAGAGATACAAAAAAGCATGATCTGCTATCAAAGACACAAGAGAGAAAACGAGAAGTTAGAGAATCTACTAAGTGATACGGGCAGACACATAAAGTTTTTGGAGTCTGAAAATTCATTCTATCTTCATCATCAGCAAATCTTCTCCAAGCTTTCAATAGACATCGAATACAATTAGTCTAAAAAGCTTGCTGGAGATCAACATCAATCTGAAGACCTACACCCTGAAGCAAAGCTTCCTTTTTCCTGAACTACTCTACATCTCAGGGGGAGCTTTGACAACAAAGACCCACTTTTGTCTTATCAGTTGTTTAGAGAAAAAGAGAAGACATCATCAACTTTTCTTTCACTGTATAAAGGGTTTATTAACTCTCTTCAAAAGTTTATTGTTGGTTTTGTTGGGCACCTGATCAAAAGCCTAAAGGGTTGTGAGATCTCCCTGCAAATAGATCTTGTTGTGACAGGGAACCTGAGCAAAAACCTGTAGTGGCAGTCACCTGATCAAAACCTGCTAGTGGATTCCTACCAGGGTGGTAGAAGAGTGGACGTACCCAGTTTATGGAACCACTATAAAATTTCTTGTGTTGTCTGGTTGCCCCTTTTATTTTTGTACTGTGCTGTGATAGTTTAGCTTTAATCTCTTTACATAATATTTGCTATCACCTATTTCACAGCTAAATCATATAAATTTGTAAGAAGTTTTTAAAGCTCTATTCACCCCCCCCCCCCCCTTAGAGCTAATTAGATCTATCCCCTTGACTTTCAATTGGTATCAAAGGATTGTCAATTGGCTAAGTCACTTTCAATTGGTATTAGAGGTTTACCATTTCTTTCGATTGGTATCAGAGGGTAGTTTATTTGGTTGTACAAGGTAACACTTGAAACAACAGATCCTTCTAAGATCTAAATTTCTCTAGCATATTACTTATACCATGGCACAAAATAAGGACTATGCAAGCACTAGACCTCCAGTTTGCAACTTGAACAAGTTTGCTATCTGCAAGATAAGAATTAAATTATATATGAACTCCGTTGATGAAGATATTTTTAAATCTATCTTGACAGGTCCACCAGCTCCAGTGGACACATCTACTGCAACTTCCAACACATATATTGTTCCACCACCTGAGTGGACAGATGTACAGAAGAAGGCCAAGATAGCTGATGCCAAGGCCATGAACATTCTAGCTCAGATAATGTCAGATGACATTTTCCAAAAAGTGGGAGAGTGCACCTCAGCTAAAGCCATTTGGGATTCCCTAAACCAGATGGTTGCTGGATCTACAGATGAGAGAAAAGACAGAAGATCAAATCTCATCTCCCAATATGATAATTTCAAGAAAGAATTGTCAGAGTCAGTATGTGATATGTACAATAGACTCAGCTCAATCATCAATGAGTTAAAAACTTTGGATAATGACATAACCCTCACTGAGGTCAATGATAAGATTATCATGTGCTTCCCCAGCTCATGGGATTCGAGAATCTGGACAATCAAAGAGGCCAGAAGTCTGAATGAGATTTCCACTGAATCTCTAATAGGAAAGCTCAAATCGTATGAGCAGTTATTAAAGACTAGAGAAGCTGCAGAGTAGAAGACTCCCTCATCAGCTAGAAAGGAGCAAAACATAACATTCAAAGCATTTGAAGTAACAGAAGCTCCATCAGCTAGTGAAGAATTTTTGAGTCTCCTAGCCAAGAGATTCTACAAAATGGGCAAGAAGGATTTCAGAAGGAAGTCATTTAGACAAGATGACAAGCCAAGGTATGATAAAACCCCAACTAAAGAAATTTTCTGCTTTGGTTGTAGGAAGCTTGGACACTTCATATCAGAGTGTCTAGAGAATCAAAAGAAGGAGAGAAGAAGAGAAAAGGAGCCCAAGAAGCAGCACTACAGCAAGCCCTCCTCCAACAAGCATAAGAGGGAGTAGAAAGGCTTTGTTGATGAAACCTGGAGTGAAACTGAAGATGAATCTTCATCTTCCAGCTCCAGTGAAGATGAAGAAGAGACTAAAGCAAAGGAAGTTTGCTTGATGGCTATTGATGTATCAAGCAGCCTCTCAGTAGCTGAGCAGTCAGACAGTGAACAACCTCAATCTGAAGAAGATCAGGCACTGTCCTCTTTTGATTTCAATTCAGATGGTTTTAGCACTGAATTTAAATCACTATGTATTGATTTAATAAACTCTAAGAAGAAAATCAAACTCCTTAGAGAAAAACTATCTGAACAAGATAATTTCATTTCTAAAAACATCAAATTGAAATATGAATTAACTTTAGCTAATAAACTAATCATCTCTCTAAAAACTGAATTAGCTGAGGCAAGGCAACTTGAAGAATCCCTAAATGGGAGAAGCATCAAGTTGATGAACATCACAAGCATAGTAAATGCCAGACTTAATGGCAAGCTGGGCTTAGGTGCTTCATCAAGCCAACCCCCATTAATTCAGAAAAACATACTGTCAACTCCAATCAAATTTGTTTCTGAAAAAGGCAAAGAAAAGGTAGATGATCATAGTACTAAGCAAATAGAATTAAAACAGTAAAATAAGAAAAAGAAAAAGAACAAGAGAAATTCTAACTATAATGTTGTTCAGCAGATTTTGTAGAACTCAGATCGACGAAATGTGTACAGTTCATCGAACTCAGGTCGACGAACTCCGAACGTATATTTTAATTATAATTATTCTTTGAACTGCGATCGACGAAACCAGTATGGTTATTCGAGCCGAGATCGACATTATTGGGGCACAGAGAATGAATATTTTCATTCTTTGAGCGGAGTTCGACGAACTCATCCCCATTCATCGACCTCAGATTGACGAACTCACCAGAATTCGTCGAACCCAGTTCAAGATAACAGAAATCTTAATCTTTTCAGAACCTTTAATCAACCTAGGGAATATCTTAATCCATTCACCCAGTGGATAATACCACCAAGAAGATATCACCCCCTAGGATATAAAAACCAACCTGAATATTCTTATATTTTCAGTTTTAACTATGAAAAGAATCAAGGGCCTAAGGTAACCTGGGCCAAGAACATCTAATCTGTTTAAATGTAGGTGAAAGACTACCCTACCACAGAGGAACAATGGTACTTGGATAGTGGCTGCTCAAGGCACATGACTGGCAGTAAGGAAAATCTAACCAACTATAAGTCCAAGCTAGGTCCAAAAGTGATCTTTGGTGACTCCAACTGTGGCCAGACTAAAGGCTATGAGAAAGTAAATATTAGAGCTGTCACTTTCAAAAATGTGGATTATGTAAGTGGGCTAAAGCACAACCTAATCTACACAAGTCAATTATGTGATGAAGGGTTTCAGGTATCATTTAATAACTCTTCTTGCTATATCACTTCTGTAGAAAATAAAGTAGTTTTAACTGGAACTAGAATAGGAAATATTTACATAGTAAATTTTAAGACTGCTAGGTCTGAGATATGACTATTCAACTAGATTACTAATAATAATGAACTGTGGTATAAGATATTAGGACATGTTAACTTAAAGAACATTGCTAAATTATCTAGGGATAACCTTGTAATATGATTGCCTTCTTACCCGTACAACAAGGAAAGCCTGTGCAGGGCTTGTCAATTAGGCAAGCAAACTGTTGGAACCCTAGTTCTGATTTGGGCAAGGATCACTATTAGGATGATTAGATTGACCCAAAATGTATAGTCATAGGTCATAGGTTTGTTTCCAGGTTTGCTCCTTCAGAAAAATTCCAGAGAAGTTCAGATTTAAAGTTCGGAAATTCAGCTCAAAGAAATTCTCCGAGCTCAGTTCAACGAACTCTGAGCTCAGTTCAACAAACTCTGAGCTCAGCTCAAAGAAAGTTGTAAAACTCAGTTCAACGATTATGCAGTTCACATTCTCTGAGCTCAGCTCAACGAACTCCGAGCTGGGATCAACAAACTCCGAGCCCAGTTTGAAGAAAGCTTTAAAATTCAGTTTGACGATTTCTTTGCAGTATGCAGGCAAAATTATTTACACCTGGCCGAATTAATTAAGGCTTAATTGAAGACGATTACAACTATCAGATTTAATGCTATATATTCTTATGAATATAGCCGTTTGGAGGTTGCATTAATTATGGATTAAATCAGGATTTAATGCTAATTGATTCCCAAAACAATTACCATTCTCGGGAATGATTCAGCCATTGCAGACAAAGTAAATTCAAATGTTTGAATTATGTTCAGATAATATATAGAGATATAGAACTGGGAGGAGAAGAAAAAAAGCAGTGATAGAAAGAAAAAGAAAGACAAAGAAAAGAGTTTCTCCATCAAGCCTTTCTTCCAGGAAACAATATTCATTCTAAGATCAAAACTTACAAAATCTCAGATACATATACTGGAAGGAGAACTTTTCATTCAAGGCCTACACCCTGAAGAGCAAAGCTACGCTCACCAGATCATCAACTATACTCAACTCAGGGGGAGCTTTCTGCTTCAACATCAACATCCACTAGTCTTCTCTCAGATCTTTGACAGAGAAGAACATCATCACTTTCTAGTTTTTCATTCCACTATGTACAGGGTTATAACTCCCTTCAAAAGTTAAACTTTTGGTGTTAGGGCACCTGATCAATAACCTATGTGTTGGTTTTTGGGCACCTGATCAAAAGATCAAAGGGTTGTGATATCTCCCTTGAAATAGATCTTGTGGTGACAGGGCACCTGAGAAAAATCCTGTGGTGGCAGGGTACCTGGTCAAAAACCTATAGTGAATTCCTACCAGGGTGGTAGAAGAGTGGATGTACCCAAGTTTTAGGAGAACCACTATAAACTCCTTGTGTAGTCTGGTTGTTCTTCTCTTTATTTCGTTGTGCTGTGATTTCTTATCTCCTTATATATTTATATCTAGTGTAAATTTAAGATCTATCTATTCTTTCAATTGGTATCAGAGCGAGCTTCTTTGGTTGTACAGGCTACCACCTGAACCAAACGATCTGATAGATCTTATATTTCTTAAGAGTTTATAATGGCACAAAATGAAGAGTTTTCAAGCACTAGACCTCCTATGTGCAAACTAGATAAGCTTGCACTATGAAAGGCAACAATTAGGCTTTTTATTAATTCTATTGATGAAATCATTTACAACTCCATTTTGACAGGTCCTTATCAGCCATTTGAAACAACAAGCATCAATGTTGTTCCATCACCTCAATGGATAGAATCCCAGAAAAGGCTAAAGATTGTTGATGCACAAGCAATGAACATTCTTGCACAATCAATATCTGATGATATTTTTCAGGAAATTGCTGAATGTTCATCAGCAAAAGATATTTAGGACTCCTTCACAGTAATGGTTGTTGGATCAGCTAAAGAAAGAAACTTTGAAGCTGAAACTTGGAGTGACTCTAAAGCTTCATCTTGTACAACTGAAGATGAAGAAGAGTCAAAAGCAAGAGAATTTTGCCTAATCGTAATAAATGCATCTTGTAGCAACTCCGATGAAGAATCATACTCTAATGAAGAATCAGAATGTGAATCAGAAGAGGATCATGCAATCTCTTCCTTTGGTTTCTCTTCAGAACATTTTAAAGAAGATTTTAAAATCCTATGTAAAGATTTAATTCAATCTGTGAAGGAAATAAACTTCTTAGAGAGAAAGTAAATAATTTATCTTCTGAAAACATAAAACTCAAAGAAGATTTAAAAAATACTTCTGAACAAATAGCCTCATTAGAATTAGTTAAAGGCACGGAAAAGTTAATTGATTTAGACAAAATAACTGAAGTTTTACCAAATCAAACTAAAATTCTTCAGAAAATTTTTGTTCAATATAATTCATCGAACCAAGCTCGACGAAAACAACACCATTCGTCGAACAAAGCTCGATGAACTGTCAACAAAGATTTTGATCTTAATTGGTCAAGAATTTATGCTCGACGAAATAAATATGATTCGTCAAACAGAGGTCGACGAAAGTGGAATAGAGAAAACAATTTCTATTATTCTCTGAGTAGAGATCGACGAAACCACTACCATTCGTCGAACTCAGTTCGACGAAATTACCTTAATTCGTCGAACTCAAATTTTCAAAATAGAAATTTTTATTCTCTTCAGAATTATAATCAAACTCAAAAATTTACAAATCCTTTTACCCAGTGGTTCATCCCTTCTAGGAAATTTCATCCACTAGGTTATAAAAATCAACCTGAGTGTTCTTTTATTTCTAATTATTATAAAAGAGAACCAGGACTCAAGGTAATCTGGGTCCAGAACTCCTAACATCTCTCTTCAGGAAAAGACCTATCTTACCACAAAGGAACAATGGTATTTGATAGTAATCAAAAGCTATAGTCTCAGTCAATATAGAGGATACAGTAGTAGCTGTATCGGGGGAGATATTTTAGAAGGCTACAGTAGTAGGGGGAGATTATCTATTCTATTTATAAGGGGAAATTGCTTGGAAGGATCAACAATAGCTTTATTTTATTTATTTTATTTCTCAAAGCACTCTTGTACATCTGTTGAAAAACTTATAATTCAGGCAGATTATTTTGCTTTGTATTTTATTTATTTTTGTGTAAATAGTGTCCTCACCCCAATAGGGGGAGATTGTTGGAACCCTAGTTCTGATTTGGACAAGGATCACTATTAGGATGATTAGATTGATCCAAAATATATAGTCATAGGTCATAGGTTTGTTTCCAGGTTTGCTCCTTCAGAAAATTCCAGAGAAGTTCAAATTTAAAGTTCGAAAATTCAGCTCAAAGAAATTCTACGAGCTCAGTTCAACAATCTCTGAGCTCAGTTCAACGAACTCTGAGCTCAGCTCAAAGAAAGCTGTAAAACTCAGTTCAACGATCATGTAGTTCACATTCTCTGAGCTCAGCTCGATTAACTCCGAGTTGAGCTCAACGAACTCCGAGCTGAGATCAACGAACTCCGAGCCCAGTTTGAAGAAAGCTTTAAAATTCAGTTTGACGATTTCTTTGTAGTATGCAGGTATAATTATTTGCACCTGGCCGAATTAATTAAGGCTTAATTAAAGATGATTACAACTATCAGATTTAATGTTATATATTATTATGAATATAGCCATTTGGATTCTGCATTAATTATGGATTAAATGAGGATTTAATGCTAATTGATTTCCAAAACAATTACCATTCTGGGGAATGATTCAGCCATTGCAGATAAAGTAAATTCAAATGTTTGAATTATGTTCAGACAATATATAGAGATATAGAACTGCGAGGAGAAGAAAAAAAGCAGTGATAGAAAGAAAAAGAAAGTCAAAGAAAAGAGTTTCTCCATCAAGCCTTTCTTCCAGGAAATAATATTCATTCTAAGATCAAAGCTTACAATCTCTCAGATACATATACTAGAAGGAGAACTTTTCATTCAAGGCCTACACCTTGAAGAGAAAAGCTACCCACACCTGATCATCAACTATACTCAACTTAGGGGGAGCTCTCTGCTTCAACATCAGCTAGTCTTCTCTCAAATCTTTGACAGAGAAGAACATCATCACTTTCTAGTTTTTCATCCTACTGTGTACAGGGTTATAACTCCCTTTAAAAGTTAAACTCTTGGTGGCAGGGCACCTGATCAAAAACCTGTGTGTTGGTTTTTGGGTACCTGATCAAAAGCTCAAAGGGTTGTGAGATCTCCCTTGAAATAGATCTTATGGTGACAAGGCACCTGAGCAAAAACCTGTGGTGGTAGGTCACCTGATCAAAAACCTATAGTGGTTTCCTACTAGGGTGGTAGAAGAGTGGATGTACCCAAGTTTTAGGGGAACAACTATAAACTCCTTGTGTTGTCTGGTTATGCTTCTCTTTATTTTGCTATGTTGTGATTTCTTTTCTCCTCATATATTTATATCTTCTGTAAGTTTAAGATCTATCTATTCTTTCACAAACTAAAAATAGTTTTAAAGCCATTAATAAGAGTGATTCACATAGGATTCTGTATTTGCTCCACATGGATCTTTTTGGACCCATTACTGTATAGAGCCTTGGAGGGAATTCATACACCTTAGTGATTGTAGATGACTTCTTAAGGTTCACTTGGGAGTTCTTCTTGAGGAAAAAGTCAGATAACTTTAAAGTTCTTACAGACTTTCTTAAGAGCATAAGGATTGAGTATTCTACTCCAATTGCATTGATCAGAAGTGATCATGGTACTGAGTTTGAGTCTCTTCCCATGCAAGAATTCTGTGAGATGGAAGGTATCAGGCAGTGTTTATCTGCTCTTAGAACTCCTCAACAAATTGTGGTAGCTGAAAGGAAAAATAGGACCCTAATTGAAGCTGCAGACACATTACTTGCATATGCTTACTTGCCACTATCCTTTTGGGCAGAGGCTGTAAGCACAACAAATTATGTACTGAATAGGAGTCCGATAGATAAGCTTAAGGGCAAGACTCCATATGAATTACTTAAAGGGAAGAAACCTAAAGTAGATTACTTTAGAATTTTTAGTTGTTTATGCTACATTCATAACAATGACAAACAATATATTAGAAAGTTTGAAACCAAGGCTGCAATGGGAATTTTTATAGGATATTCCCAAGTCTGTAAGGCATATAGGGTATATAATAAATCTACTATGAAAATGGAAGAGACTGTACGTATATCATTTGATGAAACTAACATATCTTACAAGGAGAAGAATCCTTCTACCAGTGAAACTTTGTAGGTACCACACTTGTGTGAGAAGTTGGATGAGTTGACCTCACAAATGAGACTGCTGCACATCCCTCTCCACATATAAATGAAGACAGTGAAGATGAATCCACTGAAGTGGATGTTGAACCAACAACAACTCCCATAATTCCACAAGAGGAATTAATTCCCCAAGCTATTGCTGAACCAACTCCACCTACTGAGTTTGTCACACTTAGAGATCATCTTGTATCTCAGATGATTGGAGACATGTCAGTAGGTGTGCAGACCAGACATTAACTCAACCAAGACTTGATGCATGCCTGCTTCATATCTCAAACTGAGCCCAAATCCATAAAAGATGATGAGCAAGATCCACACTGGATTTTTGCAATGTAAGAGCAGCTCAACCAGTTTGAGAGATGTAGAGTTTGGGATTTAGTTCCAAGACCCAAAGACTATCCAGTCATTAGAACTAAATGGGTATTCAGAAATAAACTAGATTCCCAAGGTATTATCATCAAGAACAAGGCAAGTCTAGTTACTCAAGGCTATAGACAAGAGGAAGGTATTGACTGTGACCAGACATTTGCACCTGTTGCAAGACTGGAAGCAATCAAAATCTTCCTTGCTTATGTTGTCTATAAGAAGTTCAAAGTATATCAAATGGATGTCAAGAGTGCATTCTTAAATGGTGAACTTAAAAAAGAGGTTTATGTGGAGCAACCACCAGGTTTTATCTCTCCTACACATCCCTCTTATGTTTTTAAATTGCATAAGGATCTTTATGGTCTAAAGCAAGATCCAAGAGCTTAGTATGAAACCTTAGCCATCTTTCTTCTAGAGCATAAATTCTCTAGGGGCATAGTAGATAGGACATTATTCACTAGACATCATAAGTATCAAATCTTATTAGTACAAATTTATGTAGATGACATTATTTTTGGCTCTACTGATTCCAAACTATGCAAAAGGTTCTCTGACCTAATGCATTCCAAGTTTGAAAAGAGTAGCATGAGTGAGATCACTTACTTCCTTAGCGTCCAAGTGAAGCAACTACCTGATGATATCTTCATATCCTAGTCCAAGTATACTAAGGAGCTAATCAAAAAGTTTGGGATGTTAGATGCCTCAACAAAGAAAACACCCATGACTTTTAATGCTGTGATTGACTCTGATGAACATGGCAAGCCTGTTGATCAGAAACAATATAGGGCCATTGTTGGGTCCCTATTATATCTCATAACAAGTAGGCCATACATAATATTTGCTACATGCCTTCGTGCTAGGTTATAGGTGAACCATAAAAAATCCCACCTTACTTTTCTAAAAAGGATTTTAAGATATATAAAGAGTTATCCTAGTATAGGACTCTAGTATCCAACTGAGTCAGAGTTTGATTTGACTGGATATTCAGATGCTGACTTTGCTGGATGTAGAGTGGACAAAAAAAGCATCTCAGGGACATACTAGTTCCTTGGTGCTAGACTAGTGTCTTGGTTTTGCAAAAAAATAGACATCTGTGTCTACTTCAACTACAGAAGCAGAATACATAGCAGTTGGCAATTGTTGTTCCCAGATACTGTGGATTCAGAACCAACTCCTAGATTATGGTTTCAACTTAAATAATTCAACCTTACTATGTGATAATACAAGTGTAATTTACATTGCACAAAATCCAGTGCATCATAGTAGAACTAAGCATATAGAAATAAGACATCATTTCATTAGAGATTGTGTGGACAAAAATAAAATTAAGCGTCTCTACATCTACACTGATTTGCAAAAAGCAGACATCTTCACCAAATCCTTGGATGAGAGGAACCATCTGTTCTGTATGAATCAGCTAGGTATGATAAATGGAGAGGCTTTAATTTAATTTCTAACTGTGATCGAAGAATTTATCAAAGTTCGTCGAACGGAGATTGACAAGCTGAGAAATCTTCTTGAGATATTTCGTCGACATGAGATCGACGATATCTCAGTGTGAAGTCATTTTTGTCGACCTGAGATCGATGAACTTGCTTCTGAAAATATTTCTTCAACCTAAGATCGACGAACTATTTTACCACCTCTTCAAACTGAGATCGATGAAATTTCAGTATTCGTCGACCTGAGATCGAAGAATTTTTATTTTCGCAGGACGGAGCACACCGCTTCATATTCTGAAAACCTTATAATAAGGTTTTTCTCCGAGCTAAATCCCATGCCTTCAGAACTCTCTTGCACTTGATCTTTCTTGTTTTTGTAGGAAATAATGGCGATTCCAGCAAACTCCCTCACAAGCATGAAATTTGACACTGGGTTTGACATTGATTTTGACTCCTTCCAACACTTTGATCAAATATTCATGGATACACTGTAGTTATTCGAAGAACAACAGTTAAAGAAGTTCATGACAACAAGGATGAAGTTGCCGATGGCTGAAATAAAGGAATGGCTATATACTTCAACCACACCTAATTCTAAGATAATGACATGAACAATAGCAGGACAACAAGTTATTCTTACTCCTGTCATTCTATCTAAAATTTTTGGTTTTAATAATGGAGAGGAAGATATAGAAATAAACAGTTCTGAGCATGATGATATGCTGCTAAAAATGGGTCACTCCGAGGGAAATCCTAACATATTATTAAAGAAAAATTTATCGGCTAAGTATAAGTTTTTGGCTGATGTTGTGGAAAAAGTCTTCCTGGGCAAGCATACTGCCCATGATTACATTACCAGGCACCAGTTTTTGGTGAAGTATGCTGTGGTGAACAAGAAGGCAGTACACTAGGGAAAGATATTGTTTGATTTAATCAAAAAGAAGAATTCTAAGAAGGAAGTCTGTTTTGGGAGGATTCTTGGGATTTTCCTCCAGAACAAGGCATCTGAATCACTGGTCTCTCAGACCATATTCATCAATGCATCCAAGATGCTGACTTGTGCCTTATTTGGTAGATGGGAGAGGACCATCACTAAGCCATCCAGGGCTTCATCCTCTTCCAGAATTTTTGAAGACACAAGGGAAGTAATATCCACTCCTCCCCCTCCAGAAGAAATTCCCTCCCTCAGGATTCCATCACCTCCCTCTCAACAATAATCTCCACCTCACCTTGATGACACACATGTTTCACTTCCTTCATCAACTCCCCTCCAACAACCATCCACTGCCTCAACATCACAACATCAATCTTCAACACCACCTGCCTCACCAGTGCATCAACCAACACCCCCTGCATCTCCAGAACACATCACACCACCTTCATATCAATTACCAACTCACCTTGATGATATACCACTTCACAACCTTTTGTCACTTCCATCATTGGACTTACTAACATCATCTCCTCACCATATTCCATCATCTCCAGATGAAATCATGACTGATACTCCACCTTTCATTTCATCCTCCATCATCCATCCATCTGTAACTACTCAAACACCTCCTTAGTTTATGCAACTGGATTTTCCATCCATATCCAATATCCTGGAGCTCATTACTCCAATTCTCAAGAATCTCATAGCAGAGGCAATTGCACCTCTTCCTAATTCCATCTCCTCCCTCTTTGCTCTCTTTGCTGCTACCCCCTTTGTCCCTTCTTCTGGGGGCCTGGCTTTAGGACCCTCTGAAACCAGGCAGGGGGAGATGTCCTGTGAAGAAGTTCCAGTTCTTTCTCCTCCAGCAACAGTAGTAGTAGCAGCAATAGCAGATGTACATATGGATATAGTAGTTACAGAAAGTGTAAATAAAGATACATAGCTATTATATTTTCTTGAGGCAGATCCTTCAAAATTTGATATTAAGCTCACTGATGTTGAGATTGCAAAACCTTTGGCAGCTGCACCATTCTTTTACCTAGTACCTTATGTGAACTTAGCTGATTTATTAAGAGATTTTGATACTCTTTATCATTCTCTTCCTCTTCCTGAGCAAGTTTTCTCTAAAGCCATTGTATGCTATTTTGCTCCAGTAAGTCCAGAAGTTATAGACCAAATAAGGGCAAGTTTGGCAGCCCCTGTGATCTCAGAAATACTAGTTACTAAAGAGGTGTGCAGTCCTCCTCCTTGCATGTGGGCTGAGTCCCTAATGCCAAATTTGGATGACATCATGTTTGCAGATATGGAAAAAGAAGATGAAAATCAAATTGTTGCTGAAAGTGTTACTGAGCCAGAAGTTTTAGAATTTCAAGTGCTACCTAAGGCTGAGAGGAAAATCTCCAAGGAAGCATTGAAAGAGATTGATGACTTATATGATATTCCTCCTGGTTCTTCTGATGACAATAATGATGATGATGATGACTCTGAAGAGTTTGATGAACTAAAATCTAATAAAAAGATTCCTAAGAAGAGAAAAGCTATTCCTAAGGCTGTTCCTAAGCCTAATACAACTGTAGACACACCATATTACACATTGAACAAGATTACTCCTTATCCTGGTATGCCTCAGTGGATGTGGCTATCTAAGAATGAACAAAAGGAAGGGAAGAAGAGGAGAAGATACAGGTCCCCTCCTAAGCAATTCAGAAAGGATTCTCCTCCTCCATCTGCAGGGGCCTCTGGAAGTGTCTCTTATAGATTAACTCCAATCACTAAAACATATCAAAGACATTCCAATCCAAATTCTCAGAGTAGCAGGCATCAGCACCAGCAACAATCTACAAGAGGCAATCTACCTTCAACTACAGAGCTAAAGAGTCCTTCAAAATCTCATGGTGAATCAAAGAAGGATAGCAGTCCTAAAAGGCCTGAATCTCCACCAATTCCCTTTGTTGATACTGAACAGGAGAACACTGCTAAAATGGCCAGATTTCAAGAGCTAATTGGACTATCTTTGATTAACAAATTTAAAGCAGAAGGCAAGGATCCCTCTCAATATTCTACCATGTCTTCCAACAGGAAAGAAGAGATAAAAAGGTATGATAAAGCAAAATAGTTTTTCAATGTAGATGCTTACATGTCTTCACCCAGAAGCAGTTGTTCCAAGAGCAACTTCTTGCAACATTATTGGAGCAGTTGATATGACAATGTCTAAGAAAGAAGCTGCCAATGCCAACAGGTAAATCATCTTCAGGCAACCTTCTGAGAAAGTTGAGAAATATAATTCCAAGAAACCTAAATAACTTTGTGATTAGTTTATTTTCCGAACTATTTATGTTAATTTGTAACAAAGCACTTGTTGTATATATCTGCTAGATTTTTTTATTTTCTGCTCGATATTTGTTGTCTTGCTTTGTGATTATTTCTTATATTTTATTTATTAGTGACCTCACCCAAATAAGAGGAGATTGTTGGATCCCTAGTTTGGATTTGGGCTAAGGTTCACTATTAGGATGTTTTGACCCACCTTGTATATCCAGAGTCAAGTTTATCAGTCCTAGAGTTTAGGTTAGTCTTTAGAATCAAGCTTCATGGACCAGCCTGCAGTGGACTTCAGGAGACTCAGACTTAGAAGAATTCAGAGTTTAGATTATTAGTTCGAAGTTCCTCGAACTCAGCTCGACGATCGTCGATCTCGGATCGACGAACTTAGAGTTCTTTCTCTAAGTTGAACTCGATGATATTCGAGTTCAGGTCGATGATTTCTTCCCTCAAGATAGATTCTCTGATCGATGAACTTGGAGCTCAGAATTAGCAAGATATTTCCAGATTGATGTTCGCTGAGCACAGGTCGACGAAGAAAATTTCTCAGCTCGATGAACTTTGAGTTCAAGTCGACGAAATCTGTTCTGAAGTTGACAAAATCTATCAGTTCAGTATTTCCTTCTCTGCATTTCATTTCCAGATTGACCAAGGCTGATTTAATATATTGTTGCTTATATTACTCTGAGTAATTAAATGCATATATTCTTATGAATATAGTCATTCATTGGCAGCATTAATTACTGGATTTCACATTGTAAAAATTCAGCTTAATAACTGGGATAGTTGAGGAATCAAATCAATGCCCTTCTAGCCATTTGTCCAAGTTCCTAGAATTCAGCAGTCAATCAAGGAGTAAAATTGAAATTTAGAAGAGATACAAAGAAGAATGATCTGTTATCAACGACACAAGAGAGAAAACGAGAAGATAGAGAGTCTACTAAGTCATACGGGCAGACACAAAAAGTTTTTGGTGTCTGAAAATTCATTCTATCTTCATCATAAGCAAATCTTCTCCAAGATTTCAAGAGACATTGAATACAATTAGTCTAAAAAGCTTGCTGGAGATCAACATCAATCTGAAGACCTACACCCTGAAGCAAAGCTTCCTTCTTTCCTGAACTACTCTACATCTCAGGGGGAGCTTTGACAACAAAGATCCACTTTTGTCTTCTCTGTTGTTTAGAGAAAAAGAGATGACTTCATCAACTTTTCTTTCACTATATAAAGGGTTTATTAACTCCCTTCAAAAGTTTATTGTTGGTTTTTTTGGGCACCTGATCAAAATCCTAAAGGGTTGTGAGATCTACCTGCAAATAGATCTTGTGGTGAGAGGGCACCTGAGCAAAAACCTGTGGTGGCAGTCACCAGATCAAAACCTGCTAGTGGATTCCTACCAGGGTGGTAGAAGAGTGGATGTAACCAGTTTGGGGAACCACTATAAAATTTCTTGTGTTGTCTGGTTGCCCCTTTTCTTTTTGTACTGTGCTATGATAGTTTAGCTTTAATCTCTTTATATAATTTTTGCTATCACCTATTTTACAACTAAATCATATAAATATGTAAAAAGTTTTTAAAGCTATATTCACCCCCTCTAGAGCTAATTATACCTATCCCCTTGACTTTCAATTGGTATCAAAGGATTATCAATTGCCTAAGTCACTTTCAATTGGTATTAGAGGTTTACCATTTATTTCAGAAACCTCTCCATCGGCCTTGGTCCTGCCATTCCAATTGCCTCCAGCCAAGCTGGTTATTCGACTCCTAATGCCCCACCTGGTCTGCTACTGTTGTTACTGCTCCCTCTGTCAGTGTTCAGCTCTCCTTACCTCTTCTCCTCGGCCACCTACTGACATCTCTTCTTTGGTGGCCAACCTAGCAAACTTCTTCGTGAACTCGTGGTTCGACGTGTAACATCCCATTTCATGCTAGGCCGCTCGCACATGTTTTGAATCAAGAGGATTGACTCCGGTTCAGAAAGCATCGAGTGATTCGGATGAACACGACGCCACTCGACAAATTTAACTTAAAAAATACTCTGCATAGTTTAGGCGTCAAGTGATATTGACGCCATTTGAAAAGACATCGAGTGATCTCAAATAATTTAACTTAGAAATACTCGGGAAACTTTAGGCGTCGAGTGATCTCGAAGCCACTTGACGAAGCATCGAGTGAACTCGACGCCACTCAACGCGGCGTTGAGTGGTCTCAATGCCTTTTTACTTAGATGCTGTGGGATGATGTTGGCATTTAGTGGTCTCGACGCCTTAACTTGGAAAAGTCTGGAATGTTGACGGCGTTGAGTGGTGTCAACACCACTCAACGCGACATTGAATGGTGTTGACACCACTTAACGCCGCCACTTACTCAACGCCTTGACTTAGGATTGCTGACGGCGTTGAGTGGTGTCGACACCACTCAATGCTTTTGACCTAAGTTTTTTCTGAAGTACTGAAGGCATTGAGTGGTGTCGAAACAACTCAATACGGCAATAAGTGGTGTCAATATACTCAAAGCTTTTGTACTTGAGAATTTTTCAGTCTAAAAATTATGTTGACTGGTTCACTTGTATATGGGCTGAACCAGGCTCAAGATAAAATGATGATGAGATGTTTTTCTCTACAGCAAAACTATATAATCTATTCATCATTTTAAGAAAACATATTTATGGCAATGATTGGCGGTCCAATATATGGCTGACACGTGGCAGCATGAGGAATCATGCTGTCGGCCATGCCCAACCACTCCTATTGAGTCAAAAGCTTTAAAAAAGCCAGCCTCACCTCCATTCCACCCCACCATCACCTTCAATGGACCCTAAGGAGCAGAAACTGACAGCTGGAGCAGAGGATTAGCCGGAGCAAGGGTCGGCCATGGCACACCACCACCAAACCCGTCGTCAAGCTTGTCTAAGTGTCCATTTCTCCTCCCCTCCCTCTGTGTTACCTGTCTAGCTCTTTTAGGAGAGATATTAGGCTCAAATGATCTTGATTCCATGTGAGAGGGAGCATTCTGAGCATTTCTTCTTGCTCGAGTTCGCCGGAGGAACAACCTCTGGCAGCCACGTTGCTGGGAAACGCTAGATGTCACCTCAACTGAGGTGGTGGTGACAATCATCGGCTGTGGCAGTGGCTAGAAGGCCGGGAAATGCAAGATCAATTTTTTCCTAGGTTGGGGAAATCTGGACCATCGGCTCATTGGGGGAAGATGAGGCGTTGCCGTCCATTATTTATAATAAAACTATAGGTTTATTTAAATGTTTACTTTTCTGTCACTGTTTGAATAACAACTTGCTTATAAATTGTAGGCCTCTTAGAGGGATTTTTAGAAATGATGCTCAACACAAAAAGGTAGATCTTGGTCTTACCTTTAAATTGACATCCTAAAGTTGTAATTTGGAGGACTACAAATCCCTGTAGGGCCATTATACTAAGACTGGTCCTAGGCTAGGGCAAATTTTTAAATGAGTGCCCAAGCCAAACCCTAAGTCCGCATGCCATGAAATTTAGAACATACATGTGTTTATGCTGGACTTAGGCCCTGTCCAAAAAAAAGAATTTTTAGGTTGTATTTTTCTATAGTTTTTATAGGAATATCATTTATTAAATAAATGGAATATAGGAAGATTCTCTCTTCCAAATGCCTCCAAATTTGGGTGGCATGGCCATTGTGACATTATATGACCATGGTAAAATTTGCAGGTTATTTGGACCTTGTATGTTGGGGAAATCCAACAAGCATGATGGAGGTAGATTTGTAAATATTGTGCCAAAATGTAAAAATGGGAAGTTAGCACATTTGGCCCAATGAATGTCCTTGAGATTTTGGACAGGGGCTAATATGGATGAGTTACACCTCCCAAAGAAAGAGTGGGATTTTTGGAAACAAAAATCCCATTATTTTGATTTAACGGAAAATAAGTTCTTTTAGAAATAAAAATGAGATATAGGTTTACTGAACTTGTAAAATTCTAAAATTTTGATACATGCCCTAATATGACATTTATATCTCTGGAAAAAGTTATAAGTCTAGTTGAGGACTATATCTTGTGTATATAGTAGATTTACAATTTTACCCTTTTTGGAAATTAATTTAAAACCAAGGGAAACTAATTTTGAATAATTATGGGAAAAATTTATAAAATCCTATTTCTGTGATTAAAACCCAATATAATTAATTGAGAATATTTGGATGATCATATATGCTGAAAACCTTAGTTGTGCCATTTTATTAATAATGTATATATGAAATTATGTTAAGTCAAATCACTAACTAGGATTATGAATTTCTATCCTGACTATTATTATATCAATTTTGATGAATAGTAATTTTCTAGGAATTTTTGGTTTTATATTTTAAGTACTTCATTGGGAAAATGGATTATTTATAGATTTAATCATAATTAGAAAATATATGGAAATTCAAATTGGAAAATCATGATTTTTGATGAACAGACATTTTTAACCTAGATGAACCTCAGATAATTTATTTAGACATAATGGACCACTGCTTAGAGTAGTTCATGTTCAAAGTGATATAGGTCACTTAATTAATTAGTTTAAATTATCATCCAAAATACTTAGAAAGATGATGAAATTTTGAATGATCAATATTACAAACATGACAAACCCATGATAAATAATTAGGGGCATTTGGCCGAAGGAATTGTAAGTCATTTCGTTTGAGCTGGAATTAGGTCATGGGTTGTGCTTAGATAAAGTAACACATAGCACTAGGACCCAGAAGGGACATTATAGTTGGTTGGATTGAGAAGCGTATTAGGAAGTTGGAACCTTGGTTGGTGTCAAGTAGTTATGAGTTTTAAAGTGAAAAACCCAAGGAAAGTAATTAGAACGGAGACCGACGGAAGACCGTCGTTCTCCTAATAATACCTTAAGTCATCAGGTTCACTTAAGAGCAACATTGAGAGCTGGGTATTAATAATGGGTAAACACAATTAAAAGTAAGTGTCCTTGAGAAAGGGAGCTTTGGGGTTCAGCCCATCGTAGTTCCTAGTGCCCCTGAGAGCCCTTCACAGGGTATGCCCTGGCAGTCCAAGGACTAACCTTAAGTTGCTATGCCTAATAAGCATTAGACAAGACTATTCTAATAGGTTAAGGGAACGATGTGACAATCTCACCCATATAGGACTGGAGGATACATGACGGGTTTTGTCCTGCGAGCTAGAGGCTCGAATGTTTGGATATAAGATGGGTTTTATCCTGCGAGCTGGAGGCTCAAATGTTTGGATACAGGACGGGTTTTGTCCTGCAAGTTGGAGGCTCGGGTTGGAAATAAATTGCATGTGCATAGAACATATTAGTGGCGGGTCATGCGGTTCTGGGCCAATCATTACACTGATGGTAGTATGGAGACCCAAGTGAGGTGTGAGGGTTTGATGGGTCAGTAGGTTGTTTATACTGCGGTGTGGAGGACAATCCCCGAAATCGCACACCTGACCTAATAGTCTAGTGGATTACCCAACAGTTTAGTATGTGGTAACTCTGGTGTGTTCTTTAGAGGAGTACGAAAGGTCTAGGCCTGGTAGTGTGTATACCCGTCTAGGAGTGGAGACGCGCGCTCCACTTCTTTGTAGCCACAACGGTAGTACCTACGAGTTAAGCTAACTCCAAAAAGTTGGATCTAAAGGTCTATACGTACAGAGTCATATGGGTGAGTTGCACTTGTATGATTCATAACCTGCATGTCATACCTTTCATACATAATTAGGACATACGCACCATAGATCCTTATCATATAAATTAGTATGAGCTCTTTTATATGATAAGTTAAATTTGTGAAACCTTAATTTATAAGTTTGTATGAGCATTCATATAAGTTAAGGCACTTTTGTGATGATTAGTATATAAGTAGCTAGTTTACTTTTCTGTTCAGTACTTTACTCTACTTACCACACTTCTTTTCAGTACTGTTTTTACTCCATTACTTGTACTATATAGAACTGCTAAAGTAGAGATATATTTGTTATTCTATAATCATGATAAAATAGATCCACTATCACTTGCTTTACTTTTGTACCCCTTGTTGTTCTCTGCTTCATCCTCCCACTTGGTACCTAGGAGTCGCGGGGGTGAGGCGAGGATAAAATGGCGTAGTCTTTATGACTAACGGTCGGTTGTGACCGTTTCATTTTAGGAGATCGAGGTGCTGGAGCACCAGCAGGACAAGGTGGCAGAACATGAGGAGCTGGTACCACCTACTACTACTACTACAGCCCAACATCATGTGATGACGTGTGTTCTGATGATAGATTAGCTTTCGCTTAGTATATTTTGTGAGAGAGATTGATTACTATGTACTGGGCATAAGCCCTTTTCTCTTTCATTCTATACTCATTGTGGACTATTGGATCTCTCATTTTACTTATATTATGACGATGCTGTGATGTGGATTTGATATATAATTGCTTATATTGCTTCTGTTCTCGATTGGCGGATAGGTTGAATGATCGTACAAGCCGGCAGGATCGGCGTCTTGCGGTGTCAACTAGCCCGTGTGCGCTAAGTGTCACCGTAAGGCGGTGGTTCTGGGCATAAGATCGGTTTACCCCTGGAGGAAAGGGGGGGGGGTCTTACAAACTTATATCACTAAATAAACGATCATTGTGAAGAAGTCCACAACTCTAGACCACCCCGCTTGGGCATTAGTTTGTGGACAAACTATGCAACGGAAGCAATGGTGTGCCCATATGTAAAAGTCATAGAAAATAGTCCATTTAAGAAATGTATTAGGCCAATCCTAATATAAACCTTACATTTATGTAGCCCCCACAGGTTGTAATGCAGGATGTGATCCCTCCCCCTCCGGCTACCATACCCTACCAGTAGACGGAGATGGGGTAGACTCTGACGGCCATCCTCGATGCCTTCAAAGATCAGTAGGCCCCGACCCAACAGCCAAACCCGAGATCAAATTGGTTGAGTGCCTTCAAGAATCTGTCCCCGCCAATGTACCACGGGACAAAGAATGCGGTAAAGATGGAGGAGTGGCTCAAGGCCATTCAGGAGATGCTTGCAGACATCATCTGCCCTGTGAGGCAGGCAGTTCCTTTGGCGACTTCTACACTGGATGCTCATGTGAAGAGATGGTGGAAGTTCATGCGGGACTCCACGTATGCAGATAGGGAGTTGTCAGATATTTCTTTGGATGAGTTCAGCGAGGCCTTCTTGGATCACTTCATGTCTATTATAAATAAATATGAGTTGGAAGAGAGGTTTTTGAACCTCAAGCAGGGGACCAGAACAGTGACAAAGTACCAGAGGGAATTTTCCCATCTCGCCAGGTTCTCGGGGATACATGAACTGGATGACAGGAGGTATGCAAAGAGGTTCTACTGGGGGGGAGGGGTCTTAAGGACTCTAGCAGGCAAGCTTAATTATTTATTTCCCATGGCACTTCAACACAGATCATTGTTGGAACCAGCTTTTTGGTTCCTCCTAAAGTTCGAAACAGGATGCAACCCACACGTACTCTTCTTGAGCTATCCTCCTGATGAGAGTCGGAGACCTGAGAACAGACCGAGGGGTCTCAGCTCGGAGGTCCCACCTCTTTCCCGGAAGAACTAAAGATCTTCCCCTCCCTAGCCAATGCTGAGCTAGGTTCCTGTGAGGAAGACAGTGGAAAGGTTCAACAACCCTCTCAGGCACCTCTATCGGTCTATTTATAGGCCTCTGAATCTGATCTACAAATATCACTTCTGAATTAACCTGAAATGACCAAAATACCCTGGGTCGGGTCTGCCAACACCAAACTCCGCTGTTCTGGAGAGCTACACGCAGACCTCCAGGGGTAGAAATGTAAAATTACCTGGGGCAAAAGGGTAAAATCCCCCTTGGAGGTAAAAAAGTAAAAACATCTTTTCTCCCATAAGGCGAGCGGGGAAGGTACTGACGGGCGAGACGACCGCCCTATCCATCTCGCCGGCCTCTCGCTCTATTAGGCCATCTCGCCTCCTAGAAAGGTCCCGCCCCCTAGGTGGTCTCGCTTACCTCAGAGAATCCCCCATCCTGCCTCCTGCAGGTGGGCCTCATAGTTCACTCACCTATCATCTCGTCAGCCTCCCCTTCTCGCTCGTTAGGCCACCTCTCGCGAGCCCAAGGTTGTACACAATCCCTGCTCTTTTCGAGGTTGCCCTAACCTCGAAAAGATAAGTCCAACCGAGGCTCGCGACGCTGGGAATCACTTATGAGAATCTTCGGTGGGCCACACCTCCCCATGGGGCCTATAAATATGAGATCCCAGCTTTCATTAGGGTCCCTCTTTGCCTTCCCTCATTTCTTCGTCCTTCAACATGTCTCACAGTTAGAGTTTTCGTGAGCGCCTCGCGATGGTGCGAAAGCGAAATAAGGCCAACATGGCTGCCCTTTTCCCGGATCTGTGGCGTACTCCTCCCTCAGCCCCTCTATCCTCTCGCCTGAAGAAGATGAAGGCCGCCTGCCCTCCCCTCTCGGTCGGCGCGACCTCCTCCGCCCCTTTGACAACAGATAATCTTCCCGCATTTCCCGGGGAGAGACGGGTAATTCCTCATTTTCTTATCTCTTCTTTCGTCCCGCCTACTGATCACGCTTTTTCAGGGAAACTTTGCTGATTCACCTATGCCCGCCAATCCTTCTGACGATATCAACCAAACTCATCGGCGCACCGACTCGCTCGAGGAATCCTCCCCACCCCTCTCACGGAAAGAAGACCTCTCGCGGGTTGTGGGGAACCCTCGCATCCCTAGTAAGAACTTACCCTTCCCGCTTTTCCTCCAATTCGCCTTCTTTTACCCAACCCATGCGAGCTCAACGTTGTTTACAATTTCTCGTTCTCTGTGCAGGCATCCAATTTGATTCTGACACTGAAGACGCTCCCACATCTCCTCACCTCTCGCCTCTTCCACGCCCTGACGAGATCGAGGACTACTTGGTTGATCCCATGGATACCCTGGAGCTGAAGCGGAGGACGGCTAGGATGTTCCACAAATACACGCATATAATCCGTGAGATGGAGCTGGAGAAGCAGGACTCTGACCGGCGCATGGACTGGCTAGAAACAGAGTGCCACCGCCTTTCTGCCGAGATGGAAGCTGATGGAGCAATGGATGGGACAGACCCCCAAGCCGTCCTAAACGAGACGGACGAACACCTCCATCTCGCGCGCCGCGGCGTGGTCGCCGCTCGCGCTTTTCATCTTCCTGGCCTCCCTTAATTTGCGGGAGGTCAAGATGGCCGCTGGAAATGGGTCAGGAACTAAGCTGCCGTGGTCCCGTCTCGCCTTCTTGAGCCCTCCCTGTACTATTATTGCCAATTTAATTATGTTTAATTACTGATGTGTTGTATAAAACTTCTCTGGACGGGATGCTCCCTCCCCCCGGGAAGAAATATTTTATTATTATGGTGTTGTGCCTGTCATATCGTGCTAGGTTTTTCATCATTACTGTGATTAGCTTCTTTTTTAATTAATTAGTTCGTAATGATGGCTTTGACTTCGAAAAAGTCGTTGCGGCATTTTCGCCCCTTGTGTTCTAGAGAGAGAGAGAGGTAGGGAGGGAGAGACGAAGCATCAGGTTGTCTCTTCATTTTCCGCCGCTTGATTTTCCCGCTCGATCTCCTCTCTCCTTCATTCCTTATAAATACCTCTTAAATCCAGATATTCCCATACTTCTATTATTCTTGGCTGTCTTTTCGGTCGAAGCTTCTGCCTGCCCCTCTCCCTCTACACTCTTCTCGCATCCCGCTCTTCCTCTAAATCGATCTGTTCCCCTATTTCTGCTTTATCGCCTACTATGGGAAAGAAGAGGGTGGAAGAAGGCGAGGGCCGCAGCCACTGCGGAAAGCAATTTGTGGATCACGATTTTCCTCTCGGCAGACTGCCAGAGGAAGAATATACTAGCTTCGCCAGCGAGTTCATTGCTGACCGATACTTTTCTCGCCCACCCAAAGTTGGCTAGTGCATCAATTCTTTTTACCCCAACGAACTAGCCTTCCTTGTCTTGCACTTCGAGGCGGGGCTGCGACTTCCCCTTTGTCCAGAGGTCAAATTAGTCCTTAAGTACTTCGGGGTTGTCCCCGCCCAATTCAACCACAACGCTATCTCTATGCTGGTTGCTTTCGCCTGCTACCTGCGGCGAGAGCGCATCGAGTTCATATTGACCGGCTTTCGCAAGCTATTCGTCTATCATGTGAAAGATGATGGCATTTCCTACTTCACAGGCCAAGGCTTAAAGGTGTGCGAGACACCGAACAAAAATCATCACTGGCTGACTCGCTTCATCTTCATTTGCGGGGATTTGGGAGGCATTCCTCTCTCCCTGGTGTCTCCTGCTGAATGCTACTATGAAACCCCCAAGGTTGGGGGTGCCGTGAAGGATCTCTGCGACTTCTTCGCAGGGAAATATTTCGAGGTCAATTACCTCAAGCGAGACCTCGACTCGCTTCCAGCCGTCTTACCCGGCAAAGGTATACTCCTGTCCCCCCCCCTTAGCATTATAAATTTTTATTCTCAGCTGTCTGTCAACCAATCTAGGAGAGAGAACCATCCTTGTTCATCCTCCTTACCAGAGTAACAGGGGTCTCGCCTTAGCGAGTATGGCTGTGGAGGCCGCGAAGGGTACGCTGACCCCCACCCTAAATAAAAGTCTCGGGGACGAGGGCACTTCCCGGCACAGCCCAAAGAAGAAGGTGAAGAAAGCAACTTTTAAAAAGGAGAAAAAGTCTGCCAAAGAAAGGAAGGAGCTACCGGGATCCCTGTCCCCCATCTCTTTAAGATCTCCCTTACCTCCCCAACTACCCATCTTGCCCACCCGCAAGACGGTCTTGTCAGAGCCAGCTTCCACCCCCAATGTTCAGACCATTGAGTTCCCTTTCGGCGAGGCTGGCTCCTCCAGCCGCCCGGCTGCTGCCTCGCACCCCAACTATAACATGGGGCCTGTGACGGATGATACTGCCGGCGAGCCGGTGCTCCTCTGGGACAAGGATGCTAAACGCTTGTCGGTGTCCACTCTCCTTCCCTCCTAGAAAGAGCAGGATCCCCCCACCAGTCACGCCTTCTCCCTAGGGTTCGGGCTATATGGTGGCCTTGGCTCTGAGCCCGCGGACAATGAGACGTCGTGAGATCTCATTCTGAAGAGCGCCCACTCTCAATTTCTCTCCCTGGAACTCGCGCACTAGGTCTCGTGCCGCCTGGTCTTCAACAATAGGAAATGGAAGGAAGCGGAGGCCGGTCTCGCCGCGAAACGAGAGAAGTCCGTCGACCTGGAGAAGCGGTTGGTCGTTGCCGACAACCTCCTCGCGCGGAGTCAGGGCGGGGTGGTAAGCTTTCTTAGCACCACTTTGCTAGCCCTACGCGTCGGTCATTATGGTCCTTCATTCATTAAAACTTCTTGCAGGATGCCGAGACTGCCGACCGGATGCGCTCACGCATTGAGGAGTTGGAGGGAGAGAACAAGAAGTTAAAAGCTGAAAACATCCGCCTTCGGAACAGCGCGGCACCCCCCGCAGACCAATTTCCCGTACCTTCTTGCTACTCTGTGGACGAGGTCGATGCCCTCTACCGAGATTCCAATATCAAGACAGCGGAGCTTGTTCTCAAAATGATGAAGGAGCTGGGGGTGGTGCGCGATGATGCCGAGACGGTTACTGTCCGCGACTTGGTCCCCCGCTTATTCAGCAAGACGGATGACAGCTCATCTTCCAGCAGCGAGGAGTAGGGGAACACCAGCGCCCGCGACTTCCCCCCCCCCCCCCTCTTTTTTATCTTGTCATGTAATCTTGATAAACACTTCCTCGGAAATAGCGAGGTGCTCTCTTTTGTGATGATCAAATGGAATATTATTAACTTTTTACATGTTACTATTGTGCTTTTACCTTCCACTGTTTCGCTTAATAGCTAGCCTAAAAACGCTAGACCTTGGGTCTCTCTTCGTCTTTACCACCCGCGAGATCTTCTGTCTCTTAATGATCGTCTCGCCGTAAGAGAAACATGCGCTAAAGACCTTGGAGACCAGCCGCCCCACATGACAGGCCCCACCTTTTTACGCCAGACATGTGCCTTGGACAAGGAAGACCCACTCGCTATGGGTGAGACCACCCATGCCGAGTGTCGGCCAGGGATCCTTTCCCTTGGCCTAATCCCTGAGCCTTCCTTTTTCTAGAGATTTTCCACCAATCTCCTGATAAATATGGACATTTCTCCCCGTGAACTATCACCACTTGACTTGCCCTCGAGTGAGACTACGACCCTGCCAGCTAGATGATTTAGTGAATCCCAAGTGGCTTTGTCTGAGGTGCATTCATCCACCTTCTGAAAAATATCATGTGACATAGTCTGTGCCAATATGTTCATAGCCTTGTCATCAACTAGCTTTGCCTTCTTCTGGGCTTCAGTCCACTCAGGTGGTGGAACTGCAGTAGTGCTTGTAGATATTGCAGAAGGTGAAGCTTGAGGGGGACCTGCCAAAATAGAGTTGTATATATCCTCATCAATAGAATTCATGTATAATTTAATTCTTGCCTTCCAGATGGCAAACCTGTTTAGGTTGCAAACTGGAGGTCTGGTGCTTGCATAGTCCTTGTTTTGTGTCATGGCTATGTATATAAATCTAATATGGAAATAAAAATAAAATTTAGATCTAACAAAGGATCTTTGGTTCAAGGGTTAGCTTGTACAACCAAAGGAACCTGCTCTGATACCAACTGAAAGTGAGCAGTTAGATCAGGAATACTCTAGAGGGGGGTGAATAGAGTATTTAGAGTTTTATAAAATTCTCTGCTGGATAATGCAGAATGGTCTAAGTGCAGTAGTAAATAAATCAAAAGATAAAAGCACAGAAACTAACTACCACAGCCACAGCAAGAAAATAAAAGAAAGAGGGCAACCAGACGACACAAGAAATTTATATTGGTTCCCCAACCTGGGTACATCCACTCTTCTACCACCCTGGTAGGAATCCACTCAGGTTTTTGATCAGGTGCCTGACACCAATGAGCTTTTGATTATGTGCTCAAAAACCAAATTCCCAAGTCTTTTGATCAGGTCACTTGTAACTAGGAATCACTTTTGAAGGGAGATGACAACCCTTTACACAGTGGGGGTGAGAGAGTTGATTATGTCTTCTCCATCAACAATCAGAGAGAAGACTTGTGGATTATTGATGGTAGCAAATGGCTCCCCCTGAGATATTGAATGGTTTAGGGAAATATGGAAGCCTTGTTGCAGGGTGATAGGCCTTCAAGCTTTTAGCCTTTATCTACAGGATCTTCTTGACAGATTTGATAGTTGTTGTCCTTGGAAGTCCTGGAGTGTTGAAGTAAGAAGACTCTTGATTTTGTATGATTGTTCTTCTTCTTCTGAGAGCAGATCTACTTTTTGTATCAGAGCTTTTGTGAAAGGAGCAGAGAAGCTGTTGAAGACAGACTGATTGAAAGTCTCAGTGTCTGTGTATGCTGTGTCTCTGCAATTGCTCTAGTACTCTGATTGTTCTTGCTTGCATTCTTGCTATATGTCTTACTATTTTGTATATTGTCAGGAAAGAGAGAAACAATCTCTTTTATATTTCCTGAGGGAATTTACTTTCGAAATTTGAATCCTTCTTGCGACAATCAATGCTGGCGGTCCTTGAAAATAAACTGCATTGATTTCTTTCCCCGACTGTCCCTTGGAAAATGGAAAACAATAATTCTGATGAAAGTCATGATTAATATACCGTCCAACGGTAATATTCAGAGAATATTTTATCATTAATCATTCAGAAATTATTGTCATAGACTAAGGATAGAAGGAATAAATGCTAAGTCTGGAATCGTCGAACTGATGACAGAATTCGTCGAGCTGATAACTGTGTTTGTCAACTGGAGTTTAGCAACTATTCTGGACTTAGAATATTCACTATTGTATCTGAAATGAAAGTTAAGATCTCCAGAATTCGTCGACCTAAGATTTGATTTCGTCGAGCTGAGTTTCTGAAGTTGTCAAATATTCTGTGTCGACACAATTACTCCTGGTGTCGACATAGGTGGTGTCGACAGATATCCTGTGTGTCGACAGATATCCTGTGTGTCGACACAAGTCTTCTGTGTGGTGTCGACACAACCTTTCCAAAGTGTCGACTGATGATCTGGGTATCGACACAAGTTCTTCTAGTGTCGAATCAGTTGGTGTCAACATATACTCTGAGTGTCGACTGATGATCTGTGTGTCGACACAAGTTCTTCTAGTGTCGACTCAGTTGGTGTCGACATATACTCGGAGTGTCGACACAAGTCTTCTGGCTCTAAGTTGTTGAAGTAGATAATACAGAATTCGTCGGGCAGAGAACTAAGTTCATCGACCTGAGACTAGAGAACATAGTCTTGACAGAATGTTGTAGTAGTCCAAAGATTCGTCGACCAAAGAATATAGTTCGTCGGGCTCAGCTCAGAGAATTTTCTCTGAGATCGTCGAGCTGAGCACGACAATCGTCGACTTGAGTTCGACGAACGTCGAACTCACTTTACAGAGTCTTGAAGTCTTCTAAGTTTTGAGTCTTTGGCAGTCTTGTTGATAGCTGGTCCATATGATGTTGACTCTAAGGACTTGGCATAGACTCTAGGAAATAACTATGACCCTGGCTATACATTATGTGTCATATGATCCCTACTTAGTGAACCTAGCCCAAATCTTACTTGGGATCCAATAGATTCCTTAGAGTTTACCTGGAATCTAGCACATACACGTGTTGAAAACATTATGTCAGGTCTACTGGCTGTAAGGTAGAGCAAGTATCCAATTATGCTTCTGTACTTGGTTTCATCAAAAGGTTTCCCTTTCTCATCATTGTCCAGAGACACAGTTTAGCCCTTTGGAGTCCTCATAGAGGTTGCATTCTCCATTCTAAATTTCTTAATTAGCTCTTTGGTGAACTTAGTTTGCGAGATGAAAATTCCATCTTCAGATTATTTCACTTGAAGCCCTAAGAAATACTTCAGCTCACCCATACTGCTCATTTCGAACTTCCCTTGCATAAGTTTTGAAACCTTCTTGCTGAGGTTGTCATCAGTAGAGCCAAAAATAATGTCGTTGACATAGATTTGCACTAGCAAAATCTTGCCTTTTATTTCCCTAAGAAATAATGTCTTATATATTTTTTCCCTTGTGAACTTGTTCTCAAGAACAAAGCTAAACTGCATCTCATACCAAGCTCGAGGAGCTTGTTTCAGACCATATAAAGCTTTATGAAATAAGTAAACATAATCAGGAAAGTTAGAATCAATGAAACCTGGAGGTTGTTCCACATACACCTCTTCCTTTATGTCACCATTAAGGAAGGCAGACTTCACGTCCATCTGATAGACGGTGAAGCCTTTGAGTGCAGCATATGCTAGGAATAATCTGATGGCCTCCAGCCTTGCCACTAAAGCGTACGTCTGGTCGAAGTCGATTCCTTCTTCTTGACGATATCCTTTAGCGACGAGTCTGGCCTTGTTCTTTATAATCGTTCCATCCTCGTCCATCTTGTTCCCATAGACCCATTTTGTCCCAATGACATTCTTACCTTTGGGTCTTGGAACAAGTTTCCATACTTGGCAGCGCTTGAACTGATTTAGTTCTTCTTCCATCGCCATTATCCAAGATGCGTCTGAGTTTGCTTCCTCAAACTTCTTTCGTTCAACCTGTGAGAGAAAACTTAAATATAAATTCTCGTTAGTTGTACCTCTACAAGTTCTGACACTATCCCGGGGATCTCCTATGATTTGTTCCATGGGGTGATCCTTCAGATATCTGAGCTCTAGGGTCCTTGCATCTGGATTGTCTTCAATCACTAGAGTGACTTCATCAACTTGGACAATTTCTTCATCTTGATCATCAACCTCTCCAATAGGAGTTGGAGTGGTGATCTTGATGAACATTTCACCTTTATCTTCATACAGTTCATCCAAGCTAATTTCTTTCAACTTTATACCTGCATCTTCAATGAACACACTAGAAGAGTTGCCTTGCAGCAAGCACGTCTCATCAAATACAACATGTATTGATTCTTCTACAACCAAAGTTTTTCTATTAAATATCTTGTATGCCTTACTATGCCTACTATATCCTACAAAAATACCTTCAAAGCTCTTTTCGCTAAACTTGGTAGTATGATACTTGCCATGTTAAGCACGAAGCACTTACAACCAAAAATTCTAAAATATGAGACAGTTGGTTTCCTGCCCTTCAGAAGTTCGTAAGGTGTCTTATCGTGGTTTTTGTTAATGAGGGCTTGATTTTGCACGTGACATGCAGTGTTGATTGGTTCAGCCCAGAAGTATTCTGGAAGTGAGGCATCACTCAACATGGTCCTGCAGGCCTCTATGAGTGTTCTATTCCTTCTCTCAGCCACTACGTTTTGTTGTGGAGTACGAGGAGAGAAAAGCTCATTAAAGATACCTAAGCTTTCATAGAATTCTGTCATGTCCCCAGACTTGAACTCTGTTCCATTATCACTTCTGATTTTGACTATGGAGCAGTTGTATATATTCTGGACTTGCCCGACAAAATTAGTAAAGATGTCGAAGGTATCTGACTTGTGTTTCAGAAAGAACACCCACGGAAAGCGCGAGTAATCATCAACAATTACTAACGTATAGTCCTTACCTCCCAAGCTTCTAATTTGCAGTAGACCAAACAAGTCCATATGGAGTAGATGGAGACATTTATTAGAATCTATGCCAAAAATGCTTTTGAAGGTAGCCCTTGTTTGCTTACCTTTTACACATGCATGATAAGGTCTATCTTTGACGTATTTGATATTTAGGCATCACGTACTAAATTCAGTGAAAATAATTTATTAATAGTTTTGGAATTAATATGTGCTTGTATCTTGTGCCATTGGTCACCAAGAGACGCACTATCTTTTGTTAAAAAGCATACTGGTGTAAAAGAGTCTATAAAAATGAAATTTAAACAAAATATGTTCCTGCTTCGAGTGCCGGATAGAATCGTTTCCATATTGTCAACGGATTTTATCAAGCACTTATCAGCGTGGAATTCAACTATGTATCCTTTATCGTAGAGTTGGCTTATGCTTATGAGATTGTGTTCCAATCCTTCAACATAAGCTACATCTGAGAAGGATACACGACCGTTAGTGATCATACCATAGCCTTTAGTGATTCCTCGGTCTGAACATCCAAAGATGACCTTTGGTCTGTTCACGACTGGAGAATAGTTCTAAAGTAGGCTTCTTGTCCCGGTCATATGCCGAGAGCATCCACTGTCCAAATACCAGATAAGCATTTTGGTGGCCTTTGGACATACCTGCAATCATAATCAGTTTGCCTTAGGAACCAAACACGTTGTGGTCCTTGGTCTCGTGTTAGAAAACTCCCCCTACGAGTATTAGAATTATGAGTGGTCTTTCTCATACTGCCAACTTAAGGAGTTGCAAAATTTCTAGAATTAAACCAGCAGTCAATGACAAAGTGACCAACTCTAGCACAGCACCAACAGTCAAGCCTATTGTATTTTTGCCTTATGTTTTCCTGCTTGACCATATGAAGTCGTGGTCTAGTAGGAGCAGCATTCTTGGAGGAAGAAGCTTCATGATGATGGTAATCACATGATTTCTTCTCCTTCATTAGCTTTTCCACAATCGGCTTTGCCTTTGGTGCTTTCTTGAAGTCATGACCTTGATTGTAAGGGCCATAGTTCTGAAGATTGACTTCTTTATAAGGTGCCTTAAAGACACTCTCACCAAAGTTTCTGGGGCGAGTCAATCCTTGGTAACAGGACTTTGGCTCAACATGGTAGGCCTGGTCAAGTGACCGTAGGAATAGTCAAGATCAAATTCATTAGTTGAAAATATGACTTTCTTGAACGAAGTCTGATCTTGAGGGGCTTTCCCCTTCTCTTTGGCCAAGGCCTTCTTGGCTGCCTTATTCTTTCTTTGAGCCTTGTTCCTCCTAGAAGATTTACTAGGAGCTTCTACATGGCCTAGTCCAGCACCCTTGGCCTTAGCTGAGAATTCAGCAACGAATGGAAGAACAGTCTTAGGCTTCGAGAAACTTTCAACAAGTTTCTTTTTAGCAGCGAGTTGTTCTTTCAACTCTTTGATGATTTTCTCTTTTAAGTCAAGGTTCCCAAGAGCCTTGTTGTATTCTTCAATAGAATTATTGAAGTTCTCTTTGAGTGAGTCAGTCTTAGCGACTTCCTCTCTCAAGATGATCTCTTCAGCTTTTAGAGACTTTATCTCTTTAGCCTGAGTTTTCACGACTCAGCAACATTTGTCGTAAGTCATGATCAACTCCTTGTACTGGGCCATGAGTTTAGGCACATCGTCAGAAGAGCTGTCCTCATTATCATGCTCATAAGCTTCAGATTCTGAAAGAGGAGTGTGAGTTTGTAATGCCCCAAAATTCACAAGAGGGACGAGCAGCATCGAGAGCCAAGTTTGGGTCTTAGTAAGGGTCATACGGCCTAGGACACGGGCGTGTCTATGGTCGTGTCATGCCGGGTTCATCGAGAGCTCGGGTGGTCGACAAACTGTGCTCGACGATGTGTCGAGACAGGGAACATGGCCTAGGATATGGGTGTGTCCATGGCCGTGTCGTGCCGGGTTCGTCAAGAGCCCGGGTGATCGACAAACTGTGCTCGATGATGTGTCGAGATAGTGAACACGGCCTGGGATACGGGCGTGTCCAAGGCCGTGTAGAGCATGTTAGACGAATGTTTCTGTGAAGTCGACGAATAGGCAGTCGACGATCGTCGAGACTTAGAACACGGCCTGAGATACGGGCGTGTCCCAGGCCGTGTCCTTCTCGGGTTGTGAGCCGGGCCGTGTAAGGGGATTGAACATGGCCTAGAGCCCAGGCTTGTTCATTTTGGACACGGCCGTGTAAAATGTGACACGGGATTATCAAGTACCCGTGTCCTTCTCGGGTTGAGATTGGTCCTGTGTCGATGGAGGAACACGCCCGGGCACACGGGCGTGTACTGCATGACATGGGTACGTCAGCTCTAACACGGGAGTGTTCATAGCACGTGCCTTGCTATGGGTACGATGATTTCGGTGTTGATTGGTGAACACGGCCTTGGACACGGGCGTGTCACAAGACGTGTTCGGCCTAGGTATTTTGATTTTCAGTTCGGATCGTGTCCGTTCATTTCCTTCTTTTAGGATCTGATGGTCCAGGGTTGCCCTTGCTGAGTTAAGTCCGGGAATAGGGTATAAAAACCCTCATTCTTCTTCAAACACTCTCTTTCTAAGATCTAGAGAGAAGGGAGAGCAAGGAAGAAGGTTAAGGAGAGATCCAGCTGCTGGAGAAGCTTCGGTTTTCCAAATCGTGAGCCGAGTCCAGATTCGTGGAGGCAAGACCATTGCGAAGGTTTTCATCCGGCTAAGTTGCCATGGCTACGAAGAGAGGTCGGAAGGTAATGACACTTCTCCTATTGGTTTTAGGATGCATGTTTAGCATCTTTAACTTTCGAGTTTTGGGGTACCAAACTCTCAAATGACGGGGGTTTGGTTCGCCAAGGTTCAAGAGCGACCTCCGGGTCGATTGTGTCCGTCCCCGGCATGTTTTTGCATTAGAGATCCGCTCCGTTAGTGGAATAGGCATGGTGGGTGAATCCGTAGTCGCGACCATTAGTCCGACTCGGTGATGTTGCATACGAGCTTTAAGGATTCGTAGAGATCTGATGCGACAAGAGGTCGTTTGTGATGTTTTCCCTTTTTTCTCAAGTGAGTACGTGTAGTCAGAACCGGACAAGGTTAGCTCCTCAATGGCAGTAGATGGTTTCCTTAGTGGACAAGGTTAGCTCCGCATTGGCGGTAGATGGTTTCTTTGGTTCACGGGGACGTTGCAGTACGAATGAGGGATTAGGGTGGGAATGGTATTTAGATTGTAATGTGTTAAGGCGTGGCTTTGTCTCCATGGTCGGCTGGCTATCCCGTGATGTGCAGGTCATGTGTGGAGAGTGTCCCGGCGAGACTAGTCCCCTTTTGTGAGACTGACGAGAATGCCAAACATGGTGCAAGCCCGGGCAATGAGGCCATGAGCAGGTGGGGTCCAGCAAGGCTTCTTAGAATCAGTCAATGTGTTAGACGGAATACTGACATGAGAAGTCAGAGCTTGCAGGAAAGCCCGGGTCTAAGACTATGAGCAGGTGGGGCCTTGGCAAGAGTTCCGTGTGGTGGCTTGCATGCCGTTGAGGGAATTGCAGTGCCCCCTTTGTTTGCGGCTTAATGTCAAAGGGTAAATGGTGAGTACCCAAATGTTTGATGATGTGCTAGATGCATACGCGATAGGGTGCCTTGGGTGAAGCCTGGGTTTTGCATTCATGCTGCATAGTAGACCCCTTTTCTTTATATGCTCAACAGTAGAGAACGTGCATGTTGTTTGAGACATCCAAGCCTGCTCATTAGTGTTATACTTGTTTTTGTATATTGTATACGAAATGCTGACTTGCAGGTTCGAGGGGTACCCCGGGGTCCGTTAGGGGAGGCCGGGAGGAGATGTGTTTGTTACATAGTTTGAGGTCAGTCTTTGCTGACCCACGTTACAACCAAATTTTACAGGGCAAGGATCGCAAGCAGGAGCTAGCTCGCCGGCCAGAAAGGCCTAAGCCTCATGAAGTGTTACCATCTTTACTTTGGATTTACTTTTGTGACTTTGTATGATTGATGTTGTTGTCTTCCTGCTTGCATGCCGAGGTAGCTTAGGAGTGCTTATACACTTTGATGATTATGTATTGTTGGAGATTTGGACTCTCTTTTGTTGGGCCATAAGGCCGTTTCGAGACTCTTGTGGATGTGGATAACTTCTAATCTTGGTTGATGTTTCCGCTGTGTTTTGCTTATGAGTTTTGAGTTTGGGTAGTTATATCATCTTATAATACTAAAGCTGTGGCGTCTGTATGTTGTGGGGCCCCAGCCGGACCCATATTATACGGTCATTATAGGGGAGGTGTTACAATTTGGTATCAAAGCCATGTTAGATTCAAGGTCGGTGCGTATAGAAGTTATCCGCATAAGAGTAATGCGGGACCGTGATTGTCCTTATGCTTGAGTCTTGTGATTAGATACTAATTCCTTGTTTTCTTTCTTTTCTTAAGAGTGCAAGCAACGAGGCAGGTACATCAAGACCAAGAGAAGAACTTTCGGCGAGCAGCTCCACTGCTCAAGCTCCTTTAGTCATGGGTGTAAACCCGACCGACTTCTGTCGTATGCTAGCAGAAGCAATGGTGGCAGCCCAGGCTGCAGCGACAGCTCAGTTAGCAACCCCTGCTACACCAGATACATTAACGGCCGTGTCGGGCGGACAAGCCAGGCGAGTAGAGCATTTGGCAAAAAGGGTGGTTGTCAGGCATGGAGACCGGCAGATGAAGTACTTTCGGAGCTTCCATCCCCCGACGTTCAAAGGAGTCGGTACTCCGACTGATGCGGAGGATTGGTGGGCATGGATTCAAGAGCTTCTGAGGGCGGCATAGATGCCGGAGGAGAAGAAATCTGAGTTTACGGCCTTCATGTTTGAGGAGACGCAAAGTTATGGTGGGTGAGCCATAGCGGCTGCCAATTTCCTGGACGTACCCCGTCCATGGAAGAATTTGGGGATGCTTTCCTAAAGAAGTACATACCTGTTTCAACAAGGTTGGCCCTTTAGAGGCAATTTCTGCACTTGATGCAATGAGATAAGATGGTGGACGAGTATGTTCAAGAGTTCACTCGTTTGGGTCGTTACGTGGGGACGACCATGGCGGACGATGAGGAGAGGGATAACCTCTTCTACCAGGTGCTGAGGGAGAATCTAAGGCAACCCCTCATCGCCATGAAGAGAGCCAGTTTCAATGAGTTGGTTGAGGCGGCCAGGATGTTGGAGAGTGATCTAGAGCGAAGCCAACGTCGCAAGGGTTTTGCGCCCAAGCAAGGAGAAGGGAAGCCTTCTCAATCCCAAGGAAAGTCGGAAGGGAATAGATGGAGGAGGAAGCCTCACCCGTACAAGTCCAGTGAGAAAAGTAAGTGGACGTCCGGAGGGTCTCACTCTAAGGGGCCACCGACGTGCTTCAACTGTGGTAAGGTGGGTCACATTGCTCGTTTTTGTAACCAAGGAGGTGCGGAGCAGGAGGCAAGGCAGGGGCAAACTGTGCGCTCCGGCCCCAGTGCCACGGAAAAAGGGAATATGGCGGAGTCTAGCGCTTCGCGGTTGCAACCAGTACAACCAAGGGCCTAAAACCTTGGACAGCAGGAAGCGATCCTCCAACCCGATGTGGTGACAGGTATGAGGAAGTTTAAGTTTAAAATTATGCTTCATGCTTTTAGACTGTTATGATTGATGTCTATGTTTTAGGATTTATGTTAGTCTCCGGATATCCCACTAGGGTATTGTTTGATACGGAAGCGTCAAACTCCTTTCTTGCAGAAAGGTTCATCCGAGGGATTGGAGTTGAATCATTTTTTGTGGATGTGGAGTTGAAGGTGCGCATGCCCAATGGGTCATTCATGATCACCGGGAAGAAAGGGCGTATTTGTTTGGAGCTAAGCGGAGTTGGCTTCATGTTGATAGCAGCGGTCCTACCGTTAATCGAGTTTGATGTGATTTTTGGAATGGACTGGCTAGCGGAGCAGCGTGCCAGTATTGATTGCCTATATAAGGTGGTGACCCTAAGAAGCAAAGGGCAGACAGAGGTCAAGTTTGAGGGCCTTAATGGAGTGGCCTGTTCTCTGATTTCGGCCTTGCAGTTGGCGCGGGCAGTTAATCAGGGTGGAGCAGCGCTTGTAGCGTTATTGGAGGTTCGCCTTTCCAGGTTATCACTTGGGGAAGTGCCAGTGGTGTCAGAGTTCGAGGATGTGTTTCCTGAAGACCTTCCTGGGGCACCTCCTCAGTAGGAGATCGATTTCTCAATTGAGTTAGTGATAGAGGCACGACCGGTGTCACGTCCTCCATTTAGGATGGAATCAAAAGAGTTGGCTGAGCTCAAGGTACAGTTGTAGGAAATGTTGGAGCAGGGGTATATCAGACCCAGTTCTTCACCATGGAGCGCGCCGGTGTTGTTCGTAAAGAAGAAAGACGGTAGTATACGGCTGTGCATAGACTGCCGAGAGTTGAATAAACTGATTGTGAAGAATAAGTATCTGATTCCTCAGATTGACGACCTATTTGACCAGTTGGTGGTGTCGATGGTGTATTCAAAGTTGGACTTAACGTCAGGATACTATCGGTTGCGATTTCGAGACGAGGACCTACCCAAAACAGCGTTTGGTACGAGGTATGGTCACTTTGAGTTCTCGGTGATGTCGTTCGGGCTGACGAACGCACCATCCGTATTCATGGATTTGATGAATCAAGTGTTTCGGAAATACTTGGACTCTTTTGTAGTTGCCTTTATGGATGATATCTTGGTATATTCTAAATCGGAGGTGGAGCATGAGACTCACTTGAGGGTAGTCTTGCAAGTGTTGCGGGAGAACCAACTTTATGCAAAGTTCTCAAAGTGCGAGTTCTGACTCGAGAAAGGGGCATTTTTATGTCATGTGATCAGTGGGGATGGGGTGGCGGTAGATCCAACAAAAGTGGAGTCCATCAGATATTTGCCTGTTTTGAGAAACGTGGCGGAAGTCCGAAGTTTTCTTGCACTAGTCAGGTACTATAAAAGATTCGTGGAAAACTTTTCGCGGATTGCTCTACCTCTCACGTCACTAACTCATAAGGATTAGAAGTTTGTGTGGACTCAGGAGTGCATTCAGGCATTTGAGACACTGAAGGAAAGATTGATGACGGCTCCAATCCTAAGTCTACCGATGGGGACCGAAGGATTTCAGATCTACAGTGACGCATTAGGATGCGGTTTGGGTTGCGTTTTGGTGCAGCATGGCAGTGTAATAGCCTTTGGGTCTAGGAAGCTGAAGCCTCACGAGAGGAATTACCCCGTACATGACTTGGAGTTGGCGGCGGTAATTTTCCTGTTGAAATTATGGCGGCACTATGTTTATGGTGCGAAGGTGGAGATCTTCATGGATCACAAAAGCCTGAAGTATCTCCTAGATCAGAAGGACTTGAATATACAGCAGCTTAGGTGGGTCGAGTTCCTTGGAGACTATGAGGTGGCGATTTAGTATATGTCAGGCAAAGCCAATATGGTGGAAGATGCCTTGAGTAGGAAATATTCGGGGCAAGGGAATTGGATTGACACTCATGATGAGTGGTTGGTGCGGGAATGGGAGTCCCTCGGCTTGGAGTGTGTAGCAAGGGGCGAGTCTAGCGTCGCTCGGTTAAACTGGATAGAAATGCAGAACGACTTGTCCGATCGTATTCAGGAAGCGACTCGTTTGGATGTGTAGTTTCAGCCATTCGTGGTGGAAGCTCAAAAAGACGAGAGCAGCGCCTGGGAGAAGATTGACGGGATTCTGAGGAAGGACGGAATGATTTATGTACCTCAGTTCGGCAAGCTCTGTGAGGAGTTGATGTTTGAGGCTCTCTTCACAAAGTACTCCATTCATCCGGGCAGTACAAAGATGTACTTGGATATGAAGAGATCCTTTTGGTGGCCTGGACTGAAGCGGGACATAGCTTTGTACGTGAATCAATGTCAAACTTGTGCTTTGGTGAAGGCCGAGTGTCAGAAGCCGGGCGGGTTCCTGAAGCCTCTTCCAATCCCCGAATGGAAATTCGATGACATCTCCATAGATTTTGTGCATGGGTTACCTAGATCGCAGTAGGGTAACAACACGATTTGGGTGATTGTGGATCGCTTAATCAAAGTGGCTCACTTCATCCCAAACCGGAAGAAAGATGAAAGTTAATAGTTGCCAACCTAAATCACCTAGAGGGGGTGAATATGTGAGTTGTGCGTCTTTTTGCGGAATAAAAAATCTCAAACCAATGCACAGATCTATCTACTAAACAAACAAACAAACACAGACGAGGCAAGATTTATAGTGGTTCCCCAACCTTGGGTACATCCACTTTCCCTCACCGATCTAGCAATACACTAGACTCGGCTACTCCACTATCTCGAATTGGAAATCAATCCTACCCTCGAAACAATGTTCCTACAAACCTGATCCACAAACCGGGTCTACACTCGGAAGGCAAAACTTCCTACAATCTCGGAGTTGAAAAACTCCTACACTCAGAGAAAATTTCTCCTACAATAATGAAATAAATTTGTAAAGAAATACAAACAGTAATCTCTTGTTCAGATCTGCAACAGTAAATCAGAAATTCCTTCTTCTAGGCGTGCGGCTTTATCAGAATATTGAAGAAGAATCTCGGCAAGAATGGATCTGAACTTCCTTGGCTTCTCATGATCGATCTAATCAGAAAATACGGAGTTAAGCGAATCTCTATCTGGAAAGCCTTCTTGATCTGAATCCTCAAAAGATGAAAACCCTAGCCGGTAGGAAATCTGCGACGGCGGCGGCGGCGAGTTTCCGTTTCTTAGAGAGAGAAAGAGGAGACAGAATTTCTTTTGAGAGTACGGCTGTAAAAACTTTCTTAGAATAATCTTTGAATAATTAGGGTTTATAGGTTTAGACAAGACCTTTTATAGGATCAGAAAAGATTAGACTTAATTGAGTCATTTTGAGAAAGACACGTGGACCAATCACGTCAGAGTTTATGAATATGACCGTTAAGTCTGGACTTGAAGAATTTTCAGAAAAGTCAAAGTAAATTACTTGAGATGTAATAGACTACTCGAGTATATGCAGCACTACTCGAGTAGGTAGAATATGACTACTTGAGTACTTGAGAAAAATACTTGGGAGAAAGAGAGATGATTACTCGAGTACATGGAGTCAACTACTCGAGTAAAAAAGAATCAGCTACTCGAGTAACAAGAATAATATACTCGAGTACTTTAGTACTTACACGAGAGGTGGAGTATATTACTCGAGTAAAAGAAATACTACTCGAGTATATAAGAAACTACTCGAGTCATAGACTTAGAAAATTTCTGGAACAGGAAAATTGAACTACTCGAGTATACAAAATAAACTACTCGAGACACAAAGAACTACTTGAGTATATAGCATGAATGACTCGAGACAAAAGGAACTACTCGAGTATATAACATGAACTACTCGAGACAAAAGGAACTACTCGAGTATATAACATGAACTACTCGAGTAATTCACTTAGAGAAATTTTTTGGAAAGGAATTCTGGATTACTCGAGTATAAACATTGGACTACTCGAGTAGTAGATGAACCACTCGAGTACATGACTTAGACTACTCGAGTAAGTGAGAACTACACGAGAGTCAGAATTCAGTTACTCGATGAAAGTCCACTTAGTGTCAACTACCTTCACCTATGGGGGGGGGGAATAGGTGTCTTGCAGCATTTTTGCGGATTTAAAATCGTACCTGCACACGAAAACAAAACAACACAGCACAGAAAGTACACAAGCAATTTATAGTGGTTCCCCGATTTGGGTACATCCACTTTCCCCCTTCGACCTATCTCCCAACTAGGGAAGACTCGGTCACTTCACCAACAGGATTGAAATCCAATCCTTGCACTAACGGAAGGAACCCTTCCACACGTAGGAGTCACCACTCCCACAACACGGGTTGCACCCAACCCTTACAACTAGCAACCAATGTTCCTTTACAACAAAATAGAAATTAGAGTGTATTAGAAATACAAACTACTTATGGAGAATAAGGTGTCCCTCTTCGTTTGACGATGTGTTCTTGAAGTCAACGAAGAGTCCACAACCCTAAATCTCACTTAGAGAGAATCTCTCCCGAAACCGGCGGCAGCAAGAAGGGCGGCGGCTTGGTTCTCGGGATCGGCGGCGACAATGGAGTGCTGCTGCTGTACTTTGGAGATTTAACTTTCATAGCAAAGCTAGCAAGGTCTTCGAACGGTCACACTAGGATCGATTGTCTCGATCGATTCGGAAGGGGAAGGTTTTCCCGATCAACGAATCAAGAGACAAAGGATCTCTGGTTAGACGCGTGAGACGCTGTGCGTGGCTGAGCTTCTATCGCTGGGAGTTCTGTAAGAAACCACGATCAAAAGCCGGCGATCAACTAGGACGAGCGGCGACGGCGGCGGAGCAGGTTTCGCGATCTAGGTCACGTCGGTCGGCTCGGAGTATTCGTTTTTCTATCTATCTCGACTGTTCAAAAATACGCGAGTATTTATACAGTAGAATACTTCTTTATGACCGTTGTGGGTCCCACCAGAAGAAACCCTAAAACCGGTTCAAAACAGTGCCAGTGGCTGAGTTCGGTCCAGCAGGTTCCAGAAATTCGCCTAAGTCAAAATCGGCGAGAATCGAAGGTGATTCTCGTCGATTCGGCGAGAATCAGCCAATGATTCTCGACGATTCCGACTTAGCGACAAATTTGCACGCTCTGAGTTAGCCGGAGAGAATTGGCGAGAATCAGCTAGTGATTCTCGACGAATCGACGAGAATCACTAGTGATTCTCGCCGATTCGGCGAGAATCACTTAGTGATTCTCGTTGATTTTTACTTAGGCGACTTTTCCTCTTTCCACCCATAAGCTGCTCTTTGACCCATCCTTGCTCCTTGTCTGCTCTTGCATTATCACAGCCCTGTACTTGAAAATAAGTACACTCCAATAGAGAGAGTACACGTAGGCCAACACACTGATCTGCTCAACGAGGGATTACGTCGCGCAGACCCGTATATATTGACCTACTGCACCCTGACATTGGTGTGTACTTAGCGTGGAATAACTGCAAGCACAACTTAAAAGATTTCATCAAATACATTGTCTATTTACCTTAGCTTGTTCAGGGGCTTCTTCAAATCAGGTACGTTGGGGATACAATACCCAACAATCTCCCCCTATTTGAAGAAGCCTAAACCCTACAAGCTAAGGTGAATAGAGCGTATGGGAATGAAAATCATAAACTTAAAATTGAGTTGAGAGAGATATTCATTACCAATACCAATTTCTTGAGAGCAAACTTGGTGCCACCTTAGCCTTAGCCGAGAGGGTAATCTCCCCCTTTTAGGCTTCTGTAAATCCGGGTCTGTTGCATTTGACCCCTTGCTCCCCCTCAGTTCGTGCACCTGTGCTCACACTTGAGTTCCTGGCAGAGGCTCCCCATAGATGCACGAGTCTGGAGCTTCTGTAGTCTTCATTCCGCATAGTTTAGCATCCCCAATTCAGTTTTGAAAAGACTGAACTTGACTTCGTCTAAGGGCTTTGTGAAAATATCTGCAATATGCTTGTCCGTGGGGACATAACAGAGAGAGATGTCCTTGTTCTCCACGTGCTCCCGAATGAAGTGGTAGCGCACTTCAATATGCTTCGTTCTGCTGTGCGATACCGGATTGTTGGCAATTGCAATTGCACTGGAGGATTCGCAGTACATTGGTACTTCCTTGAACTGAAGGTCGTAGTCAGCTAACTGGTTTCTGATCCATAGGAATTGTGCGCAACAGCTGCCTGCCGAGATGTACTCAGACTCTGCTGTGGAGGTTGCTACACAATTCTGCTTCTTGCTGTTCCATGAGATAAGCCTTCTTCCGAGGAATTGACACGTCCCGGAAGTGCTTTTCCTGTCATCCCTACTCCCTGCAAAATCAACATCTGAAAAACCGATTAGCTCGACATCATTATTTCTCGGGTACCACAAGCCAAGATTGGGAGTACCTATAAGTTATCTTAGAATTCGCTTTGCAGCGACATAGTGAGATTCCTTAGTGTTCACCTGATATCTGGCACAGACACATGTGGAGAACATGATATCCGGTCTACTGGCAGTAAGGTAGAGCAGGGATCCAATGATGCTTCTGTATTTGGTTTCATCGAAAGGTTTACCTTTCTCATCCTTATCCAGAGACGTAGTGGATCCCATTGGAGTCCTCATAGAGGTTGCATTCTCCATACCGAATTTCTTGAGGAGTTCATTTGTGAACTTCGTCTGAGAGATGAAGATTCCATCCTCAGACTGTTTCACTTGAAGTCCCAAGAAATACTTTAGCTCTCCCATACTGCTCATTTCAAACTTTCCTTGCATAAGTTTAGAAAACTTTTTGCAAAGATTGTTGTCCGTTGAGCCGAATATAATGTCATCGACATAGATTTGCACCAGCAAAATCTTGCCTTTGACTTCCCTGAGAAACAATGTCTTATCTATTTTACCTCTAGAGAACTTGTTCTTAAGAAGAAAACTAGATAAAGTCTCATACCAAGCTCGTGGAGCTTGTTTTAAACCATATAGAGCTTTATTAAGAAAATATACATGATTGGGATAAGTAGGATTGACAAAACCTGGGGGTTGAGCGACGTATACTTCCTCTTTCAGGTCTCCGTTCAAGAATGCTGATTTCACATCCATTTGATAGACTGTGAATCCTTTGTGCGAAGCATATGCCAGGAACAATCTGATTGCCTCGAGCCTTGCCACTGGTGCAAAGGTCTAGTCGAAGTCAATCCCCTCCTCCTGTCTGTACCCTTGAGCCACCAGCCTGGCCTTGTTCTTTATGATGACACCATGTTCATCCAGTTTGTTTTTGAAGATCCACTTGGTTCCAATCACATTCTGCTTTTGTGGTCTGGGAACCAGCGTCCAAACGTTGCATCGTTCGAATTAATGCAGTTCATCTTGCATGGCCAAAATCCATGCCGCATCTTTGTTCGCCTCGTCGAACTTCTTTTGCTCAACCTGTGACAGGAAGCTAAGATGCAAAATCTCGTTAATAGTACCTCTTCGAGTTCTGACATCGTCACAAGGATCTCCGATAATCCGATCTCTAGGATGATCCCTCACGTGCCGGAGCTCTAAAAGTCTGGCGTCTGGAGCTTCGACTACTTCTTGTGCTTCTCCTTCTTCTAAGAGATTTGCTCTATTTTGATCTTCAACATTCCCAGTTGACGTTGAGGTGGAAACTTTGACATACTTAGGAGTTTCATCTTTAGCGGTCTCATCGAGACTCAGCTGTTCAAGTCGTGCACCTGCACCTTCAAGAATACCGCTGGAAGAATTGTTGTTAAGCAAGCTTCCTTCATCAAATACAACATTAATTGATTCTTCTACCACTAGGGTTTTCTTATTGAAGACCCTATATGCCCGACTGTGGGTACTATAGCCCATGAATATGCCTTCAAAGCATTTTCACCAAATTTAGTACGCGGGTACTTCCCGTTATTGAGTACGTAGCATTTGCAACCAAAGATCCTTAAGTAGGACATGGTTGGTTTCCTGCCTCTCAGTAGCTCATAAGGCGTCTTACGATGATTCTTGTTGATCAATGCTCGGTTTTTTACATGACAAGTCGTATTGACCGCCTCTGCCCAGAAGTATTCTGGGAGAGAAGCGTCTTTCAACATTGTCGTGCAAGCTTCAATGAGAGTTCTATTTCTCCTCTCCGCAACTCCATTTTGCTGAGGAGTGCGCGGGGAGGAAAACTCATGAAAGATACCTTGTTCTTCACAAAACTTTGTCATCGCACCAGATTCGAATTCTATTCCATGGTGACTTCTGATTTTGGCCACTGAGCAGTTAAATTCATTTTGAACCTGCTTGACAAAACTGGTGAAGATGTCAAACATATCTGACTTTCGTTTTAAGAAGAACACTCATGTAAACCGAGAGTGATCATCAACTATCACTAGCGTAAAGGACTTGCCTCCCAAGCTATGAACTTGCATTGGACCAAACAAGTCCATATGTAGAAGATAAAGACATCAAGAAGAGTCTTTGTTTGCAATGCTCTTAAAGGTAGCCCGAGTCTGTTTGCCCATCTGGCATGCAAGACAGGCGCTATCTTTGATGCACTTCATAACGGGAGCATCCCTTACTAAGTTTTTAGAAAACAACATACTAATTGTTTTGAAATTAATATGTGCCAATCTCTTGTGTCATTGTTCACAAAGAGATGCACTGCCTGTTGCCACTAGGCATACGGGGGTAGATGAATCTAAACTAAGAAAATTTAAGCAGAAGATATTTCTGCTCCTAATGCCTGTTAATACCGTCTCAGAAGAGGCACATGATATTATCAGGCATTTATTCTTGCAGAACTTAACGTCATAACCTTTATCACATAACTGACTTACACTGATCAGGTTATGGTTTAACCCTTCAACATATGCCACGTCGGTGATAGAGATTATACCGTTGGAAATCATACCGTAACCTCTGGTGACTCCTCGATCTGACCCCCCAAAGATGACTTTGGGTCCATTCTCGACTGGAGTGTAATCACGCAGCAGGCTTCTTGTCCCAGTCATATGCCGGGAGCATCCACTGTCCAAGTACCATATTGGAGTTTTGGTGGCCTTTGGACATTCCTGCAAAACAAAATTAATTTCCCTTAGGAACCCAATCGAACTTGGGTCCTAGATTCTTGGTTAGCATACTCCCCCTCAGGTGGTTAACCCTACGAATGGTCGGCCTCGCATTGCTAACATAAGGAGTCTCGTTATACCTCGGATTAAACCAACAATCCACGGCAAAGTGACCGACTTTGCCACAACACCAATAGTAAAATCTGTTGTACCTCTTCATAGGCTCCTGCTTTACCCTGGGAATGGTGGGTACAGCCGGGGCCTTGGATATGGAGGTGGAGGCATCATAGTGATTGCAGTCACATAACTTCTTCACCTTCTATTCCTTCAGTATAACAGGCTTGGCTTTTGGTGCCTGCTTTCTATTATGGCCGCTAGAGAATTGACCATAATTTCCCATGTGGATTTCCTCATAAGGTGCCTTGAAGACACTCTCACCGAAGTTGCGGGGAAAAGTCCAACCATCATATCGGCTCTTTGGCTTTACAACCGAGGGCCGGAAATGATGACCAAAGGTTGACTCAAAGTCATGTTGGTTGCAGGGAAAGCTAGGCTTTCTGAACACAATAGGACTGAGTGGGGCCTTTCCCTTTTCAGCAGCAGAGGCCTTCTTGGCGGCCTTATTCTTTCTCTGGTTCTTGTTTCTCCTGGATGAGGAACCAGATACCCCCACATGCCCCAAGCCAGCTTCTTTGGCCTGAGTAGAGAAGGTATCAACTAATGGAAGAACTATTTTTGGCATAGATAAGCTCTTGACGATCTTCCTTTTTGCCGCAAGTTGTTCTTCCAACTTGTCGACTTCCTCCTACTTAAGATCAAGGAGCTTAAGAGACTCTGAATGCTTTGAAGTCAGGTCTAGGTGCTCCTGTCGGAGAGAGATCAAACTGGTGATCTCTTTCCTTAGGGAGATACTCTCACCCTTAAGGAATTTCACTTCCTTTTTCTCCGCCTTCAATCTCTTATGGCACTCCTTGAAAGTGTTGAGCAGAAGCTCATACTTCTCGAGGAGCTCCACTTCACGGGCCGAAGGGCTATCCTCAGGGTCATCATCCTGAGACTCAGGATCAGATTCAGAGTCGGAGAGAGGGGTGTGAGCTTTTACCTTCCCAGTAAATGGGGGGCATTCTCCTTCTGAGTCGGAGCGACCGACCAGCCCGAAGTAGGCTTCCTCATCATCACTGGAGTCTGAGGAATCAGACTCACTCAGTGTCTTTGGCTTTTTGGCAATGTACCTCCTCTCTTTCTTCTTATCTCTAGAGGACTTGTGCTCCTCTCCCTTCCCCTTTTCGCTCTTGCCTTGGTGGCAGTCGACCACGACGTGTCTTGGCTTATTGCATCCAAAACAAATAATGTCAGAGGAGCGATGTTTGTTCGGTTTAGAAGCATACCAGTCAGAAGAATAATTTTTCTTCTAATGCCTGGAGGAGGAGCCGTCTCTCTTTCTTTGATTCCTCATCTTGAGGAACTTCTTGAATTCTTGAGTGATGAAGGAGAAATCTTCCTCTGACAACTCTGAGTTGGAGGAGCATGGCTCGGAGTCCTCCTCCTCATCCTTTTTCCCGGCACGGTATGAAACCGCACCCTTTCCCTTCCTGGAGTGAATGGCTTTTAGGGCCACAGTCTTTTCCTTGGCTGCAGCCTTCTCTTCTTCTTCTTCTGCTTTCCTGGTGTTCAGTTGAAGCTCATAGGACATCAGCTTCCCAAACAGAATTTGCGGGTCTGTTTCAGCAAGTTTGCCAAACTCTCGGATGGCGCAGATCTTTGTGTCACATTCCTTAGTAAGGGACCTAAGGAATTTATCATTAAGTTCACCATCAGTGAACACTCTTCCATATCCTTTGAGGGCATTGACAATCTTGAGGAAGTTCTCGAAGGTGACTCCGATCTCTTCCTTAGGCCCTTGCCTGAAGGCCTCATATTTCTGGTTTAGGAGGGATCTCCGATCATCCCTCACTTCATCAGTGCCCTCCATTAGGATAATCAGGCAGTGCCAGATCTCCATTGCTGTCATGCAGTTGCATAAGTTCTGCATCATTGAGTCATTGACCGCGCTGACCAGAATGTTCTGCGCCTTCTTGTCAAGTCCCACCAGCACCATCTCGTCCTTGTCCATTTCAGAAATTTTCTTTGGCACTTTCTTGGTAGGATCAATGGTGGAGGCCTTAGTGGGGACATAAGGTCCCTCCTCCATGATCATGAAGAGTCGGGGATCGACTGCTTCCATGTAAAACCTAATCCTTTCCTTCCAGATAGGAAAGTCTAGCCTGGTGCACACTGGGATCTTGCCTGTGTACTTGAGTCCGTCCATAGTAGAAGTCTGCCTTCTTCTTGACACTAGTGGCAGGAATCTACTCAAGGTGTGAACCTTTTTGATGAGTAACCTCCCTCTGATACCACTTGAAAGTCCACTTAGTGTCAACTACCTTCACCTATGGGGGGGGGGAATAGGTGTCTTGCAGCATTTTTGCGGAATTAAAATCGTACCTGCACACGAAAACAAAATAACACAGCACAGAAAGGACACAAGCAATTTATAGTGGTTCCCCGATTTGGGTACATCCACTTTCTCCCTTCGACCTATCTCCCAACCAGGGACGACTCGGTCACTTCACCAACAGGATTGAAATCCAATCCTTACACTAACGGAAGGAACCCTTCCACACGTAGGAGTCACCACTCCCACAACACGAGTTGCACCCAACCCTTACAACTAGGAACCAACGTTCCTTTACAACAAAATAGAAATTGGAGTGTATTAGAAATACAAACTACTTATGGAGAATAAGGTGTCCCTCTTCGTTCGACGACGTGTTCTTGAAGTCAACGAGGAGTCCACAACCCTAAATCTCACTTAGAGAGAATCTCTCCCGAAACCGGCGGCAGCAAGAAGGGCGGTGGCTTGGTTCTCGGGATCGGCGGCGACAACGGAGTGCTGCTGCTGTACTTTGGAGATTCAACTTTCGTAGCAAAGCTAGCAAGGTCTTCAAACGGTCACACTAGTATCGATCGTCTCGATCGATTCGGAAGGGGAAGGTTTTCCCGATCAACGAATCAAGAGACAAAGGATCTATGGTTAGACGCGTGAGACGCTGTGCTTGGCTGAGCTTCTGTCGCCGGGAGATCTGGAAGAAACCACGATCAAAAGCCGGCGATCAACAGGGACGAGCGGCGACGGCGACGGAGCAGGTTTCGCGATCTAGGTCACGTCGGTCGGCTCGGAGTATTCGTTTTTCTATCTATCTCGACTGTTCAAAAATATGCGAGTATTTATACAGTAGAATACTTCTTTATGACCGTTGTGGGTCCCACCAGAAGAAACCCTAAAACTGGTTCAAAACAGTGCCAGCGGCTGAGTCCGGTCCAGCAGGTTCCAGAAATTCGCCTAAGTCAAAATCGACGAGAATCGAAGGTGATTCTCGTCGATTCGGAGAGAATCAGCCAGTGATTCTCGACGATTCTGACTTAGCGACAGATTTACACGCTCTGAGTTAGCCGGAGAGAATCGGCGAGATTGCGCCATACGAAGCTTTGTATGGGAGGCGGTGTCGAACACCAATATCATGCACAGAGGCGGGAGACACCAAACTATTGGGAAAAGAAGTGCTAACTGATGCTTGTGAGTTGGTACGGACCATTCAAGAGCACATGAAGGTGGCTCAAGATCGGCAAGCAAAATATTTTAATGCTCGCCACAGGAAGTTGGAGTTCGTGGTAGGCGATTGGGTTTATTTGAAGATCAAGCTGTTCAAAGGCATTTCACGGATTCGCCGACTCAAGAAGTTGATTCCAAGGTTTTTGGGACCTTTAGAGGTTGTTGAACGGGTGGGAGAAGCAGTGTACCGATTGGCGTTGTCCATAGAGCTGAGTGGATTGCACAACGTCTTCCATGTATCCGTCTTGAGGAAAGCCTTGGTAGAGGCTAGTGTGGTGATCAAATCGGCATCGGTGCCGATAGAGGAAGACTTGAGTACGCGAGTCTGTCCAATTGCTATAGAGGATTCAGAAATTCGGCAGTTGCGGAACAAAGAGGTCAAACTCATGAAAGTTCGATGGGATAACTGCGGCCGTGAGGAACTCTCTTGGGAGCGAGAACAAACCATGCGGGAGGAGTATCCAGAGTTTTTTCCGTTCAGGTATCATTTAAGTTTTGTGTACCTTTCTTTTTGGTTTTTGTAATTTCGGGACGAAATTCTCTTAAGGGGGAGAGAGTTGTAATGCCCCAAAATTCGCAAGAGGGACGAGCAGCGTCGAGAGACAAGTTTGGGTCTTGGTAAGGGTCACACGGCCTAGGACACGGGCGTGTCCATGACCCTGTTGTGCCGGGTTTGTCGAGAGCCTAGGTGGTCGACAAACTGCACAGGATGATGTGTCGAGACAGGGAACACGGCCTAGGACACGGGCGTGTCCATGGCCGTGTCGTGTCGGGTTCGTCGAGAGCCAGGGTGGTCGATAAACTGCGCTCGACGATGTTTCGAGAAAGTGAACATGACCTGGGACACAGGCGTGTCCAAGGCCGTGTCGAGCGTGTTCGACGAATTTTTCTATAAAGTCGACGAAGAGGCAGTCGACGATCGTCGAGACTTCGAACACGGCCTGAGACACGGGCGTGTCCCCGTGTCCTTCTCGGATTGTGAGCCGGGCCGTGTAAGTGGATTGAATATAGCCTGGAGCCCTAGCGTGTTCGTGTTGGACACGGCCGTGTCAAATGTGACACGGGCGTGTCAAGTACCCGTGTCCTTCTCGGGTTTAGATTGGTCCTGTGTCGATGGAGGAACACACCCAGGCACACGGGCATGTACTGCATGACACGGGCGTGTCAGCTCTGACACGGTCGTGTTCAGAGCTCGTGTCCTGCTTTGGGTACGACAGTTTCGGTGTCGATTGGGGAACACGGCCTTGGACACGAGCATGTCAAAAGCCGTGTTCGGCCCAGGTATTTTTGATTTTCAGTTCGGATCGTGGCCGTTCATTTCCTTCTTTTGGGATCTGATGGTATAGGGTTGCCCTTGCTGAGTTAAGTCCGGGAATAGGGTATAGAAACCCTCATTCTTCTTCAAACACTCTCTTTCTAAGATCTAGAGAGAAGGGAGAGCAAGGAATAAGGTGAAGGAGAGATCTGGCTGCCGGAGAAGCTTCGGTGCTCCAAATCGTGAGCTGAGTACAGATCCGTGGAGGCAAGACTGTTGCGAAGGTTTTCATCCGGCTAAGTTGCCATGGCTAGGAAGAGAGGTCGGAAGGTAACGACACTTCTCCTCTTGGTTTTAGGATACATGTTTATCATCTTTTACTTTCTAGTTTTGGGCACCAAACTCTCAAATGAGAGGGGTTTGGGTCGCCAAGGTTCAAGAGGGACCTCCGGGTTGATTGAGTCCATCCTCAACATGTTTTTGCAATAGAGATCCGCTCCGTTAGTGGATTAGTCATGGTGGGTGAAGCCGTAGTCGCGACCATTAGTCTGACTCGGTGATGTTGTATACAAGCTTTAAGGATTCGTAGAGATCTGATGCTGCAAGATGCCGTTTGTGATGTTTGTGATGTTTTCCCATTTTTCTCGAGTGAGTACGTGTAGTAGGAACCGGACAAGGTTAGCTCCTCAATGGCGGTAGATGGTTTCCTTGGTGGATAAGGTTAGATCCGCATTGGCGGTAGATGGTTTCCTTGGTGTGCAGGGACGTTACAGTACGAATGAGGGATTAGGGTGGGAATGGTATTTGGATTGTAATGTGTTAAGGCGTAGCTTTGTCTCCGTGGTCAGCTGGCTATCCCGTGATGTGCAGGTCAAGTGTGGAGAGTGTCCCGACGAGACTAGTCCCCTTCTGCGAGACTGACAAGAATGCCAAGCATGGGGCAAGCCCGGGTAATGTGGCCATGAGCGGGTGGGGTCCAACAAGGATTCTTAGAATCGGTCAGTGTGTTAGACGGAATCCTGACATGAGAAGTCAGAGTTTGCAGGCAAGCCCGGGTCTAAGACCATGAGCGGGTGGGGCCTTGGCAAGGGTTCCGCGTGGCGGCTAGCATGTCGTTGGGGGAATTTCAGTGCCCCCTTTGTTTGCAGCTTAATGCCAATGTGGAAATGGTTAGTACCCTGATGTTTGATGATGTGCTAGATGCATACGCGATAGGGTGCCTTGGGTGAAGCTCAGGTTTTGCATTCATGTTGCATAGTATGCCCCTTTTCTTTATATGCTCAATAGTAGAGAACGTGCATGTTGTTTGAGACATCCAAGCCTGTTCATTAGTGCTATACATGTTTTTGTATATTGTATACGAAGTGCTGACTTGCAGGTTGGAGGGGTACCCCGGGGTCCGTTAGGGGCGGCCGGGAGGAGATGTGATTGTTACACAGTTTGAGGTCAATCTTTGCTGACCCACGTTACAACCAAATTTTACAGGGCAAGGATCGCAAGCAGGAGCTATCTCGCCGGCTAGAAAGGCTTAAGTCTCATGAAGTGTTACCATCTTTGCTTTGGATTTACTTTTGTTACTTTGTATGATTGATGTTGTTGTCTTCTGGCTTGCATGCTGAGGTAGCTTAGGAGTGCTTATGCACTTTGATGATTATGTATTGTTGGAGATTTGGACTCTCTTTTGTTGTAAGGCCATGAGGCCGATTCGAGAGTCTTGTGGATGTGGATAACTTCTAGTCTTGGTTGATGTTTCCGCTGTGTTTTGTTTATGAGTTTTGAGTTTGGCTAGTTATAACATCTTATAATACTAAAGCTGTGGCGTCTATATGTTATGGGGCCCCGGCCAGACCCATATTATGCGGTCATTACAGGGGAGGTGTTACAGAGTTTACCTTCCCAGTGAACTGGGGATCTTGTTCGTCATCTGTCTGATCCATAAGCCCAAAGTAGGCTTCTTCTTCTTCTTCACTCGACTCAGATGAGTCGGAGTCACTAAGAGTTTTGCCCTTCTTGTCTATCAGGCTCTTCTCTGTCCTCTGCTTATTGTATGAGGACTTCTTTTCCTCTCTTCTTCCACCCTCCTTCTTATAGGGGCAGTCAGCAATGACATGACCTGGCTTATTACAACAGTAACAAACGATGTCAGTAGAAATATGTTTGTTCTGTTTAGGATTATACCTGTCGTGGCTGCTTGAGCCTTTTCTTTGACGATCACCATCATTTCGTGATCTTCTATAGGAGGCATCCTTGCCTTTCCATTGATTCTTCTTGTTCAATAATTTCTTGAACTGCCGTGAGAGCAGAGAGAACTCTCCTTCAAATAGCTCAGAGCCTGAGGTACTTGGCTCCGAGGTTTCTTCTTCACTCACTTCTTGTGCAGTGGCAGGAGAGGCAGCCTTTGACTTCCTTGAGGTGTCTGCCTTTAGAGCAACAGACTTTTCCCTGGATGCAGACCTCCTCTTCTTCAGCCTTTTTGGTGTTGAGTTGAAGTTCATATGACATAAGCTTCCCGAAGAGATTATGTAGGTCTGTCTCGGCTAGCTTTCCAAATTCCCGGATGGCACAGACCTTGTTATCCCATTCCTTGGTGAGGGATCTCGGGAACTTATCATTCAATTATCCGTTTGTGAAGACCCGACCATAGACCCTTAGGCCATTTACTATCTTGAAGAAATTCTCAAAGGTGTCAGCAATGGTGTCCTTGTTTCCTTGTCAGAAGGCTTCATACTTTTTATTCAGAAGGGATCTTCTATCATCCCTAACTTCTTCTGTACCTTCCATCAAAGTGACTAGAGACTGCCACATCTCCTTTGCAGACTGGCAGTAGATCAAGTTTTGCAGCATGGAATCATCAACTGCACTTGCTATTATGTTCTTGGCCTTCTTGTCTAAAGACACAAGTGCAATCACATCTTTTTCTAGATCCATTAGTTTCTTTGGAACTTTCTTTGTTGGATCTATTGTGGAGATGATCATGGTAATGTAAGGACCTTCTTCAACGATCATGAAGATCCTTGGATCAACAGCTTCCATAAAAAAATTGATTCTTTCTTTCCACAAGGGAAAGTAATTCTTGGTGCACAAAGGAAGCTTGGCAAAATCTTTAGTTTTGTCCATGCATGGTAGATCTCAAAAGACAACTGGAAGATCTGATCAAGGTGTTAACCTTTTAATGATCAACCTAGCTCTGATACCAATTGAAAGTGTTCAGTTGTTAACCTAAATCACCTAGAGGGGTGTGAATAGGTGAGTTGAGCTTCTTTTTGCGTAATAAAAATTATAGATCTATGCACACAATTATCTACCAAACAATCACAGACGACAAAAGATTTATAGTGGTTCCCCAACCTTGGGTACATCCACTTTCGTTCACAGATCTAGAAATACACTAGACTCAGCTACTCCACTATCTCGGATTGAAAACCAATCCTACGCCTTGGAACAAAGTTTCTACAATCTCGATCTACAAAACGGATCTACACTCGAAAGATAAAACTTCCTACAACTCGGAGACAAAAGCACCTACACTCGGAGAGAATTCTCCTACAAGAGTGAAATTGAAAGTATGTAGAAATACAAACAATACAACTTTATCAGATCTGCAAACAGACGGCCTGGATCTTCTTCTTTAATCCTTGCGGCTTTATCAGAGAAGTTGAAGAAGAATCTCGGCAAAGGCTAGATCTGAAATTTCTTGGCTTCACACAATTGGATAGATGATGAATAATTTAACGACGATCTCGATCTGTGAATCATCTTGATCTGAATCTTCTGGAATCGAAAACCCTAGCCGGATGTGCACGATGAAGGTCGGTGGCGGCGACCTCCGATTTTTGAGAGAGAGAGAATGAGATTCAGATTTCCTTAGAATAATATTCGACAGCCTTGGTTAGGGTTTGTCAGTTTCTGACAAGACTTTATATAAGATCTTCAATAACGGTCATAATTAGTCTTAATGACGTACACGTGGACCAATCATGTCAAGGCTGTTTGAAATTTCTGTCAAATCTAGACTTAACGAATTTTCTGAAAAAGAATAACTGACATACTCGAGTGAATATTAACCTACTCGAGTACTATACAAGACTACTCGAGTGAATAGAAGAAAGCTACTCGAGTAAATGACTTAGAGAAAATCCAGAAACAGAGAGCAACTACTCGAGTACACAAAGACATACTCGAGTGCTAAAATAGTTACTCGAGATGTGGAGTTTAACTACTCGAGTACAAGAAGTACTACTCGAGTGAAAAGAAATTAACTACTTGAGAGGTAGAGAAGCTACTCGAGTCAAGGACTTATAATGTTTTCTGAAAGAGAAATCTGGGTTACTCGAGTAGTGAAACTGAACTACTCGAGATGATACAAACTACTCAAGTATGTAGATATAGCTACTCGAGTAATGGACTAAGAAAAATTTTGAGGGAAGAAAATCCTATTACTCGAGTATTAACTCTGGACTACCCGAGTAGTAGATGGATTACTCGAGTACATGAATTTGACTACTCGAGTAAGGAAAAATTACGCGAAATCCAGTCTTCTGTAGCTCGAGACAAAAGACTAAACTACTCGAGTACTTATATGACTACTCGAGTAATTTACTTAGAAACGTTCTGGAGAATAAATTATGTTAACTCGAGAATGAGAAGGGATCTACTGGAGTAGTTGTCTTAGCTACTCGATAGCTATAATTTCGCTACTTAAGAGCTAATACCTTTACTCGAGTACTTATAGACTTACTCGAGTATTGACTAAGTATTTCACTCGAGTATGTAGGTATCTACTCGAGTAAAGTACTTAGCAAAATTCTTTAAACAGAATTCTCTTCTTCTTTGGTGAATACATCAACAAGCCTTTCTCCAATTAGTCCTAGTGCTTGAATATGAAGTGTATCTCAATAGAGAGGATACACATGAGTCAACACCATGGATCACACAATGAGCGATTACATTGTATGGTCCAGTGTTTGGTGACCCATTGTAGACTGACATTGTTCTACACTTGGCATTAGAATCCTGCAAACACATAACTTAAACAAAGCATAAAATACAACATAATTCATCTTAGTTCAAGGGTGACTTCATCAAATCTGGGTTAATGTGGATACAATACCCAACAGAAGTTGTTGTCTTATGAAATGCAGCTGACTGCTAGAAAGGAGGAGGAGGAAAACAACAAGTCCCTAGCCAGAGAAAAGACTGTGGCCTTCAAATGTGAAGGCACGAGAAGAAGTAGGGGAAAGACTCCTTCTCCATCAAGGAAGGTTGCTGAGTCTGACTCAGAAAGTTCAGAGACATGCACATCAGACTTCCACATATCTGATGAGGAGTTTGCTGCCTTCTCTAGATAGTTTATGAAGCTGATGAAGAGGAACCAGTGGAGGAGCAGGCCCTCCTCCTCCTCTCATCACAAGGAGGACTACTACATGGGAAAGAAAAATCCTCCAAGGAGGACAGGTATGGTTTTAAACCTAGTAAACAGATTTGTACTAAATTGGTTTGCTATTGCTGCAACAAACCTATGCATATAATTGATGACCGCCCAATCAAAATAAAGGAGGATGGTGAGAAGAAACACCACCATCAAAATAGTAAGAAGGAGAAGTCTTTCATGGCAAAGAAGGAGAAGAGCTGGACCGACCCTTCTTTATCAAAATATGAAGAAGAAGAAGAAGCCTACATTTAGCTGATGGCAATGTCTGAGGAAAAATCCTGCCAAGATCATCCTGGTCTAGAAAAGGTATAATCTCTATCTAGTTCATCTTCTGAGTCAGATTATGAGATAAGTCCCAATTCTAGTGCTTCTTCATCAAGTGATGAAGATGACTCAGAATCTGAGAAATATATCAATCAATTGATTAATAAGTATGGTGAACTTCTACATACATTAAAAAAGAAGTAAGCTGCTGGCTAAAAAGCAGGCTCAGGAGATTTCATCTCTGTAGCATGTTGCTTCTCAACATTGTGAGTCAGCAACCTTACTGGAATAGAAAATCAAGGAAGTTAGCCAACTGAGAAACATTACTTTCATACAGATAGGCACCATAAAATACAAGAATGACCTTATTAAGTATCTAGAAGAAAAACTCCAAAGGGAGAAGAGAATTGTGGCTAACTAATCTAAGCCCAAGTCTATGTTGCCCATCATTGACTCCTCCTCTCAGAGAAGAAAGAGGGGCTTAGGTTTCAAGGGAAACACAAGAGTTGCCCCTTTCAAAGGGAAGGGAAAAGCTCCAGTTCAGCCACCCATTACCTTTAAAAGGGTAATACTCCCTTCTAACAGGTATGACCAGGACTCCATGTATGGTCACAAGAAGAATGGGAATTCTTCCTGGAAGGATACAAGTGTACCTACCAATGGAAGGAGAAGAGGAATGAGGATGAGTGCCTTCAAGGGATCCCATGAAGAAATTCAAATGGCCTATCATGGAACATTTGTCTTTGGTGCTCCAGCACCCACTCTCAAGAATGTGGCTGAAACCAAAATTCAGGGCCATCCAATAAAGAATCTAACCAAGGATCAGTCTATCAGCAAGCCTGATTTGGCTATTTCTGATGTTGTCAAGAGCATGTCTTTTGTAAAGAAAACTGTCGCTGATGGCATTCATAGTAGGCCAAATAAGTCTACTGGAAGGCTTACCTTCAGCCAGATCCTAGCTGAAAGGAACCAAAAAAGGCTACTACTGTTCCTTCTAGACAGAAAGCTGATGTCAGCACAGCTAGCAAACCTGTTCAGAAAAGAAGGCACAACATTCATAAGTGCTGGCGCTGTGGCAAAGTGAGCCATTATGCCATAGATTGCTGACATAATCTAAGTGTGGCTAGAGCTAAAGTCAGTCTACCAGTTAGAAAAACTTATGGTGGACATGTTCATTTTCAGACTGACATGCACCAAGAACCCTATAAATATTGGGGTCCTAAGGTAAAGTAAATATGTTTTGCAGGTTGGTCTAAGTGCCCATACCACTATATGGTACTTGGATAGTGGTTGTTACAGGCATATGACTGGAACAAGGAGTAATCTGAAGGAATATACTCCAGTAAAGGATGGACCCAAAGTTATCTTTGGTGGTTTAGATAGAGGAATCACCAGAGGGTATGGTAATATCACTAATATTGGGAATCGTGCCCTACAATGTTCCTAAGGATTTGAAGAGGCATAACCAGTCATGCTAAGGGGCATAATGTATTTGATGTGTGCTTAAGTTCATGCATGCAGGTTGTCCTTGATTGAACAGGTGAAAAAAAAGAGTAAGCTGGAAGTCAGATATTTTGACTAAGGCAAAAGCGTCGAGACAGCTGAGAAGAATGTCTCAACAAAACTACCGAGACAGTTGAGAAGCTCAATGGAAAGTGTTGACTTGGTCTCCGCAAAACCGCTGCGACAGGAGATAGTCTCAGCTGTGAAGAAGAAACCGCTGAGACAGTTGAGAAGAAACCGCTGAGACAAGAGATACTCTAAGCTGTGAAGAAGAAACCGCTGACACATGAGGTAGTCTCAGCTGTGAAGAAGAAACCGCTGAGATAGTTGAGAAGCAACCGCTGAGACAAAGCCAGTAGAAATTCTCTAAGTCTAGAAGTGTTGAGTGAAGCAAGTTCACTCAACACTTCTAATGAAGAGCCAAGTAAGCTAACGTTGAGTGACTTAATAGCACTCAACGCTTAATGTGTTCTGGAAATTTTCTAAATCCAGAAAGTGATGACCACTACTGACGTCACCAGAAGTCAACAAGTCAAAGTATTTCATGTCATTACAGGAAAGCTACAGCAGCACCAGATGACCACTGCTGACGTCACCAGAAGTCAACAAAGTCAAAGTTTTTCATGTCATTGCGGGAAAGCTACATTACCGTCAGAAGCTGTTATTTGTCCTCTTCTAAGGCACATGGCACTCACCATCCTTGGCTGAGCCCCCACTCAAGTTGTGTCGTTGATTCAAATCAATAGATATAAAAAATAGAGAGAAAAGGTGATTATGGTTAACAAAAATAGAGGCGGCTGGACTTCATCTTCTCCGATGAGCTTGAAATCCATGTCCAGCAGAGCAAGCCAGCAAGGTAGAGAAAGATAGCTGAATCTTTTCAAGTTCAGCAAGTTTGTTCTATGCAGAACAAGTTGGCTGATTTATCTAACCAGCAAGAAGAGATAGATGTGTGAAGGTCCATCAGCCTTCAATAGCAGATAGTTGTTCTTCAGTACAACAGGGAAGTAGTTAGATGTAGAAGATGACTAATTCCTTCTATAGCAAGAGGGTTAGACTGATATCTGCTCAGTCCAGCAAGGTAGGATCTGAGATTTATCTCTGAGTCAGTGCTTTAATTTATTTCAACTATTTGATTAAATTCCTGTAGGATTCAGGTTGTCTGAATCTGAGCTGTAGGGCCTTTTATGCCTGAGTTGTCGGTGACTAATTATTCACTAAGGTAGGTGCCCTGCTGGGCTACTGAGGTAGGATCCAAGTGTTGATCTGAGAGTATGGTTGTCCTCCCAGCCTGAGTGTAGGGCCTAGTACCTGAGGTAGGTGACTGTTGAGTCACTGAGCTGTAGGTGATAAGTTCTTCACTGAGTTGTAGGCCTTGGAGGAGGCTGAGTGTAGGTGCCTGGAAGAGCACTAAGGTAGGTACCTTGAAGTGTGCTGAGCTGTAAGAGTGCTGCAGCACTCTGAAAGTAGGGCATTGTACTTGAAGTTGTAGGGATGAAAAGCCTGAGTTGTAGGCCTTAGAGATAAGGCTGAGGTAGGTGGTTTGAGGACCACTGAGCTGTAGGAGCACTGCAGGGCTCTGAGGTAGGAATCTTTGTGGTTTTGAGGTAGGGTTCTGAAGAGAACCTGAGTGTAAGGCTGAGGTCTTGAAGTGTAAGCTCTGAGGTGCATTTTAGAGGAGTTTGTGCCTTGTTTAACATAAGTTAGAAAGGTGAGAGGGAAAGTGGATGTACCCAATTGGGGAACCACTATAAATATCTGTGTACTTTGCTGTGTTGTTTGTTCTTCTTTTATATTGCAGGTATTTAGGACAAGCTCTAGATCACTTATTAAGAAAACAGTAAAAAGACTTAGGAATTTTAAAAGACCTATTCACCCCCCCCCCCCTCTAGGTGACTAGCTAACCTTGAAATAAGACTTTTAAGTGATTTCAGAGGGAGGTTGCTCAAAATGGATCTAACAATCTGAGTATACCTCCAAGGTTAGCTATAAGGTATAATTATGGGGTCAGGAGTGAACTATAAGGACAGGGGCCATAAAACTACCAATCTGTAGGATGGAAGGATTTGGCCTCTAGAAACAAAGGGTCAGACTGTTCATGGAAGCATCTGACCCTAGGATCTATATAACAGTACAGGAAGGTCCTTTTGTCCTCACAAAGGCCTCCTCCATAGATCCAACTCTAAAAGTGCCCAAGGCATATACTGAGATGGACAGAGATGAAGTAGTATTGTCTCCCATGGACAAGAGGGTACAAAATATAATATCCAGTGCCATTGATGTCTCAATATTCCAAAACCTAGAGAACTGCAAGACCTCAAGGAATGTGAGACACTCTTGTGGTCTACATGAAGGGTTCTGATGAAGTTAGAGAGGACATGTATGCTCCTAACTCTAGTAAACAAATTTCTTCTAATGTTATTTGTTACTGCTACAGCAACCCTGGGCATAAAGTTGCTGACTACCCAGTGAAGATGAAAGATGAAGGAGTGAAGAAGCACCATAAGGGGAAGAAGAAAGAGAAGTCCCTTGTGGGCAAGAAGGAAAAGACCTGCTCTGACTTTTCCTCTAGGTCAGACAGTAAAGAAGAAGACTACATTGGGCTAATTGTTGTTGCTAAAGAAGAACCAGAAGAATATCCTACTGCTAGGATATGGATCAGGGCCCCTCTGTCACATTCAGAATGTGACTCAGAGGTGGATGAAGATGAAGAATAAGATGTTCAATGTCATGGATTGATGGCAATGACCGAGGAAGAGAACAGCCAGGATTAGCCTGGACAAGCTCAGGAAAATTCTAAATTTCTGCCTTCTATTTCAAGTCATGAGGCTAGATCAGATTCTGAAGCTTAATCATCAAGAGATGAAGGGGATTCAGATTCTGAGGATGATGTCAATTCTATAATTGCCATGTATGGAGAACTTCTTGAAGCATTCAAGAAGTGCAAGCTCCTTGCCAAGAAACAGACAATAGAGCTTCTCAGTCTTAGGAGCAAGTGTGAGGGCCAAGAAAAGTCTCTCAATGATATGGATACACAATTCGCCAAGCTCAAGGGGATCATTAATATGCAGTCTGTGGTAAGAGTCTCAAATGAGAAATTTATCCAGAAACTTAAAGATGATCTCCTAAATGAGAAATTTCTGGTGGCCAAGTTTTCTAAGCCAAGCACTGTGCTTCCCTTAATTGACACCCTTTTTACCCTAGAGGGTAAGAAAGGGTTAGGATTTAAGGGACCTGCTAGACCACCCAATCCAAAAAGAAAGGGAAAGGGGAAGTCACCCAATGTGCCGCTAGACTCATTGCCTCCAATTTATTTTCAGAAAGTCTTGTTGCCTTCTAATAGGTATGACCATGAAAGTTGTTATGGTCACTAGGAGAATGGCAGATCCACTAGTATGGACCAATGTGGCCATAGTCAAGGTGAAATATATAGCCATGTGAGGGCCCTTAAGGCTGCCTATGAGGAAATTCAAATGGCCTATCCTGGACCATTTATTTTTGGTTCCCCAACCCCAAAACTCAAGGATAATGCTGTTGTAGGAAATCTGAGTCATCCAACAAAAGTAGTGACTCAAGGTGAGTCTTCTGGCAAGGCTGGATTGGCAATTTCTGATGCTATCAGATGCATGTTAGCTGAAAAGAGACATGCAGCTGGTGGCTCTCAGAAAATACCAAAACAGTCTGCTAAAATACTTACCTTTAGTCAAATGGCTGCTGAAAGAAATCAGAGATATACAATAGCACATCTTCCCACTGTTCAGGGAGCAGTCCATCCAAATGCTGGTCCTAAACAGACAAGGAGATATAGTGTCCATGAGTACTGGTGCTGTGCCAAAGTGGGCCACTATGTTGTAGATTGGTGAGACAATCCTTCAGTGTCCAGAGGTAGCCAACCTGTCAGGAATACTACAGGAAGACAAGCTTATTTTCAGACTAACAAGAACCTAGGACCCAATAATAATTAGGTGCCTAAGGGTAAATGAATTTTGTTTGCTTGATAGTCCAAATACCTTTCTATATAAGACTTGGTATTTGGACAATGAATATTCCAGGCAAATGTCTGGGATAGGGGGATTGCTCAAGAAATATGCACCATGTAAAGCAATAAACAAAGGTTAAGGTTGTTAAGTGTGTAATCCTCAAAAGCTAGAGGCAGCAAGACTCAAGGTAAGTCTCTCTCTCTCTCTTGTATAGAGACTAAGTTTGCAAATTCATGAATTAAGTAAGATGTGCTTAGGATGAACCTAATCAAGTACACCAGTTAGAAAACAATGATTCAATTATCCTTCATAATTATCTGAATTGTTAACATATGTAGCCTTTTCTCTCAAGCTCAAATAACATGTAAATCAGTGCATAATAAGGTTGATAATAAAACTGGCTTATTAGCAAGTTAGGTTTCCATTTTATTTAAAATTGATAAAATATTTGAATAATGGTGTGACAAATAGAATGTACATCCAGACAATGAGGGAAGCTACATATTAATCAGGCATTGAGTGAATGAAAGAAAAGGTGAGAGGTATAAAAGAAGCGCAAAATGCCTGGTATCATCATAGGAAGCGCAAAGTGGTGATGTTGTATGGCCTAAAAGTATCACTCAACGCCATACAACAAATAGCTGTGAGTTGAACTCAGTTCAGAATTCGTCGAACTGAGTTCAGAGTTTGTCGAGTTGAGCTCACCATTCGTCAAGCTCAGTTCAGAATTCGTCGAGCTCAGTTCATAATTCGTCGAACTCACTTAAGTATAAAAATGTTTAATTGGTTAATCTAATGAAACAGTAATTAAACTTTTTCATTATATATATAAATGCGACAAGAAACGAAAGGCCACACCACTCTTAAAAGCCTTAACCCTATCCGTCGAGACCGAAACCTTCTCAGTGTATTGTTGCACTGGTTCAATGGCGCCAAATATCACCAAGGAGCACCAGGAGCGCTATAAAATTGTGAGGAATGGATTCAGTCATGCCTCGCCAAATATTAAACAAGTGTTAAATATGATTGAGATCACAGGTTTGGAGTCCACCCTTTCTGAACCATCCACCATTATTAGAAAAGAGGTAGTAGAGATCTTCTCCAATGTTAAGGTGTCTTCTTCTCAAAACTCACTTAAGTCTAAGATTGAGGACATCAAGATTAAGGTAAACCATAAGAGACTAGACAAAGCCCTTCATGTACCCTCCATCCACCCGAGCGATAAAGAAGAACCCACCATTACGGACAGAGACAGAGATCTCAGGTGGTGTGGATACAAAGATACCAAACCTGGGTCTCTTAAGAGGAAATTCTTCAATCAGAGAGGTAAACTTCTAGCAAATTTTGTTGGGAAAGCGCTTATTTGCAAACTTGGATAAAATGACACAATCTCCAGGTCAATGTTTTATGTCATGATTACTATAATCTTTAATAGGAAGACCTCTTGGTCTTCTCTCATCTACCAGAGAATAGTAGATTGTCTACACACTCCAAATATGGGCAAAATTCTTTCTTTGTACCTAATGAACACCTACCCTGATACATTCAAGTAGGAGCATGGTATGAAGATTCACTACCTGAAAAGGATGGATATAAAGAAACTGGATAGATTCACTAGGATCCTACCCAAGAGCCAACCTTTAATAACAAAGGACTCCTCAAGGGATAAGGGACAACAAGTTGCTGAAGTAGATAGTTCCTGCTGCTCTGAACATGAGCTAGGAACTTCCCCCTGCTGATGTTGGTCTGTAGACAGACATATCCCTGAGTCTCTCCTCAACAAACATTCAACTCTAGGATACTGTTATACATGTTGATAAAATCCATGCTATACCTAGGTCAGGACAAGTTTCAAAGAATGCCACTAAAGAAGACGTTGCTGCAGAAGATGAGGCAGATATAGCTGATACTGACGATGTACCTGCAGTTGAAGATATCCCTACTACAGAAGATAACCGTGAGCCTCCTGAGGCAGTAGATACTTATCTTGATAGGTCAAGCCCAGAAAAGGATGCTCAGTCTGAGGGGGAGCATAATCAGATGGATTTGACAAATTTAGATCAAGTGGTCAACTGAATAGTTGCGTCTGCACCTACTACAGGTAATACTCATACCTTGTTAATTAGTAGTGTTAATACAGCTTTAGCTAAGGAAATGTTTCCTTCTATAAGTGTTGTAGTTGAGGGGGAGTCTTCAAAGATCCCTACTCAGGTAGATGTACCTCATCAATTAAACCAACCACCCACTACCCAAATCTCTAATGAGTTACTCCTAAAGCATATCAAAGCACTCTTGGATGCTCAGACCACAACCCTCAAGGAGTATGTTGACCAATCAGTTGCCAAGCTAAGGGATGAATTATTAATTGAAGTCTAGGAAAGTAAAGAAGAAACCTCTCACATAAACAAATGGGTCACCACCTAGTTTTGAAAGAGAGTAACTTGAAAACTTTTTGTTGTTTATATAATAATATCAGAGTAATGAAATAAGAGATATTAAGATTTACAGAAAGCAAAAGCAACCAAAGTTAATATAATCTAACACAGCCACAACAAGAACAAAAAGAAAAGGGCAACCAGACAACACAAGAACTTTTATCGTGGTTCCCCAACCTGTGTACATCCACTCATCTACCACCCTAGTAGGAATCCACTTGCAGGTTTTGATCAACTGACTGCCACCAATGAGCTTTTGATCAGGTGCTCAAAAACCAAAATAAACTTTTGAAGGAAGTTAATAAACCCTTTATACAGAGGGGGAGAGAGATTCATGGTATCTTCTCTTTCTCTTTTCAATATAGAAGACTAGTGGATTTTTGCTGTTGTCAAGAACTCCTCTCAATAACACTTGGAGTCTTGCACAAGGTGTAGGTGTTCAGTCTTCAGCCTTGCCTTGAAAATGAGATCCAGGAACTTCTGACTGATATGGATGTGTTCTCCTTGAAAGCTCCTGGAATGAAGGTTAAAGAAGACTCTTGATTTGTAATGATTGTTCTTCTTCTTCTTCGGCAATGTCAAGGAGAAAACAATTTGTTTTTTGTACAGAGAAGGTTCAGAGTATTGTTGTTGTTGATCTCTTCTCTGTGTATTTGTATTCCTGTATTCTATCAATTCTCTGTATATCCTGTATATCTTATTCTGGAAAAGAAAAACTCTTTTATATCTTCAGTCGAATTCTCCTTTTGAATTTTGAATTCCATTCCATTAATTGTTGATGGCCTGGAGAATGAAAATCGGCTGGAGAGAATATTGCATTAATGGATTTCCCCAACTGTCCCATTAAAAACGACAAGTAATATTCCTTATGAAGACCATAATCAATGCTGCCACTAACCACTATATTTAGAGAATAGAAGCATTAATTACTCAGGAATTACTGTTATAGAATAAGGACAAAATGAGGGAAAATTCCAAGTCTGGAACTGCACAGCAATCGTCGACCAGAGAACAAATTTCGTCGACTTAAGATCAAAGTTCATCGACTAGAGAAATCGTATTCGTCGACCTGTGAATTCTTGTTCATCGACCTGAGAACCAAGTTCGTCGACCTTAGTTCATCTAACTGCTTTTTGAGAAAACTTCCCAATTCTGTGCTCCAAGTTTGTCGAGCTGATAATATAACTTCATCGACCTGAGTTCAGAGAAAGTATTTTGGACTTAAAGTGTTGAAGATGAACTTCCAGAATTCGACGACCTGAGCTCGAATATCGTCGATCTCAACACAGAGAATTTACTCTGAGTTCGTCAAGCTGAGCACGACTTTCGTCGAGCTGAGTTTGATGAATGTCGAACTCACTTCCTGAACTTAATTTTCTTCTAAGTCTGAGTCTTCTGTAGTCTTCTATTAGCTGGTCCATGTGTTGTTGATTCTAAGGACTTAGCCTAAACTCTAGGACACAATGACATGACCCTGGCTATATAAGGTGGGTCAAATATCCTAGTTAGTGAACCTAGCCCAAATCAAACTAGGGATCTAACAATCTCCCCCTATTTGGGTGAGGTCACTAATATAAATGAAATAAAAACATTTACAAAGCAGAAAAGTATAGCTGGCAGAAAAATGAAATATGCAGCAGATATTTACAAAGTAACTTTGTGACAATACATAAAAAAAGAGTTTTAGAAAGACAGAAACTTAAACAGAATAAACTCATTTCTTTTTCTTCAGTTTCTCCTTTTGCTTGTCCTCCTTTTCTTTGTTAGCTGGCTGTGTAAACTTGATCTCTCTGTTGGGATTAGCTGCTTGCTTCTTGGACATTATCATATCAGTAGCTCCAATGATATTGAGAGATGTGGCTCTAGGCACAATAGCCTCTGGGTGTAGATTCATATAGGCATCTATATTGAAGAATTTGTTAACTTTCTCATACCTGTTTAATACTTCTTTTCTGTATTTGGACATTGTAGAATACTATGATGGATCCTTTCCTTCAGCTTTAGCTTCATTTATCATTGAAAGTCCAACAAGTTCGTGGAACCTGGCCATTCTAGCAGTTGTCTCTATCTCTGGATCCACAAATGGAATGGGAGGAGACTCTGGCCTTTTGGGACTGTCAGCCTTTTTTTGGTTCAGGAGCTTGTTATTGCTGATGATGTTGGTGTTGTAGCTATTGTTGATGTTGTTGCCTGCTGGAAAAGTACCTCTACTGGCTGCTTCCTTGATGAGATGAGGATCTACCTTGTTGTCTATGATATGTTTGATTATATGAGGTAAACCTCTGAGAAGTGCTACCTAAAGCACCAGCAGCAGGTGGAGGAGGAGGAGGTCCTTTCCAATGTCTCTGAGGAGGAGGAGAATATCTCCTGCTCTTCTTTCTTTCCTTTTGCTGATTCTTGGACAGCCACATCCAGGCTGGCATCCCAGGGTAAGGAGTAATTTTCTGAAGGATATAGTAAGGAGTATCATGAGTTGGATTTGGCTTAGGAGCAACAACTGGAGGGGCCTTCCTTTTCTTAGACACTTTCTTCTTGGTAGAAGGGCTATCATCAGAATCATCATTATGATCATCATCATCTTTTTCAAAGGAGTATCCCTGAGTTTTATCATATAAATCATTCAGAGCTTTCAGAAGTTCTTTGTCAATTTGCTTGTCAGCCTGAGGCTGTGCTTGAGGTACTGGAGCTGGAGCTAGAGCTGGAGTTGGAGTAACTGCTTGAGGTTCTGCAGCCTGAGGCTGTTCAGCAACTGTTTTATTTTCAGCAATTTACAAATTCTAAAAGAATTGGTTTCAAGATGACCTAAACACCTAGAGGGGGGGTGAATAGGTACAAATCTTTTTATTGCTTAGGCAGACAAATTTATAACAATAAGACATGTTGTGCACACTGTCACAGCAGAGATAAAAATAAACACGGCACACACAGAATACACACAGTTTTATAGTGGTTCCCCAAGTGATGGGTACATACACTTTCCCCCTTCGCCTATCTAGCAGTATACTAGATTTGGCCTAACTTCCTTCTTCCTTCTCAGATCCTCAGATCTTACAACTCAGAACAAGGAATGGTTCCTACAACTCAGACTTCAACAAGTCCTACAGCTCAGATTCTCTAAAAGAATCCTACCTCAGAGTGAGTCCACACTCCTACAACTCAGGCACACAGGCCCTACCTCAGCCTCTTCCACAGGCCTACAACTCAGAGATATTAATCCCCTACCTCAGGCACTCAGCCCTACCTCAGCCTTTATAATTTAGGCTTACAACTCAGATCTATAATAGATCCTACAGTAAATTGATAATAGAAAAGAATAAATCCTTCACCCAGGTAGAGAGAGAAAAGGATGAAGGTTTCTTGATCAGTTCTTGATAGAACAAATAACTTTAGAATCAACCTGTCTTAGCTTCTTCAAAGCTTCTTGAATTTGAACAAAGTAGGGTTGATCTTCTAGTGAAGTGGAGTTGATCCTCAATCCAGCTTCCTTCTTCTTTTCAGAATTAAATCTGAATTCTTCTTGCAGACTTGTTCTAGATCTGCTAGAGACTTGATGACTTCTGGATGATGACTTCTCTTCTTCTTCTTCTTAGATTAGTTCTGTCTTTTTTTTGCTTCAAGCTCTCTCACTATATGATGATAGACCATGTCTTTATATATTCTTCATCCAAGGTTACCAGCTGATCTGGTTCATAACAACCTTCTGACAACACTAACAGATGCAAGAGCCTTGTTGGTCATGACAGCTGTCAAGTCACCAGTTACTCCATTATACTTTGTCCCAGTCAGCAAAGTGTCGAGATATTCCTTTAAATGTGTCGACACAAATAGACTATGTGTCGACACAATCCTTGGTGATGTCGACACAGCTTCCATAATGTCGATATAGCACTTCTTTATCTTCTTGACATAGCTTCTACAGAATGTGTCGACACAAGTCGTGTGTGTCGACACAATCACTTCTTGTCTTAATATAGTTGACTTCAATAAAACATTCTGGTGTGTGTTGACACAAGTCCTATGTGTCGACACAGTTGTTGTTGACTGAGCTTTCTGTGTGTCGACATAATTCCTGTGTGTCGACACAGTTGTTGTTGACTGAGCTTTCTGTGTATCGACACAAGTTCTGTGTGTCGACACAGTTGTTGTCGACTAAGCTTTCTGTGTGTCGACACAAGTCCTGTGTGTCGACATAAGTCCTGTGTGTCGACACAGTTGTTGTCGACTAAGCTTTCTGTGTGTCGACATAAGTCATGTGTGTCGACACAGTTGTTGTCGACTAATTTTCTGTGTGTCGACACAAGTCCTGTGTGTCGACACAAACTGACTCCTAGTGTGCACACAGCCTTTCCCATGTGTCGACACAATGCTTCTCAAGTGTCGACACTTGTACTTAGAAAATTTTCCTTGCAATTTCTTAACCTGCACAATGAAACTCAAAACACAATCAAATACACATTGATGAATATCATTGAGTTAGGTGAGGCTTCTCCAAATCTGGTACAAATTTTCCAATGTAACCAACAATCTCCCCCTATTAGGAGAAGTCATAACCCTTAGTTAATGATACACATCACTTATAATAAAACACACAATATGATGTATATAAAAGAAAATATTTCTCAGACAGGGTAATTCATAGCCAGAAACAAAATACTATATCAACACAAAGTATGATAACATGTAATGAACAAAAATCAATGTTTTGATGAATTATAAAAGTGTTTAACATTTAAATGGCTACATAGATTTCCACATTGTTAAAATCTTATAAAACTATCCTAAGGCTGATCAGGCTCCTTGATCACTATTCCTTTGCCAGATTGAACCCTTACTTGTACACTAGTTCCAGTATCTTTAGCTGGCTTCTTTCCTTTAAGATCTTTCTTCTTAAGCTCTTTAGCCTTGATCTTCTGCCTTTCAAAATAATGGTAAGGCTTGGGGAAGTATTTACTTGGCTCCACAGCAGTAGTAGGTACCTTCCCAGCTTTTTGATCTCTTCTAAACTGATATATGGCATCTTGCCTCTGTTGATACTTGTTCCACTCTAGTTCAGAATACCACTTGTCTCTATCATGCATTTTATCTTTCACAGCTTGCCAGGTAGTGAGTATTATGTTCCTTGAAGTGGGACTCCATCTTTCAAAATCTGGCCTTGATTCAGCCTGCTCTCTAAATCTTTTCTTGGAAAGTTAAGCTTCTTGCTCTCTCTTTAATGCAGCCTCAGACATTCCCACTTTCTCAATTATAACATTCTTAGCAGCCTCTGGAGGGCTATACATTTGTTGAACCAGTTGTTGAATTCCCTCAAAGTTAGAAGGGGGGTATATGATTTGAGCTACCTCCTACTAACCCCCTTTATTTCCTACAGCTTGAATGTCTGACTCAGCTGTATTATCTTCATCACATAAGGGTGGATATCAAAGAGTGGATCTGATAGAATTAGTTATCCATTTGGCTTGATCAGAGCCTGCAGTGACCAAGAACCTCTCCCCCTTTATGACTTCTCTCTCAACATGATCCCTGAGATCATCCTTTTGGAGTCTTATCAGATTAACTAGATAATTGGTTCCTTCCTTGTAGAATGCTCTGAACTTCAGCAGCTGATCAGAGATTATCTTCTGAGATTCTTGAATAGCAATGCTAACATTTGTCAAGTTTTCTTTGATAAGTGTATCAAACTCAGTCTTGTCTTTAGAAATGTTTGCAGTTAAAATAGTTGCTGTATTTTGAAGTTCTGTGACAATCACATTATGAGATTCAGTAAGATTGTCGTTCATTCTAATTTGATTTTCTAGCACATACCCTTGCTTTACCACTATATCATCAATCTGTTTCCTTGCCTCTTGTTGTTGCTTGGTTAGATAAACTACAGCATTACCTCCCTTATGAAAGCAATCTGTCATCTCCTTCTTATTCTGATTGACTTCAAATCTTATTGATTTAATGTCTTGAGCCAAAGTAAACTGGAGGTCTTTGTGACTTTCATCTATATATTTCTCTATAGCTACTCTTTGTTCATCCAATTTAACTTGCAGATCCACCAACAGTGAAATGTATCCAACTGCTAGGGTTGGTTGTTGAGTGTCTGTTTGCAAAGCCCTCTTGTAGCTTAAGCTCTTCTTCTTGACAACCATAAGTTTCCTTTTTCTTGGATTTGGAGGCCTCATCATCTTTAGAAGATGAGGAACTGTCTATATCAACTGGCTCTTTAGGACTAGAGTGTAGCTCCTTCTCAGTCCTAGTCAACTCCCCCTCAGTCCTTGCCTCCTGAATATCAGGAAATAACTCTTCAAGAGTGAATTCTTGTTGAGTTTCTACAGGTGGAACATCTGTATCTTGTATAATTAATGGTGCATCATCTAATGCAGATGTATCATGCATTGTCATATCTTGTGCAGGGATGTTGTCATGGTTTGTCTATTCAACATCAATTAGAAGCACAGTTAGTGTATCTGGCTCAGTATCTAGTGTAGTTTGATTAATATCATGTATTACCTCAAGGATAGTTTGAGTGGCTATTTCACTCTCTAATGCAGCTTGCTGTTTCTCATGAGCAACTTCTGAAGTTAATGCCTCTTGTTGAGCTGGAGAAAGCTCATTGGCTCCCCCTAAATGAGGCACTTCCTAAACTTGATCCACTTGGATGATAATTTCTGGAATCTGCCCCCCCTGCATCTGACTATCATCTATATTCTTAGGGGTGGATGATTTACTTGCAGATTCTTGTTGTTCTTAATCTGAACTGAAGGTCACTTGTTCTTCTGAATCACTAGAAGATTCAGGTTTCCTGGGGTTTTATTTCTTCCTTTTCTGTGGTAGTTGTTTTTGTGGAGTAGGAACATCTTTTGTTAGCACCCTTTCCCATCTGGAGAGTATTCTTAAATCCATCCTTCTCATGTGGTTGACCTTAGATCCTGCTGTCCGGTGCATCACTTCAGGTATAGTCTCAGCCAGATATAGACTTAGTATTCTTCCTAGGTTTGGTTTCTTGAAGTTTCTTTTATCTTCTCAAATTATTGTTAATCCTGAAGATAACTCTGGTCATGAGGCTGAACATGTAGGCAGATATCCTATCATGTCCTCCTGGTTTGCATAGAATTACTTTTCCAACTATTTCAGAAAGAAATTTTCCTTGGGAGTTCTTCCCCTTTTTATTCATAGATGATCTAATCTTGGTGGTGGGATCCAGTCCACACCATTAGAGAGCTTCCCTGGTCTTGGAAGATACAACCTCATCTTCTTCTTGAACTCTGGGCAGGTATAGAGTCTTTCTTAAACTCTTCAAGGTGAGTTTGACCTTTGAGCCTTGAACTGAGGACCTAATCTTTAGTCATGTTGAATACAGAGATGCTGCTGTATAAAATTCAAGGATCTCCTTCTTCCAAATCTTTGTTGGTTCTGACATCAGGTATTCTAATCCATTGACTGTGATTAGGGTAATCACAGCTTTGATTTCGGGTTCCGCGCTGTCAAAGGCATCACGAACGAGTTTATATCCCTCATTAATGTTGTCGTCTTGTTTGGGCGCCATTGGGAATGAGAGAAATTTTGGATTAGGAAGAGGAAGAATTTGTCGACACAAGGATTTTGTCTCGAGAATTTGGAGAGCGTGTCGACAGGGTTTATTTTCGACCTATTTATATGTTTCTAAACACAGATGGTCAAAAGGCGCGTGGAAATACACTTAATGTGTTGATACTGTTGAGACGGTGTCGACACAGACTTCTAAGGTCTCGACAAAGGTATTTACTACTATGTATCGACACAAAACTAAGTGTCGACACAACTTTCTTGATATGTCGACACAATTTACTTCATGTGTCGACACCAAACTAAGTGTCAGAAATTATCTGTGTAGACACCAAATTCTAAGTGTCGACACAACTTTCTGGATGTGTCGACACAACTTTCTTGAAGTATTGACACCAACTAATAAGTGTCGACACAGACTTCTTTATGTGTCGACACAGAATTACTTAGTCAAATTTATCATGTTATTCTATGTTCAGCATTCTTAATTCAATTTTGAAATTATTGAATTTAGTTTCATCCAGGGGTTTGGTGAACATGTCATCAATTTGATAATTAGTATTGACAAATTCTAAACATATATCTTCTTTTTCTACATGATCTCTAATGAAGTGGAATCTAATTTCTATACGCTTAGTTCTCCTATGTGAAATAGGATTTTTAGCAATAGAAATAGCACTTGAAGATTCACAAAATAATGGAGTTCTACTTACCTTGAGACCATAGTCTTCAAGTTGATGTTGAATCCACAATAGCTGAGCACAGCAGCTGCCTGCAGCAACATATTCTGACTCAGTAGTGGATATTGCCACACTAGTCTGCTTTTTACTGCTCTAGGAGACCAATCTTCCAACTAAAAACTAACATTTGTCAGTTGTGCTTTTCCTATCTACTTTGCATCCTGCAAAGTCTGCATATGAATAACCTGTCAGTAGAAAGTCTCTATTCTTAGGGTACCAAAGGCCAAGATTAGGTGTTCCCTTGAGATATCTCAAAATTCTTTTAACTATAGTATAATGAGATTCTTTAGGGCTTGCTTGATACCTAGCACAGACATATGTTGCATACATGATGTCGGGTCTACTAGCAGTTAAGTATAAAAGGGAGCCAATTATCCCTCAATACAAAGATTCATCTACAGGTTTTCCTGCATCATCTTTTCCTATAGGCATACTTGACCCCATAGGAGTTCTCATGGTGGAGGCTAACTCCATGCCATGATTCTTAATCAACTCCTTGGTGAACTTAGACTGAGATATGGACAAGCCATCATCAGTCTGTCTAACTTGGAGTCCCAAGAAGAATTTAAGCTCTCTCATACTTCTCATCTCAAACTTCCTTTAAATAAGTTTGGCAAACTTTTTACAAAGGTTGTTTTCTATTAATCCAAAGATAATGTCATCAACATATATCTGAACTAGGATCATCCTGCCTTTAGATTCCTTAAGGAATAGAGTCTTGTCTATTTTCCCACTTGAGAATTTGTTCTCAATGAGAAAAGTAGACAGGGTTTCATACCAAGCCCTAGGAGCTTGTTTCAGCCCATATAGGGCTTTATTAAGCCTATAAACATAATTAGGATAAAGAGGATCTAAAAAACCTAAGGGCACTTCAACATAGACTTCCTCTTTTAAGTTACCATTCAGAAATGCTAACTTTACATCCATTTGAAATACCTTGAACCCCTGGTAAGCTGCATAGGCAAGGAATAGCCTTATTGTTTCCAATCTTGCCACTGGAGCAAATGTCTGATCAAAGACTATTCCTTATTCTTGCATATAGCCCTTGGCAACTAATCTTGCTTTGTTCTTGACTATAATGCCATTTTCATCTAGTTTATTCCTGTAGATCCACTTAGTCTCAATCACATTGTGATTCTTTGGTTTTGGGACCAGCTTCCATACTTAACATCTCCTGAATTGATTTAACTCCTCCTGCATTGCATCAATCCAGTTTGAATCCTTTATGGCTTCTTCAAATCTTTTAGGTTCCAACTGAGATAGGAAGCTTGAATAGAGGACTGTGTTCATGTTCTTGCTTCTGGTTTTAACACCATATCCTGGATCACCAATAATTTGGTGTGCTGGATGATCATTTAGATGTCTTATTATTGGAGGCAATCCTTCTACAGTTTGAACTTCTCCATTCTCCCCATCATGTTATACTTCATTATCTCCATTAACAACTTGTGAGTCTTGTACTCTCCTCGACAGTAACCAACATTTTCCTCATTCTTCCTTGTAGTTTGGTCTTCACTAACAGTTAGCATGTCCATCTTTTCTTTTAAACCTGTAGAGCTATAAGAATTGCTAGACAGCTCACAGTTAATTAGCTTAGATTCATCAAATACTACATGAACAGATTCTTCTACAACTTGTGTAGTCAAGTTGTAGACCCTGTATGCCATACTACAGTTATTATACCCAACAAATATCCCATCTTGGGATCTGGCAGCAAACTTAGTTATGTGAGTCTTGCCATTGTTAAGTATAAAGCACTTGCTACCAAAGATCCTAAAATAGGATATATTTGGTTTTCTTCGTTTCATAATCTCATAGGGTGTCTTTTTGTGGATTTTGGTGATGGAAGCTCTATTGAGAACATGACATGCAGTATTTATTGCCTCAGCCCAGAAATATTCTGTGAGAGAAGTGCACTCAGTAGTGTTCTTCAAGCCTCAATAAGTGTCCTATTCTTTCTTTCAGCAATACCATTTTACTGAGGAGTTCTAGGTGAGGAGAATTCTTGATGAATCCCTAGTTCTTCACAAAACTTTGTCATACTTTCAGACTGAAATTCAGTTCCATGGTCACTTCTTATTTTGACCACTGAATTGTTAAGTTCATTCTGAATTTGTTTAATAAAATTGTGGAAGATAGGTGGGGTTTCAGATTTCTGCCTCAGGAAGAAAACCCATGTAAATCTAGAATAGTCATCCACAACCACAAAGGTATAGACTTTCCTACCTAGACTATGAACTGGCATAGGACCAAATAGATCCATATGCAAGAGGTACAAACACCTCACTGAGTCTTTGGTATCAAGACTGTGAAAGGAGGATTTGGTCTGCTTGCTTTTTCGACAAGTTGAACATAAACCACCCTTAATGCACTTAACTTGAGGACCATTCCTCACTAACTCTTTACTAAAGAGTTGTCCAATAGTCTTGTAGTTAAGATGAGCTAACCTCTTGTGACATTTGACACAATGAGAGGCTTTCTCATCAGCAACAAGACAAACAGGAGAATCTTTATTCTCACTCAAAAAATTTAAGCAATAAACATTTCCTTTTCTATAACTAGACAAGATGACCTTCTGATCACTTGTCCTTTTAATCTGACACCCATTCTTAATAAATGAAGCATCATAACCAAGATCACTCAGTTGGCTTATGCTTATTCGGTTATGTTTTAGACCCTTCACATAAGCCACTTAAGTGATAGTGTTGGAACTATTAGAAATGTTACCAAACCCTTTGATGACCCTTTTTTCAGATCCACCAAAGATCACTTTAGGTCCATTATCTATAGGAGTGTAGTCCTTCAGCATTCTTCTTATTCCAGTCATGTGCTTGGAACATCCACTGTCCAAGTACCATATAGGGGTATGGTCACTTGGACTCACCTGCATCAAATAAAATTACTTAACCTTAGAACCCCAATAATTATTGGGTCCTAGGTTCAGGTTAGACTGAAACCTGTCAAACTTACCAGTAGTCTTTTTAACAAGTAAGCTGACATTCTTCCTTACAGTTGTGTTGTGTTAACAATCAATGACATAATGGCCCACCTTGCCACAACATCAGCACTCATATCTATTATATCTTATTTTCAATACAGTTTTAACAGCATTGCTGTCAGCAGTCTTTAAAACTGTAGGTTGAGTGGTTCTATTCTTGATAGCTGGGGCTAAAGCATCAACCATTGATGATTCATGATGACCATGTGTGATATCATGATCAAATCTGTTAGTTGGCTGATAATACGGTTAGCAGTCAATTTTATTAGGATATTTTCGGGGTTTTAAAGCAAATCATGTCTTATAAAGTACTTCTTTTGATTCCCCTTTGTATATATTTTTGTCGCTAATGCATTTTTTCTACTTTTTGCAGGTTTTCACGGCTTTCAGCCGAATTTTACTGTGACACGCCCCAAGGTCACACCCTACCAGGACGTGTACCTAGGGCGTGTAACCCAGAGGAATGAAGCAATTGGTCTGAAACTGCATTCCGTGGAAACTTAGTGTATACGCCCTCGGTCACGCCCGTGTCACATCCGACACGGGCGTGTTCTAGAGGCGTGTCCCCAGGTTCCGAGGAATCGCCGCAGCGCGCTCGTTTTTCCCGCTCCACCATCGCACCGAAAGTGTCACGCCCTAGGGTCACGCCTGACCCGGGCGTGACATATGGGCGTGTACTTCAGCATATCCGCCCGTCACCTCCAGCATTCAATTTCAGCTCAACAAAGTCACTCCGCAAAGAACACGCCCCAGGTACACGCCCTACTAGGGCGTGACTTGTGGGCGTGTACCTCAACTACTTCGTCAGAATTCAATTCCAGCCCGAAAAAGTCGCGTCGAATTTGTCACGCCCGACCCGGGCGTGACAGGGGGGCATGACCCGACCCGAAAAATTCTATAAATAGAGCCCAACTCTAAGGGTTCAGGGACACTTTTTGGATTGAGAGGGGAGGTTCTGCCCTTTGTATTTTTGAACTTTTTTAAGCATGTCTTTCCATTTTTAGTTCTTAGCTCTAGCTTTATGCTTTCCCTGTATTAGTTCCTAGCTTCGTTCTGTAGTATAATGTTAATGATAGCGTAGTTTACCTTTCCATGCACTTGTAATCTCTGGTTTTCAAGCTGTAAGATCCCTGTTTCCATTAATAAAAAGTGTTGTTTTCTTTTTCGTTTCTGCTCTGTTTTCATTATTCTTCTTCTACTCATCCCCCCTCTTCCACCTTACCATGATTAACTAATCCTCCATGTACTCGATCTTAATGATCCGAGGTTCGAGTGATTAGGTTATGATGCTTTGAATCTTACCTTTTATTTTTAGGGTTTAGCTTTGAATTACTCTTGATTTATCACGGGTTGGAGGTATATCATCGATATATACTCTCCACCTTTGCTTTCATTCTGGGCTAGCCGAGAGGCCGAAAGTTTGAAATGAGCACTCAAGAGTAAAGGGAGTTGTTCGCACCCCTCGAGAGAGGCAGACGTTCAAATCTCCCGGATTGGAGTAAAATCCAATAGCGGGTTTCACCGCGTAAAGCGAGTTTTAGGCCTCCGATTTAGGCGAGAGTCGGTCGGACCTTCCTAAACTCAGTTAGGCACGGCCTTCGAGAGAAGCGTGTCAATATTCATGGAACCTCCACGGTCAAGGACCTTTACCCTAATTAGCTTAGGTTTATTTATCGTATTTTTCTAACCACTCTTGCCGAGGTGATTTCTGATCGAGTGCATTTTCCCCTTCATCGTTACTAAGCTTAAGTTAATCGCTCTTTAGCTCTCTTTAACTTTTCATGCAAGCAGCTCTCTTTCATTGCAAGTAGTTCTCTTCCTTTAGCACGTTTAGCTTTCTTCTAAAAAACTTAATTTTTTCGTCGATAAAATAATAGATTTCGTGTGAGTAAGCTTACCCAACTGTTCCCGGATTTCAATACGACACTTGTGTCCCCTAGCTGCATTTCGATAGGTATACTTGCCTTGATGAATTGTTAGTTTGGTAATTTTCTCCTTGCAGATATCTAAGAGACAATCAAGTTTTTGGCGTCGTTGCCGGGGAAGCAACGCTCGTTGATAAATTGAAAACACGAATATATTAATTTTATCACTTCTCTTTCTCACCCTCCTTCTTAAAATTTTTCCGCCTACTCACTTGAGTTAAATGGCTGGATTTTCTTCGAGCAAGTGTGCGTATTTTTAATTTTTTCGCCTACTCACTTGAGTTAATTGGCTGGATTTTATTCAAGCAAGTGTGCGTCTTTTATTTTTCCGCCTACTCACTTGAGTTAATTGGCAGGCTTTATTTCAGTAGTGTGGGTTTACTTTCTGTAAAGTGGGTGTGTTTTAATTTTATGTCGAGTGCGTGAGTGTAGCTTTTACTTTCCGCCTACTCACTCGGAGTTAAATGGCTGGATTTTAATTACCGCCTACTTAATAAAAACCCACATCACAAATTTTTCTACACCACCTAACTCTCTCGAAAAGGGCAAAGTGGCTCTAAATGCCACTATCTTGTCTAGTACCTTGCGAACCCTTCACCGAGTAGCCCTTGGGAAGTTCGGGAGTTAAAACATAAAAAAAATTCTATTTCAAAAAAAAATTTCGAACTTCTTTAGCTCTTTTATTTTCTAGTCTTTCTTCTCCTCTCTTCTTCTAGTGTATGACCCGCGGAAGTCCGTCGGTTACTTTGGACCTGGACCACGAAATTGAGCGTACTCTTCGGAGAAGATCGCGATTTCAAGGCCCTACTACCCAAGTGCCGGTTGAGGATTCCGAGTCATTTTCTACCTTAAGAATGGCAGAACCCAATGTGGAGGAAGCCGTGCAAAGGCCTATGTCCTATTATGCACGACTGAATCTCGAGGGTACAGAATCTAGTATAGTTCGCCCTGCAATAAATAATAATAATTTCGAACTGAAGCCTAGCATAATTCAAATGGTGCAGCAGTATGTGCAATTTGACGGGCTCCAAGATGAAGACCCGAACAAACACATAGCCAGCTTTCTTGAGATTTGTGACACCTTCAAGATAAATGGTGTCACAAATGATGCTATTAGGCTAAGATTATTTCCTTTCTCTCTTAGAATTAAGGCTAAGCAGTGGCTGAACACCCTTCCTAAAAATAGCATAACTACTTGGACACAATTAACTGAAAAATTTTTGGCCAAGTATTTTCCGCCTGCTAAAACTGCAAAACTTAGGAATGACATTTCTGCCTTTGGAAAAATAGACTCTGAGACCCTTTACGAAACCTGGGAAAGATTTAAAGAATTATTAAGACGATTCCCACATCACGCTCTGCCTGTATGGTTGCAGGTGCAGACGTTCTATAATGGGCTAAATCAAAGCACAAAGCAAATGATAGGCGCAGCTTCTGGCGGTACTTTAAACCATAAGACCCCGGATGCAGCTCTTGAGCTGTTTGAAGACATGGCCATGAACACTTACCAGTGGAATGTGCCTAGGTCCCGCCCAAACAAACCTGCAGGTCTCTTTGAAGTGGACAACGTCTCACAACTCGCACTGCAAGTTGAAATATTTAGCAAAAAAATTACGGAGATGACTGTTGCCTCCGCCCCTCAGGTATGGGAATCTGCAACTCCTCCCGCCGAACATTTGGATTATGTAAATAATATGCCTAGAACTGCTTTTAATAATTTTTCTGCTGCGAATTATCATCCTCCTGGTTTTAATTTTCCGAATAGTTATAATCCTGCGTTAAGAAATCATCCGAATTTTTCGTGGAGCAATCCATCGAATGCTGTGCGCCCGCCGCCGCAAAGTGATTTTTCTGCACCACCACCACCTCCTCAAAGTTTTCCAAAACCTCCAAATTTGGAGGAAATGTTTTCAAAATACATGAATGCTAATGATGCTACGATTAGAACCTTAACCGGAAGTGTTAAAAATTTAGAAAATCAGGTAGGACAGCTCGCTAAAATGATTTCTGAGCGACCTGTAGGGTCTCTTCCTTCCAATATCGAGCCCAACCCGAGAGAGCAAGCGAAAACTATAACTCTTCGGAGTGGGAAGAAATTTCCCGGTACGATAAGTGAAGAGCCCGAGGCAATCCCCGCTTCCGCTTTAAAAAATCAAAGCTCCGTTCCCGTTTTAAAAATTCCAACCTCTGCCGAAGAAATTATCACTCCTATTTTAGAAAAACAACTCACTCCACCACCCACCTTTAAAAATAATCCATCCCCGCCATACCCTTCCGAACTTAATAAACAATGGCAGGATGATCAATACACCCGTTTTTTAGAAATGTTTAAACAAATCCACATAAATCTGCCTTTCCACGAAGCCATATCCCAGATGCCTAAGTACGCAAAATACCTTAAGGACCTCCTAACCAACAAGAAGAAGTTAGAGAACCTTTCTCATGTCACGTTAAATGCCGAGTGCTCGGCGGTTTTGACAAACGGATTACCGAAGAAAATCAGTGACCCGGGTAATTTCTCTATCCCGTGTGTCTTTGGTGATCTCTTTGTCAAACACGCTTTAGCCAACTTAGGTGCGAGTATTAATCTTATGCCCCTCTCGTTGTTTAAAAAGTTAGGAATTGGTAGTCTCAACCCCACACGCATGAGTATCCAGCTCGACGACAGGTCAGTCAAACACCCGTTAGGAATAGTGGAGGACGTCCTAGTCAAAGTTGACAAGTTCATCTTCCCGGTGGACTTTGTCATTTTGGACATCGAAGAAGACGTCGAGGTTCCCCTGATCCTTGGCCGACCCTTCCTTGCAACCTCCCGAGCTATCATTGACGTAAGCAATGGTAAGCTCTTCCTTCGAGTGGGCGACGATGAGGTAACTTTCTCTATCACCCCCTCGATGAAAAACACACTAGCTAATGATGACTCCTGTTTTTTCATGGATACCGTAAGTGAAGAATCCTTCTCTCACACCTCTGCTTTTGAAGAAGAATTTTCCAATTTTTGTTCCTCTCCTACTCCTCCAACTGAATCTCTACACCTAAGTGAAGAATCCTCCACTCACCTTTCTGATTTTGAAAAAGAATTTTTTCATTTCTGTTCCTCTTCTACTTTTCCAACTGAATCGCTACACGAAGACGCCATGGCCGCTAGCAACACCCCTTTTAATTTTACATATAAAAAAGTGTACGAGGACATAGTTTTTGAAAAAGAACAAATTTCCAAAACCTCGTATGATGACCCCCCTACCTTGGAACTGAAAGAACTACCAGAGCACCTTCGATACGCTTTCTTTGAAAAGGACTCCAAGCTGCCTGTCATAATTTCCTCCTACCTCACGGATGCACAAAAGGATAAACTTCTTTCAATTTTACAAAAGCATCGCCAAGCTATTGCTTGGCAGATATCTGATATCAAGGGCATAAGCCCATCTTTCTGCACTCATAAAATCTTAATGGAAGATAATTCACGTAACTCTATATAACCTCAGCGCCGTATAAACCCAAACATGAAAGACGTAGTTAAGGGCGAGGTTATGAAATTGTTAGACGTAGGAATTATCTATCCTATATCCGACAGTAAGTGGGTTAGCCCAGTACAGGTAGTACCCAAGAAGGGAGGGATAACGGTCGTAAGTAATGAAAATAATGAATTAATCCCGACTCGGACGGTGACGGGATGGCGAATGTGTATCGATTACCGTAAGTTGAATGACGCCACCCGCAAGGATCACTTCCCCTTGCCGTTCATTGATCAGATTTTAGAACGACTTTTCGGACATAGCTTTTATTGTTTTCTCGATGGCCTCTCGGGGTATCTTCAAATCCCCATCTCCCCCGAGGACCAGGAGAAAACTACGTTTACTTGTCCCTTCGGCACCTTCTCCTACCGAAGAATGCCGTTTGGATTGTGCAATGCGCCGGCTACATTCCAACGATGTATGCTCGCCATCTTTGACAAGTACGTAGAAAGCATTATGGAAGTTTTCATGGATGATTTCTCCGTGTTCGGGAATTCCTTCAATAGTTGCTTAGAGAATCTTGAAAAAGTCTTAGAGCGATGCGAAGAAACTAACCTTACCTTAAATTGGGAAAAATGTCATTTTATGGTAAGGGAAGGGTTAGTTTTGGAACATAAAATTTCTGAAAGGGGTATTGAAGTAGACGTTGCGAAAATAGAAGTTATCGAGAAGCTGCCGCCACCTACGAACATAAAAGCTATAAGAAGTTTCCTGGGTCATGCGGGTTTCTACCACCGCTTCATAAAGGACTTTTCCAAAATCACCAAGCCCCTTACCCATCTCTTAGAAAAAGACGCCCCATGTAACACCCCCTATCCGTCGCATAGCATATAGCAGTAGGTCTGGCCGGGGCCCGACGCCATATACCACAGACAGACCGGGTGGTTACGTATGGAAACCATCCAACCAATCTTAACGTCCTACACAGAGCATTCTAGCGGAAGCAATTTATAAGAGTTACAAATCAAGAACCCAGCACAAGCATGAATGTCCACTAAAACCAAAAGGAATGTCATTACAAAATACTCAAAAGTCGGCCTTAAGGCCTTACAAGATATTTCATTTGTCTATTACATGATTTACCAACCTCGGCACGCAGGCCGGCCATACATGAATAAAATAGAAAACATTTCCACTTGGGCCTTCGAGGGCCAGCTTCGCAAAAAGGGCTTTAGCCCGCTATTGACCGCTTGGTCCAGCTGCACCTGCAAGCAAACAAACCACCGCACGGTGGCAAACAAAGCAACGGTCAGCAATGCTGACCAAATTATAACGATCCCGCCCCCAACTCGGGGCGGCGATGCTCCTTCCCTGCATTTCATTAGCACAAGCGAGCAATGCATATTAACATAGCCATTTCATCACAGACGTTGGCTCATACGGCCACACGTCCCGTGCACTCAGGGCACATTCTCGGCGAACCGGTCGATGTCACGTCAATTAAAGCCATTAACATTCCGGACTCACCATCGCCACTTAGACGGCCATTCCTATGAGCAATTTGTCTTCATGGTATTGGTCACGTCAATTTAAGCCATCGACCACCGAAGACTTACATCTATGCCAACGGCGAGTGCCATGTACTTTAGGTCTCTCTAACCCGAACGACATAGAGCGGGTACGGCTCCATCTAACCCGTGCTCACATCGCAACGGCAATTTAAGCCATATGCGCGGGTCAAACTTTCACCGAGTCCCATTCTAACACAAGTCACATAACCCCGTTATGTTCAAGTTGGCTCTCAGGCCACCAAGTTGGCAAGACCTCGTGTCCGCCCAGTTTTCCGGGTGCACCTTTGGGTTAGTCCCCAAGGCTCCCTGCTGCAATCTACCGTGTAGAAAACCCGAAAACACCAAATAGCACGGAGTCTTCTCCGGCCTTATGCAATGCAACATCACCGATCCGAACTACATGTCCGGGTAGGCTTCAACCAAAATGCCTATGTCCGTTCTCGCATACGGACTCTAAACAACGGGGACTTCACATATCTACCCGAAGGAACGCCTCCAACTCTCCGCAAACTCGCGAGAGCGGGCTTCCTATGCAAAGAAAAGAGCGACTCATGCTCAAGATGAGGATCGTTACCCTTGCGGTCCTCTTTGGCGCCATCGAAAAGTAATCGGATGGAAATCACCGCACTTGCGTTGCCTCCGTGGATCCGGAGTCGGCTTGCGATTCGGAGCTCCGAAGCTCCTCCAATGGCGGATCTAGCTCCTCTTCTTCTTGCCTTAGCTTTTCTTTCTCCAAGGGTTTGGAGAGATAACAAGTGGAAAAAGTGAGGGTTTTCTAAGTCAAAACCCGGGTATATCCCTTCAGGAACAACCCCCAGCCATTGGATCCTCAGTCAAAGAAATGAACGGCTTCGATTCGGGACTGAAATGCCCAATCTGGGCCGAACACGGCCTGGCACACGCCCGTGTCCAGGGTCGTGTGCCTCATTCGCCGTTAAAATCGAATCACCTGGAACCTCACACGGGTCTCGAACACGCCCGTGTTCGAGCTGACACGCCCGTGTTCCAACTGACACAGCCGTGTAGCTGGCCGTGTACCCCATGATTTTCTCCCGTTTTCAACCCGAGCACTGCACGGGTTCTAGGACACGCCCGTGTCCTTGCCCGTGTCACCTTGACACGCCTGGGCTCCAGGCCGTGTACAAGGTCTCAGCACTTCGCGGCTAAGTGTCGACACGGGTCGACACGCCCTGCGACACGCCCGTGTCGCAGGCCGTGTGCCATGTCTCGACACACTGTCGACACCAAAGTGTCGACTTCGCGGGACGAGTGTCGACACGGGTTGACACGCCCTGCGACACGCCCGTGTCGCAGGCCGTGTGCCGTGTCTCGACACAACGTCGAAGCACTGTGTCGACTTCACGGCTAAGTGTCGACACGGGTCGACACGCCCTGTGACACGCCCGTGTCGCAGGCCGTGTGCCCAGTCTCGACACAATGTCGAGACCAAAGTGTCGACTTCACGCCTTAGTGTCGACACAGGCTTGACACGCCCTGGGACACGCCCGTGTCCCAGGCCGTGTGCCTGCAGCCAGAACTCAAACTGGCCCAAATTATTCCCCTCTGCTCCTTTGAGTTTCGGGGCGTTACAACTCTACCCCTCTTAAAAGAATTTCGCCCACGAAATTACATAAAGGGAAAAACATGTACAAACTTAAATTTGTACCTGAGCGGAACAACTCCGGATATTCGTCAAGCATCGTCTGCTCTTGCTCCCAAGAGAGCTCCTCACGACCGCAATTGTCCCACCGGACTTTGACCATCCTGATCTCTTTATTGCGTAGCCGCTTGACCTCCGAGTCCTCAATCCGCACGGGCTTGACTTTTGTCGTTAGCCCACTATCCACCGGCACTTGATTGGCCGCGATCACTTGCGTAGGCTCTTGCACCGCCTTCCGAAGCACCGAAATATGGAATACATCATGTAAACCACTTAGCTCCACTGAAAGCTTCAGCCGATAGGCCGCTTCTCCTACTCGCTCCAGAACCTCGAACGGTCCAAGGTACCTCGGGCTTAGCTTTTTCAATCGCCGCACCCGCGAGACACCCTTGAACGGCTTGATCTTCAAGTATACATAATCGCCCACAGCGAACTCCACGTTCCTGTGCTTGGCATTATAGTACTTTGCTTGTCGGTCCTGAGCGATAAGCAACCTCTCCCGAATGGTTCTCACCAACGAAGTAGCATCCACCACTTCTGATCGCTTATACAACTTCGACTCGCCCATTTCTAACCAAGACAACGGCGTGCGACATCGTCTACCATAAAGGGCCTCGAAAGGCGCCATCTAAATACTTGCTTGGTAGCTATTGTTGTATGCGAACTCCACCAAATAAAGATGGTCCTCCTATTGCTTTCCAAAGTCCAAGACACACATGCGAAGCATGTCTTCCATGGTTCTATTGACCCTCTCGGTCTGCCCATCCGTTTGCGGATGGAAGGCTGTGCTAAACTTCAGCTTTGTTCCCAACATTTGCTGCACCAGCCTCCAATCATTGGACGTGAACCGTCCATCTCGGTCACTCACGATGCTGCGGGGCACACCATGAAGCCGCACTATGTTGTCCACATAAAGCTTTGCCAGCTTCTCCACCGGATCATCCTTCCTATGCGGAATAAAATGCGACACCTTTGTTAATCGATCGACCACCACCCAAATGGCGTCGTTCCCCTTCTGCGACCTTGGCAAACCATGCACAAAGTCCATAGAGATGTCGTCGAATTTCCACTCCGGAATAGGCAAGGACTTAAGAAATCCTCCCGGCTTTTGGCACTCCGCCTTTACCAAGGCGCAGGTTTGGCACTTCGCTACATATAGCGCCACATCCTTTTTCAAACCCGGCCACCAAAATAGCTTCTTTACATCACGGTACATCTTCGTGCTCCCCGGGTGAATCGAGTACTTGGTATGGTGCGCCTCGTACAACAACTCCGCCCGTAAACTGCCCACACTTGGGACGCACAAACGACCGTCTTTCCACAACAATCCGTCCTCCACAACGAATTGGGAATTTGACCCATCCAGAGCCTCTATCATGAACTGCTTCATATGAGCATCCATATCCAAAGCCTGCCGAATCCGATCAGCCAGGTCATATTGGACTTCAGTCCAATTCAGCACTGCTTCAGCACTAGATTGTCTATCCACACAAACAATCTCCAACGCCTCCAGCTCCTGCACCAACCGCTCATCATGCACTGATAGCCAATTCGCTTGAGCTGGGGCTCGGCGACTCAATGCATCCGCAACCGCATTCCCTTTGCCAGGCACGTAGTGGATCTTAAAAGTATAGTCCCCCAGGAACTCCATCCACCTACGCTGCCGCATATTCAAATCTTTCTGATCTATTAGATACTTTAGGCTCTTGTGATCGGTGTAGATGTCAATCTTCACACCGTACAAATAGTGTCTCCACAGCTTCAAGGCAAAAATCACGGCCGCCAACTCCAAGTCGTGGACCGGATAATTCCTCTCGTGCACTTTTAGCTGTCTCGAGCCATAAGCTATCACGCTTCCGTGCTGCAGTAGCACACAACCCAAACCGCTGCCTGAAGCATCGCTATATATCTCATAGCCTTCGGTCCCAACCGGCGAACACAACACAGGCACCGTGGTCAACCGACACTTTAACTCCTCAAAAGCTCGCGCGCACTCCGGCGTCCAAACGAACTTATGATCCTTCCTCGTCAAAGTAGTGAGAGGTAGCGCTATCCGCGAGAAGTTCTCTACGAAGCGCCTATAATAACCGGCAAGCCCCAAAAAGCTCCGGACTTCTGCTACCGTAGCAAGCTCAGGCCACTCCCGTATCGCAACAATCTTCGCCGGATCCACCGCAATACCCTCTCCACTCACTATATGCCCAAGGAACGCCACTGAGGATAGCCAAAACTCGCACTTCGAGAACTTGGCATACAACTGGTTTCTCCTGAGTGTCTCCAACACCAAATGGAGATGCTTGAAGTGATCCTCCTCACTTTGCGAGTACACCAAAATATCGTCGATGAAGACGATCACAAAATGGTCCAAGTACTCCCTGAACGTCCTGTTCATCAAATCCATAAATACTGACGGCGCATTAGTCAGCCCAAACGGCATGACCGTAAACTCATAATGCCCGTATCTCGTACTAAACGCTGTCTTTGGGATATCACTCTCCCTTATCCGCAGCTGATAGTACCCAGACTTGAGATCTAACTTCGAGTACACCGTCGACCCGACTAACTGATCAAAGAGATCATCAATCCGGGGGATCGGGTACTTGTTCTTCTCAGTCAGCTTGTTTAGCTCCCGATAATCAATACACAACCTCAAGCTTCCGTCCTTCTTCTTAACAAAGAGGACCGGTGCGCTCCAAGGCGAAGAACTCGGGCGCACATACCCTTGCTCCAACAACTCTTGTAGTTGAACTTTCAGCTCCGCCATTTCCTTAGGCGCTAGCCGATACGGAGATCGTGACACAGGCTTTGCACCTGGCACTAGCTCGATCGTAAAATCGATCTCCCGCTGAGGCGGGGCTCCAGGAAGATCTGCGGGGAACACATCAGGGTATTCCGATACCACTGAAATACAATCCATCGCGGGCTTCGGCTTTGCAACCTCCACTAGTGTAAAGAACAGTTCTGCTCCAGCACGAACCGCCTTCACCACCTGAAGAGCAGACATCAATGTCTTGCTCGACCCCTTTAAGCCCGTAAACATCGTCTCACGACTTGCTCCCAGCTTTACTTCCTTGCTACCGCAATCTATATGGGCCTGCTGCTCCGAGAGCCAGTCCATGCCAAATATGACGTCGAACTCCGCCAACGGAAGTAAAGACGCCTGCAGGTCGAACTACTGCTCCCCAATACGAACTTTAACGTCGCAGATCCTAACCGCTCGCATCGAACACCCATTGGGCAACAACACATCCAACTTATCCTTCGCCATCGAAGAAGGGACTCCGATGCGTGATATAAATCCTTCGGACAAGAAGTGTGAAGCTCCCGTATCAAAGAGTGCTCGTGCCGGGTTTTCACAAATCAACACAAATCCTAACAAGCAGTGGTAAGGTAACATATACATAACAAGCATATAAAGGAATTGACTTGCTATAAATTAAACCGTACCTGTCACCACGTCAGCTTGTTTAATGGCCTCATGTTGGCCAAGATTGTAAACCCTGGGTTGGGCCGGGGCATAGTGGGATGCGGTCGATTCCACCGCCTTTCCCTTCTCTTCATAAGTGGCTCCCGGCCTCCTCTCGGACTTAGGACGTCCGCTCCAACAATCACGGGCGAAATGCCACGTCTTGCCACAAGTAAAGCACGCGCCCGGGGTCCGACTCGTAGTCGCCCTAGAAGCGCCAGAAGGAGCTGGACCCGAAGTCCTAGGCTTCTTGAAAGACTTCTGATAGCCGGACTTTGAGGTAGTCGGCACTTTAAACTCAGATTTTCTATCAACCAAGCCTTTCTTCGCCTGCACGTTCTTCATGTCCTTCTCCAAGGACCGGGCAGTATTGACCAAGGTTAAGAAACCCTGCGTCATCGGCCCCGACAGTAATAGTCTCAGCTCATCCCTCAAGCCTTCATAAAAACGATTAGTCTTGCGCTCCTCATCCATGATGGTAGAGCTCGCATAACGACTCAACCGCGTAAACTCGTGGAGATATTCATCCACGCTCCTCTCACCCTGTACCAACCTCAGGAACTCATTCTCCATCGAGATCCTCTGAGTAGAAGGGAGGTATCTTGCCAAGAACAATCCCGAGAACTCTTCCATCGGAACGTCTATCAGTTGTCTACCTCGCAAATGATGCAGCTCCAAACCTTCCCACCACATCCTTGCTTCACCGTCCAGCAGGAACGTAGCAATGGTGGTCATCTGCCACTCCTCTGTCTCCGTCGCTGTCATGACTCTCTTCACCCTAGAGAGCCAGTCTTCAGCCTGCGATGGGGTTCCCAACCCCGAGAATAACGGAGGGTTAAAGCTCATTACATGCTTCAACTGCCTCTCAGTCGCCCTCCTTGGCACTATTGGTTCTACAACCACTTGCTCCATCCTCCTCGGCTCCACCTCTTGAAGAGGTACTTGCTCCATCACAGGAGCTGGCTGCTGCGCTTGCCTCCCAGGCTGCGCATTTATCACGGCTAGCACCGCTTCAGCCACCAATCTTATATTTTCAGCCGACAAAGGTGTTGCGGGAGCAACTTCTGGTGCACTACTAGCCTCAGAACCTCGGCGTTCTGACGGCCCAACACCACTTCGGGTCACCTATAGTGGTACAAAACACCGTTAAGCGACCAAATAAATTGCAAACAGCAATTATAGGAACACGCAGGTTCCGCAAACACGAGTATTTTCATTCCTAAGTGGACATTCATGGGTTCTTTTTACTGTTATAACGATGACGCACACAATGTGCTCACCACCCCTTAAAAAGAATTCGCCCACGAATTCAATTCAAGCCCAACCAAAACCAGTAGTCTGATACCAAATTGTAACACCCCCTATCCGTCGCATAGCATATAGCAGTAGGTCCGGCCGGGGCCCGACGCCATATACCACAGACAGACCGGGTGGTTACGTATGGAAACCATCCAACCAATCTTAACGTCCTACACAGAGCATTCTAGCGGAAGTAATTTATAAGAGTTACAAATCAAGAACCCAGCACAAGCATGAATGTCCACTAAAACCAAAAGGAATGTCATTACAAAATACTCAAAAGTCGGCCTTAAGGCCTTACAAGATGTTTCATTTGTCTATTACATGATTTACCAACCTCGGCACGCAGGCCGGCCATACATGAATAAAATAGAAAACATTTCCACTTGGGCCTTCGAGGGCCAGCTTCGCAAAAAGGGCTTTAGCCCGCTATTGACCGCTTGGTCCAGCTGCACCTGCAAGCAAACAAACCACCGCACGGTGGCAAACAAAGCAACGGTCAGCAATGCTGACCAAATTATAACGATCCCGCCCCCAACTCGGGGCGGCGATGCTCCTTCCCTGCATTTCATTAGCACAAGCGAGCAATGCATATTAACATAGCCATTTCATCACAGACGTTGGCTCATACGGCCACACGTCCCGTGCACTCAGGGCACATTCTCGGCGAACCGGTCGATGTCACGTCAATTAAAGCCATTAACATTCCGGACTCACCATCGCCACTTAGACGGCCATTCCTATGAGCAATTTGTCTTCATGGTATTGGTCACGTCAATTTAAGCCATCGACCACCGAAGACTCACATCTATGCCAACGGCGAGTGCCATGTACTTTAGGTCTCTCTAACCCGAACGACATAGAGCGGGTACGGCTCCATCTAACCCGTGCTCACATCGCAACGGCAATTTAAGCCATATGCGCGGGTCAAACTTTCACCGAGTCCCATTCTAACACAAGTCACATAACCCCGTTATGTTCAAGTTGGCTCTCAGGCCACCAAGTTGGCAAGACCTCGTGTCCGCCCAGTTTTCCGGGTGCACCTTTGGGTTAGTCCCCAAGGCTCCCTGCTGCAATCTACCGTGTAGAAAACTCGAAAACACCAAATAGCACGGAGTCTTCTCCGGCCTTATGCAATGCAACATCACCGATCCGAACTACATGTCCGGGTAGGCTTCAACCAAAATGCCTATGTCCGTTCTCGCATACGGACTCTAAACAACGGGGACTTCACATATCTACCCGAAGGAACACCTCCAACTCTCCGCAAACTCGCGAGAGCGGGCTTCCTATGCAAAGAAAAGAGCGACTCATGCTCAAGATGAGGATCGTTACCCTTGCGGTCCTCTTTGGCGCCATCGAAAAGTAATCGGATGGAAATCACCGCACTTGCGTTGCCTCCGTGGATCCGGAGTCGGCTTGCGATTCGGAGCTCCGAAGCTCCTCCAATGGCGGATCTAGCTCCTCTTCTTCTTGCCTTAGCTTTTCTTTCTCCAAGGGTTTGGAGAGATAACAAGTGGAAAAAGTGAGGGTTTTCTAAGTCAAAACCCGGGTATATCCCTTCAGGAACAACCCCCAGCCATTGGATCCTCAGTCAAAGAAATGAACGGCTTCGATTCGGGACTGAAATGCCCAATCTGGGCCGAACACGGCCTGGCACACGCCCGTGTCCAGGGCCGTGTGCCTCATTAGCCGTCAAAATCGAATCACCTGGAACCTCACACGGGTCTCGAACACGCCCGTGTTCGAGCTGACACGCCCGTGTTCCAACTGACACGGCCGTGTAGCTGGCCGTGTACCCCATGATTTTCTCCCGTTTTCAACCCGAGCACTGCACGGGTTCTAGGACACGCCCGTGTCCTTGCCCGTGTCACCTTGACACGCCTGGGCTCCAGGTCGTGTACAAGGTCTCAGCACTTCGCGGCTAAGTGTCGACACGGGTCGACACGCCCTGCGACACGCCCGTGTCGCAGGCCGTGTGCCATGTCTCGACACACTGTCGACACCAAAGTGTCGACTTCGCGGGACGAGTGTCGACACGGGTTGACACGCCCTGCGACACGCCCGTGTCGCAGCCCGTGTGCCGTGTCTCGACACAACGTCGAAGCACTGTGTCGACTTCACGGCTAAGTGTCGACACGGGTCGACACGCCCTGCGACACGCCCGTGTCGCAGGCCGTGTGCCCAGTCTCGACACAATGTCGAGACCAAAGTGTCGACTTCACGCCTTAGTGTCGACACAGGCTTGACACGCCCTGGGACATGCCCGTGTCCCAGGCCGTGTGCCTGCAGCCAGAACTCAAACTGGCCCAAATTATTCCCCTCTGCTCCTTTGAGTTTCGGGGCGTTACACCCCATTCATCTTTGATGACCTCTATCTAGCTGCCTTCAATTTAATAAAAGAAAAATTAGTTAATGCCCCAATCATGATAGCTCCGGTGTGGGATCTTCCATTTGAGATAATGTGTGATGCGAGTAGTTATGTGGTGGGAGCCGTACTAGGTCAACGTATTTCCAAAAACTTCCACCCCATTTATTACGCTAGTAAAACACTCACATCTGCACAGGAAAATTACACCACAACCGAGAAGGAGCTCTTAGCTGTAGTATTCGCTTTTGACAAATTTCGCCCTTATATTACTCTTTCGAAAATTATTGTTTTTACGGACCACTCGGCCCTCAAATATCTTCTCTCTAAAACGGATGCCAAGCCTCGCTTGATTCGCTGGGTCTTACTCCTCCAGGAGTTTGACTTAGAGATCCGTGATAAGCGAGGTGCCGAGAACTTGGCCGCCGACCACCTTTCGCGCCTAGACAACCCGTTTATAGAACAATTAGACGAAAATTCTTTTCATTACTATTTCCCTGATGAGAAGCTGTTCATAATTAACACATCTACTTCTCCTTGGTTTGCCCGCATCGCCAACTATCTAGTGGCCTGTGTGCTCCCAAAAGAGTTTTCATCTCAGTAAAAGAAGAAATTCTTTTCTGAGCTGAAAAACTATTTTTGGGAGGACCCGCATCTTTTCAGAATTTGTGTCGACCAAGTGATCAGGAGGTGTGTTTCTTTTGATGAAGGATTAGATAGTATTAAACATTTGCATGAAGGACCGACAGGGGGGCACTATCAAGCTGCTCGCACTGCTCACAAAGTGTTAAGCGCGAGTTTTTACTGGCCCACCTTGTTTAAAGACGCGCATGCCTTTGTGAGTAGGTGTGATAGTTGCCAACGGTCGGGAAATATTTCGAATAAAAATGAAATGCCACAAAACTATTTCCTAGACTGCGAAGTTTTCGACCTCTGGGGGATTGATTTTGTCGGCCCTTTTCCTTCTAGCTTCGGGAATAAGTACATTTTAGTTGTCGTTGATTATGTTTCACGTTGGGCTGAAGCCCAAGCTCTTCCTACGAATGACGCCCGAGTAGTAGTTAATTTCCTAAAAAAAAAATATTTTCTCATTTCGGTACGCCGCGCGCTATCGTTAGTGATAGGGGTTCCTATTTTTGTAACGCACAATTTTCAAAAATCCTAACTAAATATGGCGTTACTCATAAGCTTTCCACTGCCTACCACCCCCAAACTAACGGACAAGTCGAAGTAGTCAATAGAGAAATAAAACGAATTTTAGAAAAGACTGTTTCAACATCTAGAAAAGACTGGTGAGCCAAATTAGACGATGCTCTATAGGCCTACCGAACAGCGTACAAAATTGCCCTCGGCTGTACGCCATATCGGTTGGTTTATGGAAAATCGTATCATTTACCCGTAGAGTTAGAGCACCGCGCCTTTTGGGCCTTACGATTTTTAAACTTCGATCCCCACTCTGTCGGCGATTTTAGAAAATTTCAACTTAACGAACTCGATGAGTGGCGCTCTTACGCATATGAAAATAACAGACTTTATAAAGAGCGGACGAAGCGTTTACACGATCGACATCTTAGGCACCCAAAAAATCTTTAAGTCGGGCGACCAAGTGCTTCTTTATAATTCTCGTTTACGTTTATTCCCGGGTAAATTAAAATCACGTTGGTCGGGGCCTTTTACTGTATTAGAAGTCTTTTCTTATAGTACTATTTTACTTTCCCACCCTAATAAGGGTACTTTCAAAGTGAATGGTCAGCGTCTTAAACTGTATTTCTGTGATGATGTCAGTCTCAACCCTGTTAACTCTATCTTTCCGGTCCTGACATTTGATTAATCTGAACTTTATTTTTCTCATAAACTTTGAACTTTATTCGAACTTTATTTTTAAACAATATTTGGGACAATCTTATTTTGATGCGTCGAGCTCAAACGACGCTTTAAACAAAGGGCGCTCTTGGGAGGCAACCCAAGTTATCTTTTTTTTGTTTTCTTTATTTTACATTTTTTGCCCCGAATGGCTCCGGCAAGCTGAAACTTCTCCGCTTGCCTGCTCCAACGGTTCTAATTCCATGACAAAGTCTACCCGACGACGTTTCCTGAAGATCCCCAGCATAGGCATGGAGGAGCGGCATCACTCAGCTTTCCCTGCCACATAAAACCGGGGAAGTACCTGTTTTTCAATTCTGTCTTTCATTTCTGTACTTTACTTTTCTCTCGTTCTCCGACCACCTTATCCATTGAGGACAATGTAGATTTTAAGCTTGGGGGATGAGTTCCTCCTTTTTGCTTTTTGTAAATATCCAAAAAAAAAATATCCAAAAAATCCAAAAAATTCAAAAAAATTATGTATATATATAACTGCATTTTGGTATTTCAATAAGTACCTTATGTTTATGTTTGGTTTTTCTCAAACTTCTTTATAAACAACGTAGTTAATTATAATTTTTCTAATCATTCTTTTTAATCATATTTCACAAGTAAAATGTTGGACAGGCTGTGTTTCTAATTCACGGTAGCATGTTAAGGTAAAATATTTCTCTAAAACGTGCATTTCTATTATGGTTTTCCATTCTTTATTTTTTTTACTTTCTCTAAAAAATTATCATCCATTATTTTCCTTTTCGTCTTTAGATAATTTTTGTAAGAACAAATTTTGAATAACGTAGTAGATATGAACGATCCAAGTCACATATTATTCTTATTTTCAAGATAATTTCATCAATCTTCTTTTATTATCTCGAACTTGCTTTTTGAAATTTATCGACTCTATGTTTTAAATAAATTTTAAAAAAAAGCGTGAAAATGATTTAGGCCATTTTTGTTTACGTTTGAGCTTTCCTGCCAACCTAAAATCTTTTACCACTAGTTAGCCGCTTTTGAGCCTTTTTTCCAAATTCATTTGATAACTCCACATAGCATTTCATTTTCACCAAAGCCCAAATTCCTACCTATCTAATCATGCTAATTTTTTTTTGATAGGAAATTTTGTGTTATCTTTGGAGACAATCAAGTCTTTGGAGAAATTGTTGAAAAAAGTGTACTCAAAAGCAATGTATTGAAAAAAAATGAATGAAAATAATAATAATAATAAAAAGAGATAAATAATCATAAAAAAAAAATTATTTATACATATTTTGTTTAAAATAAATTTATTTTTTTTGAAACTCGTTGTTTTGGTTTAGTGTGATTTTTAAGCCTCCATGTTTATATTTGAATTCCACTCCTATTCATATTCCTAAACCAAACGTTTCGGTCCTATTAAGTTCTTTTGATTCACGCTCTTTTTTAATTTTATTTAACAACTAAGAAAAGAAGAAAAGTAAATCAGTTTTAGTTTTGGATTTAAACTTAGATTTTTGTTATTTAATTGATATAATTATAATGCGTTGCTTGGATCTAGTAATAACTCAATACGTTCTTTTCATTTTCATTGCCTTGCTCAAATCTATTTAAAGAATTTCGTCAAAATTCTGGATGATTTATTTTTATTAAGTAAGTTTATAAAAGTTAAACCATACCAAAATAATTGTTTTAGATTTACGTTTTACATTCTCCCTACCTAGAATTTCGCATAGTACTTGTGTAAGTATGATTAAAACTTTTTGAATTAGTCACTTTTTATGATTAGCTAATCTTTATATCTTTGCTTGGGGACAAGCAAAACTTAAGCTTGGGCGAATTTGATAATACGATTTGCAGTCAATTTTATTAGGATATTTTCGGGGTTTTAAAGCAAATCATGTCTTGTAAAGTACTTATTTTGATTCCCCTTTGTATATATTTTTGTCGCTAATGCATTTTTTCTGCTTTTTGCAGGTTTTCATGGCTTTCAGCCGAATTTTGCTGTGACATGCCCCAAGGTCATGCCCTACCAGGGCGTGTACCTAGGGCGTGTAACCGAGAGGAATGAAGCAATTGGTCCGAAACTGCATTCCGTGGAAACTTAGTGTACACGCCCTCGGTCACGCCCGTGTCACATCCGACACGGGCGTGTTCTATAGGCGTGTTCCAAGGTTCCGAGGAATCGCCGCAGCGCGCTCGTTTTTCCCGCTCCACCGTCGCACCGAAAGTGTCACGCCCCAGGGTCACGCCTGACCCGGGCGTGACATATGGGCGTGTACTTCAGCAATTCTGCCCGTCACCTCCAGCATTCAATTTCAGCTCAACAAAGTCACGCCGCAAAGAACACGCCCCAGGTACGGGCCCTACCAGGGCGTGACTTGTGGGCGTGTACCTCAACTAGTTCGTCAGAATTCAATTCCAGCCCGAAAAAGTCGCGCCGAATGTGTTACGTCCCAGGGACACGCCCGACCCGGGCGTGACAGGGGGGCGTAACCCGACCCGAAAAATTCTATAAATAGAGCCCAACTCTAAGGGTTCAGGGACACTTTTTGGATTGAGAGGGGAGGTTCTGCCCTTTGTATTTTTGAACTTTTTTAAGCATGTCTTTCCATTTTTAGTTCTTAGCTCTAGCTTTATGCTTTCCCTGTATTAGTTTCTAGCTTCGTTCAATGTTAATGATAGCGTAGTTTACCTTTCCATGCACTTGTAATCTCTGGTTTTCAATCTGTAAGATCCCTGTTTCCATTAATAAAAAGTGTTGTTTTCTTTTTCGTTTCTGCTCTGTTTTCATTATTCTTCTTCTACTCATCCCCCCTCTTCCACATCACCATGATTAACTAATCCTCCATGTACTCGATCTTAATGATCCGAGGTTCGAGTGATTAGGTTATGATGCTTTGAATCTTACCTTTTCTTTTTAGGGTTTAGCTTTGAATTACTCTTGATTTATCACGGGTTGGAGGTATATCATCGATATATACTCTCTACCTTTGCTTTCATTCTGGGATAGCCGAGAGGCCGAAAGTTTGAAATGAGCACTCAAGAGTAAAGGGAGTTGTTTGCACCCCTCGAGAGAGGCAGACGTTCAAATCTCCCGGATTGGAGTAAAATCCAATAGCGGGGTTCACCGCGTAAAGCGAGTTTTAGGCCTCCGATTTAGGCGAGAGTCGGTCGGACCTTCCTAAACTCAGTTAGGCACGGCCTTCGAGAGAAGCGTGTCAATATTCATGGAACCTCCACGGTCAAGGACCTTTACCCTAATTAGCTTAGGTTTATTTATCGTATTTTTCTAACCACTCTTGCCGAGGTGATTTTTGATCGAGTGCATTTTCCCCTTCATCGTTACTAAGCTTAAGTTAATCGCTCTTTTAGCTCTCTTTAACTTTTCATGCAAGTAGCTCTCTTTCATTGCAAGTAGTTCTCTTCCTTTAGCACGTTTAGCTTTCTTCTAAAAAACTTAATTTTTTCGTCGATAAAATAATAGATTTCGTGTGAGTAAGCTTACTCAACTGTTCCCGGATTTCAATACGACACTTGTGTCCCCTAGCTGCATTTCGATAGGGATACTTGCCTTGATGAATTGTTAGTTTGGTTATTTTCTCCTTGCAGATATCTAAGAGACAATCATTGGCTGCCACACTTTTCTGAAGGAAATGGGGGGTTTAAAGGCTAATGACTGTACTGGGGCTTTGCCTTTTCTTTTAGAATTGGCAGCTCTTACATTTCCCTTAAAGCCCAATCCTGTCTTACCCTTTTGGGGATTAAAGTCATCAATTAAGGGTAAGACTGATTTTGGCTTAGAGAATTTAGCCACCAGATCCTTCTCCTTCTGAAGTTTGATTTCCATACTTTTGATTTGATCATTCTTGAAAGTAATTGTACCCATCTGAATAATAGTTATGTTTTTCAGTTTGGCTACTTCATTCATCTTTAGATCTAGCATTTTTTCTGAATCTAATGCTGCCAACTTAAGAGATGTAATTTCCTTAATCTGACTTTTAACAAGGTTCCTGATTCTCTTAAGTGCTTTCAACAAATCACCATATTCATCAATAAGTTGATGAACATCCCCTTCAGATTCAGATCCATCCACATCTCTTGATGCATATGCTTCTGATTCTGATCCAGTGTAATAATCAGAATCTGATGGCATATTGTTTACCTTACTGGGACCAGGCTGATCCTGGCACTGGTCTTCATCAGTCATAACCATCAGTCCTTTACAATGAGGATCTTCAATCCCATTGATAGAGTCCATTATTTCCAAGAATTCTGTCTCTTCTGAATCCTCTTCAGTTGTAAATAATCCAATGTATACTTCTGCTTCTGCTTCAGCTTCAGCTTCAGAATCTGATGATGAGGAATCTGTCCAGCTTTTCTCCTTCTTTGCTACAAGGGATTTCTCCTTTTTGCCATTATGTTGCAATTTCTTCTTGTCATTTGATTCCTTTCTTTTATCAGGACAGTCAGCAACTACATGTCCAGGCCTGTTGCAACAATAGCAAACAATCTTAGTAGAAGATAATTTACTAGTTTTAGTACCATACCTGTCCTTTCTTGAAGATTTCCTTTTTTGATGATAAGCATCCTTGGACTGTGAGGAGGATGGCTTGGATCTCCACTGTTTTTTCTTTAAGAATCTTTGAAATTGCCTTGTGAAAGCAGCAAAGTCCTCATCAGAATCATGGCTGTCTGATGTGTGATTGTCAGAACTTTCTGAGATAACTTCAGCAGCTTTCCTAGGAGGAGATGGAGACATCCTCCTGTCCTTTCTTGGGGCTTCAGCCTTGAAGGCCACTGACTTTTCTCTATATTCAGCCTTATTGCTTTTCTCTTCCTCTTTCCTGGCCATCAGCTGCATTTCATATGATAGAAGTTTTCCAAATAGGGCAGGAGGAGAAATTTATGCAAGTCTGGCCACTTTCCTGATATCACATATCTTGGTGTCCCGGTCTTTAGTTAGTGATCTAAGGAATTTATCATTGAGCTCATATGTACTAAAGTCTCTTCCATATGACATCAGTTCATTTACTATTCTGAAAAACTTCTTGTAGCACACAGTTATGCTGTCAGTTTTGGCTTGTCTAAAACTTTCATACTCCTGATTAAGCATAGACTTTCTGTCTTGTCTCACTTCTTCTGATCCCTCCATGTAGACAATCAAAGAGTCCCACATCTCTTTGGAGGTCTTGTAGTTAATCAAGTTTTGGAAGTTTGAATCATCTATAGCACTGACTATTATATTCTGTGCTCTCTTATCCATAGTAGCTAAGATGATCTCATGCTTTGTCATTTCAGAATAATCTTTTGGAGTTCTGAGATTTGCATCAAGAACTGTGATTTTCATTGGAATGAAAGGCCCTTCTTTAACTGTAATATAGATTCTTGGATCAGATGCTTCCATAAATAATCTGACTCTCTCCTTCCATATACCAAAAAATTCTTTCCTACAGATTGGTAACTTCATGGATCCAAGTTCCTTGTGATTTTCTCCTGAACCCATTTTATCTTAATGTTAACTGCCTTACAGATCTACTCAGACTGTTAAGTCTATTTCTTGAGTAACCTGGCTCTGATACCACTTGAAAGAATTGGTTTCAAGATGACCTAAACACCTAGAGGGGGTGAATAGGTACAAATCGTTTTATTGCTTAGGTAGACAAATTTATAACAATAAGACATGTTATGCACAATGTCACAGCACAGATAAAAATAAACATAGCACATACAGAATACACACAGTTTTATAGTGGTTCTCCAAGTGATGGGTACATCCACTTTTCCCCTTCGCCTATCTAGCAGTATACTAGATTCGGCCTAACTTCCTTCTTCCTTCTCAGATCCTCAGATCTTACAACTCAGAACCCTGAATGGTTCCTACAACTCAGACTTCAGCAAGTCCTATAGCTCATATTCTCTCAAAGAATCCTACCTCAGAGTGAGTCCACACTCCTACAACTCAGGCACGCAGGCCCTACCTCAGCCTGTCCACAGGCCTACAACTCAGAGATATTAATCCACTACCTCAGGCACTCAGCCCTACATCAGCCTTTATAATTTAGGCTTATAACTCAGATCTGTAATAGATCCTACAATAAATTGATAATAGAAAATAAAAAATCCTTCACCCAGGTCGAGAGAGAAAGGGATGAAGTTTCTTGATCAGTTCTTGATAGAACAGATAACTTTAGAATCAACCTATCTTAGCTTCTTCAAAGCTTCTTGAATTTGAACAAAGTATGGTTGATCTTCTTGTGAAGTGGAGTTGATCCTCAATCTAGCTTCCTTCTTCTTTTCAGAATTAAATCTGAATTCTTCTTGCAGACTTGTTCCAGATCTGCTAGAGACTTGATGACTTCTGGATAAAGACTTCTCTTCTTCTTCTTAGATTGGTTCTGTCTTTTTTTTGCTTCAAGCTCTCTCACTATGTGATGATAGACCATGTCTTTATATAGGCTTCATCCAAGGTTACCGACTGATCCGGTTCATAACAACCTTCTGACAGCACTAACAGATGCAACAGCCTTGTTGGTCATGACAACTATCAAGTCACCAGTTACTTAATTATACTTTGTCTCAGTCAACAAAGTGTCGAGACATTCCTTTAAATGTGTCGACAAAAATAGACTATGTGTCGACACAATCCTTGGTGATGTCGACACAGCTTCCATAATGTCGACATAGCACTTCTCTATCTTCTTGACATAGCTTCTGCAAAATGTGTCGACACAAGTCTTGTGTGTCAACACAATCACTTCTTGTCTTGATATAGTTGACTTCAACAAAAAATTCTGGTGTGTGTCGACACAAGTCCTGTGTGTCGACACAGTTATTATTGACTGAGCTTTCTGGGTGTCGACACAAGTCCTGTGTGTCGACATAGTTGTTGTCGACTAAGCCTTCTGTGTGTCGACACAAGTCCTGTGTGTCGACACAGTTGTTGTCTACTAAGCTTTCTGTGTGTCGACACAAGTCCTATGTGTCGATATAGTTGTTGTCGACTGATTTTTTGTGTGTCGACACAAGTCCTGTGTATTGACACAAACTGACTCCTGGTGTCGACGCAGCCTTTCCCATGTGTCGACACAATGCTTCTCAAGTGTCGACACTTGTACTTAGAAAATTTTCCTTGAAATTTCTTAACCAGCACAATGAAACTCAAAACACCATCAAATACACATTGATGAATATCATTGAGTTAGGTGAGGCTTCTCCAAATCTGTTACACATTTTCCAATATACCCAATAAATTCTCTTCTTCTATATTTGCCATGATTATTTCATCCAAATCTGGCATTGGACTGTCATCCATCTTATATGTTGGAGCTGAGATGGCTTCTCGAGAAGTGTTTTCCTTGGAGGGGGATTGTACAATTGGTAGCTTTGTTGCTGCAAAAATAGCCTTGAGTTGCTTGGCAACTATGGGGTTTATAGGTGCAGTGTATGGTACAATGGCCAAAGATTATTGATAAGAGGAGCTGGGAAGAATATCTCTGTGCACAAAATTGAATAACTCTAATAAAGAATTTAAATTAACTGGGGGATTTAGAATAAAATCACCAGCAGTATCAATTTCAGCCATAGCTAGCCCATCCATTTCTGTATCTGAATCAATTAAATCTACTATTTCAGTAGGAGTGGTTGTTTCTTCTGAAGAGTCTAACATTAAAGAATCTGTTTCTGCTTCTGCTGCTGCAGCTGCTGCCACTGGAACTTCTTCATCATAGAGCATCTCCCCTTGACTGGTTGCAGAGGGTCCTGGAGCCAGTCCCGTAGAAGAAGGGATAGGGGATAGAGCAGCAACTTTGGCAGAGAGAGTACAGATGGAGGCAATGAGGGGAGCTAGATCATCATCTATCAGTTTTTGTAGAGTGGGAGAGATGAAGGCTAGCAGATCCTTAACAATACTAGAGAAGTTAGGATAGAGGGGTTCTGGAGAAGAAGTGGAATATGGAGTGTGATGACCACAATTAGAGCAGATAGAGAAGGCATTTGGGAAATTTGTATGTGTATACTCTAAATGTGGACAATCAGTTGGGATGGCTGGAGGGATAGGAATAGATTGAGTAGCAGAAGTAGAAATTGGAACTGTTATTGTGGGGGAGGCGATGGGTTCCTGGATGGGAGAGTGGTGTGGTGATTAGTGTGGAGACTGGTTGGGTGATGGTGAAGTAGGTTGATGTGGGGATGGTTGTGGTGATTGATGTGGTGAGGACAAGAGTTGGAATGTTGGTTCCTGAATGAGGGAGGATGGTATTTCAGAGATATTTACTTGGGGAGAAGGTGGAGGTGGAGATGGTGGTGGTGTAGAATGTTCAGGAGATGGAACCGGAGTATGAATGTGAATTGGTTGTTGTTGGTGTTGTGGTTGAGGTTGTGGAGAAGAAGGAATAGTGGAGGTGGAGGGAGCTTCTTCTAGGGGTGGAGGAGTGGCTATGACAGCCCTTGTGCTCTCAAAAGTCCTGGAGGAGGAGGAAGCCTGGGATGGCTTTGTAATTCTCCTCTCCCATCTGCCAAACATGGCAGAGGTTAGCCTTTTGGAGGCATTGATGAACATGGTCGTAGAGACCAGATGTTCTGGTGCCTTGTCATGAAGAAAGATCTCCAGAATTCTTCCAAAGCAGACCTCTTTCTTATTGTTCTTCTTTTTAATTAACTCAAACTGCTGCTTGACCCAATTTGTTGCTTTCTTCTCGACCAGAGCACTCATCACCATGAACTGGTGCCTGGTTATGCAGTCGAGGGCAGTGTGTTTGCCCAACAGTACTTTTTTGACAACGTCTGCTAAGAACTTATATTCGACAGATAAGTTTTTCTTCAGCAGCTTGTTAGGGTTGTCTCCAGAATGACTCATCTTGATCAGAATATTTTCATATTCTTCAGTATCCATTTCGATTTCTTCTTCGCCATTCAGTAAACCGAAAACTTCAGTTAGTATATTGGGGGAAAGAGAAACTAAGTTACCAGAGATTGTTCCTGTCATGGTATCTTCTGTTGTAGTAGAAGTAAAGACCCACTCTTTGATCTCTGTCATGGAAATCTTTATTCTGTGGGTCATGAACCGTTTCAGATTTTGTTCTTCAAATAACTTCAGAATGTCCATGAAGATTGGATCAGAGTGCTGGAAAAAGTCAAAATCAATATCAAAACCCATATCAAATTTCATGGTGGAAAGAGTGCTTACTGGAATCGCCATGAATGCACCTGCAAGAGAGAAACAAAGATTAAGTGCAAAGGAACTGAAAGCGCGGGACGGAGGTCGAAGAAAACCTAGATATAAGGTTTTTAGGATATGAATCGCCAGACTCTGTTCGACGAATAATAAAAATTCTTCTATCTGAGGTCGACGAAATATTTTATAGTCAAAAGAATTCGTCGATCTCAGTCAGAAGATGTGAAAACATTTCATCGAGCTCCGTTCGACGAAAGTTTTTTGAAGCAAATTCATCTAGCTCCGTTCGACGAAAATACCTTTACTCACAGAGAATTTGTCGATCTCCGTTCGATGAATTTCTCTAGAATTTTTCTCTGTTTGTCGATCTCCGTTCGACGAACTTTGAAAAATTCGCCGACCATAGACATAAATCAAATTAAAGCTTCTCCATTTATCATACCAAGCTGATTTATGAAGAACAGATGGTTCCTCTCATCCAAAGTTTGGTGAAGATATCTGCTCTTTGTAAATTAGGGTAGATATAGACAAGATAATTTTATTTTTGTTTACACACTCTCTAATGAAATGGTGCCTAATGTTTATATACTTAGTCCTACTGTGATGGACTGGATTTTGTGTTATGGATATAGCACTTGTGTTGTCACATAGTAGAGTTGAATTATTTAAATTAAACCCATAGTCTAGTAATTGGTTCTGAATCCACAGCATCTGGGAATAGCAACTGCCGGCTGCTATGTATTTTGCTTCAGTAGTTGATGTAGACACAGATGACTGCTTCTTGCAAAACCAGGAGACTAATCTAGCACCAAGGAAATGACATGTTCCAGAGGTAATTTTTCTGTCTACTCTGCATCCAGCAAAGTCAGCATCTGAGTATCCAGTTAACTCAAACTCTGACTCAGTAGGATACCAAAGTCCTAGACTAAGACAACTCTTTATATATCTTAAAATCCTTTTTAAGAAAATTAGGTGAGATCCTTTACGGTTCACCTGGAACCTAACACAAAGACATATAGCAAACATTATGTCAGGTCTGCTTGTTGTAAGGTATAAAAGTGACCCAACAATTCCCCTATATAATTTCTGATTAATAGGTTTCCCATGCTCATCAGAATCTATTACATCATTTGTAGTCATGGGTGTTTTCTTTGCTGAGGCATCTGCCATCCCAAACTTTTTGATAAGCTCCTTAGCATACTTAGCCTGATATATGAAGATGCCATCAGGTAGCTGCTTCACTTGGAGACCAAGGAAGTAGGAGAGCTCACTCATTCTACTCATTTCAAACTTTGAATGCATGAGTTCAGAAAACCTCTTGCATAGTTTAGAATCTGTAGACCCAAATATAATATCATCTACATAAATTTGTACTAACAATAAATGATCCTCATGGTGCCTAGGGAATAATGTCCTATCTACAATGCCTCTAGAAATTTTATTCTCTATCAAGAAGCTAACTAAGGTCTCATACCAAGCTCTTGGAGCATGCTTTAGACCATAGAGAGCTTTATGCAATCTAAAGACATATGAGGGATGAGTTGGAGAGATGAAACCTGAAGGTTGTTCAAAATAAACCTCTTCTTTAAGTTCTCCATTCAGAAAGACACTCTTGACATCCATTTGATAGACTTTAAATTTCTTGTAGGCAGCATATGCAAGGAAAATCCTAATTGCTTCTAGCCTTGTAACAGGAGCAAAAGTCTGGTCATAGTCAATCCCTTCCTCTTGCCTATAACCTTGAGCAACTAGCCTTGCTTTATTCCTTATGATGACACCCTGGGCATCCAGCTTGTTTCTATATACCCACTTAGTTCCAATGACTGGGTAGTCTTTGGGTCTTGGAACTTATTCTCAAACTCTGCATCTCTCAAATTGATTGAGCTCCACTTGCATTACAATAATCCAGTGTGGATCTTGCTCTGCATCTTTGATGGATTGGGGCTCAATTTGAGATATGAAGCAGGCATGCATCAAATCTTGGTTGAGTTGATTCCTTGTCTGCACACCAACTGACATGTCTCAATCACTTGAGATATGGGGTGATCTCTAAGTGTGATAAATTCAATGGGTGGAGTTGGTTGTTCGACAGCTTGGGGAATAAATTCCTCTTGTGGAATTAGGTTTGTTGTTGTTGGTTCATCACTGATTACAGTGTCTTCTTCTTCACTTTTTTCAGCACCTTGTGGAGAAGGATGGCTAACTGCCTCATTGGTGAGGGTCAGTTCATCAAGCTTCTTACACAAATTAAGTTCCTGCAAAGATTCATTGGTAGAAGAAGTCTTCTCCTTGAAAGACATGTTAGTCTCATCAAATGAAACATGGATAGATTCTTCAATTTTTAAGGTAGATTTGTTATATACCCTATAAGTCTTGCTTACTTGGGAATATCCAAGAAAAATTCTCATTTCAGCCTTGGCTTCAAACTTTCTAATATGTATCTTATTGTTGTTGTGTATATAACATAAACATCCAAAAATTTTAAAGTAGTTTACTTTAGGTTTCTTCTCTTTTAGTAACTCATAAGGAGTCTTATTCTTAAGCTTGTGTATAAGACTTCAATTCAGTACATAATTTGCGGTGCTTATAGCCTCTACCCAAAAGGATAGGGGAAAATAAGCATCTGTAAGTAATGTGTCTGCTGATTCAATTAGTGTTCTATTCTTCCTTTCAGCAAACCCATTTTGTTGAGGTGTCCTAGGAGCTGAGAAGCAATGTCTGATACCTTCCTTCCTACAGAACTCTTGCATAAGAAGAGACTCAAACTCAGTACCATGATCACTTCTGATCAATGCAAATGGAGTAGAGTACTCAATCTGTATGTTCTGGAGAAAATCTGTAAGAACCTTAAAGTTATCAGAATTAGATCTCAGAAAGAAAATCCAAGTGAATCTAGACAAGTCATCTACAATCACTAAAGTATAAGATTTCCCCCCTAGACTTTGTACTGCTATAGGGCCAAAAAGGTCCATATGTAGTAAGTACAATATCCTAGGAGAGTCACTTTTGTTTAATGATTTAAAACTACTTTTAGTTTGCTTGTCTAATTGACAAGACCTGCAAAGGCTTTCCTTCTTATAGGGGAAAGAAGGCAATCCTCTACAAGGTTGTCCCTAGATAGTTTGGCAATATTTTTCAAGTTAACATGACCTAATCTCCTATGTCAAAGGTCATTATTATTACGAGTTAAATTGAACAGGCAAATTTCAGATTTAGCTGACTGGAAGTAGACTACATAAATGTTTCCTAATTTAGTGTCAGTCAATACTATAAGATTATCTAAAGTAATAATACAGGAGGTTTTAGTAAATGATACCTGATACTTTTCATCACATAATTGACTTATGGAGAGAAGTTATGCTTTAGTCCACTTACATATGCAACATTCCTGAAGGTGATAGCTCCAATTTTGACTTGTCCATAGCCTTCAGTCTGACCACAATTGGAGTCACCAAATATTACTTTTGGTCCTAGGTTTGCCTTGTAATGTGTTAAGTTTGCCTTATTTCCAGTCATGTGCTTAGAACAACCACTGTCTAGATACCACTGTTGCTCTGTGGTAGAACAGTCTTTTACCTGCAATGAAACAGATTAGTCATTCCTGACCCAGGTTACCTTGGGTCCTTCTTTCTTTACATAACTAAAACTGGAAATAAATGAACATTCAGGTTGGCTTTTATATCCTAAAGGGTAATATTTCATACTCCGAATTATCCATTGATTAAATTGATTATCAAATGTTCTTTGTTGGTTAAAAGTTTTAGAGAAATTAAAATTTCTATTAAATTGATCTGCATTCGACGAATTCTGGTGAGTTCGTCAACCTGAGTTCGACGAATTGAGATGAGTTCGTCGAACTCCACTCAGAAAATGATAGAAGTCATTTTCTGAGCTCCAAAATCGTCGATCTCTGGTCGACGAACCATACTAGTTTCGTCAATCTCTGGTCGACGAACTATACTGGTTTTGTCGATCATAGTTCAACGAATAATTATTATATAAATCTGCATTCGGAGTTCGTCGACTGGAGTTCGATGAACTGTATATATTTTGTCAATCGAAGTTCAACGAAATCTGCTGAACATTGTGTTTTTTTTGATTTTTCTTATTTTGTTTTCTTTTCTTATTCTTTAATTTTCATTCAATTTGTTTAACATTTTTATCATTTTCTATTTTCTCTTTTCCTTTTTCAGAAACAAATTTAATTGGTGTAGTTAATATATTTTTCTGAATACGAGGGGGTTGGCTTGATGATGCACCTAAGCCCAGCTTATCATTTAACCTGGCATTGACTGTGCTTGTGATGTCCATCAACTTGATGCTTCTCCCATTTGGGATTCTTCAAGTTTCCTAGCCTCAACTAATTCAGATTTTAGTGAAATTATTTGTTCATTTGCTAAAACTAAATCATCCTTTAATTTAACATTTTCCGAGATACACTTTTCATGATCAGTTAATTTTTCTCTAAGTTGTTTGATTTCTTTTTCAGAATTTATTAAATCTGTACACATGGTTTTAAATTCAATTTTAAAACTATTAGAACTATAATCAAATGATGATAGTACCTGATCAGCTTCTGATTCTGAAGCTTCTTCATTATCAGATTCTTCTTCAGCATCTTATGGGCTGCAAGATGCATTGATAGCCATGAGGCAGACTTCCCTTGCCTTTGCCTAATCTTCCTCTTCACTGTAACTGGAAGATGTGTATTCATCTTCTGTGTCACTCCAGGTTTCAGCAACAAAGCCCTTCTCCTTCTTTTTGTGCTTGCTGGAGGAAGGTCTGTTGTATTGCTTGCTTTTGGAGTCATTTTCGCTTCTCCTCTCCTTCTTCTAATTCTCAGGACATTCAGAGATGAAGTTTCTTAGTTTCTTGCATCCAAAACATACTATTTCTTTAGTAGGAGTTTGATCATACCTGGGCTTGTCATTATTCCTGGATGACTTTCTCCCGAAGTCCTTTCTTGCCATTTTGTAGAATCTCTTGGCAAAGAGACTCATCAGTTCTTCATTGAATGTTGAAGCTTTAGTCTCTTCGGCAGCTTTGAATGTTATATTCTGCTCCTTTCTTGCTGGTGGAGGAGTCCGTAGTTCTGCAGCTTCCCTGGATTTTATCAGCTGCTCATACGATTTACGCTTTCCCAGGAGAGATTCAGTGGAAATCTCATTCAAGCTTCTAGCCTCCTTGATTGGCCAGATCCTGGAATCCCATGTGCTTGGGAAGCACATTAGGATCTTGTCATTCACCTCTGTGAGAGAGATGTCTTTGTCTAAGGTCTTCAACTCACTGATAATGGAGCTTAATCTGTTGTACATGTCACCAACAGATTTAGCTTCATCTTTCTTGAAGTTCTCATACTGTGAGATGAGTGTTGATATTATATCTTTTCTCTCATCTGCTGAGCCAGCAACCATCTGATTGAGAGAATCCCAGATTGCTTTTGCATAGGTGCACTCAGCCACCTTTTGGAAAATGTCATCTGACATGGTTTGAGCCAATATATTCATGGCTTTGGCATCTGTAATTTTGGATTTCTTCTAGCATCAGTCCACTCAGGTGGTGGAACTGCATGAGTGCTTGAAGTTGATGTGGATGTAGAAGCTGTTGGTTGAGGAGGACCTGTCAAAAGGAATTGTAGATGTCCTTATCAATAGAATTCATATACAATCTGATTCTTGCCTTCCAGATTGCAAATTTATTTAAATTGCAGATTGGAGGTCTGGTGCTTGCATAATCCTTGTTCTGTGCCTTGCCATGTAATATATAAACCTAAGAGAAATAAAGATCAGGTCTAACACAGGATCTTTTGGTTCAAGGGTTAGCTTGTACAACCAAAGGAAACTACTCTGATACCAATTGAAAGGGAGGGTTAGACCTGATTTACTCTAGAGGGGGGGTGAATAGAGTAACTTTAAAACTTTTTGTTGTTTATATTTTATCATATCAGAGTAATGAAATAAGAGATACTAAGATTTACAGAAAGCAAAAGCAATCTAAGTTAATCTAATATAACACAGCACAGATAATCTAATCTATCACAGCCACAGCAAGAATAAAAAGAAAAGGGCAACCAGACAACACAAGAACTTTTATAGTGGTTCCCTAACCTGGGTACATCCACTCTTCTACCACCCTGGTAGGAATTCACTTACAGGTTTTGATCAGGTGACTGCCACCAATGAGCTTTTGATCAGGTGCTCAAAATCCAAAATAAAATTTTGAAGGGAGTTAATAAACCCTTTATACAGAGGGGGGAGAGAGATTGATAGTGTCTTCTCTTTCTCTTTTCAACAGAGAAGACTAGTGGATTTTTGTTGTTGTCAAGAACTCCTCTCAATAACACTTGGAGCCTTGCACAGGGTGTAGGTCTTCAGTCTTCAGCCTTCACTTGAAAATGAGATCCAGGAACTTCTAATTGATATGGATGTGTTGTCCTTGAAAGCACCTGGAATGTAGGTTGAAGAAGACTCTTGATTTGCAATGATTGTTCTTCTTCTTCTTCAGCAATGTCATGGTGAAAACAATTTGTTTTCTATACAGAGAAGGTTCAGAGTATTGTTGCTGTTAATCTCTTCTCCGTGTATCTGTATTCCGGCATTCTATCAGTTCTATGTATATTCTGCATATCTTATTCTGGAAAAGAAAAACTCTTTTATATCTTCAGTCGAATTCTCCTTTTGAATTTTGAATTCCATTCCATTAACTGCTGACGGCCTGGAGAATGAAAATCGGCTGGATTTCCCCAACTGCCCCATTAAAAACGACAAGTAATATTCCTGATGAAGACCATAATCAATGTTGCCACTAACGGCTATATTTAGAGAATATAAGCATTAATTACTCAGGAATTACTGCTCTAGAATAAGGACAAAATGAGGGAAAATTCCAAGTCTAGAACTGCACAACAATCGTCGGCCAGAGAACAGATTTCGTCGACCTAAGATCTAAGTTCGTCGACCAGAGAAATTGTATTCGTCGACCTGGGAATTCTTGTTCGTCGACCTGAGAACCAAGTTCGTCGACCTGAGTTCAGCTAACTGCTTTCTGAGAAAACTTCCCAATTATGTGCTCCAAGTTCGTCGAGCTGATAATATAACTTCGTCGACCTGAGCTCAGAGAAAGTATTCTGGACTTAAAGTGTTGAAGATGAACTTCTAGAATTCATCGACCTGAGCTCGAATATCATCGAGCTCAACTCAGAGAATTTACTCTGAGTTCGTCGAGTTGAGTTCCACGAACGTCGAACTCACTTCCTGAACTTGATTTTCTTCTAAGTCTGAGTCTTCTGTAGTCTTCTGTTGGCTGGTCCATGTGTATTTGATTCTAAGGACTTAGTCTAAACTCTAGGACACAATGACATGACCATGGCTATACAAGGTGGGTCAAATATCCTAGTTAGTGAACCTAACCTAAATCAAACTAGGGATCCAACAGGTTTGATATGGCTGGAACTGCTGGCATAAAGTTGACAAACCTCATGAAATCCTTGGAAAAAAGCCAAAACTTCTCTACAACTGACATAGGACATGTTAAGAATTATATGAGTGTAACTGATGAGGTGATCAGGGGTGCAACAGATCATGTAAATCAGCATGTCACCAATGTTGTTGTCCACTCTCTGAAGAAGGCAATACTTCTGAAAAATGAGTTGCTTGCTGACAATGAGAGAATATTCCAATCTATATCAAGCAAAAATGAAGCCAACACACCCTACTACAAAAGACCAATTTTGAAGAAGGCAGAAAGTGGGAGAGCAACCATGCTAAGAAAATACACTCATTGAAGATCAGGCCTTCAATGTAATTCAAGGCACCAGGGTGGCACTACACCTGCCCCTCCTGGATAAAAAGATGCCAGAGGACCTAGACTTCCCAGCATAAGCTAGATTTGCACAGGATGCACAACTTGCTGCCAGAAGAAAGAGGGAAGGAATTCAGATGGCTGAAGAGTTCATGACAAAGACGAGAGCTGAGAACAATGATGATCCAAATCATGAACAGCTAAGTGATGCCTCTGAATCCATCATTATTAATGCTTGGGTATGCCATGGTCAAATCTTAAAGAATATTGATAGTGTATATCCTTATGAGGTATGGATAAAGCATTTGGAAAGAAATTCCCTATGGGAAAGAGTTTTCAAAGAAAATCTGGTAAGGAAGAGCAACCCTAAGAAAATTCCAACCAGATATATTCCAAAGTCATTCCTTTACTTCAAACGGCAGGAGGACAAAGCTGAAAACTTGAATAAGACTGCTGCTTCCAAAGATACTAATTCAAGTTCTTCAAAGAAGAGGTGATATGAGCCTGCAAGACTTAGGGTTCTTTAAATATTTAATCAATGTCTTGCAATGAATATAAAGAGTGTAGCACTATCAAATTTCTATCAATGAAATAAATATGAGTTGGCCTTGACAATAGTGTTGTAATAAATGTGCACGCAATTATTACTTATATATCTGTGATTAATGAGTATGCAGTTCTTTCATAGATATCTTATAATCACAAGTTTTTCCTACTATTGTTTGGCTAAGGCTCTCTAAATTAATTAATGATTAGGTTTATCTTAATCATAATGCTTACCTTGTTAATGATTAATAAAACTTTTGTTGTTAATCATACTGTTACATTGTTAATGATTGATAATTCTCTAGTACCATTGGTTATTCAATCATAGTGTTAAGCCATCTCATATAGGGGGAGTTATCTTATACTAGGATGGCTAGTTGTCATGATAATGTCTCATCAGGCCTATCATGATACCTTTTGAGCTGATGCACCTTAGCATGGAAGGTGTTCTGCCTTCTTCAAATATGGGTAGATTGTTGGGAATTATTCCCAACAATGTTACTCAAGATTTAAAGATGCATCACCAATTATGCTAAGGGGCATAATGTATTTGATGTGTGCTTAAGTTCATGCATGCAAGTTGTCCTTGATTGGACAGGTGAACAAAAAGAGTAAGCTGGAAGTCAGATATTTTGAGTAAGGCAAAAGCATCGAGAAAGCTAAGACAGTTGACAAGAATGTCTTAGCATAACCGCTGAGACAGCTGAAAAGCTCAATGCAGAGCATTGACATAAGTGTTGGTCTCAGCAAAACCACTGAGATAGGAGATAGTCTCAGCTGTGAAGAAGAAACCGCTGAGACAATTGAGAAGAAACTGCTGAGACAGGAGATAGTCTCAGCTGTGAAGAAGAAACTGCTGAGACAGTAGATAGTCTCAGCTGTGAAGAAGAAACCGCTGAGATAGGAGATAGTCTCAGCTTTGAAGAAGATACTGCTGAGACAGTTGAGAAGAAACCGCTGAGATAAAGCTAGTAGAAATTCTCTAAGTTTATAAGCGTTGAGTGAAACAGGTTCACTCAAAGCTTCTAATGAAGAGCCAAGTAAGCTAGCATTGAGTGACTTAACACCACTCAACGCTTAATGTGTTCTGAAATTTTTCTAAGTCCAAAAAATGATGACCACTACTGACGTCACTAGAAGTCAACAAGTCAAAGTATTTCATGTCGTTGCAGGAAAGCTACAGCAGCACAAGATGACCATTGCTGATGTCACCAGAAGTTAACAAAGTCAAAGATTTTCATGCCATTGCGGGAAAACTACAGTAGTGCCGAAAGTTACTATTTGTCCTCTTCTGAGGCAGGTGGCATTCACCATCCTTGGCTGGGCCCACACTCAAATTGTGTCGTTGATTCAAATCAACATATATAAAAAGCAAAGAGAAAAGGGGATTAGGATTACCGAAAATAGAGGCAGTTGGACTTCATTTTCTCTGACGAGCTTGAAAGCCAAGTCCAGCATAGCAAGCCATCAAGGCAGAGAAAGGTAGCTGAAGCTTTTCTAGTTCAGCAAGTTTGTTCTGTGCAGAACAAATTGGCTAATTCATCTAATCAGCAAGAAGAGATAGGTGTGTGAAGGGTTGTCAGCCTTTAACAGCAGATAGTTGTTCTTAAGTGCAGCAGGGAAGTAGTTAGTTGTAGATGACGACTAATTCCTTCTACAGCAAGAGTGTTGGACGGATATCTGCTCTGTCCAACAATGTAATCTTTGAGGTTTATCTTTGAGTCAGTGGTTTAATTTATTTCAACTGTTTGATTAAATTCCTGTAGGATTCAGGTTGTCTGAATCTGAGCTGTAGGGCCTTTTGTGTCTGTGTTGTATGTCACTAATTAGTCACAGAGGTAGGTGCCCTATTGGAGTACTATGGTAGGATCCAAGTGTGGATCTGAGAATAAGGCTGTCCTCCCAGCCTAAGTAGTAAGTCCTAGTGCCTGAGGTAGGTGACTGTTGATTTACTGAGCTGTAAGTGACAAGTGTGTCACTAGGTTGTAAGCCTTGGAGGAGACTGAGTGTAGGTTCCTTGAAGGGCACTAAGTTAGGTACCTGGAAGGGTCCTGAGCAGTAGGGGTGTTGTAGCACTCTGAGAGTAGGGCCTTCTGCCTGAAGTTGTAGGGCTGAAAAGCCTGAGCTGTAGGCCTTAGAGATAAGGCTGAGTAAGGTGGTTTGAGGACCACTGAGTTGTAGGAGCACTACATGGCTCTGAGGTAAGAACCTTTGTGGTTTTGAGGTAGGGTTTGAAGAGAACCAGAGTGTAAGGCTGAGGGCCTGAGGTGTAAGCTCTGAGGAGAATTTTGGAGGACTTTTGGCCTTGTCTAATATAAGTTAGAAAGGTGGGATGGAAAGTAGATGTACCCAATTGGGGAACCACTATAAATATCTGTCTGCTTTGCTGTGTTGTTTGTTCTTCTTTTATATTGCAGGTATTTAGGACAAGCTCTAGATCACTTAGTAAGAAAACAGCAAAAAGACGTAGGAATTTTCAAAGACCGATTCATCCCCCCTTTAAGTGACTAACTAACCTTGAAATAAAGACTTTCAACTAATGATATTGTCACTATCACCAAAGTGGCTTATGTGGAAGGTTTGCAACATAACCTAATAAGTATAAGCCAGTTATGTGATCTAGGCTATGTCACCTCATTCCACAAGGATGAGTGCCAGATTAAGAGGTCAAGTGACCAAGAGGTCATTTTGACAAACACTAGAGTGGGAACATCTATTGTTTAAATTTTCTATGTTTAGATGTAGACTCCCCTGTATGCCTAGTTGTAGATGAAAAAGCCTCATACTGTGTCCAGTGGCACAAGAGGCTAGCTCATCTGAATTATAAAACCATAGGCAAGCTCTTTAGTGAAGAGCTAGTTAGGAATGGTCCTAAGATGAAGTGAACTAAGGAGGGTATCTGCTCTACATGCCAAAAGGGCAAACAGACCAAGACCTCCTTAAAAGGCATTGGGACCAAAGACTTAGTGAGGTGCTTATAACTCCTGCATATGGACTTGTTTGGTCCTATGCAAACTCATTATCTAGGTAGGAAAGTCTACACCCTTGTGGTTGTTGATGACTTTTCCAGATTTGCTTGGGATTTCTTTCTTACGAAAAAAATCTGAAACCTCTGATGTCTTCAAGACATTTATCAAGCAAATTTAGAACGAATTTGACAGTACTATATTCAAAATCTGAAGTTTCCATTGGACTGAATTTCAGTCTGAATGCATGATAAGGTTCTATGAAGAATAAGAGATTCACCAAGAATTCTCCTCTCATAGAACACTCCAAAAAAATGGGATCGCTGAGATAAATAATATGACTATCATTAAGGTTGGAAGGACCTTATTGAGTGACACATCTCTCACAGAATACATCTGGGTTGTGGCAGTTAATATTGCATGTCATGTCCTTAACAGGGCTTCTATCACCAAGAGCCACAAGAAAACTCCCTATGAGATCTTGAAGGGCAGAAAACCAAACTTGAGCTATTTCATAGTTTTGGTAGTAAGTGATATGTGCTAAATAATGGAAAGTCCTATGTGACTAAGTTTGTTGCCAAGTCCTATGAAGGGATTTTTGTTGGGTACAACAATCACAGCAAGGCCTATAGGATCTACAACTTGAAAAATCATGTTGTAAAAGAGTCTATTCATGTAGTTTTTAATGAGTCTACAATGATTAACACAGTGAGCTACCAAGCTCATCTTCTAGTCCTGCAAGTACTGAGCTGATGATGGACAAGCTGACTATTAAGGAGGCTGCTCCATTAGTTAAAGATGAATCTGACAGACTGTGCATTCCAGAGGAAGCACAAGGCACATAGGTTGTGGATGATGATCAACAAAGTGAAGATAATGAAGATCAGGAAGATGAAGCAAGATTGCCTCCCGTAGTCAGATCATTAGTGATGCCAGCCAAGGAGTAGTGACAAGGAGTAAAAGTCTGAATACAAATTTGTATTTTAGTTTCCTGTCACAGGTTGAGCCCAAGAGATTTGAAAAGGCCAACATAGATCAGTTCTTGATTGTAGCAATGCAAGATGAACTGAACTAGTTTAAGGTCGCGTTTGGCGTGACTTATTTACTCTGGTGAGGTTGGACAAAAATGTCATTGTCATAGAATGTATGTTTGGTATGACAAATGTTATTACCGTTGCCAAAAAAACTATTTTTGGGCATAAGATTTTGATATGGAAATGTCGTTTTTGTCCAACCTCATCGGAGCAAATAAGTAATGTCAAACGCAGCCTAAGAGGTGTAAGATTTGGAAGTTGGTTCCCAGACCACAAGGATATAATATTAGTAGAGTCAAGTGAATTTATAGGAATAAGCTTGATGAAAATTACATTATAATCTAGAATAAGGCTAGGTTGGTGGCTGAAGGATACATGCAAGAAGAAGGTATTGATTTTGATCAAACCTTTTCCCCAGTAGCCAGATTGGAAGCCATCAGACTGTTCCTTGCATATGTTGCACACAAGGGATTCAAAGTTTAACAGATGGATATAAGTCATCCTTTATGAATGGTGACTTAAAGGAAGAGGTTTATGTTGAACAGCCTCCAGGTTTTGTTGACTCTAACACACCTGAATTTGTTTATAGACTTAAGAAAGCTCTATATGGGGTGAAACAAGCCCCTAGAGCATGGTATGAGACATTGTCTAGCTTCCTCATTGAGATCAAATTCTTAAGGGGGAGGATAGACAACACCCTATTCCTAAGGAAATCTAAGGGCAAGATCATCCTAGTCCAGATTTATGTAGATGACATAATCTTTGGATCTACTGATGACAACCTTTGCAGGAAGTTTGCTAAACTTATGCAAGGGAAGTTTGAGATGAGCAGTATGGGTGAGCTCAAGTTTGGTATAAAGAATGCCTCCACTATGAAAACTTCCATGGGGTCAAGTATACCTATAGACAAAGATAAGGCAGGGAAACCTGTTGATGAAACTTTGTATAGACTGATAATTGGCTCCCTTCTATACCTTATTGCAAGTAGGCCAGACATCATGTATGCTAGATGTGTCTGTGCTTGGTATCAGGCCTGCCCTAAAGAATCTCACTATACTGCTGCTAAGAGGATTTTGAGATATCTTAAGGGCACATCAGATCTTGGCCTATGGTATCCTAAAAATAGGGATTTTGAACTAACATTCTATTTAAATGCAGATTTTGCAGGCGACAAAGAGGAAAATAAAAGCATCTCAAGTACCTGTCAACTCTTGGGAAGAAGACTAGTGTCTTGGAGCAGCAAAAAGCAAATAAATGTTGTAATTTCAACTGCATAGTTAGAATATATAGCTGCTGGGAGCTGCTGTGCACAATTGTTGTGGATCCAGCATCAGCTCCAGGACTATAACCTCCAAATAAGTAGAAGACCTTTATTTTGTGATTCTACTAGTGCAATCTCTATAGCTTGGAATCCTATCTCACACAGTAGGACTGAGCACATACAGATTAGGTATCACTTTATAAGAAAGCATGTGGAATGTGAAGATATCAGCCTTGAGTTTGTGTAACACCCCCTATCCGTAGCATAACATATAGCAGTAGGTCCGACCGAGGCCGTATGTCATATAACACAGACAGACCGAAGGGTTACGCAATGAAACCATCCTGCCAATAACCAACGTCCTACACAGAGTACATTCTAGCGGATGCAATTTAAAAGTTGAAAATTAAGAACCCAGCCACAGCATGAATGTCTACTACATAAACCCAACAGGAATGAACGTACAAATACACAAGTATTTGGCCTTTTGGCCTTACAATATTTTACTCAAATAAAAGCATCTTCCAAACCTCGACACGCAGGCCGATCACACATGAGAATAAAAGTAAACATTCAAATAAAGGCTTTCGAGGGCCGGCTCAGCAACAAGGACTTTTACCTGCTATTTGCCACTCGGCTCCGCAGCACCTACGGGAAACAATCCACCGAAGCGGTGGCAAACAAAAGCAACGGGAAGCTAAGCTAACAAAATTATAACAATCCCGAAAAGAACACGTGTTCTCGACACGCCCGTGTCAGGCTTGACATGTCCGTGTCATCCAGTACACGCCCGTGTTTCGGGGCGTGTTCCTCCATCGACACAGGACCAACACCAACCCGAGGAGAACATGGGTATTCGACACGCCCGTGTCACATTTGATGCGCCCATGTCAAACTCGAACACTCCTGGGCTCTAGCCCGTATTTCTCCCCTGACACAACTCGGCTAACTACCCGAGTAGGACACGGCCTGGGACACGCCCGTGTCTCCGGCCGTGTTCGCTGTTTGACGATCGTCGACTATAATTTCGTCGACCACACTTTCACCGACCACACGGCCATCACGGAACCAGAGCACGACACGGCCCTGCGGGACACAACACACCTGTGTACCAGGCCGTGTGACCTCTACCAAGTCCCAAACATGGCTCAAAATGCTACCCATCGCTCTTTTGAGTATCGGGGCATTACAACTCTCTCCCTCTAAAAATAATTTCGTCCCGAAATTACATAAATGAAAAGATATAAACAAACCTTAAACGGTATCTGAGTGGAATAACTCCGGGTACTCCTCAACCATGTGGTGCTCTCGCTCCCACAAGAGCTCCTCCCGACCGTAGTTGTCCCAATGGACCATGACCATCCCGATGTATTTGTTACGGAATTGCTTGACTTCCGAGTCCCTAATGCGAACGGGCTTGACCTTCGTCGTCAACCCATTATCGACCAGTACTTGATCGACCGCAATCACTTGCGAAAGCTCTTGAACCTCCTTCTGTAGCACCGATATGTGGAATACGTCATGTATAACACCCATTTCCGCTGATAGCTTCAATCGATAAGCTGTTTCGCCAATCCGCTCTAGAACCTCAAACGGTCCAAGGTACCTCGGGCTTAGCTTCTTCAAGCGTCGTACCCATGAGACACCCTTGAACGGCTTAATCTTCAAGTAAACCATATCACCAACAGTGAACTCCACGTTCCTATGCTTGGCATTATAGTACTTAGCTTGCTGGTCCTGAGCGATTAGCAATCTCTCTCGAATGGTTCGAACCAACGAGGTTGCATCTTCTAATTCTTGCCGCTTGTATAACTTCGACTCACCCGTTTCCAACCACGATAACGGCGTGCGACATCTTCTATCATAAAGGGCCTTGAAGGGCTCCATTTTAATGCTCGCCTGGTAGCTGTTGTTATAAGCGAATTCCATCAAGTACAGGTGATCTTCCCACTGCTTCCCGAAATCCAAGACGCACATGCGAAGCATGTCTTCCATCGTCCTGTTGACTCTCTTGGTCTGACCATCCGTCTGCGGATGAAAGGCCGTGCTGAAACTCAGCTTGGTCCCCAACATCTACTGTACCAATCTCCAATAATTGGACGTGAACCGCCCATCTCGGTCACTCACGATGCTGTGGGGCACACTATGAAGCCGAACAATGTTATCCACATATAATTTTGCCAATTTCTCCACAAAATCATTCTTCCTATGTGGAATGAAGTGCAACACTTTCGTCAACCGATCTACAATCACCCAGATGGCATTGTTTCCCTTCTGCGACCTTGGCAAACCATGCACAAAGTCCATTATAATGTCGTCAAATTTCCATTCCGGAATAGGCAAGGACTTCAAGAATCCTCCAGGCTTCTGGCACTCCGCCTTCACTAAGGCACATGTTTGACACTTTGCCACGTACAGTACCACATCCTTCTTAAGTCCTAGCCACCAGAACAATTTCTTCATATCACGGTACATCTTCGTGCTCCCTGGGTGAATCGAGTACTTGGTATGATGAGCCTCGTACATCAATTCCACCCGCAGTTTGCCCACATTTGGGACGCATAGCCTACTGTCCTTCCATAGCAATCCATCCACGACATCAAATTGGGAATTTGACCCATCCAAAGACTCAACCATGATTTGCTTCATGTCGCCATCCAAATCCAGAGCCTGCCGAATCCGATCAGCCAGGTCACACTGAACTTCTGTCCAATTCAATAGCGCCTCAGCACTATACTGCTTGTCAACACAAGAGATCCCCAACGCATCCAAATCCCGAACCAAACGCTCATCGTGAACTAACAACCAGTTGGCTTGAGCTGGGGCCCTGCGACTCAACGCATCCGTAACTGCATTGCCTTTCCCAGGCACATAATGAATCTTGAATGTGTAGTCCCCCAGGAACTCCATCCATCTCCGATGTTGCATGTTTAGATCCTTCTGATCCAATAAGTACTTCAGGCTCTTATGGTCGGTATAGATATCAACCTTCACCCCGTACAAGTAATGCCTCCACAGCTTCAGGGCAAATATCACGGCCGCTAACTCCCAGTCATGGACCAGATAATTCCTCTCATGCACCTTCAGCTGACGCGAGTCATAAGCTATCATACTTCCATGCTGCAGTAGAACACAACCCAGTCCACTACTCGAAGCGTCGCTGTAGATCTCAAAGCCTTCGGTCCCACTCGGTGAACTTAGAACATGCGTCGTGGTCAACCGACTCTTCAACTCTTCGAAAGCTTGTGCGCACTCCGGCGTCCAAACAAACTTCTACTCTTTCCTCGTCAGAGTTGTGAGGGCTAATGCTATCCGCGAGAAGTTCTCCACGAAGCGCCTGTAATAGCCTGCAAGCCCCAGAAAACTCCGGACTTCCACTACCGTAGACAGCACAGGCCACTCCCATATAACAACAATCTTCACCGGATCCACCGCAATTCCCTCTCCACTAACTATGTGACCAAGGAATGTTATTGAGGACAACCAAAACTCGCATTTGCAAAACTTGGCGTATAGTTGGTTCCTCCTCAGCGTCTCCAATACCAAATGCAGATGCTTAAAGTGATCCTCCTCACTCTGCGAGTACACCAATATATCGTCGATGAAGACGATCACAAAGTTGTCCAGGTATTCTCTGAAAGTCCTGTTCATCAGATCCATGAACACTAACGGCGCATTAGTCAGCCCAAAGGGCATGACCATAAACTCATCATGCTCGTATCTCGTGCTGAACGTTGTCTTGGGGATATCACTTTCCCTTATCCTCAGCTGATAATACCCGGACTTTAGATCCAATTTCGAGTACACTGATTACCCGACTAACTGATCAAACAGATCATCAATGCTTGAGATCGGGTACTTGTTCTTCTCCGTTAACTTGTTTAGCTCTCGATAATCAATACAGAGCCGAAAACTTCCGTCCTTCTTCTTCACAAAATGAACCGGTGCGCTCCAAGGCGACGAACTTGGATGCAGATAACCCTGTTTCAAATGCTCTTGAAGTTGTACCTTTAGCTTCGCCATCTTCTTAGGTGCTAGCCGATACGGAGAGCGTGACACTAGTTTCGCACCTGGCACTAGCTCGATGGTGAAGTCTGTCTCCCGTTGAGGTGGGACTCCAGGGAGATCGCCAGGGAACACATCAGGGTATTCAGATACCACTGGGATGTTGTCCAAAGTAAGCTTAGGCCTTGAAACCTCCACTAACGTTAAGAACATCTCTGCACCAGTACGAACCGCCTTCACCACCTGAAGATAAGACATCAAAGTCTTTCTTGACCCTTTCAAGCCTACAAACGTCATCTCACGACCCATTCCCAACGTAACCTCCCTGCGATTGCAATCATTATATGCTTGCTGCTCCGAGAGCCAGTCCATACCAAATATCACGTCGAACTCCACTAGCGGCAGTAGCGACGCTTGCAAATCGAACTCTTGAATCCCAATACGTATCTTTACGCCACAAACTCTATCCATGCGCATCGAACACCCGTTCAGTAACAACACATCCAGTTTGTACTTTACCATCGAAGAAGGTACTCCGATGCACGATATAAATCCTTTGGACAAAAAGGAGTGCGAAGCGCCCGTATCAAAGAGTGCTCTCGCCGGATTATCACAACTCAAAACAAAGCCTATACAAGCAGTGGTAAGATAATACGCGCAAGGTAACAAGTATTTAAAACTAACTTGCTATAAATTTAAACCATACCTGTCACCACATCTGCTTGCTTTATGGCCTCCTGCCGGTAAAAATTATAGATTAGGTTAAGCTGGAGCATAGTGGCACGCATTTAACTCCACCGCCTTGCCCTTCTCCTCATAGGTTGCTCCCGGCATACTCTCGGACTTTGGACGTTCTCTCCAGTAGTCTCGGGCAAAGTGTCCCGGCTTCCGACAACTATAGCATGCGCCCGAGGTTTGGCTTGTAGTTGCCCCCGAAGCACCGGAAGAAGGGGCTGGACCCGAAGTCCTAGCCTTCTTATTGAACTTATGATAACTAGACATTGAAGTAATCGGCACTTTGAACTCCGTCTTCTTAGCCCCAGTGTCTCTCCTTGCTTGCACATTCCTGAGATCCTTTTCCAACGATCGGGCCGTATTGACCAGGGTCAAGAAACCCTACGTCATAGGCCCCGAGAGAAGTAGCCTTGGGTCATTCCACAGACCCTCATAGAATTGGTTTGTCTTACGCTCCTCATCAGCGAATGTAGAGCTGGAGTTGATGGCGACGATGATGACGACGGCCACCAGGACGGACAACTTGGGAATGACTATGTCGAAGATGTGCCGGCAAAGGACGTGCGACGTCGTAGCGGTCATGGTTACAAGCTTCTCCCTCGCAACAAGACTCATATTTGATATTTTAGCTTTGGTGTGCTAATAGCCATTTCATGATAGCTCTTTTAAAAAAAACATTATTTAATTTCTGCATTTTCTTTATGTGGTGTGCCTTTAGCCACTTGTTATTTGCTTTGAGATGTAAGCCTATATAAGGCCTTGAACTTTTCATTTGATGGTAGACTTTAATTGAAATCAAAATTTGAATTTGCCAACCCTAATTTTCCCCCTCTTCTTGTCCTAGACGCCCCCCCCCCCCCCCCTCTTTCTTCCTTCCTCCAAATCGCCGGCCTCAAGGCTCCTTCCTTCTAGAGTTCGGCCATCTCCTCTCTCCCTCTTGCTCTCGGCCGCCCCCTTATCTCTAGTGCTCGGCTACTCTCATCTCCCTCTTGCTCACGGCCACCCGAGATCCTCTCTCTCCAAGGATACTTTGGCCCATGCATGAGAGGTTGTTTGCAAGGAAGAAGATAGGGGTTTCCTCCACGGCGTGAAGTGAAGGATATTAGCACGTTCATCATCCGTAGCGCGCTTCCCGTGGACTTTCAACGGAGGAGCGATCAAACTTGGTGGATCCACGCATCACGGATCTACAAATCCGAGAGGGGTAACGAAAATTTCTACCAAGAGTTTTCTTTCTCTAGATAGTTCTTGTGGTGGACAAATTTTTGCGTTATTTTCTGATTTGTTTTTCTTCGCGGTTAATAAAATAATAGATCGGTATTTTTAGTTTGGATTTCCGAAAGATTTGTAAGAGGATTGGCGATCCTCGCTTTCTTTTGTTGGGATAGATCCTACCATCTTTCGAATCATTTTGTTCTTGGTGGATCTATTTTGGTACAACCCAAAAGCTCGTTCGGGATCAAGATTATCCCATTTAGCCGGAAAGAATTTGGCCTATAGCCAACACTCAATCTATTTGCGGAACGGCGATCCGTATTGTTAGCGCGAGCGATAAATAAAATAATTGTTACGGCTGCGTTTTCGTTAGCGTGTGGAATAGAGAGCGTAGATCGTGTCATAAGCGATATCGTGGCCTCCGTGACGAATATCTAGGATATACCCTGCATCAAGAGTACCGATCCAATCGTGTAAATTTGTGGAGATACTCATCCATGCTACTCTCTTCTTGCGTCAACTTCTGGAATTCATTTTCCATTGTGATCCTCTGAGCCGAGGGAAGGTACCTAGCCAAGATGAGTGTCGAAAATTCTTCCATCGAGACGTCCGTGAGTTGTCATCCCCTCAGATGATGTTGCTCCAAACCTTCCCACCATAGCCTTTCATCTCCCAGGATCGAAACATTATGGTCCCATAACCCATAGGTCCCAGGATCGAAACCTGAGGATTGAAGCCCACCACAGCCTTGCATCTCTGTCCAACAGGAACGTAGCTATGATGGTCATCTGCCACTCTTTCGTTTCAGTGCTGTCAATACCCTCTTTACTCGGTAGAGCCAATCCTCAACTTGGGATGGGGTTCCCGTCCCCGAGAACACCAGAGGATTGAAGCCCATAACATGTTTGACCTGCCTTTCAGTTGCTCTCCTAGGCACCAAAGGCTTTATCACTACTTGCTCCACCCTTCTCATTTCCGCTGCTTGAAGCGGTACTTGCTCCACCGCAGGGGCAGGCTGATGTATTTGCCTTACAGGCTGCGCATTGATCATAGCAAACACTGCTTCAGCCACCAATTGTATGGTTTCTGCCGAGGGAGGTGTTGCAGGCACATCATTCGGTGCACTACTTGCCTCAGAAACTGGGCGTTCTGACGGCCCTGCACCACTCCTGGTCACCTATAGTTGTACAAAACACCGTCTCTCAGGCTCCCTCTCCGGAATCGAACCCTAATTCTCCGTCACCCGTCACCACCATGGTAGGCCACAATCCTACCATCGAAAGTTGATAGGGCAGATATTCGAATGATGCATCGCCGGCACAAAAGGCCATGCGATCCGACAAGTTATCATGAATCATCAGGGCAACAGGCAAAAACCTGCGTCGACCTTTTACCTAATAAATGCGTCCCTTCCAAAAGTCGGGGATTTGGTGCACGTATTAGCTCTAGAATTACTACGGTTATCCGAGTAGCACGTACCATCAAACAAACTATAACTGATTTAATGAGCCATTCGCAGTTGGCTGGAAGCGGGTCTTTTGGGTGTTCAGACAAGAGTTAAGAGACTCGCTGAAGGAGTAATTGAAGCATGACCCAACTCCAGGATGAGGACTACGAGGAAGAAACTAAGTATTCATCCTTAGTCTACCTAAGTTATTCTAGGAATCTGGCTTGAGCCTTCACAGTTCTGACACTTAGGTGTAATGGTTAGTGAGAAACTGGCCTACACTCTATTCGATACCGGTGCCACACACTCGTTTGTGTGGCGGACTTCGTTAAAAACCTAGAAGGAGTGCAATAATTCACTGGTATTGCTCGAAGAGTACACCTACCGGACGGCTCTGAGATGATTGCAGCCGCTAAGTGCGAGTTTGAGATATTTATTGAAGGACAGTCCTTTGATACGCCTGCCACGGTCTTGAGAATGCCGTAGTTTGACATCATTCTGGGCATGGCATGGTTGGACTGGCACTTCACAAGGATCGACTGCGCGGAAAAGCGAATCTATTCGAGACGTGGAGACACCGACGTCACCTTCCAAGGTATTAGCTTCGCACCTCGTATGCTATTATCTTTAGTTCAGGTTGTAAACACCCATATGAAGGGGGATGAAGTCTTCATGATCTGTTTCGAGTTGAAGGAGATGACATTGGATATGAAAGATGTACGGGTAGTGCGGGATTTCCCCGAGGTATTTCCTGAGAAACTGTCAGGATTACCCCCACATAAAAAGGTTACTTTCTTGGGGCATATGATCAGCGGAGCAGGACTAGCAGTGGATCCAGCCAAGGTGTGTGTCGTGAAGGAGTAGTCGCCTTTGAAGTCGGCAGCCGATGTGAGGAGCTTCCTTGGACTTTCCGGGTACTACCGCAAGTTCTTAAAAGGATTTTCAAAGATTGCCCTTCCACTTACTTCATTGACGAAGAAAGGTGTGCCATTTGAGTGGACACCCCAATGTGAAGCGGCATTCCAGGAGCTGAAGGACAGACTTACCTCTGCCCCCATCCTTGCACTTCCGTTTGGGAAGGAAGGATTTCAAGTTTACACTGACGCATCATATCAAGGGATGGGAGCGGTGTTGATGCAGCATGGACACGTGATTGCTTATGCTTCAAGACAACTGAATAAACATGAAATCAATTACTCGGTTCACGATTTGGAGCTTGGAGCAGTGGTGTTCGCCTTGAAGGTTTGGAGGCATTATCTATACGGCGTCCACTGCGAGATCTTTTCAGATCACAAAAACTTGAAGTACGTTCACACTCAGAAGGAGTTGAACTTGGGACAACGGCGGTGGTTAGAATTTCTATACGACTATGTGTTCACCATGAACTACCACCCCGGAAAGGCGAACTCGGTGGCCGATGCATTGAGTAGGAAGGTACCAGGATCTAGCCCAGAGGCTCGATTGATGAGTATGGAGTTGGCTCGGATGATTGAAGACATGGATATTACCTTAGTATATAAGGCTCCTTCGGTAGAACGGAGTACTTGGCAACCATGAGTATAGTTTGTGATATCCGGGACCGAATCCGGGCGGAGCAAGGAAGGGATGCGGCTCTGGCCCTGGCGGTCAAGGCAATCGAAGATGGGACTTCTGACGAGTATACACTAAAAGATGGCGTCGTTTATTTCCGTGGTCGGCTATACATTTACAAGGGTGGTAGAGTCCGGGAGGATATCTTGAGAGAGGCACATTGCTCTCAGTAATCGGAGCACCCAGGTATTGCCAAGATGTACGCCGGCTTGCGGAAGACCATGTGTTGGTCGGGAATGAAGAAGGATGTCTGATATTTTGTTACACACTATGATGCTTATCAAAGAGTGAAGGCAGAATGCAAGAGCCCCGGTGGTTTATTACAATCGTTGCCCATCACCGAATGGAAGTTCGTGGATATCTCCATGGACTTCGTCCATGGGTTACCTCGCTCACACTCCGGTAATGATTCAGTGTGGGTGCTAGTTGATCGCCTGATGAAAGTAGCCCGGTTTATCTCAATGAAGAAAGAAGCTCATGTGGATGTCTTAGTACGCCTCTTTGTGGAGCAATTCGTACGGTATCATGGCGTGCCTAAGACGATCATGCTGATCGTGATGGTCGGTTTACCTCCAATAAGTGGAAAGCGGTACAGGCGTATTTAGGCTCACGCCATACCTTCAGCACTGCGTTTCATCCTCAGATGGACGGGCAATCTGAAAGGACCATCTGGACATTAGAAGATTTGTTGAGATTATGTGTGTTGGATAGAGGCGAGCCGTGGGAAAGGCTCTTACTGTTGGTAGAATTCTCCTATAACAACAGCCACCAGGCTAGTATCGGCATGGCTCCTCATGAAGCTCTTTACGGAAGGAGGTGTAGAACCCCTTTGTATTGGGTGCAAGATGACGACCCGAAGGCTTTGGTTGTTGAATATATTGATGATACCGATGTGGCGGTTAGACTGAGACGGGCTCGCATGTTGGAAGCTCAAAGTCGGCAGGCGAAGTATTATAATGCAAGGCACCATATGGTGGAATTTCAAGTGGGTGATAAGGTGTTCCTAAAAATCCGACCGATGCATGGAGTGTCATGTGTGCGTGGTGTGAAAAAGCTCAGCCCAAGGTATATTGGGCCTTATACTATATTGGAAAGGATTGGCCCGTTGGCCTATCGGTTGGAGTTATCGTCCGAGCTAGAGAACCTCCACGACGTGTTCCATGTGTCATCGCTTCGGAAGGCGTTGTTGCAGCCCGATCAATACATCCCCACAACCGATGGTGCGGTGGCGTCTGATAGGTCTGTGCGACTAGAGCTGGTGCGGATCGTGGATAGCGAGATAAGAAAGTTACGTCTTAAAAGTGTTCCCTTGGTGAAGGTGTTATGGTCTAATCATGGGAAGGAGGAATACACATGAGAGCCAATGGATTTGATGCAAAAATGCTATCCGGAGTTATTTGCTCAAGGTATTTTTATTTAAAAGCATATTGTATTTTCTATTATGCTTTTCTCCCCATAGTCTAAGCCTGATTTCGGGGACGAAATCTTTTATTTTGTTTATAGGATTTGTAACGTCCCGAATCGCACTAGGCCCCTCGTACGTGTTTTTGAGTCAGGAGAGCTGACTTGGGTTCAGGGGGAGTGCTGACAACAGGGCAACACATGTGAAAAGGAGGAGAAATCAGTCAAGCATAGGATAGAGGTAGAGACACAGGCGTGTCCCTACCCGTGTGGGAGTGGCCAGCTCTCGAGTCGATGACTCGACTATGTCCAAAGAAGGACATGGGTAGTGACACGGGCGTGTCACTACCCGTGTGAAGGGACACGGTTAGAGACACGGGCGTGTCCCTACCCGTGTCGAGATCGACGAACTATGTGTCGAGATCGACGAACTTCGTATCCAGATCTACGAATTGTATGACACGGGTAGAGACACGGGCGTGTCCCTACCCGTATGTCGTTGTGTCGAGTTGAGCTCGACGAGGCGTGTCGATATCGATGAGGTGTGTCGACATCGTATGACATGGGTGTGTCCCATCTGACACGGGTGTGTCGGAGGGCGTGTGTTCCCTCTGGTCGATGACCAGCGCTCGACGATCGTCGAGTGTCAAGTATGGGGTACACGGCCTGTGAAACGGGCGTGTCACAGGGCGTGTCCTGCTCATCCTCGAGTAGGTCTAGAGTGGGTACATGCCCCATGTCATGGGCATGACTGGGCTGATATGGGCGTGTCCCACCCGTGTGTCGTGTCGAGTATTGAACCGACGCATAAAAACGTCATAACGCTTCGCCTAAGCAGGACACGGGTAAGGACACGGGCGTGTCCCTACTCGTGTCACTTTTATATAAAAGTAAAGTGATAACCCTAGCCGTTTTCACTCCTCATTCCAGCCATTTTTTCTGAGAGAAACTCCTGTTGAGAGAAGGAAGTCGCTGGATCTAGTTCTAGAGGAGAAGATCCGCCGCCGCCGTGGAAAAGAAGATGCCGCCGAGAAGAGTCACGAGATCCATGGCCGGAAATGGTGGAAATGCCGGAAATGATGTGAGCTTCCTACCCTGTTCCTTGGTGCTAGATCCTTAGTTATTTCCTTAGGAGAGATATCGACTCAAGAGAGATTTGATGGAGAGGAGAAGTTTTCTAGGGATGGCCATACTAGGACATGTGTTCTAGGTTTTAGATCACTTCAACCTCCCCTTTCTTCTATGCGATGATGGGTGGATGGTTTCGTGAAGAATCATGGCCTCATGAGGGTGAATAAGGGAGGATGAAATTTTGGAGTGATTTTCGAAGATCGACTTGGAGAGGAAGATGAACCGATGTCGTTCATTCCTCTTTACGAAGCGTGCAGAATCTGTATTATGCGCGCAGTGATCTTCTTGTCCATTTTCATATAGGATGTGTTTAGATCTGGTCTTTTGACTAAACACGAAAGTTGAAGCCCTTGCAAATATATTTCCATCGAGTGGTTGCACGTCTTCATGTGAAGTATATAGCCACAGGAAAGTCTGAACGAACATGAAGTCCGATAAATCCTGCATGCAGAAATTGTGTTTTGTACGCAGCGGACTTCAAGACTGATTTCAAATATGATACACTCAAATTTGGGTTGTGGGCTGAATATGAAAGTTGTAACCCATAGAAAGACCTTTCCATCGATGGGTTACCCATCTTCACCAGATTTCTCTAGCTTCGGAAATCTCCGGTCGAATTTGCTGTCCAGATTTATTCTGCACTTAAATTCTGGGGTTTATATAATATGAATTTGAATTCAGTGGAATTGATGTTGCTAATTAACTCTAGATTTTGATGAAATATTTTATACTGACCACCGTAGTGCTATGAATGATAAATCTTGCTAATTAAATTTCAAAAAACTGAATTGTGGAGCAAGCTTTAATGCATGATATGACTTGCTAAAATTGATAGATTATTATAAATACGCACCATGTTTATAATATGAAATAACTGGATACAAATTGGTAGGTTAATATTAATGCGCATCATGTTTGTAATATGTTGAAATTGTTTGGAATGACAAATAGAAGGATAAGCCATGGCCATGAGTATGTATGATGGTTAGAATGAAATGTAGTAGTCCAATACTTAGAGTGTAGTCTCCCTACGGGTAGTATTGTGAATGGATGTAAGTGTGGTGTTGACCGTCACTAGTTGGTTTGTGTTGAGATATGGTATAGATGGATGGTTGGGCTGTGTCCTCATGCTTACTTCCGAGGCCCCTTCCATGCCACGGTGTTGTGGAATTTGCATGCGGTGTGAGTCGACACGCAGTGTCGTAATCCTGGGTTAAGGATAGTGTGGCAAGTCTACGGGCTCGCCAATCGTCACACTGACGGGAGTTGACAGTTATACTTTGGGCGGTTGGGCTTGGTCCTCGGTGTCTACTGTAACGCCCCTAGCCGATCCAACGTGACAGTGTCACGGCTCCGCTCTAAGTGACGCTACCAGGCTGCAGCCCAAGCACCCCAACCCCTCTCCAGCCCACTGGCGGGTTGTTGGTGGCCACAGCCTCCCTTTGATGAGCGAACTTGACAGTTAAGTTGGGTCGTACGGGTACTTCCCAAGAGGTCACCCATCCCAGTACTACTCTCGCCCAAGCATGTGTAACTATGGAGTTCCTTCATTTCTCATCACCAATTGATCTGCAACTTAATTGGGGATGAGAAGTGAAGGAACTCCATAGTTAAGCGTGCTTGGGAGAGAGTAGTACTGGGATGTGTGACCTCCTGGGAAGTCCCCGTATGGCCCAACTTAACTGTCGAGTTTGCTCATCAAAGGGAGGTTGTGGCCACCAATAACCCGTCAGTGGGCTGGAGAAGGGTTGGGGTGCTTGGGCTGCAGCCCGGTAGCGTCACCTAGAGCGGAGCCGTGACACTGTCACGTTGGATCGGCTAGGGCAGTTACAAGAAAAGTGAACTTTTTATTGTAACGTCCCATGGGCCTTCTGTGGGCCGCAGCCCACTAGGACTCCATTAGACCATTACCGGGCAGCAGCCCAAGCACCCCAACCCCTCTCCCTCCACAGGCGGGTTGTTGGTGGCCACAGCCTCCCTTTGATGAGTGAAATTCTCCCATTAAGAGGACAGCACGGGGACTTCCTAGGAGGTCACCCATCCCAGGACTTCTCTAGCCCGAGCATGCTTAACTATGGAGTTCTTTCAACTCTCATCACCAATTGAGCTGTGGAAGCATGGTGGGCCCATAACCCACAGGTCGGAGGATCAAAACCTACCTCTGATACCAAAAATGTAACAACCCCATCCGTTCCTATGGTATATACTAGAAGGTCCGGCCGGGGCCCCACAGCATATACCGCAAAACAGACGATGAAGCTACGGAGTGATACCAGAGTAGCGCGGGCACCTAATACATTGCATTCTAGTGGAAGCCTATAACACTACACTTGAACTCCACACCTGAATGTCCAACATATAAAAACTCCACATTTTATACATCATAGGAATGTCTTACAACCCACATAAATAGTTGGCCTTATGGCCTTACAGAGCTTTCAAATAGTGGCCTAAACATTGGCGCGCAGGCCGGCCACATTAAAAGTAAACACAACACTTATATCCAAATTAGCCTTCGAGGGCTAATAGCAGCAGCAGCAGCTAAAGAAGCATGGACAATAACCCTTTTTGTCCCGCTTGGATCTCCAGCACCTGTACAGGGACAATCCACCCAACGGTGGCAAACAAAGGCAACGGTCAGCATTCAGCTGAACAAAATTTAACGACCCTACCCCTTTCTCGGGGCAGCGGTAATCTTCCCTGCAGGAATAACATGTCACAAGCATGGATATATATTCATATAATGTGCTTTCACTCACACATGCCATCACAATCGTCAGCCATCCGACCCGACGGTCCGTGCACTCAGGGCACATTCTTGGTGTACCGGCGAACCAGTTGCCCACCACCGTAACAGGGTCGCAGCCCAACGGTAAATCACTTGAGCATTTACTACATAGCGTGCAGTCGAAGTTCTAGTCGTAATGCACCAGGATGGACCCGTAGCCACCCATTGTGTCATGGCACGCAGGCCTATGACTCTTGCTATGCGCTCCAACAGACCGCACCTTCTGGTCTCACGTCGGATGGACATAACGCAGGTCGGATCCTCCACCCCTCGTTGCTCAAATCACCTTGCCATAAACGAGTACGGCGTACTCGCGGCTACAAAAGGCGCGGGTCGGTCTCACCAATCCTGTTCTGGTATTCAAGCCTGGTTATTTCTCTTAGACCCACTCATATCACAACATTGGCGGGTCTTTCCTGGGCACACTAGTACTTCCTGCTACTCTCTTCGCAGGTGGACACCGCAAATAGCACAAATGTCAGGGGTCTTTCCTGGCTACCATGCCAGTACTTCTTGTTACTCTCTTCATAGGTGGACTCCCTATGAACATTAAGCATTACAAAGGGTATTTCCTGGAATTCCAATCCAGTAGCTACTTCCTTTCACATGTAGAACCCAAAAACACAAGCAGCACAAGCATTAGACGGGTATTTTCCTGGACTACCACTCCAGTATTTCCTGCTACTTACTTTCACAGGTCCAACCCATCGACTCATAAACTACGCGTTTATCACGGAGACTTCTCCAGTTCGTATGCAACATCACCAATCCAGACCAACCTGTCCAGATGGGCTTCACACGGTATGCCTATTCCGTACTCCATTTTCGGATCTATATGCCAACAAAGGGGATTCCGTGAATCAACCCAAAAGATTCCCAACATCAGCCACCATTTGGTGGGGGAATCATATACACATACCAAAAGGGAGCCTTCACATGGCTATGAAGAAAGGTCGTTACAACCCTCCCCTCCTACCAGAAATTTCGTCCTCGAAATTTGCACACAGGAAGGAAATCAGCAACTAAAAAGTTATAACATCAAAATTTCTTGTTACAATAACTTTTCACTATCCACTCAGTTACAGAAACAACTCGGGAAATTCAGCTCGCATGGTCTGCTCTCGCTCCCATGGAAGCTCTTTACGACCGCAGTTGTCCCACCGGACTTTAGCCATCCCGACCGTCTTGTTCTGCAACTGTTTCTCGGCTCGATCCTCGATCTGAATGGGTCTAACTCTCGTTGTTAGCCCATACTCCACCGGCACACGATCATCCATGGTCACTTGAGCTGGATCTTTAACGGCCTTCCGAAGCACCGAGATGTAAAACACATCATGTAGTCCACCCAAGTCTGCCGAAAGAGCTAGCCGATACGCAGCTTCTCTGATTCCCTCAACCACTTCAAATGGACCCAAATATCTTGGACTCAACTTTTTCAAACGTCGAATCCTGGATATGCCTTTGAAGGGCTTGATCTTCAAGTAGAACCAATCGCCTACCGCGAACTCCACGTTTCGGTGCTTGGCGTTGTAGTACTTGACTTGACGATCTTGGGCTATGAGTAGCCTCTCTCTAATAGCATGAATGGTTGAGTTTGCTTCATCGACTTCATTACGATTATAAACTCTAGCTTCGCCCGCTTCTACCCAAGCCAAGGGAGTACGACACTTCCTTCCATATAGAGCTTCATACGGTGCCATCCTGATGCTCGTCTGGTAGCTGTTATTATAGGCAAACTCCACCATGTAGAGATGATCTTCCCATCTCTTTCCAAAATCTAGGGCGCACATTCGGAGCATGTCCTCCATCGTTCTGTTGGTTCGTTCAGTTTGGCCATCCGTTTGGTGATGAAAGGCCGTACTGAAAGTCAACTTCGTGCCCAACAGCTGGTGAACTAGCCTCCAATCCTTTGACGTGAATCGCCCATCTCAATCACTTACGATGTTCCAAGGAACACCATGGAGCCGTATAATCTGTTCCACGTACAGCTTTGCCAAACTTTCTACCAAATCATCTCGCTTGTTCGGGATAAAGTGTGCCACTTTTGTCTGCCGTTCGACAATTACCCAGATGGAATCGTTCCCTTGCTGAGATCTCGACAACCCGTGCACGAAATCCATGGAAATATCGTCAAATTTCCACTCTGAAATCGGCAACGACTTCAAATAACCACCTGGTTTCTGGCATTCCGCCTTCACCATAGCACAGGTTTGGCATTTGGCCACATAGTGAGCAACATCTTTCTTTAGCCCTGGCCACCAAAATAGCTTTTTCATATCCCTGAACATCTTCGTGCTCCCTGGGTGGATTGAGTACTTCGTATAATGCGCTTCATACATCAGTGCTTCCCTCAATTTACCCAAACTTGGGACGCACAAACGGCCTTCTTTCCGCAAAAGACCGTCATCCCAGGAGAACTTTCCTTCTGGCCCAGCTTTCGCATAGCGTAGGAGATCTTCATCCAACTCTGTTGCCCATCGAACTCGGTCCTTAAGGTCACATTGCACCTCCGTACAGTTCAAACATGCATTGGCAGTAGAATTCTTGTCAACACAAGAAATCTCCAACGCTTCCAGATCCTGGATGAGACGTTCATCATGCCTCTGCAACCAAGCTGCTCTTGCCAGAGTCCGCCGACTCAAGGCATCCACGACTACATTGCCTTTTCGGGCGTGTAGTGAATCTCAAAGGTGTAGTCCCCAAGGAACTCCAACCACCTTCGTTGTCGCATGTTCAGGTCCATCTGCTCCAATAGGTATTTCAGGCTCTTATGATCTGTATAGATCTCCACCTTCACACCATAAAGATATTGTCGCCACAGCTTTAGTGCAAAGATCACCGCCGCCAACTCAAGATCATGGATGGGATAGTTCCGCTCGTGCACTTTCAGCTGACGTGAGCCATAAGCAATCACCTTTCCATTTTCCAGAAGCACGCAGCCTAAGCCGCACCTTGAAGCATCATTGTAGATTACAAATCCATCGGTACCATATGGTGATGAGAAGTGAAGGAACTCCATAGTTAAATGTGCTTGGGCGAGAGTAGTACTGGGATGGGCGACCTCCTGGGAAGTCCCCGTACGGCCCAGATTGACTGTCGAGTTCGCTCATCAAAGGGAGGCTGTGGCCACCAACAACCCGCCTGTGGAGGGAGAGGGGTTGGGGTGCTTGGGTTGCAGCCCGATAGCGTCGCCTAGAGCGGAGTCGTGACGTTGTCACGTTGAATGGGCTAGGGGCGTTACAATAAAAAGTGCACTTTTTTGTAACGGCCTGGCCCCTACCCCGAAGGGACTTACCAGGACACCATGGCACCGCTACACATATCGGCCCGGCCCCTGCCCCGAAGGGACTTACCAGGACACCATGGCACCGATACCGGGCTGCAGCCCAAGCACCCCAACCCCTCTCCCTCCACAGGCGGGTTGTTGGTGGCCACAGCCTCCCTTTGATGAGCGAACTCGACAGTTAAGTTGGGTCGTACGGAGGTCACCCATCCCAGTACTACTCTCGCCCAAGCACGCTTAACTATGGAGTTCTTTCAGCTCTCATCACCAATTGAGCTACAGCTCAATTGGTGATGAGAGTTGAAAGAACTCCATAGTTAAGCATGCTTGGGAGAGAGTAGTACTGGGATGGGTGACCTCCTGGGAAGTCCCGGTACGGCCCAGCTTAACTTTCGAGTTCGCTCATCAAAGAGAGGTTGTGGCCACCAACAACCCGCCTTTGGAGGGAGAGGGGTTGGGGTGCTTGGGCTGCAGTCTGGTATCGGTGTCATGGTGTCCTGGTAAGTCCCTTCGGGGCAGGGGCCGGTCCGATATGTGTAGCGGTGCCATGGTGTCCTGGTAAATCCCTTCGGGGCAGGGGTCGGGCCGTTACATCTACGTCCTAGGGCTTCTTCCGTGCCAGGTGAATGGTTGGGCTTGGTCCTCGTGCTTACTTCTGAGGATCCTTCCGGGTCACATAAGGTTAGTTCGGGGCTTGGTCCTCGGTGCACATCTACCCGAGGCTCCCGCTGGGCCATAGTATGTATGGGCTCCATTGTTGTGTTCTTAGCGTTGAGTCGTACGGAGGCGTAGGTGAAGTAGTGTGGATACCCACCTAGTAGTAGAGATGCCCGCTCTACTGTCACCGCCAGGCCACGGCGGTTGATGCCTGAGAGGTTAGCTACCTGCTCGAATAGTGGGAACTATAGTCTGTGTCGACATAACAATTGCATGTGTGTGATCATGGGTGAGTCATTGTATAGCATACATAGCATTGTACAAACAAGACCCTCATCGTATAAATTTGTATGGGCACTCTTATACGATGAGTTACTTTTATGTAACCTGATCCTTAACTTATAAGCTTGTATGGGCATCCTTATAAGTTAAGTTACTTTCCTGTTGTAGTTACTTGTACTTGTTGATTTACTAATTGCTCAAGTAGAACTGCTAGTCTGTAATATTATTATTTAAGTAATCTGCTTGTTTATAATGTTGTTATTCATGTACTATTACCACCTGCTTGTACCTGCTTTACTACTTGTATTATACGTGTACCCTTGTTCCTTTCTCCGCCTGGTGCCGAGGAGTCGCCGGGGGAGCGGATGTGAAGCCACTAAGTCTTTTCGACTAACGGTTGCTATGTCTTCCTTTTTAAGAGGTCACCCCACAGGTAGAGCAGCCGCAGACTTTGCAGCAGGACACCCAGGCCAGGACGACAGGGCCTGATATAACGGTGTCGTCGCTACCGTCGCTTACGTATATGAGTGTTGTGAGATTCTGTTGTAACCCGTTTAGGCAATTTTATAGATGTACTCTGATATTGTAGAAGCATGTTTTTGGCTTCTCTTATTTGATGTATTTGGACTCATTTGCTTAGTGTGGATTTGACTACTTCTTACTTATATTATGGTTGGGTTGGCATGTATATATTGATATTGGTTGTAGCTGGCGGACTAGGCGTCTTGTGGTACAGGTTAGTCTGTGTGCTAATGCTACCGCAAGGCGGCTGTTCCGGGCATAAAACCCCCCCTTCGTGTCGTACTTTGGGATCCGGGAGGGAGGGGTCTTACAGCAAGTACCTGAAATGAAACTTGCTGGTATCTGCTAATCTCTGTAAGAAAAGAGTTAGAAGCAGATGTAAAATATGAAAATAGGTTGCAAGTACTTGAAAGGAAACTTGTTGGTGCCCGCTAATCACTGCAAAGAGAAGGGTGAGCAGCAGACATGATATAATGAACTAAGCTGCAAGTACCTGAGCGGGACTTGTGAATGCTAGCTGGTTGATAAGCTAAGGTGAATATGATCATTTTGCAGAGGAAAAGTCTAATGAACTCTGCTGATTATTGAATGAAGATCAAACCAGAATAGCGATCTTCTTGCTAGATTAGAGACATCTTTAACATGAAGTCTAGATCGATAAATTGAGCGTTTACTGTTGATATGAAAAGATAGATATGATATCTTTAAAACGAAGTCCAGTCTGGTAAGATGAAACCATCTTAACTAGATTCCAATAGCAAGGCTTGATCATCAAGGAGAATCAGATTCTTTGATCAATGATTGACGTCATTAACATTTGATAAAATTAATGAAGAGCTTGGCAGATAATCATCTGGTAGAGCTTTGAGCAAGTAATGCATATAAGATGAGAGTAAGCAAAATGAATGTTGTGAATCCTCTTGATAGGTCAGATTTAACATGTTCACCTGTGAAAGAGGCAGTTGATAAAAAAGAGGTCTATACTCGGTGATGACCAAGAAAGACAGGATGCTGCCACGGGAGATCACCCGTGGGCCTTATGCATCGCTTGCCTGAGAAAGGTCATCACAAGTATAGTCCTACTAAGAGTGGGCTGGTCGCGCATCCTTTAGAAGTGCACAAAAGAGAAAAGCACAGGAAATCCTGAGAAGGATCGCTAGATGCACTGCTCTCATGCCTCAGGTTACAACATCACTGATCAATGAGACTAGTTGTGCCAAGTGGCCTAAAGATTTGCTTGTCTATGGAAATATCAGCAGAGTTGTGGGCCCCGCGAAAGCATGGATTGAGAGTACCATAGAGTGTCCGGCCATCACAGTTGTGAGATGATCGAAGAGACAAGGCTAAGCTTGGTCGTCATTGCTTGTCAAGCAAAGATCATCGTAACTGTAATGTATCTTTATCGAAGCACAGCAGAGCTAACACATGGGCCTTCCTGATGCACACTTTGTGTTAGATACTATCTAGGATCTGAAGTCCCGTATTCCACCGCATGAGAGTTGGATAGCTCCAACTACACATATGCGAACACTCCCCGTGATATGTGGTCATTATGGCCTTACACCGGAATCCAATCTCGAGGGGGCCTATAGCAAAACTCGATAATGTCTCGGTGGTTCAGTGATCTCTTTGGCAAAGAGAAAATAGAGGAGGAAGCACTCCAAAAAGGGAAAAGTGTCATTACAGGATCCCTGATGAAAACTTTATTGAAAAGCATGAAGGAACACTTAGAAGTGCTATACAAAGATAATGTTTGAAACATGTAAAGTAGAGTAAGAATAACCGGTAATGAAAGTTAGGAGCTGTGAGGAGCTGATGTCCTTTTATCCTTAGAATAGTATTATGCAAGAGCCCTCGTCATCGACATCAAAGGTTTCAATGGCATTGTTGACAACGAGGCGAGGGTAGTCATCGACTAAGCTCACTCCTCTTGAGCAACAAGGAGTGTCTGCAACTTATTTTCCCTTTGAGATTGTTAGATCAGGGCGATCATCTTTGGGAATTAGGTCACGCATCTTACCCTGCCGCAACATCTTTTACACTAGTTGGTGCAGTGCTCGGCAGTTCTCAGTCAGGTGGCCTGGCTCTTTGTGGAATTCGCAATATGGATCTGAGTCTTTAGATCTTTGATCAGTTGGTCGAGAAGGCCTCTTGTAGTTAGCTCTATCTTTCATGACTTGGCTTACTTCTTGCATGGCTGTGTCTAGTTCATACTCTTGCAAGTCGTCATCCTGTTATTAATGAACCGCAGCTGTTTGTGAAGATGGAGCTGGTAGTAGCAGCAATGGATTTCGAGTGCGATCATGGTCCTGGAACGAATATCGATGATGTTGAAATCTTCTTCCCTTCCTTGGGTAAGATGAGAAATCTTTGTGAGGAGACCTCGGAGGCTGCTTGTGAGAAGGAGGATCTTTCTCTGATATAAGCCTGGAGACGAATCCTTGGTTGCTCTTTTCGCCTCGGATGTATGAGTTGGCTAGGCCAATCAACTCTTGGTATGTTCTTGGAGTATGGACATTGTCTTCAAACTTGAGCGGCCCTTCACGAAGACCGTGGATAAGAGCCACTCGGTACATTTCTTGATCAACAATCTCGATGTCCAATATTTCTCTTTGGAATCGATCAACGAACTGAGACCAAGTTTCATTCTGACATTGCCTGATCTCAAAGAGGGCTTTAGGCCCTCCCTTTCTCTTTGTTGAAGTAGAGAATCGTAGCAAGAACTCCCTTCATAGATCAGCAAAGTAAGTGATGGAGTGAGGGCGAAGACCATAGAACCAATCCCTCACTTGTCCATCGAATGTTGTCACAAGGAGCTTTCACTTGGTGGCATCTGAGAGAGTTTTGAGAGCAACGGCTGACTCAAAAGCTTGAAGATGCTTCACTGGATCAGTCTCTCCAGTGTAGATTGGTAACCGTGGCTCTCTAAAATTAGCTGGAGTCGGTTCATGATGAATGTTGATGCGCAAAAATGGCATCGCCTAGTTAACGGGTTGTTTGATCTCATGAGCTAGGTGAAGAAGAGGGTTGTGGGGTTGATGAGAAGGAAAGGAGAAAGCTTCAGAGTGCTCGAGAGTGGAGCAAATGCTTGTTCAAGGGTTGTGGGGATTGAGGAGTGGTTTGCTGAGAGCAGCTGGGAAGGCTGATGATCAGCAGAGAAGGTTGATGTTCAGCAGAGAAGCTTGATGATCAGCAGAGGAGCTTGATGATCAACAGAGAAGCTTGATGATCAGCGGAGGAGGTTGATGATCAGCGGAGAAGCTTGATGATCAGCAGAGAAGCTTGATGATCAACGGAGAAGCCTGATGATCAGCAGAGAAGCTTGATCAGGAGTTGTCAAGTAGACGGTTACTTGGAAGGTCGGGCTTGTAGGTTGACGCCGAGAGAGTTGAGCTGAGAAGAAGAGAGGGGGCCGCTAGCAGCGGCAATAACAGACTTCGCCCGTCGCGACATAAATGCCACTCTTGCGACGGGATTTTCCTTTAATCAAGAAACAAGATTACAGCTTGCTATTGCACCTTTACATGAGAAATCAATAAAGGGTACAAAGGGGGAAGCTTGCGACTAAGGAAGAAGTTTCCAGAGGCTAAGTAAAAGAGGCTGCAAGCAGGCTGCAGAACTTGATGGTTAGCTTGCTGGCAGCGGCGGAGGCCTAGAAAACTGAGTCCGCAAGTCTTGATGATCAACTGTGGAGGACTGGAAAACTGAGTTCGGAGGCCTTGATGGCAGCAGCAGTTTTCCTCGTGCCCGTCGTTGTGCTCCCTCCCAATGAGAGGTATAAGGGCTATTTATAGGCCCGGGGAAGATCTTCGAGAAGCGGGGCCCAATGATGTCAACATGGAGACTTGTGCGGACACGGCAAGCAAGCTACCCGGTTGGGCAGACTCGGCAAGCAGAGGGGGGCGACCTAAGAAGCAGGAGGCAGCCCCTAGTGGGCGGCTGAGGCAGTAGATGGGGCGGCCTGAGACTGCAGGCCTCCCCTGGTTGAGGCAGTAGAGGGGGCGGCCTAAGACTGGAGGCCTCCCCTTGCTGAGGCAGCAGAGGGGACAGCATGAGAACTGGAGGCCTCCCCTAGCTGAGGCAGTACAGGGGCGGCCTGAGAACTGGAGGCCGCCCCTGGTTGAGGCAGTAGAGGGGGCGGCCTGAGAACTGGAGGCCGCTCCTGGCTGAGGCAGCAGAGGGTGCGGCCTGAGAACTAGAGGCCTCCCCTGGTGGAGGCAGAAGAGGGGCGCCTGAGAACGTGAGGCTGCCCCTGGTTGAAGCAGCAGAGGGGAGGCCTGAGAACTGGAGGCTGCCCCTAGTTGAGGCAGCAGAGGGGGCGGCCTGAGAACTGGAGGCCTCCCCAGGCTGACGCAGCAGAGGGGGCGTCCTAAGAACTAGAGGATGCCCCTCACTGAGGCAGTAGAGGGGGCGGCCTGAGAACTGGAGGCCACCCTTGGTTAAGGCAGCAGAGTGGGGTGGCCTGAGAACTGGAGGCCGCCCCTGGTTGAGGAAGCAGAGGGGGCGGCCTGAGAACTGGTGGCCTCCCCTGGTTGAGGCAGCAGAGGGGGCGGCTTGAGAACTGGAGGCTGCCCCTGGTTGAGGCAACATAGGGGGCGGCCTGAGACTGGAGGCTGCCCGTGGTGGGCGGCCTGAGGAAGCAAAGGGGGCGCTCTGAGGTAGCAGCCCCCCCCCCCTCTATAGGGGAGATGGGATCCGTGCCTTCTGGCGAGCCGGAGAGTGAGTCCGCCTAGCCCGCGACGGTTGAGTTGGTCTAAGGTTGACGTTAGCTGGGCGACCTGGCGAACAGAAGGAATAGATCGCACAGATCACCCCCTGTTGCTTTAGATTGACTCCTACAAGGAAACATGTTGCGCGGTTAGCAGGCCTAACCGCATGGCCTGTGAGGGTGAGCTATGGGAACAGTCTGTCGTCCCGCAGGGCACGCGGTAGCTACGCGACCTGGGTGGACAGAGAAATATGTCCGCCTACACTTGGAATTATCGCGAACTCCAGGGAGAACCTGGAGCAGGCCGCGACTAGCGAGCTAGCTACCTTGGGAATGATCGCCGATTTCTGGGTTAACATAATCCCCGCACTTTTTTAAGTTCCGAAGGGAACTTCGAAAAAGTTAGAGACCCACGAAAATTGTGATCCATCCCAAAGGAAAGGAAGGGGGCAAGGAGAGATAGAACCTGATGTCTCTCCTTAGGAGTTTGTTAATGCCTGTCTTTTTCCTGCAAAAGAAACGTTTGTGTAGGCATGTATGGAAGGTACATCCTGCGCGTACCTGGGTTTGCCTTTGCAAAACGAAGAAGATATGTCTTCTACTGTGTTCTGCAAAATGATGGTGAGAGGAAAACATAGAAACATAATAACTTGCAAGTGCCTGATGGAGGCTTGCAAACACCTGTTATCCTCTGCAAAAGGAAGAGTAAGCAGCATATGTGAAGAGAAAAATAAGTTGCAAGTACCTGAAGGGGACTTGCAAGCATTCGATGGTTGTTGTAAAAGAGAAGTTAGCGGCAGATATGGAAGTAAAGTAAGCTTCAAGTACCTGAAGGTAACTTGCAGGAATCTGCTAGTCTCTGTAAAAAGGAGTTAGAAGCGGATGTAATATATAAAAGTAAGTTGCAAGTACCTGTGAAGAAACTCACAAGCATCTGATGATCTCTACAAGAAAAGAGTTAGAAGCAGATGTGGTATATGAAAGTAAGTTGCAAGTACCTGTGAAGAAACTTACAAGCATCTGCTGATCTCTGCAAGAAAAGAGTTAGAAGCAGATGTGATTTATGAAAGTAGGTTGCTAGTACCTGTGAAGAAACTTGCAAGCATCTGCTGATCTCTGCAAGAAAAGGGTTAGAAGCAGATGTGATATATGAAAGTAGGTTGCAAGTACCTGAATAAGACTTACAGGTGTCTGCTAATCACTGAAAGAGAAGAGTGAGCAGCAGACATAATATATGAAAGGAGGTTGCAAGTACCTGTGAGGAAACTTGCAAGCATCTACTGATCTCTGCAAGAGGAGAGTTAGAAGCAGATATGATATATGAAAGAAGGTTGCAAGTACCTGTGAGGAAACTTGCAAGCATCTGCCGATCTCTGCAAGAGGAGAGTTAGAAGCATATATGATAAAAAGACTAAGCTGCAAGTACTTGGATAAGACTTGCAGGTGCCCGCTAATCACAGCAAAGAGAAGTGTCAGCAGAGATATGATATATGAATGAAGGTTGCAAGTACCTGTGAGGAAACTTGCAAGCATTTGCTGATCTCTGCAAGAGGAGAGTTAGAAGCAGATATGATATATGAAAGAAGGTTACAAGTACCTATGAGGAAACTTTCAAGCATCTGTTGATCTCTGCAAGAGGAGATTTAGAAGCAGATATGATAAAAAGACTAAGCTGCAAGTACCTGGATAAGACTTGCAGGTGCATGCTAATCACTGCAAAGAGAAGAGTGAGTAGCAGACATGATATATGAAAGAAGGTTACAAGTACCTATGAGGAAACTTGCAAGCATCTGTTGATCTCTACAAGAAAAGAGTTAGAAGCAGATAGGATGAAAAGACTAAGATGTAAGTACCTGGATAAGACTTGCAGGTGCCTGCTAATCACTGCAAAGAGAAGAGTGAGCAGCATACATAATATAATGAGCTAAGCTGCAAGTACCTGAGCGGAACTTCCGAATGCTAAGTGTTGATGAGATAAGGTCGATATTTGAATGAAGATCAAACTAGAGTAGTACCTGAGCAGAGGAAATGTCTGACGAGCTCTGATGACATTTGAATGAAGATCAAACTAGAGTAGTGATCTTCTTGCAATATTAGAGATGGTTTCTTTAACATGAAGTCCAGATCAATAAGTCGAGTGTTGACTGTTGATATGGTAGGATGGATATGGTCAGATTAGCAGAGAAGAAGCTTGACGAATTCTGCCACTCTTATCTAGATTCCAATAGCAAGGCTTGATGATCAAGGAGAGTTAGATTCTTTGATCAATGTTTGATGACATTAACACTTGATAAAAGTAATGGAGCTTATATAAGTAGAGACCTTGTAAGTCATCATCTGATAGAGAATATGCAGGCAACGCATATAAGATGAGCATAAGTAAAATGAATGTTTGATAATCCTTTTGGTAGGTCGGATTTAACATGTTCACTTGTGAAAGAGACAGTTGATAAAAAAGATGTCTATACTCGGAGATGACCAAGAAAGACTGGATGCTGCCACAGGAGATCACTCGTGGGCCTTATGCATTGCTTTCCTGAGAAAGGTCATCATGAGTATAGTCCTACTAAGAGCGGGCTAGCCACGCATCCTGTAGAAGGGCACAAAAGAGAAAAGAACGGGAAATCCTGAGAAGGATCGTTTGATACACTGCTCTCATGCCTCGGGTTACAACATCGCTGATCGGTCAGGACAGGTGCGTCAAGTGGTCTATATCATTGCTCGCCTGTGACAAAGATTAGCGGAGTTGTGGGCCCCGCAAAAGCACGATTGAGAGTACCATAGAGTGTTCGGCCATCACAGTCATGAGATGATCGAAGAGACAAGGCTGTGCTTAATCGTCATTGCTTGTCAAGTAAAGATCATCGTAACTGTAATGTATCCTTAACGAAGCACATCAGAGCTAACACGTGGGCCTTCCTGACGCACACTTTGTGTCAGATGCTGGCTAGGATCCGAAGTCTGAAGTCCACCATCGTAGATTGAACAACACACGTTGCACATACGTGAACACTCCCCACAGTATATGGTCATCGCAGCCTTACGCCGGAGAACAATCTACGGAGGGAACAATAAGACTTGATGATATCTCAGTGGTTCAGTGATCTCTTTGCAAAGAGTAAATAGAGGAAGAAGTATTACAAAAAGGGAACTATGTCAGTACAGGTTCCCTGATGTAAACTTTATTGAAATGCATGAACACTTAGAAATGCTTTGTAAAGAAAGTGCTCAAAATATGCAGAATAGAGTAAGAGTAACCGATAATGGTTGTGAGGAGCTTTGAGGACCTGGCGTCGATTTCACTCACTCCACTTGAGCATCAAGGAGTGTCTGCAACCTCTTTGCCCTTTGAGTCTGATGGATCAGAATGATCATTCTGCTAGAGCAAATGCTGGAATTTACCCTGTTTTATCATCTTCTCTACTAGCTGCTGAAGGGCTCAACAATCTTCTGTTGCATGACCCTTTTCTTTGTGATATTTGTTGTATTGGTTAGATTCCTTGGACTTTCGATCAACCAGCTGAGAAGATCCTCATTGCTTGTTTTGCTCTTCATGGCCTGAGGTTGAAAACCCTTTGGATGAGACTTTGGAGGTTGCCTGATAAGGGGTAAAGCTTCTGAGTCTCTCTTCCTCTTAGTGTAAAATTCAGGCAGCTTTCCTGGGTGATTGGCAGAGCAAGCGATGGTTTGAGGGCTGAGTTTGCAGGAACTTTCCCTTTGCTTAGCAACTGGACACTGCAAAGTGACTGCGGCCTGGCTAGATAAATAACTTGCTAGATAAAGGATCAATTGGCAGAAAAGTTGGCTGATTCGAATGTGAATTCCCCACTGCTGGATTGATTGTAGTATCCGCTACTGCATATTGCGAGTCTAGTCACTGAACTATAGCAGCTAGAGTGTCAATGATTGCTGCGATTTGCAGGGACGTTTCCCCACGCGTTAGCAAGAGAGCTTCCCAGAGAGCGTCTTCACTGGTACGAGGAATGTCTTGAGGAAGTTGGCGGTCTGACATGAGTAACCGTTGATTTTCACCGTCTGTTCGGATCTGAAGGTCGTGTGTTAACTGTTGATGCACGAAAACGGCGCTGCCTAATTAACAGGTTGTTCAATCTCACAAGCTAGGTGAAGAAGAGGGTTGTGGGGTTCATGAGAAGGAAAGGAGAAAGCTTTTGAGTGCTCGAGAGTGGATCAAACACTTGTTCAAGGGTTGTGGGGATAGAGGAGAGGTTTGCTGAGAGCTGCCGGGAAGGCTGATGATCAGCAGAGAAGGTTGATGATCAGCGGAGAAGATTGATGATCATCGGAGGAGCTTGATGATAAGCGGAGAAGCTTCATGATCAGCAGGGGAGGTTGATGATCAGTGGAGAAGCTTGATGATCAGCGGAGAAGCTTGATGATCAACGGAGAAGCTTGATGATCAGCAGAGAAGCTTGATCAGGAGCTGTCGAGCAGGCGGTTACTTGGACGGTCGTGCTTGCAGGTTGATGCCGAGAGAGTTGAGCTGAGAAGAAGAGAGGGGGTTGCTAACAGCGGCAACAACAGACTTCACTCGTCGCGGCTTAAATGTCACTCTTGTGACAGGCTTTTCCTTTAATCAAGAAACAAGATTACAGCTTGCTATTGCACCTTTAAATGAGAAAGCAATAAAGGGTATAAGGGGGAAGCTGGCTGCTAAGGAAGAAGTTGCCAGAGGCTAAGTAAAAGAGGCTGCAAGCAGGCTGTAGAACTTGATGGTCAGCTTGCTGGCAGCGGCAGAGGACTGGAAAATTGAGTCTGCAAGTCTTGATGATCAACTGTGGAGGACTGGAAAACTGAGTTCGCAGGCATTGATGACAGAGGAAGTTTTCCTCTTGCCCATTGTGCTCCCTTCCAATGAGAGTTATAAGGGGCTGTTTATAGGCTCGGGGAAGATCTTATAGAAGCGGGGCCCAGTGATGTCATCATGGAGACTTGTACGGACTCGGCGATCAAGCTGCCCTGCTGGGCAGACTCGGCGAGCAGAGAAGGGAGACCTGAGGAGCAGGAGGCCGCCCCTGGTGGGTGGCTGAGGCAGCAGAGGGGGCGGCCTGAGACTGGAGGTCCCCCCTGGTTGAGGCAGCAGAGGGGGCGGCCTGAGACTGAAGGTCGCCCCTTGCTTAGGTAGCAGAGGGGGCGGCCTGAGAACTGGAGGCCGCCCTTGGCTGAGGCAGTAGATGGGGCGGCCTGAGAACTGGAGGCCGCCACTAGTTGAGGCAGTAGAGGGGTGGCCTGAGAACTGGAGGCCTCCCGTGGCTGAGGCAGTTGAGGGGGCGGCCTGAGAACTGGAGGACGCCCCTGGTGGAGGCAGCAGAGGGGGCGGCCTGAGAACTAGAGTCTGCCCCTGGTTGAGGTAGCAGAGGGTACGGCTTGAGAACTAGATGCCTCCACTGGTAGAGGCAGCAGAGGGGGCGGCCTGAGAACTGGAGGTCACCCCTGGCTGATGCAGTAGAGGGGGCGGCCTGAGAACTAGAGGTCTCCCCTGGCTGAGGCAGCTGAGGGGGAGGCCTGAGAACTGGAGGCCGCCCCTGGTTGTGGCAGCAGAGGGGGCGGCCTGAGAACTGGAGGTCGCCCCTGGTTGAGGCAGCAGAGGGGGCGTCCTGAGAACTGGAGGCTGCCCTGGTTGAGACAGCAGAGGGGGCGGCCTGAGACTGGAGACCACCCCTGGTGGGCGACCTGATGCAGCAAAGGGGGCGACCTGAGGTAGCAGGACCCCCCTCTATAGTGGAGATGTGATCCATGTCTTCTGGAGAGCCGGAGAGTGAGTCCGCCAAGCCCGCGATGGTTGAGTTGGTCTAGGGTTTAAGCCGGCTGGGCGACCTGGCGGACTGAAGGAATAGATTACACAAATCGCCCCATGTTGCTTTAAATTGCCTCCTGCAAGGAAAATTGTTGCACTGTTAGCAGGCCTAACCGCACGGCCTGCGAGGGCGAGCTATGGGAATAGCCCGCCGTCCCGCAGGGCACGCGGTAGCTACGCGACCTGGGCGGACAGAGAAATCTGTTCGCCTATACTTGGACTTGTTGTGAACTCCAGGGAGAACCTGGAGCAGGCCGCGACTAGGGAGTTGGCTACCTTGGGAACGATCGCCGATTTCTGGGTTAACAACGAACATTTTCTTAAAACGGCGACGACTCTTCCTGTTCCCTTACAACATGTTGGAACACCCTATTACTGATTTGGGCAAGGATCAATATGTCTTTTAGGAAATCTTTTTTGACCTCCTTGTATAGATCTAAAGGTCAATTAGAATTGAGTCTAAGGGTTAGTATTTAGGTTTGAAAGCTGCCCTCAAGACCAGATATTTCAGTTCAGGAGACCAAGTCATTTCGTCGAGCTCAGTACGACGAATCGTCGAACTCCGTTCGACGATCGCTGAGCTCACTTCGATGAATCGTCGAACTCCATTCGACGATCTCTGAGCTCAACTTCAACAAGTCGTCGAACTCCATTCGACGATCTTCGAGCTCAGATCGACGTTCTTGTCGCCAGTTTATTTCTCTATCTCTGAGCTCAGTTCGACGATAGTTGAGCTCAGATCGACGATCTCTGTTTCAGTCTAAGTCCAGTCTTTGAGCTCAGTTCAACGATAGTGGAGCTCAGTTCGACGTTTTTCTGGTGAGATCGACATTTTTCAAGATTCAAATTCAGACAATTATGGAATTATTCTCAGCATTTATTTCAGGGATCTTGTAGCCGTTTTCAATTAATCTGGAGCAAGTTTCAAGGAATTTTCAAAGGAATGTTTTTATTGGACTTTCCTCCAGAAGACAAATGCAGTTAAGGAAGTCATTTATGACAGGCTAACGGCTATCTTGGACAGAGAAATATTCATTCAGATCTAAGGAATAAAAGAGATATTCATATTCTGCTGGAAAAGAGAATAACATAGAAGAATAACATCATCAACAACAACTCTTACAACAATCACAACAACAGAAAGAGAAAGAATTACAGATATTCTCAGTCTTAGAATTCATACAAGAACACCATCACAAAAGGAGATCAACATACTAATACTTTCAGATCCCTTTTGATTCCAATGTTCAAAGGCCATCATCATTCAAGACTCCAGACACCACACATTTCAGTTGCTGCTGAAATCATCTTTTGCTGGAGATCAAATTTTCTGAAGGTCTATCACCCTACTGCAAAGCTTCACTTCCTGAACAACTCAAGATCTCAGTGGGAGTGATAATACGGTTTGCAGTCAATTTTATTAGGGTATTTTCAGGGTTTTAAAGCAAATCATGTCTTCTAAAGTACTTATTTTGATTCCCCTTTGTATATATTTTTGTCGCTAATGCATTTTTTCTGCTTTTTGCAGGTTTTCACGGCTTTTAGCCGAATTTTGCTGTGACACGCCCCAAGGTCACGCCCTACTCGGGCGTGTACCTAGGGCGTGTAACCCAGAGGAATGAAGCAATTGGTCCGAAACTGCATTACGTGGAAACTTATGTACACGCCCTCTATCACGCCCGTGTCACATCCGACACGGGCATGTTCTAGAGGCGCGTCCCCAAGTTCCGAGGAATCGTCGCAATGCGCTCGTTTTTCACACTCCACCGTCGCACCGAAAGTGTCATGCCCCCGGGTCACGCCCGACCTGGGCGTGACATATGGGCGTGTACTTCAACAAGCACGCCCGTTACCTCCAGCATTCAATTCCAGCTCAACAAAGTCACGCCGCAAAGAACACGCCCTAGGTACACGCCCTACCAGGACATGACATTTGGGTGTGTACTTCAGCTACTTCGCCAGAATTAAATTCCAGCCCGAAAAAGTCGCACTGAATGTGTCACACCCCAGGGTCACGCCCGACCCGGGCGTGACAGGGGGGCGTGACCCGACCCGAAAAAATCTATAAATAGAGCCCATCTCCAAAGGTTCAGACACACCTTTTGTATTGAGAGGGGAGGTTCTGTCCTTTGTATTTTTGAACTTTTTCAAGCATGTCTCTTCATTTTTAGCTCTTCTTATCTCTAGGTTAATGCTTTCCCTGTATTAGCTCCTAGCTTCTTTCTGTAGCATAATGTTAATGATAGTGTAGTTTACTTTCCATGCGCTTGTAATCTCTGGTTTTCAAGTTGTAAGATCCCTGTTTCCATTAATAAAGAAGTGTTGTTTTCTTTTTCATTTCTACTTTGTTATCATTATTTTCTTCTACGCATCTTCTTTTCTCCATTTCACCATGAGTAACTAATCCTCCTTGTACTCGATCTTGATGATCCGAGGTTCGAGTTGATTAAGTTATGATGCTTTAACTCTACTTTTTCTTTCTAAAGTTATACCTTGAATTACTCTTGATTAAAAACCCTACTTGAAGATATATCATCAATATGTATATTTTCCATCATTAGCTTTCATTCTTGGCTAGCCGAGAGGCTGATAGTTTGAAGTAAGCACTCAAGAGTAAAGAGAGTTGCATGCACCCCTCGAGAGAGGCAGACGTTAAATCTCCTGGATTGGAGTGAAATCCAATAGAGGGGTTCACAGCTTAAAGCGAGCTTTAGATCTCCGATCGGACGACAGTTCGGTTGAGCATTCCTAAACTCAGGTAGGCACGGCTTCGAGAGAAGCATGTTTACGCTTATGGAACCTCCACGGTCAAGGTTTTAGCTTTATTAAGTAAAAGTTTATTTTCGCATTTCTTAATCAACTTTAGCCGAGGTGATCCTCGATCGAGTGCTCTTCTCTTTCATTGTCTTAATCCCTCGTTGTAATCATTTTAATAGCTCTCTATTTTTCCGCAAGCTTTTCTTTCTTAGCATAATACTTCTATCCTCAATTGCATTTTAGTAATCTCTTAAACCCTAAAACATTCTTCGATAAGATAATGGTTTTCGTGTGAGTAAGATTAATTAACTGTTCCCGGATTTTAATACGACACTTTTGTCCCCTAGCTGCATTTCGATAGGTATACTTGCCTTGTTGAATTGTTAGTTTGGTTATTTTCTCCTTGCGAATATCAGTAGACACCAGGGAGCTTTGACAACATCCACTATCTTCTCTCTGATTGTTGACAGAGAAGATCATCTCATCTCTCTCTCTCTCTCTGCTGTAAAGGGTTTATCAAACTCCCTTCAAAAGTTTGTGCTAGTTTCTGAGACCTTGTCAAAACTCAGTGGTGGCAAGACACCTGATCAAAAAATCTTGTTTGGTTTTTGAGCACCTTATCAAAAGCTCATTGGTGCCCAGGATACCTGATCAACTCATCCTGTAGTGGATTCCTACCTAGGGTGGTAGAAGAGTGGATGTACCCAGATTGATTGCGGAACCACTATAGCTCCTTGTGTCTTCTGGTTGCTTACTTTCTTTTTGTTTTCTGGCTGTGGTTTGTGATTGCTTTTTGTTTAGATAGTTGCTGTGTTTACTTTATTTCTTTTGCTTCCCTGTTCACTTAGGAATACAACAACTATTGTAAAAAGTTTTTAGCAAGCACCATATACTCCATTCACCCCCCTCTAGAGTATATCAGATCTAACTTGCACTTTCAATTGGTATCAGAGGGAGGTTGGTTAAAAATACCACATCTTCGAGGTTGGTTAAAAATATCACACCTTAGTGGTTGCACAGGCTAACACCTGAACCCAAAGATCCCTCTAGTAAGATCTGCTTGTTTTGATTTTGTTATTAGAATTATTTCTTCACAAAACATGACCCAAAACAAAGATTATGCTAGCACCAGACCTTCAGTGTGCAATCTATCTAAGTTTGCACTTTGGAAGGAAAGGATTAGACTGTACATGAACTCTATTGATGAGGACATTTTCAATTCTGTTTTGACAGTGTGTCCAAGACCTCTAGAGAATACAAGCACAAGTGTTGTTCCACCTCCTTCAGGAACAGATGCAGAAATAAAGAAATGGAAATTGGCTGATGCAAAGGCTATGAACATTCTAACCCAGACTATGTCTGATGAGATATTCCAAAAGGTAGCTGAATGTAACTCAGCAAAGGACATCTGGGATAAGTTATCTGAGATAGTCTTAGGATCTGCTGATAAGAGAAAGGATAGAAGATCTCATCTCATAACACAGTATGAGAATTTCAAGAAAGGAGAAGCTGAGTCAGTAGCAGACATGTATAATAGACTCAGTCTCATAGTCAATGAGCTGAAAACTTTAGATAAGGAGATCTCATTGACTGAGCTCAATGATAAAATCCTAATGTGCTTCCCAAGTACTTGGGACTCAAGGATCTGGCCAATCAAGGATTCCAGAAGTCTAAATGAGATCACAACTGAAGCTCTCTTAGGCAAGCTCAAGTCTTATGAGCTGCTCATCAAGAATAGAGAAGAAGAGCAGAAGGCTGCCTCACAAGCTATAAGAAAGGAGAAATCAATAGCTTTCAAAGCCACTGAAGATCAGCCTGAAGATAAGGTCCCCAATGAAGAGCTGCTAAGCCTTCTGGCCAAAAGGTTTTACAAAATGGCCAGGAAGGATTTCAGAAAAAGATCATACAGAGAGCATAACAAGCCAAGGTATGACAAATCAAATAACAAATAAATTATTTGCTTTGGTTGCAGGAAACCAGGCCACATTGTGCCTGACTGTCCAGAAAACAAAAACAAGGACAAAAAGGACAGGAAAGAAAGGAGAAAAGAAAAAGACTTTAAGAAGAACAGCAATGGCAAACCCTCCTCCAGCAAGAACAAACATACAAGGAAGGGATTTGTTGCTGAAACCTAGAGTGAGACAGAAGAAGAATCTGAAGCTTCATCCAGCTCAAGTGATGATGAGGATGATGCTGAAGAAAAAGAATTCTGCATGATGGCTATCAATGCCTCACAACAAAATTCTGATGCAGAAGAGTCAGAATCTGAATCAGAGACTCAATCTGAAGAGGACCAGGTAATAAGTTCTTTTGATTTTAATTCTGAAGACTTTAAGTGTGAATTTAAAGCACTATGTTTAGATTTATTAAAATCTGAGAAGGAAATCATTTCTCTCAGAAATCAATTATCTGAATACAGTACTTTAAAATCAGAAAACCTCAAACTCTCTGAGGAGTTGGAGTGCTGTAGGGAGCAGATAGCTTCACTGAAAAGTGAGCTATCAGAGGCCAAGAAGCTTGAAGAATCCCTCAATGGGAGAAGTATCAAGCTAATGGACATCACAAGCACAGTGAACTCAAGATTCAATAGTACACTGGGCTTGGGTGCTTCATCCAGCCAACCTATAGTATTATCAACCCCAATTAAATTTATCTCTGATAAAGGCAAGGCAGTTGTAGAGGTAGCTAGGAAGAATTCTGACTTACCCAAGGAAACAAGAGTTCAACAGAGATCGTCGAACAAAGCTAGACGATCGTCGAATGCAGATCAACGATCTCAGGCTAAATCGTCGAACTCAGGTCGACGATCTCTAAACCCTGAACTCTGCCACAGTCGATCTTCGAACGGAGCTCGGCGATCTGACCCAAGATCGTCGAACTCAGTTCAGCGATCGTCGAGCAGAGATGAGAGTTTTGAAAACTTTTTCAAAGGTAAATCAAATTCCAAACCTAGGTGTCCTTCATCCCAAAGATTTAACCCTTATACTGAATGGATAATACCTCCAAGGAGATATCATCCTGAAGGCTATAAGAGTCAACCAGGGATGTCTTTTATTTCTGAATTCAAAGGTTATCAACCTAGGCCCAAGGTAAACTGTGTCAAAAATAAGTAAATTGTCTTATGTGCAGGTGAAGACCTATCCAACATCAAACCAGCAATGGTATCTGGATAGTGGGTGCTCAAAGCACATGACAGGAAACAAGGACAATTTCACATCCTTCAAGGCCAAGCTTGGACCCAAAGTAATATTTGGTGATTCAAACTTTGGACTAACAAAAGAATATGGTGCAATTCAGATTGGCACAGTCACATTCAAGAAAGTAGCCTATGTGGAAGGACTGAAGCACAACTTGATCAATATCAGTCAACTATGTGATGAAGACTACCAAGTGACTTTCAGCAAATCCTTATGCAAGATCAAATCAGAGGACAACACAACTGTGTTGACCGATAAAAGGAAAGGTAACATCTATTTAGTGGACTTTCTTTCAACTAAAGTAGATATTTGCCTGTTTAACTCTATTAGTAGACCTAATGAACTGTGGCATAAGAGATTAGGACATATAAACCTTAGAACCATTGCTATGCTATCCAAGGACAACCTTGTTAGAGGATTATCTTCTGGCCCCTACAAGAAGGAAGGACTCTGCAGGGCCTGTCAATTAGGCAAGCAAACCAAAAATAGTTTCAAGACACTTAATAAGAGTGATTCACCTAGGATTTTGTATCTATTACACATGGATCTTTTTGGACCCATTACAGTACAAAGCCTAGGAGGGAAATCTTACACTTTAGTGATTGTAGATGACTTCTCTAGATTCACATGGGTGTTCTTTCTGAGGAAGAAGTCTGATAACTTCAAGTGTTTGACAGAGTTTCTCAAATGCATACAGAGTGAGTTCAATACTCACATTGCCCTGATCAGAAGTGATCATGGGACAGAGTTTGATTCTCTTCTTATGCAAGAGTTCTGTCAGAGTGAAGGGATTAGGCACACTTTATCAGCTCCTAGAACTCCTCAACAAAATGGGGTAGCTGAAAGGAAAAATAGAACCCTTATTGAATCTGCCACTACATTGTTGTCAGATGCTCACCTTCCTCTATCCTTTTGGGCAGAGGCAGTGAACACCTCCAACTATGTGTTGAATAGAAGTTTAATACATAAACTGAAGGGCAAGACTCCCTATGAATTACTCAAAGGGAAGAAACCTAAAGTAGATTACTTTAAAATTTTTGGTTGTATTTGTTACATTCATAATAATGACAAGAAATACTTAGCAAAATTTCAAGCTAAAGCTGATGAAGGAGTGTTTCTGAGATACTCCATGATCAGTAAAGCTTATAGGGTATATAATAACTCAACTCTTAAAATTGAAGAATCTGTTCATATATCTTTTGATGAATCTAACATGTCTTTCAAGGAGAAGAATACTTCTACCATAGAACCTTTGCAGGTACACTCCCTTGCTAAAGACTTGGACGGGTTACAAATTATTCAAAAAGAGGAAAGCAGTGAAGATGAAGAAGACATTCAACATCTTGAAGAGAAATTTCTTGAAGAGCCAGTTGTTGTACCACCAGAGGAAACAACAACACATGTTGGTGAATAATCAACATCTCCTATTGATTTAGTAACATTAAGAGACCATCCAATCTCCCAAGTGATTGGAGACATCTCAGCTGGTGTGCAAACCAGAAATCAGGTCAACCAAAACTTGATGCACACTTGCTTTCTTTCTCAAATTGAACTTCAATCCTTTCAAGATGCAGAGCAAGATCCACATTGGATCATTGCAATGCAAGAAGAGTTGCATCAATTTGAAAGGAACAAAGTTTGAGAACTAGTACCAAGGCCAAAGGATCACTTCATTGTTGGAAAAAAGTGGGTGTTCAGAAATAAATTGGATGATCAAGGAGTCATTGTAAGGAACAAGGCAAGGCTAGTTGCTCAAGGGTACTCTCAAGAAGAAGGGATAGATTATGACCAGACCTTTGCACCAGTTGCAAGGTTAGAGGCCATAAGAATCTTCTTAGCATATGCAGCACACAAAGGATTCAAAGTATACCAGATGGATGTAAAGAGTGCCTTTCTCAATGGAGATATCAAAGAAGAAGTCTATGTCAGACAACCCACAGGTTTTATCTCTTCAACTCATCCTGATTATGTTTTCAAATTGCATAAAGCATTATATGGTCTAAAGCAAGCTCCTAGGGCATGGTATGAGACCCTAGCATGATTTATTCTAAAAAATGAGTTTATAAGGGGTAGAGTAGACCAAACTCTTTTTATTAAAACCCATAAGTCTCATACCCTACTAGTACAAATCTATGTAGATGATATTATATTTGGCTCTACTGATTCAAATTTGTACAGAAGGTTCTCCAACCTAATGCATTCTAAATTTGAAATGAGTAGCATGGGTGAGCTATCCTTCTTTCTAGGATTGCAAATCAAACAATATGCTGAAGGCATATTTATTTCTCAAACCAAGTATGCAAAAGAACTGGTTAAGAAATTTGGTATGTCTGAAGCATCATGTATGAAAACACCTATGCCTACCAATGCTGTATTAGATGCTGATGAACATGGGAAACCTGTTGATCAGACAACATATAGAGCAATGATTGGCTCTTTATTGTACCTTACAGCTAGTAGACCTGACATAATGTTTACTACATGCATATGTACTAGATTCCAAGTAAGCCCTAGAGAGTCACACCTAACCTTAGTAAAAAGGATTCTTGGGTATGTAAAAAGTTGTCCAAATCCAGGTCTCTGGTATTCAAAAGATTCAGAATTTGACTTAACTGGATTCTCAGATGCTGATTATGCTAGATGCAGAATAGACAGGAAAAGCACCAGTGGAACTTGTCAGTTTCTTGGTGACAGAGTTGTCTCCTGGTTTTGCAAGAAGCAAACATCTGTGTCAACTTCAACTGCTGAAGCTGAATATATGGCTGCAGGTAGTTGTTGTTCACAAATATTGTGGATTCAAAACCAACACCTAGACTATGGCTACAACTTAGAAAAGTCTAAAATATTTTGTGATAATACCAGTGCTATTTCTATAGCACAAAATCCAGTCCTCCATAGTAGGACAAAACACATAGAAATTAGGCATCACTTTCTAAGGGATAATGTTGAGAAAAATAAAATTGAACTTTAATATATCCCAACTGATTTGCAAAGGGGAGATATTTTCACCAAACTCTTGGATGAAAAGAAACATACATTCTTCCTGAATCAGTTAGGAATATTAGATGGAGGAAGTCTAAAATAAGATCCAAGATTTTTAAATTATAAAAATGACCAAGACTAGGCAAATCAAAGTGCTTTTTCTAGTGTATAGAGTGTTTCTGGTCTCTGAACTATGCTCGACGATTTTCCCCCCGATCGTCGAACGGAGATCGACGACTTCCGAAATCGTCGACCAGAGTTCAGCACTTCTCAGATAGTGCTAAACTATCTTTCTTCAGGTCAGCGATCGTCGAACAGAGCTCGACGCTCTCCAATATCGTCGAACGGAGATCGACGATGTTAATGACCTTTCAGTTTCCTTTAGAATCCCAGATCGTCGAACAGAGTTCAACGATCTTTCCTTTTCTGCGTCGAACCCTAATATAAAACTCATTTTTACGGCCGTCGTTCTCCCTTTGCGCTTTCATACTCTCTGCAAATTTTCTCTTTCCCTCCAAACTTCTCTACACTTGGTCGTTTGTTTGTTCATTTTTACAGGAATCAATGGCAGTCTCAGTCGCCATCTTGGCCGTAATGAAATTTGACGCTGGATTTGATATCGACATGGATTCTTTCAACAACAGTGATCAAATCTTCAAGGAGATTCTGGAACTTTTCAAAGAACAACAGCTAGTTACCATCATGACTACAAGGATCAAATTAACTGCAGATGAGATAAAGGAATGGGTGTATACTGCCCATAACCTGGATCAGAATACAGTGGTTGGAAGCATCTCAGGCACCCAGGTATCTCTAACACCTGCTGCCTTGACAGAGGTTTTTCAATTAAAATCTGGAGAAGATTCTGTTGAACTTTCTGGAGAGGAATTTTCTAATATGCTTGAAAGGATGGGACACTCAGAAGCAAACCCTAGCAAATTGCTGAAGAAAAATCTGTCTGTTGAGTACAAATTTCTAGCTGATGTTGTTGGCAAGGTATTGTTGGCCAAACACTGAGCTCATGATACCATATCTAGGTATCAGCTCTGCTTGATGGGTGCCCTAGTGGACAAGAAGCAACTCAACTGGGGAGAAATTTTCTTTGATTTGATTAAGAAAAAGATTAACAAGAACTTTGTTAATTTTGGAAGGATTTTAGGGTTGTTCCTTCACCACAGATGCCCTGCACTGCTTGTTTCTAGTGGGATGCACATCAATGACTCCAAGAGGCTCACCTGTGCCCTATTTGGAAAATCGGACAGGCAGATTATCAAGCCCAGCAGGCCCTCTGCAATTTCTACTTCAGGCACAAGGACTGCTTCAGTCTCTTCCCCTCAAGTTTTTGCCCCTGCAGAAAACTTGCCTGCTTCATCTTCTCCTCCTCCACCTCTTATTTCATCTACCACAGTCACATCCACCACCATAATTTCCACCCAATCTCCAACTTCAATTCCTTCTCCAACTCCACCACTCACTGAAGAACTCTTCCATCCTCTACATCACTACCCACACCTAGATATTGATTCATCCTCTCATATTCCATCTTTCACTCTTATAGATGATTTCTATTTGGATGATTCTCCCTCATCCCCTCCTGAGCCACCATCATCATCCACCTCTTATCAACAACTACTCCAAGACATCATTGCTCAACCATCCTTCACACCATCCATTTCCATTCCACTCTCTTCCATCTCCACAATTCCTATTTCCCAACCATCATTTCCTCAATCCACAGGTTCTCCTACAACATCTCCTGCTGCTCCACCCTTCATTTCTACCTCATCCATCCCTACCTCTGCTCAAGTCCCTCTTGACCAAGTAGATCTTCCAGCCCTTGCAGACAGGTTATATGAGCTGATAGCTCCAAGGCTATCCCTCTTGCTGGAGACCTCTTTGGCTCCCCTTCTCAAAATAATTCAGGAACTGTCTGCCAAGCTTTCTTCTTTTCTTCCTTCTCAGGCAATCCCTTCTTATGGGTGCCTTGATCCAGTTCTCATTGCATCTAGGTAGGGGGAGATTCCTCATGAAGTTGAAAGATTGCCAGCTGTTGTATCTTCAGTCCAAGCTCCAGCTGCATCTGTTGCATTCATCACAGTGGACCTCAGGTCACTGTTATAAATTTTTGATTCTGTATACTTCAACTGCCTGTCAGTCCAGCAATCTGAAGATCTGACGAAGGCCTTTGTGCCTATTTCTAGATGTGACCCCAGCCTAATAAGCTCTTATATAAATTCCTTCAACATTGTTGACAGTCCTACTGCTGCTGCTCCTCCTACTGTTACTGATGTTTCTGTTAGTTCTGATATTGATGTTTTTGAGGACATACATATGACAGAGGCATTTGTTTTTGAGCCTGCTGTTACTGCTGCTGTAGCTCCTTCTGCAATTTATTTTCCAGTTTCATTGTTACTACTGCTGCTGTAGCCTCTGTTTCTGAAAGTGTTGTATCTGAATCTGCTGTCACAACTCCTTCTTCCAGTATTATTGTATCTGAATCTGCTGTCACAACTCCTTCTGCCAGTATTGCTTCTACTCCACTTCCTGTTGTTGCTACTGTTGCTGTCTCTGCTGCTTCTTCTGCTCAGTCTCAACAACAAAAAGATTATCTCAAAAGGATTGATTCAGTGCATGATAATAATCCAAGCTCAAACAGTGATCAGTTCAGGACTGACTCAGATGATTCCTCTACTACAATTGCAAGGAAAAGGAAAGCCAGAAACAAGGCTATGAAGAGAGTTTCTCCAGAGAAAGTAAAAGATACAAATGACATTCCATACTACATACTGCATGATTGCCCTATCACAGAACCTTGGATGCAATACTCCAGGAATCAACTGAAGGCTATGAAAAAGAAAAGAAAGTATGACAAAGGATCTTCCCATTTTAATCCTCCTCCTCCTCCTCCTCCCTCACCTGATGCAGGTGCAGGTGGTAGTTCTTCTTTCCAATCCTCTGCCAGAAGCCAAACTTCATATCAACCTCAAGGTAGATCCCAGTATAAAGGAAATCAATCTAGAGGTTACCAGTCCAGAAGAGGACATTATAGAGGATATCAGAGAGAACTCAAAGTGTACTCCAAAGGATATTCCAGGCAACATCCTTATCCAAGGGAAGGACAAGGTCCATCTGACACAACTTCTGGTCCCTTCCCTTATAAGCTAAAAAAACTAGTCTCTTCCAGAGCTCCTCCAGATAATCCTTCAAATAGATATGAGCCTCCTGTTCCATTTGAGGACCCAGAAAATAACCCCACCTCATAGACAGCAAGAATGAAAGAATTGATTGCTTTGGACCAAATTAAGAAAGCTAGAGAACAAGGAAAAGATACTTCAAATATCACTACTTTATCAGATCAAAGAAAGAAAGAGCTTGAGAGATACTCCTCCAGTAAATTTTTTGATTCAGAAAGCTATATGAAGCTGCATCCAGAAGCTGTAGTGCTCAGGCCAAAGCAACAAACCTCTCTAGGTGCAGCTGATGATAGAATATCTAAGAAGGAAGCTCTCAATCCCAACAGAGAAATAGTTCTTATAAAGAGCAAGGAAAAAGAATGATTCTGTAAGATGACAGTATATTTTGTTTTCTGAACCATCTGAGATAATGTTTGTGTTTCTGCAATATCTTGTTTGTTATATCTCTGCTTTGTATGTTTATATTTTTTCCAATATCTGTAAATAGTAATCCTAACCCAAATAGGGGGAGATTGTTGGAACACCCTATTACTGATTTGGGCAAGGATCACTATGTCTTTTAGGAAATCTGTTTTGACCTCCTTGTATAAATCTAAAGGTCAATTAGAATTGAGTCTAAGGGTTAGTATTTAGGTTTGAAAGCTACCCTCAAGACTAGATATTTCAGTTCAGGAGACCAAGTCATTTCGTCGAGCTCAGTATGACGAATCGTCGAACTCCATTCAACGATCGCTGAGCTCAACTTCAACAAATCGTCGAACTCCATTCGACGATCTTCGAGCTCAGATCGATGTTCTTGTCTCCAGTTTGTTTCTCTATCTCTGAGCTCAGTTCGACGATAGTTGAGCTCAGATCGACGATCTCTGTTTCAGTCTGAGTCCAGTCTCTGAGCTCAGTTCAACGATGGTGGAGCTCAGTTCGACGTTTTTCTGGTGAGATCGACGTTTTTCAAGATTCAAATTCAGACAGTTATGGAATTATTCTCAGCATTTATTTCAAGGATCTTGTAGCCGTTTTCAATTAATATGGAGCAAGTTTCAAGGGGTTTTCAAAGGAATGTTTTATTGGACGTTCCTCCAAAAGACAAATGCAGTTAAGGAAGTCATTTATGACATGCTAACGGCTATCTTGGACAGAGAAATATTCATTCAGATCTAAGGAATAAAAGAGATATTGATATTCTGCTGGAAAAGAGAATAACATAGAAGAATAACATCATCAACAATAACTCTTACAACAATCACAACAACAGAAAGAGAAAGAGTTGCAGATATTCTCAGTCTTAGAATTCATACAAGAACACCATCACAAAAGGAGATTAACATACTAATACTTTCAGATCCCTTTTGATTCCAGTGTTCAAAGGCCATCATCATTCAAGACTCCAGACACCACACATTTCAGTTTCTGCTGAAATCATCTTTTGCTGGAGATCAAATTTTCTGAAGGCCTATCACCCTACTGCAAAGCTTCACATCCTGAACAACTCAAGATCACAGGGGGAGCTTTGACAACATCCACTATCTTCTCTCTGATTGTTGACAGAGAATATCATCTCATCTCTCTCTCTCTCTCTCTCTCTCTCTCTCTCTCTCTCTCTCTCTCTCTCTATCTGCTGTAAAGGGTTTATAAATCTTCCTTCAAAGGTTTGTGCTAGTTTCTGAGACCTTATCAAAACTCAGTGGTGGCAAGACACCTGATCAAAAAATCTGGTTTGGTCTTTGAGCACCTTATCAAAAGCTCATTGGTTCCAAGGACACCTGATCAACTCATCCTGTAGTGGATTCCAACCTAGGGTGGTAGAAGAGTGGATGTACCCAGATTGATCGGGGAACCACTATAGCTCCTTGCATCTTTTGGTTGCTTACTTTCTTTTTATTTTCTGGATGTGGTTTGTGATTGCTTTTTGTTTAGATAGTTTTTGTGTTTACTTTATTTCTTTTGCTTCCCTGTTCACTTAGGAATACAGCAACTGTTGTAAAAATTTTTTAGCAAGCACCATGTACTCTATTCACCCCCCCCCCTCTAGAGTATATCAGATCTAACTTGCGCTTTCACAGCATAAGGATAAAAGGGAGCATAAGTTGCAGCTGCAAAATAAGGTGGATAAAAAGGAAAAGTTGTTGTAGTTGGAGCTGATGGGTAAGGATGACTTCCCTGAAAGTTCAGGAATCTTGCTGGACTTCCCCGGGCTGCTTCCCGGAAGAAGTTTTGACGAGCTGCAAACTCATCATTCTGGGATCGCAAAGGGGCTACAGGCCCCTGCTGAAAGGTTGGTGTGTAAGGAGGAGGGTAGACTGGTGGTTAAGCTGGAGGTTAAGCTTGTTGATTCTCCAATGTTGGTGTTGGATTGACCGGAGTAGTTGGTGCAACTAGAGCTTCTACAGATTATGCTTCTAGTCGATGTGTGATAGCAGCAAGAGTTCGGTTGATTGCTTGAAATTGTTGAGCAGTTTCACGGCGTGACTGCTCTAAGGCCTCACAGAGTGAGTCTTCACCAGGACATAGAGCAAAGTTCTCGGCTGATTGATGATCTGACATGGCTAGATGTCAGTGTTCACCGTCTGTTCGGATCTGAAGGCCGCGTGTAAACTGTTGATGTGCGAAAATGGATGATTGGAGATGAGTAGGGGGTTGCTGTCGCGGGCACCAACAATTAACACGGGGTGTGTTCAGTCTCACGGGCAAGGTGATGAGGTTGACGGTTACAGGGATAGAGGGGAGGAGAAAGCTTCTGAGTGCTCGAGAGTGGAGCAAACACTTGTTCAAGGGTTGCGGGGATAGAGAAGAGAAGGATGTTGATCCGAGATGTGGAGTTGGCTGGGAAGGTTGATCAGGAGCTGACGAGCAGACGGTTACTTTGACTGTTGTGCCTGCAGGTTGAAGCCGAGAGGGTTGAGATGAGAAGAAGAGAGGGGCCGCTAGCAGCGACAACAGTAGACTTCTCCCGTTGCGGTTTAAATGCCACTCTTGTGGCGAGCTTTCCTTTGATTAAAGTTGAGAATTACAGCTCGTATTACACCTTTACAAGAAAACAAAATAAAAGGTACACTGGGGGAAGTTGGCAGCTAAGGAAGGAGAGATGCCAAAGAGGAGACCGCGCGGACTGAGTAGTCAGGCCGGCAGGCCGTGCGAATAGGGAAAGAGAAAGTTCGGACTGGGAAAGAGAGTCCGCAGAGGTTGACGTCTTGCACTTGTCATTGATTATCCTCAATCATGAGGGTCCGGGCCGTCTCTAGAATAAGAGGCATGGTGGTCTATTTATAGGATCGAGGAGGTAACGGCTTTCTGTGACGTTACCCCCGGTGAGACGGTAACTGGTGCGAGTGGAGATCGGAGTCCGCCGATACCACAACAAAACGCGCGGATAGGTACGTGCTTCTGAAACTGATTTTGCTGATGACAGACTTGGCGGAGTCTGCCCCTGCTGCTGGCGAACTGAGAGGAGTCCGCCCGAACTGAGCTGATCAAGCCCTCTCCAAGATTGTGCGGGTTGATGTACTGTACGCCAGGTGGTGGGAAGGGGGTGCTGGAGGCTGTGCGGCGGACTGCACAATGAGTCCTCCCCTGCCGAGTTGAGCGAGCACGCGCTAGGGGACCGAGCTTAGGGATATCCTCCCGTTGCTGGGAAGTGGGTGCTAGAGGCTGTTGAATGGCAGGCTACGAGAAGCATCCGCTGAGTTCGCGGCTGATAAGTTGAGTCCACCTATACTATTGAACGAAGATGAGGCCGCCTGCTGCTAAGAAGCTGGAGTTGGGCTCATCAACTCTTGCAGACTGAAGTATTGGACTGAGAGGCGAGTCCGCCTAGCCCGTATTAGAGGAGATTAGTATTGGAGTGCTGGAGCAATTCCAGGCACTTGGGCGGACTGAGATAGAGTCCGCGTGCTGGCAGTGTCCGCATTGGCCAATTGGGAGACCTAGCGGACTGAGGAGGTAGGTCGGCAGATCTACTGAAGTCCGCCTGTTGAATGGAATGGCTTGCCGCCCCTACTGGGCGGCCTGGGCTTGGAAACCTGGAAGGTCGCGTATTCTGCCGAGATGGAAGCAAGCATTACTGGCTGAGGGCCTGGGGGCGGGTCGCCACTTTTGATTGGTGGCCTGAAGACAGGCCCTTTGAAGATGTGGTGGTCTGGGCGGTTAAGGTTCTGAGCTCGCCAAAGCTGGCTGGCACCTGTTTGGATAGAAGCTTAGAGCGGTCATCTGAACAAGGTATGTGGTCTACAAGTGCGGACTAAGGAAGCTGCCCGCACCACCTGCCGACCATTGGAACGCTGCACGACCTGGGTGGTCAAACCGCTAAGACCACCTAAGCCGTGAAGCCTAAGCGGACAGAAAGGCCTGCCTGCCAACACTAAAACGTCGTGACCTCTAGGGAGAACCCGGAGCAGGCCGCGACTAGCAAGCTGGCTACCTTGGGAAGGATTGTCGATTTCTGGGTTAACAGTAGGTATATCCAAAGGCCAATAGAAATCATATCTGGTACTTGGACAGCGGATGCTCTCAGCACATGACCGGAACAAGAAGCCTACTATGAGAATTTACACCAGTTTAAGACGGACCAAAGGCTATCTTTGGAGGGTCAAACAGGGGAATTACGAAAGGCTATGGTATGATTTCCAACGGCATAGTATCTTTCATAGACGTGGATTTTGTTGAAGGATTACAACATAATCTAATAAGCATAAGTCAATTAGGTGACAAAGGCAATATCGCTGAGTTCTACAAAGACAAGTGTTTGATAAAATCACCTGCAAATTTGGAGACGCTCTCAACCGGCACTCGGAGTAAAAATATTTTTTGTTTAAATTTTCTATGTTTAGACAATTCTACACTAGTGTGTTTTGTAGCAAAAGATAGTGCGTCTCTTTGTGACCAATGACACAAGAGATTAGCACATATTAAGTTCAATACATAAACATGTTATTTTCTCACAACTTAGTGTGTGATGCTCCCAGCATTAAGTGCCTTAAAGAGATTCCATATCACGCATGCCAAATGGGTAAGCAAATAATGGCTACCTTAGAGGGTATTACTGAAAAAGATTCTAAAAGAAGTTTATACTTACTTCATATAGACATTCAGTCCCATGCCAATTCACAGTTTAGGAGGTAAAGTATATACGTTGGTAATTGTTGATGACTACTCACGTTTTACTTGGGTGTTCCTTCTGAAACATAAGTCAGACACCTTTGAGTCTTACACTAATTTTGTCTGGCAAATTCGTAACGAATTGAACTACTCAGTTGTAAAAATCAGAAGTGATCACAGAATAGAATTTAAGTCTAATGCCATGGCAGAATTCTGTGGAAGACAAGGTATCTTTCATGTGTTTTCGACCACGCGTACTCCACAACAAAATGGAGTTGCTAAGAGAAGGAATAGAACACTAATTGAAGCATGTACAACTATGTTGAACGACGCTTCACTTCTAGAGTATTTCTGGGCCGAAACAGCCAACAAAGCTTGCCACGTGCAAAACAGAGCTCTCATCAACAAAATCTATTATATGACTCCCTATGAACTGTTGAAGTGCAGAAAACTGACTGTGTCCTACTTTAGAATCTTTGGAAGTAAATGCTTCGTACTTAATAATGGGATGTGTAACGTCCCGGTTTAGAGCTCAGAGGCTACCCCACCCGAATTGGCCGCATAGCGTGTCTCGCCCCGGTGCCCCGTTACAGGACTGCAGTCCGTGCCACCCAAACCCATTTCCGCACCTGTTTCTCAATACGGCGGGTTTTTGCAGACGCGGGGATTCAAACCCACGCCGTCTTGATAAGGCACCTTCCACAGTCCTCATCACCAACTGAGCTGCAGCTCAGTTGGTGATGAGGACTGTGGAAGGTGCCTTATCAAGGCGGCGTGTGTTCGAATCCCCGCGTCTGCAAAAACCCACCGTATTGAGAAACAGGTGCGGAAATGGGTTTGGGTGGCACGGACTGCAGTCTTGTAACGGGGCACCGGGGCGAGACACGCTATGCGGCCCATTCGGGTGCGGTAGCCTCTGAGCTCTAAACCGGGACGTTACATAAAAGTGCACTTTTATGTAACGTCCCGGTTTAGAGCTCAGAGGCTACCGCACCCGAATGGGCCGCATAGCGTGTCTCGCCCCGGTGCCCCATTACAGGACTGCAGTCCGTGCCACCCAAACCCATTTCGGCACCTGTTTCTCAATACGGCAGGTTTTTTCAGACACGGGGATTCGAACACACGCCGCCTTGATAAGGCACCTTCCACAGTCCTCATCACCAACTGAGCTGCAGCTCAGTTGGTGATGAGGACTGTGGAAGGTGCCTTATCAAGGCGGCGTGTGTTCGAATCCCCGTGACTGAAAAAACCCGCCGTATTGAGAAACAGGTGCGGAAATGGGTTTGGGTGGCACGGACTGCAGTCCTGTAATGGGGCACCGGGGCGAGATACGCTATGCGGCCCATTCGGGTGCGGTAGCCTCTGAGCTCTAAACCGGGACGTTACATAAAGCTCAGTTGGTGATGAGGACTGTAGGAGGTACCTTATCAAGGCGGCGTGGGTTCGAATCCCCGCGTCTGCAAAAACCCGCCGTATTGAGAAACAGGTGCGGAAATGGGTTTGGGTGGCACAGACTGCAGTCCTGTAGCGGGGCACCGGGGCGAGACACGCTATGCGGCCCATTCGGGTGCGGTAGCCTCTGAGCTCTAAACCGGGACATTACATAAAAGTGCACTTTTATGTAACGTCCTGGTTTAGAGCTCAGAGGCTACCGCACCCGAATGGGCCGCATAGCGTGTCTCGCCCCGGTGCCCCGTTACAGGACTGCAGTCTGTGCCACCCAAACCCATTTCCGCACCTGTTTCTCAATACGGCGGGTTTTTGCAGACGCAGGGATTCGAACCCACGCCGCCTTGATAAGGCACCTTCCACAGTCCTCATCACCAACTGAGCTACAGCTCAGTTGGTGATGAGGACTGTGGAAGGTGCCTTATCAAGGCGGCATGGGTTCGAATCCCCGCGTCTGCAAAAACCCGCCGTATTGAGAAACAGGTGCGAAAATGGGTTTGGGTGGCACGGACTGTAGTCCTGTAACGGGGCACCGGGGTGAGACACGCTATCCGGCCCATTCGGGTGCGGTAGCCTCTGAGCTCTAAACTGGGACGTTACAGGATGTATTATAACACAAAGTTTAGTGAAAAATATTTTGACGGTATTTTTGTAGGCTATAGTAGCCATAGTAAGGCATATAAGATTTTTAATAAGAAAACTCTGGTGGTAGAAGAGTCTATTAATGTTGTATTTGATGCGACAAACCTACTCCAAAGCAGCTTGTTTAGTGTTATTGGTGCAGATGTAGGTACCAGGTTCAAGAAACAAAGCTTGGATGATGCTATCAAGGAAGAAGCTCCAAGCTCAGTGAAGGTCACCAATCTAGGTGTGGTGGATGAAGAACCACTAGAGGAAGAATTGCTTCAACCTACAGAGGATGCACCAGTTGTTGTAGAACCTGCTGGAGGGAGAGCAAGAAATCTAGGGTTCAGACACCTCAGGGATCATCCAGCTGATCTAATCATTGGAGAAACAGGCGATAGAGTGCAAACTAGAAGAGGTACAGCTAATGAGATATTGCATCTTAGTTTTTGTCTAAAGTTGAGCTAAAGAAGTTTGAAGAATAAAATAAGGATGCTTCTCGGATATTGGCAATGCAAGAGAAGCTCAATCAATTTGAAAGATGCAAAGTCTGGGAGTTGGTTCCCAGGCCCAAGGGACAGAATGTGATTGGTACCAAATGGATCTTTAGAAACAAGTTGGATGAAAATGGAGTCATCATCTTAGTTTTCTTTCTCAGGTTGAGCCAAACAAATTTGAGGAAGCAAACATGGATCATTCTTGGATATTGTCAATGCAAGAGGAGATCAATCAGTTTGAAAGATGCAAAGTCTGGGAGTTGGTTCCTAGGCCCAAGGGACAGAATGTGATCGACACCAAATTGATCTTCAAAAACAAGCTGGACAAAAATGGAGTCATTATCAAGAATAAGGCCAGGCTTGAAGCTCAAGGATACAGACAAGAAGAAGGGATCGAATTCGACCAGACCTTTGCTCCAGTGGCCAGGCTCGAAGCGATCAACTTGTTTCATGCGTATGCTGCCCTCAAAGGCTTCACTGTCTTCCAAATGGACGTGAAATCAGCATTCCTCATTGGGAATCTAAAAGAGGAAATATACATAGCACAACCCCCAGGTTTTGTTAACTCAAATTTCCCTGAATATGTTTACTTTTTAAATAAAGCTCTATACGGTTTAAAACATGCTTCACGAGCTTGGTATGAGACGATTTCTAGCTTTCTGTTTGAGAACAAGTTCTCAAGAGGAAAGATAGACAAGATATTATTTATTATGGTAGTAAAATGCAAGATTCTGCTAGTGCAAATCTTTGTCAACGATATTATATTTGGCTCTACAGAAGACAACCTTTGCAAGAAGTTTTCTAAACTTATGCAAGGGAAGTTTGAAATGAGCAATATGGGAGAGCTGAAGCGCTTCTTAGGACTTAAGGTGAAGCAATCTGATGATGGAATTTTCATCTCTCAAACAAAGTTCACCAAAGAGTTACTAAAGAAATTCAGAATGGAGAATGCAACCTCTATGAGCACTCCAATGGGTTCAACTATGTCTTTGTACAAGGATGAGAAAGGGAAACTTTTTGATGAAACCAAGTATAGAAGCATAATTGGATCATTGCTCTACGTCACTGCTAGTAGACTAGACATAATGTTCTTAATATGTATATGTACCAGATTTCAGGTGAACTCTAAGGAATCTCATTACGTCGCCGCAAAGAGTATTTTAAGATACCTTAAGGGCACTCCTAATCTTGTTTTATGGTACCCAAGAAGTAATGATGTTGAGCTAATTGGTTTTTCATATTCTGACTTTGCAAGTAGCATGGATGAAAGGAATAACACTTCTGGGATGTGCCAATTCCTCGGAAGACGACTTATTTCATGGAGCAGTAAGAAGCAGAATTATGTGGCAACTTCCACTGTCGAGTCAGAGTATATCTCTGCTGGTAGTTGTTGTGCACAGCTTCTATGGATCAGAAATCAACTTGAAGAGTACAACCTGAAGTTTAAAGAGATTCATATGTATTGCGACTCATCCAGCGCAATTGCCATCGCGAATAATCCAGTTTCTCACAGCCGGACAAAGTATGTCGAAGTCAGATATCACTTCATCCGGGAGCATAAGGAGAATAAGGATATAGCCCTTAGCTATGTCCCAACGGATAAGCAAGTCACAGACATATTCACAAAGCCGCTGGACGAGGCCAAGTTCTTGTTTTTCAAAATGAAACTGGGCATGCTAAACAATGATTCTTGAAGATGGCCAAGAAGACAGGAAATTCTCGGGAAATCCAACAAGGAAGAAAATTTATCCTAAGGCACATTCGGTGAATATCGGTCAACAAACTCGGCAATTCGTCGGATATATAAATTAATACTCGCCGATTCTGACTTTGCGTCCGGTGAAACTCACCAAATTTCACTTAGGTAAAAACTCATTCTTTTTATATTGGATCCGAAAAGCCGCCGAATATCAGGTACGCGCCTTCCTAGGACAAATTTAAAATTATATATATAAATATTCAAGGGGGGCAAACCGTGCTACTTCATTCGTCGAAACCAAGCCGAATTGCCGAACTAGTTTCTCCCGACCCTTCGGCTCCAAAGAACTGTGCATCGTATTTTGCTCTCGATCGTCTTCGCCTAGGTCAATGACAGTAGTCCATGACCTATTCCTAGTTTTTAGTAGTGATTCCCTACAGAATGTTCATTCCGACGGCTTGTTCTCGCCATTCCGACAGTGATAGCAATCTATTCCAACCAGCAGTACAGTCCAGAAATTTCTATTCCATTTTCTGATTCTTCATGGCTCCTCGATGCACCAGTGGCTTTATAGTGGGTGGACAATTGGTTCGAACAGGTTTTGCTTCAGCGTCTGATGTGTTCAGGAAAGTTATCCTGATGTTGGACACATTTAGACTATCGTTTGTCCTATAACACCCTTGCAAAATTTTGGATAAGGATGTTCTAGAGTTATTTCAACATGCCAAGCTTCGAGGTGAAGATACTGTCATCAAAAGCATAGTTCACTAGACAAAGGTCAAGTTGAATACTTCTCTCCTCATAAGTTACTTGCAGCTTCCTGGTTGTGAAGAGGTTGATTACCTCAACGAGGATGACTTCTCCATGGCTCTATTGTTTTGTGGACTGCCCCGAGGCTTCACTTCTAGAGTATTTCTGGGCCGACACAGTCAACAAAGCTTGCCACGTGCAAACAGAGCTCTCATCAACAAAAGCCATTATATGATTCCCTATGAACTATTGAAGGGCAGAAAACCGACTATTTCCTACTTTAGATTCTTTGGAAGTAAATTCTTCGTACTTAATAATGGGATGTATTACAACACAAAATTTAGTGAAAAATGTTTTGACGGTATTTTGTAGGCTATAGTAGCCATAGTAAGGCATATAGGATTTTTAATAAGAAAACACTGGTAGTAGAAGAGTCTATTAATGTTGTATTTGATGAGACAAACCTGCTCCAAAGCAGCTCATCTAGTGTTATTGGTGTAGATGTTGATACCAGGTTCAAGAAACAAAGCTTGGATGAAGCTATGAAGGAAGAAGCTCCAAACTCAATGAAGGTTGTTGATCTAGGTGTGGTGGATGAAGAACCACTAGAGGAAGAATTGCTTCAACCTACAGAGGATGCACCAGATGTTGTAGAACCGGCTGGAGGGAGAGCAAGAAATCTAGGGTTCAGACACCTCAGGGATCATCCAGCTGATCTAATCATTGGAGAACCATGCGATAGAGTGCGAAATAGAAGAGGTAGAGCTAATTAGATATGGCATCTTAGTTTTCTGTCTCAGGTTGAGCTAAAGAAGTTTGAAGAAGCAAATAAGGATGCTTCTTGGATATTGGCAATGCAAGAGGAGCACAATCAATTTGAAAGATGCAAATTATGGGAGTTGGCTCCCAGGCCCAAGGGACAGAAAGTGATCGGCACCAAATGGATCTTCAGAAACAAGCTGGATGAAAATGGAGTCATCATCTTAGTTTTCTGTCTCAGGTTGAGCCAAAGAAGTTTGAAGAAGAAAATAAGGATGATTTATGGATATTGGGAATACAAGAGGAGATCAATCAATTTGAAAGGTGCAAAGTCTGGGAGTTGGTTCCCAGGCCCAAGGGACAGAACGTGATCGACACTAAATGGATCTTCAAAAACAAGCTGGACAAAAATGGAGACATTATCAAGAATAAGGTCAGGCTTGTAGCTCAAGGATACAGATAAGAAGAAGGGATCGAATTCAACCATACCTTTGCTCCAGTGGCCAGGCTCAAAGCGATCAGCTTGTTTCTTGAGTATGTTGCCCTCAAAGGCTTCATTGTCTACCAAATGGACGTGAAATCAGCGTTCCTCATTGGGAATTTAAAAGAGGAAGTATATGTAGCACAACCCCCAGGTTTTGTTAACTCGAATTTTCCTGAATATGTTTACTTTTTAAATAAAGCTCTAAACGTCTTAAAACAAGCTCCCTGAGCTTGGTATGAGACGTTGTCTATATTTTTTCTTGAGAACAAGTTCACAAGAGGAAAGATAGACAAGACATTATTTCTTAGGGATGTAAAATGCAAGATTCTGCTAGTGCAAATCTATGTCGACGATATTATATTTGGCTCTATAGAAGACAACTTTTGCAAGAAGTTTTCTAAACTTATGCAAGGGATGTTTGAAATGAGCAGTATGGGAGAGCTGAAGTATTTCTTAGGATTTTAGGTGAAGCAGTATGTTGATGGAATTTTCATCTCTCAAATGAAGTTCACCAAAGAGTTACTAAAGAAATTCGGAATGGAGAATGCAACCTCTATGAGCACTACAATAGGTTCAACTATGTCTTTGTACAAGGATGAGAAAGGGAAACCTTTTGATGAAACCAAGTATAGAAGTATAATTGGATCCTTCCTCTACCTCACTTCCAGTAGACCAGACATAATGATCTCAACATGTGTATGCTCTAGATTTCAGGTGAACTCTAAGGAATCTCATTACACCGCTGCAAAGATGATTTTAAGATACCTTAAGGTCACACCCAATCTTGCCTTATGGTACCCAAGAAGTAATGATTTCAAGCTAATTTTTTTTTCAGATTCCAACTTTACAAGTACCAGGGATGAAATGAAAAGCACTTCCGAGACATGCCAATTTCTCAGAAAACGACTTATTTCATGGAGCAGTAAGAAGTAGAATTGTGTGGCAACTTCCACTACCGAGTCAGAGTATATCTCTGCTGGTAGTTGTTGTGCACAGCTTCTATGGATTAGAAATCAACTTGAAGACTACAACTTGACGTTTAAAGAGATTCATATGTATTGCGACTCATCCAGCGCAATTACGATCTCGAATAATCTAGTATCTCAAAGCCGGACAAAGCACATCGAAGTCAGATATCACTTTATCCGGGAGCATAAGGAGAATAAGGATATAACCCTTAGCTATGACCCCACATATAAGCAAGTCGCAGACATATTCACAATGTCATTGGACGAGGCCAAGTTCTCATTTTTCAAAACGAAACTGGGCATGCTAAACAATGATTCGTGAAGATGGCCAAGAAGACAAGAGATTCTCTGGATATCCAACAAGGAAGAAAATTTATCCCTAGGCAAATTCGGTGAATATCGGATAACGAACTCGGTGATTCGTCGGATATACATGTCTATACTCGCCGATTCTTACTTTTCGTCTGGTCAAACTCGCCAAATTTCACTTCGGTCAAAACTCATTCTTTCTATATTGGATCCGAAGAGTCGTCGAATATCAGGTATGCGCCTTCCTACGACAAATTTAAAATTATATATATATATATACATACATATATATATATATATATATATATATATATATATATATATATTCAATGGGGGGGCAAACCGTGCTACTTCATTCGTCGAAACCAAGCTGAATCGCAGAACTGGTTTCTCCTGACCCTTCGGTTCCAATGAACTGTTCGCCATATTTTCCTCTCGATCTTCTTCGCCTAGGTCAGTGACAGTAGTCCAAGACCTATTCCTAGTTTTCAGCAGTGATTCGCTCCAGAAAGTTGATTCCGACGGCTTGTTCTCGCCATTCTGACAGTGACAGCAATCTGTTCCAACCAGCAGTACAATCCAGAAATTTCTGTTCCATTTTCTGATTCTCCATGGCTCCTTGAAGCACTAGTGGTTTGATAGGGGTGGATAATTGGTTCGAATAGGTTTTGCTTCAGCGTTTTATCTGTTCAGGAATGTTATCCTGATGTTGTAGATAGCTGGACTATCATTTTTCCTAGAACACCCTTGCAAAATTTTGGATAAGGATGTTCTAGAGTTCTTTCAACATGCCAAGTTTTTACATGAAGATACTGTCATCAAAAGCAGAGTTCGATAGACGAAGGTCAAGTTGAAAGCTTCTCTCCTCACAAGGTACTTGCAGCTTCCTGGTTGTGAAGAGGACGATTACCTCCATGAGGATGACTTTTCCAGGGCTCTATTGTTTTATGGACTGCCCCGAGGCACTAAGGCTGTGAAGTGCAGGGGAATGAATAATGAAGGAAAGCTACTGTATGATATAATTGGCAAAGTGTTGGTATGCATGACAGGATCCCATGACTACCTATCTTCAGAAATGTTCAAAATCTTAGTGCATATTATATGCAAAAAGAAAGTGGATTGGGGTGCGCTGTTGTTTGAGAAAATCAAAGACAGTCATCGCACACCAAATTTTGAATGGATTCTCAGCATATACCTAAATCAGATGGACAGGGATAAGTTTGACATGTCCAAGGGTGTGTCTTCTTGGGTTTTTATATATGACACAACACTTGTGCGTAGCGGAAATAAGGAATAAGAAAAGCCCAAAGAATTCGAATCCTGTGATATGCATTGATCCAGAAGAAAGTGTTGTAAATAAAATTAATTACCTTTGCAGGATTGAGTCTATACTCAACCTAGATGCTCAATAAGATCTGTCGATCACTTAACGGCTAGATTCCCTAGTGCAGAATGGCGTCCGCACCTCTAAAGAAGATCCACATGAACGGGAGAACTTATAGATGCCTGTCGAACAAGATCTAGGTCGAGAGAGGTCACTTTGCGTCTTCATAGAATGCTAGTTCTGTTATAGAAGAGGCAACAGCGATACTCGCCGAAATCGGGCTCAGCGACAACGATGGGATTGGAGAAGGTGGGACAATTTTTGTCGACCTTTAGGTCTCGGAATTTCGCATAGTGCGGCTCGTGTGCTTAGACAGAATGATCTGTAAAATGCAAGTCCCTGTCAAACCCAAAAATAACTTCTATTTATACCTAAGGAATAAACAGAATAGCCCATCGCTATCCATAGACCCAATACTTAGAATACAGAATTTCGACCAGACAACCCTTGTCTCGATGAATCGTCGAGTATCCATGACATATCCGATGAATCGTCAAGTATCATAACATACTCGATGAATCGTCGAGTATCCATAAGATACACGACAAACTCAGCGCCAGCTTCACCAAATCAACGTTTGACTCGACAAAGGCGTCAAGTGAACTCGACGCTCTCAATGCTCTCAGTGCCAAACTCCTCGAATCAATATTTAACTTGATGAAGGCATTGACTAAACTCAACACACTCAACGCCTAAGTGCCAGATTTGTTGAATCAACACTCTAACTCGATGAATCGTTGAGTGAACTAAACGCACTCAATGCTTAAGTGTCATACAAGTCGAATCAACACTTTTACTCGATGAATCATTGTGTAAACGCAACACACTCAACACCACCATTCGACGAATCAACACTTGACTCGTCGAAGGCGTTGAGTGGTCTCAACACACTCGATTCTTTCAAAGCTTGATTGAGCTAAGTCTTTTCCACTCATCATATGAGTAAAACTATACTAATCCAATCTCCCAATTTATCCAAACATTATTATGTGTGACCCTGATAGGTTCATAATGCGTTGGCAGTGAGGCTACATACTTGATCACTTCTAGATCACAATGGTAACACCAACAGTCTCCCACTTGATCTTAAAAGTATCAAACAAAAGCTTCACAAGAAATGAGCAGCATCTAGCATTGCATCATTGCTCCCCAAGCAATAAGAGTTTAAAACTCAAAATCCATTGTGACCAATGTATCAGGGTTGTCATGTCCGTTCGCCCGTTATATCTGGATAGAACTAGAGGTATAGACTGTTTCACCATCATGATTGTTCAATCCCAGTTTCATGATCTAGAATGGACTTCCAGAAAATTTGTGAGTTCAATATCATATATTGACACAACCAAGCATGGTCATTCATTTCTTAGTCTCATTCCATCAAAGGGCCCCATGGATGCAACTCTTGTCATATAGGAGGACAAATCCCATCTCTGCTCACATGCAAAACAATTAAATTATTCGTAACATACCCAATAACCAATTTTATCATTCAACTTTCTCAAGACTGGACTTTTGATAGCATCAAAGCACGCTCTTCCTCACTCGATGAATATTGTGACTTCAGGTCAAAGGACCACAAACACCTTTGTAACTTGAGTCATACTTGTGATACGTTCATACAACAATCCATAAAGTATTCTCATGGTGGGTCTGTCCAGTACAACTTGTTCACTAACAAGTACCCATGTGATGACTTGATATCACAATATCATGACCTATGAGGATTGTTCATCAGTCAACGCACATGCTAGTCTTAATGTATCATCATCGCCCCTCACTTCTAAGATGATACGGTGACCAGGGACCATTTAAGAATGAAGCTTCTAATGACATAGGCTCTCACATTCAAGCCACCACTTTACTCCTTTGGGAACAAATATTCTAAGAGCATTTATTTAGTTAAATTACTCAATCAAAATAGAAATAAATTTACAGAATAAAAGAAGTTGCCAAAATATATGAATGAAATACATACAGTACTCTATTCATCAAATGAATTATTACAGCCAACAAATATACAATCCACAAGACTCCTACTAGAGTTGATCATTCAGGTATCGTTACCCATAGATCTACATGATCATCATGCTTTCTCTGTGTGAGAGGCTTTGTTAGTGGATCAACAATATTCTCCTCAGTTGGCACTTTGTATATGCTCGTATCTCCTCGATCGACATTCTCTCGAATAAGAAGGAACCGCCGAAGTATGTGCTTGAAGCGTTGATGAGATCTAGGTTCTGAAGCAAGGGAAATTGCATCGTTATTGTAACAGTAAAGAACTACAGAACTAATAATGATAGGAACTACATCTAACTAACAGATGGATTCCCTAATCCATACAGCCTCCTTCACCACATTTACTGCAGCAATATACTCGGTCTCAGTTATAGAATCGATAATTGTCTCCTGTTTAGAACTCTTCCAGCTTATAGCACCTCCATCTAGGCAAAATATGAACCCTGACTGAGAATTTGAGTCATCCCTATCAGTTTGGAAGCTAGAATTTATGTAACCCTCTACAACGAGCTCTTCCTCTCCGCCAAATACCAAGAACGTATCTTTAGTCCTTCTTGAGTACTTTAGGATATTCTTGATGGCTATCCAGTGAGCATCACCGGGGCCAGACTGATATCTGCTAGTCATGCTCAAAGCATAAGAGACATTGGGTCGAGTACAAATCATTGCATAAACGATTGGCCCAATTGCCAAAGCATATGAAATCAATTTCATGTGCTCCTTATCTTCACAAGACTTAGGACATAACAAAGTGACACTCCAAAAGGTAATGCCGCCAATATTGCACAGCAAAAACGATAGTCAAGAGCTCTTTTTCAAAGGTTGATAGTGTAACACCTCCGTCCGTTACATGACATATAATAGAAGGTCCGGTCGGGGCCCCACACCATATGCCACAAACAGGAGGCGAAGTTACAGGTTAATATCAAGAAAAACAAAAAAACAAAACCATTCGCATCGTAACTCAGAGCATCCTAGCGGAAGCTTTTAAGTTGTTAGAACTCAACTCATTTGAATGTCCACAATATATAAACAAACATTTATATATATATAACATCACGAAGGAATGTTCTCCAAATACAGAGCAAGTCTGGCCTTATGGCCTTACAGTTAAGCTTTATAGCTACGAATTTCAGACATCGGCACGCAGGCCAGCCACACATGAAAGTAACATCATATGAACTTCTTTGGCCTTCGAGGGCTAGCATAGCAGCAACAACAACAACAACAACAAGGGCTTCAGCTCCCTATTTTCCGCTCGGTTTTCCTACACCTGCACGGGACAATCTACCGCAATGGTGGCAACAAGGCAACGGTCAGCGTTCAGTTGACCAATTTATAACGACCTTACCCCTTACCCGGGGCAGTGGCATTCCTTCCCTGCAGGCATAGCATTTTACAAGCATATATATCACACAATGTGCACTCACGCACAATCAACATATCACAAATGTTGACCACGTGGCCCGACGCTCCGTGCACTCAGGGCATATTCTTGGTATACCGAAAATAACAGGGTCCCACCGCCATTCAGGGCATATTCTTGGTGTACCGGAAATACCAGGGTCCCACCGCTATTCAAAGCACATTCTTGGTGTACCGGAAATACCAGTGTCCCACCGCCATTCGAAGGTCTGAAGCCCAACGACAAACTTGAGCATTTCGCTCCACGGCCTATAGTCGGAGACTTTAGTCTTAATGGCGCGCAGGCCTAAGACTCTCATTATGTGTTTCTGCCGAATGCCAATAGCCCAGGCACTCATGGCGGACAACCATAACGCGGAGACAGTTCAGTCATTTCCCGTTGCTCAAATCGTTAGTTCTATGACCAGAATGGCGCGGGTCGGCCTTCCCTTATCCGTTCGGCACGAAGCCTTTTCAAGAGCTCACAAAGCTCACAAATAGCCACACTGTCCCCTAAGGACTGGCTTCATAATCGCAGGTAAGCTAGGAGCCATCGCTAGCGATATTCACTATTGCCCATCGTTAGCGACAGAACTTACATTCCATCACCAGTCCTAACCTTATCTGGATCAATCATCCAGCAATCCCTGTTGTCACCTGCAGTACCAGAAACACTAGTCTTTCAAGCATATAGCACAAGCAAGTTGCTGGTATTTTCCTGGACTTTCACTCCAGTACTTCCTGCTACTACCCTTCACAGGCACAACCCACCGAATCCACAAGCATACTCATTTATAGGCGGAGTCTTCTCCGGTGTACAAAATAAAACATCACCAATCCAGACCAAACTGTCCAGATGGGCTTCACACAGTATGCCTATTCCGTACTACACATTTCCGGATCTACATGCAAGACATCTTGGGGATATCTAGAATCAACCTAAGGGGAATCCCTCAATACTCCACCTTTGGGTGGGGGAAACCCATGCATATGCCAAATCAAGGACTTCACATGTCCAAGGAAGAAAGATCGTTACCCTTGACGATCGCTTTGGAGCCATGGAAAACTAGCCAGATTAGAAGCACTGCAACGGCCTTGCCTCCACAGATCTGGACTCGGCATGCGATTCGGGACTCTTAAGCTCCACTGGCAACCAGATTCCTCCTCCTCCTCCCTTGCTCTCACCACTCTCGACTTCTTTAGAAAGAGAGAGAAAGGCCTTAGATAATGAGAGACTTTATCCTCAACTCATAGCCTTATAACAACAGGGAGATCTCATGACCGTTGGATCCTAGTTGAAAGGAACGAACGGCCACGAAAAGCCATGAAAATACTTTCCTGGGTCGTACACGGCATGTGACACGCCCGTGTCACAGGCCGTGTGCCTTAAACGGTAAAGAAACTGACTTGACCCGATCATTACACGGCCCTGTGATACGCCTGTGTCACAGGCCGTATGCTAGACACGGCTTCAGACACGCCCGTGTCTAGCCCGTGTTCATCAGTCCTCATAGACCTGACCAAGCACAGAGAAGGACACAACCCTTAACATGCCCGTGTCACAGGTCGTGTGCCCAACTTAAGGATCATCGAGTGCATTTCGTCGATCTCACGGGAACACGTCAAGCACATAGCAAGACACGGCCCTGGACACGCCCGTGTCACAGGCCGTGTACCCAACTCAATGGTTGTCGAGTGCATTTCGTCGAGCTCACTCGAGACCGCCCTGCCAACACTCGAGTCCAGTTACATGGCCATGGAAACGCTCGTGTCCCCGGCCGTGTAACTTATACAAAGCAGGGCACGGCTTTGGACATGCCCGTGTCCCAGGCCATGTTGCCCACCCTACTCAGCCCATTCAACATCGAGATTTAGGGCGTTACAATCCTCCCCTCCTTACAAGAAATTTCGTCCCGAAATTTGCATACAGTACTCGGGAACTCTTCAACAAAAATGTGTTAAAACATTTTATGTTCTGTACAACACAAACTGTTATATAAGTTTAAACAAACAGTTCAGGAAATTCAGCACGCATGGTCTGCTCCCGCTCCCATGTTAGCTCCTCGCGGTTGCAGTTGTCCCATCGGACCTTGACCATCCCAATTGTTTTGTTCTATAACTGCTTATTGGCTTTATCCTTGATCTGAATGGGCCTAACCTTCATCATTAGGCCAAATTCAATCAGTACACGCTCATTCGCAATCACTTGAGATGGATCTTTTACGGCTTTTCGAAGCACTGAGATGTGAAACACATCATGCAATCCACTCAATTCATATGAAAGAGCTAGCCAATAGGCAACTTCGCCAACTCTTTCCACCACTTCAAATGGACCAAGATATCTCGGACTTAACTTTTTCAAGCGCTGAATCCTGGACACGCCTTTGAAGGGTTTGATTTTCAAATATAACCTATTGTCGATCGCAAACTCAACATTTTGGTGCTTGGCATTGTAATATTTGGCTTGTCTATCTTGGTCTATCAGTAGTCTCTCCCGAATAGAGCGTATCGTCGAATTAGCTTCTTCGACTTCCTTATGCTTATATAGTTTAGATTCGCCTGCTTCCGCCCAAGCTAATGGTGCATGACATTTTCGAGGATATAAAGCTTCAAATGGTGTCATACTTATGCTCGCTTGGTAGTTATTGTTGTAGGCAAACTCTACCATATAGAGATGATCTTCGCACCTCTTACCAAAATCCAAGGCGCACATGCGGAGCATATCCTCCATCGTTTTGTTGGTCCTCTCAGACTGGCCATCAGTTTGGGGATGAAAGGTTTTACTGAACGTTAACTTTATTCCCAACAATTGATGGATTAGACAGTACTCAGCTAGAGGAAGCCAAGAACCCAACTGCACAGTATTTTGAAACATAAGTGTTGTAGGTAGTTTTCCATGCATGGCTTAACCCGCTCTATTTGGTCATTGGTTTGAGGGTGATACGTCGATGAGAACCTCAATTGCACGTACAGCAGTCGAAAATCTTCTTGTCAGGAATCGCTGATAAATCGATGTCACGATCACTGATTATAGATGTCAGGAAACCTTGTAATCAGAAGACAAAATCAAAAAACCATGACTATCACCTTTGCCGTATAAGGATGTCACCACCACAAAATGAGCCTGCTTAGTCAAGCGATCCACCGCGACTAAAATCATCAATTTATCATTAATCTTCGAAAATTCATCTACAAAATCTAAGGTTATGTCTTATCAAATCCTCTCAGGCACGGGTAGAGGTTGTACCAATCCGATAGGTTTTTTATTATCCCCTCACACCGTTAGCATAATTCATAGTGTTGAATGTATTGGTAGCTCTCTGGTTTCATTTTCTTATACCAAGTACTTTCTTGAGCCTCTATAGTTTGTTGTCACACCAGAATGGCCCCATATTACACCATCGTGATACCAATTAAGGCTTCATTTGTTTTAGCGGTTGCGGTTGTAAAAGGAGTTGTTGTAAATGGAGGTTTGTAAATGAAGCTGTTGGAAACTGGTTGGTGGAAATGGAGATTTGTTTAGGTAGTCTGTGTTTTCAGAGCTGTTCGAAACAGAGAACCGTTTGTTAATACAGCGGTGGCATTTTATAAAAAAATTATACAAAATATTTTTTTTGTTCTAATCTATATAAATTGCAAAAAATATATGTACATCGAGGTATACAGCAGGACAACATACATACAAACATCCAAACATCCAAATACATGTAAATAACAAAATATCCAAAACATGGAATACATATGTTGAATACGCAGATACCCATTAAGCCTCAAAGACCATGTAGTTGTTCGGCAATCGAGTCACGCAGCGCTGATATGTCCTCAACACCAACTCGAATTCCTCTAACATGATCTCCACCCGAGCTTTCATCCACAACTTCCGGAATAGTTTCGAGTTCAGCAATCGCCTCGGAAATGGTGTACACAAATGAGGATATCTGGATGCGAGGAGGCTCTGTCATGCACTTCCCAATAATGCGCGATGTCTCAGCATATCATCTAGTGGCGAGCTCCTTGATCTTTTATTTTTCATCCTGCATTTAAACTTACTGATCGTCTTTTTGTTCCATGCTTCAACTAAATGTGTGTCATCACCAGCAGGTATGTCATGTTCGTTAATCGACTCATGCTCAAAATGTCTTGAATTGGGTGCCTAAGCTAGATCCCCAGTTGCTATGACCGGGCTAAACATCATATTTAGCTTCTCCTCTAACTCAGGGGGTATTCTAGAGAACTGAAATTTCCTTGCACTTGGAAGCACCTGCGATGGGAAGTAATAACTATCATTTGAATAATCTATTGTACAGTAGTTGCAACAAGAGGTTTAAAATTTAAGTGCGTACCTTGAGGCGTTCAGTCCACCAATCTTCTGAAGCAGCAATTGTTTTGCGGATTGGATCCCAGCCCAGACCTGTCTCGCGGCCCTTAAGTTCGCGCCATAACATACTATGATTCTATCTGTACATTTCTGACCACCAATTTTTCTTTCCTTTTAAAATTCCCGACCGCCAGTCAAAATGTTGTTTGCACACCCGTCATGTTCCTTTATAGCTATAATTGCATGAATGTAATGATCATTGAGCCAATAATCCTTAACACTATGAATGATGTCTGAATGAATGGTGCCATGACACATAACTCAGATGTTGGCCCATCTTTAAATTGTTGTGATAACACGTCGGCGTAGAGATTGGTCTTCCCTTGTTTATAGCGAACTTCAAACTCAAATTCAATTAATTTTGTTATATAGCTTGCCAAGTAGACGTAACCAATTTCTGCTCCAACATGAATTTCACGCTTCAGTGATCTGAATGGATAACAAAGTGACACCCCAAAAGGTAATGCCGCCAATATTGCACAGCAAAAATGATAGTCAATAGCTCTTTTTCATAGGTGGATAATGTAACACCTCCGTCCGTTACATGACATATAATAGAAGGTCCGGCCGGGGCCCCACACCATATGCCACAAACAGGCGGCAAAGTTATAAGTTAATATCAAGAAAACTAAAAAAACAAAACCATTCGCATCCTCACTCAGAGCATTCTAGCGGAAGCTTTTAAGTTGTTAGAACTCAACTCATTTGAATGTCCACAATATATAAACCATCATTTATATATATAACATCACGAAGGAATGTTCTCCAAATACATAGCAAGTTTGGCCTTATGGCCTTACAGTTAAGCTTTATAGCTACGAATTTCAGACATCGGCACGCAGGCCGGCCACACATGAAAGTAACATCATATGAACTTATTTGGCCTTCGAGGGCCAGCATAGTAGCAGCAGCAACAATAAGGGCTTCAGGTCCCTATTTTCCGCTCGGCTCTCCTGTACCTACACGGGACAATCCACCGCAATGGTGGCAACAAGGCAACGGTCAGCGTTCAGTTGACCAATTTATAACGACCTTACCCCTTACCCGGGGCAGTGGCATTCCTTCCCTGCAGGCATAGCATTTTACAAGTAGATATATCACATAATGTGCACTCACGCACAATCAACATATCACAAACGTCGACCACGCGGCCCGATGCTCCGTGCACTCAGGGCACATTCTTGGTGTACCGGAAATATCTGGGTCCCGCCGCCGTTCAGGGCATATTCTTGGTGTACCAAAAATACCAGGGTCCCACCGCCATTCGAAGCACATTCTTGGTGTACCGGAAATACCAGGTCCCACCGCCATTCAAAGGTCCGAAGCCCAACGGCAAACTTGAGCATTTCGCTCCACAACCTTCAGCCGGAGACTTTAGTCTTAATGGCGTGCAGGCCTAAGACTCTCATTATTTGTTTCTGCTGAATGCCAATAGCCCAGGCACTCATGGCGGACAACCATAACACGGAGACAGTTCAGCCTTTTCCCGTTGCTCAAATCATTAGTCCTATGACCATACTAACGCAGGTCGGCCTCCCCTTATCCGTTCGGCATGAAGCCTTTTCAAGAGCTCATAAAGCTGACAAATAGCCACACTGTCCCCTAAGTATTGGCTTCACAATCATAGGTAAGCTAGGAGCCATCGCCAGCGACGTTCACTATTGCCCTGCGTTAGCGACAGAACTTACTTTCCATCCCCAGCCCTAATTTTATCTGGATCAACCATCCAGCAATCCCTGCTGCCACCTGCAATGCCAGAAACACTGGTCTTTCAAGCATATAGCACAAGCAAGTTGCGGGTATTTTCCTGGACTTTCACTGTAGTATTTCCTGCTACCACCCTTCACAGGCACAACCCACTGAATCCACAAGCATACTCATTTATACGCGGAGTATTCTCCGGTGCACAAAATAAAACATCACCAATCCAGACCAACCTTTCCATATGGGCTTCACACAGTATGCATATTTCGTACTACATATTTCTGGATCTACATACAAGACATCTTGGTGATATCCAGAAACAACCCAAGGGGAATCCCTCGATACTCCACCTTTTGGTGGGGGAAACCCATGTATATGCCAAATTAAGGACTTCACATGTCCAAGGAAGAAAGATCATTAGCCTTGACGATCGCTTTGGAGCCATGAAAAACTAGCCAGATGAGAAGCACCGCAACGGCCTTGCCTCCACAAATCTGGACTCGGCACGCGATTCGGGGCTCTAAAGCTCCACCGGCAGCCGAATTCCTCCTCCTACTCCCTTGCTCTCACCACTCTCTACCTCTTTAGAAACATAGAGAAAGGCCTTAGATAATGAGAGAGTTATTCTCAACTCATAGCCTTATAACAGCAGGGAGATCTCATGACTGTTGGATCCTAGTTGAAAGGAATGAACAACCACGAAAAGTCCTGAAAAATACTTTCTTGGGCCATACACGGCATGTGACACACCCGTGTCACAGGCCGTGTGCCTTAAGCGGCAAAGAAACCTACTTAACCCGATCAAGACACAGCCCTATGACACGCCCGTGTCACAGGCCGTGTGCTAGACACGGCTTCAAACACGCCCGTGTCTAGCTCGTGTTCATCAGTCCTCACAGATCTGACCAAGCACAGAGAAGGACACGGCCCTTGAAATGTCCGTGTCACAGGCCGTGTGCCCAACTCAAGGATCATCGAGTGCATTTCGTCGATCTCACGGGAACACGTCGAGCGTATAGATGGACACGGCCCTGGACACGCCCGTGTCACAGGCCGTATACCCAACTCGAGGGTCGTCGAGTGCATTTTTTCGAGCTCACTCGAGATCGCTCTGCCAACACTCGAGTCCAGTTACACGGCCATGGACATGCACGTGTCCCCGGCCGTGTAACTTATACAGAGCAGGGCACGGCTTTGGACATGCCCGTGTCCCAGGCCGTGTTGCCCACCCTACTCAGCCCATTCAACATTGAGATTTGTGGCGTTACAATCGTCCCCTCCTTACAAGAAATTTTGTCCCGAAATTAGCATACAGTACTCAGGAACTCTTCAACAAAAATGTGTTACAACATTTTATATTCTGTACAACACAAACTGTTATACAAGTTTAAACAAACAGTTTGGGAAATTCAGCACGCATGGTCTACTCCCGCTCCCATGTTAGCTCCTCGCGGCTGCAGTTGTCCCATCAGACCTTGACCATCCCGATTGTTTTGTTCCGCAACTGCTTATTGGCTTTATCCTTGATCCGAATGGGCCTAACCTTCGTCGTTAGACCAAATTCGATCGGTACACGCTCATTCGCAATCACTTGAGATGGATCTTTTATGGCTTTTCGAACCACTGAGATGTGGAACACATCATGCAATCCACTCAATTCATCCAAAAGAGCTAGCCAATAGGCAACTTAGGCAACTCTTTCCACCACTTCAAATGGACCAAGATATCTCGGACTTAACTTTTTCAAGCGCCGAATCCTGGACACGCCTTTGAAGGGTTTGATTGTCAAATATACCCAATTGTCGATCGCTAACTCAACATTTCGGTGCTTGGCATTGTAATATTTGGCTTGTCTATCTTGGGCTATCAGTAGTCTCTCCCGAATAGAGTGTATCGTCGAATTAGCTTCTTCGACTTCCTTACGCTTATATAGTTTAGATTCGCCTGCTTCCGCCCAAGCTAATGGTGTACTACATTTTCGACGATATAAAGCTTCAAACGGTGTCATACTTATGCTCACTTGGTAGCTATTGTTGTAGGCAAACTCTACCATATAGAGATGATCTTCCCACCTCTTACTAAAATCCAAGGTGCACATGCAGAGCATATCCTAAATCGTTCTGTTAGTCCTCTCAGTTTGGCCATCAGTTTGGGGATGAAAGGTCGTACTGAACGTTAACTTTATTCCTAACAATTTATGGATTATCCTCCAATCATTCGATGTGAATCGCCCGACACGGTCACTTATGATGCTACGGGAACACCGTGCAATCATACGATTTGCTCAACATAGAGTTTTGCCAAGACTTCCACTAAATCGTCCCACTTGTTCAGAAGGAAGTGAGCCACTTTAGTCAACCGGTCTATGATCACCCAAATCAAATCGTTACCGTTTTGAGACCTCGGCAAACCATGCACGAAATCCATTGAAATATCATCAAACTTCCACTCCGTAATAGGTAACGACTTCAGGAAACCTCCAGGCTTCTGACATTTAGCTTTCACTAAGGCACATGTCTGACATTTAGCCACATAATGTGCTATGTCTTTCTTTAACCCTGCCCACCAGAATACCTTTTTCATGTCTCTGTACTTCTTTGTGCTTTCTGGGTGAATTGAGTATTTCGTAAAGTGAGTCGCATACATTAATTCGTCTCTTAGCTTACTCATACTTGGAACGCACAAATGACCCTCTTTCCATAAAAGGTCGTCATCCTAGGAGAATTGGACAGTTGACTCATCCACTGCATAGCGTTACAGACTTTCATCAAGTTCTGTTGCTCGCTGAATTCTGTGCGCAAGATCATATTGTACATTCGTCCAGTTCAAGCATGCGTTTGCTGTGGAATTATTGTCAACACAAGAAATCTTTAACGCTTCCGAGTCCTGGATCAGATGCTCATCATACATCTGCAACCAATTTTCCCTTGACGGAGTGCTACGACTCAAGGCATCTGCGACCACGTTTCCTTTCCCGGGAGTGTAGTGAATATCAAAGGTGTAGTCCCCGAGGTACTCCATCCACCTTCGTTGTCGCATATTGAGATCATTCTGATTCAACAAGTACTTTAGACTCTTATGGTCCGTAAATATATCCACTTTTACGCCATATAGATAGTGACGCCATAATTTAAGTGCAAAAATCACCGCTGATAATTCCAAATCGTGGATGGGATAGTTTCGCTCATGCACTTTCAACTGGTGTGAGCCAAAAGCGATCACTTTTCCAAACTGAAGAAGAACACAGCCTAAGCCGCTCCCTAAAGCATCACTATAAATCTCATAGCCGTCTGTACCACATGGCGATGTCAAAACAGGCGCCATGGTGAAACGACTCTTTAGCTCTTCAAAAGCTCGTGCGCACTCCGGCATTCAAACGAACTTCTGATCTTTCCTTGTTAATGTGGTAAGAGGCAAAGCGATCTGTGAGAAGTTTTCTACAAAGCGTCTGTAGTAGCCTGCCAGTCCAAGGAAACTCCTGACTTCGGCCACCGAAGACAACACTAGCCACTCCCGGATGACTCTTATCTTTGTCGGATCCACCGCAATGCCCTCTCCACTCACCACATGGCCAAGAAAAGCCACTGATGATAGCCAAAACTCACACTTTGAGAATTTGGCGTACAGCTTATTTATCCGTAGGGTATGCAACACCAACCGTAAATGGTTCGCATGATCTTCTTCCGATTGAGAGTACACCAAGATATCATCAATGAAGACAATCACAAAAAGGTCCAAGTACTCCCAGAACGTTCAGTCCATTAGATCCATAAACACTGACGGCGCATTATATAGTCCAAACGGTATTACAGTGAACTAGTAATGACCGTAGCATGTTCCAAACGCTGTCTTAGGAATGTCACCTTCCCGAATTCGTAACTGGCAGTAGCCCGATTTCAAATCTAGCTTTGAGTATACTGTCGATCCCGCCAGTTTATCAAACAAGTCATCGATCCGTGGAATCGGATATTTATTTTTCTCTGTCAACTTGTTCAATTCACGATAATTGATACACAATCGCAGGCTACCGTCCTTCTTTTTCACAAAAAGAACATGTGCGCTCCATGGTGACATACTTGGGCATATGTATCCCTGTTCCAACAATTCTTGCAGTTGAACTTTTAGTTCGGCCATTTCCTTTGGCGCTACTCAATATGGCGAGCGGGCCACAGGTTTTGCACATGGCACCAGCTCAATCGAGAAATCAATCTCCCGCTATGGTGGTAATCTCGGAAGCTCCTTCAGAAACACATCAGCAAACTCCAAAATAATCGGAACATTACTCACACTGGCCTTTGGCTCAACAGCCGCAACAAGCGTGAATAACAACTCCGCGCCTTTTCGAACTGTCGTAACCACTTGAAGAGCAGACATCAATGTCATGCTCGACCCTCGCATACCAGCGACTTCATTTCTCGTTTAGTATTCTTCCCCAGTGTGATTTCCTTTGACTTGCAATCTATATAGGCACGCTGCTCCGAGAGCCAGTCCATACCAAAGATCACATCAAACTCCGATATCGGCACACTGATGCTTCCAACCCAAAATCCTGACTTCCTATTCATACCTCCACAAAACAAGATCTATCCGCAATCATTACACATCCATTTGGTAATAACACATTCACACTATCTGGCACCATACGAATCGATACATCGATCCGTGACACGAAGTCCACATATAGAAATAAATGAGAAGCACCAATATCAAACATTGCTCTCGCCGGACAGTCTTGAATCAGGATAAAGTCTAACACAAATAAATCATACACAAGCTACAAACAAGGTATGAAATAGCAAAAACAGCAATCAAATATATTACCACATACCTATGACAACGTCACTTTGCTTTATGGCCTCCCGTTGGCCAAGATTATACACTCAGGGTTGCACCTGGGATGCAGTGGACTCCACCACTACCTTTCCCTTTTCAGCATATGACGCTCCTGTCTTCTTTTTAACCTTTGGTGGACCAACTCGACAGTTACAGGCTATATGCACCACTCTACCAAATGTATAACAGGTCCGAGACTCCTGCCTCGAAGTTGCTCCCGATGCAACATGTAACACCCCCTATCCATCGCATAGCATATAGCAGTAGGCCCGGCCGGGGCCCGACGCCATATACCGCAGACAGACCGGGTGGTTACTTAATGGAAACCATCCAACTAATCCAACGTCCTACACAGAGCATTCTAGCTGAAGCAATTTTATAAGTTGCAATTAAAAAACCCAGCACAAAGAGCACGAATGTCCACTAATATATCAAATAGGTATGTAATACATACACAAGTACTGGCCTTAAGGCCTTACAAAATTGTTTACTTAATATTACATGATTTACAAACCACGGCACGCAGGCCGGTCATACATGAACAAAAAGCAGTAAACACTCCAATTAGGCCTTCGAGGGTCGTCTTCGCAATTTGGGCTTTAGCCCGCTATTGACCGCTTTGTCCAGCAGCACCTGCAAGCGACAAAACCACCGCACAGTGGCAAACAAAGTAACGGTCAGCAATGCTGACCAAATTATAACGATCCCGCCCCCAACTCGGGGCGGAGATGCTCCTTCCCTGCATTTTATTAGCATAAGCAAGCAGTGTATAAATAATCATTTCATCACAGGCGTAGGCTCACACGGCCACACACCCCGTGCACTCAGGGCACATTCTCGGTGAACACAGTCTAAGTCTGTCGACTCACCACCGTCCCTTTGGATGGCAAAATAATGAGCAATTTGTCTTCCCGGCATGGGTCACGGTAATTAAAACCATAGACCGCCAAAGACCCTCATCTACGCCAAAGGCAAGTGCCACGTAACCTTAGGTCTCTTTAACCGAACGACATAGAACGGGTACTGTTCCATCTAACCCGTACTCATATGCAACGGTAATTTAAACCATATGCGCAGGTCAAACTTCTCCCGAGTCCCGTTTCCATAACACATTTCACATAACTCGGTTATGTTCAAGTTGGCTCTCAGTCAAACTCGCCGCAACTCACGAGAGCGGGCTTCCTATGCAAAGAAGGAGAGCTTCACATGCTCAAGAAGATAATCGTTACCCTAGCGTTCCTCTTTGGCGCCATGTAAAAGTAAGCGGATGAAAAGCACCGCACTCTCTTTGCCTCCGTAGATCCGAAGTCGGCTCGCAATTTGGAGCTTCGAAGCTCCTCCAATGGCTGGATCTAGCTTCTTCTTCTTCCTTTGCTCTCCTCTCTCTCTCTTGACTTAGAAAGAGAACCACTCAAGTAAAAGTGAGGGTATCAAAGGCCCAATCCCGGGTATATCCCAGTAGGAGCAACCCCCAACCGTCGGATCCCAAATTAAAGAAACGAATGGCCTTGATTCGGGCCTGAAATGTACAATCTGGACCGAACACGGCCTAGCACACGCCCATGTCGAGGGTCGTGTCCCTCATTCGCCGTCAAAATCGACGCACCTGGAACAACACACGGGCATCCGACACCTCCGTGTTCGACCTGACAGGCCCGTATTCCAACTGACACGACCGTGTGGTCAGCTGTGTGCACCCATCGATACAGCCCGAAAACAACCCGAGACTCACACGGGTTCTTGGACACGCCCGTGTCCTAACCCGTGTCCACTTGAACACGCCTGGGCTCTAGGCCGTGTTCACGGTCTCGACACTTCGTCGAGTGAAGTTCGTCGACCACCCGACACGGCCTTGGACACGCCCGTGTCCTAGGCCATGTGCCTTGTCTCGACACTTCGTCGAGCGAAATTCATCGACTCCCCGGGCCGATCGTCGACACGGGCTCGGCACGCCCTGAGACACGCCCGTGTCTCAGGCCGTGTGCCCTGTATCGACACATTGTCGAGCGAAATTCTTCGATTTCGCGGCCAAGTCGTCGACTCAAGCCTGACACGCCCTGGGACACGCCCGTGTCCTAGGCTGTGTGCCTCCTGCCAGATTCCAGATTTGGCCCAAAACGCCTTCCGTCGCTCTTCTGAGTTTCGGGGCGTTACAACTCTCCCCCTCTTAAAAGAATTTCGTCCACGAAATTAAAATAGAGGAAAAACAAGTACCAAAATTAAATTGTTCCTGAGCGGAACTCCGGATACACGTCAAGCATAGTCTGCTCTCGCTCCCAAGAGAGCTTCTCGCTACCGCAATTGCCCCATCGGACCTTGACCATCCTAATCTCTTTATTGCGTAGCCGCTTGACTTCCGAATCCTCAATCCACATGGGCTTGAATTTTGTCGTCAACCCACTAACAATCGGCACTTGATCGACCGCGATCACTTGCGTAGGCTCTTGCACCGCCTTCTGTAGCACCGAAATATGGAATACATCTTGTAGGCCACTAAGCTCCACCGAAAGCTTCAACTGATAGGCTGCTTCACGAACCCGCTCCAGAACCTCAAACGTCCCAAGGTACCTCGGGCTTAGATTTTTCAATCGCCGCACCCGCGAGACACCCTTGAACGGCTTGGTCTTTAAGTACACACAATCACCCAAAGCGAACTCCACGTTCCTGTGCTTGGTATTATAGTACTTTGCTTGTCGATCCTGAGCGATAAGCAACCTCTCCCGAATGGTTCGCACCAAAGAAGTAGCATCCTCCACTTCTAAGCGCTTATACAACTTTGACTCGCCCGTTTCTAGCCAAGACAACGACGTGCGACATTTTCTACCATATAGGGCCTCGAAGGGCGCCATTTGACTACTCGATTGGTAGCTATTGTTGTACGCAAACTCCACCAAATAAAGATGGTCTTCCCATTGCTTTCCAAAGTCCAAGACACACATACGGAGCATTTCTTCCATAGTTCTATTGACCCTCTCGGTCTGCCCATTCGTTTACGGATGGAAGGCTGTTCTGAATTTTAATTTTGTTCCCAACATTTGTTGCACTAGCCTCCAATCATTGGACATGACCCGCCCATCTTGGTCACTCACGATGCTGCGGGGCACACCGTGAAGCCATACTATATTATCCACATATAGTTTTGCCAACTTCTCCACCGGATCATCCTTCCTATGCGGAATGAAATGCGACACCTTCGTTAGCCGATCTACGACCACCCAAATGGCGTCGTTCCCCTTTTGCGACCTTGGCAAACCGTGCATAAAGTTCATAGAGATGTCGTCGAATTTCCACTCCGGAATAGGCAAGGACTTCAGAAATCCTCCCGGTTTTTGGCACTCTGCCTTCACCAAGGCGCAAGTTTGGCACTTCGCCACATAGAGTGCCACATCCTTCTTCAAACCCGGCCACTAAAACAGTTTCTTTACATCGCGGTACATCTTCGTGCTCCCCGAGTGAATCGAGTACTTGGTATGATGTGCCTCGTACAACAATTCCACCCGCAAATTGCCCACACTCGGGACGCACAGACGATCGTCTTTCCAAAGCAATCCGTCCTCCACAACGAATTGGGAATTTGACCCATCCAGAGCCTCTACCATGAACTACTTCAGCACTTGATTGCTTATCCACACAAACCATCTCCAACACCTCCAACTCCCGAACCAACTGCTCGTCATGGATCGATAGCCAATTGGCTTGAGCTGGGGCCTGACGGCTCAACGCGTCCGCAATCGCATTACCCTTACCAGGAACGTAGTGGATCTTGAATGTATAGTCTCCCAGGAACTCCATCCATCTACGCTGCCGCATATTCAGATCCTTCTGATCGATCAAATACTTCAGGCTCTTGTGATCGGTGTAGATATTAATCTTCACACCATACAAATAGTGTCTCCACAGCTTCAAGGCAAAAATCACGGCCGCTAATTTCAAGTCATGGACCAGATAATTCCTCTCGTGCACTTTTACCTGTCTCGAGCCATAATCTATTACACTTCTATGTTGCAGTAGCGCGCAACCTAAACCGCTGCCCGAAGCATCGCTATAAATCTCATAGCCTTCGGTCCCACTCGGCGAACTCAGCACAGGCGATGTGGTCAACCGACATTTCAACTCCTCAAAAGCTCGTGCGCACTCCAGCGTCCAAATGAACTTCTGCTCCTTCCTCGTCAAAGTAGTGAGAGGTAATGCTATCCGCGAGAAGTTCTCTACGAAGCGCCTATAATAGCCGGCAAGCCCCGGAAAGCTCCAGACTTTCGCTACCGTAAAAAGCTCAGGCCACTCCCGTATCGCAACAATCATCGCCGGATCCACTGCAATACCTTCCCCACTCACTATATGACCGAGGAACGCCACTGAGGATGAACAAAACTCGCACTTCGAGAACTTTGCATATAACTGATTCCTCCTTAGTGTCTCCAAAACCAAATGAAAATGCTTGAAGTGATCTTCCTCACTCTGTGAGTACACCAATATATCGTCGATGAAGACGATCACCAAGTGGTCCAAGTACTCCCTGAAGGTCCTGTTCATCAAATCCATGAACACTGATGGCGCATTGGTCAGCCCAAACGGCATGACCGTAAACTCGTAATGCCCGTATCGCGTACTGAACGCTGTCTTCGGGATATCACTCTCCCTTATTCACAGCTGATAGTACCCGGACTTGAGATCCAACTTTGAGTACACCGTCGACCCGACCAACTGATCAAAAAGGTCATCGATCCAGGGAATCGAGTACTTGTTCTTTTTTGTCAACTTGTTGAGCTCCCGATAATCAATACATAACCTCAATCTTTCGTCCTTCTTCTTAATAAAGAGGACCGGTGCGCTCCAAGGCGAAGAACTTGGACGCACATACCCTTGCTCCAACAACTTTTTGAAGTTGCACCTTCAGCTCCGCCATTTCCTTAGGCGCTAGCCGATATGGAGAGCGTGACAAAGGCTTTGCACCGGGTACTAGCTCAATCATGAAATCTATCTCCCATTGAGGTAGGGCTCCAAGAAGATCTCTAGGGAACACATCAGGGCACTCAGCTACCACTGAAATACTATCCAACATAGGCTTTGGCTTTGCAACCTCCAAAAGTGTAAAGAACAGCTCTGCACCAGCACGAACCGCCTTCACTCCCTGAAGAGCAGACACCAACGTCTTGCTCGACCCCTTCGAGCCCGTAAAGGTCGTCTCACGACTAGCTCCCAGCTTGACTTCCTTGCTACCGCAATCGATATAGGCTTGCTGCTCCGAGAGCCAGTCCATGCCAAATATTACGTCGAACTCCCCTAGCGGTAGTAACGATACTTGGAATTCAATGTCTTGGCTCCCTGACCACACCTAAACGAACAGATACTACCCGCGTGCATTGAGCGCCATTGGACCATAGCGCATCCAATTTGTCTTTTACCAACGAAGGAGGTACTCTGACGTGTAAAATAATTCCTAAATAAAGGAATGCGAAGCTTCGTTTACATGAACGGTGCTCTCGCCGAATAAACGAAAATCAGAACAAAGCTTAGCACAAGTAGTTCTAAGCTAACATGCACAAGGGCGACAAGTATTCAAGGCTAAACTGCTATAACTTTAAACCATACCTATCATCATGACAGTATGCTTCTTCTCGGACTTGGGACGTCCGCTCCAGCAGTCTCGGGCAAAGTGCCCCGGTTTTCCACAAGTGAAACATGCGCTCGGGGTTCGACCCGTAGTCACCCCAAAAGCACCAGCAGAGGGGGCTGGACCCGAAGTCCTAGCCCTCTTATACCACCTACGGTAACAAGACTTTGAGGTGTTCGGCATTTTGAATGTCGTTTCCTTTGCACTAACGTCCTCAACTGCTCCTGACATAGCTTTCTTAGTCTTCTGAGCACCATTCCAACATTCTCGGGCAAAATGCCCTTTCTTTCCACAAGTAAAACATGTGTAAGTAGCTTTGCTAGTCGATGTCATAGCCCCTTTCTCCATCATTCTGCCGGATGCAACTCTTATGGGGCTTGCATAGTTCGATACCATGGTCGCTGGCATCGGGAGAGTCTTCCTCAAATCTGCCTCCAAAGATCTAGCTGATTCCACCAAGGCTCGGAATCCCAATAACTTTGGTCCTAGCAGTAGAACTCGTAACTCAGCGAGCAGGCCATTATAAAATCTATCGACTATAGCTTGCTCATTATCCAACTCGAAGCATGGGTAGCGGCTTATCATAAGAAATGCTTGCAAATATTCCTCAACTGTGTGCGCTCCCTGCACTAAATGCATATTCAGCTGCTGCCCCGATGGTCTACCAAAGGTCATCTGCTCCATCACGCCAACCGGCATTGAAGCCACAACAGGGGCGCAGGGTTGTATATTTCTTCCAAGTTGTGCACCCGTCACAGCGAACACCGCTTCAACGATCCTTCTAACGGTTTCATACGAAGGAGGGGTCTCAAACACCTCAACGGGCGCACTAAACTCCTCAGAAACCGGACATTCTGGCGGTCCAGCACCGCTTCCGGTCACCTATAGTGGTACAAAACACTGTTAAGCGACCAAAACAAATTGCAAATAGCAATTATAGGAACACGCAGGTTCCCCAAACACGTGTATTTTCATTCCTAAGTGGACATTCATGGGTTCTTTTATTATTATAATGATGACGCACACACATGTGATCACCACCCCTTAAAAAGAATTCGTCCACGAATTCATTTTAAGTCTGACCGAAACCAGTAGTCTGATACCAAAGTGTAACACCCCCTATCCGTCGCATAGCATATAGTAGTAGATCTGGCCGGGGCCCGACGCCATATACCACAGACAGACCGGGTGGTTACTCAATGGAAACCATCCAACTAATCTAACGTCCCACACAGAGCATTCTAGCGAAAGCAATTTTATAAGTTGCAATTAAAGAACCCAGCACAAAGAGCATGAATGTCCACTAATATACCAAATAGGAATGTAGTACATATACAAGTACTGGCCTTAAGGCCTTACAAAATTGTTTATTTAATATTACATAATTTACAAACCACGGCACGCAGACCGGTCATACATGAATAAAAGCAGTAAACACTCCAATTAGGCCTTCGAGGGCCGGCTTCGCAATTTGGGCTTTAGCCCGCTATTGACCGCTTGGTCCAACAGCACCTGCAAGCGACAAAACCACCGCACGGTGGCAAACAAAGTAACGGTCAGCAATGCTGACCAAATTATAACGATCCCGCCCCCAACTCGGGGCGGCGATGCTCCTTCCCTGCATTTTATTAGAATAAGCGGGCAGTGTATAAATAATCATTTAATCACAGGCGTAGGCTCAGATGGCCACACACCCCGTGCACTCAGGGCACATTCTCGGTGAACACAGTCTAAGTCTGTCGACTCACCACCGTCCCTTTGGACGGCAAAATAATGAGCAATTTGTCTTCTTGGCATGGGTCACTGTAATTAAAACCATAGACCGCCGAAGACCCTCATCTACGCCAACGGCAAGTTCCACGTAACCTTAGGTCTCTTTAACCGAACGACATAAAACGGGTACGGTTCCATCTAACCCGTGCTAACATCGCAACGGTAATTTAAACCATATGCGCAGGTCAAACTTCTCCCGAGTCCCGTTTCCGTCACACATTTCACATAACTCGGTTATGTTCAAGTTGGCTCTCAGGCCTCCAAGTTGGCAAGATCACGCATCCGCCCAGTTTTCCAGGTGCACCTTAGGGTTAACCCCCAAGGCTCCCTGTTGCAATCTACCGTGTAGAAAACCCGAAAAATAATCAATCGCATGGAGTCTTCTCTAGCATTTATGCAATGCAACATCACCGATCCAGACCAACATGTCCGGGTAGGCTTCACACATCATGCCTATGTCCGTTCTCGCTTACGGACTCTACACAATGGGGACTTTACATATCTACCCGACGGAATGCCTCCAACTCACCGCAAACTCGCGAGAGCGGGCTTCCTATGCAAAGAAGGAGAGCTTCACATGCTCAAGAAGAGAATCGTTACCCTAGCGTTCCTCTTTGCCGCCATGGAAAAGTAAGCAGATGAAAAGCACCGCACTCTCTTTTCCTCCGTAGATCCGAAGTCGGCTCGCGATTTGGAGCTTTGAAGCTCCTCCAATGGCCGGATCTAGCTTCTTCTTCTTCCTTTGCTCTCCTCTCTCTCTTGACTTAGAAAGAGAACCACTCAAGTAAAAGTGAGGATTTCAAAGGCCCAATCCCGGGTATATCCCAGTAGGAGCAACCCCCAACCGTCAGATCCCAAATTAAAGAAACGAACGGCCTTGATTCGGGCCTGAAATGTACAATCTGGACCGAACACGGCCTGGCACACGCCCGTGTCCAGGGTCGTGTCCCTCATTCGCCATCAAAATCGACGCGCCTGGAACAACACATGGGCATCCAACACGCCCGTGTTTGACCTGACATGCCCGTGTTCCAACTGACACAATCGTGTGGTCAGCCGTGTGCACCCATCGATAGCCCGAAAACAACCCGAGACTCACACGGGTTCTTGGACACGCCCGTGTCCTAACGCGTGTCCACTCAAACACGTCTGGGCTCCAGGCCGTGTTCACGGTCTTGACACTTCGTCGAGTGAAGTTCGTCGACCACCCGACACGGCCTTGGACACGCCCGTGTCCTAGGCCGTGTGCCTTGTCTCGACACTTCGTCGAGCGAAATTCGTCGACTCCCCGGGCCGATCGTCGACACGGGCTCGACACGCCCTGAGACATGCCCGTATCTCAGGCCGTGTGCCCTGTCTCGACACATTATCGAGCGAAATTCATCGACTTCGCGGCCAAGTCATCGACTCAAGCCTGACACGCCTGGGACACGCCCATGTCCCAGGCCGTGTGCCTCCTGCCAGATTCCAGATTTGGCCCAAAACGCCTCTCGTCGCTCTTTTGAGTTTCGGGGCGTTACACAACACTCGAGGGAGCCTGTGAAGAAGACTTGTGTCTCTTACCCCATTTCCTTTGGTAATTTGATTTCCCCGGGTGCGGCACTTTGAACTCGGACTTTTTCACCGCCAAGTACCTTTTTCCTTGCACCCGCTTCATATCCTTCTCCAACGCACACCTCATATCCACCAACGCCTGAAACCCTTGGTTCACCTAACTTGATAGCAGGAATCTCAACTCATCCTACAACCATTCGTAGAACTGATTGGTCTTTCGTTGTTCATCAGCGAAGATAGACCCCGCATAGCATCCCAATTATGTAAACTCATGCAAGTAGGTATCAACACTACTCTCTCCCTGAGTGAGATGCTGGAACTCAATTTCCATAGTGATGCGTTGTGCCGCTAGCAAGTTTTTTGCTAAGAACAGTCGCGAAAACTCCTCAATCGAGACTTCTGTTAGTTGCCTGCCCGCTAAGTGGTGTAACTCTATCTCATCCCACCATAACCGAGCCTCTCTTTCCAACAAGAAGGTGGCCAAGGTGACCTTTTGATTTTCCTCCGTCCTTGTCGCAGTCAATATTTGTTTGACGTACGACAACCAATCTTCCGCCTGCGTTGGGGATCTCACACTCGTAAATATAGGAGGATTGAAGCTCATAAACTGCTTCAACTGCCGTTCAGCTGCCCGAGGATCAACAGCCTCAACAGGTTCTGTCCTTACACCAACCTGTTCTGGCATCAATGTCGGCTGCGCCTGCCCAGTAGGTTGTGCATGAATCATTGCAAACAGCACCTCAGCAACTAAACATACTGTTTTCGCAGAAGGAGGAGGTGTAGACACCTCAGCTGGTATCGCACTCTCATCAGAATGCTGGGGCTTAGACTGCCCAGCACCACTACGAGTCACCTATAGGTGAACAAGACACACATTAGAGAACTTGTACAAGCAATAACAACAATATAGGAACGCGCAGATTCCTCAAACAGGTGTATTTGCATTCCTTAGTGGACATTCTTGAGTTCATTAATGTTATAGTGGGTCTCATTTACACGTGCTCGCCACCCCACAAAAGAATTCGACCACGAATTCGAAAGAGGAAGATGGAGACGCTTTGATACCAAAATATAACATCTCCATCTGTTACATGACATATAATAGAAGGTCCGGCCAGGGCCCCACATCATATGCCACAAAGAGGCGGCGAAGTTACAGGTTAATATCAAGAAAACCAAAAAAACAAAACCATTCGCATCCTAACTCAGAGCATTCTAGCGTAAGCTTTTAAGTTGTTAGAACTCAACTCATTTGAATGTCCACAATATATAAACCAGCATTTATATATATAACATCACGAATGAATGTTCTCCAAATACACAGCAAGTCTGAACTTATGGACTTACAGTTAAGCTTTATAGCTATGAATTTCAGACATCGGCACGCAGGCCGGCCATACATGAAAGTAACATCATATGAACTTCTTTGGCCTTCGAGGGCCAGCATAGCAGCAGCAACAACAATAAGGGCTTCAGCCCCCTATTTTCCGCTCGGCTCTCCTGCACCTGCACTGGATAATCCACCGTAATGGTGGAAAACAAGGCAATGGTCAGCGTTCAGCTGACAAATTTATAACGACCCTACCCCTTACCCAGGGTAGTGGCATTCCTTCCCTGCAGGCATAGCATTTTACAAGCAGATATATCACACAATGTGCACTCATGCACCATCAACATATCACAAACGTCGACCACGCGGCTCGACGCTCCGTGCACTCGGGGCATATTCTTGGTGTACCGGAAATACCAGGGTCCCACCGCCATTCAAAGCACATTCTTGGTGTACCGAAAATACCAGGGTCCCACCGCCATTCGAAGGTCTGAAGCCCAACGGCAAACTTGAGCATTTCGCTCCACAGCCTTCAGCCGGAGACTTTAGTCTTAATGGCACGCAGGCCTAAGACTCTCATTATGTGTTTCTGCGGAATTCCAATTGCCCAGGCACTCATAGCGGACAACCATAATGCGGAGACAGTTCAGCCTTTTCCTGTTGCTCAAATCATCAGTTCTATGACCATTCTGATGCGGGTCGGCCTCCCCCTATCCATTCGGCACGAAGCCTTTTCAAGAGCTCACAAAGCTCGCAAATAGCCACACTGTCCCCAAAGGACTGGCTTAACAATCGCAGGTTAGCTAGGAGCCATTGCCAGCAACATTCACTATGCCCGACGTTAGCGACATAACTTACTTTCCATCCCCAGCCCTAACCTTATTTGGATAAACCATCCAGCAATACCTGCAGCCACCTGCAGTGCCAGAAATACTGGTCTTTCAAGCATATAGCACAAGCACGTTGCGGGTATTTTCCTAGACTTTCACTACAGTACTTTCTGCTACTACCCTTCACATGCACAACCCACTGAATCCACAAGTATACTCATTTATACGCTGAGACTTCTCCGGTGTGCAAAATAAAACATCACCAATCCAGACCAACCTGTCCAGATGGGTTTCACACAGTATGCCTATTCTGTACTATACATTTTCAGATCTACATGCAAGACATCTTGGGGATATACAGAATCAACCCAAGGGGAATCCCTCGATACTCCACATTTTGGTGGGGGAAACCCATGCATATGCTGTAATAACCCAAATTTCAAAATGGGGAAAATTTTGGGTGATACGGCCTGGGACACGGGCGTGTCCCAGGGCGTATCCTGCTCGAGTGCGGAGACATCGCGATTTCGACGAAAATGCGTTCGATGAAGTGTTCGGGAGGAACACGCCCCATGTCACGGGCGTGTCATGGGGCATGTCACGGGCGTGTCCGACCCAAATGACTACTCGAGTGATTGTCTCGAGTAGGTCTCGAGTGGGACTTGAGTAGTGCTGACACGGGCGTGTCATCCTTCGGACACGGGCGTGTCCTGTTCTATGTTGATGACTCGAGTAGATCTCGAGGAAATGACTCGAGTACCTAAGGAACACGGGCATGTCGGTCATGTGACACGGGCGTGTCATGACTAACTACTCGAGTAGTCCTCTCGAGTAGGTCGAGAGTATGACTCGAGTGAGGTACACTCCCTATGTCACGGGCGTGTCTGGGACGACACGGGCGTGTACCCTGGCCGTGATCTGTTTCGGGATAAGGCAGTTTATACACCGCTTAGAGTACACGGCCTGTGACACGGGAGAGTTACAGGGCGTGTCAGACTTGAAAAGTGATTTTTAGGCTTTTTTGTGGCCGTCAATCTTCTTCAGCTGGGATATAGGGGCTGAGAGGCCTTCCTGCTTCCTTAAGGCCGAGACTTGAGAAGGAAAGTCTCATTTTATGTTGGCCTTCATCTTTCTAAAATTATAAAGAGAGAAAGAGAGGAAGAAGGAGGAGGAGGAAGAGGGGTTGATCTCTAGTGGAGCTTGAGAGTGTCAATCTGAGATCCGAGGCCATCTTTGCGGAGGAAAAGCTGTTGCGGTTCTTTCTAGCTAGCTAGGAGCTCATGGCACCGAAGCGATCTTCATGGGTGACGACCTTTCTTACTAGCCATTTGAAGGCTTCCTTTTGATATATGCATATGATTTCCCCCACCAAAAGGTGGCTTGTTAGGGGAGTCTTTGGGTTGATTCATGGAATCCCCAATTCATTGGCATATAGATCCGGAAATTGAGTATGGAATAGGCATGCTGTGTGAAGCCCATCTGGACAGGTTGGTCTGGATTGGTGATGTTGCATACGAACCGGAGATGACTCCGTGATAAACGCGTAGTTTAGGAGTCGACGGGTTGGACTTGTAAAGGGAAGTAGCAGGAAGTACTGGCGTGGTAGTCCAGTAAAATACCCATAGAATGCTTGTGATTTTGGGTTATACATGTGAAGGGAAGTAGCAGGAAGTACTGGATTTGAAGTCCAGGAAAGACCCTTGATAATTGTGATATTTGTGGGATCGTGCCTGTGAAGGGGAGTAGCAGGAAGTACTGGTGTGCCCAAGAAAGATCCGCTAATGTTGTGATGAAACGGGTGTAAGAGAAAGTATTGGTGCGCCTAGGAAAGCACCCAGGATTGAATGTGAGAACAGGATTGGTGAGACCAACCCGCACCTTTTGTGCCGCGAGTACGCCGTACTCTGTGATGGCAAGGTGATTTGAGCAATGGGGGGTGGAGGATCTGACCTGCGTTATGTCCGTCCGACGTGAGACCTGAAAGTGCGGTCTGTTGGAGCGCATAGCAAGAGTCTTAGGCCTATGCGCTGTGATACAATGGGGGGCTACAGGCCAATCCCAGTTCACTAAGACTATAAAACTCCGGTTGCACGCTATGGAGTAAATTCTCAAGTGATTTTCCATTGGGTTGCGACCCTGTTACAGTGGTGGGCAACTAGTTTATCGGTACACCAAGAATGTGCCCTGAGAGCACGTATCGTTGGGTCGGGTGGCTGACGGTTGTGATGGAATGTGTGTGTGAAAGCACCTTATATGTGAGATATATATACATGTTAGTGATATGTTATGCCTGCAGGGAAGAATATCGCTGCCCCGAGAAAGGGGTAGGGTCGTTATAATTGGGTCAGCTGAATGCTGACCGTTGCCTCTGTTTACCACCTTTGGGGGAATGTCCCTGTGCAGGTACTGAAGAGCCAAGCGGGATGCATAAGGGCTGAAGTCCCTGCTGCATTTACTGCTGCCGTTGCTAGCCCTCGAAGGCTAAACGAATGGAAATGTTATGTTTTCTTTTTATGTGGTCGTCCTGCGTGCCAATGTTTGAGGCCACTATTTTGAAAGTACTGTAAGGCCATAAGGCCAACTACTTGTATGTGTAAGACATTCCTATAATGTATAAATTATGGAGTTTTTATATGTTGGACATTCAGGTGTGGAGTTTAAATTAGTGTTTAGGCTTCTGCTAGAATGTCATCTATTAGGGTGCGTTGCACTACTTTGGTATCACTTCGTAGCTTCACCGTCTGTTTTGTGGTATATGCTGTGGGGCCCCGGCCGAACCTTCTAGTATATATTATATGAACGGATGGGGTTGTTAAATTTTTGGTATCCGCGTTCTCTCGGTCTTTCCCTTTCGAAGTCGTGGTCGACTTCTTTTGTGGGGTGGCGAGCACGTCTCTGTGCGAACCAAGTTACACGATTGAACTCCTGAATGTCCATTGTAGGAATGCAAATACATGTGTTTGAGGAACCTGCGTGTTCCTATTTTGTTGTGTACACTGGAAAATGTGTACCAGATTTGAAGAAGCCTCACCCTACTCAATGATATGCATCAAGGTGTATTTGATGTGTTTTGAGTTTATATGTGCAGGTTAAGTAACTGCAGGATTGCAGGAAAAATTCTAAGTCCATGTGTCGACACCTAGAGAAGCAGTGTCGACACTAATGAAGGCTTGTGTCGACACTAGAGAAAACCTGTGTCGACACTTGGAGTAAATTCTGTCGACACCAGGAAAGGCAGAGTCGACACCAGAAGAAATGTGTCGACACATACAGGTAGTATCGACACACTGTGAAGAATAGTCGACATCAAATGTGTCGACACCATGAGCCTGTGTCGACACACTGAAGGCTTTGTCGACATCAACTGTGTCGACACACAGGACTTGTGTCGACACATAGCAAGTTTTAACACAGTGTTAAAGATGAAGTACTTGTGTCGACACAAAGGAGATGTGTCGACACTCAACAGAATTCAACTAAGTATTAAAGTGAAGAAGTACTTGTGTCGACACAAAGGAGATGTGTCGACACACTGCAGAATTCAACTAAGTTTTAAAGAAGAAGTACTTGTGTCGACACACTCAATCAGTGTCGACACATTCAACAGAAGCAGTGTCGAGAAGCTGTTACAACAATAGAAGGAGTTGTGTCGACACCACCAAGGCATGTGTCGACACTTAGTCCACTTGTGTCGACACTTGGTCTATTTGTGTCGACACATAATGAAGATCAGTCTCGACACTTTCAAACAGAGATAGTATTTTCAAGAAGTGACTGGATGACTTGACAGCTGTCATTTCAGTCGGTCTACTGCAACTGTCAGAGCTGTCAGAAGTTCATTAGAAATCGGATCAGCCGGTTACCTTGCAGGAAGACTATATAAAGGCATTTCTCCTTCAATACAAAAATATTGATATTAATCACAACAAAGAAGAAGATCAGAAGATCAATCATTGCAGAATACAGATCCAGAGAAAACTGTAAATCAGTATTTTGAAGAAATTTCAGATTTACTTGGAGAGAGAGAACTCCAGTAATTGAAATCAAGAAAGAGATTTGTTTAATCAACTCTCTTAAGAAGCAGGTTCTGAACTAGACTGCAAAGAAGGATCCAGATTTAATTCTCCATCCTAAGAAGGAAGTTGTCAGCCGGTCTACTTCAAGAAGATCAACTTTTACTGAGTTTAGACTCAAGAAGCCTTGAACAAAGCAAAGACAAAGTTGATCTCAGGAATCAGTTCTATCAAGAACAGATCAAGACGGTTGCCCTCTTCATTCTCTCAAATAGAGTGGAAACCTAAAACTTATTTATTATCTTTTTGTAGGATCCTAAGGGATCTGAGTTGTAAGCCTAAATTTATAAAGGCTGAGGTAGGGCTTTTGAGCCTGAGTGTAGGAGAATTTATTCTCTGAGTGTAGGCCTTGTTGAAGGCTGAGGTAGGGCTGTTTAGCCTGAGTGTAGGTCTTGTTGAAGACTGAGTGGTAGGGCTTTGTGCCTGAGTTGTAGGAGTGGGGACACTCTGAGTTGTAGGAAACTGTTTGGGGTTCTGAGCTGTAAGATCTGAGGATCTGAGGAGAAGTGCAGATGTTAGGCCAAATCTAATACACTGCTAGATAGGCGAAGGGGGAAAGTGGATGTACCCAGAGCTTGGGGAACCACTATAAACACTGTGTGCACTCTGTGTATGATAATCTCTGCGATTGCTGTGCTGTGGGATAGTTAAATTTACAATTTCTGCAAAGTAACTGAACAGAATATCTGCCTTAGAATCAAAAGAAAAATTACACATATTCACCCCCCCCCCCTCTAGGTGGTTAGGCACTATTTCTTTCAAGTGGTATCAGAGTCAGGTTCCTCAAAGAAGGACTTAACCGTCAGAATGAGATCCTTAAGGCAGATTTAAGAATCAAGAAAGAATCAAGAAAATGGGTTCTAGTGAGGATCACAAAGAGCTGGGGTCAATGAAATTGCCAATATGTAGAAAAGAGATATTTGGCATATGGAAAGAGAGGGTCAGACTCTTTATGGAAGCTTCTGACCCAAGGATATATATTAAAGTCAAAGAAGGCCCATATGTGCCAATGAAGATATCCATTCTGGATGCAAATCAGAAAACTCCCAAGGACTTTTCTGAAATGATTAAAGATGAAATCATCCTGGCCACTATGGACAAGAGATCCCAGAATATAATTGTTAGTGTCATTGATGATTCAACATTTCAGAACTTAATTCATTGTAAAACCTCTAAAGAAATGTGGGACACATTAATAGTCTATATTGAGGGATCAGAGGAAGTACGACAGGATAGGAAGTCAATGTTAAATCAGGAATATGAAAGCTTCAGACAAGGAAAGTCTGATAGCATTACAGAATGTTACAAGAAGTTATATAGGATCCCTGACATGGAAGAGACTTCAGTAACTATGAGCTGAATGACAAGTTCTTAAGATCCCTGACTAAGGACTGGGACACCAAGATTTGTGTCATTAGGGAAGTGGCCAAACTTGCTAATATATCTCCTCCAACTTTATTTGGAAAACTGCTATCTTATGAGATGTAGTTAATGGCTAGAAAGGAGGAAGAGAAGACTACTAGAGTGGAGCACAAGGAAAAGTCTGTGGCCTTCAAGACTAAAGTCACTAAGAAGTATAGAAGCAAGTCTTCATCTCCACCTAAAATAATTGCTGAGGCTGTCACAGATAATTCAGATAGCAAGAGTTCTGATAGCAGTGAAAGTGATGAAGACTTTGCTGCTTTTACTAGGTACTTTCAAAGATTTCTAAAGAAGAAGCAGTGTAGGTCTAAGCCTTCCACTTCTTAGTCAAAAGATGACTACTATCAGAAGAGAAAGTCATCCAGGAATGACAGAAGCAGGTCCAAGCCAAGCAAAGCTACATCTTCAAAGATTATGTGCTATTGTTGCAATAGATATGGACATGTAGTGGTTGACTGTCCTGAAAAGATGAAGGAGTCAGCTGACAAAAAGAAGACTCGGGCTAAGAGCAAAAAGGAAAAGTCCTTTGTTGCTAAGAAAGACAAGAGTCTGACAGACCAGTCATCTTCAGAAACAGAATCAGAAGTTGAAGCCTACATTGGATTATTTGCTGAAGAGGAAGAAGATGAGTTCATGCAGCTAATGAACTCAATTTATGAGCATGAAGACCATCAGTGCAAGGGACTGATGGCTATATCTGAAGGAGACAAGATCCAGGATCAGCCTGGACCAAGTAAGGTACAAAGTTGTTCTTCTAGTTCAATTTATAGTTCTGAGTCAGAGTCGGATACATCTGCATCAAGTGATGTGGGTGGGTCTGAATCTGAAGGAGATATTCATCAGTTAATTGATAAATATAGAGACTTGTTGCAGGCCTTGAAGAAAAGCAAAACCTTGGCCAAAACTCAGGCAAAGGAGATTGTTAGTCTTAAATTGGCTGCTTCTGATTCAGAAAAGTTGTTAGATCAGAAACTGAATGAGATAGTCAGACTGAAAAACATTACTGTTATTCAGATGGGTACTATTACATTCAAGAATGATCAGATTAAAAATCTGGAGGTTAAACTTCAGAAAGAGAAAGAGATAGTAGCAAGTTTTTCTAAACCTAAATCTGTTTTACCCTTGATAGATGAGTTTGTACCTCAAAAGGGTAAGGCTGGATTAGGATTTAAGAAAACTGCCTGGACTGCTAGGTCCAAATCTAAAGGAAAAGCCCCAGCACAAAACAAAAAGCCTGTTGTAGATAATTCAGCCAGGGTAGTACCTAAACAAAGGTACAATAGGTTTGAGTGTTGGTGTTGTGGCAAGATAGTCCACTTTGCCATAGATTGTTGGCACAATTCTAGTGTCAAGGAAAGTAGCAAACTGCCTGCTAGAAGAACTACAAGTAGTTTTGTTAAAGGTCAGACTAACTTGCACCAAGGACCCAAGAGTTATTTGGGTTCTAAGGTTAAGTAATCTGTTTTGCAGGTGAGTCCAAGTGGCCATGCCCCTATATGGTACTTGGACAGTGGATGTTCCAGGCACATGACTGGAACAAGGGGGTTGCTGAAGGACTATATACCTATCATGGATGGCCCTAAAGTCACCTTTGGTGGTTCAGAAAAAGGAATCATCAAAGGCTTTGGTAACATTTCTAGTAATCAGATTACTAACACTCAAGTGGCCTATGTGAAAGGTTTGAAACACAACCTTATAAGCATAAGTCAGCTGAGTGATTTAGGATATGACATCTCATTTCTCAAGAATGGTTATCATATCAAAAGGTCAAGTGATCAAAAGATCATTTTGACATGATATAGGAAGAGAAATGTTTATTGTCTTGACTTTGTGTGTGAGAACAATGTTTCTCCTATTTGTCTTGTAGCTGATGAGAGAGTCTCTCATTGTGTCAAATGGCACAAGAGACTAGCCCATCTTAATTACAAGACTATTGGTCAACTCTTTAGCAAAGAGTTAGTGAGGAATGGTCCTCAAGTTAAGTGTATAAAGGATGGGATATGCTCAGCTTGTCAAAAAGGCAAGCAGACCAAACCCACCTTTCATAGCCTTGAAAACAAGGATTCAGTGAGGTGTCTCTACCTCTTATATATGGATCTATTTGGTCCTATGCCAGTTCACAGTCTAGGTAGGAAGGTCTACACATTTGTGGTAGTAGATGACTATTCTAGATATTCCTGGGTGTTCTTCCTAAGACAAAAATCTGAAACCCCAAGTATTTTATATAGTTTTGTTAAACAAATTCAGAATGAGTTGGACAGTACAGTGGTCAAAATCAGAAGTGACCATGGTACTGAATTTCAGTCTGGAAGTATGACAAAGCTATGTGAAGAATTTGGGATATTTCAAGAATTTTCCTCACCTAGAACACCACAGTAAAATGGTATTGCTGAAAGGAAGAATAGAACATTGATAGAGGCTGGTAGAACTCTATTGAGTGACACTTCTCTCCCAGAATATTTCTGGGCGGAGCAGTAAACACTGCATGTCATGTAATCAATAGGGCTACTATCACCAAGTACCACAAAAAGACTCCCTATGAGATTGTGAAGGGCAGAAAACCAAATTTATCCTATTTCAGGATATTTGGTTGCAAGTGTTATATACTTAACAATGGCAAATCTTATCTAACCAAGTTTGCTGCCAAATCCCAAGAGGGGATCTTTGTTGGGTACAGCAATAATAGTAAGGCTTATAGGGTCTACAACTTGATTACTCAAGTTGTAGACGAGTCTATACATGTAGTCTTTAATGAAGCAAGACTGATTAGCAGTGAGTTGCCAAGTAGTGTATGCAGCTCTACAGGTATAGATGAGAAGATGGACAAGCTTACCATTACAGAAGGTTCTAGTGCAACTCAGCAATTGGAAAAAGTTGGTTGCTGTCTAGGGGGAGTACTGGACTCTCTAGATGCTGAAGAAGACCAAGAGGTACAGCTTGATGAAGAGGCTGGAGGTGTACAACCTGAAGATAAACTACCGCCAGCTAATAGACACTTAAAGGATCATCCAGCTAACCAGATAATTGGTGATCCAAGACAAGGAGTGCAAACTAGAAGCAGGAATCTGAGTACAGTTATTTACTCCAGTTTCCTATCACAAGTGGAACCAAAGAAATTTGAATAAGCAGTTCTAGACCCTCACTGGATTGATGCCATGCAAGAGGATCTGAATCAGTTCAGGAGGTGCAAGGTCTGGAAGCTTGTTCCTAAACCCAAAGACCACAATATCATTGGAACAAAGTGAATCTTTAGGAACAAATTGGATGAGAATGGAATCATCATAAAGAATAAAGCTAGACTTGTTGCAAAGGGATATAGACAGGAAGAAGGTATTGATTTTGATCAAACCTTTGCACTAGTAGCAAGACTGGAGGCTATCAGAATGTTCCTTGCTTATGCAACATATCAAGGGTTTAAGGTATTCCAAATGGATGTTAAGTCAGCTTTCCTAAATGGAGATCTAAAGGAAGAAGTCTATGTAGAGCAGCCCTCAGGTTTTGTTGATCCTCTCAAACCTGATTATGTTTATAGACTTAGGAAGGTTTTGTATGGGTTGAAACAAGCACTAAGGGCTTGGTATGAAACCCTGTCTAGTTTCCTCATTGAGAACAAATTCTCAAGGGGGAAAATAGACATGACTCTATTCCTTAGGGAATCTAAAGGCAAGATTATCCTAGTCCAAATATATGTAGATGACATAATATTTGGGTCTACAGAAAGTAATCTTTGCAGAAAGTTTGCAAAACTTATGCAAGGAAAATTTGAAATGAGCAGTATGGGGGAACTTAAGTTCTTCTTGGGTCTCCAAGTAAGACAAACTGAAGATGGCATGTCCATATGCCAGTCTAAGTTCACCCTAGAGTTGATAAAGAAGTATGGTATGGAATCATCCACTACCATGAGAACTCCTATGGGGTCAAGTGTGTCTCTTAGCAAAGATGATGCAGGGAAACCTGTAGATGAAACTTTGTATAGAGGGATAGTTGGCTCTCTTCTATATTTGACTGCTAGTAGACCAGATATCATGTATGTTACATGTGCCTGTGCTAGGTACCAAGCATGCCCTAAAGAATCTCATCTGACTGCAGTCAAAAGGATTTTGAGATATCTTAAGGGCACACCTTATCTAGGCCTTTGGTACCCTAGGAATGGAGATTTTCTACTAACAGGTTATTCAGATGCAGATTTTGCAGGTTGTAAGGAAGACAGAAAAAGTACTACATGAACCTGTCAATTTCTAGGAGGAAGGCTGGTGTCATGGAGCAGTAAGAAGCAGACCAGTATGGCAATCTCCACAGCTGAGTCAGAGTATGTGGCAGCAGGAAGTTGCTGTGCACAGTTATTATGGATTCAACACCAGCTAGAAGACTATGGTATTCAGGTAAGTAGAACACCTTTGTTTTGTGATTCTACAAGTGTCATTTCTATTACAAATAATCTTGTCTCACATAGTAGAACTAAGCACATAGAAATTAGATACCATTTTCTTAGAGAACATGTAGAGAAGGAGGACATTTCACTAGAATATGTTAAAACAGATAATCAAATTGCTGATATGTTTACTAAGCCCCTAGATGAAACCAAATTCAATAAGTTTAAAATTGAATTAGGAATGTTAAACTTAGAATAGTTTCATAAAATTGGCTAAGTAAAATGGTGTCGACACAAGGAGTTGTCTGTGTCGACTCATAGAAGTGGTGTCGACATTCCAGAGAAATTGTGTCGACACATCTAGGAAGTCTGTATCAACACTTCAGAGAAATGGTGTCGACACATCCAGTGTAGGTGTCGACACATCCAGGGTGGTGTCGACACTTAGGTTTAACACTGATTTTGTCGAGTGAAGTATCGACTAATCGTCGAATACAGATGTATAAGTGTCGACACATCATAATTGGTGTCGACACATAGTAGTCAACATCGATGCCGAGACATTAGACGTAAGTGTCGACACTTTTCAACAGTGTTGACACATTTAGAGTATTTTGACGCGCCATTTCACCTTCGATTTTAGAAAGGTATAAATAGGTCTTCAATATTGTTTGTTGACACGCTCTCCATAGTTTCGAGACCAAACTTGTGTGTCGACATCTCTCTCCTCTAAATTCAAGATTTCTCAAAACCCTAATGGCGCCTAAGCTTGAGGAGAACGTGAATGAAGGATATGAGCTAGTACGACATGCCTTTGACGATGCGGAATCTGAAATTAAGGAGACAGTAACCCTAATTACAGAGAATGGATTGGAGTACCTAGTGTCTGAGCCAACCAAGATCTAGAAGAAGGAGGTACTCGAATTCTTTAGTGCAGCTACCCTTGATGAAACTGGACTCAAGATTAAGTCCACAGTCCATGGGGTAAAAGTAAAAATCACCCAGAAAAGTCTAAGAAAAGTTCTACATCTACCAAGAACTAAAGAGGAAGAAGATGTACCTACATCTAAGACAAGAGAGGCACTGCAATGGTGTGGACTAGATTCAAACATGAAGATTGAATCAGTTTATAACAGGAAAGGGATGAACATGCAAGGAAAGTTTTTATCTGAAGTGGTAGGAAAGTTAATTCTGAGCAAGCCAGGTGGGTATGATAGAATATCAGCTCACATGTTCAGTTTAATGACAAGGATCATTTTCAAACTCAAAACTGATTGGTCAGCAGTAATGTTTGAGAAGATTAAGGAAAGTCTGAAAAAGCCCAATCTGGGTAGGATTATGAGTTTGTTCTTGGCTGGAACTATTCCAGAAGTGATGAACCAAGCTGCTGGATCAAAGATAAATCACATGAGGAGAATGGATGTTAGGATTATCTCAAGGTGGGATAGGGTGTTAACAAAGGACATGCCTACTCCATAAAAAGAATTTCCTCCACAGCAGAAGAAGAAAGCCATACTAGCGTCTGAATCCTCCAGCAGTTCAGAGGACCAAGTAGTTTTCAGTTCAAATGAGGAAGAAGCTGATATTACTGGAAGGTCGCCAATAAGGCATGAAGATGCACTGAGGCAGGGGGAGCAACCACTTGCTAGCCCCATTCACCTGGATCCACTCTAGGGGGAGCCTCAACATATGGAAGAGCCAACTCACTTAGACAGTGAAAGGGCAACACAAACAATTCTTGAGGGAATCAATGAAGTTAATCAATCAATTTTCCATATTGAGGATGAAGTATTGACTGAATCTTTAATTAATGTTGATCAGCAAACTCAGATATATAGTCAACCACAAGATGTTGTCATGGAAGACACATCAGTTGCTAATAATGCTCCTGAGATAAAAGATTCTCCAGTCCCTACTCAACAGGAGTTTACTCTAGAAGAGCTGTTCCCTGATTTATTACAGACTGATTTTGAAGGAGAGAGTGCAGCTTTTGAGGGGGAGCAGGTAGATCTTGAGGGGGAGCATGTTAGGTCTCAGGAGGAGACTGCAAGAAATGAAGAGGAGCAAATTAGAAATGAGAATGAGGAGCAAAGAACACAGGGGGAGCTACCAAGGACTGAGAAGGAATTGCCTCCTAGTCATAAGGAAAGGGTAGACATTGCCAGTACTTCTACTTCTGAGGATGAAGAAGTTGCTCAAGCCAAGAAAAGAAAGCTCATGGTCTTCAAAAGAAGGAGCCAGAGCTACAAGAAGGCACTGCAAACAGTTGCTCCACAACCTGCCCCAACAGCTGATTACAGCACTTTGTTGGTGGCTTTGCAGATCAAAATGGATGAGCAAAGGAAGGCTTTAGAAAAATATATGGATGAAGGACATAAATCACTTCAATTTGATCTGGCTCAAGACATAAAATCTATAAGATTTGAAGTGAATCAAAATAAGAAGGAAATGACTGACTGTTTTCATAAAGGAGGTAATGCAGTGGTTTATCTGGCCACTCATCAAGAGTAGATAAAGTCACAGGTTGATGATATGGCAGTCAAACAAGGATATTTCCTGGAAAATCAGATTAGGATGAATGATAATCTGACTGCTTCTCATAATGCAATTGTTACTGAAATAAAGAAAATTGCAACTGCCCCAACTACTGATAATTCTACAGCCAAGCCAGAGTTTGATAAGGAAAAGTTTGATAAGGATTTCCAGGCATGCATCACTACTGTAAAACTGCTATTATAGATTCTCAAAAGGTTATTTCTGGACTGCTGCTGAAGTTGAGGGGTTTTTATAAAGATGGAGTAAATTATATGGATGAATAGATCAGGTTTCAGAAGGATGATCTTAGAGATCATGAGACTAGAGAAGTCATAAAGGGGGAGAGGGTGTTAGTCAAAGCAGGCTCTAACTATGCTAAATGGATTTCAAACAGCATCAGAGCCACCCTTGGATATCCACCCTTATGTGATGATGATAATGTTGCTGAATCTGGTATAAACCTTGCTATTTTTGGAGGAGAGCCTGCTGAAGTTGCTCAAGTCATTTATCCTCCTGCAGATTTTGAAATGATACATCAAGAAGTCCAGTATATATATAGCCCTCCTGAAGGAAATCAAAATATGATCATTGAGAAAGTAGACAAGCCTATGTCAGAGGCAGTTTTGAAAGAGCAAGAAGCTCTATTGTCAAAGAAGAGATTCAGAGAACAAGCAGAGTTAAGGCCTGATTTTGAATAGTGGAGCCCAACTTCTAGGAATATCATATTGACTGCTTGGACAGCTGCAAAGGATAATTTCCAAGAGAGGGGCAAATGGTACTCTAACCAAGAATGGAGAAAACATAAAGCCAGGCAAGAGGCTATTATACAATACAGAAGAAAGGCTAAACTTGGGAAGCTACCTCCTAATGCACAGGAGCCTAGCAAGTATTTCCCTAAGCCTTATCATTATTTTGAGAGACAAATGATAAGGGCTGAAGAACAGAAGAAGAAATATCTTAAGGGCAAGAAGCCTGCTGATGACACTGATGCTCCAGTTCAAGCCAAGATTCAATCTGGCAAGGGCATTGTCATCAAGGAGCCAGAGCAGCCATAGAATAGAATTTTCTTAAGTTTACATTTTGCAATCTTTAGTATTAAAACATCTATGTAAACTTTTGTTCATGAAACTATTGGAAGTTATAACAAAACAATGTTTAATGTTCAATATGTTACATTGTTATTCTGTGAAGATTGTTTATACATGTTTTGTTTAGTATTTACCCTGTCATATAATGTTGTTATACATCATATTGTGTATTTATTATGAATGGTGTATATCATTGACTAAGGGTTATGACTTCTCCAAATAGGGGGAGATTGTTGGGTACACTGAAAAATGTGTACCAGATTTGAAGAAGCCTAACCCTACTCAATGATATGCATCAAGGTGTATTTGTTGTGTTTTGAGTTTATATGTGTAGGTTAAGTAACTGCAGGATTGCAGGAAAAATTCGAAGTCCATGTGTTGACACCTAGAGAAGCAGTGTTGACACTTATGAAGGCTTGTGTCGACACTAGAGAAAAGCTGTGTCGACACTTGGAGTAAATTGTGTCGACACCAGGAAAGGCAGAGTCGATACCAGAAGAAATGTGTCGACACATACAGGAAGTATCGACACACTGTGAATAATAGTCAACATCAAATGTGTCGACACCATGAGGCTATGTCGACACACTGAAGGATTTGTCGACATCAACTGTGTCGACACACAGGACTTGTGTCGACACATAGCAAGTTTTAACACAGTGTTAAAGATAAAGTACTTGTGTCGACACAAAGGAGACGTGTCGACACTCAGTAGAATTCAACTAAGTGTTGAAGTGAAGAAGTACTTGTGTTGACACAAAGGAGATGTTTCGACACACTGCATAATTCAACTAAGTTTTAAAGAAGAAGTACTTGTGTCGACACACTCAATCAGTGTCAACACATTCAACAGAAGCAGTGTAGAGAAGCTGTTACAACAACAGAAGGAGTTGTGTCGACACCACCAAGGCATGTGTTGACATATAGTCCACTTGTGTCGACACTTGGTCTATTTGTGTCGACACATAATGAAGATCAGTCTCGACACTTTCAGACAGAGACAGTATTTTCAAGAAGAGACTGGATGACTTGACAACTGCCATTTCAGCCGGTCTACTGCAACTGTCAGAGCTGTCAGAAGTTCGTTAGAAACCGGATCAGCCAGTTACCTTGGAGGAAGACTATATAAAGGCCTTTCTCCTTCAACAGAAAAATATCGATATCAATCACAACAAAGAAGAAGATCAGAAGATCAATCATTGCAGAATACAGATCCAGAGAAAACTGTAAATCAGTATTTTGAAGAAATTTCAGATTTACTTGGAGAGAGAGAACTTCAGTAATTGAAATCAAGAAAGAGACTTGTTTAATCAACTCTCTTAAGAAGCAGGTTCTGAACCAGACTGCAAAGAAGGATCCAGATTTAATTTTTCATCCTAAGAAGGAAGTTGCCAGCCGGTCTACTTCAAGAAGATCAACTTTTACTGAGTTCAAACTCAAGAAGCCTTGAAGAAAGCAAAGACAAAGTTGATCTCATGAATCAGTTCTATCAAGAACAGATCAAGAAGGTTGCCCTCTTCATTCTCTCAAATAGAGTGGAAACCTAAAACTCATTTATTATCTTTTTGTAGGATCCTAAGGGATCTGAGTTGTAAGCCTAAATTTATAAATGCTGAGGTAGGGCTTTTGAGCCTGAGTGTAGGAGAATCTATTCTCTGAGTGTAGGCCTTGTTGAAGGCTGAGGTAGGATTGTTTAGCCTGAGTGTAGGTCTTGTTGAAGACTGAGTGGTAGGGTTTTGTACCTGAGTTGTAGGAGTGGGGACACTCTGAGTTGTAGGAACCTGTTTGGGGTTCTGAGTTGTAAGATCTGAGGATCTGAGGAGAAGTGCAGAAGTTAGGCTGAATCTAGTACACTGCTAGATAGGCGAAGGGGGAAAGTGGATGTACCCAGACCTTGGGGAACCACTATAAACACTGTGTGCACTCTGTGTATGATAATCTCTGTGATTGTTGTGCTGTGGGATAGTTAAATTTACAATTTTTGCTAAGTAACTGAACAGAATATCTGTCTTAGAATCAAAAGAAAAATTACACCTATTCACCCCCCCCCCCCCGCTCTAGGTGGTTAGGCACTATTTATTTCATATTTTGTTGTGATTGCTTGTGTATGGTCGCTAATGTGTTTGTCTTGTCCACCTTTAGGTGACGCGGAGTGGTGCGGGGCAATCGGAGCCCCAGCAGTCTGATGAAAGTACAGTACCAGCTAAGATGCTGACACCTCTGCCATCTGCAGAAGCTGTGCGACAAATTGATGAGTCCTTATTTTGCATGGTTCAAGGAGAGCCGGTTGGGCAGGCGTAAGGGCAGGCGCAAGGGCAGGTGCAGCCGGCCGTGAGGCTAGAACAGGTCGCGGCAAGACCCGAAACTGTACCGGCTGTGAATCCTCGAGCAGCTGAGAAACAGTTAAAATAGTTCATGAGTTTTCACCCGCCTACGTTCTCGGGAGTGGGATCTCCTGTGCAGGCTGCAGACTGGTTATCGCGCGTCAAGCGGATCATGATGGCGATTGGGACGGAGGAGCATCAAAAAGTCACCTTAGCCACCTTCTTCCTGGAAGGTGAGGTGCGGTTGTGGTGGGACGAGATGGAGATGCATCATGTAGCGGGAAGACCATTAACACAAGTGTCGATGGAGGAATTCTCTTGGATCTTCCTGGCAAAGCACCTACCGGCGGCACAGTGTATAGCCATGGAGAATGAATTCCAAAGGCTGATGCAAGGAGATGGCAGTCTGGAAGCTTACCTGCATGAGTTTACACGCTTGGGACGGTATGCGGGTTTGATTTTCGCTGATGAGCAAAGGAAGACAAATCGGTTCTATGAAGGGTTGCGGGACAAGTTGAGGTTCTTGCTTTCTAGTTCGGTGAACCAAGGCTTCCAGGCGTTAGTTGACAGTGCTTGCACGCTGGAAAAAGACATGAAGAGGGTTCAAGGTAAGAGGGCCCTGGCTGTGACACAACCAGAGTTTAAAGTGCCCCGACCGACGAAGTCATTTTATAAGAAGAAATGGGGCAAAAGGCCCAAGACGACGGGACAAGCTCCTTCTTCAGTTGCCTCGGGAGCAACGTCGGGGGCCACCTCAAGGCCGGATACTCGTACATGCTTCAATTGTGGACGGGTGGGGCATATTGCCCGTGATTATCAGATGCCGCCAAAGAGTGAAAAGAAGGTGGGAGTGTCATATGCTGAAAAATGCAAGGCAGTGGTGGAATACTCTGCATCTCAGGCGCAGCCCCGGGTCTACAATCTTGGCCTACAGGAGGCCATCAAGCAAAGTGACGTCGTCACAGGTACGAATTAAGTTTTTGCGTATTGTATTGTTTGTATACCTTCTTGAGTGCATAGATGTATATGGTTTGTATGTGTGACATGATGGTCACAGGATTTGTGATGATTCGGAACACGATGGCGCGAGCCCTATTTGATACGGGTGCTTCTCATTCTTTTTTGTCTAAAGAGTTTTTAGCGCGGCTTGGGATACCTAGTCGTGTAAAGACAGATAGCGTCAGAGTGATGTTGCTGAATGGTTGTATAATGCTTGCGGATCAAGCTTGCGATGTGGCAGTGCAAATAGGAAGTCGGAATTTCTGTTTGACTGCATCTGTCTTGCTGATATCGGAATTTGACGTGATCTTTGGTATGGATTAGCTCGTGGAGCAACATGCCTTGATTGATTGTAGTGCCAAAGAGATCATGTTGGGCCAGAATACCGAGCAGGAGACTAAGTTCGTGGGTATGCGAGGGGTGGCCGCAACGTTGATGTCTGCACTCTAAGTTGTCAAAGCTGTTCGGAAGGGCGCGGAATGCTACTTTGCGCTGATTCAGGTTGTTGAGCCTAAGGCCAATGTGTGCGATGTTCCAATCGTGTCGGAGTTTGCAGATGTATTTCCCAAGAATCTCCCTGGGCTACCACCCCAGCGAGAGATTGACTTCACGATTAAGCTGGTACCAGGTGAGAAACCTGTTGCCCGCTCGTCATATCGCGTTGCACCTAAGGAAATGGAGGAGTCGAAGGTCCAACTGCAATAATTGCTGTGGCAGGGCTATATACGCCCAAGCATGTATCCTTGGAGCACCCCTATGCTTTTTGTGAAAAAGAAAGACGGTGGTTTGCGGTTATGTATTGACTATCGCGAACTGAATAAGCTGACCAAGAAGAATAAATATCTGATTCCGCGGATTGATGAATTGTTCGATCAGCTAGTGGGATCGACCGTCTATTCCAAGTTGGACTTGAAGTCTGGTTATTACCAGTTGAGGATCCGGGATGAAGACATTCCCAAAACTGCATTAGGAACACGGTACGGACACTACGAGTTCACTGTAATGTCGTTTGGCCTGTGCAATGCGCCCTCGGTATTTATGGACTTGATGTACCGAATATTCCGAGAATACCTGGATCTGTTCGTGATAGTGTTCATTGATGATATCCTGGTGTACTCGATATCGGAAGCCGATCATGAGAATCACTTGCGGTTGGTGTTGAATACATTGAGGCACAATCAGCTCTACGCCAAGTACTCGAAGTGCGAGTTTTGGCTATAGTCGGTTGCTTTTTTGGGCCATGTAGTAAGTGGAGTTGGCATAGCAGTGGATCCAGCAAAGATAAAGGCCATACAGGAGTGGCCGGTGTTTTCTTCAGTGGCCAAGGTCAGGAGCTTCCTTGGACTAGCGGGCTACTATCAAAGATTTGTTGAAAATTTCTCGCGGATTACTTTGCCGCTAACCACGCTTAAGTTCGTTTGGACGCCAGAGTGCGCGCGAGCTTTTGAAGACCTGAAAGTTCGGTTGACCACGGCGCCTGTGTTGTCATCGCCATGTGGTGCTGATGGATTTGTAATCTACAGTGATGCCTTAGGGAGCGGCTTAGGCTGTGTTCTTCTACAAAATGGATAGGTGATTGCTTATAGCTCACGCCAGCTGAAGGTGCACGAGCGAAACTATCCCATCCATGACTTGGAATTGGCGACGGTGATCTTTGCACTAAAGCTATGGCGACACTATCTTTATGGTGTGCAGGTAGAGATCTATACAGATCACAAGAGCCTAAAGTACCTGTTGGAGCAGAAGTACCTGAATATGCGACAACGAAGGTGGTTGGAGTTCCTTGGGGACTACACCTTTGAGATTCACTATACGTTCGGGAAGGGAAATGTAGTCGCGGATGCCTTGATTCGGAGATCTCCGGCAAGAGCAAGCTGGTTGCAGAGGCATGATGCACGTCTCATCCCGGAGGTAGAAGCGTTAGAGCTTTCTTGTGTTGACAAGAATTCCGCCGCCGATGCATGTTTGAACTGGGCGGAGGTGCAGTGTGACCTTGCGGACCGGATTCGATGAGCAACAGAGCTGGATGAAGATCTCCTACGCTATGCGAAAGTTGGGCCAGAGGGCAAGTTCTCCTGGGATGACGGTCTTTTGCAGAAAGAAGGCCGGTTGTGCGTCCCGAATGTGGGTAAATTGAGGGAAGAGCTGATGTATGAAGCACATTATATGAAGTACTCAGTTCACCCTGGGAGCACGAAGATGTTCCGAGATATGAAAAAGCTGTTCTGATGGCCAGGGCTCAAGAAAGATGTTGCTCATTATGTGGCCAAATTCCAAACATGTGCTATGGTGAAGGCGGAATGCCAGAAGCTTGGCGGTTACTTGAAGTCGTTGTCGATTCCAGAATGGAAGTTCGACGATATTTCGATGGATGTCGTGCACGGGTTGCCGAGATCTCAGCACGGAAATGACTCTATTTGGGTGATTGTTGATCGGATAACGAAAGTGGCACACTTCCTACCGAACAGACGGGATGATTCGGTAGAAACTTTGGCAAATTTGTATGTTGACCAGATTGTGCGGCTACATGGTGTTCCTCGGAGCATCGTAAGTGATAGAGATGAGTGATTCACGCCGAACGACTGGAGTCTAGTTCATCAACTGTTGGGCACGAAGTTACACTTCAGTACGGCTTTTCATCCCCAAACAGATGGTCAAACTGAAAGAACCAACAGAACGATGGAAGACATGCTCCGGATGTGCACCCTCGACTTTGGGAGGAGATGGGAGGATCATCTATACATGGTGGAGTTTTCCTATAATAACAGCTACCAAGCGAGCATCGGTATGGCACCGTATGAAGCTTTGTATGGACGGAAGTGTCGTACTCCTTTGGCTTGGGTAGAAGCGGGCAAAGCTAGAGTTTATAATCGTAATGAAGTCGATGAAGCAAACTCGACCATACGTACTATTCGAGAGAGGCTACTCATAGCACAGGATCGACAAGCGAAGTACTACAACGCCAAGCACCGGAACGTGGAGTTCGCGGTAGGCGATTAGGTATACTTGAAGATCAAGCCCTTCAAAGGCGTATCCAGGATTCGACGTCTGAAAAAGTTGAGTCCAAGATACCTTGGTCCATTTAAAGTGGTTGAGCGAGTCAGGGAAGCTGCATATCGGCTAGCTCTGTCGGCAGACTTGGGTTGATTGCATGATGTGTTTCACATCTCGGTGCTGCGGAAGGCCGTGAAAGATCCAGCTCAAGTGATCGAGAATGATCGTGTGCCGGTGGAGTATGGGCTAACAACGAAGGTTAGACCCATTCGGATCGAAGATCGAGCCAAGAAACAATTGTGGAACAAGACAATCGGGATGGTTAAAGTCCGATGGAACAATTGCTGTCGTGAGGAGCTTACATGGGAGCGAGAGCAGACCATGTGAGCTGATTTTCCCGAGTTGTTTCTGTAAAATGGTTGAGTAGTGAAATTTTGTGGTAACATGAAATTTTGATGTTTGAACTTTTTGCTTGCTGGTTCCTTCCTGTGTACAAATTTCGAGGACGAAAATTCTTGTAGGTGGGGAGGATTGTAACAGCCCAAATTTCAAAATGGGGAAAATTTTAGGTGACACGGCCTGGGACACGGGCGTGTCCCAGGGCGTGTCCTGCTCGGGTGCGGAGACGTCACGAGTTCGACGAAAATGCGTTCGACGAAGTGTTCGGGAGGAACACGCCCCATGTCACGGGCGTGTCATGGGGCATGTCACGGGCATGTCCGACCCAAACGACAACTCGAGTGATTGTCTCGAGTAGGTCTCGAGTGGGACTCGAGTAGTGATGATGCGGGCGTGACATACTTCGGACACGGGGGTGTCCCGTTCTATGTTGATGACTCGAGTAGATCTCGAGGAAATGTCTCGAGTACCTAAGGAAAACGGGCATGTCGGTCAAGTGAAACGGGCGTGTCATGACTAAGTACTCGAGTAGTCCTCTCGAGTAGGTCGAGAGTATGACTCGAGTGAGGTACACGCCCTATGTCACGGGCGTGGCTGGGCCAACATGGGCGTGTACCCTAGTTGTGATCTGTTTCGTGATAAGGCAGATTGTGCACCGCTTAGAGTACACGGCCTGTGACACAGGCGTGTCACAGGGTGCATGTCAGACCCGAAAAGTGATTTTTAGGCTTTTTCGTGGATGTCCATTTTCTTCAGCCTGGGATCTAAGGGCTGAGAGGCCTTCCTGCTTCCTTAAGGCCGAGACTTGAGAAGGAAAGTTTCATTTTATGTTGGCCTTCATCTTTCTAAAATTATAAAGAGAGTAAGAGAGGAAGAAGGAGGAGGAAGAGGGGCTGATCTCTGGTGGAGCTTGAGAGTGTCAAGCTGAGATCCGAGGTCATCTTTGCGGAGGAAAAGTTTTTGCGATTCTTTCCAGCCAGCTAGGAGCTCATGGCACCGAAGCGGTCTTCAAGGGTAACGACCTTTCTTCCTAGCCATGTGAAGGCTTCTTTTTGACATATGCATATGATTTCCGCCACCAGAAGGTGGCTTGTTAGGGGAGTCTTTGGGTTGATTCATGGAATCCCCAATTCATTGGCATATAGATCCGGAAATTGAGTACGGAATAGGCATGATGTGTGAAGCCCATCTGGACATGTTGGTCTGGATTGATGATGTTGCATACGAACCGGAGATGACTCCGTGATAAACACGTAGTTTAGGAGTCGATGGGTTGGACCTGTGAAGGGAAGTAGCAGGAAGTACTGGCGTGGTAGTCCAGGAAAATACCCGTAGAATGCTCGTGATTTTGGGGTATACCTGTGAAGGGAAGTAGCAGGAAGTACTGGATTGGAAGTCCAGGAAAGACCCTTGAAAATTGTGATATTTGGGGGATCGTGCCTATGAAGGGGAGTAGCAGGAAGTACTGGTGTGCCTAGGAAATATCTGCTAATGTTGTGATGAAACGGGTGTAAGAGAAAGTACTGGTATGCCCAGGAAAGCACCCACGCTTGAATGCCAGAACAGGATTGGTGAGACTGACCCGCGCCTTTTGTTCCGTGAGTATGCCGTACTCGGTGATGGCAAGGCGATTTGAGCAACGGGGGATGGAGGATCCGACCTGCGTTATGTCCGTCCGACGTGAGACCTGAAAGTGCGGTCTGTTGGAGCGCATAGCAAGAGTCTTAGGCCTGCGCGCCGTGATACAATAGGGGGCTACGGGCCAATCCCGGTTCACTAAGACTATAAAACTTCGGCTGCACTCCATGGAGTAAATGCTCAAGTGATATGTCATTGGGTTGGACCCTGATACGGTGGTGGGCAACTGGTTCGCCGGTACACCAAGAATGTGCCCTGAGTGCACGGATCGTTGGGCCGAGTGGCTGACGGTTGTGATGGCATGTGTGCATGAAAGCACCTTATATGTGAGATATATATACATGCTAGTGATATGTTATGCCTGCAGGGAAGAATACCGATGCCCCGAGAAAGGGGTAGGGTCGTTATAGTTGGGTCAGCTAAATGCTGACTGTTGCCTCTATTTGCCACCTTTGGGTGGAATGTCCTTGTGCAGGTACTGGAGAGCCGAGCAGGATGCATAAAGGCTGAAGTCCCTGCTGCATTTGCTGCTGCCGTTGCTAGCCCTCGAAGACTAAACGAATGGAAATGTTATGTTTTCTTTTTATGTGGTCGGCCTGCGTGCCAATGTTTGAGGCCACTATTTTGAAAGCCCTGTAAGGCCATAAGACCAACTACTTGTATGTGTAAGACATTCCTATAATGTATAAGCTGTGGAGTTTTTATATGTTGGACATTCAGGTGTGGAGTTCAAGTTAGTGGTTAGGCTTCCGCTAGAATGTCATCTGTTAGGGTGCATTGCACTACTCTGGTATCACTCTGTATCTTCACCGTCTGTTTTGTGGTATATATTGTGGGGCCCCGGCCGGACCTTCTAGTATATATTATATGAACAGATGGAGTTGTTACATATGTCAAATTAAGGACTTCACATGTCCCAGGAATAAATATCGTTACCCTTGACGATCGCTTTGGATCCATGGAAAACTAGCCGGATGAGAAGCACTGCAACGGCCTTGCCTCCATAGATCTGGACTCGGCACACGATTCGGGACTCTAAAGCTCCACCGGCAGCCGGATTCCTCCTCCTCCTCCCTTGCTCTCACCACTCTTTACCTCTTTAGAAATAGAGAGAAAGACCTTAGATAATGAGAGAGTTTATCCTCAACTCATAGCCTTATAACAACAGGGAGATCTCAGGACTGTTAGATCCTAGTTGGAAGGAACTAACGGCCACGAAAAGTCCTGAAAAATACTTTCATGGGTCAGACACGGCCTGTGACATGCACGTGTCATAGGCCGTGTGCCTTAAGCGGTAAAGAAATAGACTTGACCCGATCAGGACATGGCCCTGTGACACGCCCGGGTCACAGGTCGTGTGCTAGACATGGCTTCAAACATGCCCGTTTCTAGCCCGTGTTCATCAGTCCTCACAGACCTAACCAAGCATAGAGAAGGACACGGTCCTTGACACACCTGTGTCACAGGCCGTGTGCCCAACTCAAGGATTATCGAGTGCATTTCGTCGATCTCACGGGAACACGTCGAGAGCATATCAGGACACGGCCCTGGACACGCCCGTGTCACAAGCTGTGTACCCACTCGAGGGTCGTCGAGTGCATTTCGTCGAGCTCACTTGAGACCTCCCTGCCAACACTCGAGTCCAGTGACATAACCATGGACACGCCCGTGTCCCAGGCCGTGTAACTTATATAGAGCAGGGCACGGCTTTGGACACGCCCATGTCCCAGGCTGTGTTGCCCACCCTACTCAGCCCATCCAACATCGAGATTTGGGGTGTTATAGATAGTGCCAAATTCATCTTCCCCAAAGTCTTATTGGAAAAAGACACAGGTCGTCCTTCCTAAGTTAACACTACCAAGAGCTCCTTTTTGGTGCGACAAAGGATGCATCAAATATTCAGCATTGTATTGACCTTATGTCTAGGGTTAGCTTACCTATTTTACATCATTATTGTATGTGTCTAAAAGAATATAAGGAGATCCAAAGGCAGGTGATCGATATGATATCGAAGGGTCATGTCAGGAAGAGTATGAGCTCGTTCACCATCCCCGCATTATTAGTCTGCAAGAAAGACGAGACTTAGCGCATGTGTGTTGACAGTCGAGCGATCAATAAAATAACCATCAAATATCGCTTTTTGATACCCTAATTGGATGGCATACTGATATACTTGGTGGGTTATTTGTATTTCGAAGATTGACCTGAAGAGTGGATGCTGCCAAATTCCAATCGGACCTGGGGATGAGTGGAAGACTGTGTTTAAGAAAGAGAGGGTGTATATGAATGGTTGGTGATGTTTTTTGGCCTCTCCAATGCTCCTAGCACCTTTATGCGACTGATGAATCAGGTGTTTAGACCACTCATAGAAGTTTGTGTTGTGATATTTTTTTGATGATATCTTTATTTATAGTCTTGATCTTGATTAGCGCCTTACTTATCTTAAGCAAGTGTTTGAAATCCTGCGCATGAATAAATTTTAAGTCAATTTGAAGAAGAGTACATGTATGGCTGATAGCCTAACCTTCCTAGGATAGATTGTTTCATCTGAGGGAAAAAGAGTTAATAGATAAAAGTTCAAGGTGATAAAATCATGACATAGACCTATGATGAGTACCGAGGCTTGTGGATTTCATGGGCTAGCATCCTTTAATGGTGTTTCATACAAAATTATATACATATATTGCACCCATCGCTGATTGTTTAACAAGGGATTATTTATTTGGACTAAGGAGGTTGAATGTGCATTCTTATTAGTTAAAGAGAAACTAACTTGTGCATTTGTATTATTGATGCCTTATTTTGATAAAAATAAGGTAGACTATTACACATCCTCATACACATTGACATAGTTTTGAGTTAGGAAGGTTCACATGTAGCATTTTTGAGTGAGAAGTTGAAGGAGGCTAAAACTAGGTACTCCATACACAATATAGAGTTTTATTATATCATTAAAACTCTCTGCAACTGGAGGCATTACTTGATCCTGTGCGAGTTTATGCTAAATACAGACCATGAAATAGTGAACCATCTGAATTCCTAGAGAGGGATTAGAGGTCATGAAACGTGGGTTGCCTACGTGCAAGAGTTCACCTATCACTTAAAACACAAGCCTAGTATCATGCACTGAGTAGCCAATGCTCTTAATCGTTGGACACATTTACTAGTCACCTTATAAACTTGCGTTGCGGACTTAGATTCATAACGTGACTTATACACCACTGATACTTTCTTTCATGAATTTTGGATCTCATGTCAATATAGTGGGGTTGATCCCACTACATAATGCATATTGAGTGAGGGATATCTGTTTAGGGGCACCGCCTTTGCATCTGCAAAGGACCACTTTGAGAGACATTACTTATGGAGCTTCACTCATCCGGGTTATGTGGGCATGTGGGCCAATCCAAATTATTAGATCTTTCTAGTGCTCAATATTACTAGCCCAAAATAAAGCATAGTGTGATCGAGTTTGTTGGACACTCGATTACTTGTCAAGTGTATAAAGGGCACACAAAAAATACCGGATTATACACCCTTTACCGATACTCGAGCGGATTTCGATGGATTTCATGGGGGAGCTTCTATGCACTTAGAGGGAAGTCGACTCTATTTTTGAAGATGGGACATTTCATTCTGTGTAGGAAAACCTCAAGTGATGCATATATCGTTGAATTTTTATTTAAAGAGATTGGTTGGTTACACAGTATTTCTAGATAGATCATCTCTAATAGAGATACATGTTTTATGTGGTATTTTTCGAAACATTGTGGAGACTGATTGTGAACCAAACTTGAGTTTAGCAGTGCATATCACCCTCAGACCGATGGATAGACTGAAGTCGTTAATAGGAGTTTGGGGCACCTTCTTAGATATTTAACTGGGGAGAATCTGAAATAATTAGACCTTATCCTTCCAAAAGATGAATTTGCACTTAATAATTCTATTAATCGCTCGACTACTAAATCTTCTTTCGAGATTGTTTATGGGTTCTCCATACCCTCATCTACTTGATCGTCACTCCCTTCTAGTTCATGAATGTATATCCTCTGATGTTCAAGCTCATATTAATTATTAAAAGGAAGTGTATAAAAATATTACTAATATATTATGAGCAAATTTTGAAAAATATAAATCCATGGTCGATTGTCATCATCGGGAGTTATGTTTTTTAGAAGGATATTGAGTGTTTGATTATTTCAGGAAACAAAGATTCACTCATGGTACATATCATAAGCTACAATAGAGGAAGTTTGATCATTTTCAAGTCCAGAAATGCATATATGAGAATGTGTACCTTTTTGATTTGCCCGTTGAATTCAGTAATTTGCCAATATTCAATGTGGTTGATATGAAATAATTTTATGGAGATCCACCTAGTTTCATCCACAGTCACCTACTGTAGTTCTAGATATACCACCCGACTTTGCACCAGTGTAGATGCCCACCACTGAGGAGAAAGATTAGGTTTTTGATGTATGAGAGTTCCGCACTCGCCACGAGACATACTGGTGCTACTTGGTTTCATGGAGAGCACGAGACATTACATACAACTCTTGGATTAGCACTGATGATTTACAACGCTGTCTCCCAGATGTCCCCGTTGTTAGTTTTTGCGAGTTCTAGTCGTGTTGAGCTCACTCACCCTGGGGGAATTGATTCATCATTTGTCGCACCAAAATACGCATCATAGTTTCTTTTTTTATGCATTTAATTTATTTCATTTCATGTATTTTTGTCCCGCACATCCATTTTATTTATCAGCTCATTGGTTTGACCACCCAATGAGATCATGTATAAAATGATCCGAAATTTTAGGTATTTAGGATGAAAATTGTAAGTTCAAAATTATTTAAGGACCATAAATTTAAAGTGAGCAAGATACCCAAATTCTCTACCTTAAAAGATTTATATTAAAAATCATATTTTGAGGAGATCAATCAATCAGCAAGAAATATTTTTAGAAGAAGGAATCATCATGAAATATTTGAGGAGATCAATATTTTCTTTTGAAAATAAAACAAAGGAACAAAATCCCTTTTGAGCTGACAGTTCGCAACCCTCCTTCTCACTGTCTCACTGTTCAAGACTCACACCCTCCCCACCTACCCTGGTGACGTCAGAAGGCTCTGGACCGCAACTCGATGAAATTTCCGCTCACACGCCATCAGCCTCTATTGAAGCAAGTCCAATCCAGCACCTCTGAAGCTATTCGGTGCCCATCTTCCAAGCTTGGTCGTTATCGACCTCTCTGTTAACTTCGACGACCATCCCATAGTCGATGACGACTCAACCCTTCGATCATTCGGTGGACCTTATCGCATTTGCACTGACTGGACTTGGTTTGGGACACGTTTCCTCTGTTGGAAAATCCGGTACAATCCGCAGGCACAACTATAATAATATTGCAGTAACAAGAACACAAAACGGACACAAATTTATTATAATGAAAATATAAATCAAATACAGGAGAAAAATAGACCGTCCGGTGAAACGCACGCGGATGCGCCAGACGCGCACAATCCGCAAGAAAGTAGTAGATCTGGACTGCAATCCGCCTTGCGGACGCACAAGGTTCACCGAACCTTCAACGTCGAAGTCCGACGTTCAACCGCACCACCACCGGAGAACAACGCCGCCACCGGAGAACAACACCACCACCGGAGAGAAAACTCCGTCGAGGCTAACTGCACACGCGCACGCCGTCGACGCCCCGCCTCTCAACTCCAAAGGAAATCCACTGCAACGCCGGCGGCAAACTCCACCAAGCCCGCGGCAACACCTCTCTCAAACCCGGCGGTTATCTCCTCCAAGACCGGCGACGAGCACCCTCGACCGGCGACCACTCCGAGTGCACGAACGAGAGCGAGAAGAGGAGAGAGAGGGTCGTGATCTTCTCTCGCAGGCGGCTACCTCCTCCGGATTGCTACAGGCGGCACTCACCTTCTTTTCTTCACAGGCGGGCACTATTCTCCTCTGAATTTCTACAGGTGGCTTGCGGTTCACATTCAAGCTACAGGCGGCATTCACTTTAAAAAGGCTACAGGAGGCTCCAAACTCACGGGATTATTGGCCCATGAATATAGCCTATTATGGCTATTTCCTTTAGAGCTATAGGTATATTTCCCAAAATGTTTCTCCTCCTACTTTATTTCAAAATGTGGTTATTTATGGGATTAGATTCCTAAAACCTGAAAATAGGAAACCACAAAGTTGGAAGAGAATCAATATCGGACCGAACCAAAAATAACAATCCACCACCTTGGTTCGGATCCGGGGCCACCACCTGCACAAAGCACTTCTTGCACAAAGCATCATCTGCACTAGGCATCAACTGCGCGAAGCAACACTGCACGTAGCACGATCTGCACGAAGCACCACCTCAAGGACCTGAAGTGTCAGCCGACCTGCTCCAGTCGACTCATCCCTGCTCGGGCTCAACCTCTGAATGTCGACGCAATTGGATCGCTGAATCTGACTCGCCTAGTCAGACTACCAGAAGGGCGATCCTCTGCACCACCTCGATCATCAATTCTGTCAGCCGCAGAAATCATGGGCACACCACCTCGCATCGTGGTCCCCATCAGCCGGTAAAGACTACCGCACTGCATAGCTCGCATGAGCACGGTACGTCCTCGCGTCACCGTCAGAACTCCACCTCTCGCCGCAAAACTGCATCCTCTGGAGTCTAGTCTGCCCAGCGATATCAAATTCCTGCACAGCTTGGGTACCAGATGTACCCGCTCAAGCTTACGCACCGCTCCATCATGCATCTGGATGTCCACTGTCCCTGTCCCCGTGACCTCACATGCTGAGCCGTCACCCAGAAAGACCGACCCAGTCGTCACCTCCAGTGAACTGAACATCCCTGCATCCGAGCAAATGTGCTGCGAAGCACCAGAATCCAATACCCAGCTATCAGAGTCACATGGACTCTCAGTGATGAGGAGAGACACATCACTATCATCTGCCGTAGCTACCGCCGCCTTGCCCGCACCCTGGACGTCCCCAGAAATATGCGCACGCTGCGGACAATTTCTCCTGATATGACCACTCTGCCTGCAATGGTAGCACGTCACTGCCTTCCTCGATGCGGATCTGGCCCGTGCAATTCCAGATCCCTTCTCGAACTGCCTCCCTTGTCGTCCTCCTACTGCCAAAGCATGCTCACCCTCAGGAGCGGGGTCTGACAGCATCTGACTGGACAGTAACGCAGACGTAATCTGCTCCACGTCTACTGTATCCTTCCCATACAGCAGGGTGGTCTGCATGTGCTTATACGACGTCGGGAGCGAGGTAAGAAGCAATAAGGCCTTGTCTTCTTCCTCCACCTTCACACCAACCACATGCAGTTGGCTCAGAAGTCCATTGAACACGTTGAAGTGTTCCTGCAGGTTACCACCTTCCTGCATTTTCAGGCCGTACAATCTCTGCTTCAGTAACAGCCTCGTGGTCAACGACTTGCCCATATAAAGTCCCTCCAGCTTCTCCCATAGTGTGCCGGCGGACTCTTCAATACCGACGTTGAACAGCACCTTGTCGTCGACGCACATCCTGATAGCGCTAGTGGCGCGCTCATCTGTAACAACCCCATCCGTTCATATGATATATTCTAGAAGGTCCGGCCGGGGCCCCACAGGATATACCACAAAACAGTCGGTGAAGGTACAGGATGATACCAGAGTAGCGCATCGCACCTATCACAAGCATTCTAGCGGAAGCCTAACTACTTGAACTCCTCATGAATGTCCAAACATAAAACTCCACATTTTCTATATATAGGAATGTCTTACAATATGAACAAGCGTTGGCCTTATGGCCTTACATAGCTTTCACACAGTGGCCTAAAACAGATTGGCGCGCAGGCCGGCCACAATAAAAGAAAACACTCAAAAGAACACACTTAGCCTTCGAGGGCTAATAGTAGTAGCAGCAGCAACACCAGCAGGAGCATCAACCTCTATGCGTCCCGCTCGGCTCTCCAGCACCTGTGCAAGGACAATCCACCCAACGGTGGCAAACAAAAGCAACGGTCAGCGTTCAGCTGACCAAATTATAACGACCCTACCCCTTCTCTCGGGGTAGCGGTATTTTTCCCTGCAGGCATATCATATCACAAACATGGCAAGCTATATCATCAAAAAGTGCTTTCACGCACACAAGCCATCACAACCGTTCGCCACCCGGCCCAACGGTCCGTGCACTCAGGGCACATTCTTGGTGTTCTGGCAACCTCTTTCCCACCACCGTATCAGGGTTATCACCCAACGGTAAATCTCTTGAGCATTTACTCCATGGCGTGCAGCCGGAGTTAGTCTTCGGACACCGGGCTGGCCCGTAGCCCCCCATTGTGTCATGGCGCGCAGGCCGAAGACTCTTGCTATGCGCTCCAACAGACCGCACTTTTTGGTCTCACGTCAGACGGACATAGCGCAGGTCGGATCCTCCACCCCTCGTTGCTCAAATCGCCTTGCATTCTCCGAGTATAGCGTACTCATGGCTATATCAAAGGCGCGGGTCGGTCTCACCAATCCTGTTCTGGCATTCAAGCCTAGGTATTTCACTATACCCATTTCCTCACAACAACAGCGGGTCTTTCCTGGGCACACCAGTACTTCCTGTGACTCTCTCCACAGGTGGACACCGCACAAGCACAAATGTCAGGGGTCTTTCCTGGGCACACCAGTACTTCCTGTGACTCGCTTCACAGGTGGACACCCTATGACATCAAGCATCACAACAAGGGCCTTTCCTGGTCCCACCAGTACTTCCTGTGCCTCATTCACAGGTTGGACCCAAAACATCACATGGCTATTTTCCTGGGCTACCACCCCAGTACTTCCTGCTACTCCTTTTCGCAGGTATAACCCGTAGACTCCGTACACTACACGTTTATCACGGAGTTTTCTCCGGTTCGTATGCAACATCACCAATCCAGACCAACCTGTCCAGATGGGCTTCACACAGCATGCCTATTCCGTACTCCATTTCCGGAGCTATATGCACAACAAAGGGGATTTCAAGAATCACCCAAACGACTCCCAAAAGCAGCCACCTCTTGGTGGGGGAATCAACAGATATGCCAAAACGGAAGCCTTCACATGGCTAGGAAGAAAAGTCGTTACCCTTGACGATCGCTTCGGTGCCATGGCCTCCAAGCTAGCTTGCAAGACTCGCAAGAGCGTTTCCTCCGCAACGCTGGCTTCGGATCTCTCGTCGGTAAACCGCAGCACCACCAGCAGCAGCCCCCTTTCCTTCTTCCTCCTCCTTTCTTTCTCTCTTTCTCTCTCTTGAAGAAAGATGAAGGCCAAAGTAAAATGAGATATCACTCTCTGATTTCGGCCCTTAAGGAAAAACAAGAAGAAGCTTCAGCCCTTGGATCCAGACTGAAGGAATGGACGGCCACGATTCTGCCAAAAACACATATTTTGACCCGACACGGCCTCGAACACGGCCGTGTGCCAGGCCGTGTGCCTCAAGCGGTGGTCAACCGACTTATCCAAACCAGTGACACGCCCACGGGACACGCCCGTGACATGGGCCGTGTCACCAACACGCCTTCAGACACGCCCGTGTCTGTGGCCGTGTACCTGGGTGAAAAAAATCCCAAATCATCCCGAGACTTCACACGGCCTGTGACACGCCCGTGTCCCAGGCCGTGTGCCCAGACACGGCACAAAGACACGCCCTGTCGAAAACCTTCGGCGGGCTGAGTTCGTCGCCTGATTTGACACGCCCTGTGACACGCCCGTGTCACAGGCCGTGTTCAACACTCGACACGCACTTCTCGACACTCGACGATCGTCGAGAAAAATTCGTCGAGAATGCGACACGGCGTTGGACACGCCCGTGTCCTGGGCCGTGTGCCTCCTCTCGACGAATCGTCGAGAGCAAAAATCGCCGAGACAAAGCCCAATCGTCGACACAACCTCGACACGCCCTGCGACACGCCCGTGTCGCAGGCCGTGTCACCTGACACGCCCTGGGACACGCCCGTGTCCCAGGCCGTGTCACACAAAATTTCCTGCTTCTGAACTTTGGGCTGTTACAATCCTCCCCTCCTACAAGAAATTTCGTCCTCGAAATTTAGAGACAGGAAAGCAACAGACTTAGCAAGAAAAATGTAACAACATCTATCTATATATATCTAAACGTTTATGTTACACTATTCTCGCTCCAAATTACAGAAACAACTCAGGGAACTCTTCTCGCATGGTTTGCTCGCGCTCCCATGTCACCTCTTCACGGCCGCAATTGTCCCATCGGACTTTTACCATACCGACCGTCTTGTTCTGCAACTGTTTCTCGGCTCGATCTTCGATCTGAATGGGTCTAACTCTCGTTGTTAGCCCATACTCCACCGGCACACGATCATCCGCGATCACTTGAGTTGGATCTTTCACGGCCTTCCGAAGCACCGAGATGTGAAAGACATCATGTAACCCACCCAAGTCCGCCGAGAGAGCTAGCCGATAAGCCGCTTCGCCAATTCGCTCAACCACTTCGAAAGGACCCAAATATCTTGGACTCAACTTTTTCAATCGTCGAATCCTGGAGACACCTTTGAATGGCTTGATCTTCAAGTAGACCCAATCGCCAACCGTAAATTCGACATTCCGGTGCTTGGCGTTGTAGTACTTCGCTTGTCGATCTTGAGCAATAAGTAATCTCTCTCGAATAGTCCGAATGGTTGAGTTTGTTTCATCCACCTCATTTGGTTTAACAACCCGGGCTTCACCTGCTTCTACCCAAGCCAAGGGAGTACGGCACTTCCTTCCATATAGGGCTTCATATGATGTCATCCCAATGCTTGCTTGGTAGCTGTTATTATATGCAAACTCGACCATATAGAGATGATCTTCCCATCTCTTTCCGAAGTCAAGGGCGCACATTCGGAGCATGTCCTCCATTGTTCTGTTGGTACGTTCAGTTTGGCCATCCGTTTGGGGATGAAAGGCCGTACTGAAAGTCAATTTCGTGCCCAACAGTCGGTGAACTAGCCTCCAATCATTTGACGTAAATCGCCCATCTCGATCACTTACGATGCTCCGAGGAACACCGTGAAGCCGCACAATCTGATCAACATATAACTTTGCCAAATTTTCAACCGAATCATCCCGCCTGTTCGGGAGAAAATGTGCTACTTTTGTTAGCCGGTCAACTATCACCCAAATGGAATCATTTCCTCGCTGCGATCTTGGCAATCCATGCACAAAATCCATGGAAATATCATCAAATTTCCACACTGGGATCGGCAGTGACTTCAAATAACCGCCCGGCTTTTGGCATTCCGCTTTCACCATCGCACATGTTTGACATTTGGCTACATATAGGGCAACATCTTTCTTAAGCCCTGGCCACCAGAAAAGTTTCTTCATATCGTTGAACATCTTTGTGCTCCCGGGGTGAATGGAATACTTCGTATAATGTGCTTCATACATCAGTTCTTCCCTCAGTTTCCCTACAGTCGGGACGCACAAACGGCCCTCTTTGCGCAAAAGACCATCATTCCAGGTGAATTTGCCCTCTGGCCCTTCATTCACATAGCGTAAGAGATCTTCATCCAACTCCGTTGCCCGTCGAACTCGGTCTGCAAGGTCACATTGCACCTCGATCCAGTTCAAACATGCAGTGGCAGTGGAATTCTTGTCAACACAATAGATCTCCAATGCTTCCAACTCCTGGATAAGCCGTTCATCATGCCTTTGTAACCAATTCGCTCTAGCCGGAATCCGCCGACTCAAGGCATCCGCGACAACATTCCCCTTCCCGGGCGTATAGTGAATCTCAAAAGTGTAGTCCCCAAGAAACTCCAACCACCTTCGTTGTCGCATGTTCAAATCTTTCTGCTCCAAAAGATACTTTAGGCTCTTATGATCGGTATAGATCTCCACCTTTACTCCATAAAGGTAGTGTCGCCACAACTTGAGTGCAAAAATCACCGCCGCTAATTCCAAATCATGGACGGGATAGTTTCGCTCGTGCACCTTCAGCTGGCGTGAGCCATAAGCAATCACCTTTCCATTCTGCAGAAGAACGCAGCCTAAGCCGCTCCCTGAGGCATCACTATAAATTACAAATCCATCAGTTCCACATGGCGAAGACAACACCGGCGCCGTGGTCAACCGAACCTTCAGCTCTTCAAAAGCTCGTGCGCACTCTGGCGTCCAAACGAACTTCTGATCTTTTTGCGTCAGTGTGGTTAGCGGCAAAGCGATCCGCGAGAAGTTCGCCACAAATCTTCTATAGTAGCCCGCAAGTCCAAGGAAACTCCTGACCTCGGCCACGGAAGACAATATTGGCCATTCTTGTATGGCTTTTATCTTTGCTGGATCCACTACAATGCCCGCTCCACTCACCACATGGCCTAAAAATGCCACTGACGATAGCCAAAACTCGCACTTCGAGAACTTGGCATAGAGCTGATTTTGCCTCAACGTGTTCAACACTAACCGCAAGTGAATCTCATGCTCAGCTTTGGACTTCGAGTACATTAGGATGTCATCAATGAACACTATCACAAACAGATCCAGGTACTCACGAAAAATACGGTGCATCAAATCCATAAACACCGAAGGCGCATTACACAATCCAAAGGGCATGACTGTGAACTCATAGTGTCCATAGCGCGTTCCAAATGCGGTTTTGGGAATGTCACCTTCCCGAATTCGTAACTGGTAATAACCAGACTTCAGGTCCAACTTCGAATAGACGGTCGAGCCCACTAGCTGATCGAATAACTCATCAATCCGAGGTATAGGATACTTATTCTTCTCGGTCAGCTTATTCAATTCACGGTAATCGATACACAACCGTAACCCACCATCTTTCTTCTTTACAAAAAGCACAGGCGCGCTCCAAGGTGACATACTTGGGCGGATATAGCCTTGCTCTAGCATTTCTTGTAGTTGAACCTTCAACTCAGCCATCTCTTTAGGCGCAACGCGATATGGCGAGCGGGCCACGGGTTTCGCACCTGGCACTAACTCAATTGTGAAGTCAATCTCCCGCTGAGGTGGTAGCCCAGGGAGATCCGTGGGAAACACATCCGTAAATTCTGCCACAATCGGAACCTCGCACAACGTGGTCTTAGGCGCAACAGCCTGAATTAGTGCAAAGTAACACTCCGCACCCTTCCGAACAGCTTTGACTACCTGGAGTGCAGACATCAACGTCCCGCCCACTCCTCGCATACCTGCGAACTTGGTCTTCTGTTCGGTATTCTGGCCCAACGTGATTTCTTTGGACTGACAATCAATCATAGCATGCTGCTCCGCAAGCCAATCCATCCCAAAAATCACATCGAATTCCGATATTGGCAAAACAAATGCGGTTAAACAAAAATCCCGACTTCCTAACTGAACCGCCACATCGCAAGCTTGATCCGCAAGCAGTCAACAACCATTCGCCAACACCACTCTGACGCTATCTGCCTTTGGACGACTGGGTATCCCAAGCCGCGTAAGAAACTCACGAGACAGAAATGAATGTGATGCCCCTGTATCAAACAGTGCTCGCGCCAGCGTGTCCCGAATCATTACAAAACCTATGACAAACATGTCACACACACGAACCACAAACATAGGCTTACTAAGCAAAGCATACAAACAATCGCATATGCAAAACTAAACTCATACCTGTGACCACGTCACTCTGCTTGATGGCCTCTTGCAGGCCAAGATTGTAGACTCGGGGTTGCGCCTGCGAGGCAGAGGAATCCACCACCGCCTTTCCTTTTTCCGCATACGATGCTCCCGCCTTCTTTTCACTCTTCGGCGGCATCCGACAATCTCGCGCAATATGCCCCATCCTACCACAATTGAAGCAGGTACGAGTGTCTGGCCTGGAGGTTGCCCCTGATGTTGCTCCCGTTGCAACTGATGAAGGAGCTTGTCCACTAGGCTTGGACTTCTTGCCCCATCGCTTCTTATAAAATGACTTTCCCGATCGGGGCGCCTTCCACTCTGGTTGCGACACAGCCAAAGCTCTCTTCCCTTGCACCCTCTTCATATCCTTTTCCAACGCGGTCACAGTGTCAACCAACGCTTGGAAACCCTGGTTCACAGAACTGGACACAAGGAACCTCAGCTCGTCCCTCAGTCCTTCATAGAACCGATTAGTCTTCCTCTGCTCATCAGCAAAAGTCGAAACCGCATACCGCCCCAAGCGCGTAAACTCATGCAGGTGCGCGTCAACACTGCCATCACCTTGAGTCAACCGTTGGAATTCATTTTCCATGGCTATCCGTTGCGCCACAGGAAGGTGCTTCGCTAGGAAGAGCCGAGAGAATTCTTCCATCGACACTTGGGTTAACGGATGACCCGCTAAATGATGCAACTCCATCTCATCCCACCATAAACGAGCTTCTCCTTCAAGCAAGAAGGTGGCTAAGGTAACTTTCTGATGTTCCGTCATGCCTATCGCCGTCATCACTCGCTTGACACGCGATAACCAATCCTCAGCCTGCGTCGGGGTTCCCGCTCCCGAGAACGTAGGCGGATGGAAACTCATAAACCGTGTTAGCTGCTTCTCAGCCGCTCGAGGTACCACATCCATGACAGGTTCCGGCCTTGCCGCCACCTGTTCTGGCCCCACAGCCGGTTGCTCCTGCCTAAGTGGCTGACCTTGGATCATGGTAAATAAGGCCTCCGCAACTAAACGGACATGTTCTGCAGACGGTGGAGGTGTAGGCACCGCGGCTGGTGCCGTACTTTCATCAGAACGCTGGGGCTCAGACGGCCCAGCTCCACTTCGTGTCACCTAAAGGTGGACAAGACACACACATTAGCGGTCGTACCCAAGCAAACAACACAAAATAGGAACACGCAGGTTCCCCAAACATACAAAAATGCATTCCTATCATGGACATTCAGGAGTTCATTCGTAGACTTTGGTGTGCACAAACACGTGCTCGCCACCCCACAAAAGAAGTCGACCACGACTTCGAGAGGCAAAGACCAAGACAACCGATACCAAAAATGTAACAACCCCATCCGTTCATATGATATATTCTAGAAGGTCCGGCCGGGGCCCCACAGGATATACCACAAAACAGTCGGTGAAGGTACAGGATGATACCAGAGTAGCGCATCGCACCTATCACAAGCATTCTAGCAGAAGCCTAACTACTTGAACTCCTCATGAATGTCCAAACATAAAACTCCACATTTTCTATATATAGGAATGTCTTACAATATGAACAAGCGTTGGCCTTATGGCCTTACATAGCTTTCACACAGTGGCCTAAAACAGATTGGCGCGCAGGCCGGCCACAATAAAAGAAAACACTCAAAAGAACACACTTAGCCTTCGAGGGCTAATAGTAGTAGCAGCAGCAACACCAGCAGGAGCATCAACCTCTATGCGTCCCGCTCGGCTCTCCAGCACCTGTGCAAGGACAATCCACCCAACGGTGGCAAACAAAAGCAACGGTCAGCGTTCAGCTGACCAAATTATAACGACCCTACCCCTTCTCTCGGGGTAGCGGTATTTTTCCCTGCAGGCATATCATATCACAAGCATGGCAAGCTATATCATCAAAAAGTGCTTTCACGCACACAAGCCATCACAACCGTTCGCCACCCGGCCCAACGGTCCGTGCACTCAGGGCACATTCTTGGTGTTCTGGCAACCTCTTGCCCACCACCGTATCAGGGTTATCACCCAACGGTAAATCTCTTGAGCATCTACTCCATGGCGTGCAGCCGGAGTTAGTCTTCGGACACCGGGCTGGCCCGTAGCCCCCCATTGTGTCATGGCGCGCAGGCCGAAGACTCTTGCTATGCGCTCCAACATAACGCACTTTTTGATCTCACGTCAGACGGACATAGCGCAGGTCGGATCCTCCACCCCCCGTTGCTCAAATCGCCTTGCCTTCTCCGAGTACAGCGTACTCATGGCTATATCAAAGGCGCGGGTCGGTCTCACCAATCCTGTTCTGGCATTCAAGCCTAGGTATTTCACTATACCCATTTCCTCACAACAACAGCGGGTCTTTCCTGGGCACACCAGTACTTCCTGTGACTCTCTCCACAGGTGGACACCGCACAAGCACAAATGTCAGGGGTCTTTCCTGGGCACACCAGTACTTCCTGTGACTCGCTTCACAGGTGGACACCCTATGACATCAAGCATCACAACAAGGGCCTTTCCTGGTCCCACCAGTACTTCCTGTGCCTCATTCACAGGTTGGACCCAAAACATCACATGGCTATTTTCCTGGGCTACCACCCCAGTACTTCCTGCTACTCCTTTTCGCAGGTATAACCCGTAGACTCCGTACACTACACGTTTATCACGGAGTTTTCTCTGGTTCGTATGCAACATCACCAATCCAGACCAACCTGTCCAGATGGGCTTCACACAGCATGCCTATTCCGTACTCCATTTCCGGAGCTATATGCACAACAAAGGGGATTTCAAGAATCACCCAAACGACTCCCAAAAGCAGCCACCTCTTGGTGGGGGAATCAACAGATATGCCAAAACGGAAGCCTTCACATGGCTAGGAAGAAAAGTCGTTACCCTTGACGATCGCTTCGGTGCCATGGCCTCCAAGCTAGCTTGCAAGACTCGCAAGAGCGTTTCCTCCGCAACGCTGGCTTCGGATCTCTCGTCGGTAAACCGCAGCACCACCAGCAGCAGCCCCCTTTCCTTCTTCCTCCTCCTTTCTTTCTCTCTTTCTCTCTCTTGAAGAAAGATGAAGGCCAAAGTAAAATGAGATATCACTCTCTGATTTCGGCCCTTAAGGAAAAAGAAGAAGAAGCTTCAGCCCTTGGATCCAGACTGAAGGAATGGACGGCCACGATTCTGCCAAAAACACATATTTTGACCCGACACGGACTCGAACACGGCCGTGTGCCAGGCCGTGTGCCTCAAGCGGTGGTCAACCGACTTATCCAAACCAGTGACACGCCCACGGGACACGCCCGTGACATGGGCCGTGTCACCAACACGCCTTCAGACACGCCCGTGTCTGTGGCCGTGTACCTGGGTGAAAAAAATCCCAAATCATCCCGAGACTTCACACGGCCTGTGACACGCCCGTGTCCCAGGCCGTGTGCCCAGACACGGCACAAAGACACGCCCTGTCGAAAGCCTTCGGCGGGCTGAGTTCGTCGCCTGATTTGACACGCCCTGTGACACGCCCGTGTCACAGGCCGTGTTCAACACTCGACACGCACTTCTCGACACTCGACGATCGTCGAGAAAAATTCGTCGAGAATGCGACACGGCCTTGGACACGCCCGTGTCCTGGGCCGTGTGCCTCCTCTCGACGAATCGTTGAGAGCAAAAATCGTCGAGACAAAGCCCAATCGTCGACACAACCTCGACACGCCCTGCGACACGCCCGTGTCGCAGGCCGTGTCACCTGACACGCCCTGGGACACGCCCGTGTCCCAGGCCGTGTCACACAAAATTTCCTGCTTTTGAACTTTGGGCTGTTACATCATCCATCTCCGTCCACTCAGAATCCTTCACCGGAGCGGGCAAAGTATCACGCCCCCGCAGCACTTGGATCAACCCCTGCTCAACCAGCATATCTTTGACCCGAATCTGCCATAGGCGAAAGTTCCCGTTACCGTCAAATTTCTCCACCGAATATCTGGCCAACATCGTGTTCTTCGCTGTCATAGCTGTCTGCAGTACCTCTAGATGATCTGATTAATTCACGGATCAGATCTGGGAAGATAGGGAGCGGACCGATGTCGTCACCTACCGTTGACCCAAAACTAATACCGGAACATCCAATCAGTCACCTACACGGAACCTCCCTCTGATACCACTTGTTGGAAAATCCGGTACAATCCGCAGGCACAACTATAATAATATTGCAGTAACAAGAACACAAAACGGCCACAAATTTATTATAATGAAAATATAAATCAAATACATGAGAAAAATAGACCGTCCGGTGAAACGCACGCGGAGGCGCCAGACGCGCACAATCCGCAAGAAAGTAGTAGATCTGGACTGCAATCCGCCTTGCGGACGCACAAGGTTCACCGAACCTTCAACGTCGAAGTCCGACGTTCAACCGCACCACCACCGGAGAACAACGCCGCCACCGGAGAACAACACCACCACCGGAGAGAAAACTCCGTCGAGGCTAACTGCACACGCGCACGCCGTCGACGCCCCGCCTCTCAACTCCAAAGGAAATCCACTGCAACGCCGGCGGCAAACTCCACCAAGCCCGGCGGCAACACCTCTCTCAAACCCGGCGGTTATCTCCTCCAAGACCGACAACGAGCACCCTCGACCGGCGACCACTCCGAGTGCACGAACGAGAGCGAGAAGAGGAGAGAGAGGGTCGTGATCTTCTCTCGCAGGCGGCTACCTCCTCCGGATTGCTACAGGCGGCACTCACCTTCTTTTCTTCACAGGCGGGCACTATTCTCCTCTGAATTTCTACAGGTGGCTTGCGGTTCACATTCAAGCTACAGGCGGCATTCACTTTAAAAAGGCTACAGGAGGCTCCAAACTCACGGGATTATTGGCCCATGAATATAGCCTATTATGGCTATTTCCTTTAGAGCTATAGTTATATTTCCCAAAATGTTTCTCCTCCTACTTTATTTCAAAATGTGGTTATTTATGGGATTAGATTCCTAAAACCTGAAAATAGGAAACCACAAAGTTGGAAGAGAATCAATATCGGACCGAACCAAAAATAACATCCTCGACATATCTTTACGGTATGCTTGCCCTTTGCATTTTATTTTTATTTTGTCTAACTAAATAATTTTGAGTTTACATTTACGTTCACACTGCTTTTTATTACGATGAAGGATCTCGCGGCGATTCGAATACTTAAAAACCTAACAGTTCAATTTGAAATAACAAGTTAATGGTTTTACAAAGTTCAATTTTTGGGAATGTTTGCGCGCAAAAACATCGACTTGCTCCTCCAGACCTACATAAGGGGTATTTGTATGTGAATAGCTACGCCGGCATGGTCTGTCAAGCTGAATGCTGCCAAGTAGAATGTTGTCGAGCTGAAGGCTGCCGGGCTGAAGGCCTGAAGGCTGCCACGTTGAATGTTGTCGATCTAAATTCCACCAAGCTAAATTCTGTCTAGTTGAATGTTGATGAGCTGAGTTTCACCGAGCTGAATGATTGAGGCAACCGAGTTGGACTCCTGAGGTGTCTTCCTTATACATTCCTGATCTTGACAAATTATAAATTATACAGGTGTATCCGTAAAGTGTCATGTGTGCTCTGTTATTGGAAATGTACTTGTATGGGTATGTTGTCCTCAAGGATATATTGGTGCTCCAGAGCAGTTAACATAGTTCACCCTAGTTATATAAATTATGATTGCGGGGATACTACAGTAGGAGCTTTGATTGCTGATCTGTAAAAAAAAGTTGAAAGTGTGAACAGTTATATAAATCCTCTGAGAATTCTCTAGAGGGGGTGGTTGAATTGTGATTTAAAAATCTTTCTATTAAATTATTTCAATTAGCTTAGGATTTGCAGCACATATAAAAATCAGATCAGAAATTATTCACAGCACAACACAACACAGAAATAAATAAGAAAGAAAAACATAAAAGCACAAAAAACATCAAAGCTATGGTGGTTCCCCAACATCTGGGTACATCTACTCTTTTACCAGCTTAGTAGAAATACACTATCTCAGTGTCCGAGTCTTTCGACAAGGAGACTCTCAGAACCAACAACTACCGAGTATTTTGATAAGGAGGCTCTCAGAACCATAACCACTGAGTCTTTTGATAAGGAGACTCTCAAAACCATAACCCGAATCCTTTGAAGAGAATCTTAAAACTCTTGACTCATTTAATACAGAAGAGAAAGAATGAGGTTGAGAAAATATTGAGAATAAAAATTCTTCTAGATGAGTCCTCTCAGCAAGAATCTAATGACTATTAAGCATGAAGTGTTTCTGATCCTTTAAAATGATGAACCCCTCGCTGATAGAATATTTATAGGGGGTTATAAGCTTTGGATCTAGTGGACTTATCTGGATATTCTAGTTGATTTTTGGTTTCAACACTAACAGAGAAGATTGAGTATTGGCCGATAAAGAAGATGAGTATTAGTTCGTTTCTTTCTCGACTCGTTCTTCATTTGCATTCTCTGACTATATCATCTATGAATGATTTTTGATTTATTCCATTCTTGGTATAATATCTTCAGAAGCAATGATGATATATTTTTTTCAAAAATTCTTCAATCAATCTTGATGACCGCTTCAAAACCTTTCCATAAAATCATCTCTGAATCTGACAGAGGAATCTTTCCTTTAAATTATAATTCAATGATTAGAATTATTTGAATTAATTCCATGATAGTTCCTTGGATTAAACTTGAATGATTCTATGAATTTTCCATTCTGGACTGCACTCGACACTACGTCGACTTCATGTAAGAGTAGCATCGACTTCTTGCTTCTATATAGAATAAGTCTGTTGTTGAAGCTACATCGATATCTTATCGATGTATATGTCGACTTATATCTTGAAGTAGTGTCGATATCAGCAGATGTAGTTGCTCTGAATTCATGTAGAATTAACGTCGATATCCAGTTGATGTTGCGTCGACTTCTAATCGACGCAAGCTTACTTTTCTTGATTTTATTCTACAATTCAGAGTGCTTAGATGTAACGCCCCTAGCCGATACAACGTGACAACGTCACGGCTCCGCTCTAGGCAACGCTACCGGGCTGTAGCCCAAGCACCCCAACCCCTCTCCCTCCACAGGCGGGTTATTGGTGGCCACCGCCTCCCTTTGATGAGGCAAACTCGATAGTCAAGCACGCACCACGGGGACTTCCTAGGAGGTCACCCATCCCAGTACTACTCCAGCCCGAGCACGCTTAACTATGGAGTTCTTTCAACTCTCATCACCAATTGAGCTGCTGATCCCGAGAAGGATACGGCCCTGTGACACGCCCGTGTCACAGGCCGTGTACTCAACTAAACTTATCACCCGACGATCGTCGAGCGCAGTTCGTCGACCAGAGGAGGACACGCCCCCTGACAAGCCCGTGTCGTCGGGTGTGTTCCCTCTCGAGAACTTCTCGAGTGCATTTCGTCGAGCACTCGAGAAGCTTCTCAACCCGAGCATGACACGCCCTGGGACACGCCCGTGTCCCAGGCCGTGTCACCCAACCTGAACCCAAATTGGGATTTGGGGTGTTACATTAGCTCATGCCCTTGACTCTAGCTACTTATTTCCTAAGACTTCCATGACCATATTACCCTTTCTATACAACATGGGTAATCAACCTAGAGACTAAAATCACTTTTAATATAATTTATTAAGTTAAACCATCAGCATTTTTAAAACAATCTCTCCCTATTTAGCTTAATAAATTTTACAAGTTTTTAATTATGATTTTACAGAAATAAAAACATAACATACATTTAATAATTTTCAACAAAAATAAAAGGACACAAATGAATCCAATGACATGGGCATGATTGACAACTAAATATGTATACATATTTTCTGAAATAATTGAATATACAACTTTTAGTAGAAAAACATTCTTACACATCAACTTGTCTTGTCAAGGAGTTTAGAAGTGAACAACTCCAGTAGATATCTGCATAGTTTCTTCAATAGATTGTCTTTTGTTATTTCTGAGTACTGCAGTAGACTTTAAGAAATTTTATCACAGAGATTAACCTCTCTCAGTCCCTCTGCATTATGCTCATCTAGCCTTATTTTTTCTACTTTGCAGTTCCCTAATGTTCTTCCTGATTTCTTCTATTGCATTTATAGATTCCACCACACTTTTACTTTTTATGAACTTTACTGCAACATCAAACCATTACTTTTTTATTTCTTTTGTCAGTTGAATATTTAAGTGGTAATATTGGGGGAATGTTGCAGGTTTCCCTGCCCATATGAACTACATCCAGTTCATCTAGAGAGATAGGAATTAAATGTGTCATAAAGAGTAACGTGGTACTACAGCTTTCTACACATGTCTGAAAAACCTCTACAACTGGCTTAGTACTGTCTAGAACTGGCAGCTTCCTTTTCTTAGATGACAGCAGTTGCTTCCCTTTGAAGTGTACTTGATAGTTACTGCCCACTTAGAGAATATCAGTGCCTCCTCGTCTTCCTCTTTATCTTCCATTCTGATGTTCTCTTGCAATGGAGAAGCCACCACCTCCCCCTGGACTGATGCAGATTATGTACTAAAGACTTTCCTATCCTCCCCCTAATTTGATGCATTATTAATCTCAATTTCTATCATAATATTTTCATTCCCAATAATTTTGAGAAGATCTGAGAAATGTGGAGAGGATGTCAATGAATCTGCTTACTCTTCTTCCTCACAACTCTCCCCTTATTAACCTCATAGGCAAGAGAGGTCAAGAATAATCTTGTAATCGAGGAGGAATAGACCCTTACTTGAAGGTACTACACTGAAGCACTGATCATATCTAATTGGGAATGAATATTGTCCAATGTGGTTTGGATTTATGAGGCATGGGATTTTATCATTGATGATAAGGTGTTGGATGTCATTTGGACTGACTGGATTATGATGGAGGAAGAGCTGGTGGGAGGTATCGTTGGTGTAGCAGGTGGAGTAATGGGGAATTACTGCGGTATTGTGGTATGTAGAGGGGCTAGAGCAGGTGAAGTAGGTACAGAAGACTTTGGACAGGTGCATCTTGAACTCTCGTGCTCGGCCAAAGCAACAACTTCAGTAATATGTCATTTGCAAACGTCAGGAGCACAGTAGCAAAATTAAACATATAAAAACGAACAAAACTTAAATTAGTGAGATTAAAAATAAAAGATCTTATTTATAATTAAAAGTAGCTAAAATGTTAATAATTTTTATTTAAAATATACTAAATTAGATACTAAAAATATATATTACTATTCATCAAATACCCTCATACTTGAGCCTTTGGTATTCTAGAGCAAAAGTATGAGAACTATTCATTAGACATTAATAAATTTTTAAATTAAAAAAATTTATTTAAACCAAAAGAAAGCTAGAAATAAAATTTAGGGATTAAGGAATTAAGTTCTAAATTATGAAATTAAAATGAAAGAGAAAATATTTAGGAATTTTTTAAAAAAATATTTAACTTGCAAGCAAGATTGAGTAGTGAGCAAACAAACAACAACAACACTAAAACCTTTATCCCACTATAATGGGGTCAGCTATATGGATCATTTGTCGCCATTGTGCCCTATCTTTAGTCATAATCTCACTAATACCTAAGTACCATAACTTTGAAGAAGCTTAAGGAAAAATACAAGCTACTGCTTATACTCTCTCAATATTTTAATTTAAATATAAAAACAATTATATTAGCTAAAAGGTTTTGGATAAACATGAAGAGAGCTTGAATTGTAGGTGATGAATTTTCTCCTCTCACCCCTCTTTTTTTCCTATTTATATATGCTTAGAAAAATAATGAATTTTATTCACTTATTTTTCATGACATAATTTTTTAATAATATTCTTAATAATAATGGTGCATATATTTAGAAAATAATTAATTTTATCTTCTTATTCTCATGATATATGGTCTTTTAATAATTTATTTTAGGTAGAGGAATGCTAAGGGTAACGAGTAAGAGTTAAAAAGGCTAAAACGAATTCTAAACTAAACTAAAACATTTTGAAAGAAACTATAGTAAATAGAAATTTTTTAAGAATCTAAAAGCAAGAAGTGAATAGAACTAAAATCTAGGAATGTTAAGAAAAAATCTACAAAATTAAAAGTAATTAAAATAAAAGAGGAAAAATGCTAAAGAAATTAGTCTAAACAAATTAAAGACAAAATATTCCTTAAAACTAAATCACTTGAAAATTAGATCTAACAAACTAGGAAAAAATAAAAGATTAGCAAGATTAAAAATAATAAAAATGCTTATAAATAAACTCAAACCAAATTTATGAAAATACAAGAAAGCTAAGTAGGAATTTATTATATATTTGGAATATTTTAAGTTATTTTCATATTTTTGGATTTTGTAATATTATATTTTTAAATATAAATAAATACTAGGAAATAAAATAACATAAAAAGTAATAATCCTAACTTTTTTTATTTTTTTAAGTATTTTTAGTTTCTTTTAGAAATTTTATTGTTCTATTTTTTGTGTTTTCTAAAAATTGTGCTAAGGGTTAAAAAAATCAAAGCAAATTAAATTGGGTTTGACAATTTTGGGATTTTATAAAACTTGTTTTGCAATTTTCCAAGTTTTATTGGAATCTGTGAAATATTTTAAACAAAAAGGGAAAACTCCCCCACACTCTACAACAATTTTTAATTTTTTTGTGATTTAATTAGTCTTGGACTTCCCAAGATCTACCCAGTAAAGGGCTCGCACTGGTAATAGGAGATGCGATGGGATGACACCTCAAATCTCCCTTTTCAAGAATTTAGTTACAACATTAATTTTTTAAAGGCGAAAAAGAAAAAATGAAAAAGATAAAAGTAATAGCGTCTTCTTTTTTCAAAATATCGACAAAATAGTCCCCAACAATGTCACCAAAAACTTGATAAGAAAATTTTTTATTTCTCCAAATCCATAAACGATAAAGACAAGCCTACCTACAGTGTATAATATAAGATATAAAAATCATATCAAGATCGTATTAAAACCCAGGTTTGTTGAGTACTACATCGAGAAAATAATTATTATTTTAACGGAATGAAATAAAAAGAAATTATAAGAAAAACTAAATTATGAAAAAAGGAAAAAAAATTAAAATTGATTACAACATACTTTGAAATAACATAGAGAACATAATTTAAAAACTTCTGATCCGGTCCTTGACCGTGGAGATTTCCGAATTATGAAGGCATCTCCTTTGAGAGTACGGCCACCAAAGATTAGGTTGATCAACCAAACTTTTATTTCATAATCAAAATCCCTAAAATTCACTTTAACGATGTGAATCTTACTATAGGATATGACTCCTATCCAGAAGATTTATATAATACTCTTTCAAAGGTTGTGATCATCTCTTTTTATTCTTAAGTGATCGATTCGTATGCACGATCCTTTCTACTACTACATTACGAAAACATATATATCGAAATTCATAACCAGCATATGCAAAAGAAACGATTATAAAGAGAACGATCTATTTCATTCCAAGCTTATAATAATCAAGACTAATATTATAACTATATTCTACTAAATAAAAGGTGCATAAAAAGGAAAAGGAAGGAAGAATTCTGAGAAAAACACATTATATTACATAAAAGGAAGGGGTACACGAAATAAAAGTGAGTTGCACTGCATGAAAGAAAACTAGATTACTATTGCATATAAAAAATAAATGAGAGAAAACACTTGAAATAAAGTTAAGCTAAAATTAAAGGGAAAAACAGAAAATCGAATTGCAGACCTGCTCAAACGGGCAAGAGAAGAGGAGAGGTGAGCTTACACATACTGGAATTTGGCCACTACTTATAGGCAAAGCCGCAAAGGGAGGATGAAGGTGGATGACACATGAAGAGTTGGAAGGCTTGAAGGTGACAGCATTCAAGTGTGGAAATTAATATGTGCAAGGGGGAGGAGTGAGTCTCATGGGAATTAAAGAGGGGGATGCATGTAGCAGCAATATGAATGTTTATAAGGTGGCGTGAATGCAATGGGGGGAGGGGAATGAATGGGTTTCAACACTACGAATTTATGAGGTGGCGTCCATTATATGTTTTGGAGGTAGGCCATGGAGGAAATGAATATGTGAAGCCATATTAATGAAGGGTTGGCGTGAATCAGCCAAGATGGCATGGGGTGCAAGGGATGACAGAATCCATGAAATCAAGATGATGATGTGACATATGCATGGGATCGGCTTGATGTTTTTTTATGTGGAAATGAAGGTGGTTGCATTTTGTAAGGGAATAGGAGGTGGATGACGTGGCATATGCATGAATTATGGAAATCATGTGGGAGGGCTATTCAACTTGGAATTATATGTTAGGTTCGTCCATATGGAAGAGTTGGCGTAAAGCACCTTGTAGGAAATAAATGTCCATCTCAAGCAAGGCTTGGACGTGGGATTGCTTGGTGTTGCATGTGAAAATAGATCGACCATATTGGAAGCACGTGGCTGCAGGGATCGGCCTTGCATGGGTGCGATAAGACTTTGACTTTCTTACTTTAGACGGGTGCAACTTGAACTTTCGTGCTCGGCCAAAGCAGCAACTTCAGTATTATATCATTCGGAAACGTCGGGAGTGCGGTAGCAACGTTAAACCTACAAAAACAAACAAAACTTAAATTAGTGAACTTAAAAATAAAGAATCTTATTAATAACTAAAAGTAGTAAAAACATTAATAAGTTTTATCTAAATTATACAAAATTAAATACTATATATATATAATACTATTCTCTGCTCAGCTTAATAGTTAGAACCAATGTTTGGATGGTCAAACAACAGTTCATCCGTTCAGTTTGACCGTGGGTTTACTAGTGGTAAGCTGAGCCAAAACGCACTTTAGTACCATTTTGTTGAAATAATTCCCTCCAAAAATTACTTAAAAATAGGGTCCCTATTCGAGACAATTGTCTTCGGAAGGTCGTGATTTTAGCACAAGTCTCCAAAAAACATTTGGGCAGTAATGGAGACTGAGAGGTTTACAGAACAATTTAAAATGTGCATCTTTCGATAACCTATCTAAAATGAGTAAAATACCCATAAAAGAATTTGATTTGAGTAAGTGTGATGAAATCTATTGAGATATCTACCCAAATTTGGGAGAGTAACAGTTGAGGTTGTAATAAATCATAAAAATACTGAGATCTAAAATTTTGTACATCTGAATATAATGAAGGGCAATAAAAATATTGAACTTGATGTTTATAGTAGGCGTATTACTAGAGTGTTCATTACTCTTAATGCCATGTGCATAGGGATCCAACCGAAATATATAACCTATTTTGAAAAAAAAAATATTGACAATAAGTCACCATTTTGGGATAGTCCTCGAGGAGCTTTATAATGTGGATAAAATAATGGTTGCTAATGAATCAATTGAACTATCAGATTGTAAGTTATCTAAAACAGAAAAAACGAGGGTCATAAAGCAGAGTAAAAGCAAGCATAGAAGGAATTGAGTCGTCTAATTGAGAGAGAGCATCTCCAACTTTATTTTGTGATCTTGAATTATATTTAATTGAGAATTGAAACACAAGTAGTTTGGGCAAAAAATTTTGTTGGTCTATGGTTGTAATGACCATCATAGTTAGGTTGCAGCCTCTAGCATTATGTTTGGATGTTGAAATGTGTAACCAAGAGGTATAGACACCATTTACTGGTTGCTAAAGTAATAGTCATAAGTTCATGCATAGGTAGATTTTGCTTGTTTACGTGGCATGAGTTTCTTTTTGTAGAAGGTAATGTTGGAGATTGACTTGGTTGATCGGGTCAACAAGTCAAAGTTTTTTTATGGGTATTATTTTATGTTATGCATTTATTATGAGAGAGGGTGTGTACATTTATGATGAGAGAGTTTTCTAGTTTTTCCTTTGCTTATATAAAGGCCCCCCTTGTACATTTTTTTATAATGAATGAATAGAGAGAAAAACTCCCCAAGTCCTAGTGTGAGTTTTGAGAGAGAAGCGCTGCAGCGCTAGAGCGAGATCTAACCGAGCGGTTAGAAGAGAAGCCGCGCGGTTTGACAAACTCGCCGCGAGAAGTGGTGCTCAAGGTTTGCGCACTCGCGGTCTGTGTAGTGATCTCGCTTGTATCAGCTCGCGGATAGGTGAGCATCTCACGGTTTGGTGATCCCGCAGGAGAGGTTCAGAGAAGGAGTGGTTGCGGCTTGATCTCGCCGCGAGAACAAGCGTTGTGGCTTGTGTGCTCGCGTGTGGAGGTCTCGCCAGTCGGTCCCGCCGCGTCGGTCTCGCGTGCCAGCTCGCTTGGGTGGTGCTCGCGTGTGAAGGCGGGAGCTCGCCGTGTGGAGGAGGCAAGCCGCGCGGGTAGGTGGTTTGGTGTGGTCGTCTCGCGGAAGGCTAGTCGCGCGAGTGGGGTACTCGCCTAGCAGAAGGGAGGTCGCGCGGTCTGTGGCGGTTTGTGGTGGTGGTCTCGCACTTTGGTTTTGAGTTTTTGGCGTTAAGTGAAGTTGATTGTGGAATTGGGATTGAGCGGGAACTCATACACGTTTCCAACAAGTGGTATCAGAGCCAAGTTGGATCCCCTGGGAGTTGACTCGGAAGGTTAAGTGACAAGGAGAGATGGAGATGGGAAGTGGAATGTTGGGGCAAGTCCCCAAGTTGACCAAGACCAATTATGGGAATTGGAGTATACAAATGCGAGTGCTACTCGCCTCCAAAGAGTTATGGGAGATAGTTGAAGAGGGAGTCGAGGTGCTTACTGCTGAAGCGGAGGCAGCGTTAACTAACGCTCAGAAGACAGCGTTGAGGGAAGCAAAGAAGCGGGACAAGAAGGCTCTATTCCTATTGTACAAAGGAGTTGATGAGGCGACGTTTGAGAAGATCTCTGATGCGGGAACATCAAGAGAAGCATGGGAGATATTGCAACGCTCCATGCAGAGAGTTGACAAAGCAAAAAAGGTGAAGCTGCAATCCCTCTGAGGCCAGTATGAGGGGATGAGGATGCAAAGCTCAGAGAAGGTTGGTGACTACGTGACGCGTCTACGGACGCGTCATGGAGAAGCTCCTGCGATCTATGTCCAAGAAGTTCAGGCACGTGGTTGTATCCATAGAGGAGTCGAAGGATCTCACCGAGATGGCGGTAGATGAACTTGTTGGCTCGCTGCAAGCTCATGAGTACCGCATGCTGCAGCATGATGAGGAGTCGAGTGGCTTGGGAAAAGCACTCCAGACTCAGCTGAACTTTAGGGAGAGCTCGGGAAGAGGAGGCCAGCGTGGCCGAGGCTACCAAGGAAGAGGTAGAGGAGGAAGACGTGGAAGAGACTTCCGAAGAAATCAGTATAACCAGAAGGAGGCAGAGCAACCTCAGGGTTGGAGACACGATGGAGGAGGAAGAGGAAGAGGTCAAGGGAGAGGCCAAGGTAGAGGACAAGGAAGAAACCAGGGAAGAGGTCAAGGAAGAGGAAGAGGCGATATGTCCCAAATTCAATGTTACAACTGTAACAAGTTTGGCCATATGAGCTACGACTGTTGGGCTCCAAGGAAGGAAGGAGATACCAACCATTTCGCTGAAGCTAGTAACACAGGAGGCGACCCAATGATGTTCTTAACCTTCCAAGGAGCTGGAGGTGAGAAGAACGGAGTGTGGTACTTGGATACTGGAGCAAGTAACCACATGTGTGGAGAGAAGGAGTTGTTTACTAGCCTTGAACCAAAGGTGGTAAGGTCAGTTTCGACGACGCTTCAAAGCTCTCAGTGGAAGGCAGAGGAGTGATTGCAGTCACTATGAATGGTAGGAAGGTGCATCTTAATGATGTCTTCTATGTGCCGAGCTTGAGAAGTAACATCCTAAGTCTTGGGCAGTTGGTGGAGAAGGGCTACCGTGTTTTGTTGAGGGATGGCATTTTAGCTATGAAAGATCAAGAAGGGAAGGAAGTAGTGAGGGTGAAGATGACGATGAATCGTCTCTTTATATTGAGGATGGATGTCAAGGAGACGGCGTGTCTCGCAAGGACCGAAGAAGAAGAGGAAGCATGGTTGTGGCACCACAGGATGGGTCATCTGGGGTTCACTGGGTTGAAGCTCCTATCCCACTACAAGATGGTGGAAGGACTGCCTATGATCTCGCCTCCACCGGAGGTCTGTGAGGCCTGTACGAAGGGGAAGAAGAAGAGGTTGACATTTGAAGGAGACAAGTCCAGAAGGGAGAGAAGACAGCTGGAAATAGTTCACTCGGATATCGCGGGTCCGTTTGAGACTACTTCAATAGGAGGAAGCAGGTACTACATTACATTCACCGACGACTTCAGCAAGAAGTGTTGGGTATATTTTTTGAAAGAGAAGGCTGAGGCTCTAGACAAGTTCAGGGAGTTCAAGGCGATGGCTGAGAAGGAGAGTGGGCAGTCACTGAAGGTGCTAAGGACAGACAGAGGTGTGGAGTACACCTCAAGGCTGTTTGATAATTTCTGCAAGGAGAATGGAATATCACACCAACTGACGGCGGCATACTCACCGCAGCAGAATGGAGTGGCAGAGAGGAAGAACCTCACCATCATGAACATGACGAGGAGCATGATGAAGGAGAAGGGGCTACCGAAGATGTTCTGGGCGGAAGGATTGCAATGTGTGGTGTATCTACTGAACAGATGCCCCACAAAGAGTGTGAAGTTCATGACGCTGTTTGAAGCATGGAGCGGCTGGAAGCCGAGTGTGAAGCACCTAAGGGTCTTCGGGTGTGTAGCTCATGCTCACATCCCGGACCAGAAAAGGAAGAAGCTCGATGATAGGAGCGAGAAGTGCATTTTTGTTGGTTACGCTCCGGAGAGCAAGGCATACAAATTTTACAACCCAGTGACGGGAAAGGCCATAGTCTCGAGGGACGTGGTGTTTGAAGAAGGAAGCAGCTGGAGCTGCGATGAGGAGACGAGAAGTATGAAGGGCATGTTCTTCGAAGATGAGGAAGAGGGTGGTCACGAGGCTGGAGCCGAGAATGGTAGAGCTGAGCCGCCATCACCACCGAGTAGAAATTCAGGGGGAGTTTCCATCTCCTATTCAAGAGGGGAAAGCTCAAGTGGAGGCAATTCTGGAGGAGGAAGCGGGTGCCGGAGTGACTCCGAGAGTCCACCACCCATGATGAAGGGGTTGGCGGAGCTCTATGAGGAGACGGTCCCAGTTCATGCTAACTATTCATTATATTATCTCTTAGCAGATTGCGAGCCATGGTCCTATGAAGAAGCTGCCCAGGAGAAATCTTGGAGGATGGCGATGGATGCCGAGATGGCTTCCATAAAGAAGAACGATACATGGGAGCTAGTTGATCCACCGGTGGGCTACAAACCCCTCGGGGTGAAATGGGTTTACAAGGTGAAGAAAAACAAAGATGGAGCTATGGAGAAACACAAGGCAAGGCTAGTAGTGAAAGGGTATAGACAAGTCCAAGGGGTGGACTATGATGATGTCTACGCCCCAGTGGCGCGGATTGATACTATAAGGCTGATCATCGCACTGGCAGCACACTACGGATGGACTATCATGCAAATGGATGCTGTGGTGGCATATCTGAATGGGTACCTGGAGGAGGATGTGTACATCAAGCAGCCTCCAGGGTACGTGGTGAAAGGTAAGGAGAGAAAAGTCTGCAAGCTGGGCAGAGCCTTGTACGGACTGAAGTAGGGAGCTCGAGCTTGGAATGGGAGGATAAACAAATTCCTTCAGGAGCATGGGTATATCAAGTGCCCATATGAGTATGCTCTCTACATGAAGGTGGAGAAGAGCGGGGATATCATGATCTTATGTCTATACGTGGATGACATGATATTCACCGGGAGCAACCCTGCGATGTTCGAAGAATTCAAGAGGCTGATGATGGAGGAGTTCGAGATGACAGACTTGGGAGAGCTGAGCTACTTCTTGGGAATTGAGGTGCAGTAGAGAGAAGATGGGATCTTCATCTCCCAAAAGAAGTATGCCGATGAGATTCTGAAGAAGTTCAGGATGGAGGGTAGCAAGGCAATCTCCACCCCTGCGGACCCTGGAACGAAGCTGAGGAAGGATTCCGAAGAGGAAGGAGTGGACCCAACTATGTTCAAGAGTCTGGTCGGAAGTCTAAGGTACTTGACTTTCACTAGGTCGGACATCATGTATGCGGTCGGGATAGTAAGCAGGCACATGGAGGAGCCCAAACAATACCACTTCACAGCAGCGAAGAGGATCCTGAGGTATGTGAACGGGACTCGGGACCATGGCGTGAAGTACTCATCTGGAGGAGAGTTGAAGCTAGTCGGCTACTCGGATAGCGACTATGGAGGAGATGTGAACGACCGGAAGAGCACTTCCGGGTATGGGTTCAACATGGGAACCGCGGCGTTCTCATGGAGTTCTAAGAAGCAGGCTACTATAGCCTTATCATCTTGCGAAGCGGAGTACATAGCGGCGGCGGCATGCGCCTGCCAAGCCATCTGGCTACGGAACCTTCTGGGGGAGTTGCATCACGTGCAGGAAGGGCCAACGACAGTATTAGTGGATAACATGTCTGTCATCCAGCTCGCAAAGAACCCAGTGTTGCATGGGAGGAGCAAGCATATCGAGACCCGATATCACTTCCTCCGTGAACAAGTGGAACAGAAGACATTGGAGGTGGTGTATTGCCCAACCGGAGAGCAGATCGCGGACATATTAACTAAGGCGTTGAAGGTGGAGACATTCGAGAAGGTCAAAGGCAAACTCGGCATGGTCTGCCAAGTTTGAGGGGGAGTTTGTTGGAGATTGACTTGGTTGACCGGGTCAACAAGTCAAAGTTTTTTTATGGGTATTATTTTATGTTATGCATTTATTATGAGAGAGGGTGTGTACATTTATGATGAGAGAGTTTTCTAGTTTTTCCTTTGCTTATATAAAGGCCCCCCTTGTACATTTTTTTATGATGAATGAATAGAGAGAAAAACTCCCCAAATCCTAGTGTGAGTTTTGAGAGAGGAGCGCTACAGCGCTAGAGCGAGATCTAACCGAGCGGTTAGAAGAGAAGCCGCGCGGTTTGGCGAACTCGCCGCGAGAAGTGGTGCTCAAGGTTTGCGGACTCGCGGTCTGTGTAGTGATCTCGCCCGTATCAGCACGCGGATAGGTGAGCAGCTCGCGGTTTGGTGATCCCGCAGGAGAGGTTCAGAGAAGGAGTGGTCGCGGCTTGATCTCGCCGCGAGAACAAGCGTTGCGGCTTGTGTGCTCGTGTGTGGAGGTCTCGCCAGTCGGTCCCGCCGCGTCGGCCTCGTTTACCAGCTCGCTTAGGTGGTGCTCGCGTGTGAAGGCGGGAGCTCGCCGTGTGGAGGAGGCAAGCCGCGCGGGTTGGCGGTTTGGTGTGGTCGTCTCGCGGAAGGCTAGTCGCGCGAGTGGGGTACTCGCCTAGCAGAAGAGAGGTCGCGCGGTCTGTGGCGGTTTGTGATGGTGGTCTCACACTTTGGTTTTGAGTTTTTGGCGTTAAGTGAAGTTGATTGTGGAGTTGGGATTGAGCGGGAACCCATACACGTTTCCAACAGGTAATAGGTTGGCCATTTTGGGAGAGAACGACACCCTTCTGATATTCTGTGTCATCTATTTCAATGGTAAATTATATTTTGAAGCTCAAAAGTGTTAATACGGGTGTGAAGGTCATGACATATTTTAGGTTGGTGAAATGAGTCGTTGCTGCCATTGTACATTTGAACTTTAACCAAATGTTCGTTGAGCAGGTTGGAGATTGTAGCATAACGTGTTATAAAATGACAGTAATAGCCTTTCAAACCCAAAAATGATCGGAGTTGCTTAACTGTATTAGAGATTGAAAAATATTGAATGGACTTTACTTGGTCTTGATTTGTTTGCACCAATCTTAGGACAGAATGTGGCCAAGACATTCTATTGAAGGGACCGTAAAAGAACATTTTGATTTCTTGATGAATGATTGGTAAATAAATAATACATCAAAGACAATGCTCAAATGCTCTAAATGTGTCTGAATATCAGAACTGTAAATTAAAATATCGTTGAAACAAATAAGCACAAATTTGCATGAAAATGTTGAAGAGTTCATTATAGCATGAAATATAATTGGTGCATTTGTTAGGTTAAGTTATAATGCAATAAATTCATTTAGCCATGTTCATAGCGAAAAACGATTTTATGAATATCATCATCAGACATTCTAACATGTAATAACCAGATTGAAGATCTAGTATGGAAAACATCGAAGCTTTGTGAAGTTCATTCAGAAGTTCATCATTCGTGTGCCTAATGAAAGAATTTTTGTAGCCATGTCATTTACAACTCTATAATTGACATATAAATGTAATGAACCTTTTTTGCACGCTAATAATAAAAGGGAACTAAATGTAGATGTGTTGGTTCTAATTAGCACGTTAATCGGTAATTTGGAAATAATCTATTTAATTTTGTTTTTGTAAATGTGTGGGTATCTGTTGAAGGCAGGAAAATCCTAACCTCAGAATTCGGACCAAAGCCGCCTAAAGTTACCGGCTCAGAAGCAAGATCGAACGGCTAGGGTGACCAGAAAGAAGGGACATGTCAAACAGGACCCCAGACGTTGCGGCAGGAAGGACCCACCACGTACCCGGATGCTCGAAAGGAGCAACCCCTTCTCAACCAAAAATAGCCGAACTGGGTACGAGGGAAGCTAGCTGGCAAAATCGCAAAGTCGCGAGTTGCTCTAAGGAAAAGGAATCCGAAGACTTAGCTAATATCCCGAAGCTGAAGCGCGAGAGTATCCTGGCGAGGATTTCCAGTGCTCCACCTCGTACCCCTGAGGTCCTATTTATAGGCAAAAGCAAGGGGAGGGGGGTCATATTTATACCCCACCCCCCTGGCGACTAGGCGACTTCCAGATGAACTCGCACGGGCTGGGCGAGTATCTCGCCTAGTCGCCTACCTGGCGAGTATGCGAGAAGAGCTCGCATATGCTCGCTCAGGCCTTCCGTGATCTTGAATGCTGACTTTGACTCCTGCCTTGACTTGACTACCTTGACTTCTGCTGACTTGGCTGTGGTAGGAACCACTCTCGACGAATACGGGTTGTACACAATCCCCGCTCTTTCTGAGCGACATCGGAGCTCGGAAAGAAACGTCCAACACTTATTCGGCGAGCTGCTCTACCGAGTATCTGGGTTGCTCGCCTATTGTGACTGCATGCCGATCTCTATAAATAGGGGGGCCTAGTTCTTTAGCCGGTTCACCATTACTCGCGCATAATGTCGAACGCTGAGAAGTTTCTCCATGATAGTCTCGCCGCGCTGACTGGTGCTATTAGAGTCACTAAACCGAAGCGACCGCGCGAAGAGGATGTCGCCGCCGACTTACCCCCCCCCCCCCCCCTCAAGAAGAAAAAGATTAAAAAGTCCAAGAAGAAACCCGCCTATGGTGATGATATCTCGCGACCACCCCTTTCTCGACCCGCGGCCTCCACCAGCGACCCCGTGCGCTCTGCCAGCACGCAACAGTTGCTGAGTGATTTGGGACTTGACGACATTCCCAATATCGTCATCTCTGATGCGAGTCTCCTCGACTCGCTTGACGTCCCTGAGCTCGCCACGACCCTGGCCCCGGAACTCGCCTCCATTCCGGCGCCACAGCAGACTGAAGTCGTCGACCTGCCAGGTTGTCTTTTTGCCGAGATGATTTGTCGTTCTGACGGTTGTTTCTATTACTTGCTAACTGGACCATGATACTCGCAGATTCTCCCTCGGGGGGTATTGGCGCGGTTCTGAATGTCGCCCCGTTGAGCTCTGTGTCGCTGGTCGCCCTTCCTGCTGGGAGGCCACCAAAGACCGCGCACACGGTGCGGATTAATATCGGCGCCAAAAGGACGGTTGAGGCCTCGGTTCCTTCAGCGAGCAAGGAACCGTCGTCGAAGAATCCTCCGCCGAGGAAGACGACTCTGGCGAGCAAGGATCCTTTGCCGAAGGACCCTCTGCCCAAGAAAGATCTGCCGGCGAGCAAGGGTCTCCCGGCGAGCTCTGCGCTGCCTGCGAGGAGTTCTACTCTGCCAGCCGTGAGTTCTGCACTGCTTCCGGCGAGGTCTTCTCTGCCTGAGGCGAGCTCCTCGCTACCCCCGCCACCGCCTCTTACAAACGTCGCCACCATCCAGTCGGTGATCGTATCCTTTCCGCTGCCGCCGCGTCTGGTTGCGCCTTCTCAAGTTAGCACGACGTGACTTCCTCCGCCTCCTCCGCTGAAGAATCCTCAGACACCGGCGAGTTCGTCTCTTCCTACGCATCCCTTACATCTCGCGGTCGGCAAGTCGGTCAAGCCGTGGCCGAGCTACTTCCCGCCAAGAAGCGCGGATTCTGGACAAGGGGGGCGCGGGCAAGGTAGGGAGGCCGAGCTCGCTGGTGGGCCATCGTCAAGCCAGCGAGATGAGCCAACTCGCGGCTCCCCTCCTCGCCGATCTAGATCTCCTCGCCTATCTAGGTCTCCTCACAGCGGTATGTATCGCTATTGATGTGTATAGGGCGGCTATGTATCTTTGTCTAATCTGACGACCTTTATTTGCTGTCAGATCGGCCGGCGACTCCAGGGGCTTCCTTCATCGATGTCATGGGGTTACCGGGCATGGAATATCGTCATGCTGCTGCTCGCGCCCACCTGGAGCTGGAGAGCAAGTTTGACCAGCTGGCGATCTGCGAGCCTCATCGCCGAATATCATCATTGGAAGTGCGGATGGCGAAGATGGAAGAGCTCAAGAGTATGCTGGAGAGCTACGAATCCTGCTTCCACATGGTAAAGGAGAACGATCGTCAGCTGGCGATTAATAACCATCGCCTCCAGCTCGTCCTTGATGAGGTCGCCGGCATTCGCGCGAGTATGGGATCTGTCGGCCGGTTGACTAGGATGGAGTACCAGTTGTGGCTCGGCGATGACGCGATGGCGATGGTGACATAGCATTTCCGGCGAGCGCGCGAGATGGGTTGGGTCGGGCGACATCCTCATCCCCCAGAGAGGCCTAGGCCTTAGAATTTTCTTTCTTTTTCTACTTGGAACTCGCCAAATGCGGCTTTAATGGACTATTATTGATTGTAATAAGCGAGTTTGAATCTCGTGTTTTTACCATATTAGTTTCTTCTCTGTGCTGTTTGTGCGATATCTTGTCTGGTCTGTGCCGAGTTTGTTCTGCAGGTTGCGATAATAATTTATCTGTTCTGCGCGACCTACGCGATGGAGCCGACTTACTCGCTTAGTGCGCGACTTGGGTGATACTCGCCGTAAGGATGATATACCCCCCCTTGGCGTCTATAAATATAGGGGGTAGGTAGGACATAAGTACGTTGTTGCGATTTTGACCCCCTAACTCGCGAGTATCTTTTCCTGCTCGCGTGCTGCGATTTGTTTTGCTCCTCGCTATTTCTTCCTCTTCTCTTATTTCAAAACTCGCAAGATGATTGGAGACGACGCGAGTGCTCGCCGCCAAGCCCATGCCGCCAACTTTGCAGATGCGGCTTTAAAGAAGTAGATCACCACCGAGCGCGGCCGAGAAAACTTTAGGGAAATACTCCTCCCCAAGGGATACTCGGCCAGACTCCCGAGCCGTAGCGAGCGACTCAACACCTTCATCGAGGGCGCGCTGGTCCTTCCCCTTCGCCACTTTGACGCCGGCCTGTGACTTCCACTATGGCCGGAGTATTGCGATATCCTCCGATACTTCGTCATAGTCCCCACGCAAATCAACCCCAACGGCGTCGCCATCATCATGGGGTTCCTTTTGAAAGAAATTGTACCTAATCACCTAGAGGGGGCGTGAATAGGTGACTAAATCTTTTTAACTTTCTAGGTAGAATTCAGATTATTTTCACAGAGTTATATCTACTTTTGCACAGCAATCAATCAGCAATCACAGAATAACACATGCACACAGTGGACACACAGATTTATAGTGGTTCCCCAAGGTTTGGGTACATCCACTTCCCCCTTCGCCTATCTAGTAGTGTACTAGATTCGGCCAAACTCCTCCACTATCTCAGATCCTCAGATCTTACACTCAGAACCCCAAAACAGGTTCCTACAGCTCAGGCCCAAGGCCCTACAACTCAGCTTCTTCACAAAGCCTACACTCAGCTTCTTCACAAAGCCTACACTCAGCCACAACAGGCCTACACTCAGCCACAACAGGCCTACACTCAGAGAATTTGATCTCTTACACTCAGGCACACAGGCCCTACCACTCAGCCTTTATAATTACAGGCTTACAACTCAGATCCCTAAGGATCCTACAAGAAATTTAGATTACAAAGATTATACCTACAACTCAGAGAGAAGAGAGATGAGTTGATAGGTTCTTGATGAGTTTTTGGAAGAACTCTGCTGAGATCAACCTGACTTGGCTTTCTTCAAAGCTTCTTGAATGTAGAACACAATAGGGTTGATCTTCTCTGCAGCTAATCTTTGATCTCTGCAACTTAAGATTCAGAACAAAGTCTGAACCCTTCTTCTCAGCCTGGTTCCAACGGCTGTCTTCTTGGATGGAGCTCTCTCTCTCCAACTTCTTAGATCTTCACTTGATTCTTCAATGAATAGCTAGATCTTCTTCTTATTAATTATGTTCTCTTTTTGTAGACAGTATAAGCCTATATATAGGTCTTCTTCATGGTAACCGGCTGGTCCGGTTCCTAACTGATTTCTGACATATCTGACAGGTGCAGCAGACCGGCTGGAATGGCAGCTGTCAAGTCATCCAGTCAGTTCTTGAAAAATCTGTAACTGTCTGAAAGTGTCGAGACAGTCTGTCTTTAAGTGTCGACACTTATAGACCAAGTGTCGACACAAGTTGACTAAGTGTCGACACTAGCCTGCAAGGTGTCGACACAACTCCTTGTGTTGTAGAATTCACTTCTCGACACAGCTTCTTCATCATATGTCGACACTGATATTGAGTGTCGACACAACTCCTTGTTCTTCAGTACTTTGTTGAATTCTTGTAAGTGTCGACACAACTCTTTTGTGTCGACACATCTTCATGTGTTGAACTTGTTCAGTGTCGACACATCTTCTTGGTGTCAACACATGCCTTCTGTGTTGATACTTGCTGAGTGTCGACACAGCTCCTTGTGTCGACACATTCTTCTTCTGTTGAGACTTGGGCTGAGTGTCGACACATCTTCTTTGTGTCGACACTTGTACTTAGAATTTTGTTGAACTTTGCTAAGTGTCGACACAGCTCCTTGTGTCGACACTTTTTTCATGTACTGAGTCTTCTGCTGTGTGTCGACACATTCTTCATTGTGTCGACACTTTCTTCAAGTGCTGAGTCTTCTGTTGAGTGTCAACACATTCTTTATTATATCGACACTTATACTTAGACTCTGCTGACTTTTGTTGAGTGTCAACACAGCCTCCAAGTGTCGACACTTTCTGATGTAGACACAGTTCCTCTGGGTGTCGACACAACTGCTAAGTGTCGACACTGCTTCACTGCACTTTTCTTCATTGAGTGTCGACACAGCTCCTTGTGTCGACACTTTCTGTCTGGTGTCGACTCTGCATCACTGGTGCCGACACAAGTACTCCAAGTATCGACACTGCTTTCCTGGGTGTCGACACAAGTCTTCTTAAGTGTCGACACATTTCTTCCGGGTGTCGAAACATGGACTTAGAATCTTTTCTGCTTTCCCTGCAAATACTTAACCTGCACAAGGCAACTCAAAAATACATCAAATACATTTTGATGTATATCATTGAGTAGGGTGAGGCTTCTTCAAATCAGGTACATTTAAACCAATGTACCCAACAATCTCCCCATATTTGGAGAAGTCATAACCCTTAGTCAATGATATACACCATACAGAATAAAATCATAGCATGATGTAAAGCAGGATTATATAACAGGACAAACATAAACATGTGTCAAACAAAACATGTATACACAGATATCATCTCAGAACAAGTATGAAATAAATTTGTCACACAGCACATTGTTCTAATAACTTGTCATATTCATTTTACAAAAGTTTACAAAGTGTTTAAAATCAAAAGATTACAATTGTAAGCTTAAGATAATGTTATTCTATTTCTGCTCAGCCTCCTTGATCACTATGCCCTTCCCAGACTTTATCTTGGCTTGTACAGGGGCTTCAGCATCTTCAGTATCAGCAGGCTTTTTACCTTTCAGCTCCTTCTTCTTTAGCTCTTCAGCTTTAATCTTTTGCCTCTCAAAGTAATGATAAGGCTTGGGAAAGTACTTGCTAGGCTCCTAGGCAGTAGGAGGTAGCTTTCCCATCTTTTCCTTTCTTCTATATTGCACTATGACTTCTTGTCTTGTCTCATGCTTCCTCCATTCTAGTTCAGAAAACCATTTGTTTCTATCTTGAATATTATCTTTGGCAGCCTTCCAAGCAGTTAAAATAATATTTCTTGAAGTGGGGCTCCACTGCTCAAAGTCAGGCCTTTGTTCAGCTTGCTCTCTGAACCTCTTCTTAGACAATGTGGCTTCTTGTTCTTTCAGTAAAGCTTCTTGCATAGCCTCAGATACTGGCTGAACCACCTTCTCTATGATGTCATTTTGCTGTCCCTCAGGTGGGCTATACATTGATTGTATATCAGCTTGAACCATATCAAAATCTAGAGGAGGGTAGATTACTTGAGCCACTTCAGGTTGCTCCTCTCCTAGATATGCAGGATGTATCCCAGATTCTGCTACATTATCATCATCACATAAAGGAGGATAACCAAGAGTTGCTCTGATAGAATTAGAAATCCACTTGTCATGATCAGAGCTGGCTTTGACTAACACCCTCTCCCCCTTTATGACTTCTCTTTCCATGTGATTTCTTAGATCATCCTTTTGAAATCTTACTTGGGCATCCAAATAGTTTACTCCATCTTTAAAGAAAGGTTTTAACCTTTGGAATTTTTCTGAGATCAGTTTCTGAGAATCTTGAATAACAGATGTAACAGCTGTGATGCTCTCTTGTAAGGCTTTATCAAATTCTGCCATAGCAGTAGCATTAGAAGCAGTCAGTCCAGCAGCTATGTTCTTCATCTCAGTGACAATTGCATTGTGTGAAGCAGTTAAGTTATCATTCATTCTGATCTGGTTCTCAAGAACATATCCTTGCTTCAGTGCAATGTCATCCACTTGAGCTTTTATTTTCTCTTGATGAGTAGCTAAGTAGACTACTGCATTCCCTCCCTTGTAGAAGCAGTCAGTCATCTCCTTCTTATTGAGATTCATTTCAAATCTTATAGACTTAATGTCTTGGGCCAGATCAAACTGTAAAGACTTATGCCCCTCATCCACATAGGTTTCTATGGCTTTCCTGTGCTCATCAAGCTTAATTTGCATAGCAACCATCAAAGCACTATAATCTACAGTTGGTGCTGGCTGTAGTGCAGGCTGTGGTGCTATAGTTTGCAAGGCCTTTTTGTAATTCTGTCTCCATCTCTTAAATACTTTGAACTTCCTTTTCTTAGCTCTTGCTGCCTCCTCATCTTTAGAAGCAGATGTGCTTGCTATTTCTACCCTCTCCCTAGGTAGCTCCTCAACAGCTTTTTGCTTCTCTGGCTCTTTCCTTGCAGTTTCTTCTAGATATTCCACTTGCTCCCCCTGAACTTGAGCATTCTCCCCCTCAGCAGCAGCACTTTCCTTCTCAAAGTCTGTCTGATCCAAGTTAAGGAAGAGATCTTCCATAGTAAATTCTTGTTGAGGAAGAGATGGAGATTCTCTAATCTCATATGTTACTTGATGTGGTTCCACTTGATCTACAACAGATGTTTCCTCCATAACAACATCTGGGGGTAGACTATCAATTTGTGGTTGCTGATTAACATGATTTAATAAATCAGACAAATCAGTATCCTCTATAGGAAAATCTAATGTATTAATCTCAGTGATTACCTCAAGAATAGTGTTTGTAGCTTGTTCACTTTCCAGTGGAGTTGGCTCTTCCACTACTAGAGGCTCTCCCTGGATTTGATCCTGGTGTATGGGGCTAGCCTGAGGTTGCTCCCCCTGCCTCTCTGCAACTTCTTGTTGAGCTGGAGACTTCCCAGCATCTCCAGGTTCTTGGTCATCATCTGGTGTAAACACAACTTGCTCCTCAGAGCTGCTAGATGACTCTTGAGCCACAGGGGCTATCTTCTTCTTTTTCTTTTGAGGTGTTACCTTCTCAGGTGTTGGCATCTCCTTAGACAAGACCCTATCCCATCTGGAGAAGAGTCTCATGTCCATTTTCCTCATATGATTGATCTTAAATCCAGCAGTTTGACTCATTACTTCTGGTATACTACCAGCCAAGTAAAGACTTAATATTCTACCCAAATTGGGCTTCTTCATACTCTCTTTAATCTTATCAAAAACAACAACAGACCAGTCAGTTTGCAGAGTGAAGATAATCCTTGTCATAAGATTGAACATATGGGCTGATATCCTGTCATGCCCTCCTGGCTTACTCAAGATCACCTTTCCAACAATTTTAGAGAGGAATTTTCCTTGGCTATTCATGCCTTTCCTATTGAATACAGATCCAATTTTCAGCTTGGAATCCAGTCCACACCATGTTAAAGCTTCTCTGGTCTTAGAAGCAGTAAATTCAACCTCTTCTTTTGTCCTAGGTAGGTTTAGGACCTTTCTCAAACTTTTAGGTGAGACCTTCACTTTTCTCCATGTACCCTTGACTTGATCTTGAATCCAGAGTCGTCTAGGGTTGCTCCAGTCAGAAATTCCAAGACTTCCTTCTTCCATATCTTTGTTGGCTCTGAAACAAGAAAATCTAACCCCGAGTCTGCAACTAGGGTTACCACTTCCTTGATTTCCAATCCTGCGTCATCAAACGCATGCCGCACCAGTTCATAGCCTTCATTAACGTTCTCCTCGAGCTTTGGTGCCATTAGGGTTTGAAGAATTTGAATTGAGAGAAGAGAGGTGTCGACACACAAGTTTGGTCTCAAAACTTTGGTGAGTGTGTCGACAGACAAAGGCAAAATCCTATTTATACCTTTCTAGGATTGAAGATGAAAGGGCGGGTTAAGAAACTCAAATTGTGTCGACACTGTTGAAAAGTGTCGACACAGACTTATAATGTCTCGACAACTATGTGTCGACACAAGTATAGTCAACAGAATATATGTGTCGACACTTGTTTATGTGTCGACACCACTTAACTCGACACTTAGTCGAGACTTTACTTAGATAATTCTGAGTAAATACTAAGTGTCGACACTACCTTGGTTGTGTCGACACTGACCCTGTATGTGTCGACACTAAATTTCTGAAGTGTCGACACCAACTTCCTAGATGTGTCGACACCTTTTCCCTGAAGTGTCGACACCACTATTCTGTGTCGACACAGATAACTCTGTGTGTCGACACCTTTTTACTTAGCCATTCCTGTAAACTTATTCTAAGTTTATCATACCTAATTCAATTTTGAACCTATTGAACTTGGTTTCTTCTAGGGCCTTAGTATACATGTCAGCTAGTTGATTATCAGTATTTACATACTCAAGTGATATATCTTCTTTTTCTACATGTTCCCTTAGAAAATGATATTTTATCTCAATATGTTTAGTTCTACTATGGGAAATAGGATTGTTAGCAATAGATATAGCACTAGTAGAATCACAAAACAGTGGTGTTCTACTTACTTGAATACTATAATCCTCAAGCTGATGTTGTATCCATAGAAGTTGAGCACAGCAACTTCCTGCAGCCACATACTCTGATTCTGCAGTGGAGATAGCCACACTTGTTTGCTTCTTGCTACTCCAGGAAATCAGTCTTCCACCTAGGAATTGACAGGTTCCAGTTGTACTTTTTCTGGCTTCTTTGCAGCCTGCAAAATCTGCATCTGAATAACCTGTTAGATCAAAGTCTCCATTCCTAGGGTACCAAAGGCCTATATAAGGAGTGCCCTTAAGATATCTCAGTATCCTTGTGACTGTAATCAAATGAGACTCTTTAGGGCATGCTTGGTACCTAGCACAGACATATGTAGTATACATGATATCTGGTCTACTTGCAGTCAAGTATAGAAGGGAGCCAACTATCCCTCTATACAAAGTCTCATCTACAGGTTTCCCTGCATCATCTTTGCTAAGAGACATACTTGACCCCATAGGAGTCTTCATGGTACTGGATGAATCCATACCTACTTCCTTATCAGTTCTAGGGTGAACTTAGACTGACATATGGATAAACCATTCTCAGTCTGTCTAACTTGGAGACCCAAGAAGAACTTCAGTTCCCCCATACTGCTCATCTCAAACTGTCCTTGCATTAATTTTGCAAACTTTTTGCAAAGACTACTTCAGTAGACCCAAATATGATGTCATCTACATATATTTGGACTAGTATAATCTTGCCTCTGGACTCCCTAAGGAATAGAGTCTTGTCTATTTTCCCCCTTGTGAATTTGTTCTCAATGAGGAAACTAGACATGGTTTCATACCAAGCCCTAGGGGCTTGTTTTAACCCATACAATGCCTTCCTAAGTCTATAGACATAATTAGGTTGAGTTGAATCAACAAAACCTGATGGTTGTTCCATATATACTTCCTCTTTCAGATTACCATTCAGAAAGGCTGACTTAACATCCATTTGGTAAACTTTAAATCCTTGAAAGGTTGCATAGGCCAGGAACATTCTTATGGCTTCCAGTCTGGCTACTGGAGCAAAGGTTTGATCAAAGTCAATACCTTCTTCCTGCCTATATCCCTTAGCAACCAGTCTAGCTTTGTTCTTGACAATCACTCCATGTTCATCCATCTTGTTCCTAAAGATCCACTTGGTTCCAATTATGTTGTGGTCTTTTGGTTTAGGAACAAGCTCCCAGACTTTGCATCTCTTGAACTGATTCAGCTCTTCTTGCATTGCCTCAATCCAATGAGGGTCTAGGATGGCTTCTTCAAACTTCTTTGGCTCTACTTGGGATAGAAAACTGGAGTAGAGTGCTACACTCAGATTTCTGCTCCTTGTTTGTACCCCTTGTCTTAGATCACCAATGATTTGATCTGCTGGATGATCTCTTAGATGTCTATTAGCTGGAGGCATCCTGACTTCAGGTTGAACTCCTTCAGCTTCTTCATCTTGCTGCACTCCTTGAATTTCTTCTGCATTAGGTACATGTAGTACTCCCCCTGGACAACAGCCACTATCTTCTACCTGCTGTCTTGCAGTAGGTCCTTCTTCTATAGTGAGCTTGTCCATATTCTCAGTCACACCTGTGGAGCTGCAAATACTACTAGACAACTCATTGTTAATAAGTCTAGTTTCATCAAATACTACATGTACAGACTCTTCTACAACTTGAGTAGACAAGTTGTAGACTCTATAAGCCTTACTATTATTGTTGTACCCAACAAAAATTCCCTCTTGGGACTTGGCAGCAAACTTAGTCAAGTAAGACTTTCCATTGTTAAGTATAAAGCATTTATAACCAAAGATCCTGAAATAGGACATGTTTGGTTTTCTGCCTTTCACAATCTCATAGGGGGTCTTATTGTGACTTTTAGTAATGGTAGCCCTATTAATTACATGGCATGCAGTATTAACTGCCTCAGCCCAGAAATATTCTGGTAGAGATGTATCACTTAATCGGGTTCTAGCAGCCTCAATCAAGGTTCTATTTTTCCTCTCAGCAATGTCATTTTGCTGAGGTGTTCTTGGTGAAGAAAATTCCTGAAATATCCCAAATTCTTCACATAGTTTTGTCATACTATCAGACTGGAATTCAGTACCATGGTCACGTCTTATCTTGACCACTGTACTGTCTAGTTCATTCTGAATTTGTTTGACAAAGCTATAGAAGATACTAGGTGTTTCAGATTTCTGTCTAAGGAAGAACACCCAGGAAAACCTTGAGTAGTCATCTACAACCACAAAGGTATAGACCTTCCTACCTAGGCTGTGAACTGGCATAGGACCAAAGAGATCCATATGCAAGAGGTATAAACACCTCACAACATCTTTGTTTTCAATGCTACTAAAGGTGGATCTAGTCTGCTTGCCCTTTTGATAAGCTGAGCATATTCCATCTTTAATACACTTAACTTGAGGACCATTCCTCACTAACTCTTTACTATAGAGTTTGCCAATTGTCTTGTAGTTGAGATGAGCTAGCCTCTTGTGCCATTTGACACAATGAGAGACTTTCTCATCAGCTACAAGACACACTGGAGAACCATTGGTCTCACACATAATGTCTAGGCAATACACATTTCTTTTTCTATAACCTGTCAAAATGATCTCTTGATCATTTGACCTCCTGATATGACAACCATCTTTGACAAATGAGATGTCATATCCTAGATCACTCAATTGACTTATACTAATAAGGTTATGTTTCAAACCTTCAACATAAGCCACTTGAGTAATAGTAATATGGGTGCTAGAAATGTTACCAAAACCCTTGATGATTCCTTTTTCAGAACCACCAAAGGTGACTTTAGGACCATCCTTAATTGGTGTGAAGTCCTTTAGCAATCCCCTAGTTCCAGTCATATGTCTGGAGCAACCACTGTCCAAGTACCATATTGGGGCATGGCCACTTGGACTTACCTGCAAAACAGATTAGTTGACCTTAGAACCCAAAGAATTCTTGGGTCCTTGGTGCTGGTTAGTTTGCCTCTTAACAAAACTACCTGCAGGTTTTCCAACAGGCAGTTTACTACTCAACTTGGCGCTAGAATTGTGCCAACAGTCTATGGCATAGTGGCCTACTTTGCCACAACACCAGCACTCAAACCTATTGTACCTTTGCTTAGGTACATCCCTAGCTGTTTTAACTACAGCTGGCTTGTTGAGAGCTGGGGCTTTGCCCTTAGACTTGGACTGAACAGTCCTAGCTGGTTTAGTAAACCCTAGTCCAGCTTTACCATTTTGATGAACAAATTCATCAATTAAGGGTAGAACAGACTTTGGTTTAGAAAACCTAGCAACTAAATCTCTCTCCTTCTGAAGACTAATCTCCAGACTTTTGATTTGATCATTCTTAAAAGTTATAGTCCCCATCTGAATCACAGTTATGTGCTTCAGTCTGACTATTTCATTTAGCTTTTGATCAATCATCTTCTCAAAATCAGTTGCAGCAACTTTGAGACTAGCAATTTTCTTTGCCTGACTCTTGGCTAGGGACTTGCTCTTCTTAAAAGCTTGCAACAGAACTCTATATTCATCAATCAATTGATGAATATCCTCTTCAGACTCAGATGCACTCTCGTCACTTGATGATGATGAATCTGTTTCTGAACTAGCACATGAAATTGAACTTAAAGAACAATTTTGTACCTTACTGGGTCCAGGCTGCTCCTGGATTTTGTCACCTTCTGTCAATGCCATCAGTCCTTGGCACTGACTGTCCTCTTGTTCATATATAGAGTTCATAATCTGGATGAACTCTTCTTCCTCTTCCTCAGCAAACAGTCCTATGTATGCTTCAACTTCTGACTCAGTTTCTGAAGAAGACATGTCTGACAGGCCTTTGTCCTTCTTGGCAACAAAAGACCTTTCCTTCTTGCCCTTGAATTGAGTCTTCTTCTTATCATTAGACTCCTTCCATTTCTCTGGACAGTCTGCAATAACATGTCCTTGTCTGTTACAGCAATAGCATATAATTTTTGATAGAGTTGTTTTGCTTGACTTGGTCTTTTTCCTGTCTTTCTTTGATGACTTCTTGTTCTGATAATAGTCATCTTTTCCTTGTGAAGTAGATGACTTTGTCCTCCACTGTTTCTTCTTTAAAAACTTCTGAAAGTGTCTTGTGAAAGCTGCAAAGTGCTCATCATTTTCACTGCTCTCAGAATTTCTACTTGCTGACTCATCTGACTCAGTCTCAGCTACTTTAGGAGGTGGAGTTGGTGACTTACTTCTGTATTTTCTGGTGGCTTCTGTCTTGAATGCCACTGTCCTTTCTTTATGTTCACTTCTTGTAGATTTCTCCTCTTTTTTTCTCACCATCAACTGCATCTCATAGGATAGCAGTTTTACAAACAGTGTTGGTGGAGGGATATCTGCTAACTTTGCCATTTCCCTTATGGCACAGATCTTGGTGTCCCAATCCTTTGTTAGGGACCTCAGAAACTTATCATTTAGTTCATAATTACTGAACTCTCTTCCATAGGACATTAGCTCATTCACAATCCTATAGAATTTCTTATAGCATTCTGTTATGCTATCAGTCCTACCTTGCCTGAAGCTTTCATATTCTTGGTTTAATAAGGACTTTCTGTCCTGCCTCACTTCTTCAGAACCCTCCATGTACACAATAAGAGTATCCCACATCTCCTTAGATGTCTTACAGTGTATCAAATTCTGAAAGGTAGCATCATCTATAGCACTCACAATGATATTCTGAGCCCTCTTGTCCATTGTGGCTAGAATTATCTCATCCTTTGTCATTTCAGAGAAGTCTTTAGGTGTTCTCTGATTTGCATCTAAGACTGAAACCTTCATAGGCACATATGACCCTTCTTTAACTGTGATGTAAATTCTAGGGTCTGAGGCTTCCATAAATAGTCACACCCTTTCCTTCCAGATGCCAAAAATTTCTTTTCTGCAAATGGGTAGCTTCATGGATCCAAGTTCCTTGTGATTCTCAGTTGAACCCATGTTTCTTGATTTTCTTGATTCTGTACTTTACTTAGTTTGAATCTGCCAACAGGATCTACTCAGACAGTTAAGTCCTTTTTGAGGAACCTCGCTTTGATATCACTTGAAAGAAATTGTACCTAATCACCTAGAGGGGGGGGGGTGAATAGGTGACTAAATCTTTTTAACTTTCTAGGCAGAATTCAGATTATTTTCACAGAGTTATATCTACTTTTTTACAGCAATCAATCAGCAATCACAGAATAACACATGCACACAGTGGACACACAGATTTATAGTGGTTCCCCAAGGTTTGGGTACATCCACTTTCCCCCTTCGCCTATCTAGTAGTGTACTAGATTCGGCCAAACTCCTCCACTATCTTAGATCCTCAGATCTTACACTCAGAACCCTAAAACAGGTTCCTACAGCTCAGGCCCAAGGCCCTACAACTCAGCTTCTTCACAAAGCCTATACTCAGCTTCTTCACAAAGCCTACACTCAGCCACAACAGGCCTACACTCAGCCACAACAGGCCTACACTCAGAGAATTTGATCTCTTACACTCAGGCACACAGGCCCTACCACTCAGCCTTTATAATTACAGGCTTACAACTCAGATCCCTAAGGATCCTACAAGAAATTTAGATTACAAAGATTATACCTACAACTCAGAGAGAAGAGAGATGAGTTGATAGGTTCTTGATGAGTTCTTGGAAGAACTCTGCTGAGATCAACCTGACTTGGCTTTCTTCAAAGCTTCTTGAATGTAGAACACAATAGGGTTGATCTTCTCTGCAGCTGATCTTTGATCTCTGCAACTTAAAATTCAGAACAAAGTCTGAACCCTTCTTCTCAGCCTGGTTCCAACGGCTGTCTTCTTGGATGGAGCTCTCTCTCTCCAACTTCTTAGATCTTCACTTGATTCTTCAATGAATAGCTAGATCGTCTTCTTATTAATTATGTTCTCTTTTTGTAGACAGTATAAGCCTATATATAGGCCTTCTTCATGGTAACCGGCTGGTCTGGTTCCTAACTAATTTCTGACATCTCTGACAGGTGCAGCAGACCGGCTGGAATGGCAGCTGTCAAGTCATCCAGTCAGTTCTTGAAAAATCTGTAACTGTCTGAAAGTGTCGAGACAGTCTGTCTTTAAGTGTCGACACTTATATACCAAGTGTCGACACAAGTTGACTAAGTGTCGACACTAGCCTGCAAGGTGTCGACACAACTCCTTGTGTTGTAGAATTCACTTCTCGACACAGCTTCTTCATCACGTGTCGACACTGATATTGAGTGTCGACACAACTCCTTATTCTTCAGTACTTTGTTGAATTCTTGTAAGTGTCGACACAACTCTTTTGTGTCGACACATCTTCATGTGTTGAACTTGTTCAGTGTCGACACATCTTCTTGGTGTCGACACATGCCTTCTGTGTTGATACTTGCTGAGTGTCGACATTGCTCCTTGTGTCGACACATTCTTCTTCTGTTGAGACTTTGGTTGAGTGTCGACACATCTCCTTTGTGTCGACACTTGTACTTAGAATTTTGTTGAACTTTGCTAAGTGTCGACACAGCTCCTTGTGTCGACACTTTCTTCATGTACTGAGTCTTCTGCTATGTGTCGACACTTTCTTCAAGTGTTGAGTCTTCTGTTGAGTGTCGACACATTCTTTATTATGTCGACACTTATACTTAGACTCTGCTGACTTTTGCTGAGTGTCGACACAGCCTCCAAGTGTCGACACTTTCTGATGTAGACACAGTTCCTCTGGGTGTCGACACAACTGCTAAGTGTCGACACTGCTTCACTGCACTTTTCTTCATTGAGTGTCGACACAGCTCCTTCTGTCGACACTTTCTGTCTGGTGTCGACTCTGCATCACTGGTGTCGACACAAGTACTCCAAGTGTCGACACTGCTTGCCTGGGTGTCGACACAAGTCTTCTTAAGTGTCAACACATTTCTTCTGGGTGTCGACACATGGACTTAGAATCTTTTCTGCTTTCCCTGCAAATACTTAACCTGCACAAGGCAACTCAAAAATACATCAAATACATTTTGATGTATATCATTGAGTAGAGTGAGGCTTCTTCAAATCAGGTACATTTAAACCAATATACCCAACACCTTTGCTATCTGCGCGAGGAGAGGATCATCTTCAATCTCTCCGTCTTCCGCAAGATATTTGCCTTCGCCGCGACTGCCGAGGGTGTGGTTTATTTCAGCAGCCATGTCTGCACCCTGGTGGGGATGGAGAATAAAGTACATCGGTGGAGCGGGATGTTAGTCGTTGTCGAGGGCGACTTTAGCGACGTCCAGGGAAGGCCGCACCAGCCTGCTGATGTCGCCTTCCTTCCGCCGATACAGGAAGGTGCGCGCGAGCAACTCGTCGAATCGTTCCGAGGTCGCCGGTTCGATTTTATCTTTTGGCGGATAACGTCAACACGCTGTTCGAGATTCACTATAATGAAGGTAAATCTTTGCAAGGAACGTCTGTCGTACACTCGTCGTGATAGTCTTATGTTTACATTACTCGGCCTTTTGTAGAGCCAAACGAGCTCCCGGCGAGGCCGCTTCCTCCAGCCAAAGAAGTCGCCACCTCACTTTTCGAGCCCCACTCGCCGGCTGATATCGGCGAGAAGAAGAAAATCGCCAAGGGCAAAGGCAAAGCCAGGTCGCCGGGCCCCGCGACCAAGAAACAGAAGGTGTCGTCGCCGCAACTTGACGACCAGGATTCGCCGTTCCATGCTCGGTTTCCCCACTTCCACCCTAATTTCAACCTGGGGTTGGGCGCGGTGGATGCCTATGGTCTCCCGTTGGTGACCTGGGCGCCGGACGAGCATCTGGTGACGCTGAGCACCAACCTCCCATCTTGGGCGGAGGAGGGGGAGGATAAGGGGGAGGCCTTCGCCGTCCTCCACGCGATGTATGGGCAAGGCGATGCCGAGTCCATGCTGGATCTCAGCGAGGAGGAACTCACACAGCAGGAGGCCTGCTCGCTCGCACGAGTCGTTAAATTAAATCACTTCGCGGCGAGGAGGATGCTGGAGAGGACAAAGGCCTTGAAGATCGTCAGTAAGAAGGCGATTGATCTCGGCATGGAGTCTACTCGCTGGCGAGATTATGAGGTAAATCGCCTCTACGCGCGATGTCAATGTCGCCATGTGTGCTTCTTTGGTTGACTATGTTATTCGTCGCAGGCTGCCGAGATGGAAACCGCCAAAAAGCTCTCCGAGTATGAGGCGGAACTCGCAAAGGCTCGGGCTGATTTGGAGGCAGCCTAAATCCGCGCGGCCGAGATGGAATCTCGCCTGGCCATTTTATAAGCTGGCTCGAGTTCCTCTGCTCCTCAGCCGCGGCCGGATGTCGATCCTCACTACGCCATCAAGCGATCTCCCATCCTGTGGGAGGAGAGGTCGTCGGTCCGTCGCGAGATAGCCCGCGCGGCAGGCAACGTGGTCCTCATGAGGCTTAGGATTAGCGGGAAGCTCGACGAGGGGGAGAAGGCGTTCACAGTCGACAAACTCATCCCTGAGTTACTCACCAAGACGGTCTCGCCAGATCGCCTGCCTCCAACATCGACGGGCTCTGGCAGCAGCGGCAGCAGTGACAACAGCAGCGACAGTGACAGCGGCGAGGAGGAAAGCGATGAAAGCGGCGAGGAAGAGGATGTCGACATTGGATATGAGGAATATCGGCCTGATACTGGCGACGATGAGTCATAGTTGCTCGCTGATATTCCTCATACTCGCATGATAGCCGTCAGAGAATTTTTTGTAACCAACACTTGTAAAAATTTTGAAATATTAATACAAGTTTGAATTACCACATTGTCATCATTTTTCCTTCTTGCATGGTTGTTGATTAATGATACTCGCTAGGCTCATAGGCTTGGGGAGAACGAGTGTTCGCACCGTTTACTCGCACGCCGATATTGTTGATAATCACGTAGTTGATACTCGTACGAACGTAGTTGTTCTTCATAACTCGCACCTCGGTACTCACCCGTAGCTACTCACCATCCAGTACTCGCACTTTGCTACGTCATACTCACATATTTGCTGATGCCTGCGTGCATACTCGCCCCAATGCTGCTCGCATCATCCCGCCGAGAAACTTGGTCTCACTCGAGGAGGTCATTGACCAATACGCAGGAGAGGGGCTCGTGCAATGATTTGGACTTAATAGGACCTACCACTCGAGGACTTGAGCATTGTTGGAGTCGATAGCTCTCAGGAGCCTTGCTCAACTAGAGTGGTGTAGGTCGACTTGGGGAGGCAAGTAGTCGGTTTGCAGTAGAGGAGCTCGTACAGAGGTCTCGGACTAGGACGTCACTCCAGCAAGGAACTCGATCTCACTCGAGGAGGTATGCGGCCAATATGCAGGAGAGGAGCTCGTGCAGGGACTTGGACTTACGGGGACCTACCACTCGAGGACTTTAACATTGTTGTAGTCGATAGCTCTCAGGAGCCTTGCTCAACTGGAGTGGTATAGGTCGACTCGGTGAGGCAAGTAGTCGGTCTATAGGAGAGGAGCTCGTACAGTGGTCTAGGACTACGACATCACTCCAGCGAGGAACTTGATCTCACTCGAGGAGGTCTACGACCTATATGCAGGAGAGGAGCTCGTGCAGGGACTTGGACTTACGGGGACCTACCACTCGAGGACTTGAACATTGTTGGAGTCGACACCTCTCAGGAGCCTTGCTCAACTGGAGTGGTGTAGGTCGACTCAGGGAGGCAAGTAGTCGGTCTGCAGGAGAGGAGCTCGTACAGAGGTCTCGGACTACGGCATCACTCCAGCGAGGAACTTGTTCTCACTCGAGGAGGTCTGCGGCCAATATGCAGGAGAGGAGCCCGTGCAGGGACTTAGACTTACGAGGACCTACCACTCGAGAACTTGAACATTGTTGGAGTCGACAGCTCTCAGGAGCCTTGCTCAACTGGAGTGGTGTAGGTAGACTCGGGGAGGCAAGTAATCGGTCTGTAGGAGAGGAGCTAGTACAGAGGTCTCGGACTACGGCATCACTCCAGCGAGGAACTTGATCTCACTCGAGGAGGTCTGCGGCCAATATGCAGGAGAGGAGCTCGTGCAGGGACATGGACTTACGGGGACCTACCACTCGAGGACTTGAACATTGTTGGAGTCGACAGCTCTCAGGAGCCTTGCTCAACAGGAGTGGTGTAGGTTGACTCGGGGAGGCAAGTAGTCGGTCTGCAGGAGAGGAGCTCGTACAGAGGTCTCGGACTACGACATCACTCCAGCGAGGAACTTGATCTCACTCGAGGAGGTCTGCGGCCAATATGCAGGAGAGGAGCTCGTGCAGGTACATGGACTTATGGGGACCTACCACTAGAGGACTTGAACATTGTTGGAGTCGACAGCTCTCAGGAGCCTTGCTCAACTGGAGTGGTGTAGGTCGACTCGGGGAGGCAAGTAGTCGGTCTGCAGGAGAGGAGCTCGTACAGAGGTCTCGGACTACGACATCACTCCAGCGAGGAACTCAATCTCACTCGAGGAGGTCTGCGGCCAATATGTAGGAGAGGAGCTCGTGCAGGGACTTGGACTTACGGGGACCTACCACTCGAGGACTTGAACATTGTTGGAGTCGACAGCTCTCAGGAGACTTGCTCAATTGGAGTGGTGTAGGTTGACTCGGGGAGGCAATTAGTCGGTCTGTAGGAGAGGAGCTCGTACAAAGGTCTCGGACTACGGCATCACTCCAGCGAGGATCTCGATCTCACTCGAGGAGGTCTGCGTCCAATATGCAGGAGAGGAGCTCGTGTAGGGACTTGGACTTACGGGGACCTACCACTCGAGGACTTGAACATTATTTTTCCTACTGCTTCAAGAGTTCGAAGATGTATTAAGCGCATCAATATCTTTGAGGACGAAGAAAACAGAAATAAAATGACGATCTTGTCGACGTCGAGTTGGGAGGTTGGCGTCCAACCCTGTTCCTGATAGTTCCTCCAGTTGGAGTAGAGATGCAATCGTGGGTAGCTAGGCCGACATGCAAGGGGGGAGCTGATCTCGGCCGTCAGTGCAGGGGTCCGGTCTTACAAGGGCGCTTATATCCCGAGGCATCGTCCCATCGTCCGAACTGGGCTATCTACGAGAAATAGGTCGAAGGCACGTTTCCCAATCCAACCTCTATGATCGCTCTCAGCTCTGCCAACTGGCTACGAGCGCAAATGCAAGAGCGAGGGGCTATGTCTTTCCGAGGGTCCTCCAGGACGCACTCGCGACTAACATACTCCCTTGGGCCTATCCTGGCTCCCTGGCTATTGGAGGGAAAGCCTGGCCGGGTTGATCCTTCCTCAAATCCGAGAGGTTGGGGTCCAGACCTGTTTCCGCTAGTTCCTCCAGTCGGAGGAGAGATGCAGTCGGGGGTAGCAAGGCCGACGTGTAAGGGGGGAGCTGATATCGGCCGTCAATGCAGGGGTCCGGTCTTATAAGGACGCTTATATCCCGAGGCATCGTCCCATCATCCGAACTGAGCTATCCAGGGGGAATAAGTTGACTGCCAGCTTCAAAGGATCTCGGGGGATTGGACCCCATCTCCAGACTGAACAAACCTTGCTTCAACCCGAACTTGAGAGCCACCATCAAGGTAAAACTGTCCACCTCCTCCACCTCCAAAATCTCCTCTTGAAAAGGGTCGATGTAGTGCCCCAAACTCTCGTGTTGCCCTTGGACGATTTTAAAGAGGGTTGTCTCTTCCTTCTTCCTCTTCTTCGAAGTCGCGAACCTCACCATAAGGCCTCGATGCAAATCTGAGAAGTAGTACACGGACCCTGCCGGTAGTTGATGGAACCAATCCCGAGCATTCCCCTTGAGGGTGATGGAAAAGAACCTGCACTTGAAGGCATCAGACATGTTACGAATGGAGACGACGTCCTCAAACCACTGGAGGTGTCTGACAGGATCGTCTTTGCCGGAGTAGTAAGTAAGAACGGGTTCCCGGAACCCTTCTGGAACTGGAGCGGCGAGGATCTTGTCACAGAAGGGGCTCCTCCCTCCCTGGCGGTGATGAGTTTTATCCTCGCTGGAGACGTCGTACTCGTTGTATTGGTGAGTATCTCTGAACCTCGCCGGCGACATTGGATCCCGAAAACGGACCCCCTGGCTGCTTGCCGGATAAAGTCGTGACTGTATGGGTCGCTCTTCTCTTGCCCAAGCGGGCTCCTTTCCAGCTCGCCTCGGAGACGCTTCCTCTTCTAGCTGCGTCAGGCGACGAGGAGAAGTTGCTGTGACCTCCGGGCGCTGAGCGAAACCAGTGAGAATGGTTTGCTTGATCTTCCTCGCGAACTCTTCAAACGCGGCCACTGTTACGAACTCGCCACCTCGCGCGGCGTCTCCTCGTACTGTCGTGTTGCCGACCAACTCTCCTTGCTCGCCACCTATGGCCATCTCCCTCAACTTCCAAACTTTCCTCCTTGGCTGCGATCCACGCTCACAGCACTAAGTGTTGAAGCCAGGAAAATCCTAACCTTAGAATTCGGACCAAAGCCGCCTAAGGTTACCAGCTCAGAAGCAAGATCGAACGGCTAGGGTGACCAGAAAGAAGGGACATGTCAAACAGGACCCCAGACGTTACGACAGGAAGGACCCACCACGTACCCGGATGCTCGAAAGGAGCAACCTCTTCTCAACCAAAAATGGTCGAACTGGGTACGAGGGAAGCTAGCTGGCAAAATCGCAAAGTCGTGAGTTGCTCTAAGGAAAAGGAATCTGAAGACTTAGCTAGTATCCCGAAGCTGAAGCGCGCGAGTATCCTGCCGAGGATTTCCAGTGCTCCACCTCGTACCCATGGGATCCTATTTATAGGCAAAAGCAAGGGGAGGGGGGTCATATTGATACCCCACCCCCTGGCGACTAGGCGACTTCCAGAGGAACTCGCACGGGATGGGCGAGTATCTCGCCTAATCGCCTACCTAGCGACTATGCGAGAAGAGCTCGCCTATGCTCGCCCAGGCCTTCCGCGATCTTGAATGCTGACTTTGACTCCTGCCTTGACTTGACAACCTTGACTTCTGCTGACTTGTCTGTGGTAGGACCCACTCTTGACGAATACGGGTTGTACAGTATCGATATGTTGTAACTTTAGTTATAGATGATGGAAGCACTACTACAAAAATGAGTATTAGCTACACGTTTTTTGTCAGGGTTCAAAAATCGTGGCTAATACACTAGTATTAGCCATGATCGTAAAACCATGGCTAATATTTAGGTTTTACTCACGGCTATAAAAAAGCATGGCTAATACCTTTGTATTAGCCATGAAAAGCAAAAACACGTGGCTAATATTTAGTATTAACTGACATATAAACAATCACAACCATTTATCTTAACCCCCATCAACCGTACCCCCCAAATTTTATCGCCAAAAAAAGGTTTAAACTGTTGCCACTCCCATGCCCTAATCTATCGCCGAATCGAAGCATGAAGAAATGTGCGAGGGATGCGATCCGCCGGAAGTTGACCCTAATCTCCTTGCTAATCCCGAAGAGCCCAGCGCTTCAATCCGGCTTCTCTCCTTCATATTCTTTCGACCTGCTAAGGGTCAGCCTCCGTAGCCGTAGAATGTCCTCAATGTCGATTCCGCGTGCCTCTGCCTGGATACTGGAGAATCCTGATGAGCTCATTGATTCGTCGAGACCGTGACTAAAGCTTTTTAGCCACGGTTTTAGACTTTTTGCTAGGCAATTTGCCCTGACCAAAAGCCTGTTTTCTAGTAGTGAAGAGTTAGTGAAATTTTATGGTCATATGCACGTTGAGGTAAGGGGTTTGCGTAAGATCGCTCCGCTTACCAAGGAGTTCACCATATCTTATGCCCAGAACCGCCGCCTTACGATGACAATAACACACAGGCTAGTCGATACCGCAAGACACTGATCTTACCGGCTAGTATGATCATTAACTTGTAGGCCAATTTGAGAATAGAAGTACAAACTACAAAAGAAAAGTAGCAAGTCCACAAGTCACGTCATCATCATAATATATATAAATAAAAAGAGCAGCCCACAATGAGTACAAGAAATGAGAGAAAGGGCTTATGCCCGGTACATGCCAAATAGAAATAAATGTCTCTCTCTCTCTCTCTCTCTCTCTCTCTCACACACACACACACACACACACACACAATAACACTAAGTGGAAGCTGTAAGTAAAACTCTCATCATCACCTGATGTGGAACTGTAGTAGTAGTAGTAGTAGTAGTAGTAGTAGTAGTAGTAGTAGTAGTAGTAGTAGTAGTGCACGATATCTGCTCCTCAAGTCCTCCCACCTCATCTTGTTGGTCGTGTTGGTGCTCCATCTCCTCGAACTCCTAAAATGATACGGTCACTACCGACCGTTAGTCATAAAGACTAAACCATTTTGTCTGCGCCTCCCCCCGTGACTCCCAGGCACCGTTCAGAGGACGAAAGCGGAGGACAACAAGGGGTGAAATCAAAATAGCAGGGTGGCGATGGAACTAAGCTAACAAAAGTAAGCATCTAACATTTATATTATTATACAAACAATTATATATATGTGGCAAGAGTATAAAAATAGTAATGAAAGGAGCAGTAGTACTGAAAAGACGATAAGTATAGTAAAAGTAAGTATTGTGCAGAAAAGTAACTATCTATAACTATCCTAGCATCACATGAGTACTTTAACTTATATGAATGCCAAAGAAACTTATAAGTTACGATTTCAGGAATATAACTTATCATATAAAAGAGCTCATACTAATTTATATGACAAGGATCTGCAATGCATATGTCATAAGTATGTATGTATGCTATGATGAATTATGTGGGTTAATATTCATACAAGTGCAACTCACACACACGACTCTGTGATCACATACCTTTAGTTCTCACTTTTTGGAGCTAGCTTAATTCTCTGGTACCACCATTGTGGCTACGATAGCAGTGGAGCATGCGTCTCCACTTCCTAAGTGGATATACACACTACCAGGCCCAGACCCTTCGTACGCATCTGTACATATCCTAGGTGCACTCTAGAGTCTCCGCGTACTAATTTGTTGGTTATCCTCACCAGTCTTGTTCGTTGACTGTGCATTTTTGGAGATTGTCCTCCAAACCATAGTGTAAAATAACCCACTAGCACCTCAAACCTTCACACCTCGCCAGAATCACTGTACTACCGTCGGTGTGACGACTGACCCAGTATCGCATGACGCATCACTATTATTTTTTATGCACATGCAAGTTATTTCAAACCCGAGCCTCCAACTCACAGGACCAACCCATCATAAAGTAAACCTCCTAAGCTTCTAGCTCGCAGGACTGAACCTGTCCTGATATCAAACACTTGAGTCTCCAGCTCGCAGGACTAAACCCTCTTGTATCCCTCCAACCCTATACGGGTGAGTTTGTCACATTGTTCCCTTAACCTATTAGACTACTTGTCACAACCCACATTTTCACCACCTTTAAAGATGTATTAAAGTAAGGGAAAATGGGCGTCATGATGCCACGTCAGCAGGGGATAACTACGGACGCTCAGGACAAAACTCCTACTTAACACATAAGAAAAGATCTTTAAGTTATTTAGGGACAAATCCAGTTTAAGTTAAGGAGTTAGTCGTATCCCTCGGCTTAGTGACTCATCTACTCCATGAGAAAAATAGTTATATGCTGCGGAAAACACTTCTTTTATAATGTTAGACATCCTACATAAGTATAAAGGTCTCTAGAGGACAACTCATGGTATGCAAGTTCTAGGTTTATAATAGAAGTAAAAATAGATTTTTACGGTCGTTAAATATAGTGATTTAGCATTTTAAAACATATAATGCATGACGTAATAATAGTAGTTTTTATACTTGAAAATACCCATCAAACAATCCTAGCATAAAACATCTCAGAAAGCAAGTAATTTAAACAATCAGAAAGAAAACAGGCAGCAGCTAGCAAAGTGTCCAAAAGAAAACAACAACCCTGTGGGCGTCAACAATCTGACACGAACCCACATAAAACAAAAGTATGTCTGAACTAGGTAAAGTAAACTAAAACAACAAACTACCTCGCAACGGCGAGGTCAAAACCACAGCCAACACTGATGCTCAAGAACTCCAAAACCAACTCCACTACCAGCTACAACTCTGATCCTGAGGCATTCCAAAGACAGAACACTTCAGCAGGAAAGTACAAGTGATGACAGAAAAAGTAAGCCAAAGTAAACAAAGGTCAAAGGGGTACCAACCCAAGACCAAAAATACTGAAATAAAGTACAGCGGTAAGGTACAAATAATCGGAAAGGAACACTTACGTGAATCGTCACGTGCAACAAAAGCACCCCGGATGCACAAGAGTATAAGGGAGAAAATCATGATTAAATCATCAGGAAGAATTGCATAACTCTATTAGCCACAAGTGGTCAACTCCACCAAAAAACAACACGGGCGAGGTGGTCAACTCATCCGGACACACCCCCACAGATATATTATCCGTCTAATTGCGGGGGAGACTCAAACACTCCACCATTTACCACAAATGCCCAAACACCTAGTAGAGTTCCACATGGTATTAATAGAGGGATCAAACATTGTGGCGGTGGTTTCGTCCACTAATAACACCCACAACGAAGAAAAACCATGACCGTCACATTCAGTAACGACCCAGTTTTAGTGCTTAGAGGCCCACAACAACCCTTCCTAGGCCTGGCGGCTTGTCTCGCCCCACGACATCGCTACGAAGGAAACCATGATATAAATCTCAAGGCTTGGCACATCGGATTCTACTAAACATATCTAGATTTAAGAAACGGTTGATATACCTTTAGGAAGGATTTACAATCCTAAATAAACTCCAACATGTCCTACATAATAGTTAAGGGACGGTTAAAAGAGCAAGATTCAACCACATCATCAAAACATATACCACTTTACAAGGTTAGATTAGCAAAATCAAGAACATGAAAATACATGTGGATTTAAACAAAGGATTAAGACAGTACTATAATCAGCAAGTTACTAATGATAACGACAACAAAAAGTTAGAAATTTCAGTAGATCGGGAGAAAGAAGGGAAGAGGGGAGTAAAACCATTGCTTTCCTTGGTTTAGCCGGAGAAGTCCTCTAAATCGCACCTCGGCGTAGATCGGGACTAAGGAAGATGGGGGAAGTCGAAATCTGAACAAAAATGATCGAAATAGAGATTAGGGCCAAAAAATCTAACGAGAAAACTCAAGAAACGGGGAAAACATTAGCACGATGGCATAGCTCTCGTTGAGAGCTTTCAAGATCTATATTCGGTTGAAAATTTCGAGCACTGGAGCACCGTCGGCGGCCACCGGAAGATTCACGAACGGACATTCTCTATCTTGTTTATGCCTCTCTCGTTCGGGAGGGAGGAAGTACGGCTTAGGGAGGAGAAGATGAAGTTTTCTTATATATATGTGTATATATATAATATTGAAATAAATAAAATATTGGATCATTACACTTAAGGAGATAGTCAGGTGTCGGCTGAACCGGAATTCTCGAGATGAAGTAAGGATTTCTCGAGTGGAATGAAAGTTTCTCGAGAACAGAAGGAGGGTATCTCGAGAACTAAAGAATATTCTCGGGTATAGAAGAAAGATTTCTCGAGAACAAGTAGAAGTACTACTCGGGAACAACGAATCATTTTCTCAAGAACAAAGTAGAGCTTTATCGAGAACAAGACAAGGCCTTCTCGAGAACAAGGGCAGATCTCGAGTACTAATAAAGACTTCTCGAGAAGAGGCTATGGATTTCTCGAGAAGAGCTTCTGGATGACTCGAGTGCCAAGAGTAGATTTCTCAAGTACAAAAGAGGATTTCTCGAGATCAAAAGAGAATTTCCCGAGAGCTGCAGGACATCTCGAGAACAAACAAGCACTTCTCGAGAGCTTCAAGACAACTCGGGAACTAGAGGAGGGATTTTCTAGAGAAGAAGTAAGACTTCCCGGGAACAATTCATCATTTCTTGTGAAGGAATACAAAATTCTCGGGAACAGCTCCCGACTTCTCGAGAAATGAGAATGGTCATCATGAGTACAAGCAGGGTTTTCCGAGAACTAAGCAGGAAAATATCAGAGATTCAGATTTGACTAATATTCCGGGATAAATCGCTGACTCTATGAATTTAGCAGCAAAGACAACACTAGAATATGACGCACCATTCTTGAGACACTAACATCAAATATTTACGATAAGCATACATGCCACAAATTTAATTCTTCCAACAAGAAATCATTCAATCTCATCAAAAATTCCAAATCTGGTCAAATAGACCCAACAGACGCAAAAACGCACTAACGGTGCAGCTCCATCAACAAGACATAAAAAGGTAACGCCCTGACATCATAATTATGACGATACCAAATCAAATAATACCATCGAAAAATCGGGGGCATTACAGTCACTCCCCCTAAAAATAAGTTTCGTCCCGAAACTTATCACAACTTTAAAACCAAACTAAAATGAAAAACCAAATGCCAACAAAAACATGAAGACATACCAGAACTAAGGGAAGAGATGCGGATGAGATTCCCTCATCACCGACTCCAATTCCCACGTCGCGCTCTCGACGTCATGATTTCGCTAGAGAACTTTAACCATGGGGATGGTCTTTCTCCGCAACATTCGATCTTGAGATTCCAAAATACGGACAGGTTCTTCCACATATGTAAGGTTGGGCTGAATCTGGGGCACCGACTCAAGTACTTGACGATCAGTACGAACACACTTCCGCAACTGGCTCACATGGAACACATCAAGGAAACCATGGAAGGTATCAGGCAACTCCAGCCTATAAGCTAACGCTCCGATGCGCACAAGAATCTGAAAAGTACTCACATACCGGGGGTCTAACTTTTGGTTCCTTCCAAACCTTTTAATACCTGACATCGGACAGACTTTCAGAAAAAACAAGTCCCTAATGATGAACTCTAGATCGACCCTTGGTCGATTAGCATATTTCTCATAACATTCTTTTGCTACACGGAGCTTCTCCCGAATATGAGTTACATCACAATTCATCTCTTCAAGGGCTTCCGGACCTGGCAGCGATCTCACACAAACCTCAACCCAAAACAAAGGAGTCCTACAATGCCTCCCATATAAGGCCTCGAACGGGGCCATCTGCAGACTCTCTTTATAACTATTATTATATGTGAATTCCATGAGTCTGAGACGCTCATCCCATGCACCATCGTGATCCAAAATGTAACACCTGATCATATCTTCCACGATCTGATTCACACTTTCTGTCTGACCATTCATCTGCGGATGATAGGCGGTAGAATACCTCAAATCGGTACTCAAACCCTCCTGTAAACTCTTCCAAAAATGAGACGTAAATCTAGAGTCTCGATCTGATACGATGCTGACAGACACTCCATGTAATCTGATGACCTCATCAAGATATAACTCAGTTATCTTCTTCATAGAATACCCAATCTTAAAAGGGACAAAGTGAGCACACTTAATCAATCTATCAACTATCACCTAAATAAAATTGTGCCCATGGGGGGATTTCGGTAAACCGGTGATGAAATCCATCGAAATACTCTCCGAATTCCAAGTAGGAATATCAAGTGGTGTCAGTTTACCACCAGGCCTTCTATGGTCAGCCTTAACGCGCTGACACGTATAACATTCCGACATACACTTTGCTACATCATTCTTCATTCCCGACCACCAAATAATTTGCTTTAGATCTTTATACATTTTGGTGGAACTAGGATGTTAGGCAACACTGGAACCATGAGCTTCATTACAAATCTTGGCCCGAATATCACCAAAAGTGGGGATGCAAAATCTACCCCGATATTTCAGAGTATCAAACTCGTCCAAAGAGAAATCAGGTAGCTCTCCCTTCTTAGTTCTATTACAGAGATGCAACAAATCCAGGTCATCCTTCTAGTGCTTTCTGTTAAGGGAAATCCAAGAGGGCTCTTCTGCTTCCAAACTAGTAGGCACAATACTACTCCCAACTTCAATGTCCATCAACAAGAATTCTTCCACCAAGGACTATATAGATAGATTAAAAATTTTGGCAGTCTTCATACTCAAAGCATCGACTACTGCATTAGCCTTTCTTGGTTTCTAAAGAATGTCCACCTCATAATTGGCCACCTATTCTAACCACCTACGCTGGCGCAGATTTAGCTCCTTTTGAGTGAAGACGTACTTCAAGCTCTTATGGTCTGTATAGATCTTGCACAACGCGCCATACAATAAATATATCCAAAGCTTTAACGCATAAATTACAACAGCAAACTCTAAATCATGTGTAGCGTAGTTTATTTCATGAATCTTTAATTGTCTTGATCCGTACAGGATCACCTTTCCTTCTTCCATCAAACACAACCAAGTCCAATGTGTGATGCATCCACATACACAATGTATTCAACTCCTTCAGTAGGCAAGGTTAGAACTGGAGCAGTACACAATCTCTTCTTCAGCTCTTGAAAAGCTTCTTCACACTTATTGCTAAAAAATAACGTGGTGTTCTTCTGGGTAAGTCTAGTTAGAGGAGCAGACAACACAGAAAACTCTTCCACGAACCTTCTATAATAGTCGGTCAGGCCTAAGAAGCTCCTAATCTCATTAGGTGTAGAAGGTCTCTCCCATTCCATCACAGCAAAAATCTTGATCAAGTCTACGAAAATACCGTCCTTGCTCACAACATGACACAGAAAGGACACCTGAGCTTGCCAGAACTCACACTTGCTCAACTTCACATATAACTTATGCTCACTTAGGGTCGATAAAACCAATCGCAAATGTTGAGTATGCTCCTCAACACTACGGGAATACACAAGGACGTCATCTATGAACACAATCATGAAACAGTCCAAGAAGTCTTTGAACACTCTATTCATTAAATCCATGAAAGCAGAGGGTGCATTTGTTAAACCAAAGGACATTACTAAGAACTCAAAATGTCTATGCCGTGAACGGAAATCAGTCCGTGGAATATCTGCCTCACGAATTCTCAACTGGTGGTAGCCTGAACAAAGATCGATCTTTGAAAACACCGAGCTACCATGCAACTGATCGAACAAATCACCAATCCTCGGCAAGGGATATCTATTTTTAATGGTCGTGTTATTCAATTCTCTATAATCGATGCATAGTCTCATTGATCCATCCTTTTTTCTTTACAAATAATACAGAAGCACCCCACGGAGAAGAACTCGGTCTAATAAATCCACACTGCAGCAACTCATAGAGCTGAGTATGTAACGCATCCAACTCACTCGGAGCCATACGGCACGGTGCCCTGGTAATAGGACGAGTACCTGGCTCGAGGTCTATCACAAACTCTACCTCTCTCACAGGAGGAAGTCCTAGAAGACTATCAGGAAAAACATCTGGAAACTCTCGCACCACCGAGATATCCTCAAGACGTGGTGCGACAAAAGCTGTTTCCAAGGCAGTAATAGAAACCAGATATGCCTCACGACCAGACTATAAGGCCCGATAAGCACGTACCATAGAAATGATAGGGGAAACTCTGTCCTGAAAACCATAGACACTCATAGGTTGGCCATTGTCCATTTTGAAGTCCAGCCGCTTTGTCTTGTACTGGATGACCGCATCATACTTGGACAGCCAGTCCATGCCCAAAAGCACGTCGAAATCTGCCAGATCCAACACCATCAGATTTGCAAAGGCTAGGAAATCACCTAGACAAATAGGGCATCTATGAACTCCTTGATTTGATATCACCAGATCACCTGAGGGAAGCTTGATGTTGAAGGAATCTTTTAACTGATCCACGTTCAAATGATGTTTATCTACGAAACTTCGAGCTATGAAGGAATGGGTGGCACCTGAATTGAAAAGAACGCGTGCTCACCTATTTTGCACCTTAAACTCTCCTAAAACCGTAGCATTCATAACTAAACGAACGAAAACTAGGGCAAATAGTGGAGAATAAAAATTAAACTAGGGTCTAACCTGATATCACTTGGGTAGAGGTCTGAGCTTCCTCTCTGGTCACCACATTCAGCATTCCTTTCCTCTGTCCTGGTTTCGTGGCGGTGGTAGAGCCCGAAGAGGGGTAGGATACAGTGGAGTCTGAGCGTGGTGGCATGAAGACTTCAGGTGCCCCTTCTGCTCACACTGTAAGCAAGCCTTATACTTCGACCAGCAATGACTCACGTCATGTCCCTTCCTTGCACAAAACGTGCACACCAGATCTCCCTTGGGTGCACCTTGGATGGTGATCACCTGCTGCTGCTTCAGAGTGGTAGTCCTTTTGAAACACCTTTCGTAAGGGAAGCCAGATCGACCACAGAAGCTACATATTTCTCTACTTTTCTTCTTTGAAGAAGGGCCAGATGCCATAGAGCTTCCATCCTCATCACCTTTCCTCTTATTTTTTCTCATTGTAGCACCTCGATTCTTGGAGTTTTCAATCGTCTCAACCTTCAAAGTGGATTCCACTGCCTCAGCATAACTTTCTGCTCTATAAGTGCATGCCAACTGTTGAACATCGCTTCTTAATCCTAATAGGAAATGTTTCACTCTTACCGCCTCCGAAGCTACCATATCAGGAGCAAATCTGCTCAACTTACTAAACTCAATCTCATATTTGCTCACCGTGAGTTGTCTCTGCTTCAGATGCAGGAAATTATTCATCAAACGGTCCTGCTCGACCAAAGGTAGAAACTTCTTATGCAACATCTTCTTAAAAGATTCCCACGAGCATGCTTCCTTCAGACTCTCCTTTTCCTGAATCCACCAGTTCTTCACCAGTCCCTTTAGCTGGTAGGCCGCAATCATCACCTTTTGGGCTACTGCAATCCCCGAATACGAGAACATCTCCTCGATAGCGATGATCCAATCATACAAAACCATAAAGTCGGTATAACACCCCAAATCCCAGGATTGGGAAAAAGTTGGGTGACACGACTTGGGAAACGGGCGTGTCCCGGGGTGTGTCCTACTCCGGTGAGCAGCCGGCGAGTGTTCGACGAAAATCCATTTCTACGAAAAATGTGGGAACACGCCCTCTGGCACGGGCGTGTCAGAGGCCGTGTCCTCCTATGCTCGACGAACTTCATTCGACGAAGTTAAGCTTGAGGCGTGTTTGCTGTTGTGTAAGGGCACACGGCCGGTGACACGGGCGTGTCACTGGCCGTGTCCTTTGCTAGATGTGCCCAGGGCATTTGAGGCCTGGTAAACACGGGCAGGACACGGTCATGTCTTGGGGTACATGGCATGTGACACGAGCGTGTCACTGGACGTGTCCCGATCGGGTTGATTTGGTTTTGTGCAGCCTGAAGTACACGGCCACAGACATAGGCATGTCTGAAGGCGTGTTAGGTGACACGGCCCATGACACGGGCGTGTTACATGGCCATGTACTTGTCTGGATGAGTCGGTTGTGTGCCGCTTAAGGCACGCGGCCTGTGACACGGGCGTGTCACAGGCTATGTCAGGCAAAAGTTAGCCTTTGGTGGAAAAATCGTGGACGTCCATTTTCTCAGCTGGGATCTGATGGCTCAGAGTCCTCCCTGTTTCCTTAAGGCCGAGGATAAGAAATAAATCCTCATTTGCATTTGGCCATCCTCTTTCTAAAAATCTAGAGAGAGAGAGAGGAAGAAGGAGGAGGAGGAGGAGAGCCGGCCACCGGTGAAGCTGCGGAGTTCCGTTTTGAGATCCGAGGCTAGCGTTGTGGAGGCAAAGCCGCTGTGGTCCTTTCTAGTCAGCTAAAAGTCCATGGCTCCTGAGCGATTTTCAAGGGTAACGATCTTTCTTCCTAGCCATGCGAAGGCTTCCATTTTGGCATATGCATGGGATTCCCCCACCAGACGGTGACTTGTGAAGGAATTCCTTTGGGTTGATTCATGGAATCCCCAATGATTTGGCATATAGATCCAAAAATGGAGTACGAAATAGGCATGTTGTGTGAATCCCATCTGGACAGGTTGGTCTAGATTGGTGATGTTGCATATACGCACCAGAGAAGACTCCGTGATTAAACATGTAGTTTTAGGAGTCGACGTGTTGACCTGTGAAGGGCAGTAGCAGGAAGTACTGGAGTGGTAGTCCAGAAAAATACTCTTGTGATGCTTGTGATGTTGACTGGGTTGTACCTGTGAATGATAGTAGCAAGAAGTACTGAATTGGAAGTCTAGGAAATACTCTTATAAAGTTTGGTGTTCATGGGTTGTGCCTGTGAAGGGTAGTAGCAGGAAGTACTAGAGTGGTAGTCCAGGAAAATACCCTTGATACTTGTGTTATTTACTGGGTTGTGCCTGTGAAGGGTAGTAGCATGAAGTACTGGTACGGAAGTACAAGAAAGACCCTCTGATACTTAATGGGTGGTGTCTGTGAAGGGTAGTAACAACAAGTACTGAGGTGCCCAGGAAAACACTCAGGCTTTATGCCAAACATGTAAGGTGAAATCGACCCGCGCCTTTTGAGTCGCGAATACGTTGTACTCGATGATGGTAAGGCGAGTTGAGCAACGAGGGGTGGATGATCCGACCTGCGTTATGTCCGTCCGACGTGAGACCTGAAAGTGCAGTCTGTTGGAGCACATAGCGAGAGTCTTAGGCCTGTGCGCCACGACACCATGGAGGGCTATGGGCCAATCCCGGGTCATTAAGACTAAAATCTCCGGCTGCACGTCATGGAGTAAATGCTCAACTTTTACTGTTAGGTTTCGGCCCTGATACGGTGGTGGGACCCTGGTTCGTCGGTGCACCAAGAATGTGCCCTGAGTGCACGGATTGTCGGGCCGCGTGGCTGACGGTTGTGGTGGAATGTTTGTGCATGAGTGCACAATATGTGATGAATATATATATGCATATGAATTGATATGCCTGCAGGGAAGGAATGTCACTGCCCCAGAAAAGGGGTAGGGTCGTTATAATTTGGTCAGCTGAATGCTGACCATTGCCTTGTTTTCCACCGTTGGGTGGACTGTCCGTGTGCAGGTGCTGGAGAACCAAGAGGGACACATAAAGGTTGAAGTCCCTGTTGTTGCTGCTGTTGCTGTTGTTGCATCTACTAGCCCTTGAAGGCTAAGCTTAAAATACTGTGTTTTGTTATATGTGGCCGGCCTGCGCGCTATGGCTTATATCGGGTCGAGTTCGAGCGATTTTGGCTCGGCTCGAAATCGAAATTTTCGACTCGAACTTGGCTCAAAATCGACTCAAAATCAAAATTGATTTCGAGTCGATTCGGCTCGACTCGAAATGGCTCGATTCTGAGTCGGCTCGAAATCAAATAGAGTCGGCTCGAAATGGAATCAAGTCGGCTCGAAATTTAGTAGTTTTTCGTTTTATTCCTAGTTTACTTAAAATAAAATTGGCAACCAATAAATTTAGCAAATGAAACACTTAAATCCTTCATTCTTTTTATTTAAGTTTAAATTTTATTATTTTATTCTTAAAATAAGAATATATTAATAAATACAGAATTTTTTTAATTAATTCGAGTTGATTCGAATCATATTTCAAGCGATTCAGGGCTGGCTCTAAATCGACTCGAAATCAGATTAGAGTCAAATTGAATCGACTCAAATTGAGTCGAATCAATTTTAACCGATTCCGATTCGGCTCAAGTTTCGAATAATATGCTCAGCCCTACTGCACGCCAATGTTTGGGAGCTACTTTTGTAAAAGGACTTGTAAGGCCATAAGGCCAACTGACTTTGTATTTGATGAGCATTACTGTTTATATATAAATGTGGAGCTTTATATGGTGGACATTCATGTTTAGAGTTTCGTTTCGTATTATAGGCTTTCGCGAGAATGCAATGAGTTAGGATGCGCAACTCTGGTATCACTCCGTGACGTCGCCTCCTGTTTTGTGGTATATAGTATGGGGCCCCGACCGAACCTTCTATTCTATACTATATGAATGGATGGAGTCGTTATATTTTTGGTATCTACTGTCTCGGTCTTTCCCTTTTGACTTCGTGGTCGAATTCTTTTATGGGGTGGCGGGCATGTGTACGTGTGAACCATGTTAACACTAATGAACTCTTGAATGTACACTTAGGAATGCAAATACATGTGTTTGAGTAACCCGTGTGATCCTATTTTGTTGTTATTGCTTGTGTAAGGTGCTAATGTGCGTGCCTTGTTCACATATAGGTGACTCGAAGTTGTGCTGGGCAGTCGGAGCCCCAGCGTTCTGATGAGAGTACGACACCAGTTGAGGTGCCTATACCTCCCCCTTATGCGGAAACTATTCGATTAGTTGCTGAGGCCCTGTTTGCGATGATTCAAGCACAGCCTACTGGGCAGGCGCAAGGGCAGGCGCAGCCGTCATTGAGGCCAGAACAGGTTACGGCGTGGCCAGAACCTGTTGCGGCTGTGGCTCCTCGAGCAGCTGAGAAACAATTAAAGCAGTTTATGAGTTTCAATCAACCTACGTTTATGGGCATGGGATCCCCTACGCAAGCAGAGGACTGGTTGTCACGCGCCAAGCGGATAATGACGACAATTGATACGGAGGAAGATCAGAAGGTCACCTTAGCCACCTTCTTACTAGAAGGAGAGGCTCATCTATGGTGGGGCGAGATGGAACTACACCACTTAGAGGGCAGACCGTTAACGCAAGTGTCGATTGAGGAATTCTCCCGACTCTTTCTGGCAAAGCACCTACCGGCGGCACAATGCATTGCCATGGAAAACGAGTTCCAAAGGTTGACGCAAGGTGAAGGCAGTGTTGAAACTTACCTGCATGAACTCACGAGGTTGGGATGGTATGCAGGTTCAATCTTCGCCGACGAGTAGCAGAAAAACCAATTGGTTCTATGAAGGCTTGCGGGAAGAGTTGCGATTCCTGCTTTCAAGTTCAGTGAACCAAGGCTTCCAGGCGTTGGTTGACACTGCATGCGCGCTGGAAAAGGACATGAAAAGGGTGCAAGGGAAGCGGTCCTTGGCTGTAACAAAGCCAGAGTTCAAGGTGCCCCGACCTGGGAAACCATATTATAAGAAGAGATGGGGCAAGAGGTCCAAGTCGTCAGGACAAAGTCCTTCTTCGGTTGCATCGGGTGCAACGTCGGGGTCCACGTCAAGGACAGAAACTCGTACGTGTTTTACTTGTGGACGAGTGGGGCATATAGCCCGTGACTGTCAGGTTGTTCCGCCGAAAGGAGAAAAGAAGGTGGGCGCATCCTATGCTGAGAAGGGAAAGGCAGTGGTGGAGTCCTCTGCATCCCAGGCGCAGCCCCGAGTCTACAATCTTGGCCTGCAAGAGGCCATTAAGCAAAGTGACGTCGTCACAGGTACGAGTTAATTTATTGCATTGTTTTGCTTATTGCATGCTTTGTTTATTGTATGCTTTGTATGTGGCATGTGTGTGATACAATTGCCACAGACTTTATTATGATTTGGAATACGGTGGCGCAAGCACTGTTTGATACGGGTGCTTCACAGTCATTTGTCTCAAGACTTTGTAGCTCGAATTTGAGTACCTAGTTATGCGAAGACAGAGAGCGTCAGGGTGGTGTTACCCAATGGTTTTTTGATGCTCGCGGATCGGGCTTGCAATGTGGCGGTTCAAATTGGAAGTCGGGAGTTTTGTTTAACTGCATTTGTACTGCCGATATTGGAATTTGATGTGATCTTTGGTATGGACTGGCTCGCGGAGCAGCATGCCTATATTGATTGTAATGCTAAAGAGATCACATTGGGCCAAAATACCGAGCAGGAGACTAAGTTCACAGGGATGAGAGGAGTGGGCGGGACGTTGATGTCTGCACTCCAAGTCATCATGGCTGTTCGGAAGGGCGCGGAGTTATACTTTACACTGATCCAGGCTGTTGAGCCAAAGGCTAGTATGAGCGATGTTCCGGTTGTCTCGGAGTTTGTAGATGTATTCCCTAAGGATCTTCCTGGGCTACCACCCCGACGGGAGATCGACTTCACGATCGAGTTGGTGCCAGGTGCGAAACTTGTGGCCCGCTCGCCATATCGCGTCGCGCCAAAGGAAATAGCTGAGTTGAAAATCCCATTGCAAGAGTTGTTGGAGCAGGGATATATACGCCCAAGTATATCACCTTGGAGCGCACCTGTTCTGTTTGTGAAAAAGAAAGACGGCGGCTTGCGGTTATGTATTTGTTGGGTATTGTATCCACAACGTACCTGATTTGAAGAAGCCCCTGAAAAAGCTAAGGTAAATAGGCAATGTTTTTGACAAAATATTTCAAGTTGTGCTTGCAGTTATTCCACGCTAAGTGCACACCAATGTCAGGGTGCAGTAGGTCAATATACACGGGTCTGCACGACGTAATCCCTCGTTGAGCAGATCAGTGTGTTGGCCTACGTGTACTTTCTCTATTGGAGTGCACTTACTTTCAAGTACAGGGCTGTGTTTATGCAAGAGCAGACAAGGTGCAAGGATGAGTCAAAGAGCAGCTCAGAGGCGTAAGACGAAAAATCATCTAAGTAAGAATCGACGAGAATCACCAAGTGATTCTCGCCGATTCGGCGAGAATCACTGGCTGATTCTCGCCGGCTAAATCAGAGTGCAATCAAGTTAAATTCGACGAGAATCCCTTGGTGACTCTCGACGAATCGTCGAGAATTACTCTGTGATTCTCGCCGAATCGTCGAGAATCACCCTTGATTATCGACGATTCGACGAGAATCACAGGTGATTCTCGCCGATTTTTACTTGGGCAATTTTCAGGAAAAAGCTGGACCGGATTCTGCCGCTGGCACTATTTTGAACCGGATTTAGGGTTTCTTCTTGTGGGACCCACAACGGTCATTAAGGTTTTTACTTGTGTATATATATACGGGTATTTTTGAATAGTGGACACACACAGAGAAAAAGAAAGAAGCCGAGCCGATCTTGACCTAAAATCGCGAAACTGCTCCGCCGCCGCCGTCGCCGCTCGCGCTAGTTGGTCGCCGCTTTTGATCGTGATTCTTCCTGATCTTCCGGCGACAGAAGCTTAGCCAAGCTTAGAGTCTCACGCGTCTATCCAGAGATCCCTTGTCTCTCGATTTGTTGATCGGGAAAAACTTCCCCGTCCGAATCGATCGACACGATCGATCCTAGAGTGACCGTTGGAAGACCTAGCTAGCTTCGCTACGAAGTTTGGATCTCCAGAGTACAGCAGCCGCACATCGTTGTCGCCGCCGATCCCGTGAACCTAGCCGCCGCCCATCTTGCCGCCGCCGGTTCCGGGGAGATTCTCTCCAAGAGAGATCTAGGGTTGTGGACTCTTCGTGGACTTCAAAAACACGTCGACAACGAAGAGGGACACCTTAGTCTCCAAACGTAGTTTGTATCTCTTGTACATTCTAGTTTTACTTTTGTTGTAAAGGAACGTTGGTTCCTAGTTGTAAGGGTTGGGTGCAACCCGTGTTGTGGGAGTGTTGACTCCTATGTGTGGAAGGGTTCCTTCCGATAGTGCAAGGATTGGATTTCAATCCTGTTGGAGAAGTGACCGAGTCGTCCCTTGTTGGGAGATAGGTCGAAGGGGGAAAGTGGATGTACCCAAATCGGGGAACCACTATAAATAGCTTGTGTACTCTTTTGTGCTGTGTTGTTTTATTTTCGTGTGCAGGTACAATTTAAATTCCGCAAAAACGCTGCACGTCACCTATTCCCCCCCCCCCCATAGGTGAAGATAGTTGACACTAGGTGGACCTTCAAGTGGTATCAAAGCCAGGTTGCTCATCAAAAGGTTAACACCTTGAGTTGAATCCTGCCGCTAGTGTCAAGAAGAAGGCAAACATCTACTATGGACGGGCTCAAGTTCACAGGCAAGATCCCCGTGTGCACCAGGCTCAACTTTCCTATCTGGAAGGAAAGGATCAGGTTCTACATGGAAGCAGTTGATCCTCGACTCTTCATGATCGTGGAGGAGGGACCTTATGTCCCCACTAAGGTCTCCACCATTGATCCTACCAAGAAAGTGCCGAAGAAACTTTCTGAAATGGACAAGGACGAGATGGTGCTAGTGGGACTTGACAAGAAGTTGCAGAACATTCTAGTCAGCGCGGTTGATGACTCAATGATGCAGAACTTCTGCAACTGCAGGACTGCACAGGAGATCTGGCATTGCCTGATCATCCTAATGGAGGGCACTGATGAAGTGAGGGATGATCGGAGATCCCTCCTGAACCAGAAATATGAGGCCTTCAGACAAGGGCCTAAGGAAGAGATCGGAGTCACCTACGAGAACTTCCTCAAGATTGTCAACGCCCTCAAAGGATACGGAAGAGTGTTCACTAATGGTGAACTCAATGATAAATTCCTCAAGTCCCTTACTAAGGAATAAGACACAAAGATCTGCGCCATCCGAGAGTTTGGCAAACTTGCGGAAACAGACCCGCAAATTCTGTTTGGGAAGCTGATGTCCTATGAGCTTCAACTGAACACCAGGAAAGCTGAAGAAGAAGCAGAGAAGGCCGCAGCCAAAGAAAAGACTGTGGCTCTAAAAGCCATTCACTCCAGAAAAGGCAAGGGTGCGGGTTCATACCGTGCCAGGAAAAAGGATGAGGAGGAGGACTCCGAGCCATGCTCCTCCAGCTCAGAGCTGTGTAAGGAGGATTTCTCCCTCATCACCCGAGAATTCAAGAAGTTCCTCAAGATGAGGAATCAAAGAAAGAAAGACGTCGCCTCCTCCAGACATCAGAAGAAAAATTATTCTTCTGACAGGTATGCTTCTAAACCGAACAAACATCGCTCCTCTGACATTATTTGTTTTGGATGCAATAAGCCAGGACACGTCATGGCCGACTGCTACCAAGGCAAGAGAGAAAAAAGGGAAAGAAGAGGAGCACAAATCTTCGAGAGATAAGAAGAAAGAGCGGAGCTACATCGCCAAAAGGCCAAAGACACTGAGTGAGTCTGATTCCTCAGACTCCAGTGATGATGAGGAAGCCTACTTCGGGCTGGTGGGTCGCTCCGACTCAGAAGGAGAATGCCCCCCATTTACTGGGAAGGTAAAAGCTCACACCCCTCTCTCCGACTCCGACTCTGATCCTGAGTCTCAGGATGATGAACCTGAGGATAGCCCTTCGGCCCGTGAAGCAGAGATCCTCGAGAAGTATGAGCTTCTGCTCAACACTTTCGAGGAGTGCCGTAAGAGATTGAAGGCTGAGAAAAAGGAAGTGAAATTCCTTAAGGGTGAGTGTGTATCCCTAAGGGAAGAGGTCACTAGTTTGATTTCTCTCCGACAGGAGCACCTTGACCTGACTTCAAAGCATTCAGAGTCTCTTAAGCTCTTTGATCTTAAGCAGGAGGAAGTAGACAAGTTGGAAGAACAACTTGCGGCAGAAAGGAAGATCGTCAAGAGCTTCTCTATGCCAAAAACAGTTCTTCCAGTAGTTGATACCTTCTCTGCTCAGGCCAAAGGAGCTAGCTTGGGGCATGTAGGGGTATCTGGTTCCTCATCCAGGAGAAACAGTAACCAGAGGAAGAATAAGGCCGCCAAGAAGGCTTCTGCTGATGAAAAGGGAAAGGCTTCGCTTAGTCCTATTGCGTTCAGAAAGCCTAGCTTTCCTTGCAACCAACATGACTTTGAATCAACCTTTGGTCATCATTTCCGGCCCTCGGTTGCAAAGCCAAAGAGCCGATATGATGGTTGGATCTTTCCCCGGAACTTCGGTGAGAGTGCCTTCAAGGCACCTTATGAGGAAATCCACATGGGAAATTATGGTCAATTCTCTAGTGGCCATAATGGAAAGCAGGCACCAAGAGTCAAGCCTGTTATACTGACGAAATAGAAGGTGAAGAAGTCATGTGACTGCAATCACTATGAGGCCTCCACCTCCAGATCCAAGGCCCCGGCTGTACCCACCATTCCCAGGGTAAGGCAGGAGCCTAGGAAGAGGTACAACAGATTCGATTGTTGGTGCTATGGCAAAGTCGGTCACTTTGCCGTGGATTGTTGGTTTAATCCAAGGTATCACGAGACTCCCTATGTTAGCAATGTGAGGCCGACCACTCGTAGGGTTAACCAACCGAGGGGGAGTATGCTAACCAGGAATCTAGGACTCAAGTTCGATTGGGTTCCTAAGGGAAATTAATTTTGTTTTACAGGAATGTCCAAAGGCCACCAAAACGCCGATCTGGTACTTGGACAGTGGATGCTCCCGGCATATGACTGGGACAAGAAGCCTGCTGCGTGATTACACTCCAGTCGAGAATGGACCCAAAGTCATCTTTGGAGGGTCAGATCGAGGAGTCACCAGAGGTTACGGTATGATTTCCAACGGTATAATCTCTATCACGGACGTGGCTTATGTTGAAGGGTTAAACCATAACCTGATCAGTGTAAGTCAGTTATGTGACAAAGGTTGTGACGTTAAGTTCTGCAAGGATAAATGTCTGATAATTTCACGTACCTCTTCTGAGACGGTATTATCAGGCATTAGGAGCAGAAATATCTTTTGCTTAGATTTTCTCAGTTTAGATTCATCTACCCCCGTATGCCTTATGGCAAGAGGCAGTGCATCTCTTTGTGAACAATGGCACAAGAGATTGACACATATTAATTTCAAAACAATTAGTATGCTGTTTTCTAAAAATTTAGTAAGGGATGCTCCCGTTATCAAGTGTATCAAAGATAGCCCCTGTCCTGCATGCCAGATGGGCAAACAGACTCGGGCTACCTTTAAGAGCATTGCTGACAAAGACTCTTCCCGATGTCTGTACCTTCTACATATGGACTTGTTTGGTCCAATGCAAGTTCATAGCTTGGGAGGCAAGTCCTATACGCTAGTGATAGTTGATGATCATTCTTGGTTTACATGGGTGTTCTTCTTAAAACGCAAGTCGGATACGTTTGACATCTTCACTAGTTTTGTCAAGCAGGTTCAGAACGAATTTAACTGCCCAGTGGTCAAAATCAGAAGTGACCATGGAATAGAATTCGAATCTGGTGCTATGACAGAGTTTTGTGAAGAACAAGGTATCTTTCATGAGTTTTCCTCTCCGCGCACTCCTCAACAAAATGGAGTTGCGGAGAGGAGAAATAGAACTCTCATTGAAGCCTGCACGACAATGTTGAAAGACGCTTCTCTCCCAGAATACTTCTGGGCAGAGGCTGTCAATACAACTTGTCATGTACAAAACCGGGCTTTGATCAACAAGCATCATCATAAGACGCATTATGAGCTACTGAAAGGCAGGAAACCAACCATGTCCTACTTGAGGATCTTTGGTTGCAGATGCTATGTACTGAATAATGAGAAGTACCCGCGTACTAAATTTGGTGAAAAATGCTTCGAAGGCATATTCTTGGGCTATAGTTCCCACAGTCGGGCATATAGGGTCTTCAATAAGAAAACCCTTGTGGTAGAAGAATCAATTAATGTTGTATTTGATGAAGGAAGTTTGCTTAACAGCAATTCTTCCAGTGGTATTCTTGAAGATGCAGGTGCACGACTTGAACAGCTGGATCTCGATGAGACCGCTAAAGATGAAACTCCTAAGTACGTCAAAGTTTCCACCTCCACGTCATCTGGGAATGTTGAAGATCAAAATGGAACAAATCTCTTAGAAGAAGGAGAAGCCCAAGAAGTAGTCGAAGCTCCAGACGCCAGACTTCTAGAGCTCCGGCACGTGAGGGATCATCCTAGAGATCAGATCATCGGAGATCCTCGTGTCGGTGTCAGAACTCGAAGAGGTACTATTAACGAAGTTTTCCATCTTAGCTTCCTGTCACAGGTTGAGACAAAGAAGTTCGACGAGGTGAACAAAGAAGCGGCATGGATTTTGGCCATGCAAGATGAACTACATCAATTCGAACGATGCAACGTGTGGACGCTGGTTCCCAGAACACACAAGCAGAATGTCATTGGCACCAAGTGGATCTTCAGAAACAAACTGAATGAACATGGTGTCATCATAAAGAACAAGGCCAGGCTGGTGGCTCAAGGTTACAGACAGGAGGAGGGGATTGACTTCGACCAGACCTTCGCACCAGTGGCAAGGCTCGAGGCAATCAGACTGTTCCTGGCGTATGCTTCGCACAAAGGATTCACAGTCTATCAAATGGATGTGAAATCAGCTTTCTTGAACGGAGACCTGAAGGAGGAAGTATACGTCGCTCAACCCCCAGGTTTTGTCAATCCTACTTATCCCAATCATGTATACTTCCTTAATAAAGCTCTATATGGTTTAAAACAAGCTCCGCGAGCTTGGTATGAGACGTTATCTAGTTTTCTTCTTGAGAACAAGTTCTCTAGAGGTAAAATAGATAAAACATTGTTTCTCAGGGAAGTCAAAGGCAAGATTTTGCTGGTGCAAATCTATGTCGATGACATAATATTCGGCTCAACGGACAACAATCTTTGCAAAACGTTTTCCAAACTTATGCAAGGAAAGTTTGAAATGAGCTGTATGGGAGAGCTAAAGTATTTCTTGGGACTTCAAGTGAAACAGTCTGAGGATGGAATCTTCATCTCTCAGACGAAGTTCACAAATGAAATCCTCAAGAAATTCGGCATGGAGAGTGCAACCTCTATGAGGACTCCAATGGGATCCACTATGTCTCTGGATAAGGATGAGAAAGGTAAACCTTTCGATGAAACCAAATACAGAAGCATCATTGGATCACTGCTCTACCTTACTGCCAGTAGACCGGATATCATGTTCTCCACATGTGTCTGTGCCAGATATCAGGTGAACACTAAGGAATCTCACTATGTCGCTGCAAAGCGAATTCTAAGATACCTTAAAGGTACTCCCAATCTTGGCTTGTGGTACCCGAGAAATAATGATGTCGAGCTAATAGGTTTTTCAGATGCTGATTTTGCAGGGAGTAGGGATGACAGGAAAAGCACTTCCGGGACGTGTCAATTCCTCGGAAGAAGGCTTATCTCATGGAACAGCAAGAAGCAGAACTGTGTAGCTACCTCCATAGCAGAGTCTGAGTACATCTCGGCAGGCAGCTGTTGCGCACAACTCCTATGGATCAGAAACCAGTTATCTGACTACGACCTTCAGTTCAAGGAAGTACCAATGTACTGCGACTCCTCCAGTGCAATCATAATTGCCACCAAACCGGTATCGTACAGCAGAACGAAGTATATTGAAGTGCGATACCACTTCATTCGGGAGCACGTGGAGAACAAGGACATCTCTCTCTGTTATGTCCCCACGGACAAGCAGATTGCAGATTTATTCACAAAGCCCTTAGACGAGGCCAAGTTCAGTCTTTTCAAAACTGAATTGGGGATGCTAAATTATGAGGAATGAAGACTACAGAAGCTCCAGGATCATGCCTCTAGCGGGAGCCTCTGCCAGGAACTCCATTGTGAGCACAGGTGCAAGAACTGAGGGGGAGCAAGGGTTCAAATGCTACAGACCCAGATTTGTAGAAGCCGAAAAGGGGGAGATTACCCTCTCGGCTAAGGCTAAGGTGGCTCCAAGCTTGCTCCCAAGAAATTGGTATTGGTAATGAATAACTCACTCAACTCAATTTCAAGGTTATGATTTTCATTCCCATATGCTTTATTCACCTTAGCTTGTAGGGTTTAGGCTTCTTCAAATATGGGGAGATTGTTGGGTATTATATCCACAACAAACCTGATTTGAAGAAGCCTCGGAACAAGCTAAGGTAAATAGGCAATGTTTTTGACAAAATATTTCAAGTTGTGCTTGCAGTTATTCCACGCTAAGTGCACACCAATGTCAGGGTGCAGTAGGTCAATATACACGGGTCTGCACGACGTAATCCATCGTTGAGCATATCAGTGTGTTGGCATACGTGTACTCTCTCTATTGGAGTGCACTTACTTTCAAGTACAGGGCTGTGTTTATGCAAGAGCAGACAAGGAGCAAGGATGAAACAAAGAGCAGCTCAGAGGCGTAAGACGAAAAATCATCTAAGTAAGAATCGACGAGAATCACCAAGTGATTCTCGCCGATTCGGCGAGAATCAATAGTGATTCTCGCCGAATCGTCGAGAATCACTGGCTGATTCTCGTCGGCTAAATCAGAGTGCAATCAAGTTAAATTCGACGAGAATCCCTTGGTGACTCTCGACGAATCGTCGAGAATCACTCTGTGATTCTCACCGAATCGTCGAGAATCACCCTTGATTCTCGACGATTTGACGAGAATCACAGGTGATTCTCGCCGATTTTTACTTGGGCAATTTTCGGGAAAAAGCTGGACCGGATTCTACCGCTGGCACTATTTTGAACCGGATTTAGGGTTTCTTCTTGTGGGACCCACAACGGTCATTAAGGTTTTTACTTGTGTATATATATACGGGTATTTTTGAACAGTGGACACACACAGAGAAAAATAAAGAAGTCGAGCCGATCTTGACCTAAAATCGCGAAACTGCTCCGCCGCCGCCGTCGCCGCTCGCGCTAGTTGGTTGCCGCTTTTGATCGCGATTCTTTCTGATCTTCCGGCGACAGAAGCTTAGCCAAGCTTAGAGTCTCACGCGTCTATCCAGAGATCCCTTGTCTCTCGATTTGTTGATCGGGAAAAACTTCCCCTTCCGAATCGATCGAGACGATCGATCCTAGAGTGACCGTTGGAAGACCTAGCTAGCTTCGCTACGAAGTTTGGATCTCCAGAGTACAGCAGCCGCACATCGTTTTCGCCGCCGATCCCGTGAACCTAGCCGCCGCCCATCTTGCCGCCGCCGGTTCCGGGGAGATTCTCTCCAAGAGAGATCTAGGTTTGTGGACTCTTCGTGGACTTCAAAAACACGTCGACAACAAAGAGGGACACCTTAGTCTCCTAACGTAGTTTGTATCTCTTGTACATTCTAGTTTTACTTTTGTTGTAAAGGAACGTTGGTTCCTAGTTGTAAGGGTTGGGTGCAACACGTGTTGTGGGAGTGTTGACTCCTACGTGTGGAAGGGTTCCTTCCGATAGTGCAAGGATTGGATTTCAATCCTGTTGGAGAAGTGACCGAGTCGTCCCTTGTTGGGAGATAGGTCGAAGGGGGAAAGTGGATGTACCCAAATCGGGGAACCACTATAAATAGCTTGTGTACTCTTTTGTGTTGTGTTGTTTTATTTTCGTGTGCAGGTACAATTTAAATTCCGCAAAAACGATGCACGTCACCTATTCCCCCCCCCCCCCATAGGTGAAGATAGTTGACACTAGGTGGACCTTCAGTATTGACTACCGCGAACTGAATAGGCTGACAAAGAAGAACAAGTATCTGATTCCACGGATTAATGAGTTATTTGATCAGCTGATGGGATCAACCGTCTACTCAAAATTGTATTTGAAGTCTGGTTATTACCAGTTGAGGATACGGGAAGGAGACATTCCCAAGACCGCATTTGGAAAACGTTACGGTCATTATGAGTTCACGGTAATGTTGTTTGGGCTCTGCAATGTGACATCAGTATACATGGATCTGATGCACCGAACGTTCCGAGAGTACCTGGACTTGTTTATGATTGTGTTCATTGACGATATCTTGGTATACTCAAAATCGGAAGCTGATCACGCAAACCACTTGCGGTTGGTGTTGCATACTGAAAGATAGGGATAGATCTTAACTTGCACTAGTTAGAGTTATATCTATATTCTAAGAAAATAAAATCACAGCAGAAAAGTAAAGAAAACAGAGCAAGCAACACAGAAGACAGAAGGATTTATAGTGGTTTCCCAACCTGGGTACATCCACTCTTCTACCACCCTGGTAGGAATCCACTACAGGTTTTGATCAGGTGGCTGTCACCAATGAGCTTTTGATCAAGTGCTCAAAAACCAAACCTCAAGTATTTTGATCAGGAGACTTGCAACCAAGAATAACTTTTAAAGGGAGTTAAATAACCCTTTATATAGGACGGGAGAGAGAGTGATGTTGTCTTCTCTGTCAACAGTCTAAGAGAAGACTTTAGTGGATTTGATGTTAACAAAGCTCCCCCTGAGTTATAGAGTTGTTCAGGAAGATTGAGCTTTGCTTCAGGGTGAGTAGGCCTTCAGATTGATGATGTCTCCAGCAAGCTTCTTAGATTGATATTGATTGTGTGTCTCTTTAAAAGCATGGAGCAGATGAAGAACTCTATGAGTATATAGATTGATGCAGAGTTCCTCCTTTTTTATAAAATTGAAAACCTTCACTGTGTTATTGTTTACTGTCTGTTCTTTGGTACTCTGTATTTCTTGTTATTCTCTTCTCTTTCAAATTCAAACATTTGAATTCATTTATCTTGAAGATGGCAGAAGCATTCCCGAGAGTAGAAGATGCCTTGGGAATTAATCCTGAATTAACTTCTGAAACAGCCCCATTTAATGTTGCCTTTGAACGGCTTTTTCTTATTAGGAATGTTCAACATTAAATGTCATGGGCATTGACTGTAATTAATTCTGCCAACTGTAAATGATTGCACAGAATTCGTCGACCGGAGCTCACAGATCCTCGAGCTCAATTTCTTATTTCGTCGAGCTGTCTTGAGTTCAGCGATCGTCGACCTGATCTTGGAGTTCGTCGAGCTGAGTCCACAGTTCTTATTTAACTTCTTAACACGACTTTTGTGGAATGAGTTGACATAAGTCCTGTGTGTCAACACAATCTGGCTTCTGGTGTCGACACAATTGCTGTCGACAGATGTTCTGTGTGTCGACACAAGTCATGTGTGTCGACACAATCTGGCTTCTGGTGTCGACACAGTTGATTTCAACAGATGATCTGTGTGTCGACACAAGTCCTGTTTGTCGACACAATCTGGCTTCTGGTGTCGACACAATTGCTGTCAACAGATGTTCTGTGTGTCGACACAAGTCCTATGTGTCGACATAATCTGGCTTCTGGTGTCGACACAGCCTTTCCGAAGTGTCGACACAATTGCTTGAGTCTCTGGCAGTCTGTTGAAGGCTGGTCCATGTGATGTTGATTCTAAGGACTTGGCCTAGACTCTAAGACACAACCATGACCCTGGCTATACATGATGGGTCAATCTAAACAAACCTAATAGTGACCATTGCCCAAATCAGAACTAGGGTTCCAACACATACTTTGCGAAGTAATAAGCTCTATGCCAAGTTCTCGAAGTGCGAGTTTTGGCTATCTTCGGTGGCTTTCCTAGGCCATGTGGTAAGTGGAGAGGGCATCGCAGTGGATCCGTCGAAGATAAGAGCCATACAGGAGTGGCCAGTGTTGTCTTTGGTGGCCGAGGTCCGGAGCTTCCTTGGACTGGCGGGCTGCTACAGACGATTTGTATAAAACTTCTCGCGGATTGCTTTGCCTCTGACCACACTGACGAGAAAGGATCAGAAGTTCGTTTGGACGCCAGAGTGCACGCGAGCTTTTGAAGAGCTGAAGATTCGGTTGAATACGACACCGGTGTTGACGTCGCCATGTGGTACCGACGGATTTGAGATCTATAGTGATGCTTCAGGAAGCGGCTTAGGATGCGTTCTTCTGCAAAATGGTAAAGTGATTGCTTATGGGTCACGCCGGTTGATGGTATATGAGCGAAATTATCCCGTCCACGACTTAGAGTTGGCGGCGGTGATCTTTGCACTAAAGTTATGGTGACATTATCTCTATGGCGTGAAAGTAGATATTTATACGGACCACAAGAGCATAAAGTACTTGTTGGAGCAGAAGGACCTGAATATGCGACAACGAAGGTGGCTGAAGTTCCTTGGGGACTACACCTTTGTGATTCATTATACTCTCGGGAAGAGAAATGTGGTCCTTGATGACTTGAGTCGGAGGGCTCCAACAAGGGCAAATTGGTTGCAGAGGCACGATGAACGTCTAATACAGGAGTTGGAAGCGTTGGAGATTTCTTATGTTGACAAGAATTTCTCAGCCAGTGCATGTCTGAACTGGACGGAGGTGCAATATGACCGTACGGACAGGATTCGACGAGCAACGAATCTGCATGAAAGTCTCCAACGCTATGTAAAGGACGGGCCAGAGGGCAAATTCTCCTAGGATGACGGCCTTTTGCGAAAAGAGGGCCGGTTGTGCGTCTCGAGTAAGGGTAAGTTGCGGGAAGAGTTGATGTACGAAGCTCACTTTACGAAGTACTCAATTCACCTTGGGAGCACAAAGATGTTTAGGGACTGAAAAAGCTGTTCTGGTGGCCAGGATTGAAGAATGATATCGCTCATTATGTAGCCAAATGTCAGACTTATGCTTTGGTAAAGGCGGAATGCTAGAAGCCTGGCGGTTTCTTGAAGTCGTTGCCGATTTCAGAATGAAAGTTCGATGATATTTCAAAGGATTTCGTGCACGGGTTGCCGAGATCTCAATGCGGGAATGATTCAATCTGGGTGATTGTAGACCGGTTGACAAAAGTGGCGCACTTCCTTCCGAACAAACGGGATGATTCAGTGGAGAGTTTGGCAAAGCTCTATGTGGAGCAGATCGTACGGCTACATGGTGTTCCTCGTAGCATTGTGAGCGATCGGGATGGGCGCTTTACATCGAATGATTGGAGGCTAATCCATCAGCTGTTGGGCACGAAATTGACGTTCAGTACGGCCTTTCACCACCAAACGGATGGCCAGACTGAGAGGACCAACAAGACTATGGAATATATGCTCCGAATGTGCGCCCTGGACTTTGGAAAGAGATGGGAAGATCATCTCTATCTGGTGGAGTTTACCTATAACAACACCTACCAAGCGAGCATTGGTATGGAACCATTTGAAGCTTTGTATGGTCGGAAGTGTCATACACCGTTAGCTTGGGCAGAAGCAGGCAAATCCAAAGTGTATAGGTGTAACGAAGTCGAGGAAGCTAACTCGACGATACACACTATCCGAGAGAGGTTGCTGATAGCCCAGGATCGACAAGCGAAATACTACAACGCCAAGCACCGGAACATGGAGTTCGCGGTGGGCAACTGGGTCTATTTGAAGATCAAACCCTTCAAAGGCGTGTCCAGGATTCGGCGACTGAAGAAATTAAGTCCGAGATATCTTGGGTCGTTTGAAGTGGCGGAGCCAATTGGGGAAGCCGCATATCGGCTTGCTCTTTCGATAGACTTGGGTGGATTACATGATGTGTTTCACATCTCGGTACTTCGGAAAGCCGTCAAAGATCCAGCTCAAGTGATTGAGACTGATCATGTGCTGGTGGAGTATGGGTTAACAAGGAAAGTTAGACCCATTCGGATCGAGGATCGTGCCGATAAACAATTGCGGAACAAGACAATCGGGATGGTCAAAATCTGGTGGGACAATTGCGGCCGTGAAGAGCTAACATGGGAGCGAGAGTAGACCATGCGAGCTGAATTCCCCGATCTCTTTGCGTAACTATTATGTAGTGTGTGTCAAGTTGTATGAAATATTTGTGGAATAGAGCATCTTGTGGTTGATTTCCTTCCTGTGTGCAAATTTCGGGGACGAAATTTTTGTAAGGAGGGGAGGGTTGAACACCCCAAATCCCAGGATTGGGAAAAAGTTGGGTGACATGGCCTGGGACACGGGCGTGTCCCAGGGCGTGTCCTGCTCGGGTGAGCAGCCGACGAGTGTTCGATGAAAATCCGTTTCTACGAAAAATGATGGAACACGCCCTCTAACATGGGCGTGTCAGAGGTCGTGTCCTCCACTGCTCGACGAACTTCGTTCGACGAAATTAAGCTGGAGGCGTGTCTGCTGCCGTGTAAGGGCACACGGCTGGTGACACGGGCGTGTCACTGGCTGTGTCCTTTGTTGGACGTGCCCAGGGCATTTGAGGTCTGGTAAACACGGGCAGGAAACGATCGTGTCTTGGGGTACACGGCCTGCGACACGTGCGTGTCACTGGCCATGTCCCGATCGGGTTGATTTGGTTTTGTGCAGCCTGAAGTACACGGCCACAGACATACGCGTGTCTGAAGGCGTGTCAGGTGACACGGCCCGTGACACGGCCATATCACATGGCCGTGTACTGGTCTGGATCAGTCAGTTGTGTGCAGCTTAAGGCACACAGCCTGTGACACGAGCGTGTCACAGGCCATGTCTGGCAAAAGATAGCCTTTTGTAGCAAAATCGTGGCCGTCCATTTTCTCAGCTGGGATCTGATGGCTCAGAGTCCTCCCTATTTCCTTAAGGCCGACGAAGAGAAAGAAATCCTCATTTGCATTTGGCCATTCTCTTTCTAAAAATCTAGAGAGAGAGGAAGAAGGAGGATGAGGAGGAAAGTCGGCCACCAGTGGAGCTGCGGAGTTCCAGTTCGAGATCCGAGGCTAGCATTGTGGAGGCAAAGCCACTACGGTCCTTTCCAGTCGGCTAAACGTCCATAGCTCCGAAGTGATCTTCAAGGGTAACGATCTTTCTTCCTATCCATGTGAAGGCTTCCGTTTTAGCATATGCAAGGGATTCCCCCACCAGAGGGTGGCTTATGAAGGAATTCCTTTGGATTGATTCATGGAATCCCCAATGATTTGGCATATAGATCCGGAAATGGAGTACGGAATATGCATGCTATGTGAAGCCCATCTGGACAGGTTGGTCTGGATTGGTGATGTTGCATATACGCACCGGAGAAGTCTCCGTGATTAAACGTGTAGTTTTAGGAGTCGACGGGTTGACCTGTGAAGGGCAGTCGCAGGAAGTATTGGAGTGGTAGTCCAGGAAAATACCCTTGTGATGCTTGTGATGCTGACTGGGTTGTACCTGTGAAAGATAGTAGCAGGAAGTACTGGATTGGAAGTCCAGGAAATACCCTTGTAATGTTTGGTGTTCATGGGTTGTGCCTGTGAAGGGTAGTAGCAGGAAGTATTGGAGTGGTAGTCCAGGAAAATACCCTTGATACTTGTGTTGTTTACTGGGTTGTGCCTGTGAAGGTTAGTAGCATGAAGTACTGGTACGGAAGTTCAGGAGAGACCCTCTGATGCTTGTGATACATAATGGGTGGTGTCTGTGAAGGGTAGTAACAACAAGTACTGGGGTGCACAGTAAAACACCCAGGCTTTATGCCAAACAGGTAAGGTGAAACCGACCCGCGCCTTTTGAGTCGCGAGTACGTTGTACTCGGTGATGGTAAGGCGACTTGAGCAACGAGGGGTGGATGATCTGACCTGTGTTATGTCCGTCCTACATGAGACCTGAAAGTGTGGTCTATTGGAGCGCATCGCGAGAGTCTTAGGCATGCGCGCCACGACACCATGGGGGGCTACGGGCCAATCCCGGGTCATTAAGACTAAAATCTCTGGCTGCATGCCATGGAGTAAATGCTCAACTTTTACCATTGGGTTTCGGTCCTGATATAGTGGTGGGACCCTAGTTAGTCGGTACACCAAGAATGTGCCCTGAGTGCATGGGTCGTTGGGCCGCATGGCTGACGGTTGTGATGGAATATTTGTGCATGAGTGCATAATATGTGATGAATATATATATGCATATGAATTGTTATGCCTGCAGGGAAGGAATGTCAATGTCCAGAAAAAGGGGTAGGGTCGTTACAATTTGGTCAGCTGAATCTTGACCATTACCTTGTTTGCCATCGTTGGGTGGACTGTCCCTGTGCAGGTGTTGGAGAACCAAGCGAGACACATAAAGGTTGAAGTCTCTGCTGCTGTTGTTGTTGTTGCTGCTAGCCCTTGAAGGCTAAGCTTAAAATACTGTGTTTTGTTATATGTGGCCGGCCTACGCGCCAATGTTTGGGAGCCACTATTGTAAAAGGACTTATAAGGCCATAAGGCCAACTGACTTTGTATTTGATGAACATTCTTGTTTATATATAAATGTGGAGCTTTATATGGTGCATATTCATGTTTAGAGTTTTGTTTCGTGTTATAGGCTTCCGCTAGAATGCAATGAGTTAGGATGCGCAACTCTGGTATCACTCCGTAACATCGCCGCCTGTTTTGTGGTATATGGTGTGGGGCCCTGGCCGGACCTTCTATTATATATTATATGAACGGATGGAGTCGTTACATTCGGCACTCCCGTCGTAAGTGGGAGTTCTCAATCGCTGGAAATGCGAAAAAAAAAATTCATCTCTGGCGGTAGCATCACTAGAGGCACCAAAGGAGCAGGAGTAACGGGTATGGCTTGACCCACGGTAGAATCATGTGCACAGGGTTGCTGCGCGGGAACGACAGACAACAAAGACTGAATCTGCGATTGCATCGCCACTAACTGTCTCGACAGAGCCTCATTACTCTGACGCAAACTCTCGATCACCGCATCACTTTGCGCACCTGACAACTCACCCTCCGATTGGGGAGTCGGTCGAGTCGGAGGACCTCTAACCGGCATTTCTAGAAAAGTAACAAACGACACATCAGAAACCCTAGATTACAACTAGGCCATACAACTAGTTCAGACCATATTTAAAAGACACTTTCTTATGCTGCAACTTGCTCTGGGATTTTATAATGATGTTATGTCCTACTTAGGATGATATCCTATCATCCTAATAACTCATGTGCCTATGATAAGAGTGCATGAATTCTTTATTTCAATTTAGAAAAAATCATCTGTGTACATGTGTCATCATGTAAACCTTAGCTTAGCACGCGTGATTATGCGATGGTATGCTATGTATGCAGTGCTATGCATTCTAAAAAGGCCTTAATGCATGTATGAGTGGCGTACACATGAAATGTCATGCATCCTATACTACATAACATTGCATGCAACGAGAAAAGAAAGCGTGCTAATGGGCATCCATGTGGTGATGGTTATGCATCTCATACTACATAACCGTCACATGTTGCCTCCTATGGTAGATCCATATACAAACACATATTATGCATCCAACACTACATAATATGCCCCGTATATTTCTTATCATGCTATGAGTGTAGTGACTATGTTTCGGTTAAGACGTATTGAAGACACATCGGTGTGTGTATGCAAATGAATGAAGGGAAACAAACTATACAAGATTGCCTAGTTCGACCAACTTATCAAACCAACCTCCCTCTGATACCAATTGTCATAACCCGCATTTCCACCGCCTTTAAAGATGTATCAGAGTAAGGGAAAATGCGGACGCTCAGGCCAAAACTCCTACTTAACGCATAAGGAAAGTCTTTAAGTTATTTAGGGACAAATCCAGTTTAAGTTAAGGAGTTAGTCGTATCCCTCGGCTTAGTGGCTCATCTAGTCCACAAGAAAAATAGTTATACGCTGCGGAAAATGCTTCTTTTATAAGGTTAGACATCCTACATGAGTATAAAGGTCCCCAGAGGACAACTCATGGTATGCAACCTCTAGGTTTATAATAGAAGTAAAAATAGATTTTACAGTCGTTAAATATAGTGATTTAGCATTTTAAAACATGCAATTTATGAAGTAATAATAGTAGTTTTTATACTTGAAAATACCTATTATGCAATCCTAGCATAAAACATCCCAGAGAGCAAGTAATTCAAACAATCGGAAAGAAAACAGGTAGCAGCTAGTAATGTGTCCAAAAGAAAACAACAACCATGTGGGCTTCAACAATCTGACACAAACCCACATAAAACAAAAATATATCTGAACTAGGTAAAGTAAACTAAAACGACAAACTATCACGCAACGGTGAGGTCAAAACCACAGCGAACACTTCTACTCAGTGTACAACCCGTATTCGTCGAGGATGGACTCTACCACAGCTAGGCCAACAAAAGTCAAGGTCAATAAGTCAAGAAAGGAGTCAAAGACAGCATACAACATCGCAGAAGGCCTGGGCGAGTATAGGCAAGCTCCCCTCGCATACTCGCCAGGTAGGCGACTAGGCGAGATACTCGCCCAGCCTGTGCGAGTTCCCCTACAAGTCGCCTAGTCGCCGGGGGGTGGGGTATAAATATGACCCCCCCCCCCCCCCCTCCTTGGATTTGCCTATAAATAGGACCCCAGGGGTATGATGTGAAGTACCTTGAAATCCTCGGCAGGATACTCGCGCGCTTCATTTTCGAGATACTAGCTGAGTTTTTGGGATTCCTTTTCCTTAGAGAGCAACTCGCGACCTTGCAACTTTGCCAGCTAGCTTCCCTCGTACCCAGTTTGGTCATCTTTGGTTGAGAAGCGGCTACTCCTTTCGAGCATCCGGGTGCATGGTGGGACCTTCCTGCCGCAACATTTGGGGTCCTGTTTGACCAGATTCTTTGTCCTAGTCACCCTAGCCGTCTGATCTAGCTTCTGAGCCGGTAACCTTTGGCGGCTTTGGTCTGAATTCTGAGGTTATGATTTTTTCTGGTTTCAACACTCGGTGCGGTGAGCGTTGATCGCAGCCAAGGAGGAAAGTTTGGAAGTTGAGTGAGATGGCCATTGGTGGCAAGCAAGGAAAGTTGGTCGGCAACTCAGTGGGAGGAGGATACGTCGCGCGATGTGGCGAGTTTGTGACAGTGGCCGCATTTGAAGAGTTCGCGACGAAGATCGAGCAAACCATCCTCGCCGGGTTCGCTCAGCGACCCGAGGTCAAGGCGACTTCTCCCCGTCGCCTGACACCGCTAGAAGAGGAAGCGTCGCCGAGGCAAGCTGGGAAGGAGCCCGCTTGGGCAAGAGAAGAGCGACCGATGCAGTCGCGACATAACCCGGCGAGTAGCCAAGGAGTTCGCTTTCGGGATCCAATGTTGCCGATGAGAGGCAGAGATACTCGGCACTACAGCGAGTACGACGTCTCCAGCGAGGATGAAACTCGTCACCGCCAAGGAGGGAGGAGCCCCTTCTGTGATGAGATCCTCGCTGCCCTAGTTCCAGAAGGGTTCACGGAACCCGTCCTCACCTACTACTCCGGCAGAGACGACCCTGTTAGACACCTCCAGTGGTTTGAAGACGTCGTCTCCATTCGCAACATGTCTGATGCCTTCAAGTGCAGGTTCTTCTCCATCACCCTCAAGGGCAACGCCAGAGATAGGTTCCATCAACTACCGGCAGGGTCCGTGTACTACTTCTTGGATCTGCGTCGGGGCCTCATGGCGAGGTTCGCGATATCGAAGAAGAGGAAGAAGGAAGCAACGACCCTCTTCAAAATTGTCCAAGGGCAGCACGAGAGTTTGGGTCATTACATCGACCGCTTCCAGGAGGAGATTTTGGAGGTGGAAGAAGTGGACAGCTTTACCATGATGGTGGCCCTGAAGTTCAGGTTGAAGCAAGGACTGTTCAGTTTGGAGATTTGGTCCAATCCCCCAAGATATTTTGAATACATGATAGAGAAGGCGAACACTTTTGTTCGGGGCGGTGGAGAAGAACAAGGACTTCCTAGCAAGGCTGGATGGGGAGGTTGCGACAGAGAGGAGTAGAGCAGGACCTTCGGGGTCGAAGTCAAGGGACGCCGGAAAGGCGAGAGGAAATGAAGAACCAAGGAGAGTGGAGAGAAGGAAGATGGAGGAACCCAGGAGGGTTGAAGAGAGGAGGCAGGAGAGGCATCGAAGGCAAGAAGAGAAAGCCAGCGGAAGCTCGGGAAGGACGAAGAGGGGAAAGGCGATTCCAGTATCCGGAGAATCGCCCCCAATGGAGACCAGCAAGGCAGCACTACCAAGAAGAGAGGAGGAATGGTAACCGGCAGGAGGGAGGCCGAGGAGGAGGAAGAAGGGAGACGATGGCCATCACTCGCCAAGACAACAAACGGCGCCAGAGGGAGCAGCGAGCGATGCACCGGGAGGCGGAGATTCCCCTTTACTACGATATTCATCGGGTAGAGGGGCATGGGACCTTGGCTTGCCCCGAGTTTTGGGAAGCAAGGAGGAGGCTGGAGGCAGGAGAGGCAGAAAGAGAGCAGCAGAGGCAGGAGGCCCCAGTAGGGCAGGTGGCATTCCAAGCTCCAGCAAGGAGGCATGAGGACCGAGTCGACCTGGGAGGTCATTGGGAAGTGATACATGGCCCAGGAGGTAGACATGTAGGCGTGATCAACGGAGGGGCCGGGCTTGGAGCTTCCCGCAAGGGAAGTCTCAACCAGATCTATCGGAAGAACGTCGCCTCGACGTCACAGACCACACCACCATTAGAGGAGATCACCTTCTCGGATGAATATATGCTGGGGAATGAGAATCCTTTTCATGACGCCCTGGTGATTCAAGCCGCCATTGAGGACTTCACCGTCGACTGAATCCTCGCAGACAACGGTAGCTCGGTGAATGTCATCTTCAAAAGAACCTTTGTCAGGCTTCAAGTGGAAGCGTCCTGAGTCCAGGCAGCAGATGGACCGTTCTTTGGCTTCTCATGAGAGAAGACAGAGGTGGAGGGAGCAGTGGAGCTGCTGGTTACACTCGGCAGGACGTCGATCCGATGCCGCTTAATCATCGTCGACACGCTGAGCGGTTACAACGCCATCTTCGGCTCATTAACTACCTCAGGGCCGTTCTGTCGTCTTACCACCAGTGACTGAAGTACTGCCGTGGAGATATTCAGATCAGGATCAGGGGAGATCCCAAGGCTTCCAGGGAATGCTACTTGAATGCCGTCAGCACCATCAGCTGGATGGATGATGCGGAGAAGCTGGAAGAGTTGCTGGAGAAGGAGAAGGGACTGTGTGCTGCTGAGGAGGTAGAGGAGATAGAGATGATCTCTCGAGGAGGAGAGCCAGGACTACTGAAGGTTGGAGGATCCCTGCCGCTTGGAGGGAAGATAGAGATGGTTGCTTGCCTGCAAGACAACATTGATGTCTTTGCATGGAGAGTCGTCGAGATGCCAGGGGTGGACGCCAATGTTGCTTGTCATAGCCTCAACCTTGATCCCGCGGTGGCCCCAGTTCGGCAGAAGTAGAGGAAGAGCGCTGCCATGCTGGCCAAGCCGATTAGGGAGGAGGTAGAGAAGCTGCTGGAGGCAGGTTTTATCTCGGAGATCCAGTATCTAGGCTGGGTCTCCAATGTTGTAATGGTGAAGAAGCCCGGAGGGGGCGGCGCGTTTGTATCGATTTTTCAATGTTAAATAAAGCTTGCCCGAAGGATTGCTACCCCTTGACTCAAATCGACACGCTGGTTGATTCCGTCGTCAGGTTTCCTATGATGAGTTTTCTTGATGTTTTTTCAGGGTATCACCAGATCCGGATGCATCCCCCCGACTGCCGGGACGTTTCTTTCATAACCAGCGACGGCTGCTATAGCTACAAGATGATGCCCTTCAGGCTCAAGAATGCAGGCGCGACTTACCAGAGAATGATGGATCAAATCTTCAAGGGGCAGAAGAGGCGAAACTTGGAGGTTTATGTGGATGACCTCCTCGTCAAGACTAAAAGTGTCGCGGAACACATAACAGATCTGGCAGAGACCTTTGCTACTCTGAGGAAGTAAAGATGCGACTCAACCTAGCCAAGTGTGTCTTCGATGTAGGAAGAGGGAAGTTTCTAGGTCACCTCCTTACTCCCAGGGGGTGGAACCTAATCCAGACAAGGTGAAGGCAATTTTGGAGATGACGTCACCAAGGGATCCCAAGTAAGTTCAAAGGCTGACTGGAAGGCTGGCAGGCCTCAGCCATTTCTTGTCCAAAGAAGGGGAGAAGTGCTCTCCGTTCTTCAAGACCCTTTGGGGGAATCAGAAGTTCGAGTGGACGGCGGAGTGTGAGGAGGCTTTTGGAAAGCTCAAGCAACAGCTAACCCAAGCTCCTCTCCTCCAAGGCCTGCGGGAAAACGAGGATCTCTTTCTCTATCCAGGATTCGGGGTGGAAGCAGTTAGTTTGGTGTTGGTCCGGGAAGAAGACAAGAGGCAACTCCCTATCTATTATGTTAGTAGAGTTCTACGGCAGGCGGAGGCGAGATAGCCTATCTTGGAGAAGTTGGTGTTTGTCTTGGTAGTTTAGGCTCGGAGGCTCCATCCGTATTTTCAGGCTCACTGTAACACCCCCTATCCGTCATATAGCATATAGCAGTAGGTCCGGCCGGGGCCCGACGTTATATACCACAGACAGATCAGGTGGTTACTCAATGGAAACCATCCAACCAATCACAACGTCCTACACAAAGCATTCTAGCGGAAGCAGTTTAAATAGTTGCAATAAAAAGAACCCAGCAACAAGCATGAATGTCCACTAATAATTCAAGAAGGAATGAAGTACATACACAAGTACTGGCCTTAAGGCCTTACAAATGGTTTACTCAAATTACATGTGTTGGGTATATTGGTCAAATGTACCTGATTTGAAGAAGCCTCACCCAACTCAATGATATACATCAAAATGTATTTGATGAAGTTTGAGTTACATGTCAAGGTTAAGTATTTGCAGGAATAAAGCAAAAATTTTTAAGTCCATGTGTCGACACCCAGAGGGAAAGTGTCGACACTTAAGAAGGCTTGTGTCGACACCCAGACAAGCAGTGTCGACACTTGGAGTCATTGTGTCGACACCTGGGATGCAGAGTCGACATCAGACAGAAAGTGTCGACACAAGGAGCAGTGTCGACACTCAATGCAGAAAAGTGCAGACAGAAAGTGTCGACACAAGGAGCTGTGTCGACACCCAGTGAAGCTGTGTCTACACCAGAAAGTGTTGACACTTGGAGCAGTGTCGACACTCAGCAAAAGTCTGCAGAGACTAAGTACAAGTGTCGACAATCAGCACAATGTGTCGACACTAAGCAGAAGAGTCAGCACTTGAAGTAAGTGTCGACACCCAGCACAATGTGTCGACACTCAACAGAAGAGTCAGCATTTGAAGTATGTGTCGACACCCAGAACAATGTGTCGACACACAGCTGAAGACTCAACAATTGAAGAAAGTGTCGACACATGGAGCTGTGTCGACACTTAGCAAAGAACAGAAAGAACAACAAATTATTCTAAGTACAAGTGTCGACACTATGGGAATGTGTCGACACTCAGCTGAAGTCTCAACAAGAAGAAGAAGTGTCGACATCCAAAGCAATGTGTCGACACACAACAAGTATCAACATAGAAGACTATGTGTCGACATCAAGAAGTAGTGTCGACACTTAACAGATACAACACAAGAAGATGTGTCGACACAAAGGAGATGTGTCGACACTTAGAAGAATTCAGTAAGTTACAGAAGATCAAGTACTTGTGTCGACACTCAATTTCAGTGTCGACATATGAAGAAGAATCTGTGTCGAGACATACAAGAAGTTGTGTCGACACCTTGTAGACTTGTGTCGACACTTACACAACTTGTGTCGACACTTGGTCTATAAGTGTCGACACTTAAAGACAGAAAGTCTCAACACTTACAGACAGTTAGAGATTTTCAAGAATTGACTGGATGACTTGACAGCTGCCGTTCCAGCCGGTCTACAGCACCTGTCAGAGATGTCAGAATTCAGTTATGGACCGGACCAGCCGGTTACCATGGAGAAGGCCTATAAATAGGCTCATACAGTTTACAGAAATAGTGGTCGTGATTAACAAGTGGTTCAGATTATTGTTGAACAAGTTATTGAAGAGGAACACAGAGTATCAACACAAGAAGATCTTGCAGTCCAAGTGCAGATCTAAGAAGTTGGAGAGAGAGGGCTCCATCCAAGAAATCAGCCTTTGGAACTAGGCTGAGAAGAAGGGTTCAGATATATTCTGGATCTTAAGAAGCAGAGGTCAAGGATCAACTACAGAAGGAATCAGTCTTATTCAGTTCTATTTCAAGAAGCTTTGAAGAAAGCTAAGTCAGATTGAATCCAGCTGAGTTCTTTTAAGAACTCATCAAGAAACTCTCAACTCCCCTCTCTTGTTTCTGAGTTGTTGAGTTAACATTTGTAATTCATTTTTAACTTGTAGGATCCTTTGGATCTGAGTGAATTGTAAGCCTGTATTTATAAAGGCTGAGGGTAGGGCTTGAGAGCCTGAGTGTAGGAGATTAAAATCTCTGAGTGTAGGCCTTATTGGCTGAGTGTAGGCCTTGTTGGCTGAGTGTAGGCCTTAGTTGGCTGAGTGTAGGCCTTGTGGCTAAGTGTAGGCTTTGAGAAAAGCTGAGTTTTAAGGCTTTGGGCCTGAGGTGTAGGAACCAGTTTGGGTTCTGAGATAGTGGAGAAGTTAGGCCGAATCTAGTACACTGCTAGATAGGCGAAGGGGGAAAGTGGAAGTACCCAAATCTTGGGGAACCACTATAAATAACTGTGTCTGCTGTGCTGTGTTGTGATTTGCTGTCTATGTTGTTTGTTTGTTGTGATAACATAGTCAGAAATCTGTGATATTAACTGTTTGCTGCCATTAAAGTTTAAAAAGGATTAGGTCACCTATTCACCCCCCCCCTCTAGGTGTTTAGGTACTCTATTTCTTTCAAGTGGTATCAGAGGGAGGTTACTCAAAATAAGGACTAACAGTCTGAGGAGATCCTGATTGGCAGATTCAAACTAAGTCAGTTTACAGATTCAAGAAAATCAAGAAATGGGTTCCACAGAGAATCACAAGGAATTGAGTTCCATGAAATTACCTATATGCAGAAAGGAAATCTTTGGCATATGGAAAGAAAGGGTAAGGCTATTTATGGAGGCCTCAGACCCTAGAATCTACATCACAGTAAAGGAGGGGCCTTATGTGCCCATGAAGATATCTGTTCTAGATGCAAATCAGAGAACCCCAAAGGATTTCTCTGAGATGACTAAGGATGAGATTGTCCTAGCCACCATGGACAAGAGGGCACAAAACATAATAGTGAGTGTCATTGATGATGCAACTTTTCAGAATCTTATACACTGTAAAACAGCCAAAGAGATGTGGGATACTCTCATTGTCTATATGGAAGGTTCTGAAGAAGTTAGGCAAGATAGAAAATCCTTGCTAAATCAAGAGTATGAGAGTTTTAGACAAGGAAAGGGTGATAGCATAACTGAGTGCTACAAGAAGTTCTACAGAATAGTGAATGAACTCATGTCTTATGGAAGAGAGTTCAACAATTATGAACTAAATGACAAGTTCCTAAGGTCCCTAACTAAAGATTGTGACACAAAGATCTGTGCCATTAGAGAAATGGCTAAGTTGGGAGAAATTCCTCCACCTACACTGTTTGGCAAGCTATTGTCATATGAAATGCAATTGACAGTGAGAAAAGAGGAGGAGAAGTCAACAAGAATTGAACACAAGGAAAGAACTATAGCTTTCAAGACTGAAGCCTCCAGAAAGTGCAGGAATAAATCACCAACTCCACCTCCAAAGATTACTGAATCAGAGTCAGATGAAACAGTCAGCACCAAGTCAGAAAGCAGTGAAAGTGATGAAGACTTTGCTGCCTTCACTAGACACTTTCAGAAGTTTTTGAAAAAGAAACAGTGGAAGTCAAGGCCTTCTACTTCAAAAGGAAAAGAAGATTTTTATAAGGATAAAAAGGCTTCAAAGAAGGACAAGAAAAGGACTAAGTCTAGCAAGGCAACTGGTTCCAAGATTGTGTGCTATTGCTGCAATAGACAAGACCATGTAATTGCAGACTGTCCTGAAAAGAGAAAAGAGTCTAGTGACAGGAAAAAGACTTATTTCAAAGGCAAGAAAGAAAAGTCTTTTGTTGCCAAGAAGGAGAAGACTCTATCAGATATCTCTTCTTCAGAAACTGAGTCTGAGGCTGAGGCCTACATAGGGCTGTTTGCTGAAGAAGAAGAGGAAGAATTCATGCAGATTTTGGAGTCTATTTATGAACAAGAAGATAGTCAATGCCAAGGGCTAATGGCTTTGACAGAGCAAGACAAAATCCTGGAACAGCCAGGACCCAGTAAGGTACAATGTTCAACTCTAAGTTCAGTCTCTTGTTCTAGTACAGAATCAGATTCATCATCATCAAGTGATGAGAATGTATCTGAGTCTGAGGATGATATTCATCAGCTTATAGATGAATATAAGGTGCTGTTGCAAACTTACAAGAAAAGTAAGTCCCTAGCCAAAAGTCAGGCATTGGAAATTGCTGATCTAAAAGCTGCTGTAACAGATTTTGAGAAGTCTTTTGATCAAAACCTGAATGAGATAGCCAGGTTGAAGCACATAACAGTGATTCAAATGGGTACTATATCATTTAAAAATGATCAAATCAAGAGTCTGGAGATCAATCTTCAGAAAGAGAGAGAGCTTGTTGCTAGGTTTTCAAAACCTAAGTCAGTGCTACCTTTAATTGATGAATTTGTTCATCATAAAGGTAAGACTTGATTGGGTTTTATTAGACCTGCAAGGACTGAGCAGTCCAAGCCCAAGTCCAAGGGCAAAGCCCCAACATTCAACAAGTCTACTATAGACAAGACAGCAAAGACTGTACCTAAGCAAAGGTACAACAAGTTTGAATGTTGGTGTTGTGGCAAAGTTGGCCATTTTGCAGTGGACTGTTGGCACAATGCTAGTGCCAAAATGAGTACCAAACTACCTGTTGGAAAGCCAGTTGGTAGCTTTGTCAAGTTGCAAACTAACAAATACCAAGGACCCAAGAATTCTTTGGGTTCTAAGGTGCATTAATCTGTTTTGCAGGTAAGTCCAAGTGGCCATACCCCAACATGGTACTTGGACAGTGGATGTTCCAGACATATGACTGGAACTAGAGGATTACTAAGGGACTACATTCCAATCAAAGATGGTCCAAAGGTTACCTTTGGTGGTTCTGAAAAAGGAATCATCAAAGGGTTTGGTAACATTTCTAGTAACTTAGTTACCATTACTCAAGTGACTTATGTTAAAGGGTTGAAAAACAACCTAATAAGTATAAGTCAATTAAGTGATGTAGGGTATGACATCTCATTTGTTAAAAATGGTTGTCATATCAAGAGGTCAAGTGATCAAGAGATCATTTTGACTGGTTATAGGAAAAGGAATGTCTATTGTTTAGACATTATGGTTGAGAATAGTGGTTCTCTAGTGTGACTTGTAGCTGATGAGACAGTCTCTCATTGTGTCAAATGGCACAAGAGGCTTGCCCATCTTAACTACAAGACTATTAGCAAACTCTTTAGCAAAGAGTTAGTGAGGAATGGTCCTCAAGTTAAGTGTGTTAAAGATGGTATTTGTTCAGCTTATCAAAAGGGCAAGCAGACTAAATCCACCTTTAGAAGCATAGAAAACAAGGATGCTGTGAGGTGTTTATACCTCTTGCATATGGATCTCTTTGGTCCAATGCCAGTTCACAGCTTAGGTAGGAAGGTCTATACCTTTGTAGTTGTAGATGACTACTCAAGGTTTTCCTGGGTGTTCTTCTTAAGACAGAAATCTGAAACACCTAATGTTTTCTATAACTTTGTCAAGCAAATTCAGAATGAACTAAATAGTACAGTGGTCAAAATTAGAAGTGACCATGGTACTGAGTTTCAATCTGATAGCATGACAAAACTATGTGAAGACTTTGGGATATTTCAAGAATTCTCTTCACCTAGAACACCTCAGCAAAATGGCATTGCTGAGAGGAAGAATAGAACCTTGATAGAGGCTGGTAGGACCCTATTGAGTGATATATCACTACCAGAGTATTTCTGGGCTGAAGCAGTTAACACTGCATACCATGTTATCAATAGGGCTACCATAACTAAAGGCCTCAACAAGACCCCCTATGAAGTTGTGAAAGGCAGGAAACCAAACCTATCCTACTTCAGGATCTTTGGTTGCAAATGCTTCATACTTAACAATGGGAAGTCTTACTTGACTAAGTTTGCTGCCAAGTCTCAAGAGGGAATTTTTGTTGGGTACAACAACAACAGTAAGGCTTATAGAGTCTACAACTTGACTACACAAGTTGTAGAAGAGACTGTTCATGTAGTTTTTGATGAGACAAAACTTATTAACAATGAGTTGTCTAGTTCTGTATGCAGCCCCACAGGTTTAACAAAGAAAATGGACAAGCTTACTATAGAAGAAGTACCTGCTGCAAGACAGCAAGTATAGGAGAGTAGCTGTTGTCCAGGGGGAGAACTACATGTGCCAATTGCAGTAGAAATACAAGGAGTACAGCATGATGGAGATGCTGAAGAGGTTCAACCAGAAGTCAGGATGCCTCCAGCCAATAGGCATCTTAGAGATCATCCAGTAGAGCAGATTATTGGAGATCCAAGACAAGGGGTACAAACCAGGAGCAGAAACATGAATACAGCAGTCTACTCCAGCTTTCTATCCCAGGTAGAACCTAAAAAGTTTGAAGAAGCCATCAAAGACCCACTTTGGATTGAGGCTATGCAAGAAGAACTCAATCAATTCAAGAGATGCAAGGTTTGGGAACTGGTTCCTAAACCTAAAGACCACAATATAATAGGAACCAAGTGGATCTACAGGAATAAGATGGATGAACAAGGGGTCATCATTAAGAATAAAGCAAGGCTGGTTGCTAAAGGATATAGGCAAGAAGAAGGTATTGATTTTGATCAAACCTTTGCTCCAGTAGCCAGACTGGAAGCCATAAGGATGTTCTTGGCCTATGCAACCTATCAAGGATTCAAGGTTTACCAAATGGATGTCAAGTCAACATTCTTGAATGGTAATCTTAAGGAAGAAGTCTATGTGGAACAGCCCTCAGGTTTTGTAGATTCTACTTTACCTCATCATGTCTATAGACTTAGGAAAGCTTTATATGGGTTAAAGCAAGCCCCTAGGGCTTGGTATGAAACCCTATCTAGTTTCCTCATTGAGAACAAGTTCTCAAGGGGGAAAATAGATAAGACTCTATTCCTTAGGGAATCTAGAGGCAAAGTTATACTAGTCCAAATATATGTAGATGACATTATATTTGGGTCTACTGAAAGCAGCCTTTGCAAAAAGTTTGCAAAACTTATGCAAGGTCAGTTTGAGATGAGTAGTATGGGAGAGCTGAAGTTTTTCTTGGGTCTCCAAGTTAAACAGACTGAGAGTGGTTTATCCATTTGTCAGTCCAAGTTCACCCTAGAACTCATAAGGAAGTATGGTATGGATTCATCCAGTACCATGAAGACTCCTATGGGGTCAAGTATGTCTCTTAGCAAGGATGATGCAGGGAAACCTGTAGATAAAACCTTGTATAGAGGGATAGTTGGCTCCCTATTATACTTGACTGCTAGTAGACCAGACATAATGTATGCTACATGTGTTTGTGCAAGGTATCAAGTCTGCCCCAAAGAGTCTCATTTGACTGCAGTCAAGAGAATATTGAGATATCTAAAGGGCACTCCCTATCTAGGCCTCTGGTACACTAGGAATGGAGATTTTGATCTAACAGATTATTCAGATGCAGACTTTGCAGGATGCAAAGAAGATAGAAAAAGCACTACTGGAACCTGTCAATTCCTAGGTGGGAGACTAATTTCATGGAGTAGCAAAAAGCAAACCAGTGTGGTTATCTCCACAGCAGAGTCAGAGTATGTGGCTGCAGGAAGTTGCTATGCTCAACTTCTGTGGATACAACATCAGCTAGAGGACTATGGATTTCAGGTAAGTAGAACTCCACTTTTCAGTGATTCTACTAGTGTTATTTCCATAGCTAATAATCTTGTATCCCATAGTAGGACAAAACATATTGAAATTAAATATCACTTTCTTAGGGAGCATGTAGAAAGAAATGATATTGTACTTGAATATGTTAAAACATATGAACAACTAGCTGATATGTATACTAAGCCCCTAGAAGAAGCTAAGTTCAATAGATTTAAAATTGAACTAAGAATGATAAACTTAGAATAAGTTTACAGAATTGAAAATGCCTAAGTAAAAAGGTGTCGACACATAGACAAGTCTATGTCGACACAGAATAGTGGTGTCGACACTTCAGGAAAAAGGTGTCGACACATATAGGAAGTTGGTGTCGACACTTCAGAATATTAGTGTCGACACATGACATGTAGGTGTCGACACATCCAAAGTGGTGTCGACACTTAGTATTTACTCAGAATTTTCTAAGTAAAGTCTCGACAATGTGTCGAGATATGTTGTGTCGACACATAACCAAGTGTCGACACATAAGATCTGTTGACTAAACTTGTGTCGACACATATGTGTCAAGACATTATAAGTCAGTGTCGACACTTATTGCCAGTGTCGACACATTTTAAGTTAGCTGTCCCGCATGTTCATCTTCAAAATCAGAAAGGTATAAATAGGATTTTGCCTTTGTTTGTCGACACGCTTTCAAAGTTTCGAGACCAAAACTACTGTGTCGACACCTCTCTTTTATCAAGACAAATTCTACAAACCCTAATGGCACCTAAGCTTGAGGAGAACGTTAACGAAGGATATGATCTAGTGCGCGGCGCGTTTGACGATGCAGATCAAGAAATCAAGGCGGTCGTAACCCTAGTTGCAGATTCTGGGTTAGAATATTTGGTTTCAGAACCAACTAAGATATGGAAGAAGGAGGTTCTTGAATTTCTCAATGGAGCCAAGGTCGATGACTCTGGATACAAAATCAAATCCAGAGTTCATGGAGAAAAGGTTAAGGTAACCCCAAAAAGTCTGAGGAAGATTCTTCTATTGCCAAGAACTCAAGATGAAGAAGAAATTACTGCATCCAAAACCAGGGAAGCTCTAACCTGGTGTGGTCTTGATCCTAAAATGAAGATAGGTTCTGTTTTCAACAGAAAAGGCATGAATAATCAAGGAAAATTCATGTCTGAGATTGTTGGTAAGGTCTTACTCAGCAAGCCTGGAGGGCATGACAGAGTGTCTGCCTATATGTTTGGAATCATGACAAGAATAATCTTCACTTTGAAAACAGACTGGTCTATAGTGGTTTATGAGAAGATTAAGGAGAGCTTGAAGAAGCCCAACCTGGGCAGAATCATTAGTCTATACCTAGCTGGTGTGATACCAGAGGTAATGAGTACTGCTGCAGGCAGCAAGATAAACCATATGTGGAAGATGGATCTAAGGATCTTTTCAAGATGGGACAGGGTGTTGTCCAAGGAAATGCCAACCCCAGAGAAGACAGTTGCTGAGAAAGACACTCCTCCTAAGAAGAAAAGGAAGACAGTTCCAGTGGCACAAGAGTCTACTAGTAGTTCTGATAGTGAAGAACAAGTTGTTTTCACTCCAGATGACCATGAGGAAGAGCCTACAGTAAGGACTCCTGCTCCTCTAGCTGGTGCTGAGATCCAGGGGGAGCTGCCTCAAGCTAGCCCCATCCACAAGGATCATAGCCAGGGGGAGCCTCCAATTGTAGAAGAACCCCCTACACTAGAAAGTTATCAAGCCACCAATACCATACTAGAGGTACTCTCTGATCTAAATACTTTAGAATTTCTTATAGAAGATACTGATTTGTCTGATGATCATCAGCAAACTCAGCTGGATAGTCAAGTACCAGATGCTGTCATAGAAGACACATCTGCTGTTGCTCAAGATATTACTGATTCAGTGGTTGAAGAACCTAGTATTCCTCCAGCTCCATCACCACAAGAATTCACTATGGAAGATTTATTCCTAAATCTAGACCAACAAGATTTTGATATGGACAAGGTTGCTGCTGAGAGAGAGAATGCTGCTGCTGAGGGGGAGAAAGTGCAATTTCATGAAGTGCCTATAAGGCAAGAAACTGAGAAGGCACCTGATGTGCAGCCTGAGAAGCCTCCAAGCCCTAAGGAGAGGGTGGATATAGCCAGCACCTCAGCTTCTGAAGATGAGGATGCAGCAAGGGCAAGGAAGAAGAAAATCTATGTATTCAAGAGAAGAAGCCAGAGCTACAAGAAGGCTCTATAAACAGTTGCACCACAGCCTATAGTTCAGCAAACACCATATGTTGATTATAGTGCTTTAATGATTGCCATGCAGATAAAACTGGATGAACATAGAAAAGCCATAGAAGCTTATGTGGATGAAGGGCAGAAGTCACTCCAGTTTGATCTGGCCCAAGACATCAAGTCTATAAGGTTTGAAATGAACCTTAACAAGAAAGAAATGACAGACTGCTTCCACAAGGGTGGAAATGCAGTGGTGTATTTGGCAACACACCAGGAGAAGATCAAGGCACAGGTAGATGATATAGCATTGAAGCAAGGATATATTCTGGAAAATCAAATAAGGATGAATGACAACTTGACTGCTTCTCATAATGTTATAGTCACTGAGTTGAAGAACAAGGCAGCTGAACCTTCTACTTCCACTGCTGCTATTAAAGCTGATTTTGATAAAGTGTTTCAAGAAGAAATCAATGCTGTTAAGACTGCCATTGAAGACTCCCAGAAGGCCATATCTGAACAACTTAAAAAGCTCAAACCCTTCTTTAAAGATGGAGTCAGATATTTAGATAATCAAATCAGATTTCAAAAGTATGATGTCAGAGATCATATGGCTAGAGAAGTCATAAAGGGGGAGAGAGTATTAGTCAAGGCAAGCTCTGACCATGCTAAGTGGATCTCAAATTCTATCAGAGCTACACTTGGATATCCTCCTCTGTGTGATGACAATGATGTTGTTGAATCTGGTATTAACCCTGTATATCTAGGAGGTGAGCAACCAGAGGTAGCTCAAGTCATATATCCTCCTCCAGATTTTGAAATGGTGCATGCTGATGTACAGACTATGTACAGCCCACCTGGGGGCAAGGATACTGTGATTATTGAAAAGGTTGTTCAACCTATATCAGAAGCCATGCAAGAGGCATTGCAGAAAGAGGAAGAGACAAGACTGTCTAAGAAGAGGTTTAGGGAACAAGCAGAACAAAGGCCAGACTTTGAACAGTGGAGCCCTACCTCTAGAAACATAATATTAACTGCCTGGAAAGCTGCCAAGGATAACACTCATGACAGGAACAAGTGGTTCTCTGAAGCTGAATGGAGAAAACATGAGATCAGGCAGGAAGCAATAGTTCAGTATAGAAGGAAGGCAAAGATGAGAAAGCTACGTCCTACTGCAGTGGAGCCTAGCAAGTACTTTCCTAAGCCATACCATTATTTTGAGAGGCAGAAGATCAAAGCTGAAGAGCTTAAAAAGAAAGATCTGAAAGGCAAGAAGCCTGCTGATGCTGAAACTACTGATGCTGCTGTCCAAGCTAAAGTCCAAGCTGGCAAGGGAATAGTTATCAAGGAACCAGAACAGAAATAGATTTAGAATTTACTTGAAGATTATTTTGTAATCTTTTGAATGTAAAACATTTTTTTTTGTGAACCACTGAAAATGTATAAGACAAATGTTAGAACAATATATGATCAATATATTTCATATTTATTCTGTGAATGTGAATATGTCTATTTCTTATTTGTTCTGTAATGATGAAGTTGTATACATGTAAATTGATACATGTTTATGTTTACCCTGCTGTACTTTGTCCTGCTTTACATCATTTTGTAATTTTTATTATGAATGGTGTATATCATTGACTAAGGGTTATGACTTCTCCAAATAGGGGGAGATTGTTGGGTACATTGGTCAAATGTACCTGATTTGAAGAAGCCTCACCCAACTCAATGATATACATCAAAATGTATTTGATGAAGTTTGAGTTACATGTGCAGGTTAAGTATTTGCAGGAATAAAGCAAAAATTTCTAAGTCCATGTGTCGACACCCAGAGGGAAAGTGTCGACACTTAAGAAGGCTTGTGTCGACACCCAGACAAGCAGTGTCGACACTTGGAGTCATTGTGTCGACACCTGGGATGCAGAGTCGACATCAGACAGAAAGTGTCGACACAAGGAGCAGTGTCGACACTCAATGCAGAAAAGTGCAGACAGAAAGTGTCGACACAAGGAGCTGTGTCGACACCCAGTGAAGCTGTGTCTACACAGAAAGTGTCGACACTTGGAGCAGTGTCGACACTCAGCAAAAGTCTGCAGAGACTAAGTACAAGTGTCGACACTCAGCACAATGTGTCGACACTAAGCAGAAGAGTCAACACTTGAAGTAAGTGTCGACACCCAGCACAATGTGTCGACACTCAACAGAAGAGTCAGCATTTGAAGTATGTGTCGACACCCAGAACAATGTGTCGACACACAGCTGAAGACTCAACACTTGAAGAAAGTGTCGACACATGGTGCTGTGTCGACACTTAACAAAGAACAGAAAGAACAACAAATTATTCTAAGTACAAGTGTCGACACTATGGGAATGTGTCTGTTGAAACCGGAACCCGGCTTCCTGTGGAGCTCGCCCTTGGGGAAAGGGGTGGTCTCGCGCCTACTTCGCTCCTACAAGAAAAAACAACAAGACAAGGAGAAAACAGACCCAAGGGCTCGGCGGGGAGGTCCCACCACAAACCCGGAAGATCTCAGAGCGCTTCCCCTCCTTAGCCTGAAGCCGAGCTAAGGTACCCTCAGAAAGCACTTAGAGAATTTGGGGAGAGGAGCTCAGGGAAAAACTTGCCTTCTGGGGTACCCCTTGGGTCCTATTTATAGCTTTTGAAACCCGGACTGCCCATAACCAAAATAGCTGACCTGAAATTACCGGGGAACCCTTGGCTGGGCCTGCCAACAGCCAAACTCCGCTGTTTCGAAGGGCTATGGGCAGGCCAGCAGGGATAGAACAGTAAAAAATACCTCTGATCCCCAGGCGAGCTGGGACACCTGGCCACTTCGGCGTGCTTTGCTCGCCAGCTGCTGCCGAGCTCCACTGCGGGGCCGTGAGTTACAGCTCGCTCGGCGAATGCCGAGCTCTGGGTCATCGATCGTCGATCTCTGGTCGACGGATGCCGAGCTCTGGCCCGCTCCTGCTGCTGCCGAGCTCGCCTGCTGCTGCCGAGCTCGCTGAGCTCGCTTGTGTGGCCCTTGTTGAACTTGCTCGCCGGACACGGGGTTGTACACAATCCCCGCTCTTTTCGAGCCTGTCAAAAAGCTCGGAAAGAAACATCCAACCCGAAGTGTGCGGCGAGCTCCGGCTGGCGAGTTGAAGGGAATCTTATGGTGGGGGCCACCTGCGGCTATATATATGCACCTGCTCTGCTGCCTGGTTCTTGCCATTCCCCCTGCTGCCTTGCCAAGATGCCCCTTCCCAAGGAGATTCAAGAGCGCATAGATCGAGCCCGCCAGGCTTCCGAGGCTCGCATTGCCGCGCTGACGGCGGTCCCCGCAAAGGTCCCTCAAATTGACCCTGCCGAGCCGAGCTCCAAGAGGTCAGGGCCATTTCCCGAGGCGGCCGAGCCCATCTTCCACGACCTGAGGGCCACTTTGGCTCGCGAGACCGGCTCTTCTACTCGAACTATTCTGGAGAATGATAGGGAGGTCGTTGTTGTTGGTGACGATCAGGGCGGCCTTCCAGGTGACGAGGGCACCGTACCGCGGGTTCCTACGCCGCAAGGCGAGGTTATGCCCGCCACTTCGTGACTCTCACCACCGAACAACCATCCACGGGATCCGCCGCTCCTCTTCGGGATCCTGCCTGTGAGCTCGCAGAGGCCAGCTTCACCACCTGACTCCCCTCGGAAAATTGACGCGGTCGCCGGGGGGGGCCTGGGGTCCATTCCTGTCCCGGGCTTCGAGCCCATCTCGCCGGGGGCTCTCGGCCCAGGTCGCGGGAAGGACCTGAGGTTCATCCCTCCTCGCATCTCCTTTGAGCCGCCGAGCTCTTCAGGTCCACCTCGCTCAACTCTGTGCTTCACAAGCTTTTGCTCTTACTGACGTCCGCCTTTACAGCCCTTCCCAGTCAGTCGGCTGCCGAGGAGTCCTCGCGGGCAGCCCACCATTCTCCCCTGCCGTCTCCGAGCTCGCTGGACTCTTATCTGGGTCTGGAGGTGGATCAGGGCGAGCTGTCGAGGAGGGAGGTCAAGCTCCTCAAGAAGCTGGTGGGTGGTCTGCGCGAGGTGCAAGGAGTCAACGAGACGTTGCAGCGCGACTATGCGCGCCTTGCTGAGGAGGTGCGCCTCGGCCGGCCTGGCGAGTTGATGTCTCCTTCCCGACTCCTGGATGAGATAGATGACGGTCTCTTGGTCGCGCAAAGGAACTCTGGAAGGATTCGCGAGCTTCTCCGCGCGCGGCAGCTTGGGGGGCGGGGATCGCGAGGTCGGGGTAGGTAAATTTGCGGGCTCCCCTGCCGAGCCGACCGGCGCTCGCGTCCTGGTGCCCTCCCTGCTTGCGCGCCTTGTTTTCTGTTTCGAACTTTCCCCTGCTGGGATGAATAATTTTTAGAACATTTTCATTTGTTATTTAAATAAAAAGCCGTAATGTTTTGACTTAGCCTCAGTGAGGACGCGCCGGAAGTCGGCGAGCTGGGGTGGTGAGCTGGGGTGGCGAGCTGGGGTGGCGAGATGCGCCGATATGATAGCCTGCCTCAGGTTCTTTTTCATATAAATAGCCCCCCCCCCCCCCCTTCACCTACCCCCGTACTATCTTTATTGCTCTGCTTCCCCCCTGCTTTTTCCTTCTTCTGCTCGCGCTGTGCTTTGCTTCTTTCCTGCTACCATGGGCAAGACTAATCCGGACGCTGATGGCCGCTCCAAGTGCGCGCAGCACTTCGCGGATTATTGCTTTTTTGACAGCCACACCAGCGAGGAGGAGCTCGCCGAATTCAAGGCCCTGTATGTGCCGCCGGGCTTTGAGGCACGCAGGCCGGGGCCGGGCGAGGCAATCAACACGTTCTATGAGAACGAACTCGCATTCCCCATCTCGCACTTCGAGGTGGGGCTGCGACTTCCCTTGTGGCCGGAGATCCGGCAGATCCTGAAATACTACGAGGCCGTCCCCACGCAACTGAACTCGAACGCCATCGCCATGATGGTGGCGTTCGCGAGCTATCTCTGGCGGGAGAGGATCGAGTTTAACCTGACGGTGTTCAGGAAACTCTTCTCCTATAAGGCGACGACGGACGGGGTCGCCTACTTCGGCGGCTCCTTGATCAAAGTTCGCGAGATCGCGAACAAGCACCACACCTGGATGACCAAGATCGCCTTCATCAAGGGCGATCTCGGCAACATCCCCTACTCGCCGCAACAGAAAGGCGAGGAGGTGTACCGCCCGCCGGCCGTGTCCGGTAACGACGCCGAGCTCCACAAATTCTTCCTCCACAAAGATTTCGAGGTCGCCTTCCTGCGGAGGGGCCTCGACGCGCTCCCCCCGGTTCTGCCCGGCGAAGGTATGCTTCCTTCCTTTTGCCGAGCTCGCCTACTCGCGGACTCGACACATTATCATCCCTGAGTTTTCTAACCTTCCCAAGTATTTTTCTGCAGGGGAGCGAATAATCCCCGTGAACCCGCCTTTTGCGGACCCGGGGCTTGATACTGACCCTCTTGCTCGCGAGAGGGCGGCGGCAGCGGCCTGCCGAGATGAGACGGTCTCCTCGCAGCCCTCTTCCAGCAAGAGGCGACCTGAGGACGCGGGGTCGAACCCGCCATCTGGCCCCCGTCAGGTCAAGAAGATGCGGAGAGCCCTGCTGGCTCCGCGGGGGCAACAACAACAACAACATCAGTCCAGCCCCAAGTACAACAGCTCGTCGGAGACTCCTCCCGACGTGTCCCCGGGGAGCCCGCTGAAGGAGACTACCAGCAAGGGCAGAAAGGGTGGCAAGGCCCCCTCTTCCTCGGCTGCCATCTCCCCTCCTCCCTCGGCGAAGAGGGCTGCCCGCGAGCGCGCGCCGCCGAAGCAGCACCCCCTCTTCAACTTCGGCGCGCGCTGGAAGGATTCCGCGGGCGAGCCCATGTTGCAGTGGGACGAGCTCGCTCATCGAGTCTCTGTCTCCACCCTACACCCGTCCTGGCACGACCGCGAGCCCGCCACCGGTCATGCCTACGCCCTCGGCTTCGGCCTTTATGGCTGGGAGGATGCCGAGGCCTACAAGAGGTCGACTCTCCGGCAGCTCGGCCATGAGGGGTTGCAGTCCCATCTGCGGACCCTGGAGCTGCACCATATGCTGGCGCGCCGCAGCTTCGCCATCAGCCACCAGCTCGAAAAGGCCGAGCAGGCTCGCGACCTCGCCAAGGAGCAGGTTGCCGATCAGGCGAGGCGGCTCGGCATCGCGGATAGTCTTCTCGCCAAGACTGCTGGCGGGCTGGTAAGTGTCACGCACCACTCTCTTTTACTTGGAAAGCTTTGTGCTGCTGCTAAGTGAGCTTTTTTCCAGGATGTCAAAGCGGCGGGCGAGCTCCAGGCTCGCAACACTGAGCTAGAGGAGGAGAACGGCCGCCTGCGCGCGCAGCTGGCCGTAGATGCCGACGCTGCTGGGGAGCTCCAGGCTCGCGACGTCGAGCGAGGGGAGGAGATCGTCCAACTGCGCGCACGCCTTGGCGAGTTGAAGAGCGCGAACGTGAATCTGAAGGGGGAGAACCAGCACCTTCTCGGCGAAGTGCGTCGCCAGGCGGAGATCTTCTTCCCGGGGCACGACATCGATCCCACACTCCCATACAAGAGCCCGCGCATCTTCGGCGAGGCGGACCTCGTCGAGAGACTGTGGATCAACTCCATCCAGACCGCCGAGTGCACCCTCACGATGATGAAGGACTCAGGGGTGCTGGTGGAAGGATGCGGGGAGATCTCCGCTCGGGACCTGATGCCGAGTCTGTTTCCGGCGACGCCGCCCAGCGAGAAGGAGGATAGCCTGGACAAGATGTTCGGGAAGAGCTTCCAGGACCACTCGGGCGACGGCGAGGACCAGTCCGGCGGAGGGGGCGAGGCCAGCTGACGGCCCTGTATTTTTGTTCTCTTTTTTGACTACTCGCAGAGGCGAGCTCCCTGTACGCTTGTAAATAATAAATGAAAGTGTTTTGATCATACCGGTGTCCTTTTTTACTATGCTCATTGTGTCATGAATGTATGTGAGTATTTTCTCCCGCGACCTCGCCGAGATAGGTTCTGCGAGTAGAGTGATCATGAGAGTGCGCACGCGAGCGAAGTGTGTTTGGAGTGTTCGCCGAGTCCCAAATGATTTCTCGGCGAGTTACTCTCCTCCCTTATTACGCCATTACTACTCGCGCGCGGCCTTCTGCCTTCTATCTGCCTACCTCTACTCGCACGCGAGCCACCCAGGTTGTGCCCATCGAAGAAGAAATTTTTCGAAGTATGATGGGCCTGGGGTGCGAGGCCCCCTGGTCTGGCTTGTCTTTGGCGAGGCCCGGGCTCGCGGCCTACTTTTCAATGCCGAGCCGGAAATGACGAGCCCGAACTCGCCCATGCAGAGCCCTCTAGTCCGGCTTGCCTCCTTGGATATGCCGAGCTGAGTTCGCCGAGCCCAGGCTCGCCCTGCCAGAACCCTTCCCCTTCGTTTCCTGCCATAGACTTTGACCTGCACCTGACGACTTCAAGGCCGGCACCGTCGAGTAACCTCCGGCCCTGTCAACCAGGTGAGTGCCTGACAGCGGGATCTGTTCGAGGCCAGGGATGACACCGAGTGACTTCCAGCCCTGTCAGCTAGGTGAGAGCCTGACAGCGGGATCTGCTCGGGGTCCGTTATCACTGCCATCGAGTGACTTCCAGCCCTGTCAGCTAGGTGAGATCCTGACAGCGGGATCTGCTCGAGGCCAAGGATGACACCGAGTGACTTCCAGCCCTGTCAGCTAGGTGAGAGCCTGACAACGGGATCTGCTCGGGGTCCGTTATCACTGCCATCGAGTGACTTCCAGCCCTGTCAGCTAGGTGAGAGCCTGACAGCGGGATCTGCTCGAGGCCAAGGATGACACCGAGTGACTTTCAGCCCTGTCAGCTAGGTGAGAGCCTGACAGCGGGATCTGCTCGGGGTCCGTTATCACTGCCATCGAGTGACTTCCAGCCCTGTCAGCTAGGTGAGAGCCTGACAGCGGGATCTGCTCGAGGCCAAGGATGACACCGAGTGACTTCCAGCCCTGTCAGCTAGGTGAGAGCCTGACAGCGGGATCTGCTCGGGGTCCGTTATCACTGCCATCGAGTGACTTCCAGCCCTGTCAGCTAGGTGAGAGCCTGACAGCGGGATCTGCTCGAGGCCAAGGATGACACCGAGTGACTTCCAGCCCTGTCAGCTAGGTGAGAGCCTGACAGCGGGATCTGCTCGGGGTCCGAAATACATCACATTCCACCATGCAGGCCAATTACAAGGATATCAGAGAGCTCGAAGGAATTTATTATAATCAAGGTGTCGCTTACATGTTTCAGGGAAAAAAGCGTTTGAGGTCGTCACCACTCCAGGTGAGACTCAGGGTCTCGCCTTCTACATTTTGGAGTCGATAGCCCCCCGACCCCAAGGCCACCTTTACAATGAACGGTCCCTCCCAGCTGGGGTTGAGTTTTCCCACGGATACTGACCTCCCTGCTGCATCTACTTTCTTCAACACCAAGTCCCCCTCCACGAACTGCTTGATCCTGACATGCTTGTCAAAGTACTTGGCCATTCTTGTTTTTACCTCCTCCTGTCGGATGGCAGAAAGGTCCCTTACTTCTTCTACCATGTCGAGGGAGAGCCTTAGTTCCTCCTCATTCTCTGCCTTCCATTCCTCGCGGTCTTCCTTTGCCGCCACGACTCGCGGCGTTTGGACTTCGAATTCAATGGGGAGCACTGCCTAACACCCATGGGAGAGTTTGAAGGGGGTCTCTCCTGTAGCTGTGTTGGGAGTAGTCCTCAGGGCCCAAAGGACAGCGGGAAGCTGCTCCACCCAACTCCCTCTCAGGTTCTCCACATTTTTCTTGAGAAGGTTGACGATGATCTTGTTTGCAGCCTCCACTTGCCCGTTACTCCTGGGGTGATGGACCGAGGCGAACCTGAGATCGATCCCAAGTTGTTCGCAAAAGCTGGTGAACTCGGCACTGGCGAACTGGGGCCCATTGTCTGTGACGATGGCCTGGGGCAGCCCATGGCGACAGATGATCTCCCCCCATACAAAATTCCTGATCACCTGGGAGGTCACCTTAGCCAACGCTTTCACATCCATCCACTTTGAAAAGTAGTCAATCATCACTAGGAGGAACCTTCTCTGACCGCTGGCTTGGGGAAACGGCCCAACCAGATCCATTCCCCAGATCGCGAAGGGCCATGGGGCCGTGATACTACGGAGCCGTTGGGCCGGCTGTAGCTGGAGAGGGGCAAATAGTTGGCACTTGTGACATCTCCTTGCGAATTCTGCAGCGTCCCGGCCCAGGGTGGGCCAAAAATAACCTTGCCTGACTATCCTTCCTTCCAGGGTCCGACTCCCGGAGTGACTCCCACATTCCCCGGAGTGGATCTCCTCCAAGATCCTTCGCGCTTCTCCCTCGGTTACGCAGCGGGCCAGCATCCCTGAGAGGGTCTTTCTGTATAGCTGCCCGTCCTGGAGGAGGTAGTATGCTGACTTGTGCCTCAGCTTCTTCTTGTCTACCCCCTCCGGATACTCTCCTGTGGAGAGAAAAACCACCACAGGATCCATCCATGAAGCTTGTTGATCGATTTCCATGAGTTCTCCTTCTTCGATGGAGGGGCGGAACAGGTCGGTGATGGTGCCCCCCACCTGGGGACCATGCTTAGCCAACTGATCGGCCTGTTCATTCTCTTCCCTGGGCACATGTTGGATGGCGAAAATTTGGAAAGTCCCAATGATCCCCTTTACTTTGGCCAAGTATGATCGTAGGGTGGGCTCCCTTGCCTCGAACTCCCCGTTGATTTGGGAGGCTACCACCATGGAATCTGTGAGGACCTCCACATCTGATACTCCAAGCTCCCTGGCCAGGCGAAGCCCTACTATCACGGCCTCGTACTCGGCCTGGTTGTTGGTAATGGGAAAGTGCACCACCACCGTTTGCTCGATCCGGGTCCCTTGAGGGCTTTCTAGGATCACTCCCACTCCTAAGGAATGCCTTCCTGATGCTCCATCCACCCTTACCTTCCAAGGAGCCGGGCGAGTGAGTTCTCCTTCCGCCACTTCAACCACATAGTCAGCGAGAAAGTCGGCCATCGCCTGGGCTTTGATAGAGAGCCGTGGAATGAAGGAGACATCGAACTCGCTCATCTCCACCGACTACTTAGCCAATCTGCTTGAATGCTCCACCCCCTCAAAGATGTTGCGGAGGGGATGGTCGGTCACCACTCGGATTGAGTGTGCCTGGAAGTAGGGTCGTAGCCTCCGAGCCGAGATGATTAGGGCGAACGCAAGCTTCTCCAAGATCGGATACCGGAGCTCGGCCTTCCTCAAGACCCGGCTCACATAATAGACTGGGAGCTGTCTCTTCCCCTCTTCTCGAACCAGGACCGAGCTCAAGGCCTCCGTCCCGACCCCTAGATACAAGAACAGGTCCTCCCCCTCCTTCGGTCCTTGGAGCAGCGGAGCCTGTGTCAACTGCACCTTGAGGGCCTGGAAGGCCTCTTCACATTCCCTGCTCCATTCAAACCTCTGACCCCCCCCCCTTAGTGTCTTGAAGAAGGGGGAGCACTTCTCCCCTGCCCGAGAGAGGAAGCGACTCAGCCCTGCTAGCTTCCCTGTCAACCATTGGACCTCCTTTGCATTCCGCGGGGATCCCAGCTCCAAGATGGCCTTGACCTTGTCTGGATTTGGCTCGACCCCCGTGGGGGTGAGGAGATGCCCCAAGAATTTTCCCCTGCTGGCCCCGAAGACACATTTTAGTGGATTCAATCGCATCTTTTACTTGCGCAGGGTGGCGAAGGTCTCCTCCAGGTCCCGGAGGTGGGAGTCCACATCCCGGCTCTTGATCATGAGGTCATCTACATATACCTCCAGATTCCTCCCCCTCTGCTCCTTGAAGACCCTATCCATCATTTTTTGATAGGTGGCCCCAGCGTTCTTCAGCCCGAACGGCATCATCTTATAGCAGTAGCAGTCGTCCCTTGTGATGAATGAGACATCCTTTATGTCCGGGGGGTGCATCCTGATCTGATGGTAACCTGAAAATGCATCTAAAAAACTCATTACAGAAAAGCTGATGGCTGAGTCAACCAGCGCGTCGATTCGAGGCAAGGGGTAACAATCCTTAGGACAAGCTTTATTAAGAAGGGAAAAATCGATACACAACCGCCAGCGGCCGTCTCCCTTTTTGACCATCACAACGTTCGAGACCCAGCCAGGGTATTGAATTTCGGACACGAAGCCCGCTTTGAGAAGTTTCGCCACCTCCTCCCTGATGGGTTCCGCCAGCTTGTCCGCCGTGGATCTCTTTTTCTGCTGAACGGGGCGTGCTCCCGGGTCCAAGTTGAGGCGGTGGCAGGCCACATCCGCGTCAACCCCCGGCATCTCCGCGGCGTTCCAGGCGAAGATGTCCACGTTCTTCTGGATGCACTCCAGCATCCTGCCCTGGTCTTTCGGGGTCAGCCCCCCGCTGACGCGGATCTTTTCCACCCTTCCTCCTCGGGTGAGCACCTCCAGCTCCACCACCTCCTCAGCTGCCTCCAGCCTGGATTGCTCCGCCCATCCCTCGGCGTCCCTTTTCTCCGGGGCGGGGACCTCTACCTCCATCGCTTCCTCCTCGACCCTCACCTCGGTCACCTCCAAACTTCCTCCGGCCGCTTCCTCTGTGCAGCCCTTCTCTCCGAGCTCTTCCTCCTCAGCTTCCTCTTCGACCTCCTCCATCCTTCGCCCCATCTCCTCGGCTCCCTCCTACCAAGAGATGGTGTTCACCGCAGTGACATAACACTCCCGCGCCACCTTTGGGTCTCCCCTAACCCTGACTTGGACCCCCTCGGTGTTGAACTTCAAGCATTGATGAAAAGATGAGGGGACGCAGCGGAAGGCGCTGATCAGGGGCCTTCCAAAGATGGCGCTGTAGCTGCTGTGGGCGTCCACAATGACGAACTTGCAGTTTCGGGACTGCCCCCCCAAGGTGACATGGAGTCCGACTCCTCCTTCTACCTCCTTCCTTTCTCCTGAAAACCCGAACAGGGGGCCATCCGAGGCCAGCACTCTTCTCGCCTCCACCTTCATTGCGTCAAACGCCTTTTTGAAGACGACGTTGACGGAACTCCCGTTGTCCACGAGGATCCGTGAGACGGTGAAGTTCTCGATGGACGTCTTGATGACCAGCGCATCACAGAACGGGTCCTCGTGGTCTGGTAGATCACTCCTGGAAAAGGTGATCCTCTCCTCTGGTGGCGGGGTTTGGGATGTAGAGGCGACGCTTCGCCGGTACATGGTGTGGAGGCTAGCCTTGCGGGAGGCCTCGATCCCTGCTCCCCCGTGGATCATCTCGATCCCTCCTCGGGTTCCCACATCCACCCGGTCTTCGCACCGATCCTCCTCCGCCCGAGGCAGGACCTCCTCGATCCTTACTTCCTGTCGCGCCCCCTGCTGCTGCTGCTGCTCCCTGTTCCCCCTCATCTCCAAGAATTCCGGGCACGTGGCTGTTGCGTGCCCTTCTTCCTGATGGAAGTCGCAGTAGGGCAGCTCCGCCCTAACCTCCCTCCTTCTTCTCCTCCACGCTCCTCTCCTGGCCCCCAAGGCTATGGCCATGGCCTCCTCTTGATCGGGGAGCCGGGGCCTCTGGCCCTGCCTCCAGCCTGGGGGGTGGAACTGGTCTTGCCTCCCCTGGAAGTGACCTCTTCCGAAGTTTCCCCTCTGTGGCCCCTGCCCCTGCCACTCTGGCCTCCAGCCTAGCCGACGGTCGGGCTCCTGACGCCCCCACCCCGGCTGCTGCTGCCCTTGGAGCTGCCTCTGCTCCCTCTGCCTGGGCTCCCCTCTTCTTTCCTCCTGACCTCTTCCTCCCTTCGACTCCCTCTCCTCATCTGTGGCCCACCTGGCCAATTTCCTTGCAAACTCCGGGTTTGACGCCTCCCCGTCAACCTCTCTCGCCGCCCTTTCCATCAACTCCTCATAGGAGAAGGGGGGAACTCTCTTCAGCTCCATCCGGAAGAAGCCCTGCTGCAGGCCTAGGGTGAAGGCCATCATCAGACTATGGCCTGGCATCTCCTGAACCTGAGTAACTTCCTCCTGGAATCGGTCCACATAGCTTCCCAACGTCTCGTTCACCCCCTGCTTGATGTGAAACAGGGACTCAGACTCCTTCTTCCTCTTCTTCGAAGTGGTGAATCTCAGCATGAATCCTCGGCGCAAGTCCTCGAAGCAATAAATAGAGCTGGACGGTAGCTGGTGGAACCATTCTCTCGCTTTCTCTCGGAGGGTGATGGCGAAGAGCCGGCATTTGAATCCGTCCGACATCTGACGGATCGAGACCACGTCCTCGAACCATTGGATGTGCTGTACCGGGTCTCCCTTCCCAGTGTAATAGGACATCTCGGGCTCCCTGAACCCATCTGGAACTGGAGCTGAAGAGACCAGCTCGCTGAAGGGACTCCCTCCTCCCACTGGGCGAGCTGGCGAGTCTCGCGAGCCCAGCTCGCCGAAGCGACCTCGGCCTGCCGAGCCTGGGAAGAGTTCGCGCCCGGGGAGCTCGCACCCTCGGCCTTCCTCGGCCACTTCCTTCCCAGCTCGTCTGCCGGGAGCGTCCTCGCCCAATGAAGGGGCGGCCGCGATCTGGTTCGCCGGAGTCGAGCACTCGGCCCGCGTGCCGAGTGCGAACTTGACCAAATTCAGCACCTCGCTTCTGAAGTCTTCGAACATCCCCACCGTTGCGAGAGGCGGGGGGGCGGCGAGCTCGGCCTGTCGGATCCTTGTCCCGTCATTGAACTCGCGGGAACTTTTCTGTGCTGACCACGCTCCACGCTCACCGCACCAAAATGTTGAAACCGGAACCCGGCTTCCTGTGGAGCTCGCCCTTGGGGAAAGGGGTGGTCTCGCGCCTACTTCGCTCCTGCAAGAAAAAACAATAAGACAAGGAGAAAACAGACCCAAGGGCTCGGCGGGGAGGTCCCACCACAAACCCGGAAGATCTCAGAGCGCTTCCCCTCTTTAGCCTGAAGCCGAGCTAAGGTACCCTCAGAAAGCACTTAGAGAATTTGGGGAAAGGAGCTCAGGGAAAAACTTGCCTTCTGGGGTACCCCTTGGGTCCTATTTATAGCTTTTGAAACCCGGACTGCCCATAACCAAAATAGCTGACCTGAAATTACCGGGGAACCCTTGGCTGGGCCTGCCAACAGCCAAACTCCGCTGTTTCGAAGGGCTATGGGCAGGCCAGCAGGGATAGAACAGTAAAAAATACCTCTGGTCCCCAGGCGAGCTGGGACACCTGGCCACTTCGGCGTGCTTTGCTCGCCAGCTGCTGCCGAGCTCCACTGCAGGGCCACGAGTTACAGCTCGTTCGGCGAATGCCGAGCTCTGGGTCGTCGATCGTCGATCTCTGGTCGACGGATGCCGAGCTCTGGCTCGCTCCTGCTGCTGCCGAGCTCGCCTGCTGCTGCCGAGCTCGCTGAGCTCGCCTGTGTGGCCCTTGTTGAACTTGCTCGCCGGACACGGGGTTGTACAGTGTCGACACTCAGCTGAAGTCTCAACAAGAAGAAGAAGTGTCGACATCCAAAGCAATGTGTCGACACACAACAAGTATCAACATAGAAGACTATGTGTCGACATCAAGAAGTAGTGTCGACACTTAACAGATACAACACAAGAAGATGTGTCGACACAAAGGAGATGTGTCGACACTTAGAAGAATTCCGTAAGTTACAGAAGATCAAGTACTTGTGTCGACACTCAATTTCAGTGTCGACACATGAAGAAGAATCTGTGTCGAGACATACAAGAAGTTGTGTCGACACCTTGTAGACTTGTGTCGACACTTACACAACTTGTGTCGACACTTGGTCTATAAGTGTCGACACTTAAAGACAGAAAGTCTCAACACTTACAGACAGTTAGAGATTTTCAAGAATTGACTGGATGACTTGACAGCTGTCGTTCTAGCCGGTCTACAACACCTGTCAGAGATGTCAGAATTCAGTTATGGACCGGACCAGCCGGTTACCATGGAGAAGGCCTATAAATAGGCTCATACAGTTTACAGAAAACAGTGGTCGTGATTAACAAGTGGTTCAGATTATTGTTGAACAAGTTATTGAAGAGTAACACAGAGTATCAACACAAGAAGATCTTGTAGTCCAAGTGCAGATCTAAGAAGTTGGAGAGAGAGGGCTCCATCCAAGAAATCAGCCTTTGGAACTAGGCTGAGAAGAAGGGTTCAGATATATTCTGGATCTTAAGAAGCAGAGGTCAAGGATCAACTGCAGAAGGAATCAGTCTTATTCAGTTCTATTTCAAGAAGCTTTAAAGAAAGCTAAGTCAGATTGAACCCAGCTGAGTTCTTCCAAGAACTCATCAAGAAACTCTCAACTCCCCTCTCTTGTTTCTGAGTTGTTGAGTTAACATTTGTAATTCATTTTTAACTTGTAGGATCCTTTGGATCTGAGTGAATTGTAAGCCTGTATTTATAAAGGCTGAGAGTAGGGCTTGAGAGCCTGAGTGTAGGAGATTAAAATCTCTGAGTGTAGGCCTTATTGGCTGAGTGTAGGCCTTATTGGCTGAGTGTAGGCCTTAGTTGGCTGAGTGTAGGCCTTGTGGCTGAGTGTAGGCTTTGAGAAAAGCTGAGTTGTAAGGCTTTGGGCCTGAGGTGTAGGAACCAGTTTGGGTTCTGAGATAGTGGAGAAGTTAGGCCGAATCTAGTACACTGCTAGATAGGCGAAGGGGGAAAGTGGATGTACCCAAATCTTGGGGAACCACTATAAATAACTGTGTCTGCTGTGCTGTGTTGTGATTTGCTGTGTATGCTATTTGTTTGCTGTGATAACATAGTCAGAAATCTGTGATATTAACTGTTTGCTGCCATTAAAGTTTAAAAAGGATTAGGTCACCTATTCATCCCCCCCCCCTCTAGGTGTTTAGGTACTCTATTTCTTTCAACATATTTTTCATACCACGGCACGCAGGCCGGTCATACATGAACAAAAACAAGTAAACACTCCAATTAGGCCTTCGAGGGCCGGCTTCGCAATTTGGGCTTTAGTCCGCTATTGACCGCTTGGTCCAACAACACCTGCAATAACAATCCACCGCACGATGGCAAACAAAAGCAACGGTCAGCAATGCTGACCAAATTATAACGATCCCACCCCCAACTCGGGACGACGATGCTCCTTACCAGCACTTTATTAGTATAAACAAGCAGTGGTAATGTCACAACATCACAGGTGTAGGCACACACGGCCACACACCTCGTGCACTCAGGGCACATTCTCGGTGAACCGGCCAATGTCACGTCAATTTAAGCCATAGACATTCCGGACTCACCACCGCCACTTTGACGGCCAAACATATGAGCATTTTTTCTTCCCGGCATGAGTCACGTCAATTTAAGCCATAGACCACCGAAGACCCTCATCTATGCCAACGGCTCTTACCGAACGACATAGAACAGGTACGGTTCCATCTAACCTGTGCTCACATCGTAACGGCAATTTAAGCCATATACGCAGGTCAAACTTCTCCGAGTCCCGTTTCCATCACATACTTCACATAACCCGGTTATGTTCAAGTTGGCTCCCAGGCCACCAAGTTGGCAAGATCACGCATCCGCCCAGTTTTCCGGGTGCACCTTAGGGTTAATCCCCAAGGCTCCCTGTTGCAATCTACCACGTAGAAAACCCGAAAAACAGACATTCGCATGGAGTCTTCTCCGACATTTATGCAATGCAACATCACCGATCCAGACCAACATGTCCGGATAGGCTTCACACATCATGCTTATGTCCGTTCTCGATTACGGACTCTACACAATGGGGACTTCACATATCTACCCGAAGGAACGCCTCCAACTCACTGCAAACTCGCGAGAGTGGGCTTCCTATGCAAAAGAAGGAGAGCTTCACATGCTCAAGTAGAGAATCGTTACCCTAGCGTTCTTCCTTGGCGCCATGGAAATGTAAGCGGATGAAAAGCACCGCAATCTCCTTGCCTTTGTAGATCCTAAGTCGGCTCACGATTTGGAGCTCTAAAACTCCTCCAAAGATTGGATCTAGACTTCTTCCTCCTTTGCTCTCCCCTTTCTCTAGGATTTAGATAGAGAACTTACGGCAGAAAATAATGGTTTTGAAACCCTTCTCTCGGGTATAACCCTTTCGGGATAACCACAGCCGTCGGATCCCACAAAAAAAGGATGCACGGATACGATCCAGGTCTGACCTGGACAAATGGGGCTAAGCACCGCACAGTACACCAATAGGAGCAGGACACGTCCGCGTCAAAATAGTGTCGGAACATTTAGTCAACTCCCGCCAAAAAACCTTGTGTCGACACTCCGCGTAGGCCGAGTCAAACACGCCACAATCCGCCCCACACACGACGATCGTCGAACCAAGATCGTCGACCGGAAAACTCTGGCCAAATCGTCGAACGCATGACCCGATCATCGAATGGAGATCGCTGGCCAGATCGTCGAACCCACGGCCCGATCGTCGAACCAATGGCCCGATCGTCGAACCCACGGCCCGATCGTCAAACCCACGGCCCGATCGTCGAACCCAGAATATCGACAGATCGTCGACCGCAGCATTGTGACCAGATCGTCAACCGCTGCTCGACGATCGTCGAAACCAGATTTCTGCCTGATCGATTTGCCAGAACTTTGAACTACCCCGACACGCCCTGGGACACGCCCGTGTCCCAGGACGTGTACCCCTGCCAAATTGAAAATTTGGTACAAAAACGTCACCCGTCGCTCTTTTGAGTTTCGGGGCGTTACAGCTCTCCCCCTCTTAAAAGCATTTCGTCCACGAAATTACATAAAGGAAAGTGATGAAGTGTAAATATACCTATTTTTCTGTACATTAATTTAGTTGTTTTCATTTCTTTTCGTCATTTTTACATATTTTTGCTTAATAAATTGCTCCTTTTTTGTAAATAATTTTGCTGACTTGCTTTATTTTTATGTTCCAGAAAAAATGAAAAATCTGCCAAAAATTGTCATGTCACGCCCGTGACAAATTGGTCACGCCCGTGACCAGGGCGTGACACGTCAAAAACCGTGAAATCAGCAAATTTTTGAGAAGCAAAGCTTGACACGCCCGGGGTCACGCCCGTGTCACCCGACACGGGGCGTGATCCAAGCCCGTGTCCACCCGCTCGACGTTTCCAGCTCAACGATCGTCGACCTCCTCGACACGCCCAGAGTCACGCCCGTGACCTAGGGCGTGACTCAATCTCAGCTCAACGATTTCAACTCGACACTTTCCGCTCGACATTCGTCGAGTGTCGACACCAACTGACACGCCCAGAGTCACGCCCGTGACCTGGGGCGTGACCTTTCCAGCTGGCCCGACAAGACCTGCCCGAAGACTTTCGGCGCAACCCGCGCCCAGATCCACCTGCTTGACACGCCCAGCGTCACGCCCGTGACCTGGGGCGTGACCACTGCGAGACCGACACGTGTCCAGCCCGAAGTCCACTTTCCCGTCAAATCGCCGGCCGCCTTCGCAAATAGTACTGACACGCCCCATGTCACACCCGTGACCAAGGGCGTGTACTTGTAAATTTTTCCCTATAAATTCAGAGCTTCTGCTTAGGATTTCTGTTCCCTTTTTGAACCATTTTGTATAAGGTGTTGTGATGCTGGATTGCTTCCAAGGTCTATGTAAGGGATATTTCTCCCCCTCTACTTAGTTTTATTTTCGTTCCTTTGTAACCGGTGTTTTTACTTAATAAAATATTTTTTTCTCTTCATATGGCTTTGGAATGGATTTATGCACCTCTTCCCTTATACAATCTTATTTATTTTTGTTTTAACTTAGTTTTTGTTCTCTTTTACATGGGTGTGTGAGTGTATGAGTGTAATTTTTTGTGTTTTAATAGCTTCAATAGTGCTAATAGTTTAGCTTTTCCGTCCTTGTTCATCCTTATGAAAATATAAAAATGGTTAGAAAGTGGTTTCGATTTTTCTTACTTAGCCGTTTTTTTTGTTATTTCTGTAAAACTTTTCGTACTTTTAACATTTCTTCCACTTTTTAGGCATTTTTATAGCATTATAAGAATGAATAATTTGTCATTTTAATTTTTTAAACACTTGTATTTTTCCTTTATTTTCCAAAACTTTTGCTTATTTAAATTTTTCGTTCTCTTTTTACGCATTTCTACCGCATTCTAGCGGTAGAAATGTATTCATTTTTATTTTTCGAGCACTTGCATTTTCATTTTTATTTGCAAAAACTTTTGCTCCGTTAATTTTTATTTTCACTTTTTATGCATTTCTACCACATTCTAGCGGTAGAAATGCAGTTGTTTTAATTTTTCGGTAACTTAGTTTTTTGCAATTTTTTTTATGTATGCGCATTTATTTCCGCCTACTCGTTAAGAGTTAAATGACGCTTGCTTATTTTACTTTCTGTAGAGTGCGTGAGTTTGTAATTTTCTTTATTTCCGCCTACTCATTCGAGTTAAATGGCAGGTCTTAATTTTCCCTACTCGTTTGAGTAGGATTTGTGTGTGTGTGTTTTCATTTATGTCGAGAGAGTGTGCGTGAGTTTTCATTTCTGTCGAGTGTGTGTGTGTGTTGCATTTATTTAGTCCTACTCGTTTGAGTGGGACCCGCTTTCTTTCTCCCGCCCACGCATTTGCGTCGGGACTCGTAATTTACAGCTTTCTTCAGTCCTACTCGTTTGAGTAGGACTTGTAATTTTCTGCTTTATTTTCCTGCTTTCATTTACTGCTTTCATTTACTGCTTTATTTTCTGCTTTTTCCGCAAGCCGTCCCCATTCCGATGAGTGGCTAATCATTCTTAGCCCTCGGCATCGAAGAGCATTGGGACAGATAAAATAGCTTAAAATAATTAAAGGTCATATCTTTCTAATTAATTAAAAGTACTTAAGGTTTGCCCGGGGTTAACGACGCGTAGGACCACATATCGATGTGTGTGCCCTATTTCCGTTTTCCATACGCTCGCGGAGAGGACGTGCGTATGGACAGATCACCCCTTGGCAAAGAGAGTTCCGCACTAACCCTCGAGAGAGGAGGCGCGCCAACTCTACCGGATTGCGTTCCCCACCCAATAGCGGGGTTCTTAGCGTAATGCGGGCGTTAAGAGGAATCCTTCGTCGGACGAGAGTCCGGTCGAATAGTCTTAGCGTTCAGGTGAGCGATAGTACTAGAGATAGGTGAGCTCATTTTAGTGGAACCTCCACGGCCAAGTCTCCGCCTTAATTAATTAGAAATTTAGGAGCTCTTTTTATTTAAAGTCTATTTTAGTTCAATTGTTTTTTCGGTGCCATCGAGCTAAGCTCTTCATCGGCACCACCTTATTGCTTTCATTTTCTTTCTGTCATTTTTCTGCCTTTTTTATTATATATAAAATACAACCCGACAAGTTAATTATCGGTAAAATAATAGTCCCCTCCAGGGAAGAGTAGAAATAATCGAACCGGCCCCGAGAACAATACGACCTCGATATTCCACCCGGAATATCCTGTACTACTCACGATAGGTGCACTTGCCTCCTTTCGTTAAAACTCGATCTAACCTGTTTTATATCCAAATAAATAAATACGCGCGCCCCGTTTTCTAAATAATAAAACCACTTCGCCTTTTTCTCAAATAAAACCGCCGGGTCGCCGCGTGACCGTAAATAATTTTTGGAGTTTTAACCATCAAGTTTTTGGCGCCGTTGCCGGGGAAATCTATTAATTTTACTTATATCTATAATTATAACAAAAATTAAAAATGGCCAACAAAAACATAATAATAATCATAATAATAATAATAATAAACTACTTAAAAAAAACTTAAAAAAAATTAATAATATATTATTTTCATCATATTATTATTATTTATAAAATATTTTTTTGAAATGACGTCATTTTCTTCTACCAAAACAAAACAACACAAAAAAAAATAACTTAAAAACCAAAAAACTCTAAAAACTTGAAAAAGTTTAAAACTTAAAAAAATCTAAAAACTCTAAAAAACCTACAAATCCTAAAAACCAAAATTCTAAAAAATCTAAAAACAAACAAACACAAAAAAAACTCTAAAACCAAAAACCTAAAAAATCTAAAAACTTCAAAAATGAAAAAAAAAACAAACATAATAAAAAAAAGAGAAAAACTTAAAACTTAAAAAAAACTCAAAAAAAACTAAAAACTAAAAACCAACTAAAAAATAAAAAAAAATCTACTTAAAAACACCAAAAAAATATATAACAATTTGATATTAATAAATGTATATATGTTTTATTTTAATTTGTTTTTTTTTTATTTCATTTTGCTTCGGCACGCTTCCATTATTGTGCGCGCTAGGGGCTCACATATTTATCACGCAGTTGTCGCTAAGGCCTTAGCTACCTTCGACTCCCCCACGCACTTGCCCCCCTACCTCCTGCAACCCTTTCGCCGAATTTGTCGTTTTTTTGTTTTTTTTCTATTATTGTTTTGTTATTCTTTCCTCTTCTAACAATAAATGCAGGGTTTCGACCCGGGCCTCCCCGTACTCATTTTCAGGGAAGTTCCTACCCTCCCTTTTTATTTTTGTACTTATTATATTTTGTATATTATCTGTTCCGCATACTTAGATTGCAACATTGGGGACAATATTGTGTTTAAGTATGGGGGTGTTTTCCTATACTGCATTTTTTTATTCTGTACTCATCAAAACTACAAAAAATTTGCAAAACTTAAAATCTAAAAAAATTTTCCTTGTTTTTATTATCATAAAACTTCAAAAAAAAATCATAAAACTCAAAAAAAAATTCAAAAAAAACTTTTTTAATTTGTAAATAGTTTTTTTAAAAAACTTTCCCCCCCCATCTTCTTATTTGTAAAAGCTTGCATTCTGCCTGCCCGCGACGTTCGACTCATCGAACCAACCATTCAAATAAGAGTCTGTTCGCGGGCTACATTCGAGTTTTTACTTTGTACTTTATTTGTAAAAATTTTTCTCTTTCCCCCCTATCTTCCATGTAAATAACACTTCTTTCTCTCCTCTTTCTTGTAAATAGATTATCTACAAAAAATAAAAATCAAAAAAAATTGAAAATCCAAAAAACCTAAAAAGATAAAAATCTAAAAATCCTAAAAAGATAATAATTAAAACACAAAAAAATAATAAAATCCCTAAAAAATCAAAAAAAATGTTTTGTTAATTATGTAACAAAATAATTCGAATATACCATATCTTAACCCTTTTTGCTTTCCAAAAATCTAGTTTCGAGTTAATTTATATGCGAATTTTAGTTATTCTTTGCTTACTATTCGTTTATTAATTAAAGTTCGATAGATTTAAGTGTTTGGGGTTAAGATTTAAAGAATCTTTTATGTCTTTTCCTTATAATAGGGAACTTGTTTTTCACCATCACTTCTAATTTTATAAATAGAAGCTCGTTTTTATGTTAGAAAATAACATCCATGGATTTCAATTATTTCTACTCTTTGCTTTTGGAAACATTGGAACGTTCCTTTTAAAAAGGTTGCTCTCAAAATTTTTTTATTAAAATCTAGTTTTCCTTTTGAAAAACTAAACCTACTTCCATTTTTTTCATGTCTTACTTGACATGTTTACCTTTATCCCTTAAAAGATCTTATGTCAATGGGAATAAGATTTCATTCCGTAAACATAGGCACCCAATATTTAAAAAGATTATATGTTATGGAGTAAGAGGATAAAATTCATTACTCCTACACATATACATTGGGTTATTTATTTATTATGAAGAAAGAAAAGAAAAAATTATTATGTGTTAAGAAAATAAGATTTCATTTTCCTAACTATCCAAAAAGAAAGAAATTGGAGGTTCGAGAAAAAATTGCCTCGCCTCAATATTCAAGCATTCTTCATAAACCACCAAACCACTTATCTCATTTCAATGATTCTAGACTTAATTTAAAATTTTTTTGAGAGCATAACTTTTAAATTGCATTATTTCCTTTAACTTCTTTTAAGCTAAGGTTTTTTTATATAAATCCAAACCATCTTTGTTAAACTAACAAAAATAAATTTTTGCTTTCTATTTTATTTTATCTAGAAGTCTTTTTGAAACTCTTCCTCTATTTATAACATTTCATAAATTATGATTTAATTCTTTAACCCCGGATGTTTATTTTGATCTTACTTTTAATTAATTCAAGCGGTAGCTAAACTTAGGATGTCTTTTATTCCTTATAAGTTCATCTCCAACTTTTGCTCTGGAATAGCAAAAGCTTAAGTATGGGGGTATTTGATGAATTGTAAATATACTTATTTTTCTGTACATTAATTTAGTCGTTTTCATTTCTTTTCGTCATTTTTACATATTTTTGCTTAATAAATTGCTCCTTTTTTGTAAATAATTTTGCTGACTTGCTTTATTTTTATGTTTCAGAAAAAATGAAAAAATCTGCCAAAAATTGTCATGTCACGCCCGTGACCAGGGCGTGACACGTCAAAAACCGTGAAATCAGCAAATTTTTGAGAAGCAAAGCTTGACACGCCCGGGGTCACGCCCGTGTCACCCGACATGGGGCGTGATCCAAGCCCGTGTCCACCCGCTCGACATTTCCAGCTCAACGATCGTCGACCTCCTCGACACGCCCAGAGTCACGCCCGTGACCTAGGGCGTGACTCAATCTCAGCTCAACGATTTCAACTCGACACTTTTCGCTCGACATTCGTCGAGTGTCGACACCAACTGACACGCCCAAAGTCACGCCCTTGACCTGGGGCGTGACCTTTCCAACTGGCCCGACAAGACCTGCCAGAAGACTTTCGGCGCAACTCGCGCCCAGATCCACCTGCTTGACACACCCAGCGTCACGCCCATGACCTGGGGCGTGACCACTGCGAGACCGACACGTGTCCAGCCCGAAGTCCACTTTCCCGTCAAATCGCCGGCCACCTTCGCAAATAGTACTGGCACGCCCCATGTCACGCCCTTGACCAAGGGCGTGTACTTGTAAATTTTTCCCTATAAATTCAGAGTTTCTGCTTAGGATTTCTGTTCCCTTTTTGAACCATTTTGTATAAGGTGTTGTGCTGCTGGATTGCTTCCAAGGTCTATGTAAGGGATATTTCTCCCCCTCTACTTAGTTTTATTTTCGTTCCTTTGTAACCGGTGTTTTTACTTAATAAAATATTTTTTTCTCTTCATATGGCTTTGGAATGGATTTATGCACCTCTTCCCTTATACAATCTTATTTATTTTTGTTTTAACTTAGTTTTTGTTCTCTTTTAAATGGGTGTGTGAGTGTATGAGTGTAAATTTTTGTGTTTTAATAGCTTCAATAGTGTTAATAGTTTAGCTTTTTCGTCCTTGTTCATCCTTATGAAAATATAAAAATGGTTAGAAAGTGGTTTCGATTTTTCTTACTTAGCCGTTTTTTTTGTTATTTCTGTAAAACTTTTTGTACTTTTAACTTTTCTTCCACTTTTTAGGCATTTTTATAGCATTATAAGAATGAATAATTTGTCATTTTAATTTTTTAAACACTTGTATTTTTCCTTTATTTTCCAAAACTTTTGCTTATTTAAATTTTTTGTTCTCTTTTTACGCATTTCTACCGCATTCTAGCGGTAGAAATGTATTCATTTTTATTTTTCGAGCACTTGCATTTTCATTTTTATTTGCAAAAACTTTTGCTCCGTTAATTTTTATTTTCACTTTTTATGCATTTCTACCGCATTCTAGCGGTAGAAATGCAGTTGTTTTAATTTTTCGGTAACTTAGTTTTTTGCAATTTTTTTTATGTATGCGCATTTATTTCCTCCTACTCGTTAAGAGTTAAATGGCGCTTGCTTATTTTACTTTCTGTAGAGTGCGTGAGTTTGTAATTTTCTTTATTTCCGCCTACTCATTCGAGTTAAATGGCATGTCTTAGTTTTCCCTACTCGTTTGAGTAGGATTTGTGTGTGTGTGTGTTTTCATTTATGTCGAGAGAGTGTGTGCGTGAGTTTTCATTTCTGTCGAGTGTGTGCGTGTGTTGCATTTATTTAGTCCTACTCGTTTGAGTAGGACCCGCTTTCTTTCTCCCGCCCACGCATTTGCGCCGGAACTCGCAATTTACAGCTTTCTTCAGTCCTACTCGTTTGAGTAGGACTTGTAATTTTCTGCTTTATTTTCCTGCTTTCATTTACTGCTTTCATTTACTGCTTTATTTTCTGCTTTTTCCGCAAGCCGTCCCCATTCCGATGAGTGGCTAATCATTCTTAGCCCTCGGCATCGAAGAGCATTGGGACAGATAAAATAGCTTAAAATAATTAAAGGTCATATCTTTCTAATTAATTAAAAGTACTTAAGGTTTGCCCGGGGTTAACGACGCGTAGGACCACATATCGATATGTGGGCCCTATTTTCGTTTTCCATACGCTCGCCGAGAGGCCGTGCGTATGGACAGATCACCCCTTGGCAAAGAGAGTTCCACACTAACCCTCGAGAGAGGAGGCGCGCCAACTCTACCGAATTGGGTTCCCCACCCAATAGCGGTGTTCTTAGCATAATGCGGGCGTTAAGAGGAATCCTTCGTCGGACGAGAGCCCGGTCGAATAGTCTTAGCGTTCAGGTGAGCGATAGTCCTAGAGATAGGTGAGCTCATTTTAGTGGAACCTCCACGGCCAAGTCTCCGCCTTAATTAATTAGAAATTTAGGAGTTCTTTTTATTTAAAGTCCATTTTAGTTCAATTGTTTTTTCGGTGCCATCGAGCTAAGCTCTTCATCGGCACCACCTTATTGCTTTCATTTTCTTTCTGCCATTTTTCTGCCTTTTTTATTATATATAAAATACAACCCGACAAGTTAATTATCGGTAAAATAATAGTCCCCTCCAGGGAAGAGTAGAAATAATCGAACCGACCCCGAGAACAATACGACCTCGATATTCCACCCGGAATATCCTGTACTACTCACGATAGGTGCACCTGTCTCCTTTCGTTAAAACTCGATCTAACCCGTTTTATATCCAAATAAATAAATACGCGCGCCCCGTTTTCTAAATAATAAAATCACTTCGCCTTTTTCTCAAATAAAACCACCGGGTCGCCGCGTGACCGTAAATAATTTTTGGAGTTTTAACCATCAGAAAGATAAGTACCAAATTAAATTTTACCTGAGCGGAACAACTCCGGATACTCATCAAGCATAGTCTACTCTCATTCCCAAGAGAGCTCTTCGCGACCGCAATTGTCCCAACGGACCTTGACCATCCTGATCTCTTTATTGTGTAGCCGCTTGACCTCCGAGTCTTCAATCTGCACAGGCTTAACCTTTGTCGTCAACCCACTATCAATCGGCACTTGATCGACCGCGATCACTTGCGTAGGCTCTTGCACCGCCTTCCTCAGCACTGATATATGGAATACATCATGTAGACCACTAAGCTCCACCGATAGCTTCAACCGATAAGTCGCTTCGCCAATCCTCTCCAGAACCTCAAACTGCCCAGGATACCTCGGGCTTAGCTTTTTCAAGCGCCGCACCCGCGAGACACCCTTAAACGGCTTGATCTTTAAGTACACCTAGTCGCCCACAGCGAACTCCATGTTCCTGTGCTTGGCATTATAGTACTACGCTTGACGGTCCTGAGCGATTAACAACCTCTCCCGAATGGTTCGCACCAATGAAATAGCATCCTCCACCTCTTGATGCTTGTACAACTTTGACTCACCCGTTTCCAACCAGTACAATGGCGTGCGACATCTTCTACCATAAAGGTTCTCGAAAGGTGCCATTTGAATACTCGCCTGGTAGCTATTGTTGTACGCAAATTCCACCAAATAAAGATGGTCTTCCCATTGTTTTCCAAAGTCCAAGACACACATGCGGAGCATGTCTTCCATAGTTCTATTGACCCTCTCGGTCTGCCCATCCATCTGCGGATGGAAGGTTGTGCTAAAACTCAGCTTTGTTCCCAACATTTGCTGCACAAGCCTCCAATCATTGCACGTGAACCGCCCATCTCGGTCACTCACGATGTTGTGGGGCACACAGTGGAGCCGCACTATGTTATCCACATATAACTTTGCCAACTTCTCCACCGGATCGTCCTTCCTATGCGGAATTAAATGCGACACCTTCGTTAGCCGATCTACGACCACCCAGATGGCGTCGTTCCCCTTTTGTGACATTGGCAAACCGTGCACAAAGTCCATAGTGATGTCGTCGAATTTCCACTCCGGAATAGGCAAGGACTTCAGAAATCCTCCCGGCTTTTGGCACTCCGCTTTCACCAAGGCGCAAGTTTGGCACTTCTCCACGTAGAGCGTCACATCCTTCTTCAAACCCGGCCACCAAAACAGTTTCTTAACGTCGCGGTACATCTTTGTGCTCCCCGGGTGAATCGAGTACTTGGTATGGTGCGCCTCGTACAACAAATCCACCCGCAAACTGCCCACGCTCGGGATGCAAAGACGACCGTCTTTCCAAAGCAATCCATCAACAACTTCATATTGGGAATTTGACCCATCCAGAGCCTCTATCATGAGTTGCTTCATGTGGCCATCCAAATCCAAAGCATGTCGAATCCGATTAACCAGGTCGTATTGAACTTCAGTCCAATTCAATAGTACTTCGGCACTTGACTGCTTATCCATGCAAGAAATCTCCAACGCCTCCAACTCCCGAACCAACCTCTTATCATAGATCGACAGCCAATTGGCTTGAGCTGGGGCCCGACGACTCAACGCGTCCGCAACCACATTGCCCTTACCAGACACGTAGTGGATCTTGAATATATAGTCCCCCAGGAACTCCATCCATCTACGCTGCCGCATATTCAGATCTTTCTGATCGATCAAATACTTCATGCTCTTATGATTGGTGTAGATATCAATCTTCACACCGTACAAATAATGTCTCCACAGCTTCAAGGCAAAAATCACGGCCACTAACTCCAAGTTATGGACCGGATAATTCCTCTCGTGCACTTTCAGCTATCTCGAGCCATAAGCTATCACATTTCCATGTTGCAGTAGCACGCAACCCAAACCGCTGCCCGAAGCATCGCTATAAATCTCATAACCTTCGGTCCCACTCGGCAAACTCAACACAGGCGTCGTGGTCAACCGACATTTCAACTCCTCAAAAGCTCGCGCGCACTCCGGCATCCAAACGAACTTTTGCTCCTTCCTTGTCAAAGTAGTGAGAGGTAACGCTATCCGCAAGAAGTTCTCTACGAAGCGCCTATAATAGCCGGCAAGCCCCAGAAAGCTCCGGACTTATGCTACCGTAGAAAGCTCAGGCCACTCCCGTATCGCAACAATCTTCGTCGGATCCACTGCAATACCTTCTCCACTCACTATATGACCTAGGAACGCCACTGAGGACAACCAAAACTCGCACTTCGAGAACTTGGCGTATAGTTGATTCCTCCTTAGCGTCTCCAAAACCAAATGAAGATGCCTGAAGTTCCTCACTCTGCGAGTACAACAAAATATCGTCGATGAAGACGATCACAAAATGGTCCAAGTACTCCCTGAAGGTCATGTTCATCAAATCCATAAACACTAACGGCGCATTAGTCAGCCCAAACGGCATGATCGTAAACTCGTAATGCCCGTATCTCGTACTGAACGCTGTCTTCGGGATATCACTCTCCCTTATTCGCAACTGATAGTACCCAAACTTGAGGTCCAACTTTGAGTACACCGTTGACCCGACTAACTAATCGAATAGATCATCAATCCACGGGATCAGGTACTTGTTCTTTTCCGTCGACTTGTTTAGCTCCCGATAATCAATACATAGCCTCAAGCTTCCGTCCTTCTTCTTAACAAAGAGGACCGGTGCGCTCCAAGGCGAAGAACTTGGATGCACATACCCTTGATCCAGCAACTCTTGTAGTTGAACCTTCAGCTCCGCCATTTCCTTAGGTGCTAGCCGATATGGAGAGCGTGACACAGGCTTTGCACCTGGTACGAGCTCTATCGTAAAATCTATCTCCCGCTGCGGCGGGGCTCCAGGAAGATCGCTAGGGAATACATCAGGGTACTCTGATACCACTAAAATACTGTCCAACGCGGGCTTAGGCTTTGCAACCTCCACTAGTGTAAAGACCAGTTCTGCACCGGCACGAACCGCCTTCACCACCTGAAGAGCAGACATCAACGTCTTGTTCGACCCCTTCAAGCCCATGAAAGTCGTCTCACGACCTGCCCCCAGCTTGACTTCCTTGCTACCGCAATCAATATATGCTCGCTGCTCCGAGAGCCAGTCCATGCCAAATATAACGTCGAATTCCACTAGCGGCAATAACGACGCTTGCAAATGGACCTCCTAGCTCCCAATTCGAATCTTCACGCCACAGATTCTATCCGCGCGCATCGAATACCCATTGGGCAACAACACATCCAACTTGTCCTTCTCCATCGAAGAAGGTACTCCGATGCGCGATGTGAATTCTTCAGACAAAAAGGAGTGTGAAGCTCCTGTATCGAAGAGTGCTCTTGCCGGATTTTCACAAATCAAAACAAATCCTAAACACGTAGTGGTAAGGTAACATATGCATAACAAGTATTTAAAGAAATTTAACTTGCTACAAATTTAAATTTTACCTGTCACCACATCTGCCTGTTTGATGGCCTCATGTTGGCCAAGATTATAAACCCTCGGTTGGGCCGGAGCATAATGGGATGCGGTTGACTCCACCGCCTTGCCCTTATCTTCATAAGTTGCTCCCGGCTTCCTTTCAGACTTGGGACGTCCGCTCCAGCAATCGCGGGCAAAGTGCCCCGGCTTTCCACAAGTAAAGCATGCACCCAGGGTCCGACCCGTAGTCGCCCCAGAAGCACCTGAAGAAGGAGCTGGACTCGAAGTCCTAGCCTTCTTAAAGAATTTACGGTACCCAGACTTTGAGGTAGTCGGCACCTTGAACTCAGATTTCTTGTCACCAACGCTTTTCTTTGCTTGTACATTCTTCATGTCCTTCTCCAAGGACCGGGCCGTGTTGACCAAGGTCAAGAAACCCTGCATCATCGGCCCCGAGAGTAGTAGCCTCAAATCATCTCTCAACCCTTCATAGAATCGATTCGTCTTGCGCTCCGCATCCACGATGCTGGAGCTCGCATACCGACTCAATCGAGTAAACTCGTGGAGATATTCATCCACGCTACTCTCTCCTTGAACCAACTTCAGGAACTCGTTCTCCAAAGCTATCCTCTACGTCGAAGGGAGGTACCTAGCCAAGAATAGTCTCGAGAACTCGTCCATCGAGACGTCCGTAAGTTACCTACCTCTCAATAGATACAGCTCCAATCCTTCCCACCACAATCTCGCTTCACCGTCCAGAAGGAACGTAGCAATAGTGGTCATTTGCCATTCTTCCATCTCCGTTGCTGTCAAGACTCTCTTCACCTGGAGAGCTAGTCTTCAGCTTGAGATGGGGTTCCCAACCCCGAGAATACCGGAGGATTAAATCCCATGACATGTTTGAGCTGTATCTCGGTTGCCCTCCTTGGCACCAACGGTTCCTCTACTACCTGTTCCACCCTTCTCTGCTCAGCCGCTTGCAGTGGTACCTGCTCCATCGCAGGAGCGGGCTGCTGCATTTGACTTGCAGGCGGCGCATAAATCATGGCAAACACTGCTTCAGCCACCAGTCGAATGGTTTTGGCCGAAGGAGGTGTTGCAGGAGCATCATTTGGTGCACTGCTAGCCTCAGAAACTCGACGTTCCGACAGCCCAGCACCGCTTCTGGTCACCTATAGTGGTACAAAACACCGTTAAGCGACCAAACGATATTGCAAATAACAATTATAGGAACACGCAGGTTCCCCAAACACGTGTATTTTAATTCCTAAGTGGACATTCATGGGTTCTTTTGTTGTTATAACGATGACGCACACACATGTGCTCACCACCCCTTAAAAAGAATTCGTCCACGAATTCATTTAAGGCTGACCGAAACCAGTAGTCTGATACCAAATTGTAACACCCCCTATCCGTCGCATAGCATATAGCAGTAGGTCCGGCCGGGGCCCGACTCCATATACCACAGACAGACCGGGTGGTTACTCAATGGAAACCATCCAACCAATCACAACGTCCTACACAGAGCATTCTAGCGGAAGCAGTTTAAATAGTTGCAAAAAAAAGAACCCAGCAACAAGCATGAATGTCCACTAATAAGCCAAGAAGGAATGAAGTACATACACAAGTATTGGCCTTAAGGCCTTACAAATGGTTTACTCAAATTACATGTTTTCTATACCACGGCACGCATGTCGGTCATACATGAACAAAAGAAAGTAAACACTCCAATTAGGCCTTCGAGGGCCGGCTTCGCAATTTGGGCTTGAGCCCGCTATTGACCGCTTGGTCCAGCAACACCTGCAAGCACAATCCACCGCACGGTGGCAAACAAAAGCAACGGTCAGCAATGCTGAACAAATTATAACGATCCCGCCCCCAACTCGGGGCGGCGATGCTCCTTCCCTGCACTTTATTAGTATAAACAAGAAGTAGTAATGTCACAACATCGCAGGTGTAGGCACACATGGCCATACATGTAACAACTCCATCCGTTCATATGATATATTCTAGAAGGTCCGGCCGGGTGTCACAACCCGCATTTCCTCAACGAGTACCTTGTATCAGAGCAAGAGGAACTACGGGTTATGATGCCACGTCGTGCAGGGGATAACTGCACACGTTCAGGCAACCCTTGACGCTTACTTTGTGAATTCAAGTTCAACAGTTTTATGTAAGAAAATTAGTTCATTTGCTGGCCGTATCCCTCGGCCTTAGGTATCAAAACACATTGTTACGCGGCGGAAATCCTTGGTTTATTTATAATGAGCTCCTATATGCAACCTATAGTGATATTATTATAAGAAATTCTCTTTGTCTACGTTATGTAAAAATACGTTTTAATTGATGAAAACATGTATGCATGAGCTACAATAATAGTTTTGGTAACTTCAAAATACCTAATGCAACCTACCAGAAAACCATCCCAAAAGCAAGTACATTCCATACAAAGGAGTTACATTAGCAGTAGTTCATATTTACATAAAAGAAAATCCACCAAATGGGCGCCAACAAGCTGACACGAACCCATTGGGGCATATATATGTCTGTACAACAAAAGAAGAACTACCTCGCTTTGAATGCTCGGTTAGCTCCCAAGAAACGCCTCCAACCAACCTAGCCGCTCAACCGGCTACAACCTGCACCTGAGGCATTCAAGAAAGAATACCTTAGCAATCAACCAAACCATACAAAAGAGAATATAAATTTCATAATGGATCAAGAAGGGGCTTACCGACCCCATAGCAATGCTTAAGTCAAGAGTGCACAAAACAAGTGCGTACATGTAGAAAACAATGTCATTCCAAAGGATCAACCGCACCAAGTGCGTACTAGTTCTTCAAGTCCTGCTCAAACCGCAGAAACAAAAGGCAAAACACATGCCTATTCCACCATTCATAGAACAAGAACCTACTAGACAAGTGAAGCATAAGCAGCGGTTAAGTTCAATTTCACAAGGGTCTTATCGGTGGCGGCCCTAAAGTGGAACGCACCAAACAAAACCAGCCCAAATCGGGGCCAAAGTGGTCTCTCTAACCACAAAAACAAAACCCGGTGGCCACAGGCTGAAACCACACCACCCCTTGCAAAATCCTCACACAAACGCTCCCGCCATGCTTCACGAATTTGCCTCGCAAAACACCCCATAACCCAAGGTAACACGTTTCCTTTCATCGTCCTCACACATAACTCCCAATTGCCAACGTAGAGTGTGAGAAATACATAATCACATGCTTTGTATCAAAAGAGAACTACATGATAGGATTTGATTAACATGAGTACATAGACCACATATTTGGAACACAAGCATATGTTGTTTTAATCAAGGAAAAATCACCTCAAGATGGGTACATGTATAGAACAAATTAGCTACCTGAATTAAGTTAGCATAGGCAAATTGATAATTACATGAATCACAAACCTAAACATAGGGAATTTAACCTAGGGAATTAGCTAATGTTATATGGAATTAACATAGGTAATTTAGCATAGGACATGAGCAAGGTCATCATTTGGCTTGATCATAATGTGAAAAGTAGCAAGGTCATAATTTTGGAGTGATCATAAGTTGGAAATTAGCAAGGTCACACATAATTAGCAAGGTCATAATTAGCAAGGTCATACGAATTCAACAAGAGGATTGATCATAAGAATTCAACATAAGATCTAAAGCTAGGGAAAAAAAATAGAGAATTGAATCAAGTACGAAGATTGGCAAGGGTGGAGGACACCGCTTGCCTGAACCGAGGCGATGCCGCGACGGCTGCTTCTCTTTTTCCTGGCCTTGCTTGCTCCCTTGCTCCCTTGCTTTCTCTTGGAGAATGAAGAAGAAGAAGAAGATGAAGAGGAAGAAGATGAAGCTTAATGGGTTCTGTTTCGGCTTATATCCTCCAGAACCGAGCTGAACCGTTCGATGCAGGATCAAGGAAATGAACGGCACAAAAAAAATGGAAAAAGTCGATTTTCGGGCCGGTCACGCCCTATGTCACGCCCGTGACACAGGGCGTGTACCATAAGCGGCGCCGAAAGGCGGCAATTCCACGCTTATCCAGACGGTACACGGCCGGGGTACACGCCCGTGACGGGTCGGTCACGCCCGTGACGGGTCGGTCACGCCCGTGACCTAGGGCGTGTAACCCGTGTCTCGACACCTCGTCGACAGAAAAGTGTCGACACTCGACCCAGCCTGACACACCCTGTGACACGCCCGTGTCACAGGCCGTGTCCCCTCTCTCGACGACTCGACACTCGATACTCGACGCTCGATACTCGACGATCGACACTCGACACTCGACGAAGCAGGACACGGCCCGTGACACGCCCGTGTCAGGGGGCGTGTCAAGGAGGTCACGCCCAGGTCACGGCCTGGGTCACGCCCGTGACAGGGGGCGTGTCTAGCACAAAAACGACCATTTTCCCCTTTTGTGAAAAATGTTCCTGGGACGTCCTAGACTATTTTTGCCTTAAGCACTTTTTACCCTTTTTTTTGTTTCCTGAACCAGCAACTGATTTTGAGCAACATTCCCCGGGCGCGAAAACGTGCAGGCATTCCCTAAGAGGCCTCACCGAGTCCCTTATTTGGACTACGGTTTGCTGGGGAATCGTGCAACTCGGCAACCAAAACAGCCACTCGCATGCCCGCGGGAAAAACCATGCTCAACTACAATCAAAGCCAACGTAACGCCCATCATGCGTACGTAATAAAAATCCGGGGCGTTACAATCACTCCCCCTAACAAAAAGTTTCGCCTCGAAACTTTTCACAAAACCCAACACACAAGCAAACCAAAACATGAATCCAATCAAACACTAAATCACATACCAGCGTACGGGAACAAATGAGGGTGAGCCGCCCTCATCGTTGACTCGAGCTCCCACGTCGCGCTTTCCACATCCTGATTTTTCCATAACACCTTTACCATAGGAATCTTCTTTTTCCGCAACACACGATCTTGGGAGTCCAATATCCGGATGGGCATCTCCACATAAGAAAGGTTTGGCGCCAATGGCGGCACCACGTCCAACACTTGCGTGTCATTCCGCAGACACTTGCGCAGTTGGCTCACATGAAACACATTGTGAACACCAGGAAAGTTCACAGGTAATTCCAGTTTGTAGGCAGATGCTCCAACTCGCGCAAGAATCTTGAAGGGACCCACAAATCTTGGGTCTAACTTGCGCTCTTTCCCAAACCTTTTAATCCCAACCATTGGGGAGACTTTCAAGAAAACAGAATCCCCCACCACAAACTCTAATTCCGACCTTCGTCGGTTGGCATATTTTTCATATCGCTCTTGGGCGACTCGGAGCTTCTCCCGAATACCTCGTACTGCAACTTCCATATCCTCGAGCGCCTCTGGCCCCAACAAAGGCCGCTCGCCAACCTCAGTCCAAAAGAGTGGGGTCCGACATCGTCGCCCATATAACGCTTCAAACGGAGCCATTTGCAAGCTTTCTTGATAGCTATTATTATACGCGAACTCCATAAGCCGCAAACGTTCATCCCATGCTCCGCCATACTCCAGAATGTAACATCGAATCATGTCTTCTACAATTTGATTTACTCTCTCGGTTTGGCCATTCGTCTGAGGATGATAAGCTGTGGAGTATCGCAAATCTGTCCCCAAACCCTCTTGTAAACTGCGCCAAAAACGAGAGGTAAAGCGGGAATCTCGGTCTGAAATGATATTCATCGGCACACCATGCAGTCGGATGATCTCGTTCACATAGAGCTCCGCTATTGTCTTCATCGGGTAGTTGACCTTAAAGGGTACAAAATGAGCACACTTGGTCAACCTATCCACGATCACCCACACGGAGTCATGTCCTCGGGGAGATCTTGGTAAACCTGTAATAAAATCCATTGAGATGCTTTCCCACTTCCAGGTTGGAATCTCCAATGGTGTCAACTTACCACCAGGTCTCCCATGATCAGCTTTCACCCGCTTGCAGGTATGACATTCCGATACAAACTGCGCTATATCTCTTTTCATTCCATACCACCAGACACTTTGTTTCAAATCACGATACATTTTTGTTGAACCTGGATGGTAGGCCATACTTGCGCCGTGTGCTTCCTTACACACCATCTCACGAATCTCCCCAACTGCAGGAATACAAAAGCGCCCACGATACTTTAACGTGCCTGCACCATCAATCGCAAAATCCGGTAATTCACCCTTTTCAGTCCGAAGAAATAAATGTAAAAGATCCGGATCGTCTTTTTGATGTTGTCTTGTAAGCATCAGCCATGACGGTTCTTCTATTGCCGAATGACTTTGCGGATCATATTTTCCCACGGAAATCTCCATCAATAAAAATTCCTCTACGAGACGATCAACAGAAAGATGAAATAATTTCCCAGTCTTCCGACTCAAAGCATCGGCGACAACATTCGCTTTCCCCGGATGATATTGAATGTCCACATCATAATCCGTGACATATTCAAGCCATCGTCGTTGGCGCAAATTAAGTTCTTTTTGCGTGAAGACATACTTCAAACTCTTATGATCTGTAAAGATTTTACACTGTGCACCATATAGCAAGTGTCTCCACAACTTTAAGGCAAAGATCACCGCTGCGAACTCCAAATCATGCGTTGGGTAATTCTTTTCATGACTTTTCAACTGCCGAGACCCATACGCAATCACCTTCTTGTCTTGCATTAACACACAGCCAAGTCCAACGTGCGACGCATCCACAAACACTTCATACTCTTTTCCTTCCGTCGGCAAGACCAACACAGGAGCGGTACACAATCGATGTTTGAGTTCCAGGAAGGAGGTCTCACACTTGTCATTCCATTCAAATGCCACGTTATTCTGGGTTAATCGAGTCAAAGGTGCGGCCAACGTCGCAAAACCTTCGACAAATCTGCGATAATAGCCGGCTAAGCCCAAGAAGCTTCGAATCTCCTTGGGTGTTTCCGGTCTTCTCCATTCCATGACCGCAGAAATCTTTTCGGGATCCACTGAAATCCCATGGTGATTAATGACATGACCCAGAAAAGCAACTTGCGGCAACCAAAACTCGCATTTGCTTAGCTTGGCGAATAACCGTTGATCTCGTAAAGTGGCCAATACTAATCGCAGATGCTGTTCATGTTCCTCAGTACTGCGGGAGTAGATAAGAACATCATCAATAAACACCACCACAAATTTATCCAAATAGTCCTTGAACACTCTGTTCATCAGATCCATGAAAGCTGATGGTGCATTGGTCAATCCAAACGACATCACAAGGAATTCAAAGTGGCCATGCCTTGATCGAAACGCAGTTCGCGGAATATCAGATTCCCGGACCTTGAGCTGATGATAGCCCGAGCGGAGATCAATCTTCGAAAAAACAGAACTGCCACGCAGTTGATCAAATAAATCATCGATTCTTGGCAGTGGGTACTTGTTTTTAATAGTCACCTTGTTCAGTTCCCGGTAATCGATGCAAAGCCGCATAGACCCATCTTTCTTCTTTACAAATAACACCGGTGCACCCCAAGGTGATGAACTCGGCCGGATAAACCCTTTTGCCAACAAATCATCCAACTGTGTACGCAACTCTGCTAGCTCACGCGGGGCCATCCTGTATGGCGCTTTCGCGATCGGTCGTGTACCCGGCTCCAAATCAATAACAAACTCGACGTCACGATCAGGGGGAAGACCAGGAAGGTCAGTAGGAAAAACATCTGGGAAGTCACGCACAACAGGAATCTCCTCCAAACGCGGCAAAACAGCACTCGTCCCCACAGCTGAGACAAGACAAGCAAAACAGTCGGAAACAAATAACGTCCGAACACATACCGCCGAAAGCCCTGGAGAATCCTGGCAAGAATCACCATACACACTTCCTAGCTGACCATCGTCCTTGACAAAATCCAAGCGCTTCCCTCTGCACTGGATGACGGCGTCATAGCGGGATAACCAGTCCATACCCAGAATGACGTCGAAATCTTCCAAATCGAATACCTTGCAATCAACACTTGCTATAAAATCCCCCAACAAAATGGGACAATCAAGAAGACCCCAGTCAGCCACCACAGAAGCGCCGGAAGGAAATTTCACCAAAAACGCATTTCCCACTCGCTCTGGTGTCAAATGATATCGATCCAGAAAGGTTCGCGCTACAAATGAATGGGTCGCGCCAGAATCAAAGAGAACACGCGCCCAACAGTTCTTGACCTTAAAGTTGCCTATAAGGTATATATGTTACGCTAAGAACTACACATACTAGGCATACACAAAACGAGAACCAGAGGACTGAATCGAACCTGAGATAACCTGCGGTGATGTATGCGCTTCCTCTGCAGAGACCACATTCAACTTCCCTTTGCCTTTGTCCAAGCGCGGAGGCGGAGGCAAAGCCTGGAGTGGTGCGGGTTGCAACATAGCTTGAACCTGTGGGCACCTTGCGCGCAGATGTCCTGGTCTGCCACACTGGAAGCATACCTTGTCTTTGGCCCAGCAGCGGCTCACATCATGACCTCTTCTCCCACAAAATGTACACTCCAAGTCTCTGGTTGGCGCACCCATCATGGCGTGCACCTGCTCCTTCTTTTGCATCCCCAACCGCTTGAAACATGACTCAAAGGGGTGACCAGCTCGGCCACAGAAGCTACATGTCTCCTTGTTTCTCTTCCTTACGTCTGCGTCTTGGGAGCTTTTCCCTCCCACCAGCTTCCTCTTATCCTTCCTCATCAGTTGTCCTCTTTGTTTTGCAGTTTCGATCGCTTCCACCTTCAACGCAGCCTCAACCACAGCAGTGTAACTCGTCGCTCCATAAGCACTTGCGAATTGCTGTACGTCGCTGCGGAGTCCGCCCAAAAACCGCTTGACTCGATCAGCTTCCGTCATCACCAAGCTCGGGGCAAACCGACTGAGCTTGCTAAACTCAATTTCATACTCACTCACTGTGAGTTGCCTCTGCTTCAAATACAAAAAGTCATTCATCAGGCGGTCCCTTTCCACTGCCGGTAGAAACTTGCGTCGTACCATTTCTTTAAACACTTCCCACGAACAGCCCGCCCCTAGTCCTTCCTTTTCTCGTAACCACCAACCTTTCGCCAATCCCTTAAGTTGATAGGCAGCAAGCATCACCTTTTGGTCCTCAGTCACACCAGCATACACAAACATTTCTTCTAACGTGATCACCCAGTCATCCAAGATTACGAAGTCTGCTTTGCCGTCATACGTCGGTGGTCCAAGTCGTTGAAACTGCGAGATAAACGTCATCGCAGGAGGAACCACAACTGGGGGTGTCACTGCCACTGAAGGAGTCGAACTAGTGGGGCCTCTAACCATCTCTTGTCCTCTTGGTGCAAGCCCAGACATAGCGGATGACATAGCTTGAAGCTGGGACTGCACTTCCTGCACCTGCCTCGTCAAAGCCTCATTACTTTGGCGAAGACTATCTATCAGCGCATTATTCTGCGCTCCCGAAGACTCACCCTCGGATTGGGGAGTTTGCCTTGTCACTGGACGCTTCGACATCCTAGAAACACGTTCACTCTTGTCAATCTCAAACCCAACAAACCACACAACGGCTATGTACAGACCATACATATAAAAATATGAACATCAACTGCTAACTTGCTTTGGGAGTTTGAGAATGATGGTATGCCTAACCTAAAGATGACTCACCGCCATCCCACTAATTTGTGCCTAACCGATGGATGCATGACTTGATTTGACCCAAAACCATGAGTGTACAGGTGTCATCATGTAAGTCTTAGCTTGGCACGTTGTGCTCATGCAATGTTATGTTATGCGTGCTGTGCTATGCATTCTAGAAAAGGCCTTAATGCATGCCATGAGCGGTCGTACGCATCACAATGCTATGCATCCCATACTACATAGCATTGCATGCAATGAAGAAAAGAAAACGTGCTAGTCGCATCCATGTGGTGAGGTTATGCATCCCATACTACATAACCCTCACATGTTGCCCCTATGGTGGATTCATATACAACCACATATTATGCATCCCATACTACATAATATGCCCCGTATACTTCTGTTCATGCCATGAGTGTAGTGTACGTGCTTCGGCCAAGACATACTGATGGCACCTCGGTGTGTGTATGAAATGATGCTTACACTCACAAAACAAAAAGGAAAGTTTGCCCGACCAAATGTCAAGCAAATCTCGCTCTGATACCAACTATCACAACCCGCATTTCCTCAACGAGTACCTCGTATCAGAGCAAGAGGAACTACGGGTTATGATGTCACGTCGTGCAGGGGATAACTGCACACGTTCAGGCAACCCTTGACGCTTACTTTGTGAATTCAAGTTCAACAGTTTTATGTAAGAAAATTAGTTCATTTGCTGGCCGTATCCCTCGGCCTTAGGTATCAAAACACATTGTTACGCGGCGGAAATCCTTGGTTTATTTATAATGAGCTCCTATATGCAACCTATAGTGATATTATTATAAGAAATTCTCTTTGTCTACGTTATGTAAAAATACGTTTTAATTGATGAAAACATGTATGCATGAGCTACAATAATAGTTTTGGTAACTTCAAAATACCTAATGCAACCTACCAGAAAACCATCCCAAAAGCAAGTACATTCCATACAAAGGAGTTACATTAGCAGTAGTTCATATTTACATAAAAGAAAATCCACCAAATGGGCGCCAACAAGCTGACACGAACCCATTGGGGCATATATATGTCTGTACAACAAAAGAAGAACTACCTCGCTTTGAATGCTCGGTTAGCTCCCAAGAAACGCCTCCAACCAACCTAGCCGCTCAACCGGCTACAACCTGCACCTGAGGCATTCAAGAAAGAATACCTCAGCAATCAACCAAACCATACAAAAGAGAATATAAATTTCATAATGGATCAAGAAGGGGCTTACCGACCCCATAGCAATGCTTAAGTCAAGAGTGCACAAAACAAGTGCGTACATGTAGAAAACAATGTCATTCCAAAGGATCAACCGCACCAAGTGCGTACTAGTTCTTCAAGTCCTGCTCAAACCGCAGAAACAAAAGGCAAAACACATGCCTATTCCACCATTCATAGAACAAGAACCTACTAGACAAGTGAAGCATAAGCAGCGGTTAAGTTCAATTTCACAAGGGTCTTATCGGTGGCGGCCCTAAAGTGGAACGCACCAAACAAAACCAGCCCAAATCGGGGCCAAAGTGGTCTCTCTAACCACAAAAACAAAACCCGGTGGCCACAGGCTGAAACCACACCACCCCTTGCAAAATCCTCACACAAACGCTCCCGCCATGCTTCACGAATTTGCCTCGCAAAACACCCCATAACCCAAGGTAACACGTTTCCTTTCATCGTCCTCACACATAACTCCCAATTGCCAACGTAGAGTGTGAGAAATACATAATCACATGCTTTGTATCAAAAGAGAACTACATGATAGGATTTGATTAACATGAGTACATAGACCACATATTTGGAACACAAGCATATGTTGTTTTAATCAAGGAAAAATCACCTCAAGATGGGTACATGTATAGAACAAATTAGCTACCTGAATTAAGTTAGCATAGGCAAATTGATAATTACATGAATCACAAACCTAAACATAGGGAATTTAACCTAGGGAATTAGCTAATGTTATATGGAATTAACATAGGTAATTTAGCATAGGACATGAGCAAGGTCATCATTTGGATTGATCATAATGTGAAAAGTAGCAAGGTCATAATTTTGGAGTGATCATAAGTTGGAAATTAGCAAGGTCACACATAATTAGCAAGGTCATAATTAGCAAGGTCATACGAATTCAACAAGAGGATTGATCATAAGAATTCAACATAAGATCTAAAGCTAGGAAAAAAAATAGAGAATTGAATCAAGTACGAAGATTGGCAAGGGTGGAGGACACCGCTTGCCTGAACCGAGGCGATGCCGCGACGGCTGCTTCTCTTTTTCCTGGCCTTGCTTGCTCCCTTGCTCCCTTGCTTTCTCTTGGAGAATGAAGAAGAAGAAGAAGAAGATGAAGAGGAAGAAGATGAAGCTTAATGGGTTCTGTTTCGGCTTATATCCTCCAGAACCGAGCTGAACCGTTCGATGCAGGATCAAGGAAATGAACGGCACAAAAAAATGGAAAAAGTCGATTTTCGGGCCGGTCACGCCCTATGTCACGCCCGTGACACAGGGCGTGTACCATAAGCGGCGCCGAAAGGCGGCAATTCCACGCTTATCCAGACGGTACACGGCCGGGGTACACGCCCGTGACGGGTCGGTCACGCCCGTGACCTAGGGCGTGTAACCCGTGTCTCGACACCTCGTCGACAGAAAAGTGTCGACACTCGACCCAGCCTGACACGCCCTGTGACACGCCCGTGTCACAGGCCGTGTCCCCTCTCTCGACGACTCGACACTCGATACTCGACGCTCGATACTCAACGATCGACACTCGACACTCGACGAAGCAGGACACGGCCCGTGACACGCCCGTGTCAGGGGGCGTGTCAAGGAGGTCACGCCCAGGTCACGGCCTGGGTCACGCCCGTGACAGGGGGCGTGTCTAGCACAAAAACGACCATTTTCCCCTTTTGTGAAAAATGTTCCTGGGACATCCTAGACCATTTTTGACTTAAGCACTTTTTACCCTTTTTTTTGTTTCCTGAACCAGCAACTGATTTTGAGCAACATTCCCCGGGCGCGAAAACGTGCAGGCATTCCCTAAGAGGCCTCACCGAGTCCCTTATTTGGACTACGGTTTGCTGGGGAATCGTGCAACTCGGCAACCAAAACAGCCACTCGCATGCCCGCGGGAAAAACCATGCTCAACTACAATCAAAGCCAACGTAACGCCCATCATGCGTACGTAATAAAAATCCGGGGCGTTATACCGGGGCCCCACAGGATATACCACAAAACAGTCAGTGTAGGTACAGGATGATACCAGAGCAGCACATCGCACCTATCCCAAGCATTCTAGCGGAAGCCTAAGCTACTTGAACTCCTCATGAATGTCCAAATATAAACTCCACATTTTATATATAGATAGGAATGTCTTACAACATGTATAAAGTATTGGCCTTATGGCCTTACAGGGCTTTCATGCAGTGGCCTAAACAAATTGGCGCGCAGGCCGGCCACAAAAAGAAAACACTCAAAAGAACATTAGCCTTCGAGGGCTAGCAGCAGCAGCAACACCAGCAGGAGCATCAACCTCTATGCGACCCGCTCGGCTCTCCAGCACCTGTGCAAGGACAATCCACCCAACGGTGGCAAACAAAAGCAACGGTCAGCATTCAGCTGACCAAATTATAACGACCCTACCCCTCCTCTCGGGGCAGCGGTATTTTCCCTGCAGGCATATCATATCACAAGTATGGCAAGCTATATCATCAAAGGTGCTTTCACGCACACAAGCCATCACAACCGTTCGCCGCCCGGCCCAACGGTCCGTGCACTCAGGGCACATTCTTGGTGTTCTGGCAACCTCTTGCCCACCACCGTATCAGGGTTATCACCCAACGGTAACACTCTTGAGCATTTACTCCATGGCGTGCAGCCGGAGTTAGTCCTCGGACACCGGGATGGCCCGTAGCCCCCCTTTGTGTCATGGCGCGCAGGCCGAAGACTCTTGCTATGCGCTCCAACAGACCGCACTTTTGGTCTCACGTCGGACGGACATAGCGCAGGTCGGATCCTCCACCCCCCGTTGCTCAAATCGCCTTGCCTTCTCCGAGTACAGCGTACTCACGGCTATATCAAAGGCGCGGGTCGGTCTCACCAATCCTGTTCCTGGCATTCAAGCCTGGGTATGTCACTATACCCATTTCCTCACAGCAACAGCGGGTCTTTCCTGGGCGCACCAGTACTTCCTGTGATTCTCTCCACAGGTGGACACCGCATAAGCACAAATATCAGGGGTCTTTCCTGGGCACACCAGTACTTCCTGTGACTCGCTTCACAGGTGGACACCCTATGACATCAAGCATCACAAAAAGGGCCTTTCCTGGTCCCACCAGTACTTCCTGTGCCTCAACCACAGGTTGGACCCAAAACCACCACAAGGCTATTTTCCTGGACTACCACCCCAGTACTTCCTGCTACTCCTTTTCGCAGGCATAACCCATCGACTCCTTACACTACACGTTTATCACGGAGTCTTCTCCGGTTCGTATGCAACATCACCAATCCAGACCAACCTGTCCAGATGGGCTTCACACAGCATGCCTATTCCGTACTCATTTCCGGATCTATATGCAATACCAAGGGGATTTCAAGCATCCACCCAAATGACTCCCAAAAGCAGCCACCTCTTGGTGGGGGAATCAAAAGATATGCCAAAACAGAAGCCTTCACATGGCTAGGAAGAAAAGTCGTTACCCTTGACGATCGCTTCGGTGCCATGGCTTGAAAGCTTGCTTGCAAGACTCGCAAGAGCGTTTCCTCTGCAACGCTGGCTTCGGATCTCTTGCCGGTAAACCGCAGCACCACCAACAGCAGCCCCCTTCCCTTCTTCCTCCTCCTTTCTCTCTTTCTTTCTCTCTCTCTTGAAGAAAGATGAAGGCCAATTCAAAGTGAGGATTCTTTTCTGATTTCGGCCCTTAAGGAAAAAGAAGAAGAGCTTTCAGCCCTTGGATCCAGACTGAAGAAATGGACGGCCACGATTCTGCCAAAAACACACATTTTGACCCGACACGGCCTCGAACACGGCCGTGTGCCTGGCCGTGTGCCTCAAGCGGTGGTCAACCGACTTATCCAAACCAGTGACACGCCCACGGGACACGCCTGTGTCATGGGCCGTGTCACCAACACGCCTTCAGACACGCCCGTGTCTGTGGCGTGTACCTGGGTGAAAAAAATCCCAAATCATCCCGAGACTTCACACGGCCTGTGACACGCCCGTGTCCCAGGTCGTGTGCCCAGACACGGCACAAAGACACGCCCTGTTGAATCCTCGGCGGGCTGAGTTCGTCGCCTGATTTGACACGCCCTGTGACACGCCCGTGTCACAGGCCGTGTTCAACACTCGACACGCACGTCTCGACACTCGACGATCGTCGAGTAAAAATCGTCGAGCATGCGACACGGCCTTGGACACGCCCGTGTCCTGGGCCGTGTGCATCCTCTCGACGAATCGTCGAGACCAAAAAAAATCGTCGAGACAAAGCCCAATCGTCGACACAACTCGACACGCCCTGCGACACGCCCGTGTCGCAGGCCGTGTCACCTGACACGCCCTGGGACACGCCCGTGTCCCAGGCCGTGTCACCCAAATTTGCCTGTTTCAGAACTTTGGGCTGTTACAATCCTCCCCTCCTACAAAACAATTTCGTCCTCGAAATTCAGAGACAGGAAAGTAACAAAAAGACAGCAAGAAAAATGTAACAATATCTCAATATTTATGTTACAACAGTCTCGCTACCAATTACAGAAACAACTCAGGGAACTCTTCTCGCATGGTCTGCTCGCGTTCCCACGTCAACTCTTCACGGCCGCAGTTATCCCACCGGATTTTTACCATACCGACCGTCTTGTTCCGCAATTGTTTCTCGGCTCGATCTTCGATCCGAATGGGTCTAACTCTCGTTGTTAGCCCATACTCCACCGGCACACGATCATCCGCGATCACTTGAGCTGGATCTTTCACGGCTTTCCGCAGCACCGAGATGTGAAAGACATCATGTAACCCACCCAAGTCCGCTGACAGAGCGAGCCGATAAGCTGCTTCGCCAATTCGCTCAACCACTTCAAAGGGACCCAAATACCTTGGACTCAACTTTTTCAATCGTCGAATCCTGGAGACACCTTTGAATGGCTTGATCTTCAAGTAGACCCAATCGCCAACCGCAAATTCAACGTTCCGGTGCTTGGCGTTGTAGTACTTCGCTTGTCGATCTTGAGCAACTAGCAATCTCTCTCGAAGAGTCCGAATGGTTGAGTTTGCTTCATCCACCTCATTTGGTTTAACAACCCGGGCTTCACCCGCTTCTACCCAAGCCAAGGGAGTACGACATTTCCTGCCATATAGGGCTTCATATGGTGCCATCCCAATACTTGCCTGGTAGCTGTTATTATATGCAAACTCGACCATATAGAGATGATCTTCCCATTTCTTTCTGAAGTCAAAGGCGCACATTCGGAGCATGTCCTCCATTGTTCTGTTGGTACGTTCAGTTTGGCCATCCGTTTGGGGATGAAAGGCCGTGCTGAAGGTCAATTTCGTGCCCAACAGTCGGTGAACTAGTCTCCAATCATTTGACGTGAATCGCCCATCTCGATCACTTACGATGCTTCGAGGAACACCGTGAAGACGCACAATTTGATCAACATATAACTTTGCCAAACTTTCAACCGAATCATCCCGCCTGTTTGGGAGAAAATGTGCTACTTTTGTTAGCCGGTCAACTATCACCCAAATGGAATCATTTCCTCGCTGTGATCTTGGCAATCCGTGCACAAAATCCATGGAAATATCATCAAATTTCCATAATGGGATCGGCAGTGACTTCAAATAACCGCCCGGCTTTTGGCATTCCGCCTTCACCATCGCACATGTTTGGCATTTGGCCACATACAGGGCAACATCTTTCTTAAGCCCTGGCCACCAGAAAAGCTTCTTCATATCGTTGAACATCTTTGTGCTCCCGGGGTGAATGGAATACTTCGTATAATGCGCTTCATACATCAGTTCTTCCCTCAGTTTCCCCACATTTGGGACGCACAATCGGCCTTCTTTTCGCAACAGACCGTCAATCCAGGTGAATTTGCCCTCTGGCCCTTCATTCCCATAGCGCAAGAGATCTTCATCCAACTCTGTTGCCCGTCGAACTCGGTCCGCAAGGTCATATTGCACCTCGGTCCAGTTCAAACACGCAATGGCAGTGGAATTTTTGTCAACACAATAGATCTCCAATGCCTCCAACTCCTGGATCAGACGTTCATCATGCCTTTGTAACCAATTCGCTCTAGCCGGAACTCGCCGACTCAAGGCATCCGCGACAACATTCCCCTTCCCGGGTGTATAATGAATCTCGAAAGTGTAGTCCCCAAGGAACTCCAACCACCTTCGTTGTCGCATGTTCAACTCTTTCTGCTCCAATAGATACTTAAGGCTCTTATGATCAGTATAGATCTCCACCTTCACACCATAAAGGTAGTGTCGCCACAGCTTCAGTGCAAAAATCACCGCTGCTAATTCCAAATCATGGACGGGATAGTTCCGCTCGTGCACCTTCAGCTGGCGTGAGCCATAAGCAATCACCTTTCCGCTCTGCAGAAGAACGCAGCCTAAGCCGCTCCCTGAGGCATCACTATATATTACAAACCCATCGGTTCCACATGGCGAAGACAACACCGGCGCCGTGGTCAACCGAACCTTCAGCTCTTCAAAAGCTCGTGCGCACTCTGGCGTCCAAACGAACTTCTGATCTTTTCGCGTCAGTGTGGTTAGCGGCAAAGCGATCCGCGAGAAGTTTTCCACAAATCTTCTATAATAGCCCGCAAGTCCAAGGAAACTCCTAACTTCGGCCACGGAAGACAGTATTGGCCAATCTTGTATGGCTCTTATCTTCGCTGGATCCACTGCAATGCCCGCTCCACTCACCACATGGCCCAAAAATGCCACTGACGATAGCCAAAACTCGCACTTCGAGAACTTGGCATAAAGCTGATTTTGCCTCAACGTATTCAACACTAACCGCAAATGAATCTCATGCTCCGCTTTGGACTTCGAGTACACCAGGATATCATCAATGAACACTATCACAAACAGATCCAGGTACTCACGAAAAATACGGTGCATCAAATCCATAAACACCGAGGGCGCATTACACAATCCAAAGGGCATGACTGTAAACTCATAGTGCCCATAACGTGTTCCAAATGCGGTTTTGGGAATGTCACCTTCCCGAATCCTTAACTGGTAATAACCAGACTTCAGGTCCAACTTTGAATAGACGGTCGAGCCCACTAGCTGATCAAATAATTCATCAATCCGAGGTATCGGATACTTATTCTTCTCAGTCAGCTTATTCAATTCACGGTAGTCTATACACAACCGTAACCCACCATCTTTCTTCTTTACAAAAAGCACAGGCGCGCTCCAAGGTGACATACTTGGGCGGATATAGCCTTGCTCTAACATTTCTTGTAGTTGAACCTTCAACTCAGCCATCTCTTTAGGCGCAACGCGATATGGCGAACGGGCCACTGGTTTCGCACCTGGCACCAACTCAATTGTGAAGTCAATCTCCCGCTGGGGTGGTAGCCCAGGGAGATCTGCGGGAAACATATCAGCAAATTCTGCCACAATCGGAACCTCGCACAAAGTGGCCTTAGGCTCAACAGCCTGAATTAGTGCAAAGTAACACTCCGCACCCTTCCGAACAGCTTTGACTACCTGGAGTGCAGACATCAACGTCCCGCCTACTCCTCGCATACCCGCGAACTTGGTCTCCTGTTCGGTATTCTGGCCCAACGTGATTTCTTTGGACTGGCAATCGATCATAGCATGCTGCTCCGCAAGCCAATCCCTCCCAAAAATCACATCGAATTCCGAAATTGGCAAAACAAATGTGGTTAAACAAAAATCCTGACTTCCTACTTGAACCGCCACATCGCAAGCTTGATCCGCAAGCATCCAACAACCATTCGGCAACACCACTCTGACGCTATCTGCCTTTGCACGACTGGATATCCCAAGCCGCGTAAGAAATTCACTAGACAGAAAAGAATGCGATGCACCTGTATCAAACAGTGCTCGCGCCAGCGTGTCCCGAATCATCACAAAGCCTATGACAAACATGTCACACACACAAACCACAAACGTAGGGGTACTAAGGTAAGCATACAAACATTAGCATAAGCAAAACTAAACTCATACCTGTGACCACGTCACTCTGCTTGATGGCCTCCTGCAGGCCAAGATTGTAGACCCGGGGTTGCGCTTGCGAGGCAGAAGACTCCACCACCGCTTTTCCTTTCTCCGCATAAGATGCTCCCGCCTTCTTTTCACTCTTTGGCGGCATCCGGCAATCTCGCGCAATGTGCCTCATCCTACCACAATTGAAGCAGGTACGAGTTTCTGGCTTGGAGGTTGCCCCTGATGTTGCTCCCGTTGCAACTGATGAAGGAGCTTGTCCACTCGGCTTGGACCTCTTATCCCATCTCTTCTTATAAAATGATTTTCCAGATCGGGGCGCCTTCCACTCCGGTTGCGTCATCACCAACGCTCTCTTCCCTTGCACCCTCTTCATATCTTTTTCCAACGCGGTCGCAGTGTCAACCAACGCTTGGAAACCCTGGTTCACCGAACTAGACACAAGGAACCTCAACTCGTCCCTCAGTCCTTCATAGAACCGATTAGTCTTCCTCTGCTCATCAGCAAAAATCGAACCCGCATACCGCCCCAAGCGAGTAAACTCATGCAGGTACGCGTCAACACTGCCATCACCTTGAGTCAACCGTTGGAATTCATTTTCCATGGCTATCCGTTGAGCCACAGGAAGGTGCTTCGCAAGGAAGAGCCGGGAGAATTCTTCCATCGACACTTGGGTTAACGGACGACCCGCCAAATGATGCAACTCCATCTCATCCCACCATAACCGAGCTTCTCCTTCAAGCAAGAAGGTGGCTAAGGTAACTTTCTGATGCTCCGCCGTGCCTATCGCCGTCATCACTCGCTTGACGCGCGATAACCAATCCTCAGTCTGCGTCGGGGTTCCCGCTCCCGAGAACGTAGGCGGATGGAAACTCATAAACCGCGTTAGCTGCTTCTCGGCCGCTCGAGGTACCACATCCACGACAGGTTCAGGCCTTGCCGCCACCTGTTCTGGCCCCACAGCCGCTTGCTCCTGCCTAAGTGGCTGGCCTTGGATCATGGTAAACAAGGCCTCCGCAACTAAACGGACATGTTCCGCAGACGGTGGAGGTGTAGGCACCGCAGCTGGTGCCGTACTTTCATCAGAATGCTGGGGCTCAGACTGCCCAGCTCCACTCCGTGTCACCTAAAGGTGGACAAGACACACACATTAGCGGTCGTACCCAAGCAAACAACACAAAATAGGAACACGCAGGTTCCTCACACATACAAAATGCATTCCTATCATGGACATTCAGGAGTTCAATCGTAGACTTTGGTGTGCACAACCACGTGCTCGCCACCCCACAAAAGAAGGCGGCCACGACTTCGAGAGGGAAAGACCAAGACAACCGATACCAAAAATGTAACAACTCCATCCGTTCATATGATATATTCTAGAAGGTCCGGCCGGGGCCCCACAGGATATACCACAAAATAGTCAGTGTAGGTACAGGATGATACCAGAGCAGCGCATCGCACCTATCCCAAGCATTCTAGCGGAAGCCTAAGCTACTTGAACTCCTCATGAATGTCCAAATATAAACTCCACATTTTATATATAGATAGGAATGTCTTACAACATGTATAAAGTATTGGCCTTATGGCCTTACAGGGCTTTCATGCAGTGGCCTAAACAAATTGGCGCGCAGGCCGGCCACAAAAAGAAAACACTCAAAAGAACATTAGCCTTCGAGGGCTAGCAGCAGCAGCAACACCAGCAGGAGCATCAACCTCTATGCGACCCGCTCGGCTCTCCAGCACCTGTGCAAGGACAATCCACCCAACGGTGGCAAACAAAAGCAACGGTCAGCGTTCAGCTGACCAAATTATAACGACCCTACCCCTCCTCTTGGGGCAGCGGTATTTTCCCTGCAGGCATATCATATCACAAGTATGGCAAGCTATATCATCAAAGGTGCTTTCACGCACACAAGCCATCACAACCGTTCGCCGCCCGGCCCAACGGTCCGTGCACTCAGGGCATATTCTTGGTGTTCTGGCAACCTCTTGCCCACCACCGTATCAGGGTTATCACCCAACGGTAACACTCTTGAGCATTTACTCCATGGCGTGCAGCCGGAGTTAGTCCTCGGACACCGGGATGGCCCGTAGCCCCCCTTTGTGTCATGGCGCGCAGGCCGAAGACTCTTGCTATGCGCTCCAACAGACCGCACTTTTGGTCTCACGTCGGACGGACATAGCGCAGGTCGGATCCTCCACCCCCCGTTGCTCAAATCGCCTTGCCTTCTCCGAGTACAGCGTACTCACGGCTATATCAAAGGCGCGGGTCGGTCTCACCAATCCTGTTCCTGGCATTCAAGCCTGGGTATGTCACTATACCCATTTCCTCACAGCAACAGCGGGTCTTTCCTGGGCGCACCAGTACTTCCTGTGATTCTCTCCACAGGTGGACACCGCATAAGCACAAATATCAGGGGTCTTTCCTGGGCACACCAGTACTTCCTGTGACTCGCTTCACAGGTGGACACCCTATGACATCAAGCATCACAAAAAGGGCCTTTCCTGGTCCCACCAGTACTTCCTGTGCCTCAACCACAGGTTGGACCCAAAACCACCACAAGGCTATTTTCCTGGACTACCACCCCAGTACTTCCTGCTACTCCTTTTCGCAGGCATAACCCATCGACTCCTTACACTACACGTTTATCACGGAGTCTTCTCCGGTTCGTATGCAACATCACCAATCCAGACCAACCTGTCCAGATGGGCTTCACACAGCATGCCTATTCCGTACTCATTTCCGGATCTATATGCAATACCAAGGGGATTTCAAGCATCCACCCAAATGACTCCCAAAAGCAGCCACCTCTTGGTGGGGGAATCAAAAGATATGCCAAAACAGAAGCCTTCACATGGCTAGGAAGAAAAGTCGTTACCCTTGACGATCGCTTCGGTGCCATGGCTTGAAAGCTTGCTTGCAAGACTCGCAAGAGCGTTTCCTCTGCAACGCTGGCTTCGGATCTCTTGCCGGTAAACCGCAGCACCACCAACAGCAGCCCCCTTCCCTTCTTCCTCCTCCTTTCTCTCTTTCTTTCTCTCTCTCTTGAAGAAAGATGAAGGCCAATTCAAAGTGAGGATTCTTTTCTGATTTCGGCCCTTAAGGAAAAAGAAGAAGAGCTTTCAGCCCTTGGATCCAGACTGAAGAAATGGACGGCCACGATTCTGCCAAAAACACACATTTTGACCCGACACGGCCTCGAACACGGCCGTGTGCCTGGCCGTGTGCCTCAAGCGGTGGTCAACCGACTTATCCAAACCAGTGACACGCCCACGGGACACGCCCGTGTCATGGGCCGTGTCACCAACACGCCTTCAGACACGCCCGTGTCTGTGGCCGTGTACCTGGGTGAAAAAAATCCCAAATCATCCCGAGACTTCACACGGCCTGTGACACGCCCGTGTCCCAGGCCGTGTGCCCAGACACGGCACAAAGACACGCCCTGTCGAATCCTCGGCGGGCTGAGTTCGTCGCCTGATTTGACACGCCCTGTGACACGCCCGTGTCACAGGCCGTGTTCAACACTCGACACGCACTTCTCGACACTCGACGATCGTCGAGTAAAAATCGTCGAGCATGCGACACGGCCTTGGACACGCCCGTGTCCTGGGCCGTGTGCATCCTCTCGACGAATCGTCGAGACCAAAAAAAATCGTCGAGACAAAGCCCAATCGTCGACACAACTCGACACGCCCTGCGACACGCCCGTGTCGCAGGCCGTGTCACCTGACACGCCCTGGGACACGCCCGTGTCCCAGGCCGTGTCACCCAAATTTGCCTGTTTCAGAACTTTGGGCTGTTACAATACACCCCGTGCACTCAGGGCACATTCTCGGTGAACCGGCCAATGTCACGTCAATTTAAGCCATAGACATTCCGGACTCACCACCGCCACTTTAACAGCCAAACATATGAGCATTTTGTCTTCCCAGCATGGTGTACAACCTTGGGCTCGCGAGAGGTGACCCAGCAAGCGAGGAAGGAGGACTGGTGAGATGGGAGGAGGCCTACCCACAAGAGGCGAGAGGAATGGGCAGCTCACGGGCAGCCCACGGATTTAGGCGAGACCTCTTTAGGCGAGTGAAAGATATTGTTCCTAATCACCTAGAGGGGGGGTGAATAGGTGACTTAATTCTTTTTAACTTTTTAGGCAGAATTCAGATAATATCACAGAGTTCTAGTTACTTTATCACAGCACACAAGCAGCAATCACAGAATTACACAAGCAACCAGTAGAAACACAGTTTTATAGTGGTTCCCCAAGGTTTGGGTACATCCACTTTCCCCCTTCGCCTATCTAGCAGTGTACTAGATTCGGCCAAACTTCTCCTCTATCTCAGATCCTCAGATCTTACACTCAGAACCCCAAAACAGGTTCCTACAACTCAGGCCCAAGGCCCTACAACTCAGCTTCTTCACAAAGCCTACACTCAGCCACCAAGGTCTACACTCTGCCACCAAGGCCTACACTCAGCCACAACTGGCCTACACTCAGAGATTCAAATCTCCTACACTCGGGCACTCAAGCCCTACACTCAGCCTTTATAATTACAGGCTTACAATACTCAGATCCCTAAGGATCCTACAAGATAATATGAATACAAAATGTTAACTCTACAACTCAGAGAAAAGAGAGAAGAGTTGTGAGTTTCTTGATGAGTTCTTGGAAGAACTCAGCTGAAATCAATCTGACTTGGCTTTCTTCAAAGCTTCTTGAATGTAGAACACAATAAGATTGACCTCCTCTGCAGTTGATCCTTGATCTCTGCTACTTAAGATTCAGAACAAATCTGAACCCTTCTTCTCAGCCTTGTTCCAACGGCTGACTTCTTGGATGGAGCTCTCTCTCTCCAACTACTTAGATCTTCATTAGATTCTTCAAGGAATAGCTAGATCTTCTTCTTGTTAATGATCACTTGAACTTGTGTTCAATCTCCTTTTGTCAATATCTTTCTGTAGACAGTATAAGCCTATTTATAGGCCTTCTTCATGGTAACCGACTGGTCCGGTTCATAACTGATTTCTGACAACTCTGACAGGTGCAGTAGACCTGCTGGAATGGCAGCTGTCAAGTCATCCAGTCAGTTCTTGAAAATTCTGTAATTGTCTGTAAGTGTCGAGACTGTCTGTCTTTAAGTGTCGACACTTATAGACCAAGTGTCGACACAAGTTGTCTAAGTGTCGACACTAGCCTACAAGGTGTCGACACAACTCCTTGTGTTGTAGATTTTATATCTCGACACTGCTTCTTCTTCATGTGTCGACACTGATAATGTGTGTCGACACATCTTCATGTGTTGAATCTGTTAAGTGTCGACACTTCTTCTTGGTGTCGACACATGTCTTTAGTGTTGATACTTGCTGAGTGTCGACACAGCTCCTTGTGTCGACACATTCTTCTTCTGTTGAGACTTTTGCTGAGTGTCGACACATCTCCTTTGTGTCGACACTTGTACTTAGAATATTCTTGAACTTGCTAAGTGTCGACACAGCTCCTTGTGTCGACACTTTTTTCAAGTTTTGAGTCTTCTGCTGAGTGTCGACACATTCTTTCTTGTGTCGACACTTTCTTCAAGTGTTGAGTCTTCAGCTGAGTGTCGACACATTCTTTCTTGTGTCGACACTTTCTTCAAGTGTTGAGTCTCCTGCAGAGTGTCGACACATTGCTCTGGGTGTCGACACTTATACTTAGACTCTGCTGACTTTTGCTGAGTGTCGACGCAGCCTCCAAGTGTCGAAACTTTCTGATGTAGACACAGTTTCTCTGGGTGTCGACACAACTGATAAGTGTCGACACAGCTTCACTGCACTTTTCTTCACTAAGTGTCGACACAGCTCCTTGTGTCGACACTTTTTGTCTGGTGTCGACTCTGCATCCCTGGTGTCGACACAAATACTCCAAGTGTCGACACTGCTTGCCTGGGTGTCGACACAAGTCTTCTTAAGTGTCGACACTTTCCCTCCGGGTGTCGACACATGGACTTAGAAAATTTTTCTTCTTTCCTGTAAATACTTAACCTGCACATGTAAACTCAAAAACACATCAAATACATTTTTGATGTATATCATTGAGTTGGGTGAGGCTTCTTCAAATCAGGTACATTTAAACCAATGTACCCAACAATCTCCCCCTATTTTGAGAAGTCATAACCCTTAGTCAATGATATACACCATACAGAATAAAATAATAGCATGATGTAAAGCAGTATTATATATAGCAGGGCAAACATAAACATGTATCAATCAAATATGTATACATAGACATCATCACAGAACAAATATGAAATAGATTTAACATATAACACATTGTTCTAATATCTTGTCATATTCATTTTCAAAAGTTTACAAAGTGTTTAACATCAAAAGATTACAACTGTAAACTTAAGAAAATTTCTATGATATTTTTGATCAGCATCTTTGATCACTATCCCTTTTCCAGACTGTATCTTGGCTTGCACAGAAGCTTCAACATCTTCAGTTTCAGCTGGCTTTTTCCCTTTCAGCTCTTTCTTCTTTAGCTCTTCAGCTTTGATCTTTTGCCTCTCAAAATAATGATAGGGCTTGGGAAAGTACTTGCTAGGCTCCTGAGCAGTAGGAGGTAGCTTTCCCATCTTGGCCTTTCTTCTATATTAGACTATGGCTTCTTGCCTTGTCTCATGTTTTCTCCATTCCAATTCAGAAAACCATTTATTTCTGTCTTGAATGTTATCTTTTGCAGCTTTCCATGTAGTTAAGATAATGTTCCTTGAAGTGGGGCTCCACTATTCAAAGTCTAGTTTTTGTTCAGCTTGCTCCCTGAACCTCTTCTTAGACAATCTAGTTTCTTCTTCATTCCAATTCAGAAAACCATTTATTTCTGTCTTGAATGTTATCTTTTGCAGCTTTCCATGCAGTTAAGATAATGTTCCTTGAAGTGGGGCTCCACTGTTCAAAGTCTGGTCTTTGTTCAGCTTGCTCCCTGAACCTCTTCTTAGACAATCTAGTTTCTTCTTCTTTCTGCAGAGCTTCTTGCATAGCCTCTGATACTGGCTGAACCACCTTCTCAATGATGACATTTGGCTGACCCCCAGGTGGGCTATACATTGATTATATATCAGCATGAACCATATTAAAATCTGGAGGAGGGTAGATGACTTGAGCCACTTCATGTTGCTCCCCTCCTAGATATGCAGGATGTATTCCAGATTCTGCAACATTGTCATCATCACATAAGGGAGGAGAACCAAGGGTAGCTCTGATAGAATTAGATATCCACTTGGCATGATCAGAGCTGGCTTTGACTAACACCCTCTCCCCCTTTATGACTTCTCTAACTATGTGATCCCTCAAATCATCCTTTTGAAATCTTATTTGGGCATCCAAATAGTTGACTCCATCTTTAAAGTAAGGTTTCAACCTTTGGAGTTTGTCAGTTATGATCTTCTGAGAGTCTTGTATGGCAGTCTTAGCAACAGTTATTTCCTCTTGGAATGCTTTGTCAAAGTCTGCTTTAGTTGTATCATGAGCTGGAGTCAGTCCAGCAGCTATGTTCTGCATCTCAGTGATAATGGCATTGTGAGATTCTGTTAAGTTGTCATTCATTCTGATCTGATTCTCTAGTACATAGCCTTGCTTGACTTCAAGTTCATCTACTTGAGCTTTTATCTTTTCTTGATGAGTTGCTAGATAGACTACTGCATTCCCTCCCTTGTGGAAGCAGTCAGTCATCTCCTTCTTATTGAGATTCATCTCAAATCTTATGGACTTAATATCCTGTGCCAGATTAAACTGAAGAGATTTGTGCCCCTCATCCACATATGTTTCTATAGATTTCCTGTGCTCATCAAGCTTAATCTGTATTGCAACCATTAGAGCACTATAATCAACAGTTGGTGCTGGCTGTGATATAGGCTGTTGTGCTACAGTTTGCAATGCCTTCTTATAAGTTTGACTTCTTCTTTTGAAAACTTGAAACTTCCTTTTCTTAGCCCTTGCAGCTTCTTCATCTTCAGAGGCTGATGTACTTACTATCTCTACCCTCTCCTTAGGTAGCTCCTCAACAGCTTGGGGCTTCTCAGGCTCTTGCCTTGCAGTTTCTTCTAGAATGGGCACTTGCTCCCCCTCAACTGGAGCATTCTCCCCCTTAGTAGCAGGACATTCCTTCTCAAGGTCTTGTTGATCTAGATTAAGAAATAAATCTTCCATTGTAAATTCTTGTGGAGAATGGGCAGGAGAAATTCTTTGCTCATCTACCACTGATCAGATATAATTTGAGCTGAAACAGAAGTGTCCTTCATGGCAACATCTGGGGGTTGGCTATCCATCTGAGTTTGCTGATTAACATTATTTAATGAATCAGACAAAACAGTATCCTCTATAGGGAAATCTAAAGCATTAAGCTCAGTGATTACCTCAAGAATGATGTTTGTAGCTTGCTCACTCTCAAGAGGAGTTGGTTCTTCCACTATTAGAAGCTTCCCCTGGACTGAATCCTGATGTAAGGGGCTAGCTTGAGGTAGCTCCCCCTGTCTCTCAGCAACTTCTTGTTGAGCTGGAGACTTCCCAACATCTCCAGTGTCTTCTTCTTCAGGAGTGAAGACAACTTGCTCTTCACTACCAGAGCTGCTAGATGATTCTTGAGCTACTGGGGCAGCCTTCTTCTTCTTCTTCTTTAGTGGAGTTTCCTTCTCAGAAGTTATTTTCTCAGGGGTTGGCATCTCCTTAGACAAAACCCTGTCCCACCTAGAGAATATCCTCAAGTCCATTTTCCTCATATGGTTGATTTTACTGCCAGCAGCTTGACTCATAACCTCTGGTATGCTACCAGCTAGGTATAAACTTAAGATCCTACCCAAGTTGGGTTTCTTCAGACTTTATTTAATCTTATCAAAGACAATAACAGACCAATCAGTTTTTAGGCTAAAGATTATTCTGGTCATGAGATTGAACATATGGGCAGATACCCTGTCATACCCTCCAGGCTTACTTAAGATCACTTTGCCTACAATTTCTGATAGAAATTTACCCTGGCTATTCATCCCCTTCCTATTGAATACAGATCCAATTTTCATCTTTGGATCCAGACCACACCATGTCAATCCTTATCTGGTCTTAGAAGCAGTTACTTCATCCTCTTCTTTTGTTCTTGGCAGGTTTAGAACCTTTCTCAAACTTTTGGGAGAGACCTTCACTTTTTCTCTATGTACCCTGGATTTGATCGTGAATCCAGATTCGTCTACTTTAGCTCCATTTAGGAATTCCAAGACTTCTTTCTTCCAGATTTTAGTCGGTTCTGAAACAAGAAATTCTAACCCTGAGTCAGCAACTAGGGTTATCACGTTCTTAATCTCCGGGTCTGCATCACCAAACGCATCTCGCACCAGTTCATAGCCTTGATTGACGTTCTCCTCGAGCTTTGGCGCCATTAGGGTTTGAAGAATTTGACTAGAGAGAAGAGAGGTGTCGACACACAAGTTTTGTCTCTAAACTTTGGTGAGTGTGTCGACAGACAATGGAGAAATGCTATTTATACATTTCTAGGTTTGAAGATGAAAAGGCGGGTTAACTAACTTAAATTGCGTCGACACTGTGGAAAAGTGTCGACACAGACTTATAATGTCTCGACACACTGTGTCGACACAAGTTTAGTCGACAGATAATATGTGTCGACACTTGTTTATGTGTCGACACCACTTAACTCGACACATAGTCGAGTCTTTACTTAGATAATTCTGAGTAAACACTAAGTGTCGACACCACCTTGGATGTTTCGACACCTACTGGTCATGTGTTGACACTAATATTCTGAAGTGTCGACACCAACTTCCTAGATGTGTCGACACCTTTTCCCTGAAGTGTTGACACCACTTTTCTGTGTCGACACAGATAACTCTGTGTGTCGACACCATTTTACTTAACCATTTCTATAAACTTATTCTATGTTTATCATAACTAGTTCAATTTTAAACCTATTGAACTTAGTTTCATCTAGGGGCTTAGTATACATATCAGCTAGTTGATTATCTGTTTTAACATATTCCAGTAAAATATCTTCTTTCTCTACATGCTCCCTAAGAAAATGATATTTTATTTCAATATGTTTAGTTCTACTATGGGAAACAGGATTATGTGCAATTGATATAGCACTTGTAGAATCACAAAAGAGTGGAGTTCTACTTACCTGAAATCCATAATCCTCAAGCTGATGTTGTATCCATAGAAGTTGAGCACAGCAACTTCCTGCAGCCACATATTCTGACTCTGCAGTGGAGATAGCCACACTTATTTGCTTTTTGCTACTCCATGAAATCAGTCTTCCACCTAGGAATTGACAGGTTCCAGTTGTGCTTTTTCTGTCTTCTTTGCATCCTGCAAAGTCTGCATCTGAATAACCTGTTAGTTCAAAATCCCCATTCCTAGGGTACCAGAGGCCTAGATAAGGAGTGCCCTTTAGATATCTCAATATCCTTTTGACTGCTGTCAAATGAGACTCTTTAGGGCATGCTTGATACCTTGCACAGACACATGTAGCATACATGATATCTGGTCTACTTGCAGTCAAATATAATAGGGAGCCAACTATCCCTCTATACAAAGACTCATCTACAGGTTTCCCTGCATCATCCTTGCTAAGAGACATACTTGACCCCATAGGAGTCTTCATGGTACTGGATGAATCCATACCATACTTCCTTATGAGTTCTAGGGTGAACTTAGACTGGCATATAGATAAACCATTCTCAGTCTGTCTTACTTGAAGACCCAAGAAGAACTTAAGTTCCCCCATACTACTCATCTCAAATTGTCCTTGCATTAGTTTTGCAAACTTTTTGCAAATACTACTTTCAGAAAACCCAAATATTATGTCATCTACATATATTTGGACTAGTATTACTTTGCTTCTGGATTCCCTAAGGAATAGAGTCTTGTCTATTTTCCCCCTTGTGAACTTATTCTCAATGAGGAAACTAGACAGGGTTTCATACCAAGCCCTAGGGGCTTGCTTTAACCCATATAAAGCTTTCCTAAGTCTATAGACATGATTAGGTTGAGTTGAATCAACAAAACCTGATGGATGTTCCACATAAACTTCCTCTTTTAGATTACCATTCAAAAATGCTGACTTAACATCCATTTGGTAAACTTTAAATCCTTGAAAGGTTGCATAAGCCAGGAACATCTTTATGGCTTCCAGTCTAGATACTGGAGCAAAGATTTGATCAAAATCAATACCTTCTTCCTGCCTATATCCTTTAGCAACCAATCTTGCTTTGTTCTTAATGATGACTCCATGTTCATCCATCTTGTTCCTAAAGATTCACTTGGTTCCAATTATGTTGTGGTCTTTTGGTTTAGGAACAAACTCCCATACTTTGCACCTTTTGAACTGATTTAGCTCTTCTTGCATTGCCTCAATCCAATGATGGTCTAGGATGGCTTCTTCAAACTTCTTTGGTTCAATTTGGGATAGAAAACTGGAGTAGAGTGCTGCATTCAGGTTTCTGCTTCTTGTTTGTACCCCTTGACTTGGATCACCAATGATTTGTTCTGCTGGATGATCTCTTAGATGCCTATTGGCTGGAGGCATCCTGGCTTCAGGTTGAACTTCTTTAACTTCTTCAGCTTGCTGTACTCCTTGTACTTCTTCTGTATTAGGTACATGTAGTACTCCCCCTGGACAGCAGCCACTATCTTCTACTTGCTGTCTTGCAGTAGGTTCTTCTTCTATAGTGAGCTTGTCCATCTTCTTTGTTATACCTATGGGGCTGCAAATACTACTAGATAACTCTATGTTAATAAGTCTAGTTTCATCAAATACTACATGTACAGACTCTTCCACAACTTGAGTAGACAAGTTGTAGACTCTATAAGCCTTACTGTTGTTGTTGTACCCAACAAAAATTCCCTCTTGGGACTTGGCAGCAAACTTAGTCAAGTAAGACTTTCCATTGTTAAGTATAAAGCACTAACAACCAAAGATTCTGAAATAGGATAGGTTTGGTTTTCGGCCTTTCACAACCTCATAGGGGGTCTTGTTGTGGCTTTTAGTAATGGTAGCCCTATTAATAACATGGCATGCAGTATTGACTGCTTCAGCCCAGAAATATTCTAGTAGTGATGTATCACTTAATAGGGTCCTACCAGCCTCAATCAAGGTTCTATTCTTCCTCGCAGCAATGTCATTTTGCTGAGGTGTCCTTGGTGAAGAAAACTCTTGAAATATCCCAAATTCTTCACATAGTTTTGTCATGCTATGAGACTGAAATTCAGTACCATGGTCACTTCTTATCTTGACCACTGTACTGTCTAGTTCATTCTGAATTTGTTTGACAAAGCTATAGAAGATACTAGGTGTTTCAGATTTCTGTCTAAGGAAGAACACCCAGGAAAACCATGAGTAGTCATCTACAACTACAAAGGTATAGACCTTCCTACCTAGGCTGTGAACTGGCATAGGACCAAAGAGATCCATATGCAAGAGGTATAAACACCTCACAACATCTTTGTTTTTAATGCTACTAAAGGTGGATCTAGTCTGCTTGCCCTCTTGACAAGCTGAGCATATTCCATCTTTAATACACTTAACATGAGGATCATTCCTCACTAACTCTTTGCTAAAGAGTTTGCCAATTGTCTTGTAGTTTAGATGAGCTAGCCTCTTGTGTCATTTGACACAATGAGAGACTGTCTCATCAGCTACAAGACATACTGGAGAACTATTATTCTCAACCATAATGTCTAAGCAATAGACATTCCTTTTTCTATAACCAGTCAAAATGATCTCTTGATCATTTGACCTCCTGATATGACAACCATCTTTGACAAATGAGATGTCATATCCTACATCACTCAATTGACTTATACTAATAAGGTTATGTTTCAAACCTTTAACATAGGCCACTTGAGTAATTGTAATATAGGAGTTAGATATGTTACCAAAACCCTTGATGATCCCTTTTTCAGAACCACCAAAGGTGACTTTTGGACCATCCTTGATGGGTGTGTAGTCCTTTAGTAAACCCCTTGTTCCAGTCATGTGTCTGGAACATCCACTGTCCAAGTACTATATTGGGGCATGGCCACTTGGACTCACCTGCAAAACAGATTAGTGAACCTTAGAACCCAAAGAATTCTTGGGTCCTTGGTACTGGTTAGTTTGCTTCCTAACAAAGCTACCTGCAGGTTTTCCAACAGGCAGTTTGCTACTCACTTTGGCACTAGCATTGTGCCAACAGTCCATTGCAAAGTGGCCTACCTTGCCACAGCACCAACACTTAAACTTATTGTACCTTTGCTTAGGTACAGTCTTAGCTGTTTTGTCTACAGCTGACTTTTTGAGAGTTGGGGCTTTGCCCTTGGACTTGGACATGACAGTCCTTGCAGGTTTAGTAAACCCCAGTCCAGCTTTACCTTTGTGATGAACAAATTCATCAATTAAGGGCAGAACTGACTTTGGTTTAGAAAACCTAGCAACTAAATCTTTTTCCTTCTAAAGACTAATCTCCAGACTCTTGATTTGATCATTCTTAAATGATATAGTCCCCATCTGAATCACAGTTATGTGCTTCAGTCTGGCTATCTCATTTAGCTTTTGATTAAACAACTTCTCATAATCAGTTGCAGCCATTTTGAGACTTGCAATCTCCTTAGCTTGACTCTTGACCAAGGATTTGCATTTCTTAAATGCTTGCAACAGAACTTTTTATTCATCTATCAACTGATGAATATCCTCTTCATACTCAGATGCACTCTCATCACTTGATGATGATGAATCTGATTCTGAACTAGCACAAGAAATTGAACTTAAAGAACAATGTTGTACCTTACTAGGTCCTGGCTGCTCCAGGATTTTGTCACTTTCTGTCAATGCCATTAGCCCTTGGCACTGACTGTCCTCTTGTTCATATATAGAGTTCATGATCTGAATGAACTCTTCTTCTTCTTTCTCAGCAAATAGTCCTATGTATGCCTCAGCATCTGACTCAGTTTCTGATGAAGAAATATCTGACAGGCTCTTATCCTTTTTGGCAACAAAAGACTTTTCCTTCTTGCCCTTGTATTGAGTCTTTTTCTTGTCATTAGACTCCTTCCTTTTCTCTGGACAGTCTGCAACAACATGTCCTTGTCTATTATAGTAATAACATACAATTTTTGAAAGAGTTGCTTTGCTAGACTTGGTCTTTTTCCTGTCTTTCTTTGAAGACTTTTTATTCTGATAATAGTCTTCTTTACCCTGTGAAGTAGATGACCTTGACCTCCACTGTTTCTTCTTTAAGAACTTCTTAAAATGTCTTGTGAAGGCAGCAAAGTTCTCATCACTTTCACTGCTTTCAGACTTTCTACTTGCTGACTCATCTGACTCAGTTTCAGGTACTTTTGATGGTGGTGTTGGTGACTTACTTCTGTACTTTCTGGGGGCTTCTGTTTTGAAGGCCACTGTCCTTTCTTTATGTTCACTTCTTGTTGATTTCTCCTCTTCTTTCCTCACCATCAACTGCATCTCATAGGATAGCAGTTTTCCAAATAGTGTTGGTGGAGGAATTTCTGCCAACTTTGCCATTTCCCTAATAGCACAGATCTTGGTGTCCCAATCTTTTGTTAGGGACCTTAGAAACTTATCATTGAGCTCATAATTACTGAACTCTCTGTCATAGGACATTAGCTCATTCACAATCCTATAGAACTTCTTATAGCATTCAGTTATGCTATCAGCTTTACCTTGTCTAAAACTTTCATATTCTTGGTTGAGCAAAGATCTTCTGCCTTGTCTCACTTCCTCAGAACCCTCCATATACACTATCAAGGTATCCCACATCTCCTTAGATGTCTTGCAGTGTATCAAATTCTGAAAAGTAGCATCATCTATAGCACTCACAATGATGTTCTGAGCCCTCTTATCCATAGTGGCTAGAACTATCTCATCCTTTGTCATTTCAGAGAAATCCTTAGGTGTTCTCTGATTTGCATCTATGACTGAAACCTTCATATGCACATATGGCCCTTCTTTCACTGTGATATAAATCCTAGGGTATGAGGCTTCCATAAAAAGTCTCACTCTTTCCTTCCAGATGTCAAAGATTTCTTTTCTGCAAATGGGTAGCTTCATGGATCCCAATTCCTTATGATTCTCAGTGGAACCCATGGTTCTTGAGTTTCTTGATTTTGTAATTTTACTTAGACTGAATCTGCAAACAGGATCTACTCAGACAGTTATGTCCCTTTTTGAGTAACCTCGCTTTGATACCACTTGAAATATATTGTTCCTAATCACCTAGAGGGGGGTGAATAGGTGACTTAATTCTTTTTAACTTTTTAGGCAGAATTCAGATAATATCACAGAGTTCTAGTTACTTTATCACAGCACACAAGCAGCAATCATAGAATTACACAAGCAACCAGTAGACACACAGTTTTATAGTGGTTCCCCAAGATTTGGGTACATCCACTTTCCCCCTTCGCCTATCTAGCAGTGTACTAGATTCGGCCAAACTTCTCCTCTATCTCAGATCCTCAGATCTTACACTCAGAACCCCAAAACAGGTTCCTACAACTCAGGCCCAAGGCCCTACAACTCAGCTTCTTCACAAAGCCTACACTCAGCCACCAAGGCCTATACTCTGCCACCAAGGCCTATACTCTGCCACCAAGGCCTACACTCAGCCACAACTGGCCTACACTCAGAGATTCAAATCTCCTACACTCAGGCACTCAAGCCCTACACTCAGCCTTTATAATTACAGGCTTACAATGCTCAGAGCCCTAAGGATCTTACAAGATAATATGAATACAAAATGTTAACTCTACAACTCAGAGAAAAGAGAGAAGAGTTGTCAGTTTCTTGATGAGTTCTTGGAAGAACTCAGCTGAAATTAATCTGACTTGGCTTTCTTCAAAGCTTCTTGAATGTAGAACACAATAAGATTGACCTCCTCTGCAATTGATCCTTGATCTCTGCTACTTAAGATTCAGAACAAATCTGAACCCTTCTTCTCAGCCTGGTTCCAACGGCTGACTTCTTGGATGGAGCTCTCTCTCTCCAACTACTTAGATCTTCACTAGATTCTTCAAGGAATAGCTAGATCTTCTTCTTGTTAATGATCACTTGAACTTGTGTTCAATCTCTTTTTGTCAATCTCTTTCTGTAGACAGTATAAGCCTATTTATAGGCCTTCTTCATGGTAACCGACTGGTCCGGTTCATAACTGATTTCTGACAACTCTGACAGGTGTAGTAGACCGGCTGGAATGGCAGCTGTCAAGTCATCCAGTCAGTTCTTGAAAATTATGTAATTGTCTGTAAGTGTCGAGACTGTCTGTCTTTAAGTGTCGACACTTATAGACCAAGTGTCGACACAAGTTGTCTAAGTGTCGACACTAGCCTACAAGGTGTCGACACAACTCCTTGTGTTGTAGATTTTATATCTCGACACTGCTTCTTCTTCATGTGTCGACACTGATAATGTGTGTCGACACATCTTCATGTGTTGAATCTGTTAAGTGTCGACACTTCTTCTTGGTGTCGACACATGTCTTTAGTGTTGATACTTGCTGAGTGTCGACACAGCTCCTTGTGTCGACACATTCTTCTTCTGTTGAGACTTTTGCTGAGTGTCGACACATCTCCTTTGTGTCGACACTTGTACTTAGAATATTCTTGAACTTGCTAAGTGTCGACACAGCTCCTTGTGTCGACACTTTTTTCAAGTTTTGAGTCTTCTGCTGAGTGTCGACACATTCTTTCTTGTGTCGACACTTTCTTCAAGTGTTGAGTCTTCAGCTGAGTGTCGACACATTCTTTCTTGTGTCGACACTTTCTTCAAGTGTTGAGTCTCCTGCAGAGTGTCGACACATTGCTCTGGGTGTCAACACTTATACTTAGACTCTGCTGACTTTTGCTGAGTGTCGACGCAGCCTCCAAGTGTCGACACTTTCTGATGTAGACACGGTTTCTCTGGGTGTCGACACAACTGCTAAGTGTCGACACAGCTTCACTGCACTTTTCTTCACTGAGTGTCGACACAGCTCCTTGTGTCGACACTTTCTGTCTGGTGTCGACTCTGCATCCCTGGTGTCGACACAAATACTCCAAGTGTCAACACTGCTTGCCTGGGTGTCAACACAAGTCTTTTTAAGTGTAGACACTTTCCCTTCGGGTGTCGACACATGGACTTAGAAACTTTTTCTTCTTTCCTATAAATACTTAACCTGCACATGTAAACTCAAAAACACATCAAATACATTTTTGATGTATATCATTGAGTTGGGTGAGGCTTCTTCAAATCAGGTACATTTAAACCAATGTACCCAACAGCGAGACCTCCTGGTAGGGGCGAGATGGCCCACCAGGCGAGACCTCTCTAGGCCTGACGGATACTTCCCCACTCGCCATATGTAAAAAGAGGTATCTTTACCTTTTTACCCCCAAGGGGGGTTTTTACCTTTATGCCCCAGGTAATTTTGCATTTTTACCCCCGGAGGTCTGCATATAGCTCTCCAGAACAGCGGAGTTTGGCTGTTCGCAGACCCTATCCAGGGTGTTTTGGTCATTTCAGGTTAACTCAGAAGTGTTATTTGCAGAGCAGATTCAGAGGCCTATAAATAGACCGATAAGGTGCCTGAGAAGAGGGTTGTTGAACCTTTCCACTATTCTTCCTCACAGGCACCAGTTCAGCACTGGCTAGGGAGGGGAAGACTTTCAGTTCTTTCGGGTAAGAGGTGGGACCTCCAAGCTGGGCCCCCTCGGTCTGTTTTTAGGTCACTGACTCTCGTCAGGAGGGTAGCGCATGGAGAGTACGTGTGGGCTTCATCCTGTTTCGAACTTTAGGAGGGATCAGAAAGTTGGTTCCAACATTTTTGGTGTGGTGAGCGTGGACCGCAGCGCTCAGAGAAGAACCTTGAGCAACTAGATGGCGGGAGATCACAGAGAAGGAGAAGGAGGGGAGTCGGATAACCCGGGGGGATTTGTAGGAAGAGCGGAGTTTATGGCTTCAATCAAGGGGATCATGAATCTACTGCAAGGGATCTCGCAGCAGGGAGATTATTCAACTCCACTGCCTCAAGTGCCAGCTCTCGCGACTCAAGAAGAACTCGTCTCGGCGCGAGTAGGAGAGGATGCCCCGGGGGGAAGGCCGGGAAAGGATGTGATGGCGGAAGGGAGCGGGAGAGACATGGCGGGAAGGGAGTTGTTCCCAAGCCCGGCGAGTGCCATCTCGCCAGGAGAGGTCGTCGCGCGAGTAGGGGCGGTGAGACCGGCGGCGAGAGGGTCCCCTTTTTGCGAGCTAATCATGTCCGCTCCCGTCCCGGAGGGCTTCCGAGAGCCCGAGATGAACTACTCTATAGGTAAGGATGATCCCCTCCATCACTTGCAGTGGTTCGAAGACGCTGTCTCGATCAGGCCAATGACGGACGCGTTTAAGTGCCGCCTTTTTGCGATCACTCAAAAGGACAAAGCTAGGGATTGGTTCCATCAACTCCCGACAGGCTCGATATACGGCTTCGAGGACTTAAGTAGGAGCTTCCAGCTCTGGTTCTCCACATCTAAGAAGAGGAAGAAGAACCCGGAGTCGATCTTTTTGATTAAGCAGAAGGCGGATGAGTCACTGGCTCAGTACGTGGATAGGTTCCAAGAAGAGATTTTGGATATCCAGGAGGTGTCAGGGTTTGCCCTCTAGATGGCCTTTACTGTGGGACTACGGGAGGGATTCTTCAAGATGAGCCTCACACGGAAGGCGTCGCTGTCCTTTGATGGCTTGATGGAGAAGGTGACAAAGGAAATAGTGATGGAGGCGGCAAACCCAGCTTTTGCAAAGAAGTTGGCAAGGCTTACGGAGGTAGAGTCGAGGGAGTCAGGTGGGAGACAACAGGAGGCAAGGAGAAGAGAGGAGCCAAGGGCGTCGGCGTACCCGAAGCTGGGGTGGAGACAACAGGGAGGCCCTGCCCCAGGACAAGGTAGAGGATTCCCCTAAGGGGGGAGGAACCAACAAGGAGGACCGGGAAGGCTTCACCAGCAGGGGTGGGGGTATGGTCATAGACCACCCCTGCCCCCTCCGCAGCAGGCCATGGCCATCGGCCGAGGAAGAGGAAGAGGCCAGGAGAGAGGAAGAGGAGCAGGAGCAGGGAGAAGGAGGAACCCTCAGGAAGGAAGGCAAGGGGGGGTGGCGTTGCCATATTGTGACTTCCACGAGGAGGAAGGTCACACAACGGCTGCCTGCCCAGATTTCTTGGAGATAAGGAGAACTCGAGGGGCAGGAGAACAGCAAAGGCCGGTGCGGATAGAGGAAGTAACAGTTACAGGAGAAGAGGATCGATGTGTGGATCGAACGGATGAAGGGGATCGCGGGGGAATTGGAGTGATCAATGGGGGGTGGGGATAGAGGCGGCCCGAAAGGCGAGCCTTCACACTATGTACCACCGAAGCGTCGCCTCGATGTCACAATCCCCTCCCCCAGATGAAAAGATTACCTTTTCGAGGAAAGACATGCCGGACCATGAGGACCCCTTTTGTGACGAGCTGGTGATACGGACCGCCGTCGAGAACTTCACGGTGTCGCGGATCCTAGTAGACAATGGGAGCTCAGTGAACGTGATTTTCAAAAAAGCATTCAATGCAATGAGTGTGGAGGCCCGGAGGGTGCTGGCGGCGGATGGACCACTGTTTGGGTTCTCAGGGGAGAGGAAAGAAGTCGAGGGGAGAGTGGGACTTCAGGTGACCCTGGGAGGGCTGTCCCGGAATTGCCGCTTTGTCATAGTGGATGCCCCCAGTAGTTACAACGCTATCTTTGGACGCCCCTTAATCAGCGCTTTCAGATGCGTTCCATCATCGTTTCACCAGTGCTTGAAGCTGAATTCAGGAGGTACCCAAATCAGGTACGGGGGGATCCAAAGGCCGCTAGGGAATGCTACGTGACGGCAGTGAACACCATCTCCTGGCGGGGAGACGCCGAGGAGTTGGGAAAGTGGATGGAGCAATTACAACAAGAACAGGGAGGTGGGGAAGATCAAAGAGAGGAGGAAGATGCTGGAGGAGAAGAAGAAGTAGTAATGGTGGGAGGCATTGCGGGGGAGCCAGAAATGGTGGGAGAGGAGTTTGGGGAGATGGTGATGGCAGAAGAAAAGGAGAAGGAAAGAGCGGAAGGGGAGGGAGAAATGGTGAGGAACTGGGACATGGTGGAGAGGCTGGAAGTGGCTGGAAAGGAGGGCGAAGAGACGGAGGCGGCAGAGAAAAAAGAGCCAAAAGAAGAGGTAGGGAGGAGAGAGAAAAGGCAGATGGAAGAAGCGGGAGGGTCGCCCGGGGAGGGGGCCCGGCCAGAAAAGAGAAGGGACTCACGACAGGAAGAGGAGGATGCAAGCAAGTGGGAGACAGAGCAGCCGGGAGAAGAGATGATGATGGCCAACGTGGAAGGCGAATCCAAGGAGCAGGATGCGCAGGCAGAGCAGGAAGGGGAGGAAGAGCCATCAAGGCTGAAAGCGGCCGTGGAGGTCCTCGAGGTAGAGATCCACACCAAGGAAGGCCGAGAGGAAAAGATAAAAATCAGTGGCGAGCTTAGCCCAGAAGACTGTGAGAAGATCAGGACATGCGTGAAGAAAAATATTGACGTCTTCGCATGGAGCGCCGCGGACATGCCAGGGGTCGATGCAGACATCGTCTGTCACCTCCTCAATCTCGATCCCAACACTCGCTCCATACAATAGAAGAAGAGGGCCACTGCCTCCAAGATGGCCGGACCTATTAGAGAGGAAGTGGAAAAATTGCTTAAGGCGGGGTTTGTGTCCGCCTGTAAGTATCCGGGGTGGGTGAGTAATGTTATAATGGTCAAAAAAGGGGAGGGTAGGTGGAGAATGTGTGTGGATTTTTCTCTTTTAAATAAAGCATGCCCCAAGGATTGTTACCCACTGCCCCGAATCGACGTGCTGGTTGACTCAGCCGTCGGTTTCCCCTTTATGAGTTTCTTGGATGCATTTTCTGGATATCATCAAATACGCATGCATCCCCCGGACGTTAAGGACGTCACCTTCGTCACGGAGGATGGATGCTTATGTTTTAATATGATGCCTTTCGGTTTGAAAATGCGGGAGCAACCTATCAAAGAATGATGGATCGGATCTTCCGAGAGCAGAGAGGGAGGAACCTCGAGGTGTACGTGGATGACTTGATGATCAAAAGCAAGGACCTCGAAACTCATGTCCTAGATCTGGAGGATACCTTTGAAACCCTAAGGGAGTATAAAATGAGACTCAACCCCCTGAAATGTGTTTTTGGTGCCAGCAGGGGAAGGTTCCTGGGACATCTTCTCACTCCATCTGGAGTGGAGCCCAACCCCGAAAAAGTGAGACCAATCCTAGAATTGGAGTCCCCTAGGAATGCTAAGGAAGTCCAGCGTCTCACAGGCAAGTTGGCCGGGCTAAGCAGGTTCCTCTCTCGAGCCGGGGAGAGGTGCTCGCCCTTCTTCCGAACGCTGCGAGGAGGCAAGAGATTCAAGTGGACCTCGGAATGTGAGACAGCTTTCCAGGCCATAAAACAACAGCTTACCCAGACGCCCTTACTCCAGGGACCAAGGGAAGCAGAGGCCTTGTTTTTATATTTGGGGGTAGGGACTGTGGCTGTGAGCTCGGTTCTTGTGCGAGAAGAAGGGAGGAAATAATTTCCGATCTATTACGTAAACAGGGTCCTGAAGAAAGCGGAGCTCGGGTACCCCATTCTTGAGAAGTTAGCATTTGCACTCATCATCTCGGCCCGAAAGCTCAGGCCGTATTTTCAGGCTCACTCCATACAAGTGGTAACAGATCACCCCCTCCGTCACATCTTGGGGGGGTAGAGCATTCTGGTAGGCTAGCAAAATGGTCAATAGAGCTCAGTGAATTCGACCTCGTCTTTGTTCCTCGGCTCGCCATAAAGGCACAGGCGGTGGTCGATTTCCTGGTGGACTACGTAGTTGAGGTCCAGGAGACGGAGGCGTCCCCTCGGGCAACCTGGAAGATGTTAGTGGATGGAGCGTCGGGAAGAAATTCCTTTGGGGGAGGGATAATCCTGATCTGCCCGACGGGGACCCAGATTGAGCAGGCCTTGAAGATTCATTTCACGATCACCAACAATCAAGCGGAATATGAGGCGGTCATTGCGGGACTCAGGTTAGCCCGGGAGCTGGGCATAGAAGACATTGAGGCCTCGACAGACTCCATGGTGGTGGCAGGCCAGATCAAAGGGGAGTTCGAGGCACGGGAGCCCACCCTCCAGTTGTATCTAGGAAAGGTCAAGGACATCATAGGGAAGTTCTGAAGCTTCTCAATTCAGCACATCCCGAGGGAGGAGAGTACTCAGGCTAACCAACTCGCCAAGCATGGCCCTCGAGCCGGGGGAACAGTGACGGAACTCTTTAGACCGTCTATAGAGGAAGGGGAACTCATGGAAGTATGCCAGCAGAGGTCGTGGATGGACCCCTTCATCACCTTTTTGACATCAGGACAGTTACCCGCGATGGAACACGACAAGAAGCATACCAGATACAAATCGGCGTACTACCTGCTGAAGGATGGGGTTTGATATCGCAAGACCTTATCAGGTTTGCTGGCCAGATGTGTGTCAGAGGAGGAGGTTCCCAAGGTTCTGCAGGAGATTCACTCGGGAGAATGTGGAAGTCATTCGGGGAGCCGGACATTAGAAGGGAGGGTGCTGAGACAGGGGTACTTTTGGCTTACCCTCAGGAGAGATGCGGAGGAATTCGCAAAAAAGTGTCAAAAGTGTCAGGAGTTCGCACGCCTTCAGCTCCTTCCGGCCCAGAGGTTGCGGACCATCACAGCTCCCTGGCCATTCGCTATATGGGGACTAGATCTGGTGGGCCCCTTTCCCCAAGCTAGTGGTCAAACGAAATTCCTATTAGTCATGGTGGACTACTTTTCGAAGTGGCTGGAGGTGAAGGAGTTGGCTAAGGTAACCTGGCAGGTGGTCAAGAATTTCGTATGGGGGGAGATCATCTGTCGGCATGGGTTACCCCTAGCCATTGTGACAGATAACGGACCACAATTTTCAAGCAGAGAATTCGTGGATTTCTGCATTCATTTGGGAATAGATCTCCGCTTTGCCTCTGTTCATCATCCACGGAGTAATGGACAGGTCGAAGCGGCTAATAAGGTCATTGTCAATCTATTGAAGAAAAAAGTGGAGAATTTGAGAGGGAGCTGGGTGGAGCAGCTACCTTCAGTACTGTGGGCCTTGAGGACCACACCAAACACAGCCACGGGGGAGACCCCGTTTAAGCTCTCTCATGGCTCAGAGGCTGTCATACCTATCGAGTTTGAGGTCACATCACCAAGAGTAGCAGTTGCAAGGGAAGGAGCCGAAGGATGGAGAGCAGAGAATGAAGAAGAACAGAGACTCTCATTGGATCTCGTGGAGGAGCTCCGGGATTTGGCGATGGTCCAGCAGGAGGAGGTCAAGCGCCGGATAGCAAGGCACTTCGACAAGCATATAAGGATCAGGCAGTTTGAGAAAGGAGATTTGGTCCTGAAAATGGTAGATGCAGCGGGTAGAGGGGCCTCCGTAGGGAAGCTCAACCCCAATTAGGAGAGTCCTTTTGTAGTAAAAGAAGTCTTAAAGTCAGGAGGGTACCACCTCCAGGATGTGGACGGGGTATCCCTCGAGCGAGCACGGAGTGGTGATGATTTAAAGAGATTTTACCTGTAGGGCTCTATCCATCGCACCTTTTTATTATTATTATACAATGGTTATCATTCTGATGTACTCTTTTGATGCGATGAAAGTGAAAGATATGGTACCTAAACACCTAGAGGGGGGTGAATAGGTGACCAAATCCTTTTTACACTTTAATGGCAGCAAACAGTTCTATCACAAAATCTACTTTACTTTTGCACAGCAACAACACAGCATACACAGTCACAGCACAATCACAGCACATCATACACAAGGTTTTATAGTGGTTCCCCAATCTTTGGGTACATCCACTTTCCCCCTTCGCCTATCTAGCAGTGTACTAGATTCGGCCAAACTTCTCCACTAGCTCAGAACCCAAATTGGTTCCTACACCTCAGGCCCAAAGCCTTACAACTCAGCTTTATCCCAAAGCCTACACTCAGCAAATCAAGGCCTACACTCAGCCAACCAAGGCCTACACTCAGCCAACCAATGCCTACACTCAGCCAACCAAGGCCTACACTCAGCCAACAAGGCCTACACTCAGAGATCTCAATCTCCTACACTCAGGCCCTAAAGCCCTACCCTCAGCCTTTATAATTATAGGCTTACAATTCACTCAGATCCAAAGGATCCTACGAGATAAAAATTTATTACAAATATTGACTCAACAACTCAGAAATAAAAGAGGGGAGTTGAGAGTTTCTTGATGAGTTCTTGGAAGAACTCAGCTGGATTCAATCTGAATTAGCTTTCTTCAAAGCTTCTTGAGTAGAACTGAATAAGACTGAATCCTCCTGCAGTAGTTCCTTGACCTCTGCCACTTAAGATCTAGAATGAATCTGAATCCTTCTTCTCAGCCTAGTTCCAGAGGCTGCTTTCTTGGATGGAGCCCTCTCTCTCCAACTTCTTAGATCTGCACTTGGACTGCAAGATCTTCTTGATTTGATACTCTGTGTACCACTTTGATAACTTGTTCTTCAACAATGTGATCCACTTGAACAACAATCTGAACCACTGAACAACTCTTAACAACAGTTTCTGTAAACTGTAGGTGCCTATTTATAGGCCTTCTTCATGGTAATCGGCTGGTCCGGTCCATAACTGACTTCTGATATCTCTGACAGGTGTTGTAGACCGGCTGGAACGGCAGCTGTCAAGTCATCCAGTCATTTCTTAAAAATCTCTAACTGTCTGAAAGTGTCGAGACTTTCTGTCTTTAAGTGTCGACGCTTATAGACCAAGTGTCGACACATGCTGTGTAAGTGTCGACACAAGTCTACAAGGTGTCGACACAACTCCTTGTATGCCTCGACACAGTCTCTTCTGCATGTGTCGACACTGAAAATGAGTGTCGACACAAGTACTTGTTCTTCTAGCTTTTGCTGAATTCTTCTAAGTGTCGACACATCTCCTTTGTGTCGACACAACTTCTTGTGTTGAATCTGTTAAGTGTCGACACTGCTTCTTGGTGTTGACACATAGTCTTCTATGTTGATTCTTGCTGAGTGTCGACACAGCTCCTTGTGTCGACACACCTTCTTGTTGAGACTTCAGCTGAGTGTCGACACATTCCTTTAGTGTCGACACTTGTACTTAGAATATTTTGGAGATAATTCTGATCTTTGCTAAGTGCCGACACAGCTCCTTGTGTCGACACTTTCTTCAAGTGTAGAGTCTTTAGCTGAGTGTCGACACATTATGCTGGGTGTCGACACTTACTTCAAGTGTAGAGTCTTTAGCTGAGTGTCGACACATTGTGCTGGGTGTCGACACTTACTTCATGTGTTGACTCTTCTGGTTGTGTGTCGACACATTGTGCTGGGTGTCGACACATACTTCATGTGTTGACTCTTCTGGTTGTGTGTCGACACATTGTGCTGGGTGTCGACACATACTCCAAGTGCTGACTCTACTGCTTAGTGTCGACACATTGTGTTGAGTGTCGACACTTGTACTTAGTCTCTGCAGACTTTTGCTGAGTGTCGACACAGCTCCAAGTGTCGACACTTACTGGTGTAGACTCAACTTCACTGGGTGTCGACACAGCTCCTTGTGTCGACACTTTCTGTCTGCACTTTTCTTCACTGAGTGTCGACACAGCTCCAAGTGTCGACACTTTCTATCTGATATCGACTCTGCATCCCAGGTGTCGACACAATGACTCCAAGTGTCGACACTGCTTGTCTGGGTGTCGACACAAGCCTTCTTAAGTGTCGACACTTTCCCTCTGGGTGTCGACACATGGACTTAGAAACTTTTTGCTTCAGTCCAGTGAATACTTAACCTGCACAAGTAAACTCAACATACATCAAATACATTATGATGTATATCATTGAGTTGGGTGAGGCTTCTTCAAATCAGGTACATTTGACCAATGTACCCAACAATCTCCCCCTATTTGGAGAAGTCATAACCCTTAGTCAATGATATACACCATTCATAATTAAAAATTACAAAATGATGTAAAGCAGGTTATATTCAGCAGGGTAAACATAACATGTATTAAATCACACATGTATACACATTCATCAGCACAGAACAAATAAGAAATAGACACATTCATAGAACAAACATGAAATATATGAATCATATATTGTTCTAATATCTGTCTTATACATTTTCAGAAGTTTACTAAATGTGTTACATCCAAAAGATTACAACATAAACTCCAAGAAAACTCTTAATCTATTTCTGCTCTGGCTCCTTAATTACTATGCCTTTGCCAGCTTGGACTTGAGCTTTGACAGGGGCATCAACAATTACAGCATCAGCAGGCTTCTTGCCTTTTAGATCTTTCTTTTTGAGTTCTTCTGCCTTGATCTTCTGCCTCTCAAAATAGTGATATGGCTTGGGGAAGTACTTGCTAGGCTCCACTGCAGTAGGAGGTAGCTTTCCCATCTTTGCCTTCCTTCTGAATTGAACAATGGCCTCTTGTCTTATTTCATGTTTTCTCCATTCAGCGTCAGAGAACCACTTGTTCCTGTCATGAGTATTGTCCTTGGCAGCTTTCCAGGCAGTTAATATTATATTTCTAGAGGTAGGGCTCCACTGTTCAAAGTCTGGCCTTTGTTCTGCTTGTTCCCTAAACCTCTTTTTGGACAACCTTGTCTCTTCCTCTTTCTGTAGAGCCTCTTGCATGGCTTCAGATATAGGTTGAACAACCTTTTCAATGTGGACATTGTCCTTGGCCTCAAGTGGGCTATACATTGTGCTCACATCTGCTTGAATCATTTCAAAGTCTGGAGGTGGATAAATGACCTGAGCTACTTCTGGTTGCTCACCTCCAAAATAAGTAGGGTTAATGCCTGATTCAGCAACATCTTGGTCATCACACAGAGGAGGGTATCCAAGTGTAGCCCTGATTGAATTTGAGATCCATTTTGCATGATCAGAACTTGCCTTGACTAACACTCTCTCCCCCTTTATGACTTCTCTAGCCATGTGATCTCTGACATCATCCTTTTGAAATCTGATCTGACTATCCAAGTACCTGATTCCATCTTTAAAGTAAGGTTTTAGCTTTTGAAGTTGTTCAGATATGACCTTCTGGGAGGCTTGGATAGCAGTCTTTACAGCAGAAATTTCTTCCTGAAATACTTTATCAAAGTCAGCTTTAGCATCAGTAGAAGTAGAAGGTTTAGCAGCCTTGTTCTTCAATTCAGTGACTATAGCATTGTGGGATTCAGTCAAATTGTCATTCATTCTTAATTGATTTTCATGAACATATCCTTGTTTCAATGCTATATCATCTACCTATGCCTTTATCTTTTCTTGGTGTGTTGCCAAATACACCACTGCATTTCCACCTTTGTGGAAGTAATCAGTCATTTCCTTTTTGTTAAGGTTCATTTCAAACCTTATAGACTTTATATCTTGGGCAAGATCAAACTGTAATGATCTGTGCCCTGCATCAACATAAGCCTCTATGGCTTTTCTTTGTTCATCCATTTTAATCTGCAGTGCAATCAGTAAAGCACTATAATCAACAGTTGGAGCTTGTTGAACTATAGGCTGTGGGACTATAGATTGCAGAGCTTTCTTATAACTCTGACTTCTCCTTTTAAAGACATACAATTTCTTCTTCTTTGCCTTAGCACTCTCCTCATCTTCAGAGGCAGAAGTGCTGGCTATGTCAACCCTATCCTTAGGGCTTTGAGGCTTGTCAGCTTGCACATCTTGTGCCTTCTCAGTGTCTTGCCTTATAGGCTCTTCCAGAACTTGCATTTGCTCCCCCTCAGCAGCAGCATTTTCTCCTTCAGCAGCATCAATTTCCTTGTCAAAATCTGTTTGATCCAGATTTAGGAACAAGTCTTCCATTGTGAATTCTTGTGATGAAGGAGCTGGAGAAGTTCTTGGTTATTCAACCACAGGATCAGGAATTATTTCAACAGCAGGTGTGTCTTCTATAACAATATCTGGAGCTTGACTATCCAGCTGAGTATGCTGATTAACATCAGACAGATCAGCATCTTCTATAATAAAATCTAAGGTGTTGAGTTCAGTGAGTACCTCTTGTATAATGGTGGTGGCTTGCTCACTTTCCAGTGTAGATGGTGCTTCTACAACTGGAGGCTCCCCCTGGCTGTGATCCCTGTGGATGGGGCTAGCTTGAGGTAGCTCCCCCTGGATCTCTGCATCAGCTGGAGGAGCAGGAGACTTCACTGCAGTCTCTTCCTCATGCTCATCTGGAGTGAAGACAACATGTTCTTCACTCCCAGAACTGCTTGTGGACACTTGTTCCACAGGAGCTATCTTCCTTTTCTTCTTTGGAGGAGTATCTTTCTCAGTAACAGTCTTCTCTGAGGTTGGCATTTCTTTGGACAACACCCTGTCCCATCTTGAAAAGATCCTTAGATCCATCTTCCTCATGTGGTTTATCTTGCTGCCTGCAGCAGTATTCATTACCTCTGGTATAATACCAGCTAGGTAGAGACTAATGATCCTGCCCAGATTGGGCTTCTTCAGACTTTCTTTAATCTTCTCATAAACCACTATTGACCAGTCTATTTTCAGAGTGAATATGATCCTTGTCATGATTCCAAACATATAGGCAGATACTCTGTCATGCCCTCCAGGTTTACTGAGTAAGACCTTTCCCACAATCTCAGACATGAACTTTCCTTGATTATTCATGCCTTTTCTGTTGAAAACTGAACCTAGCTTCATCTTTGGATCAAGTCCACACCAGGTAAGAGCTTCCCTGGTCTTGGATGCAGTAATTTCTTCTTCATCTTGAGTTTTTGGTAGCTGGAGTACCTTCCTCAGATTTTTAGGTGAAACCTTGACCTTAGTTCCATGAACTCTGGATTTGATTCTATATCCAGATTCATCTACTGCAGCTCCATTAAGGAATTCAAGCACCTCCTTCTTCCATATCTTAGTTGGTTCTAAAATTAAGTACTCTAATCCAGAATCGGCGACTAGGGTTACTACCGACCTGATTTCTTGATCTGCATCGTCGAACGCGCCGCGCACAAGCTCATAGCCTTCGTTAACGTTCTCCTCAAGCTTAGGTGCCATTAGGGTTTGTAGAATTTGTCTTTAGAAAAGAGAGGTGTCGACACAGTAGTTTTGGTCTCGAAACTTTGAAAGCGTGTCGACAAACAAAGACAGAACCCTATTTATACCTTTCTGATTTTGAAGATGAACAGGCGGGACAGCTAACTTAAAATGTGTCGACACTGGCAATAAGTGTCGACACTGACTTATAATGTCTCGACACATATGTGTTGACACAAGTTTAGTCAACAGATTTTATGTGTCGACACTTGGTTATGTGTCGACACAACATATCTCGACACATTGTCGAGACTTTACTTAGAAAATTCTGAGTAAAACTTAAGTGTCGACACCACATTGGATGTGTCGACACCTACTTGACATGTGTCGACACTAACATTCTGAAGTGTCGACACCAACATCCTAGATGTATCGACACCTTTTTCCTGAAGTGTCGACACTACTATTCTGTGTCGACATAGACTTGTCTATGTGTCGACACCTTTTTACTTAGCCATTTTTAATTCTGTAAACTTACTCTAAGTTTATCATTCCTAGTTCAATTTTGAATCTATTGAACTTAGCTTCTTCTAGTGGCTTTGTAAACATATCAGCTACTTGTTCATCTGTTTTAACATATTCTAATAAAATATCTTCTCTTTCTACATGCTCCCTAAGAAAATGATATTTAATTTCAATATGTTTTGTCCTACTATGGGATACAGGGTTATTAGCTATTGAAATAGCACTTGTAGAATCACAGAAAAGTGGAGTTCTACTTACCTGAAATCCATAGTCCTCTAGCTGATGTTGTATCCACAGAAGTTGAGCACAGCAACTTCCTGCAGCCACATACTCTGACTCTGCTGTGGAGATAGCCACACTGGTTTGTTTCTTGCTACTCCATGAAATTAGTCTCCCACCTAGGAATTGACAGGTTCCAGTAGTGCTCTTTCTATCCTCTTTGCATCCTGCAAAGTCTGCATCTGAATAACCTGTTAGATCAAAGTCTCCATTCCTAGGGTACCAGAGGCCTAGATAGGGAGTTCCCTTTAGATATCTCAATATTCTTTTGACTGCTTTCAAATGAGACTCTTTAGGGCAGGCTTGATACCTGGCACAAACACATGTAGCATACATGATGTCTGGTCTACTAGCAGTCAAGTATAATAGGGAGCCAACTATCCCTCTATACAAGGTTTCATCTACAGGTTTCCCTGCATCATCCTTGTTAAGAGACATACTTGACCCCATAGGAGTCTTCATGGTACTGGATGAATCCATACCATACTTCCTTATGAGTTCTAGGGTATACTTGGACTGACAAATGGATAAACCACTCTCAGTCTGTTTAACTTGGAGACCCAAGAAAAACTTCAGCTCTCCCATACTACTCATCTCAAACTGACCTTGCATAAGTTTTGCAAACTTTTTGCAAAGGCTGCTTTCAGTAGACCCAAATATAATGTCATTTACATATATTTGGACTAGTATAACTTTGCCTCTAGATTCCCTAAGGAATAGAGTCTTATCTATTTTCCCCCTTGAGAACTTGTTCTCAATGAGGAAACTAGATAGGGTTTCATACCAAGCCCTAGGGGCTTGCTTTAACCCATATAAAGCTTTCCTAAGTCTATAGACATGATGAGGTAGAGTTGGATCAACAAAACCTGCAGGCTGCTCCACATAGACTTCTTCTTTAAGATTACCATTTAGGAATGCTGACTTGACATCCATCTGGTATACCTTGAATCCTTGATAGGTTGCATAGGCCTAGAACATTCTTATGGCTTCCAGTCTGGCTACTGGAGCAAAGGGGAAACTAGATCTGATATACTCTAAAGGGGGGTGAATAGAGTATATGGTGCTTTTTAAAACACAAAGAAAACTTTTGCAAAGCTTTACAACAATTGTTGTAATGAGTGTAAGCAGGGAAGTAGAAATAAAACTAATCACAGACTAAGCTATGCAGAAACTAAGCACAAGAAAATCTAGGCCAGAAACAAAAAGAAAACATGCAGAACCAAATGACACAAGGAAATTATAGTGGTTCCCCAACTTGGGTGCATCCACTCTTCTACCACCCTAGGTAGGAATCCACTGCAGGATGAGTTGATCAGGTGTCCTGGGCACCAATGAGCTTTTGATAAGGTGCTCAAAAACCAAATCAGATTTTTTGATCAGGTGTCTTGCCACCAATGAGCTTTTGACAAGGTGCTCAAAAACCAGATTCAAACTTTTGAAGGGAGTTTGAAAAACCCTTTACAGAATGGGGGTGAGAGAGTGATGGCAGTCTTCTCTTTCTCAAGCAACTGAGAAGACTATGTGGATTCAGTGATGTTGTCAAAGCTCCCCCTGAGTCCTTGAAATCTTCAGGAAGATGAGCTTTGCTGAGGGTGATAGGCCTTCAAAGATAGATCTCCAGCAAAAGATGATTTCAGCAAGCTGAAAATGTTGAGTGTCTGGAGTCTTGAGATGATGTTGGCCTTGAACACTTGAGAGCTGAAGAGATCTGAAGATTTTTGAAAGCTTGATCTCTCTGATGAGTGTTCTTCAGAATTCTTGTTGACAGAAGATTGAGAGAGTCTCTGTGTATTGAGTTGTGTCCTATTCTTGTCTCTGCTCTTTCTGTTCTTGTCTATTCTCTGTCTTTATTCAAAAACATTCTCTTTTATTCTCTGTATCTGAATAGGATATTACTCTGTCAAAGATAGTCGTTGGTCTGCATTGATTACAGCCTTAATTGCATAATCTGTTCTGAAGGAAAGTCCACTGAATTGTTCTTTGAAAAATCCCTTGAAACTTGCTCCAGAAGTAAATGAGAACGGCTGGCAGATATTCTGAATTAAATGCAGAATAACTTCTATCTGATTTGAATTTGAATTCTGAAAGATAACTGAAATCGTCGAACTGAGCTCTGCTATCGTCGAGCTGAGCTCAGCGAACTGGAAAATCCAAGCAGCAAAGAAATCGTCGATCTGAGCTCAAAGATCGTCGAACTGAGCTCAGAGATAAGGATCTAATGCAGAATCAAAATCGTCGACCTGAGCTCAGCGATCGTCGAATGGAGTTCGACGATATTGCGAAGTTGAGCTCAGCGATCGTCGAGTGGAGCTCGACGATATTATGAGGTTGAGCTCAGCGATCGTCGAATGGAGCTCGACGATCTGTCAATAGTTGAGCTAGACGATCGTCGACCGGAGTTCGACGAAACGTCGTGCTGAGCTCGACGATTTGGACTTAGTCTCCAGAAAAACTTGGGTCTTCAGGGCAGCTTCCAATCCTAGCCTTCTAACCCTTAGACTCAATTCTAATTGACCTATTAAGCTATACAGAAGGTCAAAACACAGATTCCTAGAGACATAGTGATCCTGACCCAAATTAGTAATAGGGTGTTCCAACAATCTCCCCCTATTTGGGTTAGGAAAACTATTTACAGACATAGGAAAAACAAACAATATCATACAGTCACAAAAACATAAAGACAGCAGTAGCTAGACATCACAGAACCATCACAGAGATATATATAAACATGATATCCAGAGGGCAGTCAGAAAAACCAAGAGTTATCACCTTACAGAGTTATTCCTTTTCTTTGCCTTTTACCATTTTAATTTCCCTGTTAGGATCTAAAGCCTGTTGTTTGGATCTGGTATCATCAGCTGCACCCAAATAAATTTACTTTGATGTCCTGGGAACCACTGCAGCTGGATGCAATTCCATGTACCTGTCTGCATCAAAAAATTTGCTGGAAGCATATCTTTCTAGTTCTTTCTGTCTTTGTTCTGACATTGTGGAGATGTTGGAAGTGTCTAGGCCTTTCTCTTTGGCTTTCTTGATTTGATCTAAAGCAGCCAGCTCTTTCATTCTAGCAGTCCAAGCCATAGGATTCTTCTCAGGGTCCTCAAATGGAACAGGTGGCTCATACCTGTTGGAAGAAGTATCTTGAGGAGTCCTGGCAGTCACAGTATCTTTGAGCTTATAGGGGAAAGGACCAGAAGATGTATCAGAAGAAACATGTCCTCCCCTAGAGTAAGGATGCTGCCTGGAATGCCCTTTAGAGTAAACCTGAGTCTCTCTTTGGTTTCCCCTATATCCTCCCCTTCTAGAGTAAGAGCCCCTAGACTGGCTTTCCCTTTGATAAGTTCTAGCATGAGGTTGGTAGGGAGCCTGGCTTCTAGCAGGGCCTGATCTTGCAGAGCTGCCACCTGCACCTGCATCAGGTGGAGGTGGTGGAGGAAGATGAGGGTGCTTGAACTGAGTGGAATCTTTCTCATACTTCCTCTTCTTCTTCATAGCCTTTAGCTGGTTCTTAGAGAATTGCATCCAATGCTCAGAGATTGGGCAATTGTGCAGAATATAGTAAGGGACATCATTGTCATCTCTAACTTTGGCAGGAGGAACTCTCTTCAAGGCCTTACTTCTTGCTTTCCTTTTCTTTGCAATGGTGGCAGATGAATCATCAGAAGCAGTGTTGTAATCCTCAGATTCAGAACTCTGTGCATCATATAAAGCATCAATCTTCTTCATCAATGATTCTTTTAGTTGAACAGCAGCTGATGGGGCAGAAGCAGAAGGGGCAGCAGATATAACAATAGGTGCAACAGCATATGGAGCAACAGAAATAACTTCAGAAACAGCACTAGTAACTTCAGGAGAGATAGCAGCAGCAGATAAAACAACAGGTACAGGAGCACTAGCAGAAACAGTGATTACTTCAGGAATGAGGGTAGCAGCAGCTTCAGAAACAACAACTTCAGCAGGCTCAAAATCAACAGCCTCTGTCATCAGAAAATCCTGGGGAATGGGCTCATCAGCAGCAGTTGGAACAATGTCTTCTTCAGCAGCAAGAATAATTTCAGAGGCAAATACAGCCTTGTCTTCAGCAGCAGCAGTAGCAGCAACATCATCAGAAGCAGCAGTCACTGAATGAATAAAAGCAGAAATGATACTGGGGTCACAGCATGAGAAGGGCACCAGAGCCTTGGACAGATCTTCTGAGGGCTGGGCAGCAAGAACCTCTGGGGGCTGGACAGCATATGGCTCTAGGAGGCAGCTGTAGAATGCATGATCAAAAGCAGATAGCAAAGACCTTAGGTCTATTGCTAGGACTGGAGTAGCAGAGGCAACAGATGCAGGAGCAGCAGCAGCAGCATGAAGGCTGGCTTCATAAGGCATCTCCCCCTGCCTGGATGCAGATACCTCTGCATCAAGGCACACTGCTGGTGGGGCTGCTACAGGAGTAAGGAAGGAGGAAAGCCTGGCAGAGAGAGCTGCCACTGACTGTTGTAGAGGAGCTAAAGAGGCCTCCAGGAGAAGAGAGAGCCTGGGTGCAAGGAGCTCATACAACTGGTCAGCTAAGGCTGGGAGATCTACTTGCTCAAGAAGAGGAGCAGAGGTAGAGGGTACAGGGATGGCTGATGAAGCTGGAGGAGGAGGGCTGAAGGGTGGAATGAATGGCTTAGGAGAGGGGATGGTGGAGATGGAGGATAATGGGATGGATATGGATGGAGTGAATGTGGGTTGGGCAATAATGTGGTGGAGAAGGTCTTGGAGAGAGGTGGAAGAGGATGGTAAGTCTGGAGGAGAGGAGGGGGAATCATCCATGGAGGATTCATCCAGAAGTGTGAATGATGGTAGGGATGGGGATGAGGTGACATCTGGTGGGGGATAAGAGAATAGGGGATGGAAGTGGTCTGCTGGTGGAGATGAGATGGTTGCTGGAGATGGAATAGAAGTTGGAGATGGGCTGGAGATTGTAATGGGGGATGAGGCTGGAATGGTGGATGGAACTGGAGGTAGGGTTGAGCTTGGAGGAGGAGGAGAAGCAGCACTAGCAGCAGGCAGGTCTTCTGCAGGGGCAGAGACCTGGGGTGGAGTGACTCTTAGAGTCCTGGTGCTTGAAGGGGCAAATGCTGATGAAGAGGGCCTGCTGGGCTTGATGATTTGCCTGTCCCATTTCCCAAATAGGGCACAGGTGAGTCTCTTGGAGGCATTGATGTGCACTCCAGAGGAGACTAGCAGGGTAGGGCACTTAGCCTGAAGGAAGACTCCCAGAATTCTTCCATAATTCACAAAGGTTTTGTTTATCTTTTTCTTCAACAGATCAAAAAAGACTTCTCCTCAGTTCAAGCTTTTCCTATCCACCAGAGCTCCCATGAGGCAGAGCTGATATCTGGAGATGGTGTCATGGGCAGAATGTTTGGCCAACAGAACCTTGCCTACAACATCTGCCAGAAATCTGTATTCCACTGACAGGTTTCTCTTAAACAGCTTGCTAGGGTTCCCCTCAGGATGACCCATCCTGGCAAGAATATCAGAGAATTCTTCTCCAGAGAGTTCAGCAGAGTCTTCACCATTTCTTAATCCAAAAACCTCTGTGAGGACTGTTGGGGTCAGAGGTACCTGGGTGCCACCAATAGAGCCAACAATGGTGTTGTTGTCAAGGTTGTGTGCAGTATATACCCATTCTTTGATTTCATCAGAGGCAAGTTTGATTCTGGTTGTCATGAGGGCAGATAGTTGCTGATCTTTGAATAAATTGAGAATGTCCTGGAAGACTTGATCAGTGGAGTTGAAGGAGTCTAGATCAATATCGAAACCCGCATCAAATTTCATGGCGGCGAGTACAGCGACTGAGACGGCCATGGTACCTGCAAAAACTTAACAAACAAAACGACCAAGTGTAGAACTGTTTGGAGGGAAGAAGATTTTTGCAGAGAAATTGAAAGCGCAAGAGAGAACGACGGCAAAAAATGAGTTTTATATTAGGGTTCGACGCAGAAATGGAAAGATCGTTGAACTCAGTTCGACGATCGAGGTTTCTAAAGGAATCTGAAGAGACTCCAAAATCGTCGATCTCCGTTCGACGATCTGGAAAGGCGTCGAGCTCCGTTCGACGATCGTTCAGTGAACAAAATCGTCGAGCGTCGTTCGACGATCGTTGACCAGAAGAGATAGTCTATACTATCAAAGGAACGCTGAACTCAGTTCGACGATTCCGGAAATCGTCGATCTCCATTCGACGATCTTTGGGGAAATCGTCGAGCGCAGTTCAGAGATCAGAAAATCCTAAATACTAAGAAAATCAGAATTTTGCCTAGTCTTGGTCCATTTTTAGCTTTCAAAATCTTGGATATTATTTAAGACTTCCTCCATCTAACATTCCTAACTGATTTAGGAAGAAAGTATGTTTCTTTTCATCCAAAGGCTTGGTGAAAATATCTCCCCTTTGTAAATCAGTTGGGATATACTGCAATTCAATTTTGTTCTTTTCAACATTATCCCTTAAGAAATGATGTCTAATCTCTATATGTTTTGTCATACTATGGAGGACTGGATTTTGAGCTATGGAGATAGCACTTGTATTGTCACAAAAGATTTTTGACTTCTCTAAGTTGTAACCATAGTCTAGGAGTTGATTTTGAATCCACAATATTTGTGAACAACAACTGCCTGCAGCCATATATTCAGCTTCAGCAGTTGAAGTTGACACAGATGTTTGTTTCTTGCAAAACCAAGAGACAAGTCTATCACCAAGGAACTGACAAGTTCCACTGGTGCTTTTCCTGTCAATTCTGCATCCAGCATAATCAGCATCAGAGAATCCAGTTAACTCAAATGCTGAATCTTTTGGATACCAGAGACCTAGATTTGGACAACTTTTAACATACCTAAGAATCCTCTTTACTAATGTGAGGTGTGACTCTCTAGGGCTAACTTGGAATCTAGCACATATGCATGTAGCAAACATTATATCTGGTCTACTAGCTGTAAGATACAGTAAAGAGCCAATCATTGCTCTATATGTTGTCTGATCAACAGGTTTCCCATGTTCATCAGCATCCAATACAGCATTGGTAGGCATGGGTGTTTTCATACAAGATGCCTCAGACATGCCAAATTTCTTAACCAGCTCATTGAGCATATTTGGTTTGAGAAATAAAGATGCCTTCAGCATGTTGTTTGACTTGCAATCCTAGGAAGAAGGATAGCTCACCCATGCTACTCATCTCAAATTTAGAATGCATTAGGTTAGAAAACCTTCTGCACAATTTTGAGTCAGTAGAGCCAAAAATGATATCGTCTACATAAATTTGTACTAGTAGGGTATGGGACTTATGGGTTCTAATAAAAAGAGTTTGGTCTACTCTACCCCTTATAAAACCATTTTCCAAAAGAAAGCATGCTAGGGTCTCATACCATGCTCTAGGAGCTTGCTTGAGACCATATAATGCTTTATTTAATCTAAAAACAAAATCAGGATGAGTTGGAGAGATAAAACCTGGAGGTTGTCTGACATAGACTTCCTCTTTGATGTCTCCATTTAAGAAGGCACTCTTGACATCCATCTGATAAACCTTGAAGCCTTTGTGAGCTGCATAAGCTAAAAATATCCTGATGGCTTCTAATCTTGCAACAGGTGCAAAGGTCTGGTCGTAGTCAATTCCTTCTTCTTGAGAATATCCTTGGGCAACTAGCCTTGCCTTGTTCCTTATTATTACTCCTTGATCATCCAGTTTGTTTCTGAATACCCATTTTGTTCCAACAATGGAATGATCTTTGGCTTTGGCACTAGTTCCCATACTTTGTTCCTCTCAAATTGATGCAACTCCTCTTGCATGGCAATGATCCAGTGTGGATCTTGCTCTGCATCTTGAATGGACTGAGGTTCAATTTGAGAAAGGAAGCAGGTGTGCAACAGGTTTTGGTTGACCTGATTTCTGGTTTGCACACCAGCTGAGAGTTCTCCAATTATTTGGGTAATTGGATGGTCTCTTGATGTTACTAAATCAACAGGGGGTGTTGATTGTTCACCAACCTGTGTTGTTGTTTCCTCTTGTGGTACAACAACTGGCTCTTCAAATGGAGCTTCAATGTGTTGAGCATTGCTTTCATCTTCACTGCTTTCTTCTTCTTGAGCAACCTGTAGCTTGTTCATATCTTCAACTAGAGAGTGTTCCTGCAAAGGTTCTATGGTAGAAGAAATCTTCTCCTTGAAAGACATGTTAGTTTCATCAAAAGAAACATGAACAGATTCCTCAATTTTCAATGATGATTTATTATATACCCTATAGGCCTTGCTGATCATGGAGTATCCCAGAAACACTCCTTCATCAGCTTTGGCTTGAAATTTTGCTAAATATTTCTTATCATTATTGTGAATATAGCAAATGCAAGCCAAAAATTTTGAAATAGTCAACTTTAGGTTTCTTCCCTTTGAGTAATTCATAGGGAGTCTTTCCCTTCAGTTTATGTATCAGACTTCTGTTCAGCACATAGTTGGAGGTGTTCACTGCCTCTGCCCAAAAGGATAGAGGTAGATGAGCATCTGACAACAATGTAGTGGCAGATTCAATAAGGGTTCTATTTTTCCTTTCAGCTACCCCATTTTGTTGAGGAGTTCTAGGAGCTGAGAAAGTATGCCTGATCCCTTCACTCTGACAGAACTCTTGCATAAGAAGAGAATCAAACTCTGTCCCATGATCACTTCTGATCAGGGCAATGTGAGTATTGAACTCAATCTTTATACATTTGAGAAACTCTGTCAGACACTTAAAGTTATCAGACTTCTTCCTTAGAAAGAACACCCAAGTGAATCTAGAGAAGTCATCTACAATCACCAAAGTGTAGGATTTCCCTCCTAGGCTTTGTACTGTGATGGGTCCAAATAGATCCATGTGTAACAGATACAGTATCCTAGGTGAATCACTCTTATTAAGTGACTTAAAACTGTTTTTAGTTTGCTTGCCTAATTGACAAGCCTTGCAGAGTCCTTCCTTCTTGTAGGGGCCAGAAGGTAGTCCTCTAACAAGATTGTCCTTGGATAGCCTAGCAATAGTTCTAAGGTTTAGGTGTCCTAGTCTCTTATGCCATAAAACATTTGGTCTACAAACTGAATTGAATAAAGCAGATATCTATAGTAGTTGAAAGAAAATCTACTAGGTAGATGTTACCATTTCCTTTTACCTGTCAACACAGTTGTGTTGTCCTCTGACTTGATTTTGCATAAGGTTTTGCTGAAGGTCACCTGGTAGCCTTCATCACATAGCTGACTGATGCTGATTCAGGTTGTGCTTCAGTCCTTCCACATATGCTACTTTCTTGAAGGTTACAGAACCAATCTGGACTGCTCCATTTCCTTTAGTTTGTCCAAAGTTGGAGTCACCAAAGATGACTTTGGGTCCAAGCTTGGCTCTAAAGGAATTTAGGTTGTCCTTGTTCCCTGTCATGTGCTTAGAGCACCCACTATCCAAATACCATTGCTGGTTAGATGTTGGATAGGTCTTCACCTGCACATTAAGCAATTCACTTGTTTTTGACCCAGTTTACCTTGGGCCTAGGTTGATAACCTTTAAATTCAGAAATGAAAGACATCCCTGGCTGACTCTTATATCCTTCAGGATGATATCTCCTTGGAGGTAAAATCCATTCAGTATAAGGGTTAAAGGTTTGGGATGAAGAACCCTCAGGATTCAATTTTGACTTGCCTTTGAAAAAATTTCCAGAGCTCTGACCTCTGTTCGACGATCTTGGAGCTGAGTTCGACGATCTTGGGTCAGATCGTCGAGCTCCGTTCGACGGTCGACTATGGCTGAGGTCAGGTATATGGGATCGTCGACCAGCGTTCGACGATCTTGGCTGAAATCGTCGACCAGCGTTCGACGATTTGTCCTGAGATCGTCGAGCTGCGTTCAGCGATCGTCGATCTTCATTCGGCGATCGTCGATCTCCGTTCGACGATTTGTGCTGGACTTTAGTTTTCTGAGGCAGATCAGAATTTTTCCTGGCAACCTCTACAATTCCCTTTCCCTTGCTAGAAATGAACTTGATGGGAGTTGTTAGGACTATAGGTTGGCTGGATGAGGCACCCAAGCCCAGTGTACTATTGAATCTTGAGTTCACTGTGCTTGTGATGTCCATCAGCTTGATGCTTCTCCCATTAAGAGATTCTTCAAGCTTCTTGGCCTCAGAGAGTTTACTCTTCAGTGAAGCTATCTGTTCTCTATAGTTCTCCAACTCCTGAGAGAGTTTGAGGTTTTCTGACTTTAAGCCATTGTGTTCAGATAATTGATTTCTGAGAGAGATAATCTCTTTCTCAGACTTTAACAGATCTAAACATAATGCTTTAAATTCAGATTTAAAATCTTCTGAAGTAAAATCAAAAGAACTGATTACCTGATCTTCTTCAGGTTGAATCTCTGAGTCTGAATCTGACTCTTCTTCCTCTGAGTTGTGCTGTGAGGCATTAATTGCCATCATGCAGAATTCTTTTTCTTCTGCATCATCCTCATCATCACTTGAGTTGGAGGAGGCTTCTGACTCCTCTTCAGTCTCACTCCAGGATTCAGCAACAAATCCTTTCCTTGTGTGCTTATTTCTGCTGGTGGAGGGTTTGCTACTTCCATTCCTTTTGGAGTCCTTCTCCTTTCTTCTTTCTTTTCTGTCCCTTCTGTCCTTGTTCTTGTTTTTTGGACAGTCAGGAACCATATGCCCTGGTTTCCTGCAACCAAAGCAAATAATGTCTTTGTTATTGCCAATGGACTTGTCATACCTTGGCTTATCCTGCTCCTTGTATGATCTTCTTCTGAAGTCCTTTCTGGCCATCTTATAGAATCTTTTGGCCAGCAAGCTGAGAAGTTCATCATTGCCTGTTCCTTTTTCTTCAGGCAGATCTTCAGTTGTCTTGAATGCTATAGTCTTCTCCTTTCTTGTGGCTGGTGAAGCAGCCTTTTGTTCTTCCTCTCTGTTCTTGATGAGTAGCTCATAAGATTTGAGCTTACCCAACAAGGCTTCAGTGGTGATCTCATTTAGACTTCTGGCATCTTTGATTGGCCAGATTCTTGAATCCCAAGTGCTGGGGAAGCACATTAGGATCTTGTCATTAAGTTCTGTCAGTGAGATCTCTTTGTCTAATGTCCTCAGTTCACTGACAATTAGACTCAGTCTGTTGTACATGTCTCCCACTGACTCTGTTTCTCCCTTCTTGAAGTTCTCATATTGGGAGATAAGATGGGATCTTCTGTCCTTTCTCTCATCAGCTGAGCCAGAGATAATTTCTGAGAGCTTGTCCCAAATCTCCTTGGCTGAGTTGCATTCAGCTACTTTTTGAAAAATGTCATCTGACATTGTCTGAGCTAAAATGTTCATTGCCTTGGCATCAGCTACCTTCCACCTTTTGATGTCAGCATCTATTCCTGATGGAGGTGGAACAGCATTTGTGCTTGTACTGTCTGGGGGTCTGGGACACACTGTCAAAACAGAATTAAAAATGTCCTCGTCAATAGAATTCATGTAGAGTTTAATCCTTGCTTTCCAAAGTGCAAACTTTGACATATTGCACACTGGAGGTCTGGTGCTTGCATAATCTTTGTTTTGGGCCATGAGTTGTGCAAACAAAATCTAATATTAAAATACAAAAGAAGGATCTAGTTTGGGATCTTGGGGTTCAGGTGTTAGTCTGTACAACCAATCAGGAATGGTATGTTTAACCAACCTGCCTCTGATACCAATTGAAAGGGGAAACTAGATCTGATATACTCTAAAGGGGGGGTGAATAGAGTATATGGTGCTTTTTAAAACACAAAGAAAACTTTTGCAAAGCTTTACAACAATTGTTGTAATGAGTGTAAGCAGGGAAGCAGAAATAAAACTAATCACAGACTAAGCTATGCAGAAACTAAGCACAAGAAAATCTAGGCCAGAAACAAAAAGAAAACATGCAGAACAAGATGACACAAGGAAATTATAGTGGTTCCCCAACTTGGGTACATCCACTCTTCTACCACCCTAGGTAGGAATCCACTGCATGATGAGTTGATCAGGTGTCCTGGGCACCAATGAGCTTTTGATAAGGTGCTCAAAAACCAAATCAGATTTTTTGATCAGGTGTCTTGCCACCAATGAGCTTTTGACAAGGTGCTCAAAAACCAGATTCAAACTTTTGAAGGGAGTTTGAAAAACCCTTTACAGAATGGGGGTGAGAGAGTGATGGCAGTCTTCTCTTTCTCAAGCAACTGAGAAGACTATGTGGATTCAGTGATGTTGTCAAAGCTCCCCCTGAGTCCTTGAAATCTTCAGGAAGATGAGCTTTGCTGAGGGTGATAGGCCTTCAAAGATAGATCTCCAGCAAAAGATGATTTCAGCAAGCTGAAAATGTTGAGTGTCTGGAGTCTTGAGATGATGTTGGCCTTGAACACTTGAGAGCTGAAGAGATCTGAAGATTTTTGAAAGCTTGATCTCTCTGATGAGTGTTCTTCAGAATTCTTGTTGACAGAAGATTGAGAGAGTCTCTGTGTATTGAGTTGTGTCCTATTCTTGTCTCTGCTCTTTCTGTTCTTGTCTATTCTCTGTCTTTATTCAAAAACATTCTCTTTTATTCTCTGTGTCTGAATAGGATATTACTCTGTCAAAGATAGCCGTTGGTCTGCATTGATTACAGCCTTAATTGCATAATCTGCTCTGAAGGAAAGTCCACTGAATTGTTCTTTGAAAAATCCCTTGAAACTTGCTCCAGAAGTAAATGAGAACGGCTGGCAGATATTCTGAATTAAATGCAGAATAACTTCTATCTGATTTGAATTTGAATTCTGAAAGATAACTGAAATCGTCGAACTGAGCTCTGCTATCGTCGAGCTGAGCTCAGCGAACTGGAAAATCCAAGCAGCAAAGAAATCGTCGATCTGAGCTCAAAGATCGTCGAACTGAGCTCAGAGATAAGGATCCTAATGCAGAATCAAAATCGTCAACCTGAGCTCAGCGATCGTCGAATGGAGTTCGACGATATTGCGAAGTTGAGCTCAGTGATCGTCGAGTGGAGCTCGACGATATTATGAGGTTGAGCTCAGCGATCGTCGAATGGAGCTCGACGATCTGTCAATAGTTGAGCTAGATGATCGTCGACCGGAGTTCGACGAAACGTCGTGCTGAGCTCGACGATTTGGACTTAGTCTCCAGAAAAACTTGGGTCTTCAGGGCAGCTTCCAATCCTAGCCTTCTAACCCTTAGACTCAATTCTAATTGACCTATTAAGCTATACAGAAGGTCAAAACACAGATTCCTAGAGACATAGTGATCCTGACCCAAATTAGTAATAGGGTGTTCCAACAAAAGGTTTGATCAAAGTCAATACCTTCTTCTTGCATATATCCTTTAACAACCAGTCTTGCTTTATTCTTAATGATGACCCCTTGTTCATCCATCTTATTCCTGTAGATCCACTTAACTCCTATTACATTGTAGTCTCTTGGTCTAGGAACAAGTTCCCAGACCTTGCACCTCTTGAACTGATTAAGCTCTTCTTGCATTGCTTCAGTCCATTGTGGATCTTGTATTGCTTCTTCAAACTTTTTAGGTTCAACTTATGACAGAAAGCTGGAGTAGATTGTTGCATTCATGTATCTGCTCCTGGTTTGTACTCCTTGTCTTGGATCTCCAATAATCAGCTCTACTAGATGATCTCTAAGATGCCTGTGAGCTGGAGGCATCCTAACTTCTGGTTGAACCACTTCAGCATCTCCATCATGCTGTTCTCCTTGTATTTCTTCAGCAACTGGCACATGTAGTTCTCCCCCTGGACAACAGCTACTCTCCTCTCCTTGATGTCTTGTAGCAGGTACTTCTTCTAGAGTAAGCTTGTCCATTTTCTTTGTTAAACCTGTGGGGCTGCATACAGAACTAGACAACTCATTGTTAATAAGCTTAGTCTCATCAAAAACTACATGCACAGATTCTTCTACAACTTGTGTAGATAAGTTGTAGACTCTATATGCCTTACTATTATTGCTGTACCCAACAAAAATTCCCTCTTGGGACTTAGCAACAAACTTAGTTAAGTAAGACTTCTCATTGTTAAGTATGAAGCATTTGCAACCAAAGATCCTGAAATAGGATAGGTTTGGTTTCCTACCTTTCACAACTTCATAGGGGGTCTTGTTGAGCCCTTTAGTGATGGTAGCCCTATTTATAACATGGCATGCAGTGTTGACTGCTTCAGCCCAGAAATACTCTGGCAGTGATGTATCACTTAGTAGGGTCCTACCAGCCTCTATCAAGGTTCTATTCTTCCTCTCAGCAATGTCATTTTGCTGAGGTGTTCTAGGTGAAGAGAATTCTTGAAATATCCCAAAGTCTTCACATAATTTTGTCATGCTGTCAGATTGAAACTCAGTACCATGGTCACTTCTAATTTTGACCACTGTACTATTTAGTTCATTCTGAATTTGCTTGACAAAGTTATAGAAAACATTAGGTGTTTCAGATTTCTGTCTTAAGAAGAACACCCAGGAAAACCTTGAGTAGTCATCTACAACTACAAGGGTATAGACCTTCCTACCTAAGCTGTGAACTGGCATTGGACCAAAGAGATCCATATGCAAGAGGTATAAACACCTCACAGCATCCTTATTTTCTATGCTTCTAAAGGTGGATTTAGTCTGCTTGCCCTTTTGATAAGCTGAGCAAATACCATCTTTTACACACTTAACTTGAGGACCATTCCTCACTAACTCTTTGCTAAAGAGTTTGCTAATAGTCTTGTAGTTAAGATGGGCAAGCCTCTTGTGCCATTTGACACAATGAGAGACTGTCTCATCAGCTACAAGACAAACTGGAGAACCATTGTTCTCAATCATAATGTCTAGGCAGTAGACATTCCTTTTCCTATAAACTGTCAAAATGATCTCTTGATCACTTGATCTCTTGATATGACAACCATTTTTAACAAATGAGATGTCATACCCTACATCACTTAATTGACTTATACTTATTAGGTTGTGTTTCAACCCTTTAACATAAGCCACTTGAGTAATTGTAACCAAGTTTGTAAAAATGTTACCAAACCCTTTGATGATTCCTTTTTCAGAACCACCAAAGGTAACCTTAGGACCATATTTGATTGGTATGTAGTCCTTTTTTAGTCCCCTTGTTCCAGTCATATGTCTGGAACATCCACTGTCCAAGTACCATGTTGGGGTATGGCCACTTGGACTCACCTGCAAAACAGATTAATGAACCTTAGAACCCAAAGAATTCTTGGGTCCTTGGTACTTGTTAGTTTGCAATCTGACAAAGCTACCCACTGGCTTTCCAACAGGTAGTTTGGTACTCACTTTGGCACTAGCATTGTGCCAACAGTCCACTGCAAAATGGCCAACTTTGCCACAGCACCAACATTCAAACTTGTTGTACCTTTGCTTAGGTACTGCCTTGGCTGTCTTGTCTACAGCAGGCTTGTTGAATGTTGGGGCTTTGCCCTTGGACTTAGACTTGGACTGCTCAGTCCCTGCAGGTCTAATAAAGCCCAGTCCAGCCTTGCCTTTATGATGAACAAATTCATCAATTAAAGGTAGCACTGACTTAGGTTTAGAAAACCTAGCAACAAGCTCTCTCTCTTTCTGAAGATTGCTCTCCAGACTCTTGATTTGATCATTTTTAAATGATATAGTACCCATTTGAATCAATGTTATGTGCTTCAACCTGGCTATCTCATTCAGTTTTTGATCAAATTGCTTCTCAAAATCTGTTACAGCAGCTTTAAGATCAGCAATTTCCTTTGCCTGACTTTTGGCAAGGGACTTACTTTTCTTGTAAGCCTGCAACAACACCTTATATTCATCTATAAGCTGATGAATATCATCCTCAGACTCAGATACATTCTCATCACTTGATGAAGAAGAATCTGAATCTGAACTAGAACAAGAAACTGAATTCAAACTTGAACTTTGTACCTGACTGGGTCCTGGCTGCTCCAGAATTTTGGCACTCTCTGTCAAAGCCATTAGCCCTTGGCATTGACTGTCTTCTTGTTCATAGATAGCCTCCATTAACTGCATGAATTCTTCCTCTTCTTCTTCAGCAAATAGCCCTATGTAGGCTTCAGCATCAGACTCAGATTCTGAAGAAGAAATGTCTGATAGAGTCTTCTCCTTCTTGGCTACTAAAGACTTTTCCTTCTTGCCTTTGTAGTGAGTCTTTTTCCTGTCACTAGATTCCTTTCTCTTCTCTGAACAATCTGCAATAACATGGCCCTGTCTATTGCAGCAATAACACACTATCTTAGATCCAGTTGTCTTGCTTGACTTTGTCCTCTTCCTGTCTTTCTTTGAAGGCTTTTTTTCCTGATGAAAGACTTCCTTTCCCTTTGAAGAAGAAGGTCTTGACCTCCACTGTTTCTTCTTCAAGAATTTCTGAAAGTGTCTAGTGAAGGCAGCAAAGTCTTCATCACTTTCACTGCTCTCAGTCTTTATGCTGACTGACTCATCTGATTCTGATTCAACTACTTCTGGAGGTGGAGTTGATGACTTATTCCTGCACTTTCTGGGAACTTCTGTCTTGAAAGCAACTGTTCTTTCCTTGTGTTCAATTCTTGCTGATTTCTCCTCCTCCTTCCTCACTATCAATTGCATTTCATATGACAACAACTTGCCAAACAGTGTAGGAGGAGGAATTTCCCCCAACTTAGCCATTTCTCTTATGGCACAGATCTTGGTGTCCCAATCTTTGGTTAGGGACCTTAGGAACTTGTCATTTAGTTCATAGTTAATGAACTCTCTTCCATAAGACATGAGTTCATTAACTATTCTGTAGAACTTCTTGTAGCACTCAGTTATGCTATCACCTTTACCTTGTCTAAAACTCTCATACTCCTGATTTAGCAAGGATTTTCTATCTTGTCTTACTTCTTCAGATCCTTCCATATACACTATAAGAGTGTCCCACATCTCCTTGGTTGTCTTACAATGTATAAGATTCTGAAAATTTGCATCATCAATGGCACTCACTATTATGTTTTGTTCCCTCTTGTCCATGGTAGCTAGGACAATCTCATCCTTAGTCATCTCAGAGAAATCCTTTGGGGTTCTCTGATTTGTATCTAGAACTGAAATCTTCATGGGCACATGAGGCCCTCCTTTTACTGTGATGTAGATTCTAGGGTCTGAGGCCTCCATAAATAGCCTTACCCTTTCCTTCCAGATCCCAAAGATCTGATACCACTTGAAAGATATGGTACCTAAACACCTAGAGGGGGGGTGAATAGGTGACCAAATCCTTTTTACACTTTAATGGCAGCAAACAGTTCTATCACAAAATCTACTTTACTTTTGCACAGCAACAACACAGCATACACAGTCACAGCACAATCACAGCACAGCATACACAAGGTTTTATAGTGGTTCCCCAATCTTTGGGTACATCCACTTTCCCCCTTCGCCTATCTAGCAGTGTACTAGATTCGGCCAAACTTCTCCACTAGCTCAGAACCCAAATTGGTTCCTACACCTCAGGCCCAAAGCCTTACAACTCAGCTTTATCCCAAAGCCTACACTCAGCCAATCAAGGCCTACACTCAGCCAACCAAGGCCTACACTCAGCCAACCAAGGCCTACACTCAGCCAACCAAGGCCTACACTCAGCCAACAAGGCCTACACTCAGAGATCTCAATCTCCTACACTCAGGCCCTCAAGCCCTACCCTCAGCTTTTATAATTATAGGCTTACAATTCACTCAGATCCAAAGGATCCTACAAGATAAAAATGTATTACAAATATTGACTCAACAACTCAGAAATAAAAGAGGGGAGTTGAGAGTTTCTTGATGAGTTCTTGGAAGAACTCAGCTGGATTCAATCTGACTTAGCTTTCTTCAAAGCTTCTTGAGTAGAACTGAATAAGACTGAATCCTCCTGCAGTAGTTCCTTGACCTCTGCCACTTAAGATCCAGAATGAATCTGAATCCTTCTTCTCAGCCTAGTTCCAGAGGCTGATTTCTTGGATGGAGCCCTCTCTCTCCAACTTCTTAGATCTGCACTTGGACTGCAAGATCTTCTTGATTTGATACTCTGTGTACCACTTTGATAACTTGTTCTTCAACAATGTGATCCACTTGAACAATAATCTGAACCACTGAACAACTCTTAACAACAGTTTCTGTAAACTGTAGGTGCCTATTTATAGGACTTCTTCATGGTAACCGGCTGGTCCGGTCCATAACTGACTTCTGATATCTCTGACAGGTGCTGTAGACCGGCTGGAACGGCAGCTGTCAAGTCATCCAGTCATTTCTTGAAAATCTCTAACTGTCTGAAAGTATCGAGACTTTCTGTCTTTAAGTGTCGACACTTATAGACCAAGCGTCGACACATGCTGTGTAAGTGTCGACACAAGTCTACAAGGTGTCGACACAACTCCTTGTATGTCTCGACACAGTCTCTTTTGCATGTGTCGACACTGAAATTGAGTGTCGACACAAGTACTTGTTCTTCTAGCTTTTGCTGAATTCTTCTAAGTGTCGACACATCTCCTTTGTGTCGACACAACTTCTTGTGTTGAATCTGTTAAGTGTCGACACTGCTTCTTGGTGTCGACACATAGTCTTCTATGTTGATTCTTGCTGAGTGTCGACACAGCTCCTTGTGTCGACACACCTTCTTCTTGTTGAGACTTCAGCTGAGTGTCGACACATTCCTTTATTGTCGACACTTGTACTTAGAATATTTTGGAGATAATTCTGATCTTTGCTAAGTGTCGACACAGTTCCTTGTGTCGACACTTTCTTCAAGTGTAGAGTCTTTAGCTGAGTGTCGACACATTGTGCTGGGTGTCGACACTTACTTCAAGTGTAGAGTCTTTAGCTGAGTGTCGACACATTGTGCTGGGTGTCGACACTTACTTCATGTGTTGACTCTTCTGGTTGTGTGTCGACACATTGTGCTGGGTGTCGACACATACTTCATGTGTTGACTCTTCTGTTTGTGTGTCGACACATTGTGCTGGGTGTCGACACATACTCCAAGTGCTGACTCTACTGCTTAGTGTCGACACATTGTGTTGAGTGTCGACACTTGTACTTAGTCTCTGCAGACTTTTGCTGAGTGTCGACACAGCTCCAAGTGTCGACACTTACTTGTGTAGACTCAACTTCACTGGGTGTCGACACAGCTCCTTGTGTCGACACTTTCTGTCTGCACTTTTCTTCACTGAGTGTCGACACAGCTCCAAGTGTCGACACTTTCTATCTGATATCGACTCTGCATCACAGGTGTCGACACAATGACTCCAAGTGTCGACACTGCTTGTCTGGGTGTCGACACAAGCCTTCTTAAGTGTCGACACTTTCCCTCTGGGTGTCGACACATGGACTTAGAAACTTTTTGCTTCTGTCCAGTGAATACTTAACCTGCACAAGTAAACTCAACATACATCAAATACATTATGATGTATATCATTGAGTTGGGTGAGGCTTCTTCAAATCAGGTACATTTGACCAATGTACCCAACAGAAAGTGTGGGTGACCTTTGTAAGGCACCGGGGGCGAGATGATTTGTAGAGGAGACCCCGAGCAGACCCGCTGACCAGGCTCCCATCAAGCTGGCAGGGCTGTAGGCTCACTCGGTGGTTGGAGGTGTTGTGGAGAGGAGACCCCGAGCAGACCCGCTAACCAGGCTCCCATCAAGCTGGCAGGGTTGTAGGCTCACTCGGTGGTTGGAGGTGTTGTGGAGAGGAGACCCCGAGCAGACCCGCTGACCAGGCTCCCATCTTGCTGGCAGGGTCGTAAGCTCACTCGGTGGTTGGAGATGTTGTGGAGAGGAGACCCCGAGCAGACCCGCTGACCATGTTCCCATCAAGCGGGCAGGGCTGTAGGCTCACTCGGTGGTTGGAGGTGTTGTGGAGGGGAGACCCCGAGCAGACACGCTGACCAGGCTCCCATCAAGCTGGCAGGGTTGTAGGCTCACTCGGTGGTTGGAGGTATTGTGGAGAGGAGACCCCAAGCAGACCCGCTGACCAGGCTCCCATCTAGCTGGCAGGGCCGTAGGCTCACTCGGTGTTTGGAGATGTTGTGGAGAGGAGACCCCGAGCAGACCCGCTGACCAGGCTCCCATCAAGCTGGCAGGGATGTAGGCTCACTCGGTGGCTGGAGGTGTTGTGGAGAGGAGACCCCGAGCAGACCCCCTGACCAGGCTCCCATCAAGCTGGCAGGGTTGTAGGCTCACTCGGTGGTTGGAGGTGTTGTGGAGAGGAGACCCCTAGCAGACCCCCTAACCAGGCTCCCATCACGCTGGCAGGGCTGTAGGCTCACTCGGTGGTTGGAGGTGTTGAGGAGAGGAGACCCCGAGCAGACCCGCTGACCAGGCTCCCATCTAGCTGGCAGGGATGTAGGCTCACTCGGTGGTTGGAGGAGTTTTGGAGAGGAGATCCCGAGCAGACCCGCTGACCAGGCTCCCATCTATCTGGCAGGGCGGTAGACTCACTCGAGGGGGCAAGTCTAAGGGTAAGAATTCGCGTGGGGAAATATCCATGTTCATCAGAAGGTTGATAGAAAGTCCCTAAAACAGAGAGGAGCCAGGAATCGGGCCAGGGAAGAAGGTCCCTGGACAGCACTCGCAATAGGTGGCCTCGCGCTTGGCGGGAGGATCTTCCTTATTCCAGGCACAAGTGAGCCTTAGAAGGCGGAACCGGCCGAGCGAGACGGCTGGTCTCCAGGGATTTCGGCGCAGGATAATCTTGCGGCGAGGCGAGCGCTAACAGTGGGCGGACCTCGCGCGTAGGAGGGGCGAAGAGCGATAAAATTTACCTCACGCTAACTATTAAGAGAGATGGCAAACGTTAAGAGCAGCGATTAAACAACATCCAAAAAATAGTCTCATGCTTTTGGCTAGCTACTAAGCGAGATGGCAGAAGATCAAAGCGGCAATTAAAATAGCACCTAAAACGTTGTCTCACATTTCTGACTAACTATTACACAAGACGCCCAAAGAGGGAAGCGACAATTAGTGTGTAAAAAGTTTTAAACAAAACATCCATAAAGCAGGAACACCTCGCACTCCTTTTTCAAGGAAGTGCCTACCCGAACCACAAGTACTAAGCAAAAGAAGGTGGGGAAGAGAAGCCACTGCAGTGGGTGGTACGCTACTCACTATCAGAGGAAGAGCTGCCATCCGTCTCGCCGTACAAGCGGGGGACCAGGTCGCGGACGGTTACCGTCTCTGCATCCTCGCGCACCACTCCCAGCTCCTTCATCATCTTAAGGACAACCTCCGCCGTCTTGATATTTGAGTCTCGGCAGATGGCATCCACCTCGTCTACTGTATAGCGGGAAGGAACGGGAAATTGATCCAGGGGGGGTGTCGCGCTCTTCCGGAGGCGGAGATTTTCGGCTTTCAACTTCTTGTTCTCCCCCTCTAGCTCCTCGATACGCGAGCGCATTCTGTCGGCCGTCTCGGCATCCTGCAGGAAGAGAGCAAATGAGGGACTATAAGGAGCAAGTGTAAGACTAGCAAAGCAACGGTAAGGAAACTTACCACGCCACCCTGGCTCTGCGCGAGGAGGTTGTCGGCAACAAGCAACCGCTTCTCCAGGTCGAGGGACTTTTCCTGCTCCGCGGCGAGACCGGCCTCCGCCTCCTTCCATTTCCTGTTGTTGAAAACGAGGCGGTGCGAGACTCAGTGCGCGAGCTCCAGAGAGCGAAACTGAGAGTGGGCACTTTTTAGGATGAGATCCCTCGATGCCTCGTTATCTGCGAGCTCGGAGCCAAGACCGCCATACAGCCCAAACCCTAAGGAGAAGGCATGACTGGTGGGGGGGTCATGTTCCTTCCAGGAAGGGAGAAGGGTAGACACCGACACGCGGTTGGAGTTTTGGTCCCATATGAGAACCGGCTCGCCGGCGTCATCATCCGTCACATGCCCCATGTTATAATTAGGGTGTGAGGCGGGAGTCGGGCGGCTGGACGAACCAGTCTCGTCAGGAGGGAGCCGAGAGGGCTGAATATGGCCGGAGGCAGCTGGCTCTGAAGAGACCGTCTCGCGGGCGGGCGAGACGGGTCGTTGCGGAGGAGATGGGGACGATAGAGTGATGGGGGACAGGGACCCCGCTGGCTCTTTTCGTTTCTTAGCAGATTTTTCCTTTTTGAAGCACACTGACTTTTTCTTCTTCTTGGGGCTGAGGCGAGAAGTACCCTCACCCGCGGGCCTCTTCTTGGGGGCAGTTGTTAGCGTGTCTTTCGAAGCCTCCGCCGCCATACTCGCCAAAGCGAGAGCTCGATTACTTTGGTAGTGGGGATGGACGGGGACGGTCCTCTCTCCTAGATAAGATGACCGTCAGCGGGGAGTAAGAATTTACAAGGATAAAGAGGGAAATAGAAGCATACCTTCACCGGGGAAGACGGCGGGGAGCGAGTCGAGGTCTCGCCGAAGGTATTGGACTTCGAAATTCTTCCCTGCGAAGAAATCGCAGAGGTCTTTCTCGGCACCCCCACCTTGGGGGTGTCATAATAGCATTCGGCAGGAGATACTGGGGCGAGAGGGATACCTCCCAGGTCCCCGTGGATGAAGACGAACCGCGTCAACCAGTGGTGGTTCTTGTTCGGCATCTCGCACACTTTCAGGCCTTGGCCTATGAAATAAGAGATGTTGTCGTCCTTGGCGTGGTAGACAAACAGCTTGCGGAAGGCAGTTAAACTAAACTCAATACGCTCTCGCCGCAGGTAACAGGCGAAAGCGATCAGCATGGAGATGGCGTTGGGGTTGAATTGGGTCGGGACGACCCCAAAGTACTTCAGCACTAGCTTGACCTCCGGCTAGAGGGGAAGCCGCAGCCCCGCCTCGAAGTGCGAGATGGGGAAGGCCAGCTCATTGGGGTAGAATGTGTTGATGCACTCGCCAACTTTGGGCGGGCGAGACAGATAGCCGTCGGAGAGATACTCGCTGGCGAAACGAGCGTGGTCTTCCTCTGGCAGTCTGCCGAGAGGGAAGTTGTGGTCCACGAAGCGCTTTCCGCAACGGCTGTGCCCCTCGCCCTCTTCCATCCTTTTCTTTCCCATGACTGGCGAGAAAGCGGCAAAAGAGGGAGAGGACGGTTCAGAGAGAGACGCGAGATGGCGAAGGGGAGACGGGGACCTCGATCAAAGAAACAGCTTAGAATAATAAAGCAGAGAGGCCGGGGTTGGAGATATTTATAAGGGATAGGGGAGAGAGGGGAATAAGCGGGAAAGTCAGGCGGCGGGAAATGAGAGGACACCCCGACGTTTCGTTTCTCTCTCTCTCTCTCTCCCTATCTCACTCTCTCCCTATCTCACTCTCTCTCTAGAACTCAAGAGGCGGGGGCGCCGCAGCATTCTTTTCGAGGCAAGCCATCATTACAGGACTAATAGAATAATATCTAATCATGACAATAATGAAAAGACGACGTGATATAACCAATGCATTACCAAAAGTTTAAAATAGATCGTCCCGCAGAGGGGAACATCTCGCCCAAAAAAGGTTTATACAACACATCAGTAATCAAACAGCAAAATTAACAGACAAAATCCGGAGAAGGCGAGACGGGACTACGACAGTTTAGTTCTGCACCCACTGCCAGAGGCCATCTTTACCTCCCGCGCATGGAGGGCGGCCAGGAAGGTGAAAGGCGCGAGCAGCGATCACGTCGCGGTGCACGAGACGAAGATGTTCGTCCGTCTCATTTAAGATGGATTGGGGGTCGGTCCCGTCTAGCACCCCGTCCGCTTCCATCCCGGCGGAAAGGCGGTGATAATCTGCTTCTATCCACTCCATGCGCCGGTCGGCGGCTTGCTTCTCCAGCTCCATCTCGCGGATTATGTGCGTATATTTACAAAACATCCCGGCCGTCCTCCGCTTCAATTCCAGGGGGTCCATGGGATCACCCAAGTAGTCCTCGATCTCGCCGTGTTGGGTACATTGGTCTAAATGTACCTGATTTGAAGAAGCCTCACCCAACTCAATGATATACATCAAAATGTATTTGATGTGTTTTTGAGTTACTTGTGCGGGTTAAGTATTTGCAGGGATAAAGCAAAAAGTTTCTAAGTCCATGTGTCGACACCCAGAGGGAAAGTGCCGACACTTAAGAAGGCTTGTGTCGACACCCAGGCAAGCAATGTCGACACTTGGAGTCATTGTGTCGACACCTGGGATGCAGAGTCGACACCAGACAGAAAGTGTCGACACAAGAAGCAGTGTCGACACTCAGTGAAGAAGAATGCAGTAAAGCTGTGTCGACACAAGGAGTTGTGTCGATACCCAGTGAAGCTGTGTCTACACCAGAAAGTGTCGATACTTGGAGCAGTGTCGACACTCAGCAAAAGTCTGCAGAGACTAAGTACAAGTGTCGACACCCAGCACAATGTGTCGACACTTAGCAGAAGAGTCAGCACTTGAAGTAAGTGTCGACACCAAGAACAATGTGTCGACACTCAACAGAAGACTCAACACTTGAAGAAAGTGTCGACACAAGGAGCTGTGTCGACACTTAGCAAAGAACAGCAAGATCAACAAATTATTCTAAGTACAAGTGTCGACACTATGGGAATGTGTCGACACTCAGCTGAAGTCTCAACAGAAGAATCAAGTGTCGACACAAGGAGCTGTGTCGACATTCAGCAAGTATCAACATAGAAGACTATGTGTCGACACTAAGAAGCAGTGTCGACACTTAACAGATACAACACATGAAGATGTGTCGACACAAAGGAGATGTGTCGACACTTAGAAGAATTCAGCAAAATTCTGAAGAACAAGTACTTGTGTCGACACTCAATAATCAGTGTCGACACATGCAGAAGAGACTGTGTCGAGATAAAGAATCAACAACACAAAGAGTTGTGTCGACACCTTGTAGACTAGTGTCGACACTTAGACAACATGTGTCGACACTTAGCCTATAAGTGTCGACACTTAAAGACAGAAAGTCTCGACACTATCAGACAGATAGAGAACTTTCAAGAACTGACTGGATGACTTGACAGCTGCCGTTCCATCCGGTCTACATCACCTGTCAGAGATGTCAGAATTCAGTTATGGACCGGACCAGCCGGTTACCATGAAGTAGGCCTATAAATAGGCCTTTGCTGTCTACAGAAGATGTAGTTCAAGTAGTAGTTGAAGAAATTCAACAAGTGGTTCACAGAGTTATTGATCAAGTATCAAGACAAAAAGATCTAGCTGTCCAAGTGCAGATCTAAGAAGTTGGAGAGAGAGGGCTCCATCCAAGAAATCAGCCGTTGGAACTAGGCTGAGAAGAAGGATTCAGATATATTCTAGATCTTAAGAAGCAGAGGTCAAGGATCAACTGCAGAAGAAATCAGCCGTTGGAACTAGGCTGAGAAGAAGGATTCAGATATATTCTGGATCTTAAGAAGCAGAGGTCAAGGATCAAATGCAGAAGGAATCAGTCTTATTCAGTTCTATTTTCAAGAAGCTTTGAACAAAGCTAAGTCAGATTGAATCCAGCTGAGTTCTTCCAAGAACTCATCAAGAAACTCTCAACTCCCCTCTCTTGTTTCTGAGTTGCTGAGTTATTATTTGTATAAACATTTTTATCTTGTAGGATCCTTTGGATCTGAGTGAATTGTAAGCCTGTAATTATAAAGGCTGAGGGTAGGTCTTGAGAGCCTGAGTGTAGGAGATTGAAATCTCTGAGTGTAGGCCTTGTTGGCTGAGGGTAGGCCTTTGTTGGCTGAGTGTAGGCCTTTGTTGGCTGAGTGTAGGCCTTTGTGGCTGAGTGTAGGCTTTGTGGAAAAGCTGAGTTGTAAGGCTTTGGGCCTGAGGTGTAGGAACCAGTTTGGGTTCTGAGATAGTGGAGAAGTTTGGCCGAATCTAGTACACTGCTAGATAGGCGAAGGGGGAAAGTGGATGTACCCAAAGCTTGGGGAACCACTATAAAACTCTGTGTCTGCTGTGCTGTGATTGTGATTTACTGTGTATGCTCTGTGATTGCTGTGCAAAAGAAGTTAGAATTCTGTGATATAACTGATTACTGCCATTAAAGTTCAAAAAGGATTTAGTCACCTATTCACCCCCCCCCCCCCCTCTAGGTGATTAGGTATTATATCTTTCAAGTGGTATCAGAGGGAGGTTCCTCAAAACAAGGACTAACAGTCTGAGGAGATCCTGATTGGCAGATTCAGTCTAAGTCAGTTTACAAATTCAAGAAAATCAAGAACCATGGGTTCAACAGAAAATCACAAGGAATTGGGCTCCATGAAATTACCTATATGCAGAAAGGAAATCTTTGGCATATGGAAAGAAAGGGTAAGGCTGTTTATGGAGGCCTCAGACCCTAGGATCTACATCACAGTAAAAGAGGGGCCATATGTGCCCATGAAGATATCTGTTCTAGATGCAAATCAGAGATCTCCAAAGGATTTCTCTGAAATGACTAAGGATGAGATTGTCCTAGCCACCATGGACAAGAGGGCACAAAACATAATAGTAAGTGCCATAGATGATGCAACATTTCAGAATCTTATACATTGTAAGACAGCCAAAGAGATGTGGGACACTCTTATTGTGTATATGGAGGGTTCTGAAGAAGTTAGACAAGATAGAAAATCCTTGCTAAATCAGGAGTATGAAAGTTTTAGACAAGGAAAGGGTGATAGCATAACTGAGTGCTATAAAAAGTTCTACAGAATAGTGAATGAACTCATGTCTTATGGAAGAGAGTTCAGCAATTATGAACTAAATGACAAGTTCCTAAGGTCCCTAACTAAAGATTGGGACACAAACATTTGTGCCATTAGAGAAATGGCTAAGTTTGGAGAAATTCCTCCACATACACTGTTTGGCAAGTTATTATCTTATGAAATGCAATTGACAGTGAGGAAAGAGGAGGAGAAATCAACAAGAACTGAACACAAGGAAAGAACTGTAGCTTTCAAGACAGAAGCCTCCAGAAAGTGCAGGAATAAATCACCAACTCCACCTCCAAAGGTTGCTGAATCGGAATCAGATGAATCAGTCAGCACAAAGTCAGAAAGCAGTGAAAGTGATGAAGACTTTGCTGCCTTCACTAGACATTTTTAGAAGTTCTTGAAAAAGAAACAGTGGAGGTCAAGGCCTTCTACATCACAAGGAAAGGAAGACACTTATCAGAAAAAGAGGTCTTCAAAGAAAGACAAGAAAAAGACTAAGTCTAGCAAGGCAACTGGTTCCAAGATAGTGTGTTATTGCTGCAATAGACAAGGCCATGTTATTGTTGATTGTCCTGAAAAGAGAAAAGAGTCTAGTGACAGAAAAAAGACTTATTTCAAAGACAAGAAAGAAAAGTCTTTTGTTGCCAAGAAGGAGAAGACTCTATCAGATATCTCTTCTTCAGAAACTGAGTCTGATGTTGAGGCATACATAGGGCTGTTTGCTGAAGAAGAAGAAGAAGAATTCATGCAGATAATGGAGTCTATTTATGAACAAGAAGACAGTCAATGCCAAGGGCTAATGGCTTTGACAGAGCAAGACAAAATCCTGGAACAGCCAGGACCCAGTAAGGTACAATGTTCAACTCTAAGTTCAGTTTCTTGTTCTAGTACAGAATCAGATTCATCATCATCAAGTGATGAGAATGTATCTGAGTCTGAGGATGATATTCATCAGCTTATAGATGAATATAAAGTGCTGTTGCAAGCTTACAAGAAAAGCAAGTCCCTAGCCAAGAGTCAGGCAAAGGAAATTGCTGATCTAAAAGCTGCTGCAACAGATTCTGAGAAGCTATTTGATCAAAAGCTTAATGAGATAGCCAGGCTGAAACACATAACAGTGATTTAGATGGGGACTATCACGTTTAAGAATGATCAAATTAAGAGTCTGGAGATTAATCTTCAGAAAGAGAGAGAGCTTGTTGCTAGGTTTTCTAAACCTAAGTCAGTGCTACCTTTAACTGATGAATTTGTTCATCATAAAGGTAAGACTGGATTGGGTTTTATTAAACTTGCAAGGACTGAGCAGTCAAAGTCCAAGTCCAAGGGCAAAGCCCCAACATTCAACAAGTCTGCTGTAGATAAGACAGCAAAGGTTGTACCTAAGCAAAGGTACAACAAGTTTGAATGTTGGTGTTGTGGCAAAGTTGGCCATTTTGCAGTGGACTGTTGGCACAATGCTAGTGCCAAAGTGTGTACCAAACTACCTGTTGGAAAGCCAGTAGGTAGCTTTGTCAAGTTGCAAACTAACAAGTACCAAGGACCCAAGAATTCTTTGGGTTCTAAGGTTCATTAAATCTGTTTTGCAGGTAAGTCCAAGTGGCCATACCCCAACATGGTACTTGGACAGTGGATGTTCCAGACATATGACTGGAACTAAAGGATTACTAAGGGACTTCATTCCAATAAAAGATGGTCCAAAAGTAACCTTTGGTGGTTCTGAAAAAGGAATCATCAAAGGATTTGGTAACATATCTAGCAACTTAGTTACCATTACTCAAGTGGCTTATGTTAAAGGGTTGAAACACAACCTAATAAGTATAAGTCAATTAAGTGATGTAGGGTATGACATCTCATTTGTTAAAAATGGTTGTCATATCAAGAGGTCAAGTGATCAAGAGATCATTTTGACTGGTTATAGGAAAAGGAATGTCTATTGCTTAGACATTATGGTTGAGAACAGTGGTTCTCCAGTGTGTCTTGTAGCTGATGAGACAGTCTCTCATTGTGTCAAATGGCACAAGAGGCTTGCCCATCTTAACTACAAGACTATTAGCAAACTCTTTAGCAAAGAGTTAGTGAGGAATGGTCCTCAAGTTAAGTGTGTTAAAGATAGTATTTGCTCAGCTTGTCAAAAGGGCAAGCAGACTAAATCCACCTTTAGAAGCATAGAAAATAAGGATGTTGTGAGGTGTTTATACCTCTTGCATATGGATCTTTTTGGTCCAATGCCAGTTCACAGCTTAGGTAGGAAGGTCTATACCTTTGTAGTTGTAGATGACTACTCAAGGTTTTCCTGGGTGTTCTTCTTAAGACAGAAATCTGAAATACCTAATGTCTTCTATAACTTTGTCAAGCAAATTCAGAATGAACTAAATAGTACAGTGGTCAGAATTAGAAGTGACCATGGTACTGAGTTTCAGTCTGATAGCATGACAAAACTATGTGAAGACTTTGGGATATTTCAAGAATTCTCTTCACCTAGAACACCTCAGCAAAATGGCATTGCTGAGAGGAAGAATAGAACCTTGATAGAGGCTGGTAGGACCCTATTGAGTGATACATCACTACCAGAGTATTTCTGGGCTGAAGCAGTTAACACTGCATGCCATGTTATAAATAGGGCTACCATCACTAAAAGGCTCAACAAGACCCCCTATGAAGTTGTGAAAGGCAGGAAACCAAACCTATCCTATTTCAGGATCTTTGGTTGCAAATGCTTCATACTTAACAATGGTAAGTCTTACTTGACTAAGTTTGTTGCCAAGTCCCAAGAGGGAATTTTTGTTGGGTACAGCAATAACAGTAAGGCTTATAGAATCTACAACTTGACTACACAAGTTATAGAAGAATCTGTGCATGTAGTTTTTGATGAGACAAAACTTATTAACAATGAGTTGTCTAGTTCTGTATGCAGCCCCACAGGTTTAACAAAGAAAATGGACAAGCTTACTATAGAAGAAGTGCCTGCTGCAAGACAGCAAGTAGAGGACAGTAGCTGTTGTCCAGGGGGAGAACTACATGTGCCAATTACAGAAGAAATACAAGGAGTACAGCATGATGGAGATGCTGAAGAGGTTCAACCAGAAGTTAGGATGCCTCCATCCAATAGGCATCTTAGAGATCATCCAATAGAGCAGATTATTGGAGATCCAAGTCAAGAGGTACAAACAAGGAGCAGAAACCTGAATGCAGCAGTCTACTCTAGCTTTCTATCCCAGGTAGAACCTAAAAAGTTTGAAGAAGCCATCAAAGACCCACTTTGGATTGAGTCTATGCAAGAAGAACTCAATCAGTTCAAGAGATGCAAGGTTTGGGAATTGGTTCCTAAACCTAAAGACCACAATATAATAGGAACCAAGTGGATCTACAGGAATAAAATGGATGAACAAGGGGTCATCATTAAGAATAAAGCAAGATTGGTTGCTAAAAGATATAGGCAAGAAGAAGGTATTGACTTTGATCAAACCTTTGCTCCAGTAGCCAGACTGGAAGCCATAAGGATGTTCTTGGCCTATGCAACCTATCAAGGATTCAAGGTTTACCAAATGGATGTCAAGTCAGCATTCTTGAATGGTAATCTTAAGGAAGAAGTCTATGTGGAACAACCCTCAGGTTTTGTAGATTCTACTTTACCTCATCATGTCTATAGACTTAGGAAAGCTTTATATGGGTTAAAGCAAGCCCCAAGGGCTTGGTATGAAACCCTATCTAGTTTCCTCATTGAGAACAAGTTCTCAAGGGGGAAAATAGATAAGACTCTATTCCTTAGGGAATCTAGAGGCAAAGTTATACTAGTCCAAATATATGTAGATGACATTATATTTGGGTCTACTGAAAGCAGCCTTTGCAAAATGTTTGCAAAACTTATGCAAGGTCAGTTTGAGATGAGTAGTATGGGAGAGCTAAAGTTTTTCTTGGGTCTCCAAGTTAAACAGACTGAAAGTGGTTTATCCATATGTCAGTCCAAGTTCACCCTAGAACTCATAAGGAAGTATGGTATGGATTCATCCAGTACCATGAAGACTCCTATGGGGTCAAGTATGTCTCTTAGCAATGATGATGCAGGGAAACCTGTAGATGAAACCTTGTATAGAGGGATAGTTGGCTCCCTATTATACTTAACTGCTAGTAGACCAGACATCATGTATGGTACATGTGTTTGTGCAAGGTATCAAGCCTGCCCTAAAGAGTCTCATTTGACTGCAGTCAAGAGAATATTGAGATATCTAAAGGGCACTCCCTATCTAGGCCTCTGGTACCCTAGGAATGGAGATTTTGAACTAACAGGTTATTCAGATGCAGACTTTGCAGGATGCAAAGAAGATAGAAAAAGCACTACTGGAACCTGTCAATTCCTAGGTGGGAGACTAATTTCATGGAGTAGCAAAAAGCAAACCAGTGTGGCTATCTCCACAGCAGAGTCAGAGTATGTGGCTGCAGGAAGTTGCTGTGCTCAACTTCTGTGGATACAACATCAGCTAGAGGACTATGGATTTCAGGTAAGTAGAACTCCACACTTCTGTGATTCTACTAGTGCTATTTCAATAGCTAATAATCCTGTATCCCATAGTAGAACAAAACATATTGAAATTAAATATCATTTTCTTAGGAAGCATGTAGAAAGAAATGATATTGTACTTGAATATGTTAAAACAGATGAACAACTAGCTGATATGTATACTAAGCCCCTAGAAGAAGCTAAGTTCAATAGATTTAAAATTGAACTAGGAATGATAAACTTAGAGTAAGTTTATAGTACTGAAATTGGCTAAGTAAAAAGGTGTCGACACATAGACAAGTCTATGTCGACACAAAATAGTGGTGTCGACACTTCAGGAAAAAGGTGTCGACACATCTAGGATGTTGGTGTCGACACTTCAGAATATTAGTGTCGACACATGATATGTAGGTGTCGACACATCCAATGTGGTGTCGACACTTAGTATTTACTCAGAATTTTCTAAGTAAAGTCTCGACTATGTGTCGAGTTATGTTGTGTCGACACAAAAACAAGTGTCGACACATAAGATCTGTTGACTAAACTTGTGTCGACACATATGTGTCGAGACATTATAAGTCAGTGTCGACACTTATTGCCAGTGTCAACACATTTTAAGTTAGCTGTCCCGCCTGTTCATCTTCAAAATCAGAAAGGTATAAATAGGGTTTTGTCTTAGTTTGTCGACACGCTTTCAAAGTTTCGAGACCAAAACTTCTGTGTCGACACCTCTCTTCTCTCAAGACAAATTCTACAAACCTTAATGGCACCTAAGCTAGAGGAGAACATCAACGAAGGATATGAGCTGGTGCGCGGCGCTTTCACTAATGCTGATCAAGAAATCTAGGCGGTCGTAACCCTAGTTGCAGATTCTGGATTAGAATTTCTAGTTTCTGAACCTACAAAAATATGGAAGAAAGAGGTTCTTGAATTCCTAAATGGAGCTAAAGTGGATGAATCTGGATACAGAATCAAATCCAGAGTTCATGGAACTAAGGTTAAGATTTCACCAAAGAGCTTGAGGAAGGTGCTTCAATTGCCAAGAACTCAAGAGGAAGATGAAGTTACTGCTACAAAGACCAGGGAAGCTCTTACCTGGTGTGGCCTTGATTCTACAATGAAGGTAGGATCTGTGTTTAACAGGAAGGGAATGAACAATCAAGGAAAGTTTCTTTCTGAGATAGTTGGTAAAGTATTACTCAGCAAGCCAGGAGGGCATGACAGAGTGTCTGCCCATATGTTTGGAATAATGACAAGGATAATCTTCACTCTAAGCACTGATTGGTCCGTAATTGTATTTGAGAAAATTAAGGAAAGTCTGAAGAAGCCCAACCTGGGCAGAATCATTAGTCTATACCTAGCTGGTGTGATTCCAGAGGTGATGAGTACTGCTGCTGGCACCAAAATCAACCACATGAGAAAAATGGACATGAGATTGTTCTCAAGATGGGACAGGGTGTTGACTAAGGAGATGCCAACCCCTGAGAAACTTGTTGCTGAGAAAGACACTCCTCCAAAGAAGAAAAGGAAAACTGCTCCAGTGGCTCAAGTGTCCACTAGCATCTCTGATAGTGAAGAACAGGTTGTCTTCACTCCAGAAGAGCATGAGGAAGAGCCTGCAGTGAAGTCACCTGCTCCTCAAGCTGGTGCTGAGATCCAGGGGGAGCTATCTCAAGCTAGCCCTATCCACAAGGATCAAAGCCAAGGGGAGCTTCCAGTTGTAGTAGAACCCTCTACACTGGAAAGTGAACAAGCCACCAACACCATACTAGAGGTACTCACTGACCTAAATACTTTAGAATTTCTTATAGAAGATGCTGATTTGTCTGATATTCATCAGCAAACACAGCTGGACAGTCCAGTTCCAGATGCTATTAGAGAAGACACATCTGCTGTCCTAGAAGTGATTCCTGATCCAGTGGTTGAAGAGCAAAGAATTTCTCCAGCACCATCACCACAAGAATACACTTTGGAAGATTTATTCCTAAATCTAGACCAACAAGATTTTGACATGGACAAGGTTGCTGCTGAGAAAGAGAATGCTGCTGCTGAGGGGGAGCAAGTGCAAGTTCATGAAGAGCCTGTGAGGCAAGAAACTGAAAAGGCACCTGATGTGCAACCTGAGAAGCTTCCAAGCCCTAAGGAGAGGGTTGACATTGTCAGCTCCTCAGCTTCTGAAGATGAGGATGCAGCAAGGGCAAGAAAAAAGAAAATCTATGTATTCAAGAGAAGAAGTCAGAGTTACAAGAAGGCTCTCCAAACAGTTGCACCACAGCCTATAATTCAACCAACCCCAGCCATTAATTATAGTGCACTGATGGTGGCAATGCAAATCAAGTTGGATGAGCAAAGGCAGGCCTTAGAGAAATATGTAGATGAAGGGCAAAAATCACTCCAATTTGATCTGGCCCAGGATATAAAATCAATCAGATTTGAAATGAACCAGAATAAAAAGGAGATGAGTGACTGCTTCCACAAGGGTGGGAATGCAGTAGTCTATCTTGCAACTCACCAGGAACAGATAAAAGCACAGGTGGATGATATAGCTGTAAAACAAGGTTATGTTCTTGAAAATCAGCTAAGAATGAATGACAATCTTACTGAATCCCACAATGCCATAGTCACAGAACTGAAGAATCAGGCTGCAGGGCAGACTCCAGCTATAGTTAAGGCAGATTTTGACAAGGTATTTCTAGCAGAAATCACTGCTCTTAAAACTGCCATCCAAGATTCTCAGAAGCTGATAACTGACAAACTCCAAAGGTTAAAACCTTTTTTCAAAGATGGAGTGAATTACTTGGATAATCAAATAAGATTTCAGAAGGATGATGTCATAGATCACATGGATAGAGAAGTCATAAAGGGGGAGAGAGTGTTAGTCAAGGCAAGCTCTGACCATGCTAAGTGGATATCAAATTCTATCAGAGCTACACTTGGATATCCTCCTCTGTGTGATGACAATGATGTTGCTAAATCTGGAATTAACCCTGCATATCTAGGAGGTGAGCAACCAGAGGTAGCTCAAGTCATATATCCTCCTCCAGATTTTGAAATGGTGCATGCTGATGTACAGACTATGTACAGCCCACCTGGGGGCAAGGACAATGTGATTATTGAAAAGGTTGTTCAACCTATATCTGAAGCCATGCAAGAGGCATTGCAAAAGGAAGAAGAGACAAGACTGTCAAAGAAGAGGTTTAGGGAACAAGCTGAGCAAAGGCCAGACTTTGAACAGTGGAGCCCTACCTCTAGAAACATTATTTTGACTGCCTAGAAAGCTGCCAAGGACAATATTCATGACAGGAACAAATGGTTCTCTGAAGCTGAATGGAGGAAACATGAAACCAGGCAAGAGGCAATTGTTCAATACAGAAGGAAGACAAAGATGGGAAAGCTACCTCCTACAGCTCAGGAGCCTAGCAAGTACTTTCCTAAGCCATACCACTATTTTGAGAGGCAGAAGATCAAAGCTGAAGAGCTTAAGAAGAAAGATTTGAAAGGCAAGAAGCCTGCTGATGCTGAAACTGCTGATGCTCCTGTCCAAGCTAAAGTCCAAGCTGGCAAAGGGATAGTCATTAAGGAGCCTGAACAAAAATAGATTTAGAATTTTCTTGAAGTCTATTCTGTAATCTTTTGAATGTAAAACATTTTTGTGAACTTTTGAAAATGTATAAGACAGATATTAGAACAATATATGATCAATATATTTCATGTTTGTTCTGTGAATATGTCTATTTCTTATTTGTTCTGTGTAGATGTATTTGTATACATGTGAAATTAATACATGTTATGTTTACCCTGCTGTACATTATCCTGCCTTACATCATTTTGTAAATTTTAATTATGAATGGTGTATATCATTGACTAAGGGTTATGACTTCTCCAAATAGGAGGAGATTGTTGGGTACATTGGTTTAAATGTACCTGATTTGAAGAAGCCTCACCCAACTCAATGATATACATCAAAATGTATTTGATGTGTTTTTGAGTTACTTGTGCAGGTTAAGTATTTGCAGGGATAAAGCAGTGTCGACACTTAAGAAGACTTGTGTCGACACCCAGACAAGCAGTGTCGACACTTGGAGTCATTGTGTCGACACCTGGGATGCAGAGTCGACACCAGACAGAAAGTGTCGACACAAGGAGCAGTGTCGACACTCAGTGAAGAAGAATGCAGTAAAGCTGTGTCGACACAAGGAGCTGTGTCGACACCCAGTGAAGCTGTGTCTACACCAGAAAGTGTCGATACTTGGAGCAGTGTCGACACTCAGCAAAAGTCTGCAGAGACTAAGTACAAGTGTCGACACCCAGCACAATGTGTCGACACTTAGCAGAAGAGTCAGCACTTGAAGTAAGTGTCGACACCAAGAACAATGTGTCGACACTCAACAGAAGACTCAACACTTGAAGAAAGTGTCGACACAAGGAGCTGTGTCGACACTTAGCAAAGAACAGCAAGATCAATAAATTATTCTAAGTACAAGTGTCGACACTATGGGAATGTGTCGACACTCAGCTGAAGTCTCAACAGAAGAATCAAGTGTCGACACAAGGAGCTGTGTTGACATTCAGCAAGTATCAACATAGAAGACTATGTGTTGACACCAAGAAGCAGTGTCGACACTTAACAGATACAACACATGAAGATGTGTCGACACAAAGGAGATGTGTCGACACTTAGAAGAATTCAGCAAAATTCTGAAGAACAAGTACTTGTGTCGACACTCAATAATCAGTGTCGACACATGCAGAAGAAACTGTGTCGAGATAAAGAATCAACAACACAAGGAGTTGTGTCGACACCTTGTAGACTAGTGTCGACACTTAGACAACATGTGTCGACACTTAGCCTATAAGTGTCGACACTTAAAGATAGAAAGTCTCGACACTATCAGACAGACGGAGAACTTTCAAGAACTGACTGGATGACTTGACAGCTACCGTTCCAGCCAGTCTACAGCACCTGTTAGAGATGTCAGAATTCAGTTATGGACCGGACCAGCCGGTTACCATGAAGTAGGCCTATAAATAGGCCTTTGCTGTCTACAGAAGATGTAGTTCAAGTAGTAGTTGAAGAAATTCAACAAGTGGTTCACAGAGTTATTGATCAAGTATCAAGACAAGAAGATCTAGTTGTCCAAGTGCAGATCTAAGAAGTTGGAGAGAGAGGGCTCCATCCAAGAAATCAGCCGTTGGAACTAGGATGAGAAGAAGGATTCAGATATATTCTAGATCTTAAGAAGCAGAGGTCAAGGATCAACTGCAGAAGAAATCAGCCGTTGGAACTAGGCTGAGAAGAAGGATTCAGATATATTCTGGATCTTAAGAAGCAGAGGTCAAGGATCAACTGCAGAAGGAATCAGTCTTATTCAGTTCTATTTTCAAGAAGCTTTGAAAAAAGCTAAGTCAGATTGAATCCAGCTGAGTTCTTCCAAGAACTCATCAAGAAACTCTCAACTCCCCTCTCTTGTTTCTGAGTTGCTGAGTTATTATTTGTATAAACATTTTTATCTTGTAGGATCCTTTGGATCTGAGTGAATTGTAAGCCTGTAATTATAAAGGCTGAGGGTAGGGCTTGAGAGCCTGAGTGTAGGAGATTGAAATCTCTGAGTGTAGGCCTTGTTGGCTGAGGGTAGGCCTTTGTTGGCTGAGTGTAGGCCTTTGTTGGCTGAGTGTAGGCCTTTGTGGCTGAGTGTAGGCTTTGTGGAAAAGCTGAGTAGTAAGGCTTTGGGCCTGAGGTGTAGGAACCAGTTTGGGTTCTGAGATAGTGGAGAAGTTTGGCCGAATCTAGTACACTGCTAGATAGGCGAAGGGGGAAAGTGTATGTACCCAAAGCTTGGGGAACCACTATAAAACTTTGTGTCTGCTGTGCTGTGATTGTGATTTGCTGTGTATGCTCTGTGATTGCTGTGCAAAAGAAGTTAGAATTCTGTGATATAACTAATTGCAGTCATTAAAGTTCAAAAAGGATTTAGTCACCTATTCACCCCCCCTCTAGGTGATTAGGTACTATATCTTTCACGCCGGGATGAGGAAGAGGCGAGAGGGGGGGAGACGCTGGAGCTTCTTCAGTATCGGAATCAAATTGGACGCCTGCGGAAATAGCGAGAGATCACAAGCAAGGATGAACCCGCGCGAATTGGATTAAACGAAGGCGAATTAACAAAAAGTCGAGAAGGGAAGAGATCTTACTGGGGATGCGAGGGTTCCCCAAAACTCGCGAGAGGTTTTCTCTCCACGAGGGGGGTGGGGTGGCCGCCTTGGGCGAGTCAGTGCACTGAGGAACTTGGTTTATATTATCGGGAGGATTGGCAGACACAGGCGAATCAGCAAAACTTCCCTAAAAAAGAGTAGTCAGCAGGCGAGACAAGAGAAGGGAAAGAATAATGTGATTACCTGCTTCTCTCCGGAAGAAGCGAATGGGTTGTCTGTTGGAGGGGCAGAGGAGGTTGCGCCCGCCGAGAGAGGGGGGCAGGCGGCTTTCGTCCTTTTTAGGCGAGAGGGCGGAGAGGCTAAGGGGGAGTACGCCCCAGATCCGGGAAAAGGGCGTCCGTGTTGGCTTTGTTTCGCCTTCGCACAATCGCAAGGCGCTCGCGGAAACTTTGACTGTGAGACATTCCGAAAGAAGAAGAGATGAAGGCTAAAGGGTTTCAAATGAAGGCTGGGGTCTCATATTTGTAGGCCCCGTAGGGGGGGACCCACCAAAGATTCTCATAAAGGAATCCAAGTATCGCAAGCCACGGTTGGATTATCTTTCTGAGGTTAGGGCAACCTCGAAAAGAGCGGAGATTGTGTACAACCTTGGGCCCGCGAGAGGTGACCCAGCAAGCGAGGAAGGAGGACTGGCGAGATGGGAGGAGGCCTACCCACAAGAGGCGAGAGGAATGGGCAGCTCACGGGTAGCCCACGGATTTAGGCAAGACCTCTTTAGGCGAGACCTCCTGGTAGGGGCGAGATGTCCCACCAGGCGAGACCTCTCTAGGCCTGACGGATCCTTCCCCACTCGCCACATGTAAAAATAGGTGTCTTTACCTTTTTACCCCCAAGGGGGGTTTTTACCTTTATGCCCCATGTAATTTTGCATTTTTACCCCTGGAGGTCTGCATATAGCTCTCCAGAACAGCGGAGTTTGGCTGTTCGCAGACCCTGTCCAGGGTGTTTTGGTCATTTCAGGTTAACTCAGAAGTGTTATTTGCAGAGCAGATTCAGAGGCCTATAAATAGACCGATAAGGTGCCTGAGAAGAGGGTTGTTGAACCTTTCCAATATTCTTCCTCACAGGCACCTAGCTCAGCACTGGCTAGGGAGGGGAAGACTTTCAGTTCTTCCGGGTAAGAGGTGGGACCTCCAAGCTGGGCCCCCTCGGTCTGTTTTCAGGTCACTGACTCTCGTCAGGAGGGTAGCGCAGGGAGAGTACGTGTGGGTTGCATCCTATTTCGAACTTTAGGAGGGATCAGAAAGCTGGTTCCAACACATGGGTCACGTCAATTTAAGCCATAGACCGCCGAAGACCCTCATCTATGCCAACGGCTCTAACCGAATGACATAGATCTCGCATCCGCCCAGTTTTCCGGGTGCATCTTAGGGTTAATCCCCAAGGCTCCCTGTTGCAATCTACCACGTAGAAAACCCGAAAAACAAACATTCGCACGGAGTCTTCTCCGGCATTTTTGCAATGCAACATCACCAATCCAAACCAACATGTCCGGATAGGCTTCACATATCATGCCTATGTCCATTCTCGATTACGAACTCTACCCAACGGGGACTTCACATATCTACCCGAAGGAATGCCTCCAACTCACCGCAAACTCGCGAGAGCGGGCTTCCTATGCAAAAGAAGGAGAGCTTCACATGCTCAAGTAGAGAATCGTTACCCTAGCGTTCTTCCTTGGCGCCATGGAAATGTAAGCGGATGAAAAGCACCGCAATCTCCTTGCCTTCGTAGATCCGAAGTCGGCTCGTGATTTGGAGCTCTAAAACTCCTCCAAAGACTGGATCTAGACTTCTTCTTCCTCCTTTGCTCTCCCCTCTCTCTAGGATTTAGATAGAGAACTTACGGCAGGAAATAATGGTTGTGAAACCCTTCTCTCGGGTATAACCCTTTCGGGATAACCATAGCCGTCGGATCCCACAAAAAAGGATGCACGGATACGATCCAGGTCTGACCTGGACAAATGGGGCTAAACACCGCACAGTACACCAATAGGAGCAGGACACGTCCGCGTCAAAATAGTGTCGGAACATTTAGTCAACTCCCGCCAAAAACCCCTACGTCGACACTCCGCGTCAACCGAGTCAAACACGCCACAATCCGCCCCGCGCTCGACGATCGTTGAACCAATATCGTCGATCGTTGCCAGATCGTCGACCGGAAAACTCTGGCCAAATCGTCGAACGCACGGCCAGATCGTCGAATGGAGATCGTTGGCCCGATCATCGAACCCACGGCCCGATCGTCAAACCCACGACCCGATCTTCGAACCCACAGCCCTATCGTCGAACCCAGAATATCACCAGACCGTCGACCGTGTTGAAGTATTAGACCGGGCGGCTTAGCGGTCTGTTCCAGCGGTTTGGTGACCGGGCGGTCTGGCGGTCTATCTGGTGCCTGGAGACCGGGCGGTCTATCGGTCTACCTCTGCGGCCTGTTCTATCCTGCTGGAGTTGCCGAGCGGTTGGCCCATCTGTCTAACCGCGCGGCCTATGCGGTCTCCATTAGTCTAGCCGCCCAGTACTGTAAATGTTTAGTCCCACATTATTTGTATACTCTCTTTCTTATCTCCTCCATTCTATATAAGGGAGGCCATACCTTTGTAAATGATATCTTTTTTGGATAATAAAATTTCAATTATTCAAAAGTTTATTCGCTTGTCTTCTTCTTTTCGCTTCTTTTCTCTACTTTCTAACATGGTATCAGAGCACACGGTCATTTCCCTCTGATTCTGTGCGCTCTCTGTTGTTCGCGGCTTGTTTTCCGCTTCTGCGACTTGCTTCGCGACTTGGCTTCTCTCTGTCCGCTCGGCTTGTTTCTATCCGCGCGGCTTGGTTCTGTCCGCTGCCCTGTTCGCGCGGCTTGCTTCTTCTTCTCTTCTCCTACTGCTCCTTGACGCCGTGACCTGTTTCCTTGTCGCCGCGCTCCTTGTTCTTTCCTCCCGCTCCGACTTCCTAGTCGTTGCGATCTGTCCCTATCCGCGTGTGTTGTCTCTCTACTCGCGGCTTGCTGCTGTGATCTGCCTGACCGTGCGGGTTGTTCCTTTCTCACCCGCATCTTGGTCGCGGTCATCAGCTCTTTTCCTCTCTTCTGTTCGCTCGGCCTTTTTAGTCCGCGCGACCTCTTCCCCGCTGTGCCTTTGACCGCCTTCTCGCCGCTGCTGTGATCTGCCTGACCGTACGGGTTATTACTTTCTTACCCGCATCTTGGTCGCGGTCACCTGCTCTTCTCCTCTCTGCTGTTCGCTCGGCCTTTTCAGTCCGCGCGACCTCTTCCCCGCTGTGCCTTTGCCTGTTTCAAGCCGCTACTATTCGCGCGGCTTCGTCTGTTTTTCTAACCGCTTCAGTTCGCGCGGCTTCTTCTGCTTGCCGGGTTCTATGACTACCTCCGGTCTCACCACTACTCCTGCGGCTCCTTCTCCTCCTCCTCCTTCGGGCAACCTTGGCACTCTGTCCAAGCTTGTTGGCTCCAACTATCCCGATTGGAGTGTTTCTTTCACCTTTCTCCTTCGTTCTCAACGCAAGCGTCATCACCTCACCGATGACCCTCCTCCTCGCACCTCTCCTGAGTTTGATGACTGGGATGCGAGTGATGCTCTTGTTCGCACCTGGCTGGCCAACAGCCTTTCTGATGAGTGCCTTCCCGTGATTCGCCATGATGAGACGGTCAAGGCTGCCTGGCTTCACCTCGCTGCTCTCTATTCTAAGGGGGGCCAGACGTCCCGCATTTATACTCTCTATGCGGACCTCTTCGCCCGCCCTTCCATGTCCCCCGCTGCGGCTTACCAGCAGGTTCAGGCTCTTGGGGCTGAAATCCTCCAGAATCGCCCCTTCTCCGCGGACTTGGCCGACCAGCACAAACACTTCCAGGAACTCCTGGTTGTTTGTTATCTTCTTCGTCTTCCCGACTCTTATGATATGATCCGCCAGCAGATCTTGGGTGAGGCGGAATCTCCTACTTTGGATGCCACTGCGGCTCGCATTGCCGCCGTTACTTCGCTCCTCCAACGGCCTCTGTTGGCCTCCCCCCCTTCCCAGGACTCCTTTGCTCACCAAGCTCAGCGGGGGGGCCCTAGTGGCCGTGGCTCCTCTGGCGGACGGGGTTCCTCCCGGTTCTTCTGCTCTCACTGTGGTCGTACTGGCCATTCTGTTGACCGCTGCTGGCAGAAACATCCTCATCTTCGCCCTTCCGGTGATGCTCCTTCTTCGGCCTCCGCCTCTTCTAGGCCGTCTGCCTCTGTGGCCACGACGTCAGGTAGTGCCCACGTCGTTACCCAAGGTAAATGGCTGATTGACTCCGGTGCCACCAATCATATGACGGGCAACCCTCATTGCTTCTCCCGTCTTGAGACCCATGACCGCTTACCCCCAGTTCGTGTGGCGGATGGTTCCCCGTCTCCGGTTCATGGAACGGGCATGGTTCAACTCACTCCTTCGCTTTGCTTGGAGGATACCCTCTATGTCCCGAAGTTCCCGTGCAATTTGTTATCAGTTACTACTTTATGCCGGCAACTTCAGTGCTCCGTTTTATTCACTCCCACTACTTGTTCTTTTCAGGACCCGAGAACCCAGCGGACGATTGCTACTGGGACTGAGAGCGGCGGCCTCTACTTCCTCGACGATGTTTCAGCTCTTTCTGCCTACTCCTCCTCCACCGATCTCCTTCAGTGGCATCTTCGTCTTGGACATCCTCCTCCTCGGCTCATTCGTCAGCTTCTGCCCCACTTACCTCCCACCAGTTCTCCGCTTAACTGTGATGCGTGTCAGCTTGGCAAACATCATCGCTCCTCCTTCCCACCGAAGCAAGGCCGTGGCTCCTCTCGCATTTTTGATCTTGTTCATTCTGATGTATGGGGTCCTGCTCCTACCCTCACTGTTGGCAGGGGCAGTTCCTATTTTGTCACTTTTATCGATGATTTTACTCGATGTACCTGGGTGTATCTATTAAAGGATCGCTCTGAGCTATTTTCTGTTTGGCAATCTTTTTACTTTATGATTAAGACTCAATTTGCTATTTCTATTAAGGTCTTACGTTCTGATAATGCCAAGGAATATCTGTCTCATGAGTTCTCCGCTTTCTTTCACCAACACGGCCTCATTCATCAAACGACTTGTGTTTACACCTCCCAACAGAATGGGGTGGCGGAGCGTAAAAACCGTCACCTGCTTGATGTTGCGCGTACTCTCATGACGCAGATGCACGTTCCTCGCTCCTACTGGGGCTACGCTGTGCTTCTCGCTTGCTATCTCATCAATCGCATTCCCTCCACGGTCCTCCACGGCCGGACTCCCTTCTCCCTTCTCTACCCCCACCAGGAACCCTTTCCTCTTCCTCTCCGTGTCTTTGGCTGTACGGCCTTTGTTCACGCTCCCTCCGCTACCCGCGACAAGCTTTCCCCCCGTTCCACCAAGTGTGTCTTTTTGGGGTACTCTACCACTCAAAAAGGCTATTGCTGCTTTGACCCCCTTCTCCGCAAGCAGTTTGTCTCCGCAGATGTGACTTTTTTCGAAAATGCTTCATATTTCTCTCCTTCCTCTTCTCTTCCTTCTGATATCTCCGTTTCTTCCACACCTCTTCACGTTTTCCCACCTTCGTCTACTCCTCCACCCACTCCTTCCCAGTCCGTCTCACCACCCACCCCTCCACCCTCCTCTCCGATGCCGTCTCTCTCTAGTCCCGGGCCAGCCTTCTCCGCCACGGACGCTCCGGTCGCTGACGCTCCTGTCGCCGACGCTCCCGATGATCTGGATGTTCCCATTGCCCTTCGCAAAGGGGTGCGGGCGTGTACTCAACACCCGCTCACGGCTGTTGTTTCTTATGATCAGCTTTCTCCTTCTCGCAGGTCGTTTGCCTTGGCTATCTCTGCTACTTCTACTCCCCGTACCTACCAGGAGGCTCTCGCTCTCCCTCATTGGAAGTCTGCCATGGATGAGGAGATGGCTACTCTTACTGAACGGGGTACCTGGACTCTGGTTCCTCCTCCCGTGGGCACTGATGTGGTTGGCTGTCGCTGGGTCTTTGTTGTGAAGTTTCGCCCCGATGGCACTGTGGATCGCTACAAAGCCCGGCTGGTGGCCAAGGGCTTTACTCAGACTTATGGCGTTGATTACTTTGATACCTTCTCTCCGGTTGCTCGCCTCAGCACCATCCGGGTTCTCTTTTCTGTGGTCGTTAACCGGGCTTGGGCTATTTCCCAGCTTGATGTGAAGAATGCCTTTCTCTATGGCGATCTTCAGGAGGACGTCTATATGGAGCAACCTCCTGGGTATGTTGCTCAGGGGGAGACACGTGTCTGTCATTTGAAGAAGGCCATTTACGGCCTAAAGCAGAGCCCTCGAGCCTGGTTCGAAAAATTCAGTGGTATTGTGGCAACCATCGGCTTTCAAAGGAGTTCGGCCGATCACTCCTTGTTCATTCGCAAAATGGCCTCGGGGCTGGTAGTTTTAGCCGTATATGTGGATGATATTCTCCTTACTGGTGATGACCAAGATGGGGTGGACTTGACGAAGAAGCACCTCCGTCAGCACTTGGTCACAAAGGATATGGGCTCTCCAAAATACTTTTTGGGGATAGAAATCTCTCGGAAGCCTGACTCCTTGGTTCTCTCTCAACGGAAGTATGCCCTTGATCTTCTTCAAGAAGCAGGCTTGACAGGTGCCAAACCAGCTCATCTTCCCATGGCTGTTGGAGAGGACAAAACGTGGACGGATGACTCGCCTCCTCTATCTGATGTCACACGGTACAGACGTTTGGTAGGCAAACTCATCTATCTCACGGTGACTAGACCCGACATCGCCTACGCTGTAGGAAAGGTCAGTCAGTTTATGCAAGCTCCCAGGGAATGTCATCTTCAGTCCGCCCTGAAGATTTTAGAGTATATCAAAGCAGCACCGGGCAGGGGGTTACTCTTTCAGAAGAATGGCCATCTGAGGGTTGAGGCCTACTCAGATTCCAGTTACGCAGATGACAAAGGCGACCGTAAATCCACGTCAGGTTTTTGTACCTTTGTTGGAGGAAATCTCGTAAGTTGGAAGAGCAAGAAACAGTCTGTTGTTTCCAGATCCAGTGCCGAAGCAGAATACCGGAGTATGGCGTCAACTACATGTGAGTTAAAGTGGTTGCGGGCTCTCATGCTTGACCTGGGCGAGGTATATGATTGTCCTCTCCCTATGTTCTGTGACAATAAGGCCGCTATACACATATCCAGGAATCCGGTCTTTCATGAGAGAACGAAGCATATAGAGGTTGACTGTCACTTCATTCGGGAGGAGATCTTGAAGAAACAGATTTGTACTCCTTTTGTCACCTCTGACAAGGCGTTGGCAGATATCTTCACCAAGCCGGTTTCTACTTCCTTCTTCCGCATTTGTGACAAGCTGGGCATGATTGATATCTATGCTCCAGCTTGAGGGGGAGTGTTGAAGTATTAGACCGGGCGGCTTAGCGGTCTGTTCCAGCGGTTTGGTGACCGGGCGGTCTGGCGGTCTATCTGGTGCCTGGAGACCGGGCGGTCTATCGGTCTACCTCTGCGGCCTGTTCTATCCTGCTGGAGTTGCCGAGCGGTTAGCCCATCTGTCTAACCGCGCGGCCTATGCGGTCTCCATTAGTCTAGCCGCCCAGTACTGTAAATGTTTAGTCCCACATTGTTTGTATACTCTCTTTCTTATCTCCTCCATTCTATATAAGGGAGGCCATACCTTTGTAAATGATATCTTTTTTGGATAATAAAATTTCAATTATTCAAAAGTTTATTCGCTTGTCTTCTTCTTTTCGCTTCTTTTCTCTACTTTCTAACAGACCGCAGCATTGTGACCAGATCGTCGACCGTTGCTCGACAATCGTCGAACCTAGATTTCTGCCTGATCGATTTGCCAGAACTTTGAACTACCCCGACACGCCCTGGGACACGCCCGTGTCCCAGGCCGTGTACCCCTGCCAAATTCCAAATTTGGTACAGAAATGTCACCCGTCGCTCTTTTGAGTTTCGGGGCGTTACACTCACTCCATCATGGTCGTCTCCGATCATCCTCTGCGAAGTATCTTGGATGGAGTGGAGCATTCTAGCGGGCTGGCAAAGTGGGCGGTGGAGCTTAGCGAGTTTGACATTTCTTACTCTCCAAGGGTAGCAATCAAGGCGCATGCGGTGGCGGATTTCCTTGTCGACTTCTCGGCCGAGGTAGAAGGAGAGGAAGGCTCTTCTAGTATAGTGTCCTGGAAGATGTTTGTGGATGGGGCTTCAGGCAGATATTCTGTGGGAGCCGGAGTCGTGCTCGTAAGCCCTCAGGGAACCAGGATCGAGCAAGTCGTCGAGATCCTCTTCCCAGTTACCAACAATCAGGCGGAATACGAAGCCATGGCGGTCGGCTTGCGTCTCGCCAAGGAGTTGGCAATTCGAGATATCAGGGCCTTCACCGACTCGATGGTAGTCGCGTCACAGATCAGAGGCGAGTTCGAGGTGAATGATCCGATTTTGCAGCAGTACTTGATCAAAGTGAAAGGTCTGATTGGGGGTTTCAATCTTTCTTCGTCGAGCACGTAATCCGAGAGGAGAATTCAAAAGCTGACTACCTTGCTAAGTATGGTCCCCGGGCCAGGGGAACCATGACTGAACTTTTTCGGCCTTCCATTGAGGAAGGGGAGATGGTGGAGATCGAGCAGAGGGCGTCCTGGAGGGATCCATTTGTTTATTTCCTAACGACGGGTCAGATTCCTGCCAGTGAGGGAGACCGGAGGAAGTTTCACTACAAAGCCGCATACTATTTGCTTTAAGAAGGAGAGCTCTATCGCAAGACCATCTTAGGTCCTCTGGCTCGGTGCCTGTCAGAGATTGAAGTACCACACATCCTGGAGGAGATTCACTCAGGAGAGTACGGCAGTCACTCAGGGACTCACACTCTTGAACAAAGGATCCTAAGACATAGATACTTCTGGCCCACCATTCGGAAGGATGCAGAGGCTTTCTCCAAAAAGTGTCTCCAGTGCCAGCTCTTCGCACCTCTTCAGCTACAGCCAGCTCAACACCTTTGCTCGATCACTACTCCATGGCCCTTCGTCATTTAGGGGATGGACTTGATCGTCCCCTTTCCTCAGGCCAGCAGGCAGAGGAAGTTCGTCCTTGTCATGATCGACTACTTCTCCAAATGGATCGAGGTAAAAGCTTTAGCCAAGACCACGTCGCAGATTGTGAAGAACTTCATTTGGGGAGAAATTGCATGCAGGTTCGGGATTCCTCTCGCCATCGTCACCGACAATGGGCCGCAGTTCGCCAGCTTGGAGTTAGAGGAATTCTGCAAGCAGCTAGGGACGGATCTTCGATTCGCCTCTGTACATCATCCTCGCAGTAACAGACAGGTGGAAGCCGCCAACAAGTTGATCATCAACCTCCTGAAGAATAAAGTCACCAACTTGAAAGGCAATTGGGCGGAGCAGCTCCTCTCGGTCCTCTGGGCCCTGAGAACAACTCCAAATTTGGCTACAGGGGAAACTCCCTTCAAGTTGTCCCATGGGTCTGAGGCGCTCATCCCAGTGGAGTTCGAGGTTCGGAGCCCGAGAGTCATAGCAACTAGAGATGGCAGCGAAGAATGGTTCTTGGAGAATGAAGACGCCCAAAGACTCTCGCTGGATTTTGTAGAAGAGCTTCGTGACTTGGCCTCCTTCCGCCAAGAGGAGATCAAGCGGCGCATGACAAAGCATTTCGACAAAAACGTCCGCCTAAAGCATTTCCTCGCGGGGGATCTGGTTATGAAGAAGATGGACGCCACAGGAAGAGGAGCAACAGTTGGCAAGCTACATCCAAATTGGGAAGGTCCCTTCATTGTCCAGGAAGCCTTGGCCACCGGAGGCTATTATATCCAGGATCAGGTTGGAGAGAAACTCGGAGGTACTTGGAGCGGGGATGACTTGAAAAGGTTCTATACTTAGCGGTTCATGTTGTACTTGCACTTATACATGCTTTCACATATATACAATGGCAACTGTTCTGCTTTTGTTCATTATTTTTTCATCTCAAGTTTTCTGGGAACTCAAGGTGTTGCTCCAAGATCGATCCGAGAAGTCGGCCGTCAACTTATTCCCCCTGGATAGCCCAGTGCAGATGATGGGACGATGCCTCGGGATATAAGCGTCCTTGTAAGACCGGACCCCTGCATTGACGGCCGAGATCAGCTCTCCCCTTGCATGTCTGCCTAGCTACCCTCGATTGCATCTCTCCTCCGACTGGAGGAACTAGCGGGAACAGGTTTGGACTCCAACCTCTTGGATTTGAGGAAAGATCAACCTTGTCAAGCTCTCCTTTCGGGCAACGACCCTTCAATTATTTTTCGAAGACAGGATAACTAGCCAGAGAGCCAGGATAGGCCCAAGGGAATATGTTAGTCGCGAGTGCGTCCTGGAGGACCCTCGGAAGAACATTGCCCCTCGCCCGTGCATTTATGCTCGTGGCCAGATGGCAGAGCTGAGAATGATTTCTGCGGTGGGATTAGGAAACATGTCTTCGACCTGTTTCTCCTAGATAGCCCAGTTTGGAAGATGGGATGATGCCTCGGGATATAAGCTCCCTTGTAAGACCGGACCTCTGCATTGACGGCCGAGATCAGCTCCCCCCATGCATGTCGGCCTAGCTACCACCGATTGCATCTCTCCTCCGACTGGAGGAACTGTCAGGAACAGGGATGGACGTCAACCTCCCAACCCGACCTCGGCAAGATCATCGCTTTCTTTTCAATTTCTTAATCGTCAAAAATACTTATGCGCGTGATTCATTGTCAACCTCTTAAAGCAGCAGGGAAAAAGAACTCCTATAATGTATCAAGTCCTCGAGTGGCAGGTCATCATAAGTCCAAGTTCCTGCACGAGCTCCTCTCCTGCATATTGGCCAAGGAACTCCTCGAGTGAGATCGAGTTCCTCGCTGGAGCGATGCTGTAGTCCGAGATCTCTGTACGAGCTCCTCTCCTGCAGACCGACTACTTGCCTCCCCAAGTCGACTTACACCACTCTAGTTGATCAAGGCTCCTGAGAGCTGTCGACTCCAACATATCAAGTCCTCGAGTGGCAGGTCGCCGTAAGTCCAAGTCCCTACACGAGCTTCTCTCCTGCATATTGGCCAAAGACCTCCTTGAGTGAGATCGAGTTCCTCGCTGGAGTGATGTCGTAGTCCGATATCTCTGTACGAGCCCCTCTCCTGCAGACCAACTACTTGCCTCCCCGAGTCGACATACACCACTCTAGTTGAACAAGGCTCATAAGAGCTATCGACTCCAACATATCAAGTCCTCGAGTGGCAGGTCGCCATAAGTCCAAGTCCTTGCACGAGCTCCTCTCCTGCATGTTGGCCAAGGACAACCTCGAGTGAGATCAAGTTCCTTGCTGGAGTGATGTCGTAGTCTGAGATCTCTGTACGAGCCCCTCTCTTGCAGACCGACTACTTGCCTCCCTGAGTCGACATACACCACTCTAGTTGAGCAAGGCTCCTGAGAGCTGTCGACTCCAATGTATCAAGTCCTCGAGTGGCAGATCGCCATAAGTCCAAGTCCTTACACGAGCTCTTCTACTGCATGTTGGCCAAGGACCTCCTCAAGTGAGATCAAGTTCCTCGTTGGAGTGATGTCGTAATCCGAGATCTCTGTACGAGCCCCTCTCCTGCAGACCGACTGCTTGCCTCCCCGAGTCGACATACACCACTCTAGTTGAGCAATGCTCCTGAGAGCTGTCGACTCCAATGTATCAAGTCCTCGAGTGGCAGGTCGCCATAAGTCCAAGTCCTTGCATGAGCTCCTCTCCTGCATGTTGGCCAAGGACCTCCTCGAGTGAGATCAAGTTCCTCGTTGGAGTGATGTCGTAGTCCGAGATCTCTGTACGAGCTCCTCTCCTGCAGGCCGACTACTTGCCTCCCCGAGTCGACTTACACCACTCTAGTTGAGCAAGGTTCCTGAGAGCTGTCGACTCCAACATATCAAGTCCTCGAGTGGCAGGTCGTCGTACGTCCAAGTTCCTGCACGATCTCCTCTCCTGCATATTGGCCAGGACCTCCTCGAGTGAGATCAAGTTCCTCATTGGAGTGATGTCAAAGTCCGAGATCTCTGTACGAGCTCCTATCCTGCAGACCGACTACTTGTATCCCCAAGTCGACTTACACAACTCTAGTTGAGCAAGGCTCCTGAGAGATGTCGAATCCAACATATTGGCCAAAGTCCTCGAGTGGTAGGTCGCCGTAAGTCCAAGTCCCTGCACGAGCTCCTCTCTTGCATATTGGCCAAAGACCTCCTCGAGTGAGATCGAGTTCCTCGCTGGAGTGATGTCGTAGTCCGAGATCTTTATACGAGCCTCTCTCCTGCAGACCGACTACTTGCCTCCCAGAGTCGACATACACCACTCTAGTTGAGCAAGGCTCCTGCGAGCTGTCGACTCCAACGTATCAAGTCCTCGAGTGGCAGATCGTCATAAGTCCAAGTCCTTGCATGAGCTCCTCTCCTGCATGTTAGCCTAGGACCTCCTTGAGTGAGATCAAGTTCATCGCTGGAGTGATGTTGTAGTCCGAGATCTCTGTACGAGCCCCTCTCCTGCAGACCGACTACTTGCCTCCCTGAGTCGACATACACCACTCTAGTTGAGCAAGGCTCCTGAGAGCTATCTACTCCAACGTATTAAGTCCTCGAGTGGCAGGTCGCCATAAGTCCATGTCCTTACACGAGCTCCTCTCCTGCATGTTGGCCAAAGACCTCCTCGAGTGAGATCAAGTTCCTCGTTGGAGTGATGTTGTAGTCCGAGATCTCTGTACGAGCTCCTCTCCTGCAACTACTTGCCTTCCCGAGTCGACTTACACCACTCTAGTTGAGCAAGGCTACTGCGAGCTGTCGACTCCAACATATCAAGTCCTCGAGTGGCAGGTCGTCGTAAGTCCAAGTTCCTGCACGAGCTCCTCTCCTGCATATTGGCCAAGGACCTCCTCGAGTGAGATCAAGTTCCTAGTTGGAGTGATGTCGTAGTCCGAGATCTCTGTACGAGCTCCTCTCCTGCAAACCGACTACTTGCCTCCCCGAGTAGACTTACACCACTCTAGTTGAGCAAGGCTCCTGAGAGCTGTCGACTCCAACATATCAAGTCCTCGAGTGGCAGGTCGGCATAAGTCCAAGTCCCTGCACGAGCTCCTCTCCTGCATATTGGCCAAGGACATCCTGGAGTGAGATCAAGTTCCTCGTTGGAGTGATGTCGTAGTCCGAGATCTCTGTATGAGCTCCTCTCCTGCAAACCGACTACTTGCCTCCCCGAGTCGACATACACCACTCTAGTTGAGCAAGGCTCCTGAGAGCTGTCGACTCCAACGTATCAAGTCCTCGGGTGGCAGGTCGCCATAAGTCTAAGTCCCTACACGAGCTCCTCTCCTGCATATTGGCCAAGGACCTCCTCGAGTGAGATCAAGTTCCTCGTTTGAGTGATGTCGTAGTCCGAGATATCTGTACGAGCTCCTCTCCTGCAGACCGACTACTTGCCTCCTCGAGTCGACTGATTCTCACCCACAGTTGAGCTTGACTCCTGCTGGGTGTTGACTTTTTCCAAACTGCAAACCAAGCTCAGCTCCTCATAGGTTGTCGGCTCTGGCCTTCGAGCCCGTCAGAATTAATTCAAGAATAACAAAATAAATCGTGCAGGAGCGAGCAGACTCTGGCGAGTATGCGAGCAGGTATGGGCGAGTATGCGAGCAGGTATGGGCGAGTATGCAAGCAGGTATGGGCGAGTATGCGAGTACGAAACGGCAAGCGTGCGAGTACGCTATGGCGAATATATATGCTGAACACAGGCGATTACTGGGATGCGAGCTATGAAGAGCGATTACGGTCGTGCGAGTACTACGCGACTATGAATGATGCTAACACACGAGTAAAGAGAGCCTATGAGCCTAGCGAGTATCATCAACAAGCAAACATGAAAACAGAAAATGACAGCATGATAATTCAGACTTATATATATATTTTTCAAAAATGTTACAAGTTACAAAAGTTATCTATTACAAAAATGTCGCTAACGGGTATACGCGAGTATGACAAATATCAGCGAGTAACTAGGACTCATCGTCGCCAGTATCAGGCCGATATTCCTCATCTCCAATGTCAGCATCCTCTTCCTCGCCACTCTCCTCGCTCTCCTCCTCGCCGCTGCCACTGCCACTGATGCTGCTGCTACTGCTGCCGCTGCTGCTGGAGCCCGACGACGATAAAGGTATGCGATCTGGCGAGGTTGTTGCCTCGGCGAGCAGCTCGGGGATAAGCTCGTACATGGTGAACTGCTTCTCCCCCTCGTCGAGTTTCCCGCTGATCCTCAGCCTCGCGAGCATGACATTGCCGGCCGCACAGGCTATCTCGTGGCGAACCGATGACCTCTCCTCCCACAGGATGCGAGATCTCTTGATGGCATAGTGAGGGTCGTCCTCCGGCCGCGGCTGAGGAGCAGAAGAACTCATGCCGGCTTCTAGGACAGCCAGGCGAGATTCCATCTTTGCTGCGCAAATTTGTGCTGCCTCCAAGTCAGCCTGAGACTTGGCGAGTTTTGCCTCGTACTCAGAAAGTTTCTTGGCAGTTTCTATCTCGGCAGCCTGTGACAAAGAACAGAGAGTCAGCAAAAAGAATCCAAGTCTGGCAACATCAACATCGCACGCAGGTGGCGACTTACCTCATAATCTCGCCAGCGGACGGACTCCATGCCGAGATCAATCGCCTTCTTGCTGACGATCTTCACGGCCTTGGTCATCTCCAGCAACTTCCTTGTCGTGTAGTGGTTGAGCTCGACGGCTCGCGCTAGCGAGCAAGATGCCTGCTGGGCGATTTCCTCCTCGCTGAGGTTCAGCATCGACTCGGCGTCGCCTCGCCCATACAACGCATGGAGGACGGCGAATGCCTCCCCCTTGTCCTCCCAGTCCGCCGACTAGGAGGGAAGGTTGGTGCTCAGCGTAACCAGATGTTCGTCCGCCGACCATGTCACCAGCGGGCGACCATAGGCGTCAACCACCTCTTGCCCCAAGTTGAAGTTGGGATGGAAGTGGGGAAGCCGAGCATCTAGTGGCGACGATTCTTGGTCGTCATGTTGCTGCAATGACACCATCGCCTTTTTGGTCACGGGGCCCGGAAAACTGGCCTTCTCCTTGCCCTTGGCGAGCCTTTTCTTCTCGCCAACATCAGCCGGCGAGTTGGTCTCAGGAAGCGATGTTGCGACTTCGTTTGTTGGAGGGAGCGGCTTCTCCAGGAGCTCGAACGGCACTACAACGAAATGGCGAGTAAATCAGTATCAAGCTTCTCATGACGCGGCGAGTATATAAAAAAGTGATTATCGCCCAAGCTTACCCTCCTTGGAATGAATTTCCAGCAAGGTGTTAATGTTTAGTCGCCAGAATATCACGTCGAACCGGCGACCACAGAACGACTCCACCAGCTGCTCGCGGACGCCCTCCAATATCGGCGGGAGGAAGGCTACATCGGCTGGTTGGTGCGGCCTTCCCAGGAAGCCATCGAAGTGGCCTTCGACGACGACTAATAGCTCGCTCCAGCGGTGGACCTTGTTCGCCGTCCCCACCAGAGTGCAGACATGGATACTGAAGTAGACCACGCCCTCGGCAGTCGCGGCGAAGGCGAATATCTTGCGGAAGACTGAAAGGTCGAAGGCGACCCTCTCCTCGCGCAAGTAGCAGAGGAACCCCATGATGATCGCAACGCCGTTGGGGTTGATCTGCGCTGGGACGATGCCGAAGTATCGCAATATCTCGTAATATTCTGGCCACAATGGAAGTCGCAGACCAGCGTCGAAATGGCGAAGGGGGAGGACCAGTGCGCCCTCTATGTATGTGTTTAGTCGCTCGCTACGACTCGGGAGCCTGGCCGAGTATCCCTCAGGCAAGAGTCTTTCCCTGAAATTCTCTAAGTTGCGCTCTGTTGTGATCGATTTCTTGAAAGCCGCATCCGCAAAGTTGGCGGCATGGGCTTGGCGGCGAGCACTGACATCGTCTCCAACCATTTTTGCGAGTTTAACGAGAGGAATAAGGGAAAAAGGCGAGGAACAAAGAAAGGTCGCAGCGCGCGAGCAAAAAAAGATACTCGTGAGCTAGGGGTTGAAAAGCGCAACAGCGTACTTATGTCCTACCTACCTCCTCTATTTATAGGCGCTAGGGGGGATATATCTTCATTACGTTGAGTATAGGCCCAAGTCGCGCTCTAAGCGAGTAAGTGGACTCCGTCGTGTAGGTCGCACGGTGCAGATGAAGCATGTCGCAACGATGATCGAAACCAGCAGAACAAACCCGACACATCACAGACAAGATATCGCAAAGACAACAACAAAGCAGAAAATATGAATAAAGTGTGAGATGTAAAACTCACTTATTACAATCAATAATTGTTCGCAGATCGCACTCGGCAAGCTTCAAATAAAAGAAAGAAAAATTCTAAGGCCTAGGTCTCTCTGGAGGGTGGCGATGTCGCCCAGCCCAGTCCATCTCGCGCGCTCGCCAAAAGTGCTCTGTCGCCAGCGCCGGCGCGTAATCGCCAAGCCGTAATTGCTCATCCATCCTCGTCAACCGGCCGACGGAGCCCATACTCGCATGTATACTGGCCAGCTCGTCGAGAACAAGCTGGAGGCGATGGTTGTTAATCGCCAGCTGGCGATCATTCTCCTTCACCATGTGGAAGCGGGCTTCATAGCTCTTCAGAGTATTCCAGAGCTCTTCCATCTTTGACATCCACACTTCCAGGGGTGATATTCGCCGATGAGGTTCGCAGATCGCCAGCTGGTCGAACTTGCTCTCCAGCTCCATGTAGGCGCGAGCAGCGGCATGGCGATACTCGATGCCTGACGAGCCAATGGCGTCAATAAATGTTGCCCCCGGAGTCGCTGGTCGATCTGTCAGAACGCGAAAGTCGCCACATTAGGGATTAGACACTTAGCTGACATATGCAGCATCGGTGGCAGAACATACCGCGGTGAGGAGATCTAGATCGGCGAGGAGACCTAGATCGGCGATGAGAAGATGCGCGAGTTGGCTCATCTCGCTGACCCGAAGATGGCCCGCCAGCATGCTCGTCCGCCTTACCTCGTCCATGGCATCCATGGCCGAGATCTCCCACCCTCCGCGGGAAGTAGCTCAGTCGCGACTTGACCGGCTTATTGCCTACGGGCTGCGATAAAGGGGGCAGGGGCAGCGACAAACTCACCTTTTTATGTGGGTTATTCAGCGGAGGAAGGCGCATCGTGGCAAATTGGGAGGGCGCGACAAGAGGCGGCGGCAGCGGCAAGGATGTAGTTACCGACGGGATGGTTGCGACATTCGGAAGAGGTGGCGGAGGGGGTAGCGCAGAGCTCGCCGCGGGCAGCGAAGAACTCGCCGCGGGCAGTGCAAAACTCTTCGCGGGCAACGCATAATCTCGCACGGAGACGGACAGGTCCTTACTCGCCGGAAGATCCTTGCTCACCGACGGAACATTCTTTGGCAGAGGATCCTTCGGCAACGGATCCTTGCCCGACAGGGTCACTTTCCTTGACGAAGGATTCTTCAGCGATAGTTCCTTGCTCGCCGCAGGAATCGAGGCCTCAGGTGTCCTCTTGGCGCCGACAAGGATCCGTACCATGTGCGCGGTCTTTACTGGTCTCCCGGCAGGAAGGGCGACCAACGACGCGGAGCTCAGCGGGGCGACATTTAGAATAGCGTCAGCACACCCCGATGGGGAATCTGCGAGTATCAAAGCAAAGTTAGAGAGAAGTGGAGACGACCATCAATATAGAAAAGAGTATCTCGGCAACCTGGCAGGTCGACGATGAAAGTGCAGCTAGATCTGATATACTCTAGAGGGGGGTGAATAGAGTATATGGTGCTTGAAAACTTTTTACAACAATTATTGTAATCTGAGTGAACAGGGAAGCAACTATTAAATCGAATCACAAAGTAACCTACAATAGAAGTTAGTCACAGATCTAAACTAATCACAAAACAATCACAGCCAGAAACAAAAGATAAAGACAAGCAAGCCAGAAGACACAAGGAGCTATAGTGGTTCCCCTAAACTTGGGTACATCCACTCTTCTACCACCCTAGGTAGGAATCCACTGCAGGATGAGTTGATCAGGTGTCCTGGGCACCAATGAGCTTTTGATAAGGTGCTCAAAAACCAAATCAGATTTTTTGATCAGGTGTCTTGCCACCAATGAGCTTTTGACAAGGTGCTCAAAAACCAAGCTCAAACTTTTGAAGGGAGTTTGAAAAACCCTTTACAGAGATGGGGATGAGAGAGTTATGGAAGTCTTCTCTCTCTCAGAGCAGCTGAGAAGACTATGTGGATTTTGGTGTTGTCAAAACTCCCCCTGATTCCTTGAGATGTTCAGGAAATGAAGCTTTGCTGTAGGGTGATAGGCCTTCAGAAGTTGATCTCTAGCAAATGATAATTTCAGCAACAGCTGAAATGTTAGGTGTCTGGAGTCTTTTAATGATGTTGGCCTTGAACACTTGAATCATAAGAGATCAGAGGATTTCAGAAGGTTTGATCTCCTTGGATGTGTGTTCTTGAGAGAATTCTTTGAGACAGAGAATATTTAGTTCTTGTTCTTCTTGTCTGTATTGTCTCTTCTGGTCTGTGTTCTGAGTGATAGAGAGATTCAAAAATCTTGTGTTTTATTCTCTGGTACTGAATAAAAAATCATCCTCTGTCAAGAATAGCTGTTAGTCTGTCATTAATTGCATCCTTAATTGCAAATGTCTTCTGGGGGAAAGTCCAAAGAAACATTCCTTGATAATCCCTTGAAACTTGTTCCAGAATAAATGAAAACGGCTAGAAAATCTTCTGAATTAATTGCTGAATAACTCCTTAACTGTCCTGAATTTGAATCTAGAGAATCCTTTAACTCATCAGAAAACGTCGAACTGAGCTCTGCTATCGTCGAACTGAGCTCAGCGATTTGGACTTATACAGCAACAGAAATCGTCGATCTGAGCTCAAAGATCGTCGAACTGAGCTCAGAGATAGAGAACCAATACTGAGTCAAGATCGTCGAACTGAGCTCGCAGATCGTCGAATGGAGTTCGACGATTTTTTGAAGTTGAGCTCAGCGATCGTCGAATGGAGTTCGACGATCTGTTGAAGTTAAGCTAGACGATCGTCGATTGGAGTTCGACGATCCGTCGTACTGAGCTCGACGATAAGACTTAGTCTTCAAACAGAAAATCCTTGGTCTTGAGGGCAGCTTCGAAACCTAGACTTCTAACTTTTAGACTCAATTCTAATTGACCTTTAGATCTATACAGGAGGTCAAAATAGGTTTCCTAGAGACATAGTGATCCTGACCCAAATTAGTAATAGGGTGTTCCAACAATCTCCCCCTATTTGGGTTAGGATTACTATTTACAGAATTTGGAAAACTTAAATAACAACATGCAAAGCAACAATACAGAAAAACAATAAGCAGGACATAGCAGAACCACAGATATATATCATCCCAGACAGAAATCAGAAGTCAAAATGATTGTCACCTTACATAGTTATTTCTTCTCCTTGCTCTTTATAAGTTTGATTTATCTATTGTGGTTAAGAGCTTCCTTTTTGGATCTTGTGTCATCTGCTGCACCTAAAGAGGTTTGCTGTTTGGGTCTTGGAACTATAGCTTCAGGATGCAGCTCCATATATCTATCAGAATCAAAGAATTTGTTTGAAGCATATCTTTCCAATTCTTTCTTCCTTTGTTCAGACAGTGTAGTGATGTTGGAAGAGTCTCTGCCTTGCTCTTTAGCTTTCTTAATTTGGTCCAGTGCAGCAAGCTCTTTCATCCCGGCAGTCCAAGCAGTTGGATTATTTTCAGGATCCTCAAATGGCACTGGTGGCTCATATCTATTGGATGGATTATCTTGTGGAGGACTGGATGAAACTACTTCCTTTAGTTTATAGGGAAAAGGACCTGAGGTTGTGTCTGATGAGGTTTGTCCTTCCCTGGAGTAAGGATGTTGCCTTGAATAACCTTTTGAATAAACTTGGACTTCCCTTTGATTTTCTCTATAGTTTCCTCTTCTAGATTGAGAACCTCTAGACTGGCTTCCCCTATGATAAGATCTTGCATGTGGCTGATAGGGGGTTTGGCTTTTAGCATGAGGTTGAGCACCTGAGCTTCCACCTGCACCTGCATCAGGAGGAGGTGGTGGAGGAGGATGATAATGGTGAAACTGGGAAGATCCTTTTTCATACTTCCTTTTTTTCTTCATGACTTTAAGTTGGTTCTTTGAATACTGCATCCAGTGCTCAGTTATGGGGCAGTCATGAAGAATATAGTATGGAATGTCATTATTGTCCTTGACTTTGGCTGGAGGTACTCTTTTCATGGCTTTGCTCCTTGCCTTTCTCTTTCTGGCAATAGTGACAGAGGAGTCATCAGAGTCAGTCTTGAATTCATCACTTTCAGAACTTTGCTCATCATATAGAGCATCAATCTTTTTCATCAAATCTTTCTGAAGCTGGGTTGAAGCAGATGAAACAGCAGTGGTTGGAGCAGCAGATACATCACTTGTAGCAATTGAAGTTGAAGCAGTAGCAACAGACACAGAAGGTTCTGGAGCAGCACTCTTAGAAGGTATGGCAGCAGTAATATCAGCAGAAGTTGGGGCAGCAACAGTTTCAGATACAACAATATCAGCAACATCAGGAATATCATCAGCAAACACAGAAGGCTCAAAATCATGTGCCTCTGTCATAAGAATATCATCAGAAACTGGAATAACAGTAGCATCATTATTGACAGTAGCAGTAGGAACAGCAGCAGCATATACTGAATTGACAAAAGAAGTTATAATGTTGGTATCACAGTATGAGAAGGGCACAAGGGCCTTGGAGAGATCCTCTGGGGGCTGGACAGCAACTCTCTCTAGAAGACAACTGAAGTAGGCTGAATCAAATGCTGAAAGTAAGGACCTGATGTCCACTGGGAAGACAACTGGAGGTGGAACTGGAGCTTGAAGAACAGCAGCAGCAGCAACACTAACTGAGGAAACAACAGGCAAGCTCACTTCATAAGGCATCTCCCCCTGCCTAGATTCAGATAAGGCTGGATCAAGGCACACTGATGAAGGGATTGCCTGAGGGAAAAGGGAGGATAGCCTGGCAGAAAGGGCTGCCACTGACTCAAGTAATGGAGCCAAGGAGGTCTCCAATATAAGAGATAGCCTGGGGGCTAGCAATTCATATATCCTGTCAGCTAGGGCTGGAAGATCTACTTGCTCAACAGGGACTGGAGCAGAGGTAGAGGATGAAGGTGGAGCTATTGGTGATGGTAGTGGAGAGCTGGTGTATTGGGGAAGAGATGGTTGAGGTGTGGGTAAAGTGGTGAGGGAAGACAATGGGATTGAGATAGATGGTGTGAAGGTGGGCTGATCAATGATCTCTTGTAGAAGTTCCTGGTAAGATGTTGATGAGGAGGGTAGCTCAGGAGGAGAGGAGGGTGAGTCATCCATGAAGGAATCATCAATAAGATTGAAGGATGGAATTGTGGATGTTTCAATATCTGGTTGAGAGTAGGAATATAATGGATGGAATGGTTCTTCTGTGACAGTTGGAATTGGAGATGGTATTGATGTTGGAGAAGGGCTGGAGATGATGATAGTGGATAGAGTTTGAATGGTGGATAGAATTTGAATGGTGGATGGAATTTGAATGGTGGATGGAATTTGAATGGTGGATGGAATTTGAATGGTGGATGGAATTTAAATGGTGGATGGAATTTGAATGGTGGATGGAATTTGAATGGTGGATGGAATTTGAATGGTGGATGGAATTTGAGAAGAGGGAATTAGAGTAGGAGGAGAGGCAGCAGCAGGCAAGTCATCTGCAGGAGCAGAGACTTGAGGGGAAGTGACTATGACAGTCCTGGTGCCTGAAGGTGTGCTTGCAGAAGGCCTGCTGGGCTTGATGATATGTCTGTCCCATTTACCAAATAGGGCACAGGACAATCTCTTAGATGCATTAATGTGTATCCCAGATGATACAAGCAGAGTAGGGCATCTGTTCTGCAGAAAGAGGCCTAAAATCCTCCCAAAATTCACAAAATTCTTATTAATTTTCTTTTTAATCATGTCAAAGAAGACCTCTCCCCAGTCCAATTGTTTCTTGTCCACTATGGCTCCCATTATGCATAGCTGATACCTAGAAATGGTATCATGTGCTGGGTGCTTAACCAATAGAACCTTCCCAACTACATCAGCCAAGAATCTATATTCCACAGACAGGTTCTTCTTCAGCAGCTTGCTAGGGTTAGCCTCAGAATGACCCATTCTTGCAAGCAAATCAGCAAATTCCTCTCCAGATAAATCAGCAGAATCCCTTCTAGAGCTTAACTCAAAAACTTCTGTAAAAATAGTTGGGGTCAAGGGTACCTGGGTGCCAGAAATTGATCCAACTATGGTGTTTTGATCCTGGTTGTGGGCAGTGTAAACCCACTCTTTAATCTCATCAGCAGTAAGTTTGATCCTGGTGGTCATAATAGTAGCAAGTTTCTGCTCCTTGAAGAGTTCCAAAATATCTTGAAAGACCTGATCAGTAGTGCTGAAGGATTCCATGTCAATGTCAAAGCTGGCATCAAATTTCATTGCGGCAAGAACAGCAACAGAAACGACCATGGTTACCTGCAAAGAATCAACAAACAAAACGACCAAGTGTAGAAATGTTTGGAGGGAAAGAAAGTTTTTGCAGAGAAATCGAAAGCGCAAAAGGAGAACGACGGCGAAAAATGAATTTTATATTAGGGTTCGACGCAGAAAAGGAAAGATCGTTGAACTCAGTTCGACGATCGGGGCTTCTAAAGGAATCTGAAGAGTCTTCAATATCGTCGATCTCCGTTCGACGATATTGGAGAGCATCGAGCTCTGTTCGTCGATCGTTCAGAGAACAAAATCGTCGAGCGCTGTTCGACGATCGCTGACCGGAGAGATAGTTCATACTATCTGAGAAGCGCTGAACTCAGGTCGACGATTTCAGAAATCGTCGATCTCCGTTCGACGATCTGGGGGAAAATCGTCGAGCGCAGTTCAGAGACCAGAAAAACACTCTAGACACTAAGAAAAATCAAGATGTTTGCCTAGTCTTGGTCAATTTTTGAACTTTTAAAATCTTGGATATTATTTTAGACTTCCTCCATCTAACATTCCTAACTGATTTAGGAAGAAGGTGTGTTTCTTTTCATCTAAGGGCTTTGTGAAAATATCTCCCCTTTGAAAATCAGTTGGGATATATTGAAGTTCAATTTTATTCTTCTCAACATTATCCCTTAAGAAGTGATGCCTAATTTCTATGTGTTTTGTCTTACTATGGAGGACTGGATTTTGAGTTATAGAAATAGCACTGGTATTATCACAAAAGATTTTAGACTTCTCTAAGTTGTAGCCATAGTCTAGGAGTTGGTTTTGAATCCATAAGATTTGTGAACAACAACTGCCTGCAGCCATATATTCAGCTTCAGCAGTTGAAGTTGACACAGAAGTTTGTTTCTTGCAAAACCAAGAGACAAGTCTGTCACCAAGGAACTGACAACTTCCACTGGTGCTTTTCCTGTCAATTCTGCATCCAGCATAATCAGCATCAGAAAATCCAGTTAAATCAAATGTTGAATCTTTTGGATACCAGAGACCTAGATTTGGACAACTTTTAACATACCTGAGAATCCTCTTTACTAGTGTTAGGTGGGACTCTCTAGGGCTTACTTGGAACCTAGCACATATACATGTAGCAAACATTATATCTGGTCTACTAGCTGTAAGGTACAGTAAAGAGCCAATCATTGCTCTATATGTTGTCTGATCAACAGGTTTCCCATGTTCATCAGCATCCAATACAGCATTGGTAGGCATAGGTGTTTTCATATAAGATGCTTCAGACATGCCAAATTTCTTAACCAATTCATTTGCATACTTGGTTTGAGAAATAAAGATGTTTTCAGCATGTTGCTTGACTTGCAATCCTAGAAAGAAGGATAGCTCACCCATGCTACTCATTTCAAATTTAGAATGCATTAGGTTGGAAAACCTTCTGCACAATTTTGAATCAGTAGAACCAAAAATAATATCATCTACATAAATTTATACTAGTAGGGTATGGGACTTATGGGTTCTAATGAAAAGAGTTTGGTCTACTCTACCCCTTATAAATCCATTTTCCAAAAGAAAGCATGTTAGGGTCTCATATCATGCTCTAGGAGCTTGCTTGAGACCATATAATGTTTTGTTCAACCTAAAAACATAATCAGGATAAGTTGGAGAGATAAAACCTAGAGGTTGTCTGACATATACTTCTTCTTTGATGTCTCCATTTAGAAATGCACTTTTGACATCCATCTGATATACCTTGAAGCCTTTATGTGCTGCATAAGCTAAAAATATTCTGATGGCTTCCAATCTTGCAACTGGTGCAAAAGTCTGGTCATAGTCTATGCCTTCTTCTTGAGAGTATCCTTATGCAACTAGTCTTGCCTTGTTCCTTACAATTACTCCTTGATCATCCAGTTTGTTTCTGAACACCCACTTTGTTCCAACAATGGAGTGATCCTTAGGCTTTGGCACTAGTTCCCAAACTTTGTTCCTTTCAAATTGATGCAACTCTTCTTGCATTGCAATGATCCAGTATGGATCTTGCTCTGCATCTTGAATGTACTGAGGTTCAATTTGAGATAGGAAGCAAGTGTGCAACAGGTTTTGGTTGACCTGATTTCTGGTTTGCACATCAGTTGAGATGTCTCCAATTATTTGGGAAACTGGATGGTCTCTTGATGTTACTAAATCAACAGGGGGTGTTGATTGTTCACCAACATGTGTTTTTGTTTCCTCTTGTGGTACAACAACTGGCTCTTCAAGTTGTTTTTCTTCAATGTGTTGAATACTTTCTTCATCTTCACTGCTTTTCTCTTTTTGAGTAACCTGTAACTTGTTCAAGTCTTCAACAAGAGAATGTTCCTGCAAAGGTTCTATGGTAGAAGAGATCTTCTCCTGGAAAGACATGTTAGATTCATCAAATGATATATGAACAGATTCCTCAATTTTAAGAGATGATTTATTATAAACCCTATAAGTCTTACTGATCATGAAGTATCCCAGAAACACTCCTTCATCAGCTTTAGCTTGAAATTTTGCTAAATATTTCTTGTCATTATTATGTATATAACAAATGCAGCCAAAAACTCTAAAATAATCAACTTTAGGTTTCTTCCCTTTGAGTAATTCATAAGAAGTCTTTCCCTTTAGTTTATGTATCAAGCTTCTATTCAGCACATAGTTGGAGGTGTTCACTGCCTCTACCCAAAAGGATAGAGGAAGGTGAGCATCTGACAACAATGTAGTGACAGATTCAATAAAGGGTTCTATTTTTCCTTTCAGCTACCCCATTTTGTTGAGGAGTTCTTGGAGCTGAGAAAGTATGTCTGATCCCTTCACTCTGACAGAACTCTTGCATAAGAAGAGAATCAAACTCTGTCTCATGATTACTTCTGATCAGGGCAATGTGAGTATTGAACTCAATCTGTATGCATTTGAGAAACTCTGTCAAACACTTAAAGTTATCAGACTTCTTCCTCAGAAAGAACACCCATGTGAATCTAGAGAAGTCATCTACAACTACTAAGGTGTAAGATTTCCCTCCTAGGCTTTGTACTGTGATGGGTCCAAAAAGATCCATGTGTAACAGATACAATATCCTAGGTGAATCACTCTTACTAAGTGACTTAAAACTATTTTTCGTTTGCTTGCCTAATTGACAAGCCCTGCAGAGTCCTTCCTTCTTGTAGAGGCCAGAAGGTAGTCCTCTAACAAGGTTGTCCTTGGATAGCCTAGCAATAGTTCTAAGGTTTAAGTGTCCTAGTCTCTTGTGCCATAAAATATTTGGTCTACAAACAGAATTGAACAGGCAAATATCTATATCTGTTGAAAGAAAATCTACTAGATAGATATTACCTTTCGTTTTACCTGTCAACACAGTTGTGTTGTCCTCTGACTTGATCTTGCATATTGCTTTGCTGAAGGTCACCTGGTAGCCTTCATCACATAGCTGACTGATGCTTATCAAATTGTGCTTCAGTCCTTCCACATAAGCTACCTTCTTAAATGTTACTGATCCAATCTGGACTGCACCATACCCTTTAGTTTGTCCAAAGTTTGAATCACCAAAGATAACTTTGGGTCCAAGCTTGACTTTAAAGGATGTGAGGTTATCCTTGTTTCCTGTCATGTGCTTAAAGCACCCACTATCCAAGTACCATTGCTGGTTTGATGTTGGATAGGTCTTCACCTGCACATAAAATAATTCATTTGTTTTTGACCCAGTTTACCTTGGGCCTAGGTTGATAACCTTTAAATTCAGAAATAAAAGACATCCCAGGTTGACTCTTATAACCTTCAGAATGATATCTCCTTGGAGGTATAATCCATTCAGTATAAGGGTTAAAGATTTGGGATGAAGGACCCCTAGGATTGGATTTTGATTTGCCCTTGAAAGAGTTTCCAGAGCTCTGCTCTCTGTTCGACGATCGTGGAGCTGCATTCGACGATCTTGGGTCAGATCGTAGAGCTCCGTTCGACGGTCCATTATGGCAGAGTTCAGGAATTAGAGATCGTCGACCTGAGTTCGACGATTTTGCTTGAGATCGTCGATCTGCGTTCGACGATCGTCGAGCTCCGTTCGACGATTTCTGTTGGGACTTAGTTTTCTTAGGCAGATCAGAATTTTTCCTAGCTACCTCTACAACTCCCTTTCCTTTATCAGAAATGAACTTGATTGGAGTTGTTAGAACTATGGGTTGGCTGGATGAATCGCCCAATCCCAGTGTACTATTAAATCTGGAGTTCACTGTGCTTGTGATGTCCATCAGCTTGATACTTCTCCCATTAAGGGATTCTTCAAGCTTCTTGGCCTCAGATAGCTCACCTTTCAGTGAAGCTATCTGCTCCCTACAGCACTCCAACTCCTGAGAGAGTTTGAGGTTTTCTGACTTTAAGGTATTATGTTCAGATAAATGATTTCTGAGAGAGATAATTTCTTTCTCAGATTTTAGCAGGTCTAAACATAATGCTTTAAACTCAGATTTAAAGTCCTCTGAATTGAAATTAAATGAACTAATTACCTGGTCTTCTTCAAGCTGAGTCTCTGAGTCTGACTCTGAGTCTTCTTCATCTGAATTATGTTGTGAGGCATTGATTGTCATCATGCAGAACTCCTTCTCTTCTGCATCATCTTCATCATCACTGGAGCTGGATGAGGCTTCTGACTCCTCTTCAGTCTCACTCCAGGATTCAGCAACAAATCCCTTCCTAGTGTGTTTGTTTTTGCTTGAGGAGGGTTTCCCATTGTCATTCCTCTTGAAGTCTTTCTCCTTTCTTCTTTCTTTCTTGTCCCTTCTGTCCTTGTTTTTGTTTTTTGGACAGTCAGGTACAATGTGTCCTGGTTTCCTGCAACCAAAGCAGACAATTTCCTTATTATTTGACTTATCATACCTTGGCTTATCATGCTCCTTGTATGATCTCTTTCTGAAGTCCTTTCTGGCCATCTTGTAGAATATTTTGGCCAACCGACTGAGTAGTTCATCATTGCCTGTGACTTTGTCTTCAGGCTGATCTTCAGTTGCTTTGAAGGCTATTGTCTTCTCTTTTCTTGTGGCTGGTGAGGCAGCCTTCTGTTCTTCTTCTCTATTCTTAATGAGTAGCTCATAAGATTTGAGCTTACCCAATAGAGCTTCTGTGGTGATCTCATTCAAACTTCTGGCATCCTTGATTGGCCAGATTCTTGAATCCCAAGTGCTAGGGAAGCACATTAGAATTTTGTTATTAAGTTCAGTCAGTGATATCTCCTTATCCAAAGTCATGAGTTCACTGACTATCAGACTGAGTCTATTGTACATATCTCCAACTGATTCAGCTTCTCCCTTCTTGAAATTCTCATATTGAGATATGAGGTGGGATCTCCTGTCCTTTCTCTCATCAGCTGAGCCTGAGACTATTTCAGAGAGTTTATCCCAGATTTCCTTTGCTGAATTGCATTCAGCCACCTTTTGAAAGATGTCATCAGACATGGTCTAGGCTAAGATGTTCATAGCCTTGGCATCAGCTACCTTCCACTTCTTTATATCAGCATCTGTTCCTGATGGAGGTGGAACAACATTTATACTCGAGTTCTCTGGAGGTCTTGGACAAACTGTCAAAACAGAATTAAAAATATCCTCGTCAATAGAATTCATGTATAATCTGATCCTTGCTTTCCAAAGTGCAAACTTGGATAGATTGCACACTAGAGGTCTGGTGCTAGCATAATCTTTGTTTTGGGCCATGATTTGTGAAAGCAAAATCTAATAATAAACTCAAAAGAAAACAGATCTAACTAGGAATCTTTGGGTTCAGGTGTTAGCCTGTGCAACCACCAAGGTGTGGTATGTTTAACCAACCTCGCTTTGATACCAATTGAAAGTGCAGCTAGATCTGATATACTCTAGAGGGGGGTGAATAGAGTATATGGTGCTTGAAAACTTTTTACAACAATTGTTGTAATTTGAGTGAACAGGGAAACAACTATTAAATCTAATCACAAAGTAACCTACAACAAAAGTTAATCACAGATCTAAACTAATCACAAAACAATCACAGCCAGAAACAAAAGATAAAGACAAGCAAGCCAGAATACACAAGGAGCTATAGTGGTTCCCCTAAACTTGGGTACATCCACTCTTCTACCACCCTAGGTAGGAATCCACTGCAGGATGAGTTGATCAGGTGTCCTGGGCACCAATGAGCTTTTGATAAGGTGCTCAAAAACCAAATCAGATTTTTTGATCAGGTGTCTTGCCACCAATGAGCTTTTGACAAGATGCTCAAAAACCAAGTTCAAACTTTTGAAGGGAGTTTGAAAACCCCTTTATAGAGATGGGGATGAGAGAGTTATGGAAGTCTTCTCTTTTTGAGAGCAGCTGAGAAGACTATGTGGATTTTGGTGTTGTCAAAGCTCCCCCTGAGTCCTTGAGATGTTCAGGAAATGAAGCTTTGTTGTAGGGTGATAGGCCTTCAGAAGTTGATCTCCAGCAAATGATAATTTCAGCAACAGCTGAAATGTTAGGTGTCTGGAGTCTTTTAATGATGTTGGTCTTGAACACTTGAATCACAAGAGATCAGAGGATTTCAGAAGGTTTAATCTCCTTGGATGTGTGTTCTTGAGAGAATTCTTTGAGATAGAGAATATTTAGTTCTTGTTCTTCTTGTCTGTATTGTCTCTTCTGGTCTGTGTTCTGAGTGATAGAGAGATTCAAAAATCTTGTGTTTTATTCTCTGGTACTGAATAGAAAATCATCCTCTGTCAAGAATAGCTGTTAGCCTGTCATTAATTGCATCCTTAATTGCAAATATCTTCTGGGGGAAAGTCCAAAGAAACATTCCTTGATAATCCCTTGAAACTTGGTCCAGAATAAATGAAAACGGCTAGAAAATCTTCTGAATTAATTGCTGAATACCTCCTTAACTGTCTTGGATTTGAATCTAGAGAATCCTTTAACTCATCAGAAAACGTCGAACTGAGCTCTGCTATCGTCGAACTGAGCTCAGCGATTTGGACTTATACAACAACAGAAATCGTCGATCTGAGCTCAAAGATCGTCGAACTGAGCTCAGAGATAGAGAACCAATACTGAGTCAAGATCGTCGAACAGAGCTCGCAGATCGTCGAATGGAGTTCGACGATTTGTTGAAGTTGAGCTCAGCGATCGTCGAATGGAGTTCGACGATCTGTTGAAGTTGAGCTAGACGATCGTCGATTGGAGTTCGACGATTTGTCGTACTGAGCTCGACGATAAGACTTAGTCTTCAAACAGAAAATCTTTGGTCTTGAGGGCATCTTCCAAACCTAGACTTCTAACTCTTAGACTCAATTCTAATTGACCTTTAGATCTATACAGGAGGTCAAAAACAGGTTTCCTAGAGACATAGTGATCCTGACCCAAATTAGTAATAGGGTGTTCCAACAGACGACTTCAACCTACTGCGGCACCGAAGTCGCGGTGATTTCCGGGGCCAGGGTCGTGGCGAGTTCAGGGATGCCGAGCGAGCCGAGGAGGCTCGCGTCAGGGGCGGTAACATTATGGATGTCGTCGAGCCCAAGAGCATTGAGCAGCCTCAGAGTGTTGGCTGAGCGCACGAGATTGCTTGTGGAAGTCGCGGCTTGTGAAGGAGGTGGCGGCGAGTTATCGTCACCGGAGGCGGGTTTCTTCTTGGACTTCTTAACTTTCTTTTTCTTGAGGGGGGGGGGGGGGGGGTAAGTCGGCGATGACGTCTTCCTCGCGCGGCCTTTTTGGCTTACCAACGCCGAGAGCACCAGTCAGCGTGGCGAGGCTGTCATGAAGAAATTTCACGACGTCCGACATTATGCGCGAGTTCTGAAAATCCGACTAAAAGAACAGGCCCCCCTATTTATAGAGATCGACAGGTAGTTACAAGAGGCGAGCAACCCAGATACTCGGCACCGCAGCTCGCCGAATAAGTGTTGGATGTTTCTTTTCGAGCTCCTACGTCGCTCCGAAAGAGCGGGGATTGCGTACAACCTGTATTCATCGAGGATGGACCCTACCACAACGAGGTCAACAAAAGTCAAGGTCAACAAGTCAAGACAGGAGTCAAAGACAACATACAAGATCGCGGAAGGCCTGAGCAAGTATAGGCGAGCTCCCCTCGCATACTTGCCAGGTAGGCGACTAGGCGAGATACTCGCCCAGCCCGTGCGAGTTCCCCTGGAAGTCGCCTAGTCGTCGGGGGTGGGGTATAAATATGCCCCCCCCCCTCCTTGGATTTGCCTATAAATAGGACCCCAGGGGTACGAGGTGAAGCATCTTGAAATCCTCGGCAGGATACTCGCGCGCTTCATTTTTGAGATACTAGCTGAGTCTTTGGGATTTCTTTTCCTTAGAGAGCAACTCGCGACCTTGCGACTTTGCCAGCTAGCTTCCCTCGTATCTAGTTCGGCCATCTTTGGTTGAGAAGGGGCCGCTCCTTTCGAGAATCTGGGTACGTGGTGGGACCTTCCTGTCGCAACATCTGGGGTCCTGTTTGACCAGATTCTTCGTCCTAGTCACCCTAGCAGTCTAATCTAGCTTCTGAGCCGGTAACCTTAGGCGGCTTTGGTCCGAATTCTGAGGTTAGGATTTTTCCTGGCTTCAACACTCAGGAACTCCAAAACTAGCTCCACTACCAGCTATAACTCTGATCCTGAGGCATTCCAAAGACAGAACACCTCGGCAAGAAAGTACATGTGATGACAGAAAAAGTAAGTCAAAGTAAACAAAGGTCAAAAGGGTGCCAACCCAAGACCAAAAATACTGAAATAAAGTACATTGGTAAGGTTTAAAAAATCGAAAAGGAACACTTACGTAAATCGTCACGTACAACAAAAGTATCACAGATGCACACGACTATAAGGGGAAAAATCACAATTAAATCATCAGGAAGAATTGCATAACTCTATTAGCTACATGTGATCAACTCCACCAAAAAATAACACGGGCGAGGTGATCAACTCATCCAGACATACCCCCAAAGATATATTATCCGTCTAATTGCGGGAGAGACTCAAACACTCCACCATTCACCGCAAATGCCCAAACACCTGGTAGAGTTCCACATGGTATTAATAGAGGGATCAAATATTGTGGCGGTGGTTTCCTCCACTAATAACACCTGCAACGAAAAAAACCATGACCGTCACATTCAGTAATGACCCAGGTTTAGAGCTCCGGGGCCCACCACAACCCTTCCTAGGCCTGGCAACTTGTCTCGCCCTACGACATTGCTACGAAGGAAACCATGATATAAATCTCAAGACTTGGCACATCGGATTATACTAAACATATCTAGATTTAAGAAACGGTTGATCAACCTTTAGGAAGGATTTACAATCCTAGATAAACTCTAACACGTCCTACATAATAGTTAAGGAACGGTTAAAAAAACAAGATTCAACCACATCATCAAAACATATACCACTTGACAAGGTTAGATTAGCAAAATCAAGAACTTGAAAATACAGGTGGATTTAAACAAAAGATTAAGACAACACTATAATCAGCAAGTTATAAATGATAATGACAACAAGAAGTTAGAAATTTCAGCAGATTAGGAGAAAGAAGGGAAGAGGGGAGTAAAACCATCGCTTGCCTTGGTTTAGCCGGAGAAGACCTCCAAATCGCACCTCGGCGTAGATCAGGACAAGGAAGACGAGTGAAGTCGAAATCTGAACAAAATGGCCGAAATAGAGTTTAGGGCCAAAAACCCTAACGAGAAAAACTCAAGAAACGGGGAAACATTACCACGATAGCGTAGCTCTCGTTGAGAGCTTTCCAGATCAATATTCGGTTGAAAATTTCGAGCATCGGAGCATCGTCGGCGGCCACCGGAAGATTCACGAACGGACGTTCACTCTCTCGCTCGCACCTCTTTGGTTCGGGAAGGAAGAAGTACAGCTTAGGGAGGAGAAGAAAAAGTTTTCTATATATATATATATATATATATATATATGTATGTATGTATGTGTGTGTGTGTGTAATATTGAAATAAATAAAATATTTGATCATTACACTTAAGGAGATAGTCAAGGGTCGACTGAACCGGAATTCTTGAGATGAAGTAAGGATTTCTCGAGTGGAATGAAGGTTTCTCGAAAACAGAAGGAGGGTATCTCAAGAAATAAAAATATTCTCGGGTACAGAAGAAAGGTTTCTCGAGAACAAGTAGAAGTACTACTCGGGAACAACAAATCATTTTTTCGAGAACAAAGTAGAGCTTTCATGAGAACAAGACAAGGCTTTCTCGAGAACAAGGGCAGATCTCGAGTACTAATAAGGACTTCTTGAGAAGAGGCTATGGATTTCTCGAGAAGAGCTTCTGGAAGACTCGAGTGCCGAGAGTAGATTTCTCGAGTACAAAAGAGGATTTATCGAGATCAAAAGAGAATTTCTCGAGAGCTGTAGGACATCTCGAGAACAAACAAGCACTTCTCGAGAGCTTCAAGACAACTCGGGAACTAGAGGAGGGATTTTCTCGAGAAGAAGTCATACTTCCCGGGAACAATTCATCATTTCTCGAGAAGGATTATAAAATTCTCGGGAATAGCTCCCGGCTTCTCGAGAAATGAGAATGGTCATCACGACTACAAGTAGGATTTTTCGAGAACTAAGCAGGAAAATATCAGAGATTCAGATTTGACTAATATTCCGGGATAAATCACTAGCTCTACGAATTTAGCAGCGAAGACAACACTAGAATCTGACGCATCATTCTTGAGATACTAACATCAAATGTTTATGATAAGCATACATGCCACAAATTTATTTCTTCCAACAAGAAATTATTCAATCTCATCAAAAACTACAAAATCTGGTCAAACAGACCCAACAGACGCGAAAACGCACTAACGGTGCATCGCCGTCAACAAGACGTAAAAAGGTAACACCCCGACGTCATAATTATGATGATACCAAATCAAATAATACCATCGAAGAATCATGGGCGTTACACTACTCTTTTCTAATTCTTGTTATACATAGTAGCTTAGGGTTAATCTTTGGACTGCCCAGGGAATGCCCAATGAAGGGCTCTCGAGGGTACTATGAACTACGATGGGCTGAAGCTCAAAGCTCCCTTTCTCAAGACACTTACTTTTATGAGTAACTACTTATTACCAATCCTCTGCCCACTTTGCCCTTGTGTAAACCTAATGACTTAAGGTACTTATTGGGAGAATGACGATCTTTTGCCGGTCCCCGTTATAATTGTTCTCTTTATGACTTGCATTATAACACTCGTTACTATATAGCGACATACTTGTGATACCAACCAGAGTTTCAACTTCCCAATACATCTCTTAATTTAACTATATTGCATCACCCTGTATACCCTAAAACTACTTAATACTTTTACTAAACGTAACCTATGACCTAATTCTAACCCATATAAAATGTCTTCCAATTCCTTAGGCCAAAGGCCTCCAAATTCTTATCATGGGTTTATCATGTGGATAATGTTGATCATTCAGAATTCCATAATTTTTTAACTAATTTGGACCATCATTAAATTTATTTAATTAAGTGAACTAGGTCACATTGAACATGAACTACTATAACCAGTGGTCCTTTTGTCAAAATAAATTATTTGAAGTTCATCTAGGTTAAAAAGATCTGTATATCAATTATCCTAATTTTCCAAGGTGATTTGACCCTTATTTTTTATTTATGACTAAAACCATAATAATTCTATTTTTCAAATGAAGTACCTCAAATATTCAACTAAAAATTCAGAAAAAAGTTCTGGTCATTAACATTGTCAAAATAGTGTTCAAAACAAATTTTCATAATTCTAACTAGTGGTTTGACCTAAGATATCCATAATTTAAAATATCTACAAAAATATCTCTATAAAATAAATCACCATAAATAATCATCCAAAAATCTTAATAAAGGCTCCGTTTGGTGGGACTTATTTTCACCGGCAAGCGTTTGACAATGACTTGGCCGTCGGAGGCGGCGGTTTCCGGCGAACCCGTGCACCACCCAAAATCCGAAAATTTCTTGAATAGCTCTCATAGAATCAGGCTCAATTGAGCCTGATGTCTCTCCTATTTGATCTAGAAAGCTAGCATATGGGGAGGGGAGAAGAAACAAACCCTTAGACGTGCTTAGCGGCGGGTTCAGTGGTGGTGTGCCATGGAATTTCTTCTCTCCGACGATCTAGCTCCAATGCTTGTTTCTCCACCTTTTTCCTTGATCCAGCAATCAAATTCCACTCCTCAGGACCTTCTGAAGCTGATGGTGAGGTTGGTTTTGGTTGATATGGGTTGTATAGGGAGATGACATTATGGGGTGGTCGGCCATGTGCTTTGGTTGCTCCTCCTTGGCTCCAAGTGACAAGTAGCTGACTGAAAATGGCAGGGAATGACTGCTGGACCTCAGGAGTGAGGTTGGGAAGAGAGGAGGAGGGCCAAGTGGCCTTCATCCCCCATTTTCCTCCTATCCTCTCTCATCCATTTGGGTAATTTCCCAAAATACACCCGTGCATGTCACTACCCTCCAAAACCAGTGGGTAGGGGCTGTAATTGGGCACTTGGGCTGGTCATGGGTCATGACTCATGGGCTTAGCCCATTGGAAATGGACTTGGCTCTCAATTTTCTTCTTTAGACCCTATGTTGACTAAATTGACTTTTAGGGTTGACTTGGTCAATTTGATGAGTGGACTGACCCCACTTGATGGTCATGGACCCATTGACATCCCCCAACATGGGTTGGGTCATGGCTTAAGGCCTTAGCCCATTAAGAATGGGCTTGGTCTTTAAGTTTCCTTAATTGGGCCTAAGGTTGACCAGGTTTGATCTTAGGGTTGACTTGGTCAAAATGACGAGTGGGCTGGTCCCACTTGGTGGTCATGAGCCATATGTCACCACCCAACCTTGGTTGGCTCATGGTGATGCCTCACTTGGGCTAATTGAGACTATGTGTGTGCTTTTGACCAAATTAGGGTTAGATTTAACTTTGGTCAAATTGGGTCATTAGGTGACCCTATGATGGGGCTTTTAGTTCACCTAGATTTCTTTTAGGGTTAGGGGCATAATGGTGAGGCCAAGTGCACTTATGGTTTCCAATAGGGCTAGTTTTGACCTAATGTTGATTTGAGCCCTATAGTGGGCATACCCCAACCCTTGGGTCCTAAAATCACTACCTAGCCTAACCCATCACCCTCATCACATGTCCTACCCTAATGTGTGTGTTAAGGGGTCTAGAAGAAAATGTGATGTTACAGTTTGTGCGTTGTTGAAAGAGCGGTTCATATTATGTTAAAAGATTTGTACTAAATTCCAGTATGAGTTTATTGAAAGTAGGTGGGCAATTATCAGGTGATGGCGTGCCCCCTCCTCCACCATTTGAAGACGATGCTGACGATGCTGATGATGATCCGGTTGATAAGGCAATACAACTCAAGGATGTGAGGCGGCACGATGACGCTAACGGAAGGCTACGCTACAATCTCCGCCCGCGGCATGCTACCGCCACTGCAACGTATTAGCCTTATTTATTTCCTTTCTTGCACTCTATTTTATATTTGGAATATAAAATTATCCTATGTTTAATTGATAATTTTATATTCATTGCATGTTTTATTATTTTTAATTTAGAACATTTTTCATGTTGGTGTGCCTTTAGCCATTCGGATGGGTAAGATTACATCTCCATCATGAAGGGCTAAGGCATGTTTGTAACTCCTATATAAGGAGGCTTTCTTATGAGATCATTAGACAAGAATTAACCCTAAACTCTCATTGAGAAATTTGGCCAAGAGGAGGACTCTCCAAGCCGCCGCCCCCCCTTGGTTGTGGTGTTAAACCGCCGCCCCCCCCCCCCCCACTTGCTCCCTCCATCCGTTCGGTACGACTCTTGCGCGGTTTCCTTCGGTGCGACTCCTTGGAAGAAGGTTGCAAACCCTTCGGTGTGACGCCGGTGGATCCGTGGAGAGAGTGATTCTCCCACAGTTATCTTGTGTGAAAGCTTTCCAGTTGGGTAATCTCTTTCCCCTCCCTTGTGTGATTTCTTCTCTTTAGTTGTGGTGGTTTTCGCAAATCGTTTTCTCCGGATCGTTAATTTAATCGCTGCAAGTTTTGAATCGAAAACGCCGTTGCAAGGCTTTTTATTTCCGGATCGGGTGGATCCTATTTGCCTGAGCGGATCTTGGCCTATAGCCTTGGTCTTGTTCTCAAAAAGGAGTGGCAACCTTTGTGTTTTCTTGGGGAATATTCCGACTCAAATTTCCGATCGTTATTTTCGAGTCGACCATTCCTCCTTTGTTGTTGTGATGTGTTCTTGTGATGAGGAAATATTGTGAGCTATAGGTACTGTGTAGGTGCGGTAGATCTACGACGTGTAGAGCGGAGATAGAGCGTTAGATTCGTGGAGATCTCCGATCCGACATCCCTACATCAATTTGGTATCATAGGCGGTCGTTTCAACTTTCATGATGTAAACATCCTCTCTGCGTTCCTTGTTAGAGATCGGATCGTTAGAAAATCAAAAAAATTATTTTCTGTGGTCTGCCAATAGTGGGCTGAAATCTTTATTTTTCAGCAAAATTTCAAAAAAAACATTTGTTAACGATCTACGTGCTATTCACATTGGGAATATATAAAAATATCTTATTTTCAACATAGCTACAGCCCTAGGAAAAATCATCTTTCCAAACTTTTACTAAACCTGAATGCGCACTAGGCTCGAATCGGAATATTCGACTCCGTCTACGTCTAGGATGGCTGCGAATGAGCGTGGGGATACCAACATCGAGGCCATAGCAGGTCTGCGAAACGAAATAACGGAACTTAGAGACATGTTAACACAGATCCTACAAAACCAAGCTAGGCCACCCCCGCCACCCGTTAATGTTGACCGGCCCAACCGGCACCAACATAACTCTGATTCAGATTCTGATGGGGACTCTCCGCGGGTGCCCCCTAGAGGACACCGCCCCGAGCGAGACTTTGACATTACTAGGGCCATTAAGATAAATGCCCCCACTTATGATGGCATGGGAGATCCACAAATCTTCCTTAACTGGACTGTTGATATGGAGTGTTACTTCGAGTGGCACAACCTGACGGATCCCCAAAAGGTCCAAGTTGCCCGGATGAAGTTAACAGGTCGTGCAAAGACGTTCTGGCTGAATGAGGAGCGAAGATTAGGAACCGGACACGGAGCCCCCCTTATAGGTTGGCCAGTAATGAAGAACCTGTTGACCGATCAGTACGTTCCTGCGTACCATCGGACACAGATGTTCGATGAGCTTGCCACTCTGCGGCAGGGCTCAAGCTCGGTAGCTGAATATATGGGTGAACTTAAGGACCGAATGATGCGATGTGACCTTAGGGAGATCTCCGAAGTCACTTTATCTAGATTTCGAAAGGGCGTTAACCCCGATATCCAAAGGAAGCTCTTGCGATATGGGCATACGGACTTGAACACGATTTTCAATGCCGCCTTGGACATTGAAAAACACCTAGCCTCTAAGGCTCACTCCCGTTACGCTCATGCGAAGAACAAGTCTACCACTGGGGCATCTTCTTCCACATACCCTGATAAGGGAAAATTCAAATCCACCTAGTCGAAGTCAATCGTGATCACCGCTAGGAACACCAAGAACCCTGTGAGTGAGCGTGTCCCTATAGGGAAGGTTAGCAAGGCTAACACCACTTGTTACTCGTGCGGCATTCAAGGCCACTATGCCTACGAATGCCCAACAAAGACAAAAACACTAGCCTTGTTAGAGCCAACTACCGACCCTGACGATTATGTATACGAGGCCGCAGAGGAGAGTGACCCCGAAGGAGTCCCTAGTGACTTAGAGGACGATCACCCCCTTATGGTGATGCGTTGTATCTTGACCACTCCTCGTCCATTAGATGATTGGAAGAGGACGAGCATATTTTCCCTGATTTTTAAGAGTGGCGAGAAACTTTGCAAGTTTATTATTGATAGTGGTAGCTGCGTGAATGTCGTGTCTGACAACGCCGTTGCACGTATGTCCTTGAACACGGAACCACACCCGACCCCATATCAGGTCGCTTGGATCAATAAGATCACTGTACCCGTTACCAAGCGCTGTCTGGTCCCACTCTCAATCAAATCCTACATTGATGAGGTGTGGTGTGATGTCCTTCCGATGGACGCTTGTCATGTGTTGTTAGGCCGCCCTTGGCTATACGACCGTGATGTTACACATTTTGGTAGAGCCAACACTTATGAGTTCAAATTCAATGGCAAAACCATCACTTTGAAGCCGAACATCCCAAAGGAGCCCGTAGTCTTGGCTAAGGACACCACTATTCCGGTAGAACGGAAAACGTTGAATCTAGTTGGTAGGAAAGAGTTTGAGAGAGATCCGTTCTTTTATGGAATTATGTATGCGCTAGTCCTCCTAAGTGCGAAGCCCGATTCTAGCATATTGGATGAGTTACCTAGTGAGTTACGGGTACTGTTGGAGGAATATATGGATGTGTACCCGGATGAGTTGCCGCCCACGTTACCCCCGCTTAGGAATATCCAGCATGCGATATATGTCATCCTGGGGTCTTCCTTGCCAAATCAGCCCCATTATCGACTCCACCCCGCAGCTCACCTGGAATTGCAGTCCCAGATAGAGGGTTTGTTAGCGAAAGGTTTTATTCGGACTAGTATGAGTCCATGTGCTGTACCAGCCCTACTTGCCCCCAAGAAGGATGGTACATGGCGGATGTGCGTTGATAGCCGGGCTATCAACAAAATCACCATCAAGTATAGGTTCCCCATTCCCCGCCTAGTTGATTTGTTGGATGTCTTGTCTGGAGCCACCGTATTCTCCAAATTAGATCTTCGGAGTGGCTATCACCAGATTAGGATACGAGAGGGCGATGAGTGGAAGACGACGTTTAAGTCGAAGGATGGTCTGTACGAATGGCTTATGATGCCCTTTGGGTTGTCCAATGCCTCTAGTACCTTCTCCCGGATGATGACACATGTCTTTCAGCCATTCATGGGGAAGTTCGTTGTCGTCTACTTTGACGATATTCTCATTTATAGCACCTCTACTACCGAGCACATCTCCCACATGAGAGTGATCCTTTCCACCCTGCGGAAGGAGACTTTATTTCTCAATCTTAAGAAATGCACTTTCTATGTCTCGGAGGTAGAGTTCTTAGGCTATATAGTCGGCTCTGAGGGTATTCGAGTTGATCCAGGCAAGGTTTAGGTCATTAAGGACTGGCCCGTGCCAACCACCCTACGTGAGGTGCGTAGTTTCCATGGGTTAGCCACATTTTATCGTCATTTCATACGAGACTTCAGTAGTATTATGGCGCCTATCACAGACTGTATGAAGAAAGGAGAGTTTACGTGAACGAAGTCCGCCACCCATGCTTTTGAACGAATAAAGGAGCTTATGACTGAGGCATCTGTCTAACGTCTACCTGACTTTGCTAAAGTCTTTGAGCTCACATGCGATGCTTCTGGGGTAGGGATTGGAGGTGTCTTGAGCCAGGAGGGCCATCCCGTTAGTTATTTTAGCGAGAAGTTGTCCGACCCCAAGCTGAACTATTCCAATTACGATAGAGAATTTTATGTTGTAGTCCGATGTCTACACCATTGGAGGCACTATCTCCTCTCCAAGGAGTTTGTGATCCTCTCCGATCATGAGGCTTTACGTTTCATCAACGACCAGCATAAGATCAGCCCACGACACGCTAAGTGGGTAGCTTTCTTACAAGGTTACACGTTTAATCTCAAACACCTTAAGGGAGCTGATAACCGAGTCACGAACGCCATTAGTCGTCTTACGCTTTTACTCACCTCTATGGAAGTACATGTTGTAGGATTTGAGCGGATTAAGGATGAGTACGCCACGTGTCCAGACTTCCAGGACTTCTATCTATCTGCCCAGGATAGCTCCCCCACGACGATATCTGCATACGTCATCAAGGACGGTTACATGTTAAGGAATGGGAAGCTATGTATCCCGCAGTCATCGTTACGTCTACATATCATATGGGAGTTGCATAGCGGAGGGTTGAGTGGCCACTTCGGTAGAGATAAGACCATTACGTTAGTCAAGGACAAATTCTATTGGCCAAAACTTAAGGTTATGGTGGGATAGGTAGTGAGTAGCTGCCGCACGTGCCAGGTGTCTAAGGGTAGTAAAACCAACGTAGGATTATATACACCCTTGCCTATTCCCTCCATGTCTTGGGTAGATGTTAGTATGGATTTTTTATAAGGCCTCCCCATTACCCTACGCCGTCACAACTCAATTTTTGTAGTGGTGGATAGGTTTTCAAAGATGGCTTATTTCATCCTGTGCAGTAGGACAAATGATGCGTCTCACGTCGCTAAACTTTATTTTAAAGAAGTCGTGAGTCACCGTGGAGTGCCAAAGACCATAGTATCGGATAGGGACGTAAAATTCACTAGTTATTTTTGGAAGACTCTTTGGATATTAATGAGAACAAAATTATTGTTTTCCTCCGCCTATCATCCCAAAACCGATGGACAGACGGAAGTGGTTAATCGGAGCTTAGGAAATTTGTTACGATGCCTTGTGAGGGATCACAAGAGCACTTGGGATCTTCTCCTTCCCCATGCCCAATTAGCCTACAATAATTTCAAGAATAGGTATACGGGTCTGTCTCCAAATGAGATTGTCCACGGGTATAAGGCTCCTGTGCCGCTTGACTTGGTGTCATTGCCCCCAACGTACAAGGCAAGTCAGTTTGCACAATTCTTCGCCCAACACATCCATGATTTACATGCACGTATACGGGCCACCTTGACTACGCAATACGACTCTTATCAAGCGCACGCTAATTTATATAGGAGAGTATCAGACTTCAAAATTAGCGATATAGTTTTAGTCCGTTTGGTTCCCGAACGCTTGCCAACTGGCACCGTTAAAAAGTTAGCACCAAAGCGCGCCGACCCTTTTCGGATTATTAAGAAGTTAGGTGACAACGCTTTCGTTTTGGACTTGCATGCTGATTGGGGTATCTCCCCCATTTTTAATATTTCGGATTTTACGATGTTTGTGTCACCACCACAAGAGTTGATTTCTTTGTCGTCTTCTTCTCCCACTCTAAATTCTCATGGGTTGGGGATTGGTAGTACGGATGATCTCTCTCTTTCAGTCCCCACAGGTATATCATCGGATGGTAAGTTGCCTTCTTTCCTGCCTACTGTTAATATGTTCCCCAGGTTTCCACGGACGTTTTCCACTCTAGAGATGATACTTGATGCTGAGCCTGTTACCACTGCTGATGGCGACACCCACCGCTTTCTCATCCGTTGGCGTGATCGGCCCCCTTCGGATGACTCTTGGGTACTCGAGACGGAGATGCAAAGTTTGGATGCCGCTCTCCTTCACCGCTATCGCTTGGACCACGCAACGGAGATGCGTGCATTTGAGCAGGGGAGGATTGATGGCGTGCCCCCTCCTCCACCATTTGAAGACGATGCTGACGATGCTGATGATGATCCGGTTGATAAGGCAATACAACTCAAGGATGTGAGGCGGCACGATGACGCTAACGGAAGGCTACACTACAACCTCCGCCCGCGGCGTGCTACCGCCACTGCAACGCATTAGCCTTATTTATTTCCTTTCTTGCACTCTATTTTATATTTGGAATATAAAATTATCCTATGTTTAAGTGATAATTTTATATTCATTGCATGTTTTATTATTTTTAATTTAGAACATTTTTCATGTTGGTGTGCCTTTAGTCATTCGGATGGGTGAGATTACATCTCCATCAAGAATGGCTAAGACTTGTTTGTAACTCCTATATAAGGAGACTTTCTTATGAGATCATTAGACAAGAATTAACCCTAAACTCTCATTGAGAAATTCGGCCAAGAGGAGGACTCTCCAAGCCGCCGCCCCCCCCCCCCCCCCCTTGGTTGTGGTGTGAAACCGCCGCCCCCCTTGCTCCCTCCATCCGTTCGGTGCGACTCCGGCGCGGCTTCCTTCGGTGCGACTACTTGGAAGAAGGTTGCAAACCCTTCGGTGTGACGCCGGTGGATCCGCGGAGAGAGTGATTCTCCCACAGTTATCTTGTGTGAAAGCTTTACGGTTGGGTAATCTCTTTCCCCTCCCTTATGTGATTTCATCTCTTTAGTTGTGGTGTTTTTCGCAAATCGTTTTCTCCGGATCGTTAATTTAATCGCTGCAAGTTTTGAACCGAAAACGCCGTTGCAAGGCTTTTTATTTCCGGATCGAGTGGATCCTATTTGCCTGAGCGGATCTTGGCCTATAGCCTTGATTTTGTTCTCAAAAAGGAGTGACAACCTTTGTGTTTTCTTGGGGAATATTCCGACTCAAATTTCCGATCGTTGTTTTCGAGTCGACCATTCCTCCTTTGTTGTTTGTGCTGCGTTCTTGTGACGAGGAAATATTGTGGGTGATAGGTGCTGTGTAGGTGCGGTAGATCTACGACGTGTAGAGCGGAGATAGAGCGTTAGCTTCGTGGAGATCTCCGATCCGACATCCCTACATCATCAGGTAAGCAACAACAACACTCAAACCTTTATTCCACTATAGTGGGGTCGACTATATGGATCCTTTGTCTCCATTGCGCCCTAATATCAGATAATTGTGAGAAAATAAAGCATAAAGCAACATCACTCACAACTTGTTGGAAAAGTAATTTAGAAAGTTGTGGTTGAGAAATGACAAAAGAATTTAAAATAGTTAACCCATGAGTGCAAATTTGTTGATTATTTTTTGTAAAGTACTTTTGTCATTCGTGATAATAGGTCATAATTGGACCGAGAATTTCTAACCAATTAATTTTAAAGACGACTTCAACATCTTAGAAATCGATAAAATAAGGTGATCGTAAATTTTAATTTATCTAGAGTAATATGAAGATTTGAGCATTGACTGTGGCAAGCCAAACTATCATCAGGCTGATGCAAACATTAAAAGATTTAATGACAGAAATTGGTAAAAATCTTGATAGGCTACGATACTAGAGGTTTAAGTTAATTTAGTCAGTTTGTAGATGAGTTCTTGAAAAGTTGATGACCCAAAAGGATGATAAATTGTGGATTTAAAAGATGGCCAATCGTGATAAGTATTATCATGCATTAAGCATAAATTACTAGCGACAAGCTGGATGATCCAAATGTAACAAGGCAATTAAAAAAAATTAAGAGGAGAAATGGCGTGATACTGAAAATAAAGCTTCAATGGTCCAATATGTAGGTTCGTTGGTCCCAAATTGCAGAAAATTCGATTTGATTTGATTGTGCTGAGGTATTGATTGATACGTATCCTGTCATGTAGTGTCTTGTCATGTATTGAGATTTCCATTTATATAAGAAGCCCCTTAGATAGTGAGAGTTATCTTTTGAGTATTAGATTTTTTTCTCTTTGGAGATGAGAGTACTTTGGAGACCCAGCTTCCGGGTGCTTAGCTGGAGAGGCAATCATCACACATACCCCGACCACCAATTCTTTGGTGGTTCCAACGACTCGAAGATTCTAGCAAACCGCGCTCGACGCTACACACCGACGATGTTCTCAATCGCTAAAGGAGATGATTCCAGTGCCACTCTCCTCACCCGGCCACCGCCTCCATGTTGTGAGAAACACGTTCTCACGGACCTGAGTGCACGCGAGGACGCGAGCTGAGATACCTGCAAAACCGTCAGCAAAATACGCAATAGCAAATACAATCAACCAAACACACAGGCGTATACGTGGAAAACCCCCAAATCAGGGTAAAAACCACGGGACGATCGGAGTCCAACCCGGAAAGCCGCCACTAAATGATGTTCAACAATACAATGGCTTTCCCCCCGCGATCCACGGATGGATCCTACAGCTAGCACAAAATAAAGACAAGAGAAAGATACAGGTATACCGACAAAGACGACCAAGTTCGAGTCAGAGAGACTCGCTCCAAACTGGTTCTCTGAATCCTCTGCAGTCTTCCAAGATCTTCCAATATTGTGCCAAGCTGTCCGCCTACGTCGACACACGACGTCGTTGGCGCACTCCGATCAGTCCGCAACCCGTCAGTAGGTTGCCCCGCTCGAGGCTCAGATGCCTCGCCGCCAAAGTCCACTTGAGGCTAAGATGCCTCCCCGCGCTGACCGCCGCTAGCCGCAGATGCGACCACAATAACACGCCGCCGTTCTTTGCGCCAAGATGCGCACTCTAAAAAACGGCTTCCGCCAACGCCGCTCCGGCTACGCCCAAATCGGCCTCCGAAAATGCCGCTCCCCCGCACACGTGCACCGCCGCCCCGCTACACAAGCACGGCGCCAACACCGCCTCAGAAATCAGCCCTCGTACAGAGAGTCTCCGATGTCTCCGTCGTCGCGACAAGCGCCGCCGTCAAAACTCACACCGGACTCCACGCGGCCTCACGACCTCCGACCACCGCTGCTTGCCTCGGCTCCGACACCGTCCAAGGTCACCGGCGAGAAGTCCTCGATCCGAAGAAGAAAGAAGAGGTGGAGGTGTGTCTTGCACAGGCGGCTTGGAAGAGAAGAAACAGCCGGTTGTTTTTTCTTCTGCACGGGAAGAGCTATCTAACTCAGCCACACATTAGGTTTTTTTCATTTATAATAACCTGCGGGCTGTCCAGATAAGGGAAGTAGATTTAGGAAATATTTTTTTATTATTTATTTCTTTCTAAATCTCTCCCTCTCTCTCTCAATATATATATGTTTATATATATGACCAATATATATATATAATATATAATTGCTTACTTAATTAGACAAATCACGATCTGAGCCGCTAATCATTCTCGAAATTCTGCACGACTCAATCCATACTTCTACGAACCTCTCGGCGTTCGTCACCGCGGGCTTTATCCATCTAGGAGGGAACCCGAACCCAACAATTCTCCCCCTTCCCGACTAGGAGGAAGAGCTCGCCAAATTGGCGACCTCCCCGCAAGAACCATCACTGCAACTATGCATCTGTCCTGCGCAAACTGTCGACCTCGATGTAGGATCGTGACAATCAAAAGTCACCCGACGCCGCTGGCCAGCAACAATATGAGAACCGCTCTCCTGTCCTATCACCGTCGACTTTGAGACCTGGCGTCTCACCTGCCTGTAGCATTTCTTCATGTTGAAAATTCCACGCTGCCTGCGCCACACACCAGTGGCCCTGTCACCTCTGACCTTGTGCTCCCCCGCACCTGCAGCTCTAGCCTCCAAACAATAAAGGCCGGACATCATGCTACCACGGCCTATGACCAAACAACCTCTGGTCAGTCTCCATCGTCCGTCGTCAAATTTACTCGCATACCCATCTGCATCCAATCGACCAACAGACAGCAAACTGAATCGGATGTCAGGTACATGACGGACGTCTTTGAGCACTAAAACAGAACCTGTGCTCGTCTTCAGGTGCACATCACCGATGCCGATAACTTTGCAAACCGTCCCGTTGCCCATCCTCAATACTCCGCAATCACGTGAGGTGTAGGTAACAAACTGTGCTCTATCGCTCGAAACGTGTGCTGAAGCTCCTGAGTCCACCAACCACAAACCATCTCTACGAGCGAGGTTAGACGCCACCTCATCACTCGCAAAGAGTGATATATCATCATCATCATAAGCTGTCACTACTGATGCTGTGGCCTCATCCTGCTTCCCTGATTCCTTCATCTGCAATTTCTTCCAGGCATTGCACTTCCTCTTAATGTGTCCCTTCTTGCCACAATGAAAGCACTCAACATCTTTCCGCAGCCTGGACTTGCTCCTGTTAGATCCCCTGCCATCTCTGTCTTTATCTCTCCCCCTAGACTCAGTGTACAAAGCACCCGAGTGGGTAGAGGGGATACTCTCATATGAATCACCCTGAGATTTCCTTCTCACCTCCTCATTCAGAATCCCACTCTTTGCAATCTCCATAGTCAGAACACCTCCCGGAGACGAGTTAATCAGTGAAACTCGAACCATCTCCCAAGAGGCAGGGAGAGACTTCAGTAACCACAGAGCATTGACCTCATCATCAAAGGTCACATTCATAGCAGATAACTGATCCAACACTCCTTGGAACTCATTCACATGATCAAGAATAGGGGTGCCTTCCTGATACTTACACTCACTAATCTTTGTCAGCAGCAAAAGTTTATTCAGACCCGTGCTCTTCGCATATAGAGACTCCAATGTCTTCCATAGCTCCTTGGCATCAACAATACTCGCCACATGATTGTATACATTGCGCTCCACGAATCGCCTGATAAAGCCACAAACCTTGCGGTGTTCAATCGTCCATTTTGCAGGTTCCATATCTTTGGGCATCTCTTCAAAGATAGGCGAGTGCCAACCCTTGACATAGATCAAGTCTTCCATCATCATGTGCCACTCATGATAGTTGGCCCCGTTCAACCTCGCTCTGATACCACTTGTTGTGAGAAACACGTTCTCACGGACCTGAGTGCACGCGAGGACGCGAGCTGAGATACCTGCAAAACCGTCAGCAAAATACGCAATAGCAAATACAATCAACCAAACACACAGGCGTATACGTGGAAAACCCCCAAATCAGGGTAAAAACCACGGGACGATCGGAGTCCAACCCGGAAAGCCGCCACTAAATGATGTTCAACAATACAATGGCTTTCCCCCCGCGATCCACGGATGGATCCTACAGCTAGCACAAAATAAAGACAAGAGAAAGATACAGGTATACCGACAAAGACGACCAAGTTCGAGTCAGAGAGACTCGCTCCAAACTGGTTCTCTGAATCCTCTGCAGTCTTCCAAGATCTTCCAATATTGTGCCAAGCTGTCCGCCTACGTCGACACACGACGTCGTTGGCGCACTCCGATCAGTCCGCAACCCGTCAGTAGGTTGCCCCGCTCGAGGCTCAGATGCCTCGCCGCCAAAGTCCACTTGAGGCTAAGATGCCTCCCCGCGCTGACCGCCGCTAGCCGCAGATGCGACCACAATAACACGCCGCCGTTCTTTGCGCCAAGATGCGCACTCTAAAAAACGGCTTCCGCCAACGCCGCTCCGGCTACGCCCAAATCGGCCTCCGAAAATGCCGCTCCCCCGCACACGTGCACCGCCGCCCCGCTACACAAGCACGGCGCCAACACCGCCTCAGAAATCAGCCCTCGTACAGAGAGTCTCCGATGTCTCCGTCGTCGCGACAAGCGCCGCCGTCAAAACTCACACCGGACTCCACGCGGCCTCACGACCTCCGACCACCGCTGCTTGCCTCGGCTCCGACACCGTCCAAGGTCACCGGCGAGAAGTCCTCGATCCGAAGAAGAAAGAAGAGGTGGAGGTGTGTCTTGCACAGGCGGCTTGGAAGAGAAGAAACAGCCGGTTGTTTTTTCTTCTGCACGGGAAGAGCTATCTAACTCAGCCACACATTAGGTTTTTTTCATTTATAATAACCTGCGGGCTGTCCAGATAAGGGAAGTAGATTTAGGAAATATTTTTTTTTTTATTTATTTCTTTCTAAATCTCTCCCTCTCTCTCTCTCAATATATATATGTTTATATATATGACCAATATATATATATATATAATATATAATTGCTTACTTAATTAGACAAATCACGATCTGAGCCGCTAATCATTCTCGAAATTCTGCACGACTCAATCCATACTTCTACGAACCTCTCGGCGTTCGTCACCGCGGGCTTTATCCATCTAGGAGGGAACCCGAACCCTGCCTCCACACACATCATCCGACTTTCCTCTTCAGTCTCCCGCGCGCCGCCGATCCCAGAGTCACTGTCTAGTGTCTTCTTCTGCCATTCCAAAACCTTTTTCAGCTACTCCATAGCTCCCTTGCTGTTAGCGCCTCCTCTAGCTCGCCACCTCCTTCTAGCAGCTCATGCCACCTTTACCGGATCCGCAATCCGTTGACTTTTTCTCGTGCCTTAGAGCAAGCTTGTTGTCTCAACAAGGAATTTTACACTATCTTCCTCAGCACAACCATCCAAGCCGTTGCCACTGAAATCCCCTCCGCCTCCCACCTACTTGGATCACCTGCCCTCGCCTGGGCCCTCGCTGATAGGCCCACCTCCACCAGCACCGCCTTCACCGACGTCTCGATGACCTCACCGCTTATCTTACGAGCAACACCTAGAGCTTTGCCTCTAGTGCCATTTCTTCTGCTGCTGTCTGCTAGCAACCGTACTCTCCCACCCCCGTTTGCGCTTTCAAATATTTGTGCGTGCTGCTGGGATCAGAAGACGACGGTCTTGACTTCAAGGACTTGGACCCCACGACAGATCCCACGACGCTTGCAGATGATCCCTATAGACTTCCATCTTAAGGGCATGATATGTTTTTTCAGGAGGGAGCAGGGTCCGAACTATTCACAAGCACACTCGAGCGGAATTATTCATGGGCACAACCATGCCCTTGCCCGGGTCCAAAACCAAATCACTTTTCAAAAAAAAAAAACCAAATCACTTTTCGGGTCCTGAAATGCACAAAAATGAGTTAGCGCGCACGTCTTCTTCCCGGATTTAGGGCTCCTAGTCACGGAGTCACGATCGCCGCTCGCATTTCGCCAAACCTTCTTTCTCCCTCTTCCTTGCTTGCCTCCTTGCCCTAATATCGCCGAGACAGAGAGAGAGAGAGATCCGGCCTCAAAGCTTCGCGGCTTCACGAGTCTCAACTCAAAGCTTCGCCGACCTCGACCTTTCCCCTCTAAGACGACGACAGTTCCGCCCCCTGTTCTCGTCTCTTGCGGTGGCAAGTGGCAACCTCGGCGAGTTGGCGAGGTGCAGAGGTCGAGTCGCTCGACCAACGACGCCGGTCTTCTCCTCTCCAACATCACGTGTAAGTTTTGATTATTTCTGGCGTTCTGCTGTCTCCGGGGGCTTTTTCCGGGGCTTTTTGGCGGAATGAATCCCGAAATTCATGAGTTTGGCACCCCAAATTTTTAAATTTGGCGGAAAGCATCTTCGAATTTTAGTTTATTGACAGATTGCACCCTACACTTATTTTTTAGGGGTGTTTTGGTCTTGGTCTCAACTTAGACAGATTTGTGAGGTATCACCGGGTGAAGACAGCATTTTCAAACTCGCATTAACGTGATGAATTCACTGTGCCCAAATACTTTTTAAATTTTTGGCTTTGAAAAATTAAATAATAATAATACATAAAATAGCAGCTTTCAAAATAATTAATAATTATAAATAAATTAGTGCAGTCCTAACTCTCATGTCAATGAGATGCATTCACAATTTAATTTTAAACTAAAATGTTCACCAAACTCAGTAAATGAAAAACACATGTTAATACACGAACAATCTGGGTAGGTTTTTTGGCGGAGTGCACCCCCAAATTTCATTAGTTTGACAAAATGCACCGCAAATAATTAAATTTGGCGGAATGCACCTCCGAATTTCAGTTTATTGGCATATTGCACCCCCAACTAGGGTGTTTCAGTCATTTCCTCTCATTTTGGGGTTTTAGGTTTGCTCATTACTAAAACACACTCCCGATTTCAACTTCTCCTTCCCGTGACGGCACTGCTCCCAATTTCGTCTCTCCCACGGCAGAATGCGCCTCCGAATTTAATTAGTTATTTTTGTATGGTGCCCGAGTCCAACTGAAATTCTAGTTCCGCCACTGAGAGAGTGTTGATATTTATCTTGTCATGTAGTGTCTTCTCCTATAGTGGGGCTTCCGTCTATATAAGGATCAACTTAGGTAGTGAGAGTTATCTTTTGAGTATTAAACTTTTTCTCTCTCTTTGGAGAGGAGAGTACTTTGGAGGACCCAACCTCCGGGTGCTTGAGGAGAGTTTCTCTCTTGATTGTATCTTTAATTTCATGCAATGCAAGTTCGTGTTCTCGGTTTTAGATCTTGATACGACCTCCACGGATCATGATCCTTGTTGTGGGTGTAGAAATCCTGGGCGGTCCCTCCAGTCCGCGTCCTGTGCTTGTTGAGGATATTATCCTTATGCCGTCGACACAAACTGATCTAGTGCATGAGGAATACTACTTTGCCGTTCTCCCTTGGAAGAGTTGGAACGTGTTAGAAAACAACTTGTAAAGGCCCATTTAGTGGCCCATAATATGCTTTATTCTTCCACTTGTATTAGTCCCACATCATGGAAATTGAATCTCTCTCTCTTCTCCCTATTTATTTGTACTCATACTTGTATTTTACATTTCAACAAGGATATACAAGGTTTTACTCAACTCTTCTACATGGTATACGAGCCAGACTGATCCTCCCGACGGATAACCCCTGTTCTGACCGTCGACCTGGTTTCCTGTCCGCCTCCTAGTTTCCAGTTTCCTAACCGCCCACCTTTGGGCAGTGTCTTTTTTCTTAACCGCATCCTCTTGTGTGGGCACGATTTTCTCCTCCCTCCCGTCTCTTCTCTCCTCTCCCTTTTATCGGGATTTGTTTGAGCCCCACTTCCCCCTCACCGCTCCGACCTTTACCGCTCGACCTCTTCCTCTTTCTCTCTTGCGACTTCTGAATTGCTTGCTTGCTTCTATCCGCCGCGGTCTCTTCTAGTAGCGAACTGTTCTTCCCGACTCGACCTCTTTTTGTCGCGGATTGATTCTCTTCATCGCGGACTGTGCTCTGTCTCTATCCGCTGCGACTTCTTCTCTTCTACCCTTCGCAGACAGCTTGCTGTTTCTTGCAACGCAGAGTTTTATTGCTCTTTGGGCGAGCTCCTCATCTACCCGTGGTGCTTCTCTTTTACCCGCTGCGATATTGCTCCCCTACCCGCCGTGGTCTTGTTCTGCCTTGCCGTTGTGGGCTTGCTCGGTTCTTCTCTCTGCATCCTCCTGTCCGACGACTTTCTCTTTACTATTCGCTGCGACCTTCTCCGTAGCCGCTGTTCGCCGCTACTCGCTGTGGTCTGTTCGCTGCAACCTTTCCTTCTCTGCGGCCTTCCCTGCTTCCTGGAGTCTGCTGCGGTTTCTTCTCAAACTCGCTGCGGCTTTATCTTTGCTATTTGTTGCCGGCTGTCTCTCTTGCTGTTATGGACTCTACGACTGCTTTCTCTCCTCCCGCTCGTGCTGCAGCTCCCTCTCCTGAAGTCCGCGATGAGTTTCAGATCACCACCATCTCTCTCAGTGAGAAACACAACTTTGTCGAATGGGTGCATTCCGTTCGTCGTGTTCTACAAACTAAAGGTCTTTTTCATCACCTTACCCGCGACGTTCCCATCGCTCCTACTGACGAATGGTTGCGTGATGACGGTCGGGTCCAATCTTGGATCCTCAATTCCATGGACACTGAACCTTACCGCATGATTATGCATCATGAGACGACCAAGGCAATGTGAGAGGAGCTTCATTCTCTTTACTCTGGGAAATACAGCTTGCGACATCACTTTGATATCATTTCTGCACTTCAAACTCTGGATCCCGACACAACAAGTGATTTGGATTCTTTTGTTGCGAAGACCAAAACTCTGGTGGAGGCCTGGATACAACATCAGCCTCCCTTTACAGATCTTGCTATACAACGGACACAAAATGAAGCAGTTGAGATTGCGATGATGATGACCCGAGTTCCACCCCACCTACACAGTGTCCGGGCTCACATTCTTTCCTCCTCTACAATGTCCTCACTGTCTGATGTTTGCTCTATGCTGCTCAAGGTTGCCCCCCTCTGAGGTTCCAAAAAATTTCTCTCCCACTCTCCTTCAGCAACCCCTCTTACCTGCTCGTGCTCCAGCCCGTGGCTCTTCAACTCGGGGACGCCGTCATACGTCTCGGGGAGGAGGAAGTACTGGTTGCTCTGCCTTAAAATGTACTTACTATGGTCGAGAAGGTTATCTTGAAGCTACCTGCTACCGCAAACATGGTCTGCCTCCACATCTTGCTGCCTCTGCTACAACTGGTTCTGCACCTACTGCTGTTCCTCAACAGGATTTTGATTCTTCTACCTGACAGGATATCACTGCTCTCCGACACCCAACTTCAACAACTCCAAGGTGTTGTCAGTCGCTCATCTAGCTCGGGCGCGTCTTTCTCCATCGAAGGTATATCCTGTCTCTCCCACAACCCCCACTGGATCGTAGACTCGGGTGCTACTCACCACATTATATCCCAGAAACCGCCACAGTATATACAGTCTGCTTATCCCAAGTTCATTACGGTCGCCAATGGCAACACCACTCCGATCTCTGGCGCGACTGATCTTCGGCTCACCCTCACTCTCCCTTTATCCTCGGTTCTTCATTGCCAGGATCCCCCTTCAATCTTCTATCAGTTAGTCGTCTTACTCAGGAACTTGACTACTGTATATCATTTTCTCCTTCCTCCTTTGTTGTGCAGGATCGCCGCACGCGAAGTACCATTGGTAAATGGCGGGTGTCAAATGGGCTGTATCTCTTGGACGTTCCACCCACCATCCTCTTTACTGTCTCCACTAATGATTGACATCGCCGCCTTGGGCATGCTCCCCTCCCGATTTTCAAGAAGGCTCTTCCAGATGTTTCATTACGAGAGTTTACTTGTGAATCATGTATCTATGACAAACAACATCGTACTTCTTTTCCTCCTACATGTACCCGGAGTGATACTCCGTTCTCTTTAGTTCATTTTGATAACTGAGGACCCTATAAATTCCCTATTGTTTTTGGCTATTACTATTTTATAACCTTTATTGATGATTACTCACGTCTTACTTGATTATATCTTCTTCATGATCGTACTGAACTGACTATCTGTTTTCGTACTTTTCTTACTGAGATGCGCACACAGTTCTCCACTATGTTAAAAATCATTCGCACTGACAATGCTCGCGATTATACCGGTTGCACCTTCTCAATATCTGCACCAAGTTTGACATCATACATCAAATCTCGTGTGCTTATACACCTCAGCAAAACGGTGTCGCTGAGCGGAAAAATCATCATCTCCTCGATGTCGCACGATCTCTCATATTTCAAATGCAGGTGCCCGTCGAATACTTGAACATTGCGGTCTCTACTGCCTGTTATCTTATTAACTGTATGCTTTCATCAGTGCTCAACTTCGCCTCTCCTTTTAGTCTCCTCTTTCCTTCCACATCTTCTTTCTCTCTCACACCCCGTGTCTTTGGGCGTGTGTGCTATGTTCACTTTCTTGGTCTACCTACTGACAAGTTCGCTACTCGTGCCACTAAGTTTATATTCGTTGGTTACTCTCGCACTCAGAAAGGTTATGTTTATTACTCTCCTCCCGACGACAAACTCTTTGTTTCAGCTGATGTAACCTTCTCAGAAGGTCAATCATTCCACTCATCTCCTTCCACCCCGTCCCCATCGTCCACGACAGCTCGTCCTGTAGTCCCAGTCACAACTCTGTCTCTCCCACCTATTACCTCACCACTCCGGTCACCTCTCTTCCTCCACCTCCACCACCTCTCTGTGTCTATACTCGCCATAAGTCCAAGAATACTTCTCTACAAAAGCTCCCTTCTACCGATGACACTCCGCGGCCTGCTGATCCAACTTCAACCTCTACGACTTATCATTTGGCGAATTATATGTCACTACATCGCCTCTCTCCGCCACTCCACCAATTTGTCATTTCTCTTTTTTCCATTTCTATCCCTAATTCTGTGCAGGAAGCGCTTCAACACCCGGGCGGCGGGCGGCCATGGATGAGGAAATGACTGCCCTCTGGGCTAACCCGACCTGAAATCTGGTTCCTCTTCCCCCAGGACAGTCTTGTGTCAGCTGCAAGTGGGTATTTGTTATCAAACATGCTGCGGATGGAACTGTTGATCGCCTAAAAGCTCGTCTCGTGGCCCGAGGTTTCACTCAGCAGCAAGACCTTGATTACAATGAAACAATCTTCCCAATTGATAAGTTGAATACTGTTCGGGTCCTGATCTCCTTAGCCGTCCACCGTCAGTGGCCCCTCCATCAATTGGATATTAAAAATATTTTTCTCAATGGCTATCTCCAGGGGATATTTTATATGCACAAACTTCCCAGGTTTGAGACCACGGGGGAGTCTTATGTATGCCATCTTCAAAAGTCTATATATGATCTCAAATAGTCCCCGCGTGCTTGATTTGAAAAATGTAGCAAGGTTGTTCGCGAAGTTGGTTTTACACGGAGCTCAGTCGACTTCTCCCTCTTCACCTGTCATCAGCCAACAGACATTGTGATTCTCCTTGTGTATGTTGATGATATACTAATTACCGGTGACAACTCCACAGGCATGCAACAAATCAAGCAACATTTGAACTCGACATTTCAGACGAAAGACCTGAGAAATTTTCGATACTTTCTCGGGCTTGAGGTCGCAAGACGACCTGATGGTCTCATCTTATCCCAACAAAAGTACTGTATTGACCTACTTCAAGATGCTGGCTACTCTGGGTGCAAACCTGCGGACACCCTTATGGACGTAAATCACAAGCTCTCTGCACATGGTTCTAATTCTGACAAACTGCTTACAAATCTAGAATACTATCGACGCTTAGTGGGGAAGCTGATTTATCTGACGGTTACTCGACCTGACATCTCATTTACTGTAGGGGTTGTGAGTCGTTTAATGCATGCTCCTCAGACATCTCATCTCCAAGCTGTTGAGCGCATTCTCAGATATCTAAAGACTGCTCCGGGACAAGGACTTGTTTACAAACCATCTACCTCTCCATCTCTTGTTGCTTACTCTGACGCTGACTACGCAGGATCTCTTGATGATAGACGTTCCACAACTGATTTTTGTATATACTTCGGCGGACACCTCATTACCTGGCGTAGCAAGAAGCAGACTGTTGTGGCTCGCTCCTCTGCTAAGGCCGAGTATTGGGCTATGACTGTTGTTGTTTTTGAGCAAACATGGCTTGAAAGCTTTCTGAATGATTTGGGACTTGAAATCTAATCTCCAGCGTCCCTATTTTGTGATAGTCAAGCAACGATAGACATTACCAAGAATCCAGTCTTGCATGAACGAACAAAGCATATTGAAGTTGACTGTCACTTCATTCGAGAAAAAGTTCAATCAAAGAAGATAGAATTGGAACATGTTCCCGCTACATGACAATTTGCTGACATCCTGACAAAAGCTCTCTCTCGGCCGTTATACTACCAGTTCTTATCCAAGCTGGGGGCCTACGATTTGTACGCTCCAGCTTGCGGGGGAGTGTTAGAAAACAACTTGTAAATGCGCATTTAGTGGCCCATTATAGGCTTTATTCTTCCACTTGTATTAGTCTCACATCATGAAAATAGGATCTCTCTCTCTCTCTTCTCCCTATATATTTGTACTCGTACTTGTATTTTACATTTCAAGAAAGATATTGATGTAGGGTAGGATGTGTACCGTGCAATCTAGGCTAACTCGAGTGAGTGGACACATGGGTGCTATATGTAAATGCACAAAATCCGCTCGGCAATTATTTCAAATAAGATTCACAACCATGCATAAAATAATATAGGCAAGAACAATTTCAATTAGGGCGATCAAACAAGGCTTTCCTCCAAACGGTGGGCCAAATTAAGCGCGTCATAAATGGTTTCTTCCTGCAATCAAAATTCTTTACGGGACAAAATTCCACAAATAAATATTTAAGCAAGTATGAAGAGTCCAAGCAACATCCAAGCGCTGAAAACTAAAAGTGCATACAACAAACAACTCACAAACAAAGGAATGTCCGAGGCGGGAAAGATCCGGCGGTTTTGAAGGTAGATCCGGGTGAGCGTGTCGGAACGGTGGATGCCCGCGGTGGAGAAGGGTTGCGGTGGGCTGAAAGTGGATAGATCCGGTAATTTGATGACGGATCCGAGCTACGAGGAGGAAATATGTAAGTGGGGGTGTGGGGGGGGGGGGGGTAGATCGGAGGAGGGTAGCGCTAGATCAAAGTAGATCTAGGGTTTTCGGAGCGGGTAGGGGTGGATACACGAAGGGGAAAAGGAAGGAGGGGATGGCTAGGGCAAGAGAAGCCCTAGATGGGTCGGTTTGGGGTAGGAAAGGGGTGGTGGTGGTGGGGGGGGGGGGGGCTGGAGGTCCGGCGGCTGGACCTGGGCACGGGAAAGAGGGCGGAGGCCTGTAGCGGGCTGGGGAAAGGGGGGCTGGGCAGTGGGTTTTCTAGGGAGGGGGCCGACTGTTTGGAAGCAGCAGGCCGATGGTTTAGGGGCTGGATGGGCGGCGTACGGCTGTAGGAAGGGGGAGATAGTGAGGGAAAATGATGGAGGTGGGTAGGGTTTACCTTGGGGGTGAAGTTCCACCGCTAGAAGTCGACACCTAGGGCTCCACGACGTCGGCACCGTGGCTTGATCGCGGAGTTCCGAGAATAACTTTCTCCAAAACCAGCAATGCCTCTCCAAGCCTCTAACACTCATATTTATAATATTCTAAACATTAGAGCAACCCGAGATCGACGGCTATGATTGGCCGAAGTGTCCACGTGCCAAATAAAAGGAAAAAAAAACGGAAAATAACAAAGTTATATATTAAAAAGATTCGCGGTGCGCATCCGGACGCATCCTCGGGATCGGATCGTCCCTCCGATCAAGTCTTCCGGCGAGAATAGACGAAAGTGGGCCCCGCCTTGTCATGGACCCCCGATGGTCCTCCATCAACTCCCCCCGACTGAAAAGAATTTATCTCCGATGAATGGAGATGATCATACTGTCGTCGAAGCCCCGGGGCGAGTCGATCCAGCTCAGTAGGTAGAATCCACGTATCATTAGAGGCGAAGCGACCTCTCCAACGAACCAGGTAGTGGCATGAGAATCCAGTGGTGGTAGGGACGTACTCATGGGCGACGATATCTGTAATACTCTCAGTATACTGCTCTCGTGAGGTGGATCCCGGAGCGATCAGGGTTGCAGACGGTGTCACCATAGGTGGACTCCCAGGGGTGTGTACAGCAGGGGACAGGACAAGTGGTAGAGGTGAGCGGGAGGAAGCTGTGGCTGGTGAGGAGGTGGAGTGGTGGTGATCATCCCGACTCGGGTCCGAATATTCGCGAGGTTCGTAATACAGAGTCAAGTCCTTAACGTTGAACACCGGATGGATGCCCATACTCGCGGGAATATTCAGCTCGTAGGCATTTGTCCCGATCCTCTTAATGATCGAGTAGGGACCCATTCGTTTAGCGCATAATTTTTTGGCAGGCCCCGGTGGAAGCCTCTCCGCCCGGATTCAGACCATTACCTGCTCGCCTTCGTTGAAAACCTGTTCTCGCTTGTTTAAATCTGCACGGGTCTTATAGTTTTCATTACTTGAAATAATTTGCCGACGGTCTGACTCATGTAAATCTTGCAAATGACGGGCAAATGACTCGGCGGACTCACTTGGATGGGACTCTAATGGACAAGGAACGAGGTCGATGGGCTTCTTGAGTTCATACCCTAATACTATGTGAAATGGGCTCAACCCGGTGGACCTATTGACCGAACTATTGTAGGCGAATTCCGCGACGGGAAGGACGGAGTCCCAACTTGCCATATGCTCGCCAACAAGACATCTAAGCAAATTCCCTAGACTGCGGTTCACAACCTCAGTCTGCCCGTCTGTCTGAGGGTGATATGCAAATGAAAACTTCAGGGTAGTGCCCGTTTTGTACCATAGGGTCTTCCAAAAGTAACTCACGAACCTAACATCCCTATCAGAGACTATGAACTTCGGTATGCCATGTAACCTAAAGATGTCCCGAATGAAAATGGATGCAACGCGTGATGCGTCAGCAGTCCTAGAGCAGGCTATGAAGTGTGCCATCTTGGAAAAACGATCAACGATGACAAAGATGGAGTCGTGTTTCCGAACTGTGCGCGGCAATCTAAGTACAAAGTCCATACTAATATCCTCTCAGGGCCTAAGTGGGACTGGTAAGAGTGTATAAAATCCTGTGTTTTGTTTAGCTCCCTTCGCAGTCTGACACGTACGACAATGCCAGACAACTCTGGCCACATCCCTCTTCAGGCCCGGCCAATAAAATCTATCCTCGACGATAGCTATGGACTTATCTCTGCCAAAATGCCCGGCGGCTCCGCCCGCATGAAGCTCTCAAATGAGATAGTCACAATATGATGTGCCGGGGATGCACATGTGAGAGCCCCGATAAAGGTAACCTTCCCAAATCTGGAAGCCGTCGACAGGCTCAGGTGGGTCCCGGGATAAAGCTGCGTATATTTCGCCAAAGTCCGGACAACCTGGGTAATCAACAATAATCTGCTCAAGTCCGTCCACGTGGGTTCTCAGGGTCTGCAGAAGGGTGACCCGCCGACTCAACGCATCAGCGGGTTTGCTCTCAACACCAGCGCGATGTTTGAGAACATAGTGGAAATCTTGGAGGTACTCAACCCATTTCGCATGCCTATGCCCCAACTTCTTCTGGGAGTCCAAGTACCTAAGCGCCTGGTGGTCCGAATAGAGAACGAACTCCCGGGGAAGGAGATAGTGTCTCCAGTATCGTAATGACTGAACGATCGCATAAAACTCCCTATCATAATTGGAGTATTTTTGCTTGGCTTCATTTAACTTTGCGCTGAAATAGGAGACCAGGTGTCCCTCCTGGCTCAACACACCACCGATCCCTACTCCCGAGGCATCACACGCAACTTCAAAAGCCTTGACAAAATCAGGGAGTCGTAAGACTGGTGCCGTGGTCAATTTCTCCTTAATCTCCTCAAACGCTCGAGTGGCCGCGAGGGTCCATTGAAACTCGCCCTTCTTCAAACAACTAGTGAACGAGGCCATAATCGATCTAAATCCTCGAACGAACCGTCTATAGAAAGTAGCTAGACCATGGAAGTTGCGGGCCTTGTGAATGGTCGTAGGCAAGGGCCACTCGCGGATGGACTTAACCTTCTCAGGGTCGACTGACAGTCCTGTGGATGAAGCGATAAATCCCAAGAACTGAACCGACTCGGCGTAGAACGAACACTTCTTTAGATTCACGAATAGCTTCTCACTACGAAGGGTCTCGAAAAGAAGTCTCAAGTGCGCAAGGTCGTCACCATGGGTCTGACTGTAAATCAGAATATCATCAAAATACATAACTAGGAACTTGCCCATGGAGGGCCGTAATATCCGTGTCATGATTCTCATGAACGTGCTCGGGGGGTTGGACAGCCCAAACGGCATGACCAGCCACTCATACATGCCATCTTTAGTCTTAAAGGCCGTTTTCCATTCATCACCCTCTCGTACCCGATTCTGATGGTACCCACTCCGTAGATCGATCTTAGAAAAGAGTTGGGCCCCTGACATGGTATCTAATAAATCGTCAAGGCGAGGAATGAGGAACCTGTACTTCACCGTAATCTTATTGATGACACGACTATCGATGAACATGCGCCAGCTACCATCCTTCTTAGGGGTAAGAAGGGCGGGAACGGCGCAGGGACTTAGGCTCTCCCGAATGAATTGCTTTTGGAGAAGCTCGTCAACCTGCCGCTTGAGCTCGGCTTGCTCGTCTGGATTCATACGATACTGCGGTAGGTTTGGGAGAGAAGCTCGTGGGACTAGATCAATAGTGTGCTGGATATCTCGTAACGACGGGAGCTCATCAGGTAACTCCTCCGGCATGATGTCAACAAACTCCTCAAGTAGGGTCTGAATCTCCGGGGGGAGATCCGGAGTCACCGTCAGGCTCTCAGAAGACATAGTGGCGGCAACGATGTAAAATACGCCGGCATCCCTGCTCTCCCGCAAGAACTCACTACATCGCAGGAGATGTAACGGTCGCGACGATATAATGCTCGTGGAGGGCTCAATCGGACCCTTGGATTTCTCCTTGGGCCGGGTGGGTGACAACGTGATCTTCCTACCTTGATCATAAAACGTGTATGTGTTCGACCGGCCGTAGCACGTGGCATCGCGGTCGTACAGCCAAGGTCGACCCAGTAACACGTGGGCAACATCCATAGGAATTACGTCACACCACACATGATCCTCGAATATAGCAAGCCGAATGGGAACGAGGCACCACTGTGTCACCTGGATGGCGGTCTTGTCTACCCAAATGACCCGATAAGGGTGAGGGTGGGGCTCCACTTTCACTTGCATACGCTCTAAACCTCTCTGGGCCACGATATTGACACAAATCCCACTATCAATGACTAGCTTGCAGGGTCCGCCTGCTCTAGGAAAATACGTGTAGAAGATAGTGGTGCAGCGCCATTCCTCGTCCGCACAGGGGGTATATAAGAGACGTCGCACAACTCCTATCTCTAGGGATCTCTCAGCCTCGCTCTCCCATCCCTCCTTGATGGTAGCCTCGACCTCCTCGGTAACATCCTCGACTCCCTCTAGGCCAGGCTCTTCCTCTCCCTCAACTAGCAGGCTTCGTGTGGGGCAATGCGCCGCCACATATCCTCTGCCAGAGCATCTAAAACACTGGATGTTGGAACCCCACCTGTATTAGGGTTGATTTGTGCTAGGTTCACTATTAGGATTGCATAGGTTGACCCACAATGTATAGTCTAGGGTCATAGGTCTTTGTTGTATCTTAGGATAGGTCAACAAGTCAGTTTGATTGTACCAATCCCTCAGAAGACTTAGAAGACTGAAGATTTCAGAACAAGACAGTTTTGTTTATGTTGAAGAAGTCGTTCGATGAACTCTAAATGGAGCTCGACGATCGTCGATCTGGGATCGACGAACTCAGAGTCCCTACTCTGAGTTGAGCTCGACGAACTTAGAGCTCAGGTCGACGATCTTCCCTCTTCTCTCAAGTTCTCAGCTCGACGAACTTCTATCCCTGGTCGACGAACTTGGAGCCCAGCCTGGACAGTTTATTTTTTCCAGATCAACTCTCTGATCTCAGCTCGACGAAGATGATTTCTCAGTTCACCGAACTTGGAGTTCAGGTCGACGAAATCTATTCTAAGCTCGACAAATTCTGTCAGTTCTTCATTTCTATTCTCTGCAGTGAAATTCCAGATTAACCAAGGATTATATAATATATTATTCTAAGTAATTAATTGCATATATTCATATGAATATAGCCGTTCATGACAACATTAATTACTGGATTTCACAGAGTTAATTCTCGGCTTAATAACTGAGACAGTTAGAGAATCAATTTATTGCTCTTCTAGTCGTTTGTCCAATTTCCAAGATTTCTGCAGTTAATCAAGGAGAAGAATTCAGATTCAGAGACAGAACTTCTGCAGGAAATATAAAAAGGAATTATTTCAAAAAAAAAGGAACCGACCAAGGGGATTTTACAGGCAGAACAAGAGAAATTCAGTCTGCATACTCTCAGAGTCTTCATCCTCTGCAACTCTTCTTCAAGCTTTCAAGAGACAACAAAACACAATCAGTCTGAAAGCTTCTGGAGATCATCAAGAAGACCTACACCATGCAAAGCTTCCAGCAATATTCATGAACAATCATCATCTCAGGGGGAGCTTTGACATCATCAAGCAATCCACTAAAGTCTTCTCAGTTGTTTGAGAAAGAGAAACCACATCAATTTTCTTTCACCCACTGTACACAAGGTTTTAACTCCCTTCAAAAGTTAACCACCTGGTTCTTAAGTCTCCTTATCAAAAGACTTAGCTTGGTTTTTGGGCACCTGATCAAAAGCCTAAAGGATTGTGAGATCTCCATTCAAATAGATCTTGTGGTGACAGAGCACCTGAACAAAAATCTGTTGGTGGCAGGACACCTGATCAAAAACCTGTAGTGCATTCCTACCAGGGTGGTAGAAGAGTGGATGTACCCAAATTTAGGGGAACCACTATAAATTTTTTGTGTCGTCTGGTTGCCCTTTGTTTTCTTATCGCTGTGTGCTGTGATAGATTAGCTTAGTTTGCATTTTCTTTTATACTACTCTATTATCACCTATTTTACTCTGATAAACTTTCAAATCAGCCAAAAGTTAAGTTACTCTATTCACCCCCCATCTAGAGTAATCAGATCTATCAGCTTTCTTTCAATTGGTATCAGAGGGAGGTTATTTTGGTTTTACAGACTTACATCTGAACCAAGATCCTTGATAGATCTTTTTCTCTCTAGCTTCTTGTTTACAACATGACACAAAATAAGGAATATTCTAGCACCAGACCTCTTGTGTGCAACTTGCAAAAGTTTGCACTCTGGAAGACAAGAATCATACTTTATATGAATTATATTGATGAAGACATTTTCAATTCTATTTTGACAGGTCCTCAACCTACAACTGCTACTACATCTACCAGTACACATGCAGTTCCACCACCTGAGTGGACTGATGCACAAAAGAAAGCCAAGATGGCTGATGCCAAAGCAATGAATATTCTGGCACAGATAATGTCAGATGACATCTTTCAGAAGGTGGCTGAGTGCACCTCTGCAAAGGCTATTTGAGACTCACTGAACCAAATAGTTGCTGGCTCTTCAGATGAAAGGAAAGACAAGAGATCCCTCCTCATATCACAATATGAGAATTTCAAGAAGGAGAAATCAGAGACTGTTGCAGATATGTACAACAGACTCAGTGTCATCATAAATGAACTGAGAACCCTGGACAAGGACATCTCATTAACTGAGATAAATGATAAAATCCTAATGTGCTTCCCCAGCACCTGAGATTTCAGGATATGGCCAATTAAGGAGGTCAGAAGTTTGAATGAGATTTCTACAGATTCTCTTCTTGGCAAGCTCAAATCTTATGAGCAGTTGATCAAGACAAGGGAGACTGCTAATCAGAAGGCCTCCACATCTTCAAGGAAGGAGCACAACATTGTTTTCAAAGCAACATAAGAAACAGAAGCTCTTCCAGCTAATGAAGAACTTCTAAGCTTATTGGCCAAAAGATTTTATAAAATAGCCAAGAAAGACTTCAAAAGAAGGTCATCCAAGAATGATGACAAGCCAAGATATGACAAGACTCCTACCAAGGAGATTGTTTGCTTTGGATGCAGAAAACCTGGACACATTCTACCTGAATGCCCAGAGGCACAGAAGAAGGATAGAAAAAAAGAAAAGGAGAATAAAAGACATTCAAACAAGCACTATAGCAAACACTCCTCCAACAAATACAAGAAAAAAGAGAGGTTTCATTGCTGAGACCTGTAGTGACACAAATGAAGAATCCTCATCTTCCAGCTCTAGTGAAGATGAAAAGGAGGCAAAGACAAAGGAAGTTTGCCTTATGGCTATCAATGCCTCATGCAGCAAATCTGATGCTGAGGAACAAGCAGAAGAATCAGAAGAAGAATCAGAATCTGAGGAAGATCAGGTAATCTCCTCATTTGATTTCAATTCAGAAGATTTCAAAATTGAATTTAAATCTTTGTGTAATGATTTAATCAAGTCAGAAAAGGAAATAAAAATATTTAGAGATAGGCAGGTTGAATTTGATAACCTATTTGCTGAAAATATCAAATTGAAAAATGGTTTAGATTTAGCCAATGAACAAATCATTTCACTTAAAAATAAGTTAAGTGAGGCAAAACAACTTGAAGAATCTCTCAATGGGAGAAGCTTTAAGCTGATGAACATCACAAACACAGTCAATGACAGATTAAATGACAAGCTGAGCTTAGGTGCTTCATCAAGCTTACCTCCCATAGTAAGAAAAATATTCTGTCAACAACAATTAAATTTATATCTGAAAAAGGCAAAGAAAAAATGGGAGAAACCCCTCAACCAAATATCTCTCAGAAATCTGCAAATAAAAAGAAAAAGAATAAGAATCTAAATAAAAAATATGTTCAACAGCTTTCGTCGAACTCAGATCGACGAAATGTGTATAGTTCGTCGAACCCAGATCGACGATCTATGAACCCAAATTATAACTACAATAATTCGTCTTACTACGATCGACGAACTGTGTATGGTTCTTCGAGCAGCGATCGACAAATTTGGGGCGCAAAAAGTGACTATGTTCATTCTCTGAGCAGAGTTCGACGAACTCACCCCTATTCGTCGAACGTAGATCGATGAACTTATAATAATTCGTCGAACCCAGTTAGGTTCAATAAAAACTATAACCCTGTTAGAAACTTCAATCAATTCAGAGAATTTATTAATCCTTTTACTCAATGAAAAATACCACCTAGAAGATATCATCCCTTAGGATATAAAAATCAACCAGAATTCTTTGTTAATTCTAGTTTCTCTTATCAAAAGAAACAAGGACCCAATGTAACCTGCGTCAAAAACTCCTAATTCCTTTTATGCAGGTGAAGGACTGTCCACTTTTTAATCAACAATGGTATCTGACAGTGGATGCTCAAAGCATATGACTGACTGTAAGGACAATCTCACAAACTACACGTCCAAGCTAGGTCCAAAAGTGATCTTTGGTGACTGCAACTGTGGCCAAACTAAAGGCTGTGGAGATGTTAAAGTTGAAGCAGTCACCTTCAGGAAAGTTGCTTATGTGAGTGGCTTAAAGCATAACCTAATATACATAAGTCAATTATGTGATGAACGTTATCAGATATCATTTAACTCATGTTCCTGTATTATTTTTTATAAAGAAAACAAAGCTGTTTTAACTGAACTTAGACAAGACAACATATATGTAGTAAATTTTCAATCAGGTAGTTCAGAACTTTGTTTATTTAATCAGGTTAGTAATCAAAATGAACTTTGACATAAGAGATTACGACATGTAAATCTTAAAAATATTGCTAAGTTATCTAGAAACAACCTTGTTACAGGATTGCTTTCTGGCCCCTACAAGAAAAAAGGCCTCTGCAGGGCTTGTTAGTTAGGCAAACAAACTAAAAATAGCTTTAAATCTGTAAATAAAAGTGGCTCACCTAGAATACTGTACTTGCTACACATGGACCTTTTTGGCCCTATTGCTATACAAAGCCTAGAAGAGAAATCTTATACTTTAGTGATTATATATGACTTCTCAAGATTCACTTGGGTATTCTTTCTGAGATCTAAGTCAGATAACTTCAAGGTTCTTACAGATTTTCTTAAGAACATACAGATTGAGTACTCTATTCCAGTTGCATTGATCAGAAGTGATCATGGTACTGAGTTTGAGTCTCTTCTTATCCAAGAGTTCTGTGAGAAAGAAGGTATCAGACACTGCTTCTCAGCTCCTAGATGCTTACATGCACCTATCTTTTTGGGCAGAGGCTATGAACACAACAAACTATGTACTGAATAGAAGTCTGATACACAAGCTCAAGAATAAGACTCCTTATGAGCTACTTAAAGGAAAGAAATCTAAAATCACCTATTTTAAAATATTTACATGCCTATGTTATATTCACAACAATGACAAGAAATATACTAGAAAATTTGAAGCAAAAGCTGCAGAGGGAATTTTTCTAGGATATTTTCAAGTCAGCAAAGCTTATAGGGTGTTTAATAAATCCACCTTAAAAATTGAGGAATCTGTTCATGTTATATTTGATGAGACTAACATGTTTTATAAGGAGAAAAAAGTTTATACCAGTAACATTTTGCAGGTACCTCACTTGTGTGAGAGATTGGATGATCTAAACCTCATCCAAGAGGCTACATCACATCCTTCTCCACAAGTTGAAGAAGAAAGTGAAGAAGAAAGTTTTTAAGTGGATGAACTTCCTCCAACAGCTATAATTCCACAAGAGAAATTAATTACCCAAACTGTTGCTCAACCAACTCCTCCTACTGAATTAATCACACTTAGAGATCACCCTGAATCTCAAGTGATTGGAGACATTTCAGTGGGTGTGTAGACAAAGCATCAACTCCACCAGGACATGATGCATGCCTGCTTCATATCTCAAACTGAGCCCCAATCCATCAAAGATGCTAAGCAAGATCCACACTAGATTATTATAATGCAAGAGGAGCTTAACCAATTTGAGAGATGTAAGGTTTGAGATTTAGTTCCAAGACCCAAACACTACCCAGTTATTGGAACTAAATGGATATTTAGAAACAAACTAGATGCTCAAGGTCTTATCATAAGGAACAAGGCAAGACTAGTCGTTCAAGGATATAGACAACAAGAAGACATTGACTATGATCAGACATTTGTCCCTGTTGCAAGGATAGAAGCAATAAAGATATTTTTAGCTTATGCAGCCTACAAAAAGTTCACAGTATATCAAATGAATGTCAAAAGTGCATTCCTTAATGATAAACTTAAAGAAAAGGTGTATGTAGAACAAGCATCAGATTTTATTTCTGCTACTCATCACTCTTATGTTTTCAAATTGCATAAGACTCTCTATGGTCTAAAGCAAGTTTCAAGAATTTGGTATGAAACCTTAGCTAGCTTTCTCTTAAAGCATTACTTTTATAGATGCATAGTAGATATGACTTTATTTATCAAGCATCATCATGATAAAATCTTGTTAGTACAAATATATGTAGATGACATTATATTTGGTTCTACTGATTCCAAACTATGTAAAATGTTCTCCAACTTTATGCATTCCAAGTTTGAAATGAGTAGCATGAGTGAGCTATCCTACTTCCTTGGTCTACAAGTGAAGCAGTCACCTGATGACATCTTCTTGTTTCAATCCAAATATGCTAAGGAGCTGATCAAAAGGTTTGGGATGGCTGATGCTTCAGCAAAGAAAACACCTATGACTACAAATGCTGTAATTGATTCTGATTAACATGAGAAACCTGTAGATCAGAAATTATATAAGGACATTGTTGGGTTCCTGTTATATCTTATAACAAGTAGAGCAGACATTATGTTTGCTACATGTTTTTGTGCTAGGTTCCAGGTGAACCATAAAGAATCTCACCATATTTTCTTAAAAAGAATTTTGATATATATAAAGAGTTGCCCTAATTTAGGACTCTGGTATCCAACTGAGTCAGAATTTGAGTTAACTGGATACTCTGATGCTGACTTTGCTGGATGTAGAGTAGACAGAAAGAGCATATCAGGGACATGTCAGTTACTTGGTGATAGACTAATATCTTGGTTTTGCAATAAACGAACATCTGTGTCTACCTCAACAGCAGAAGCTGAGTACATATCAGCTGACAGTTGTTGCTCACAGATGCTGTGGATTCAAAACTAACTCATAGATTATGGTGTCAACTTAAATAATTCAACTTTACTTTGTGATAATAACAATGCAATTTCTATTGCACAGAATCCAGTGCATCATAGTAGAACTAAACATATAGATGTAAGACATCATTTCATTAGAGTGTGTTAACAAAAAGAAAATTAATCTCACCTTTGTCTCTACTGATTTGCAAAAGACAGATATCTTCACCAAACCCTTGGATGAGAAGAAACATCTGTTCTTTATGAATCAGTTAGGTATAATAAATGGAGATGCATTAATTTAACTTTCTGCCTGTGATCGAAAAATTTGTCACAGTTCGTCGAACGGAGATCGACGAACTGAGAAAAGTTCTTGAGAAATTCGTCGACCTGAGATCGACGAACTCTCTATGTGAAGTTCTATTCGTTGAACGGAGATCGATGATATTGTTTCAGAAAATTTTCGTCGACCTGAGCACGACGAAATGTTTTTCCTTCTTCAGACTGAGATCGACAAACTCTTTTGTCAATAAAATATTTTGTCGAACTCAGATCGAAGAATTTTGTTTATTTCGCAGGACGGAGTCTGCCACTTCATATTCTGAAAATCATATAACTAGGTTTTCTTCGAGCTCCATCCCGCGCCTTTTGTTCCCCTTGCACTTGATCTTTCTGTTTCCTTTTGCAGACGATCAATGACGATTTCGGCGAGGTCTCTGGCAGCAATGAAATTCGACACAGGATTCGATATTAATTTTGACTCCTCTCACACAGATCAAATCTTCATTGACATCCTACAGTTGTGTGAGGAACAGAAACTGAAGAAACTCATGTCCACCCGAATCAAGATACCAGAAAATGAAATCACGGAATGAGTTTTCACTTCAACATCCCCGGATGCAGATACTATGATCGGCACCATCAGCGGCAACCAGGTCATTCTAACTGCTGTACTTTTAACTGAAATTTTTGATTTGGCTACTTGAGAAGATGATATTGAATTGGATAATGATGAATATAAGAATATGCTGAGCACAATGAGTCATTCAGAAGGAAATCCCAATAAGTTATTGAAAAAGAATTTGTCTGTTCAATACAAATTCTTAGCAGACATAATTGACAAGGTATTGCTGGGCAAGCATACAACCCATGACTATATCACCCGTCACCAGTTTCTGGTGATGTGTGCTCTGGTTGAGAAGAAGTCAGTTAACTGGGGACAGATTTTATTTGAGTTGATTAAAAAGAAAAATACAAAGAAAGAAGTTTGTTTTGGGAGGATTCTGAGAATCTTCCTTCAGGAAAAGGCACCTGAACTACTTATCTCCTCGACAATGTTCATCAATGCCTCAAAGGGGCTTACATCCGCACTCTTCGGCAGATGGGAGAGGACAATCTCTAAGCCATACAAGGCTTTCTCCTCTTCCACAGCTTATGAGAGCACAAGGGTTGTATCAGCAACTTCCCAACCTATAGTAGAAGTTTCCATTCCACCTCCTTCAACAACACTTATTCCAACAACACCTCTTTCATCGTCTCAGTCACCACCTCCTCCAACAATAACTACACCTTCAGAAGATATTCCCCCATCTACCAGCATTCCTTCACCTGCCTCACCAATACATCAACAAACTCCCACTGCATCTCCAGAACACATTACACCACCTCCATCTCCATTACCACCTCATCTTACTGACATACATCCTCATACATTCATGTCATCCCCCACCTTTGATTTGCTAACTCCTTACCATCTACACCAACTTCACCTCAACATGACATCTCCACTCCTGTTCCGTCTCCTTCTGCATCACCTTCACAGGATGACATCATGCAAGATGTTATTCCACCTGATGTCATTCCTCCCCTTCATCCATCTGTATCCACTCAAACTCCTCCTGAGTTTTTGGATATGGATTCTTCTTCCATTGTCACCCTCCTGGAGCACATCACTCCAGTCATCAGGTAACTCATTGCAGAGGCAATCACACCTCTTGCTGCCTCCATTTCATCTTTTGCTGCCCTCCTTGCTGCCTCCTCTGTCCCTTCTCCTTCTAGGGGCCTGGTTCCAGTTTCCACTGAAACCAAGCAGGGGGAGATGCTCTATGAAGAAGCAGTTCTAACAGCAGCAGCTCCAGCAGCAGCAGTTCCAACAGTTGCAGTAGTTACAGCAGCAGCAGTTGATACTGAAATGGTCTGTACAGATGCAGTAGTAGAAATTCTAGAGATTATAACTGTTGGTGATTGTATTATCAATCCCACAGTTAATTTATTTCATCTATTAAATTCTTTTGATACATATTATCTGAATTATCTTCCAGAAGTTTGCCCAGAGCAATCTATGGCTATAATTTGTTATACTTCCCCAATAAGCCCTGAAGTTGCTAAGCAACTAAAGGCAAATTTTGCAGCACTAGTAATTTCAGAAGAACATGTGACTGAGAATGTTCTTGAACAAGTCTCTACTACAGAGCAAAAAGCTCTTTCCCCTCCTACCTATAAAATGAATGATAGTCCTTTATCAAAACTGGATGACATCATCCTTGCAGATATAGAAGAAGAGAATAAAATTATTTCTGAAAGTGTTGCTGAACAAGAAGTTTCAGAACCTCAAGTGTCTCCTCAAGCTGAAAAGCAAATCTCCAAGGAAGCCTTGAAGGCAATTGATGATATGTATGACAACCCTCCAGGATCCTCTGATGAAGACAATGATGATGAAGATTCTGATGAATCTGATGATCCAAAAGCTAAGAAGAAGATTGATAAGAAAAGGAAAGCTCCTGCTAAGGCTGTTCCTAAGCCCAATCCCAATGCAGACATTCCTTACTACATTTTGCAAAAGATTATTCCTTACACAAGGATGCCTTCATGGATGTGTCTATCAAAGAATGAGCAAAAAGCAAGGAAGAATAGCAGAAGGTACTCTTCTCCTCCTCCTTCTCAAAGGAATTAGAGAGATCCTCCTCCTACTCCTCCTCCAGCAGCAGGTGCTTCAGGGAATGTATCTCAGAGATCTACTTCATACATTCAAACATACCAAAGGCAACAAGGCAGATCTTCATGATCTCATTTCCAAGGAAGCAGTCAGCAGAAACGTTCTTCAAGCAGCAGCAGACAACAACAACAATATCAGAAGCAAGACATGCAACAGAAAGTGTAACAACCCCCATTTTTTTTAATAATAAGAATAATCCAATTATATTATAAAGAAAGACTCATAACACCTAAACCTACCCCCACCTTTTTAAAAACGTTAAACCCGAGCCGACGGATTCCCGCAACCCGCATCCCGCACGATTTCCCCCGATCCCGCTCCGTTGGCCCCGCCTCCGTCTCCCGAGCACCCGGCGGCCTTCTCCTCCGCCTCCAGTGGCCGGCAAGTCCCTCCTCCGGGCCCGGCGCCCCTTCCTCTTGCTTCCCCGCCGTCTTCGACGCTTCCCATGGCCGGTAACTCCCGCAACAACCCTTCTCGTGGCCGGCTGCTTCCAAGGAGGACGACCACCCTTTTTTCCCCTCCTATTCTCCTCCTCCGGCCAGTGAGGGCATAGACGACGTTTCTTCTCCGGCAACCCTAGCTCCTACTCGTTTCGGCCGGTGGATTTCGTGAGGGACTCCTAGGGTTTCGCTCGAAACCCTCTTTTTGTGGATTACTGAGCCCAATCTGGTCTCCTTGGGTAAGGAACTCCGTCTTACTCCCATTTTTCAGTTTGCTCTAATTTTATTACGCTAACTTTCGCTCCCCAATCGATGTAACTGCGTCAATTCAACGTATGTTCGTCTAATCCAGTCTTATTTGTGTTTTCCGGTGCATCTCCTCGGATTTAGGTGGTGCAATCGCTCCAAGACCTCTCCGAATTAGGGATTCTTGCTTCCAAACGCCGCCAAAACTCTCGATCCCTCGCGGTAGACTCTTCTCCCCTCACTTTCGAGGGAGGTAAACTCCTAAACCCCTCTCCTTTTGTGTGAAGCTATTATTAAACGCATGTGCGGACATAGGAAACTTGTTAATTCAATTTGGAATGTATTTTTGACCTCGAACAGGTTTAGCTCAAGCTTTAACCTCGCCTGCGCCACTTAGCTGTCACTAGCACTTTCGAAATCACCTTAAGGCAAGTAGAGACTCTCTCTCGCTTGCAAACATGAGATCTAATTTACTTCACATTGTTTATGAAGTAGCCTCTTATAAACCGGGAACCGTCTAATTATTTATGAATTCTTGAAATTTGCCTAATATCTTAGGCGAACATTGAAAGGAGAGTGTTGGTTTGGTGTGACGCGTCGAGTCAAGCTCCCGACTAACTGGTAACAGAAATCATTAGTCAACCATTGCAAGCACCGTTGTTGATAAGCCTTGCGTCAATTCAAACACTAGAATCTTGTGCACCAAATGACAACACCTTCACCCTTCAATGTTTTCCGTTTATGGTATTACAGCTAGGCTAAACTCCGGAGTAGGCCATTAAATTAAAAGCATCTTGTTTAACATGGTTACTTGTCAGGTAGTAGATTGCTACGTGTAAAAAACTGGTTCACTAAGCTCTTGTTTCATATGCTTACTCTTGTGCAATTAGATTAATTTGAATCTTCATGTATATTCATGTTCTGAGACACTTTCCTTTTGTTTGAATTTGCCTTAGGTTTCGTGACTGCGCCGCCCGGTTCCTGAGCTATCTCTTATTTCAGATACAGCCTTGTTCGGAGGTTTCATTTGTTTAAATGTATCAGCAGGTTCTATGTATTTTGTTTCTTTGCTGTTGGATTTTTCTTTCTACTCATGTATTAGTTATTATCAGACATTTTCTCTTGTATCAAAGACAACTTGTAGGGTGAAACATTGTACTACTTCGTTTCACTTATGCATTTTCCACAATTGTGACCTATTTGCATTCATTTTAGCATTGCTTGTGACATAGTTTTTATAAATGAAATGCATGCACAACAACTTTTAACTATTTATGTATGGCTTCCGCATCAATATCTTTTAAAAACTCTTTTCAAAAATATCTAATTTAAAAACTAGTTGTAGAATTTCTGGTTCCGCCTCAGCAGACATGTTTCTTCTCTGCATGTCTGCGGCATCACGACCCGCCCGAAGCGCACTCTGATCTTGTTGAGACGGGTCGTGACAGTTGGTATCAGAGCGAGGTTAGCTCAAAAAAAAAGAAATGAAGTATTTTGAAATTATCAAATATTTTAAATGCTATTATGTACATAAAGGAACATGCATCATATCTCACTCACCCTGTCATTATTTGTTGTTCGCGACTGAAACATTGCACACACTTACTCATAACCATGAGTAGTATGCACACGAATGTTAAGGGGTTATGAGCAAACTTAACATTTTTGTGCATATGAATTTTCACTAGTCTATACACCGCTTGCGAATATTAAATTGTATGGGCGGTTTAATATTTTCAAGTGCGATGACATTAGAATCATAATATGCATGTCATGTTAAGTGATATGGGCGCTTAACATGACATGTGTATCCATTCATGAACATTCGTAGGAATGCATTTTAGATATAATTGCATTGCATGCATAACATGACTCATTACACAAATGTTAAGCCAAGAACAACAGATGATGATTGTACACACATGGATTTAAAAATTGTTTGACATTGCATGTGATTCCTTGTCATTTTAACATGTGCATTACCTAGAGTTGTCCACTGAAAATGCTGTAACTATTACATGATTTAGGTATCCAATGGTGTTAGAATGCTAGAACCTGTAATCTCGATCTACTATGCTTAGCTTGACTGTTTCTCTTACTCAATTCTTTTATGCTCATTTTAGATGGCTCCTAAGCGCTCGCAGCGAATGAAAGCTACTCCTGCTGCGAGGGAGGCCCCTAGAGATGAAACTGCCCAGCTTTTGAGACAGCTTCTGGAGCGTGTCTCCCGTCTGGAGGGGGAACGCCAAACTCCTGATCCAGCCTCTGGTTTCGGCAGCGCAGGGACAACTGGAGTCGCTGTTACCATCACCCCTCCTGCACCTGGATCTGGGACCGGCTTGTCTGCTGGTACCATGGAGGCCCCGCTCGTGCCAAGTCCGACCACCCCTGTAGCGATGGCAGACACTCTGGCTTTCAAGAGACTAAATCCGCCTACCTACAATGGCGACCGAGATTACTTTGTGATCACTGAATGAGTCTCCCAGATGGAGAAACACTTTGAGTATGCTGCAGTTCCCGAGGCCCAAAAGGTTCTCCTTGCGGCCTATCAGCTGACCGAAGATGCTTACACTTGGTGGCTTCAGCGCCGCAACCTCTCCGATTCTGCCACCTTGACTTGGGGACAGTTCAAGGATGCTCTTATGGAAAACTTCCTCTCTTCTGTGGAGCGGGACAAGTTAGCTGAGAAGTTCCTGTCCCTTCAGCAGTTTGGCAGGACAGTGACCGAGTATGCGAGAGAGTTCTCCCGCCTATCTCTCCTTGCTGTGGAATTCGTGCCAGATGAAGCCAAAGGATCAGCCGTTTCGTGAAGGGACTCCGACATGACTTCCAGCAGCATGTGGTAGCCCATGGCGCCACCACCTACTCAGAGACCGTGGGAGCCGCCTTGAGGGTGGAAGCCATTGAGCTGGATCGTTCCGCCAAGAAAGTCCAGCATGGCACCAGCAATGCTGCAGCATCCAACCTCAAGCGCAAGAGTGCTCCATCTCAGGAGCAAGGTCCCGGGCTCAGGGAGGTGTGCGCCTTCTGTCACAAGGTGGGCCATGTTGCCCAAGTCTGTCGTTCTCTCCTGAAAAAGCAAAAGAAGGACATCCATGCTCCGCCGCCTCAGATGACGCTTGCCTCTACCTCCGCTGTCTGTGCGTACTGCAAGAAGCCGGGCCACCAGCTGAAGGACTGCCGTCGTAGGCAGAAGGCCTGTTTCAAGTGCGGGCAGGTTGGACACCTCAAGCTAGACTGCCCTATGAGGGAAAGCCCGATTCCCGCTCAGCCACTGCAGGTTGTCCCCGGAGCTCAGGACAGGGGTAAGACGGTGCTGAACGTCGTCACTCAGGGCGAGGCGCTCGCTTCGACCGACGTCATCTCTGGTACGTTGTTTTGTGGAATTTTAATTTTAATTTTTTTACATGCAAATAAACTGGTCTGCCTTAGTCTCGAATAATCTTGATATGCGTCATGTTTTTTTTCCCTTTTTAGGAAGATTTAGGGTCAAGTATAAGTGAATGCAAATCTTATTTGATTCCGGTGCATCCCACTCTTTTATTGCTCGCCACATCGTGGACCTTCACAGTTGGCCTACTTCGACATTAGAGGTCCCTTTCGAGGTTTCTGTACCCGGTCATCTGCACCTCTCAACCAGCGGCATTCTCAATTGCCGGATCTTGCTTGGAGAATTGCAAGTTTTCGCCGACCTCATAGTTCTGGAAATATCGGAATTCGACGTGATCTTGAGAATGAATTGGTTGGTCACGTATCAAGCTAAGCTGGACTGTGTAGCAAAGAGGGTTAATCTCAGCATTGGCGGCGAGGACTACAGTGTTCATGTTCAGACCCGCAGCCACCTGAAGGTAATTCGTGCTGTGCGTGCCGCTCGCCTTCTTAGTCAGGGTTGCTCTTCTTGTTTCGTGTATGCTTCATATTCGGATGCTGTCATACCGCAACTTGAATCTATCCCGGTTGCCTCCGAGTTTCCCGACGTGTTCCCCACCAAGCTGCCTGGAATGCCTCCCGATCGTGATGTAGAGTTCTCTATTGATGTGGAGCCTGGAACGCGCCCCATATCTAAAGCTCCATACCGTATGACACCGCGCGAGTTGGAAGAGCTCAGATTGCAATTGGTTGAGATGCTTGAGCGTGGATACATTCGTCCCAGCTCGTCTCCTTGGGGAGCCCCCGTCCTCTTCGTGAAAAAGAAAGATGGTTCCCTGAGGCTTTGTATCGACTATCAAGAGTTGAATAAGGTTACCATCAAGAACAAGTACCCCCTCCCACTCGTAGATGACCTCTTTGATCAGCTCAAAGGCAGTTCTGTGTTTTCCAAGATAGATCTCAGAACGGGTTACCATCAATTAAAGATCAAGGAATCCGACATCCCCAGGACAGCCTTCCGAACTCGGTATGAACATTTTGAATTATTAGTGATGTCTTTTGGATTGACTAATGCCCCATCTGGCTTCATGGATATGATGAACCGTGCATTCTGTGAGTTCCTTGATAAGTTCGTCATCGTCTTCATAGATGATATTTTGGTTTACTCCAAAAATCGTGAAGATCATGCAGTTCACCTTAGACTCGTCCTACCACCCTACGCCAGCATCAACTCTACGCCAAACTGGCGAAGTGCGAGTTCTGGCTGGATCGTGTTGCCTTCTTGGGGCATGTCATTTCAGGGGATGGGCTATCTGTTGACCCCGCCAAAGTCTCCGCAGTGATGGACTAGAAGCGGCCTTCTACTCCTACCGAGATCGCAGTTTCCTTGGGTTGGCTGGTTATTACCGGCGCTTCGTCAAGGGTTTCTCCTCCCTTGCCGCTCCTCTGACAAGGCTAACTCAAAAGCACGTGAGGTTTGAGTGGACGGATCAGTGCGAGCGCGCCTTTTCTGAGCTGAAGCAGCGACTATGTTCCGCGCCAGTGCTAGCTCTTCCGTCAGATGGATTGGACTTTTCAGTCTACACTGATGCTTCTGGAGTTGGTTTGGGCTGCGTTCTGATGCAGGATGACCGTGTTATTGCATATGGGTCGAGTCAGTTGAAAATTCATGAGCGTAACTATCCCACCCATGACCTGGAATTCGCTGCAGTGGTGTTCGCCTTGAAGCTGTGGCGTCATTATCTCTATGGTGTGAGGTGCCACTTTTACACCGACCATCAGAGTTTGAAGTACATTTTTGTTCAAAAGGACCTCAATCTTCGTCAGAGACGTTGGCTCGAGTTTGTTTCAGACTATGACTTGCAGCTCACATATGTTTCTGGTAAGGCCAATTCAGTGGCAGATGCGTTGAGTCGGCATGTTTCTGTTGCCGCTTGTGCGCCCATGTCAGCTATTCTTGCAGCCCTGATTGATGACCTCGACCGGATGGACATATCCATCGCACCCGAGGGTCATGAGGGGATTTCTGATCCGTTATGGGTAGAGCAGGTGAAGGATTTACAGTCGTCTGATCCCGCACTTCAGCGCATTCGCCGACAAGTTGAGCTTGGGACTCTTCCGGATTTCTCCATCTCTGATGATGTTCTTCGTTTCCGAGGTCGACTCTACATTCCTGATGTCCCTGAGTTACTTGATAGTATCTGCAGAGAAGCGCATGAGTCTCGCTCATCTGGACATCCGAGCAACAACAAGATGTATCATGACGTGAAGCAGATCGTTTGGTGGCCTGGTATGAAGAATTACATCGCTCGTTTTATCTCTCGATGCCTTACATGCCAGAAGGTGAAAGCTCAGCGTCAGCGTCCTGGTGGTCTTTTGTAGCCTTTGTCTATCCCTGAATGGAAGTGGGAAGATGTTTCTATGGACTTCATCACTGGATTGCCTCGCACTCCGAGAGGGCATGATGCGATTTGAGTTATTGTGGACCGCTTGACTAAAGTGGCTCATTTTATTCCGTATAAGGAGGGTCATTCCACCGAGAAGATGGCCCGGATCTATGTTGCAGAGATTGTCCGACTCCATGGTATTCCTCTGCGAATCGTTTCTGATCGTGACTCGAGATTTGTATCGCACTTCTGGAAAGGGTTTCAGCAAGCTTTGGGCACTGATCTCAACCTAAGCACTGCTTACCACCCGACGACTGATGGGCAGACTGAGAGAGTTAATCAAATTCTTGAAGATATGTTGCGTTGTTATATCTTGGACTACAAGGGAGCTTGGGATGAACATCTACCCTTGGTTGAATTCGCCTACAACAACAGCTATCAAGAGAGCCTCAAGATGGCCCCCTTCGAAGCACTATACGGGCGTCGCTGTAGGACCCCGTTCTATTGGTCGGAAGTCGGCGAAAAAGTGATTTTGGGCCCTGAGTTACTTCAAGAAATGGAACAAGCCACCAAGAAGACTCGTCTTAAGCTCAGTCGTGTCATTGAGAGACAAAGAAAGTATGCAAATCAGCGCCGCCGTCCGTTAGAGTTCGCTGTTGGCGATCAAGTGTTCCTGAAGGTTTCTCCTACTCCTGGGGTGAAACGATTCGGTCGCCATCATAAGCTCAGCCCGAGGTTTGTGGGACCGTACTCCATCTCAGAACGTATTGGAGGATCTGCTTACCGTCTGGAGCTACCTGCTTCTTTGGCCGGTGTTCATGATGTCTTTCATGTCAGCCAGCTTCGGAAATATATCCACGATCCAAATCATGTTCTTGAAGAAGTTCCAGTGATTCCTGAGGCCAATCTGTCTTATCCGATCCAGCCTTCGAAGATCGTCGAATATCAAGAACGCAAGCTTCGCAAGAGAACCATTCCGATGGTGAAGGTACTTTGGCTGCATGGCAAGTCCGAGGAGTACACCTGGGAACTCAAATCTGATATGCGCAGCAAGTATCCACAACTGTTCTCTTGATCTTGGTACGTCTCTTAGTCTTACTTCCTTGTTATTTCAACATCTTTCATAGCTATCTTTCATGCGTTAACCTGCGAACTTTTGTTTGAAGTATATGTCATCTGAAACTTCGTTGTTTAGTCTCTTTCAGAGAGTTCTCCGGAAAGTTTCGGGACGAAACTTCCTAAGTAGGGGAGAATGTAACAACCCTCATTTTTTTTAATAATAAGAATAATCCAATTATATTATAAAGAAAGACTCATAACACCTAAACCTACCCCCACCTTTTTAAAAACGTTAAACCCGAGCCGACGGATTCCCGCAACCCGCATCCCGCATGATTTCCCCCGATCCCGCTCCGTCGGCCCCGCCTCCGTCTCCCGAGCACCCGGCGGCCTTCTCCTCCGCCTCCAGTGGCCGGCAAGTCCCTCCTCCGGGCCCGGCGCCCCTTCCTCTTGCTTCCCCGCCGTCTCCGACGCTTCCCTTGGCCGGTAACTCCCGCAACAACCCTTATCGTGGCCGGCTGCTTCCAAGGAGGACGACAACCCTTTTTTCCCCTCCTATTCTCCTCCTCCGGCCAGTGAGGGCATAGACGACGTTTCTTCTCCGGCAACCCTAGCTCCTACTCATTCCGGCCGGTGGATTTCGTGAGGGACTCCTAGGATTTCGCTCGAAACCCTCTTTTCGTGGATTACTGAGCCCAATCTGGTCTCCTTGGGTAAGGAACTCCGCCTTACTCCCATTTTTCAGTTTGCTCTAATTTTATTACGCTAACTTTCGCTCCCCAATCGATGTAACTGCGTCAATTCAACGTATGTTCGTCTAATCCAGTCTTATTTGTGTTTTCCGGTGCATCTCCTCGGATTTGGGTGGTGGAATCGCTCCAAGACCTCTCCGAATTAGGGATTCTTGCTTCCAAACGCCGCCAAAACTCTCGATCCCTCGCGGTAGACTCTTCTCCCCTCACTTTCGAGGGAGGTAAACTCCTAAACCCCTCTCCTTTTGTGTGAAGCTATTATTAAACGCATGTGCGGACATAGGAAACTTGTTAATTCAATTTGGAATGTATTTTTGACCTCGAACAGGTTTAGCTCAAGCTTTAACCTCGCCTGCGCCACTTAGCTGTCACTAGCACTTTCGAAATCACCTTAAGGCAAGTAGAGACTCTCTCTCGCTTGCAAACATGAGATCTAATTTACTTCACCTTGTTTATGAAGTAGCCTCTTATAAACCGGGAACCGTCTAATTATTTATGAATTATTGAAATTTGCCTAATATCTTAGGCGAACATTGAAAGGAGAGTGTTGGTTTGGTGTGACGCGCCGAGTCAAGCTCCCGACTAACTGGTAATAGAAACCATTAGTCAACCATTGCAAGCACTGTTGTTGATAAGCCTTGCGTCAATTCAAACACTAGAATCTTGTGCACCAAATGACAACACCTTCACCCTTCAATGTTTTCCGTTTATGGTATTACAGCTAGGCTAAACTCCGGAGTAGGCCATTAGATTAAAAACATCTTGTTTAACATGGTTACTTGTCAGGTAGTAGATTGCTACGTGTAAAAAACTGGTTCACTAAGCTCTAGTTTCCTATGCTTACTCTTGTGCAATTAGATTAATTTGAATCTTCATGTATATTCATGTTCTGAGGCACTTTCCTTTTGTTTGGATTTGTCTTAGGTTTCGTGACTGCGCCGCCCGGTTCCTGAGCTATCTCTTATTTCAGATACAACCTTGTTCGGAGGTTTCATTTGTTTAAATGTATCAGCAGGTTCTATGTATTTTGTTTCTTTGCTGTTGGATTTTTCTTTCTACTCATGTACTAGTTATTATCAGATATTTTCTCTTGTATCAATGACAACTTGTAGGGTGAAACATTGTACTACTTCATTTCACTTATGCATTTTCCACAATTGTGACCTATTTGCATTCATTTTAGCATTGCTTGTGACATAGTTTTTATAAATGAAATGCATGCACAACAACTTTTAACTATTTATGTATGGCTTCCGCATCAATATCTTTTAAAAACTCTTTTCAAAAATATCTAATTTAAAAACTAGTTGTAGAATTTCTGGTTCCGCCTCAGCAGACATGTTTCTTCTCTGCATGTCTGCGGCATCACGACCCGCCCGAAGCGCACTCTGATCTTGTTGAGACGGGTCGTGACAGAAAGCATCTAAAGATGATCAGCCTAACAAAGCATCTCCTGAAAGACCTTACTCTCCACCAGTTCGTTTTGTTGATCCTGAACAAGAAAATACTTCAAAGATGACTAGATTTTAAGAACTGGTTGGACTCTCTCTGATAAACAAAACTAAAGCAGAAGACAAAGATCCCTCTCAATATACTACAATGTCTTCCTACAGAAGAGATGAATTAAAAATGTATGACAAATCTAAGCACTTTTTTAATGTTGATGCTTATATGAGTTTACATCCAGAGACTGTTGTTCCAAGAGCAACTTCTGTCAACATCATTGGAGCAGCTGACATGACTATATCTAAAAGAGAAGCAGCTAATCCAAACAGAGAAATTATCTTCAGGCAACCATCAGAAAAGGACAAATCTAAGAAGTCTTAATAGTTTTCTGTTTAGCTTATTTTTTCTCTGAACTATTTGATTTGGATAATCTGTCACAAAACACATGTTGTATATATATCTGCTAGATTTCTCTTTCTGCCAGATATTTGTTGTTTTGCTTTGTGATTGTATCTTATTGTTTTAATGCATTGTACATAGTGATCTAACCCAAATATGGGGAGATTGTTGGAACCCCACCTGTATTAGAGTTGATTTGGGCTAGGTTCACTATTAGGATTGCATAGGTTGACCCACAATGTATAGTCTAGGGTCATAGGTATTTGTTGTATCTTAGGGTAGGTCAACAAGTCAGTTTGATTGGACCAATCCCTCAGAAGACTTAGAATACTGAAGATTACAGAACAAAATAGTTTTTTTATGTTGAAGAAGTCGTTCGACGAACTTTGAATGGAGCTCGACGATCGTCAATCTGGGATCGACGAACTCAGAGTCCCTACTTTGAGTTGAGCTCGACGAACTTAGAACTCAGGTTGACGATCTTCCCTCTTCTCTCAAGTTCTCAGCTCGACGAACTTCTATCCCTGGTCGACGAACTTGGAGCTCAGGCTCGACAGTTTATTTTTTCCAGATCAACTCTCTGATCTCAGCTCGACGAAGATGATTTCTCAGCTCGACGAACTTGGAGTTCAGGTCGACGAAATCTGTTCTAAGCTCGACGAATTTTGTTAGTTCTTCATTTCTATTCTCTGCAGTGAAATTCCCGATTAACCAAGGATTATATAATATATTACTCTGAGTAATTAATTGCATATATTCTTATGAATATAACCGTTCATGACAGCATTAATTACTGTATTTCACAGAGTTAATTCTCGGCTTAATAACTGAGACAGTTAGAGAATCAATTTATTGCCCTTCTAGTCATTTGTCTAATTTCCAAGATTTCTGCAGTTAATCAATGAGAAGAATTCAGATTCAGAGACAGAACTTCCGCAGGAAATATAAAAAGGAATTATTTCAAAAAATTAGGAACCGACCAAGGGAATTTACAGATAGAGAACAAGAGAAATTCAGTCTGCATACTCTCAGAGTCTTCATCCTCTGCAACTCTTCTCCAAGCTTTCAAGAGACAACAAAACACAATCAGTCGGAAAGATTCTGGAGATCATCAAGAAGACCTACACCCTGCAAAGCTTCCAGCAATATTCCTGAACAATCATCATCTCAGGGGGAGCTTTGACATCATCAAACAATCCACTAAAGTCTTCTCAGTTGTTTGAGAAAGAGAAGACCACATCAATTTTCTTTCACCTACTGTACACAGGGTTTTAACTCCCTTCAAAAGTTAACCACCTGGTTCTTAAGTCTCCTTATCAAAAGACTTAGCTTGATTTTTGGGCACTTGATCAAAAGCCTAAAGGATTGTGAGATCTCCCTTCAAATAGATCTTGTGGTGACAGGTCACCTGAGCAAAAATCTGTTGGTGGTAGGGCACCTGATCAAAAACCTGTAGTGGATTCCTACCAGGGTGGTAGAAGAGTGGATGTACCCAAGTTTAGGGGAAACATTATAAATTTCTTGTGTCGTCTGGTTGCCCTTTGTTTTCTTATTGCTGTGTGCTGTGATGGATTAGCTTAGTTTGCATTTTCTTTTATACTACTCTATTATCACCTATTTTACTCTGATAAACTTTCAAAACAGGCAAAAGTTTTAAGTTACTCTATTCACCCCCCTCTAGAGTAATCAGATCTATCCTCTTTCTTTCACTAGATACCCCCAGGTCTCTGACCCTCGGTGGCGATGGCCTTACCCTTCATGTCAGTGGTGACCCGTGGGGGCGGGGTAGCCGTGGTAGTCTGGAAAGGGGCGGACTTTTTGAATGTCGAAGAATCAGTGTGCGAGGGGAACTGCTTCGCACCCGAAGTACGGAGATACTGCTCGTACTCTAAGGTGAGCTGGAATATCTGGTCAACGGTCTCGACGCGATGGGGAATCAACTCTCCAGAGCTCCAAACGAAGGCCAACCTTAAATCGAGACGCGGTGGCAATGGTCTCCTCCGAAATATCGCTCCTAACGACCAACTCATCGAATCGAGCCATGTACTCGGCTACTGAGAGCGTCCCCTGACGTAGGCTCTGTAGCTGATCAAGTAACTGATCACGATAAGTGGCAGGGAGATATTTATCCTTCAGTCTCTCCTTCATCTCATCCCAACGAGTGATGGGATAATAGCCTTCTCTCTCGACAGCTCTCTGCACGCTAATCCAAAATACCTTGGCTTGTCCAGTCAACTTCATCTTCGCAAAACGTACACAACGCTCGTCTCTCATATCGTATCAGTTAAAATAGTGATCCATGTTTAGGATCCAATCACTAAAGGCCTTCGGATCCAAGAGGCCGTCGAACGATGGGGCGTCGAGGCGAATCCGACGGGTGATGTCAAAGGCATGGCCACCTCTCCGCGGGTCGGGGTAGTCCCCTGGATAGTCATCGTAGTCGTAGTCAAACCTTCGTCGATCTGGCGGGTAATACTCATCCCGGTGCTGGTCGCGGCGACCAGGTGGAGGCACCCGGTCCCTAAGGTCAGGCTGCGGCTGACGGGGAATACGATAATCCTCACGCGGGGGTGGGTGTCTATCACGTGCTGGCTCAGGGTCTCGCCTCGTCGGCGGGGCTGGGGCCTGGTTGGGAATGTCACGGCGACGACGTTCCACTGGTGGTTGGCCCACTCTCGGGCGCCGGTCGGGACGTGGAGAAACATCAAGGTCATCCTCCAAAGGATCGTCACGATGTGTAGGCATGTCCCTGACATTCTCTAGGTGGTCCAATCGTAGGTTCACCTCAGCAAGGTCTTGCCGTGCGTCATTAAACTGGGCGCCTAGGGTGTCAAAACGGTCTAGTATGAGGCGTTGGAACTCCGTAAACGCGGTGCCCGAATTCGAGCTTCCCGCTCGGTCGTCTGTTACTTGTGGTTCTGTCATGCTAGTCCTAAATGTCCTACCACTACGGAGTATGCAAATGGCCTAACCTGCCTCTGATACCAATTTGATGTAGGGTACGATGTGTACCGTGCAATCTAGGCTAACTCGAGTGAGTGGACACGTGTGTGCTATATGTAAATGCACAAAATCCGCTCGGCAATTATTTCAAATAAGATTCACAACCATGCATAAAATAATATAGGCAAGAACAATTTCAATTAGGGCGATCAAGCAAGACTTTATTTCAAGCGGAGGGCCAAATTAAGAGCTCACAAATGGTTCCTTCCTGCAATCAAAATTCTTTACGGGGCAAAATTCCACAGATAAATATTTAAGCAAGTATGAAGAGTCCAAGCAACATCCAAGCGCTGAAAACTAAAAGTCCATACAACAAACAACTCACAAACAAAGGAATGTCCGAGGCGGGAAAGATCCGACGGTTTTGAAGGTAGATCCGGGTGAGCGTGTCGGAACGGTGGATGTCCGCGGTGGAGAAGGGTTGTCGTGGGCTGAAAGTGGATAGATCCGGTAATTTGATGACGTATCCGGGCTACGGGGAGGAAATATGTAAGTGGGGGGGGGGGGGTAGATCGGAGGAGGGTAGCGCTAGATCAAAGTAGATCTAGATTTTTCGGAGCGGGTAAGGGTGGATCCACGAAGGGGAAAAGGAAGGAGGGGATGGCTAGGGCAAGAGAAGCCCTAGAGGGGTCAGTTTGGGGTAGGAAAGGGGTGGTGGGGGTGGGGGCTGGAGGTCCGGCGGCTGGTCCTGGGCACGGGAAAGGGGGTGGCGGCCTGTAGCGGGCTGGGAAAGTGGGGCTGGGCAGCGGGTTTGCAAGGGCGGGGGCCGGATGTTTGGAAGAAGCAGGCCGGTGGTTTGGGTGCTGGATGGGGGGCGTACGGCTGTAGGAACGGGGAGATAGTGAGGGAAAATGATGGAGGGGGGTAGAGTTTACCTTGGGGGCGAAGTTCCACCGCTAGGAGTCGACACCTAGGGCTCCACGACGTCGGCACCGTGGATTGATCGCGGAGTTCCGGGAATAACTTTCTCCAAAACCAGCAATGCCTCTCCAAGCCTCTAACACTCCTATTTATAATATTCTAAACATTAGGGCAACCCGGGATCGACGACTATGATTGGCCGAAGCGTCCACGTGCCAAATAAAAGGAAAAAGTACTGAAAACAACAAAGTTATATATTAAAAAGATTCGCGGCGCGCATCCGGACGCATCCGCGGGATCAGATCGTCCCTCCGATCAAGTCTTCCGACGAGAATAGACGAAAGTGGGCCCCGCCTTGTCATGGGCCACCGATGGTCCTCCATCAGATATACAAGGTTTACTCAACTTTTCTATTGAAAGGAAAAATGGAGCGCCTGATGTGAAACAAGAAAGTTCTTGCGCTGACCTAGCTTTGATGAGGAGGATGCGAGCTGCTCCCCAGAGCCTGACACCTGGGCTGGTCATTTTCTTGTTCTCTCTGTAAGATGTTACGAGTAAGCACATCTAATTTCTTACCGTTAGAAAAGCCCAATTAGGGCCCATGTTTTCTTCTTTCTCTCTCCTTGTATTAGTCCCACATCATGTATTATGATTTCTCTCTTCTTCCTTTTTCCTATATAAGTGTATGTATACTTGTAACTATTCATTGAAGAAGGATATACAAGCTTTGAGGCTTTTCTTTACATGTTATCAGAGCCAAACGTATCCTCGAGCGGACTTCCCTTTTTTGTCCGCATCTCCTCCTGCGGCCTGGTCTCCTAACCGCCTCGCGGCCTGCTTCTATATCCGCTTCCTTGTCCAGCCCTCCTGGCTTCTGCGGCCTCTTCTCCCTACTCCGCTTCTTCTTCTCTCCGTGGATCCACCCTCCTCCTCAGGTTCTTTTATAGCCTCTTTTCTGAGTCCTAAAGGGGCCCACCTATCCCTGCCGCCTGCGAGCTGCCTTCCTTATCCGCTGCGGGCTCCCTCTGCTGCTTCAATCCGCTCACTCTTTACTCTCCTTCCGCTTGCACCTGCTTCAGTCCGCTGCGACCTGCCACCTGCTTCAGTCCGCCGCGAACTGCTCCTCGTGTCTTCTTATCTGCCGCGGGCTCCCTCTCGTCTGCTGCGGGTTCTTCCCTTGGCGAGCTCTCTACTTCTCCTCCCGCTCGCTCCTGCTTCAGACCGCTGCGGCCTGCCGACTGCTTCAGTCCGCTCGCTCTTGCTTTAGTCCGCTGCGGCCTGCCGACTGCTTCAGTCCGGTTCGAACTGCTACTCGCCCTGCCGTCGTCTTACGGCTTGCTCCATTTCGCCGCGGTCTCTCTCCCCTCGCGCCCTGCTGAGATTGTCTTCTATCCGCCGCGACCTTCTCTTAGTCGCCGCGTCCTGTTCCTTGCTCGCTCGCTCTTCCCTTTTGCGAGCTCCTGCTCGCCGAACTGCTTGACCTTCTATCCGCCGCGACCTTCCTCTTAGTCGCCGCGGCCTGCTTTTTGATTGCACTCCCAGTCGACTCCCTGGTCTCAGCCTCTTCTCGCGCGCGACTGCTGCGGCCTCTTCTTGCTTCTGTCCGCTCCCCTCTGCTCCTAGTCGCATTTTGGTCGCGACCTTCTGGTCGCTGGTTTGTCAGCCGAGACCGTGCGACTACCTCTTCTATCCGCCCAGCTTTCTTTCCCAGGCCGCCCATCTTCTTTCTTCTACTCGCCCGGCCTCTTCTGCTGGTCGCATGACTTCCGATACTTCTGCTGCTACTTCTGCTCCACAGGCCCGTGCGACTGCCATGTCTTTCGAACTCCGTGACGAGTTACAGATTACTACTATCTCTCTAACTGGAAAACTGAATTTCGTTGAGTAGGTTCACTCCGTTCGCCGGGTTCTGCAGACGAAGGGTCTTCTTCACCACTTGACCCGTGCTACTCCCACTGCTCCCTCCGATGACTGGCTTCGCGATGATGGACGAGTTCAGTCCTGGCTCATAAACTCTATGGATCCCGAGCCCTACAGGATGACCATGTATCATGACACGGCTAAGTCCATGTGGGAGGAACTTCACGCTTTTTACTCTGGCCATGACAGCCTACAACACCTATATGATATCATTTCCGATCTTCAGAATCTTACCCCGGGTGCTCCTGGTGATATGCTCTCCTTCGTGGCTAAAGCCAAGAGTTTGGCAGAGGCTTGAATTCAACATCAGCCTCCTACTACCGATCTAACCACTCAACGAAACCAGAAAGAAGCTGTCGCCATCGCCATGATGATGTCCCGAGTTCCTCCCCACCTGCATAGTATTCGGGCCCAGATTCTATCATCCGCCACAACTCCTTCCCTGTCTGATGTCTGCTCCTTGCTGCTAAAAGTCACGCCTCCCTCTGAGGTTCCTCCTGTTTTTGTCCTGACTCTTCTTCAACAGCCTCTCCTTTCGACCCCTCCTCCTCGTGGATCTTCCACTCGGGGGGCCAACCCCCGTCTCGGGGACGAGGACGTGGTGGTCGCTCTTCTATGAAATGCACCTACTGTGGTCGGGATAATCATCTTGAAGCTACCTGCTACCGCAAGCATGACTTACCTCCTCATCTTACTGCTACTGTATCTGCTGCTCCGCCTCCTACTGGGTCTTCTGCCACTGATCCGGCTACTACTACCCGCCAAGACATCGATGAGCTCCGCACCCAACTTCAACAGCTTCAGGGTGCCCTCAGCCGCTCCTCCGGCTCTGTTGCGTCCTCTTCTGCGGAAGGTATAACCTGTCTCTCTCATAATCCTTGCTGGATCGTTGATTCCGGCGCTACTCACCATATTACCTCCCAGAAGCCCACATCGTACCTACAGACACCTCATCCTGCTTGCATCACGGTGGCCAACGGTGACACCCTACCAGTCTCTGGCTCCGCCGCTCTTCAGCTTACGCCGCACCTTTTTCTTTCCTCGATTCCTCACGTTCCGGGGTCTCCTTTCAATTTATTATCTGTTAGTCGTCTCACCCACGACCTTGATTGTTGCATTACATTTTCACCTTCTTCATTTCTTATGCAGGATCGCCGCACCCGGAGTACCATTGGTAAGAGACAGCTGATGAATGAGTTGTACATCTTGGATCTCCCACCTACTCTTCTCTCCGCCGTCTCCACTGTTGATTGGCATCGCCGCCTTGGGCATGCTCCCCTTCCGGTTCTCAAGCGGGCTCTTCCTGATGTTTCTCTCCGGGAGTTCTCTTGTGAATATTGTATCTACGGAAAACAACATCGTTCCTCTTTCCCCACTGCCTGTACCAGGAGTAGTACTCCTCTCTTTTTAGTTCATTCTGATGTATGAGGTCCTTATAGAGTCCCCAGTATTTTTGGCTTTCGCTATTTTGTCATGTTCATTGACGATTACTCGCGTACCACGTGGCTCTATTTATTACATGATCACGCTGAACTTACTTCTGTGTTTCGCGCTTTTTTACTTGAGATGCGTACGCAGTTCGCCACCCCCCTCAAAGTACTTTGCACTGATAATGCTCGCGAATATACGGGTCGCACCTTCTCCAATCTCTGCACTGAATTTGGTGTCATCCATCAGACTTCATGTGCGTATACTCCTTAGCAAAACGGGGTGGCGGAACGCAAAAATCATCATCTTCTCAATATTGCGCGCTCCCTTATGTTTCAAATGCACGTTCCAACCGAATATTGGAACTTTGCTCTATCCACCGCCTGTCATCTCATCAACCGCCTTCCCTCGTCTGTGCTTAATTTTGCCTCACCCATCCAACTCCTCTCTCCCTCCACCAACCTCACCTCTCTCACACCGCGGATCTTCAGGTGTGTTTGCTATGTCCACCTTCATGGTCCTCCTGCCGACAAACTTGCTCCTCGGGCCGCCAAATATATGTTTGTTGGCTACTCCCGCATTCAAAAGGGGGTACGTCTGCTACTCTCCTTCTGACGGCAAGCTGGTTGTTTCTGCGGATGTCACATTCTGTGAAGACCAGCCCTTCCACTTACCTAACACCACCTCGTCTTCTGCTCCCTCTATTCCTCGGCCTGCCGTCCCGGTCACGCCGTCTTTGTCGTCCTCTCCCCCCGTTCCTCCTCGGGTTCCTCCACCACTTATCTGTGTCTACTCTCGTCGCCCATCCAAGGATGCTCCTGTGACCCAGCTCCCCGCTACCAGCGATACCTCGGCTACGGCAGATCCCACTCCCGTCTCTACAGCTCATCCCTTGGCCAACTACGTCTCTCTCCATCGGCTGACGCCTCCTCTCTACGCCTTTGCCACCTCTCTTTCCTCTATTTCTATACCTAACACTGTGCATGAGGCGATTCAACACCCCGGGTGGCGGGCAACTATGAATGATGAAATGCGGGCTCTCTGGGCTAACCAGACCTGGGATCTGGTTCCTCTTCCTACAGGCCACACCGTTGTTAGCTGCAAATGAGTCTTTGTCATTAAACATGCGGCGGATGGCACTGCCGACCGTATGAAGGCCCGCCTCGTGGCCCGGGGCTTTACTCAGCAACATGACCTTGATTACGAGGAAACCTTCTCTCCCATGGCGAAATTGAACACGGTCCGGGTTCTTCTCTCCTTGGCTGTTCATCGTCATTGGCCCCTTTATCAACTGGATATTAAGAATGCCTTCCTCAACGGCGATCTCCAGGAGACAGTTTACATGCAGCAACCTCCCGGGTTTGAGACCACGGGGGAGTCTTTGGTATGTCACCTTCGGAAATCTATTTATGGTCTCAAATAGTCCCCGCGTGCGTGGTTTGAAAAATTCAGTAAGGTGGTCTGGGCTAGTGGCTTCACTCGGAGCTCGGCTAATGTTTCTCTCTTCACCTGACACCGGTCAACCGGGACTGTGATTCTTCTGGTCTACGTTGATGATATCCTGATTACTGGCGATGACACAGCAGGAATACAACAGCTCAAGGAACAGTTAAATTCTGCCTTTCAGACCAAAGATTTGGGCAACCTCCGATACTTTCTTGGGCTCGAGGTCGCACGACGCTCTGATGGTCTTGTGTTATCTCAAAGGAAGTACTGTATGAACCTCCTTCATGATGCAGGTTATTCTGGGTGCAAACCTGCGGAGACTCCTATGAACGCCAATCACAAGCTCTCGGCCCATAGCTCTGACTCTGACAAGCTGCTTACAAATCCGGAATATTACAGACGCTTGGTTGGGAAGCTGATCTACCTTACGGTGACTCGACCGGACATCTCGTTTGCTGTGGGAGTTGTGAGCCGGTTCATGCACGCTCCTCGGACATCTCATCTTCAAGCTGTCGAGCGCATCCTTCGATATCTCAAGATCGCTCCCGGACAAGGACTTGTGTACAAGCCATCCACATCTCTATCTCTTGTCGCGTATTCTGACGCTGACTATGCAGGTACTATTGATGATAGGCGCTCCACAACTGGGTTCTGTACTTACTTTGGTGGACACCTCATAACTTGGCGTAGCAAGAAACAGACTGTCGTTGCGTGTTCTTCTGCTGAAGCCGAGTACCGGGCTATGGCTGCTGTTGTTTCTGAGCTAACCTGACTTGAAGGCCTTCTGGGAGACTTAGGTGTTCGTCTCTCATGTCCGGTAACCTTATTCTGTGACAGTCAGGCCGCAATTCATATTGCCAAGAATCCGGTTTTCCACGAACGCACAAAGCACATCGAAGTTGACTGTCACGTTTTCCGAGAAAAAGTACAGTCAAAGAAGATAGATTTGGAGCATGTTCCTGCTACCGACCAAGTTGCGAATATCTTGACGAAAGCTCTCTCCAGGCCGCTATACTATCAATTTCTATCCAAGCTTGGTGCCTACGATTTGTACGCTCCAGCTTGCGGGGGAGTGTTAGAAAAGCTCAATTAGGGCCCATGTTTTCTTCTTTCTCTCTCATTGTATTAGTCCCACATCATGTATTAGGATTTCTCTTCTTCCTTTTTCCTATATAAGTGTATGTATACTTGTAACTATTCATTGAAGAAGGATATACAAGCTTTGAGGCTTTTTTTTACACTTACCAATGGATTCTAACTGATGGTGAACGTCCTGTTGGTTGGTTAATTGGGCATCCTGAATTTCTTGAAAATTCATTTGGAGGTTACTGATTTCCTCTCGAATGGAGTCACATTGATTTGTAAAGAACACTTGGTCGTGAATGATTTCCTTCCATGTAATCATCCCAGAGTTCCTGTGTAGTAATTTGTTCATCTTGATTTCATGTATTGACGCCCGTCATGCGTGGTAGCGGGGACAGCAACCAATGTAACCTGATAGTGATGGAAAGGCAGCCGGCAAGCTTGCCGGAGGCGACTACTGGATAATACTAGATTCCACCTTAAAGGTTATGCATTCAGAATAAAGAAAAAGACAAATTAACATTTCTTCTTATTTGTTTTACAATTGGCTTTACAGCTGGTGACCAATAATAGGTTTAATTTATAACTTCTGGATTGCTGATGTGACACCTTGGCTTTATTGGTATGTAGCTGATGCTGTGGCAAACTGTTGATGTGGCGCCTTGGCTTAATCTGCATGCAACCGATCCTGTGACTGCCATTTTACTTTGTTAAATCATCTGAGCAAGGCAGGCAACAATCCTGTACTCTTTCTTTTCTCTCTTTTCATCTCCTTGCTCTCCGGCCCTGCATATGACCGCCAGTCCTAGGTTTTCCAGCGGAATGAGTATTTTACTCCGTGACTTTATCACTTCCAATATCCCCAATATCCCCTTCTGTTGTTCCTCTTTGTCTCCTCATTATGCTGGCGCAAGCTCCATCTTCACCCGCCTCATCATTTGTGAGTCTAAATTTAGGACCATTTGGTTTCCTTTCAGGTTCCTTTGGTTGGAAATGGAAATGATCTGATGGAGAAAATATGTGTATAGCTGCTACTTTTCAATTGTGTAATTATTAATTGGGTGATTACTGTATGGCTCCTTCCTTTGTTACATATCTGGTCTCTGTATTCTTTACAAATTTACTTACCATTTTTTAAAATTTTGGGTTCTTCTGTTTTTAATCAGATGGAGAAGAAGTGTAGAGTTGCTATTGTGGTTCTTGGTGACATTGGTCGCAGTCCTCGAATGCAATACCACGCCCTTTCGCTTGCCACTCAAGTTAAGTTCTGTTTTTTCTAAGTTAATTTCAGCATACAATTCACTTTTGATTTGTCATTTTTGTCGATCAGGATTGATATTTCATTATAGCATCATAAGTTTGATATGTAGTCTTTTATTTTCTTCAGTCAATTCCTATGTACTTCATATAAAAGGATCTCCTTAACTGCGCAGTTTTTCCTTTCACATCATATAAAATTGGAGTATTATGGGATGTTTGCCCTAATTTTGGGTTCCATTGAATTCAGTCTTATAGCCTCCATAGCAGTTTTTTCTTAATCCGAGATTGTTATCCCAACTTTACTATTTTGCTACATAGAAATAACAATCCACAGGCTTTCCCAAACATATATCTTTAAAAATGCTGTTAAAACAAAATAGGCAGTACTTCCTTTACTATTTTCTTATTTCCATTTTTTTCTATTATTTATTTGTTCATTTATCCCACTGAATTCAACTGAGCCATAGTTTTTTGAGCATCTTTTGATAACCTTTATTGCTCTTTTTTACAATAAATTTAACATATGATTCGCCCGAGCCGTTATATCAAATCTCTTTTTATTTTGAAGTGTGAAGTGAGTTGTAATGAGTAAAGTCTTTTTTATTTCTTTATCCCACTGTGAGGGTATTTTGGTTCTAGTGTTGTTGTTCCCTACTCATATATATGTAAGAGTAGCGGATTATGGAATGTAATCTTATCATTGTTTTCCGTTTGTCTCAACTTGGTATCAGAGGGAGAACTCGCAAACCCTAGACTCTGCCCCGCTCGTCTTCCGCACGCCTCCCGCTTCGCTGTTTTGTGCGGCCGCCGGTGCCAGTCCTGCGTTTGCGATCTCCTGGCATGCTCGATGCTGCCGACGGTTGCAGAGGAGACTTCCGCTGTTCTCCCGTGATGTAGCCGCCGATCGTGCCACCGCCGCTAATCCTTCTGATGATGCTGCTCTGCTACTCAGTGATGCACCTCTGCTAATCCTTCTGCTGTTCTTCTGTGATGCCGTGCTGATGCCGCCGCCCGATTTCTCTGTGCTGATGCAGCCACCCGATTTCTCTGTGTTGATCCTTTCGCTGCTCCGCTGCTCAGGACGGTGCTGATTGCTCTTGCCGTTATTGCTGTAATGTCGCTGTTGAAACCGAGATTCGGTTCCACCTAGAGTTCGGACCTAGGGGTGCAGCTCACACCCACTTCTCCCAAGCCGTCCTTTGGTGAGAGACCTGAATTTGAAAAATGACCCTTGGCTCTAGCGTGGAGGACCCACCTCACACCCGGAAGACCTTTGAGATCTCTCCCTCCCTAGCCAATGCTGAGCTAGGTGCCTTAGAGGATGAAGGAAGGAGATGAAGATTGGTGAAAAATGGATCCCTCTCCACGACACTCCAAGAGTCTATTTATAGATTTCTGAAAATGACCTGCAAATAGCCGACGCCCGCTCCTATAAAATTACTGAAATACCCTGGGCTAGTCTGCCAACAGCCAAACTCCGCTACTTTGAACATCTATTCGCAGCCTCCCATGGGCAAAATAGCTGACGCTCAAGCCGGCCGAGAACTAGGCCGGGCGAGATCCTGGCTGGGCGAATGTTCCATGGTGCCGGCCTCCCGCCGCACCCGCCCCTTGATTTACTGGGCCCGGGGCGTGTGCCGGCCTCCCACCGCACCCGCCCCCTAAAAACAGGGTCGGGGCGGGTGTCGGCCTCCAGCTGCACCTGCTCCCTAAAAACAGGGCTGGGGCGGGTGCCGGCCTCCCGTCGCACCCGCCCCCTAAAATAGGTGCTGGGGCGAGTGCTAGCCTCCCGCCGCACTCGCCCCCTGAAAATAGGGCTGGGACGGGTGCCGACCTCCCGCCGCACCCGCCCCCTAAAAGATGGGCCGGGGCGGGTGCCAGCTTCCCGCCGCACACGCCCCCTAAAGGAGGGGCCGGGGCGAGTGCCGGCCTCCCGCCGCACCCGCCCCCTAAAAGAGGGGCCGGGGCGCTTGCTGGTCTCCCGCCGCACTCGCCCCTGAAAACAGGCCGGGGTGGGTGCTGTCCTCCCGCCGCACCCGCTCCCTAAAAGAGGGGCTGGGGCGAGTGCTGGCCTCCCGCCGCACTTGCCCCCTGAAAGTAGGGCCAGGGCGGGTGCCGGCCTCTCGCTGCACCCGCCCCCTAAAAGAGAGGCCGGGGCGGGTGTCGGCCTCCCGTCGCACCCGCCCCCTAAAGGAGGGGCCGGGGCGGGTGTCGGCCTCAAGCCGTACTCGTCCCCTCAAAGAGGGGCCAGGGAGGGTGCCGACCAACCGCCGCACCCGCCCCCTAAAAGAGGGGCTGGGGCGAGTGCTGGCCTCCCGCCGCACTCGCCCCCTGAAAACAGGCCGGGGAGGGTGCTGGCCTCCCGCCGCACCCGCCCCCTAAAAGAGGGGCCGGGGCGGGTGCTGGCCTCCCGCCGCACTCGCCTCCTGAAAACAGGGCTGGGGCATGTGTCGACCTCCTGCCACACACGCCCCCTAAAAGAGGTCGGGACGGTTGCTGGCCTCCCACCGCACCCGACCCTTTGACCCCTTAGCCTTTGGCCTCACTTGTCCCCGGACCATTCTCTGGATTACATCTTGCGCTTGCTTGGGGACCCTACCCCGCTAATACGGGGTTGTACACAATCCCCGCTCTTTTCGAGCGAGTTCCACACTCGGAAAGAAACATCCAACCCCACGTATTCGCCGAGGGTAGCACTCTTGGAGCCGAAAATACCTGGCCTCTCCGTGGGGTCAACCTGCCATGCTACCTAACGGGAGCCTGGGTGGCGAGATCCCCTCCGGGTAGAATTCACTTAACCTCCCCGAGGGGTCAACCTGCCCTACTGGCTAGTGGGAGCCTGGATGGAGAGATCCCCTCGGGGCTGGAACTTTCTCTCCACCGAGGCACAATCGACTCATCTAGCTAGTGAGAGCCTGAGTGAGGAGATCCTCTCGGGACGAGAATTTACTACCGAAGCACATTCGACCCACCCAGCTAATGGGAGCCTGGATGAGGAGATCCTCTCAGGATTAGAACCTTCTCTCCACCGATGCACATTCCACCCATCCAACTAGTGAGAGCCCGGGTGAGGAGATCCTCTCCGGATGAGAACTTACTACCGAGGCACATTTGACCCATCTAGCTAGTGGAAGCCTGGATGAGGAGATCCTCTCGGGGTTAGAACCTTCTCCCACTGAGGTACATTCGACCCATCCAGCTAGTGAGAGCCTGTGTGAGGAGATCCTCTCGGGACGAGAACTCACTATCGAGGCACATTCGACCCATCCAGATAGTGGGAGCCTGGATGAGGAGATCCTCTCGGGGTTAGAACCTTCTCTACAGCGAGACACATTCGACCCATCCAGCTAGTGAGAGCCTAGTTGAGGAGATCCTCTCGGGACGAGAACTTACTATCGAGGCACATTCGACCCATCCGGCTAGTGGGAGTCTGGATAAGGAGATCCTCTCGGGGTTAGAACCTTCTCTCCACCGAGGCACATTCGACCCATCCAACTAGTGAGAGCCTGGGCGAGGAGATCCTCTCGGGACGAGAACTTACTACCGAGGCACATTCGACCCATCCAGCTAGTGAGAGCCTGGATGAGGAGATTCTCTTGGGGTTAGAACCTTCTCTCCACCGAGGCATATTCGACCCATCCAACTAGTGAGAGCCTGAGTGAGGAGATCCTCTCGGGACGAGAACTTACGGGTCACATTCGACCCATCCAACTAGTGAGAGCCTGAATGGGGAGATCCTCTCGGGGTTAGAACTTTCTCTCCACTGAGGCACATTCGCCCCATCCAGCTAGTGAGAGCCTGAGTGAGGAGATCATCTCGTGACGAGAACTTACTACCGAGGCACATTCGACCCATTCAGCTAGTGGGAGCCTGGATGAGGAGATCCTCTCGGGATTAGAACCTTATACCGAGGCACATTCGACCCATCCAGCTAGCGAGAGCCTGGATGAGGAGATTCTCTCGGGGTGAGATTAGGCACGTCATTCGAACCATACTAAATTCAACATCCTCAAATGAGGAAATTTTTAGGATACATGACCTCCTGACTCAGCTGGTCAGTGGTAGAGCTCATAACATAAGCATAAAAGAGAAAAGTCTTTACCAAAGCAAGGTTCCTTCAGGCTGCTTGGGCATGATGACCGTCATTCGCCTCCTCCTCTGATTCCTCTATCCTGCTCAAGCTCTCCATGATCTCCTCCATCTCCTCTGCCCTGGCTAGCCAGGTGATGGTGTTGATGGCCGTGACGTAGCACTGCCTTGCCATCCTGAGGTCTCCCCTGATCCTGACTTGGATCCCTCCAGTGTTGAACTTGAGGCACTGATGAAATGACGATGACACGCAACGGAAGGTGCTGATGAGGGGTCTTCCGAAGATGACATTGTAACTGCTCGGAGCGTCAACAATGACGAACCGACAGTTCCTTGAGGTCCCCCCAACTTCACCTGGAGTCCGACTCCACCCTCTACCTCCTTCCTTTCCCCTGAAAATCCGAACAGGGGTCCGTCCGAGGCCAACACCCTCCTTGGTTTCACCTTCATCTCGTCAAACGTCTTCTTGAAAACGACGTTGACGAAGCTCCCGTTGTCAACCAAGATTCGGGAGACGGTGTAGCCTTCGTTGACTGTCTGGATGACCAGCGCATCGCATAACGGATCCTCATGATCCGGCATGTCCTTCATTGAGAAGATGATCTTCTCCTCTGGGGGTGGGGTCTGGGATATCAAAGCGACGCTCCGACGGTACATGATATGGAGACTTGCCTTTCGAGTGGCCTCGATCCCCACTCCACCGTGGATCACTCATATACCTCCTCGGGGTCCTACGTCGATCCGATCCTCACATACGTCATCTCCCCCTACTCTGGGTAGAACTTCTTCAATCTGCACCGGCGACTGCTGCTGGGCTGGGTCTTTCGCCTCTCTCACTTCCAGGAATTCGGGGCAGGTAGCTGTGTCGTGACCCTCTACCTAGTGGAAGTCACAGTATGACAACACTCTTCCTCCCCTGCTTCGACGGGCTGGGTGATCTCTCCCGTTACCTCTTCCCCGTCTTCCTATCGCCATGGATTGCTGCGGTGGGGGTAGGAGCTGGCTAGGGGCTTGCCTCTGAAAGTTGAACCTCCCTTGGCCTGCATGAAAGTTCCCCCCACCCTGGACGAGACCTCTTCCTGGACCCTGAACAGGCCCTCCCTGTTGCCTCCATCCTGGCTCCGGACCTTCGTGAGGTCCCTGGAACCCCTGAGCTCTCTGCTCTTCTCTCCTTCTTCCCTCCTGATGCCTCGAGCCACCCTGCTCCTTCGACTCTGCCTCTGTTAAACTTGCCAACTTCTTGACAAACGCCGGGTTGGCTGCCTCAGTTGCTATCTCCTCTGCTGCTCTTTCCATCAACTCCTCGAAGAGGTGGGCCTTTTGGGTCAGACTCATCTTGAAGAACCCCTCACGCAACCCTACTGTAAACGCCGTCTTGATGACATACCCCGGCATCTCCTGGATGTCCAGGATTTTTTCTTGGAACCTGTCCACATATTGGGCTAACGACTCCTCCGCCCTCTGACTTATCAGGAAGATGGACTCAGGGCTCTTCTTCCTCTTTTTAGAAGTGGAGAAGCGAAGCTGAAAACTCCGGCTCAAGTCTTCGAACCCGTAGATCGATCTCGCTGGGAGTTGATGAAACCAATCCCTCTCCTTGTCTTTCAATGTGATCGCGAAGAGGAGACCCTTGAATGCATCCGTCATTGGCCTGATAGAGACCGTTTCTTCGAACCACTGCAGGTGCTGGACGGGGTCATCCTTCCTGGTATAGTAAATCATGTCAGGTTCTCTGAATCCCTCGGGAACGAGAGCTCAGACAATCAGCTCGTTGAAGGGTGACCCCCTACTTGGTGGTCTTGCATGCTCCACTCGCGCGACCTGCTCGCTTGGGAGGCTAGCACTCGCCGGGCTGGGGAATAACTCCCGACCAATAAGGTCTCGCTCGACCCCTCTCCCATCCTTTCCTTCCCGGGCCGTCTTCCCGATGCACTTTCTTCTACCCCTCCTGCGGTCATCTCGCCTAGACCCCTGGGAGCTGTCTCACCGAGACCCCTGGGAGCTGGTTCCTGGGGGTGGGAGTTGAGCAGTCACCCCGAAGAGCAATTCTTCGCAGCATCTCCATGATGCCTTGGATGGATGTCATGAACTCTTTCCTCGCTACAAAAGGTACTGGGTTGGGGAGCTCGTTCGAGTCATCACCACCTCCATGATCTCCCGCCATGGAACTTGCCCAGGAACTTCTGTATGAGCCGCGGTCCACCCTCATTGCACCAAAATGTTAAAACCGAGATTCGGTTCCACATAGAGTTCGGACCTACGGGTTCAGCTCACACCTACTTCTCCCAAGCCGCCCCTTGGTCAGAGACCTGAATTTGGAAAATGACCCTTGGCTCTAGCGTGGAGGTCCCACCTCACACCCGAAAGACCTTTGAGATCTCCCCCTTCATAGCCAATGCTGAGCTAGGTGCCTTGGAGGATGAAGGAAGAAGATGAAGATTGGTGAAAAATGGATCCCTCTCCAAGACACCCCAAGGGTCTATTTATAAATTTCTGAAAACGGCCTGCAAATAGCCGACACCCGCTGCTCTAAAATTACTGAAATACCCTGTGCTGGTCTGCTAACAGTCAAACTCCGCTACTTTGAACAGCTATTCGTAGCCTACCATGGGCAAAATAGCTGACCCTCAAGCCGACCGAGAATTAGGCCGGGCGAGACCCTGGCTACGCGAAAGTTCCATGGTGCCGGCCTCCCGCCGCACCTGCCCCCTGATTTACTGGGGCCGGGGCGGGTGTCGGCCTCCCGCCACACCCGCACCCTAAAAATAGGGCCGGGGCGGGTGCCGGCCTCCCGCCGCACCCTCCCCCTAAAAACAGGGCCGGGACGCGTGCCGGCCTCCTGCCGCACCCGCCACCTAAAAGAGGGGCCGAGGCGAGTGTTGTCCTCCCGCCGCACTCGCCCCCTGAAAATAGGGCCGGGGCGGGTACCCGCCACACCCGCCCCCTAAAAGAGGGGTCGGGGCGGGTGCCGGCCTCCCGCCCCACCAGCCCCCTAAAGGAGGGGCCGGGGCGAGTGCCGGCCTCTCGCCGCACCCGCCCTCTAAAGGAGGGGCCGGGGCGAGTGTTGGCCTCCCGCCGCACCCGCCCCCTAAAAGAGGGGCCGGGGGGAGTGCTGGCCTCCCGCCTCACTCGCCCCCTGAAAGCAGGGCCGGGGCGGGTGCCGACCTCCCGCCACACCCGCCCCTAAAAGAGGGGCCGGGGCGGGTGCCGACCTCCCGCCGCACTCGCCCCCTAAAGGAGGGGCCGGGGCGAGTGCTGGCCTCCCGCCGCACTCGCCCCCTGAAAACAGGGTCGGGGTGGGTGCCGGCCTCCCGCCCGCACCCACCCCCTAAAAGAGGGGCCGGGGCGGGTGCCGACCTCCCGCCGCACCCGCCCCCTAAAGGAGGGGCCGGGCGTGTGCTGGCCTCCCGCCGCACTCGCCCCCTGAAAACAGGGCGGGCCGGGTCCCGGCCTCCCGCCGCACCCGCCTCCTAAAAGAGGCGCCGGGGCGAGTGCTGGCCTCCCGCCGCACTCACCCCCTGAAAACAGGGCCTAGGCGGGTGCCGGCCTCCCGCCGCACCCGCCCCCTAAAAGAGGCCGGGGCGGGTGCCGACCTCCCGCCGCACCCGACCCTTTGACCCCTTAGCCTTTGAGCTCACTTGTCCCCAGACCATTCTCTCGATTACATCTTGCGCTTGCTTGGGGACCCCACCCCGTGAATACGGGGTTGTACAGTCGCTACTCCTGTGCCGTCTCTGATTCTCTGCTGTTGTGCTGCTCCCAGTCTTCGCCGTGTGTGCCGATGCTACAAATGGGTGACCTGCCGCAGGCTCATTCTTATTTGGCTCTTGCTGGTCGTGGACGTGGCCATGGTCCTGGTCGGGGTCTCAGTCGTAGTGGAACTCGCTGGGCGTGTTCCTGTGTGACTGATGCTGTGTATGCCACCAATGTCTATGATGCCCCTCCATATCCTCCTTCTGAACAGTTCTCCACTCAGGAATTGGATGTTCTTCGACGCCTTCTTCATTCCCAGTCTGACTCTGCTTTCTGTGCCTCCACTTCTTTTGCTACTGCGACATCACATAATGCGCACACTGCTACTATTGCTCCCACTGCATGGATCATTGATTCAAGCGCCACTGATCATATGACTGGATTTACCTCAGGTTTTGTCTCCTATACACCTTTATCTGGCAAAGATAAGGTTATCTCCGCAAATGATACCTTGTCCTCCATTGCGGGCAAATGACATATCTCGTGCTCGCCATCTATTTCTCTTTCCTCCGTTCTTCATGTCCCTTCTTTTTCCCGCAATTTACTTTCTATCGGCAACATTACTAAATCTCTTAACTGATATGTAACTTTCTTTCCTGACCTTCTGTGTTTTTCAGGAACTGGACACGAAGCGGACAATTGGCAGTGGTAGGAACCATGGTGACTTATACTACCTGGATACCCAACTTCCATCTCGAGCTCTCACATCGACCACTGTCACTGTTGCTGATGTCTGACGATGACATCTGCGCCTCAGACATCCTTCTCCCATTTACCTTTCCAAAATGTTTCCAGCTTTCTCTTTGTTTTTTAAAAATTTGTCGTGTGATGTCTGTGCTCGGTCAAAGCATGTTCGACACACCTCGGTGCATTTATCTTCTCCTACTGACAGTCTGACACTCCTTTTTCTATTATACACTGATGTTTGTGGTCCTTCCCCTATGGTTTCTTTGTCTAATTTCCGTTGGTTTGTTACCTTCATTGACTGTTTCTCGAGAACCACTTGAGTCTATTTGCTAAAGAAAAAAAGTGACGTACTTTCTTGTTTCCAAACTTTTCATACGATGATTCAGACCCAATTTGATGGAAAAATTTGCGTTCTTCGTAGTGACAATGGAGGGGAATATGATGATCGTGGTCACTTTGGCTCATAACTCTCCAATCATGGTATCTTACATCAAACCACACGTGTTCACATCTCCACACAAAATGAGGTTGCTAAACGGAAGAATCACCATCTTCTTGAGGTGGCACGTTGTCTTCTTCACTCCATGCATCTTCCCAAATCCTATTGGGGTGATGCTGTCCTCACTGCCTCCCATCTTATCAATCATCTTCCCTCCCGTGTTTTAGAGTATGCTACTTCCATAGCTCGCCTCTCTTCTATGTCGGTTGTCCTTATCTCTCATCTTCAAACCCTTGTATTTGGGTGTGTATATTTTGTTCATATTCATCAGCCTCATAGGGACAAACTTGACCTTCAGGCTCAACGTTGCGTCTTTATTGGGTATTCCGCCACTACAAAAGGATATCGGTGTTACCACCCTCCTTCCAGGTGTTTCCTTTGTACCATGGATATTACCTTTCGGGAGGAGAAACCTTATTATCCTGCTTTGACTCACTCTCTTCGTCAAGGGGAGTTGGGTGACTCTTGTATTCCTCCTCTCATTCCCGCTCAATCTTCTACCCTTGTTCCCGCTCAGTCTTCTACCACTATTCCTGCTATTCAGATACCTCTGTCTCTCCCCATCCAAGTTCGTCAGATTCCTACTTCCATCTCTCCTTTTTCGCACATATATCACCGTCGTCAACCGGGGAAACAGACTGCTAGTGTTCCACTTCTACCAGTGCCCGCTTCAGTCTCAGACTCTAGTGATGATCCTACTACTTTGCTGAGAGGTAAAGATGCAAGCACTCAACACCCTATTTTCAATCACGTTGCTTATCATTATCTTACCCTGACACATCAGGCCTTTATTTCTGCATTATCTTTGGTTTCCATTCCCAAGACGTGGCAGGAAGCATTATAGATTCCGGCTTGGACACGGGCTATGAAGGAAGAAATGTCAGCCTTGGACAAAAATCATACATGGGACGTCTCCTCTCTTCCTCCCGGAAAGAAAGCTATTGGATCACGATGGGTGTTCTCGGTTAAACATAATTAGGATGGTCAGATTGAACGATACAATGCTCGGTTAGTTGCTCAACGATACACTCAAACTCAAGGCGTGGACTATCAAGAGACGTTTGCTCTCGTGGTAAAGATGGACTCTATACGGGTTCTTCTATCATGTGCTGTTTGCTTAGGATGAGATCTTCATCAACTTGATGTTAAAAATGCCTTCTTCCATGGTGAACTTGATGAGGAAGTGTACATGAAATTTCCCGCAGGATTTGTAAAATAGGGAGCAGAGGGTCTTGTTTGTCGCTTGAGAAAATCCCTATATGGGCTGAAATAGTCTCCAAGGGCATGGTTTGACAGATTTCTCAAGGCAATGATCAAATTCAGTTACAAGCAGGGACTATCTGACCACACTATGTTTATCCGCAAAAATGACCAGAAGATTGTGATCCTTATTTTCTATGTGGATGATATTGTGATTACTGACAATGACACTGAGGAGATTGGTAACCTTAAGGCTCTTCTATCTACTGAGTTTGAGGTGAAAGACTTAGGAAGATTACATTATTTCCTGGGTATTGAGGTGACCCGGTCAAACTAAGGTATCTTTATCTCTCAACGGAAGTATGTCCTGCATCTTTTAAAAGAGACTGGAATGCTAGGTTGTCCCTGCAAACACTCTTATGGAGGAGAATCACAGGGTGATGGTGGTCGCACAGATATTTCAAGCTATCAGAGATTGGTTGGTAGACTCATATATGTATCTCACATCCATCCCGACATTACTTACTCAGTTGGTATCTTGAGTAGATATATGCTCCTAGGATAAAACATTAAGAGGCAACATATCGCGTATTGCGATACCTGAAGAAGGCTCCTGGTTGTGGTTTTTTGTTCTCTCGGAACAATCAATATAAGATTGAAGTCTTCACTGATGCTGATTGGCCTGAATGTCGTGATGACAGAAATCTGCTACCGGCTACTGTACCTTAATTGGAGGAAATTTAGTGGCACGGAGGAGTAAGAAGCAAAATGTGGTTGCTAGATCTAGTGCTGAGGCTGTGTATTGCGCGATGTCTCAAGGTCTATGTGAGGGTCTTTGGGTGCATACCATGTTACATGACCTAGGGCTCCGAGATAATACTCCTATCTCCCTATACTGTGACAATAAGGATGCAATCAACATAGCTCATAACCCCGTTCAACATGATAGGACTAAGCATGTTGAGGTAGATCAACAATTTATCAAAGATCATTTGGAGAAAGGAAATGTGGTCACTCCGTTCGTTCAGTTCAAATATCAACTAGCCGATGTGTTCACCAAGAGTTTGGGATGCGATATTTTTGCTGATGATATTCAGAAGCCTGGAATGACAGTTATCTTCCGTTCGACTTGAGGGGGAGAGTTGAGGTAGATCAACACTTTATCAAAGATCATTTGGATAAAGGAAATGTGGTCACTCCGTTCGTTCAATTCAAAGATCAACTAGCCGATGTGTTCACCAAGAGTTTGGGATGCGATATTTTTTCTTATTTCTTTATCCCACTGTGGGGATATTTTGGTCCTAGTGTTGTTGTTCCCTACTCATATATATGTAAGAGTAGTGGATTATGGAATGTAATCTTATCATTGTTCTCCGTTTGTCTCAACTAAGTGCTCCTGTTATGCACAAAATACAATTCAAGCACGACCGGTCCTGAACACAAATACTGAACTTCAAATTGTAAGATAGAAACGGTTTAAAGGAAGTGGGTAAATTCAGGAGTGAACAATGAACTAAGGGAAAACGGAAGCTTGTGGGAGCTGAGGAGGAGAGAAAATTGCATTGTGGTGCCATAATTACTGTCATTATCCTCCATTTAGGCTGCTTTGCATTTACATTTCATGCCACAAGCATTTGGATTTCATTTGGTTTCAAATGATATTTCAAGAAGTTTATACCTTTCCTTCCATATCTGAATCCAGCAATTTGATATTAAATTATCATTTTCTTCATTATTAAATTTTTCGGAGTATTTCAAGAGGTAAATATTTTTCAAATGGAGCAAATTCCAGTCTGATTTGATAATTTTCATTGCTCTTGTTTGCAATTATTTTCTAAATTTCATTTTTCTTTGCCATAGTATTGCCCACTCTGCAAATCACTGTGCCTGCTTTGAATAATTCAGTGCTGTAGTGCAGCAAGGATGATAGGTTTCTATGTGAATGTAGTGGTCTAAATATTCATTATTTGCAAACTCCTAATGCCTACTGATTTAGTTGTACATTATTCCATACCCATTGGTGTTTCATGTACTCTATTCAATATCTATAGTATTGACATTGCAGGCACAGTTTGAAGTGGATATTGTCTCTAATGGAGGTAAGATATAAAGTGGTTTAGTTACTTTTGCGATTATTTCTTTTGTTATCATCTGTTTGTCAATGGTATTCAAATCACCACCCCCATTAGTATGATTTGGACATTGCATTATAATTCCATTTGCAAATTACAATGCTCTCCTTCCTCAAACTTGTTTGATTTGTAAGTTGTAGTGTTTGTGATCATAATAGTCTTATAGTTCATTTTTTCTTGCTCATTTGGTACCGGGAGAAAATAATTCAATGCGTGCTGATTGTATTTTATTTGAAGTTTTCCATCCAGCTATAGATTTACTTACTCTAAGGATTGGTTGACTACTCATCCTTTGTTTCACCTTGGGTTCTTTTTTTTTTCTAATGAACTGATAGGCAGTGAACCTCACATGGCTGTTACAAAGAACTCATCTATCCACATTCATGAGATGGTAATAATTCATAAATAATTATCTTTGTAATTTTTGTATTTTATTCTTTTGATGAAAACAATAAGGCGATGTTCTAATTTATACAAGTGATACACTTCATATTTTCCAGGCATCTGTAAGATTACAAGTGCTGTCGAAGATATCAAGAGTATTTGCACTCTTAATCAAGTCAGCCATACAATTTGTTATTTTGGTTTGGTTTCTTTGTTTCAAGATTCCTCGCCCAGACATATTCCTAGTGCAGGTATCAGTACATCCTTTGCACATTGCTATTGGGACATGATGTAGATTTCACTACTGTACCCTTGTGGTTTGAGGGTGTATGTTATTGTTTCATGAGAGACTGAACTGTATGCTCAGAATAGTACAATCAATATCCTGACCTTATTTATATTAGCCCCAGTTAAATTTTCTTTAGTAACAATTGAAAGTAGAGAACTTGTTCCTTCAAAAGCCGGCCCCTGCCTAAATCAAAATTCACTAACAAAGTCCAAAGTGGAAACTATAAATGTCGGTGTTAAAAGAGGGAAAATTGAAATAGATGTAATTTCATTCATCCACATAGGGGCTTTAAATAGGAAATACATAGACTAATAAAGACGAACCGGCAATGTGGGACTAAACCCAAATATACCTATAACTCTAATAGACCGACATTGACTCGATAATTTCAACACTTCCCCTCAAGCTGAAGGGGGGACCCTTCAACTTGGACACAACAATTAACGACAATGAAGGTAGGTGATGCGGGACAAGTATTAGACGAGTCACCGAGGAAATTTCAAACTGGAGAATCAAGCCGGGGACATAGTCACACACGACGTTGACCCACACACGACGCAGGACTCACACACGACGTGGACTCGCTGGAAACCGATCAACTAACATCACCTACACACACAACATGCTAAAGAGAACGAAAGATGTGGATCAAATCATCAACCAGACAACTAGGGATAATCCGTCGGGGATAATCCGCACAAAGGGCGGTCCCTCGCGACATGGTCCCGCACGACACGGTCTCATGCGACACAACCCGCTGAGTTTAGAACAACCAACACATGACCAATCAAAAGACAAATTGGGGATACGCTAACAACATACGACAAGCCTAGAGGCCATGCAGGACAAAGACAAAAGGTCGTGAAAAATCATCCTAGTCATCTTCATCCCAATCACTCCCATCACTTGGAAAACACGTGTATATAGGAAAAAGGACACAATATACCTAAGCAACATGAATACAGAACAATACAACATAAAAGACTGATAAGAACATAAACAATGACACAAAAAACTTCAGCAACGACAAGAGGGTAGCACCCTTGAAAGGATAACATTCACATGAAGCATAGTCTCATCAAGCAGGATAGGTGATAGCGTTTGGACACGCGGTTGACGCACAAGATTTGAATCTCCGAAAATCATGCCCTCGTGGAAGCCATTTCTAGTCGGAATAGCAACACAAAGAAGCAAGTAGATAAGATCTTTGACAGAAACAACAGAATATGTGGCGGGTCGTTAAGCACAAACAACGTCGCACAACCAGCAAAACATGAATAAATTAGCTCGACGGGATGAGAGCACCAACGACAGTACATGACACACAGTCAATGACGAGATTGACGATCACAGAGGGATCAGAAGCTGACGGAGAGAACAAAAACGATAGAAGCAGCAGTCGTTGGCTTCGACGGGATCGTGCGCGGCAGCAGAGGACACGTCGACGATAAGGTAGCGAACTTCCGTCGTCGTCGAGGGAAGATACGATGCAATCAAATGACGATTCCGTCGACGGGAGTGGAGAAAAAAGGGGCTCGACGAGGTGGGGGTGGGGGTGGGGGGGGCTAGCAACACAAGGACATCAGGGTCGAAAGAGAGAAGCGGAAGCTAAGTGGCCACGAAAAAACTAGGGTTTCAGATCATTAGATCTGATACCATGTTGAAAGAGGGAAAATTGAAATTGAAGTTGTAATTTCATTCATCTACATCGATTATTTAAATAGGAAATACAAAAACTCATAAAAACGAACCGGCAATGTGAGACTAAACCCAAATATACTTACAACTCTAATAGACCGACATTGACTCGATAATTCCAACAGTTGGGTTAGGCTTGCCGAAATTCCTGTAGCAAAGGTAAGAAGCCATATGAAACTTACGATTCTGTGAAACAATCTTTTTCACTTATCAAAGTAGCTGTCTCACATTGAAAAATATACTAACAGATATCTAATGAATTATTGGGTTTGATTTAAGATTTTTGGGTTGAATCTGATTTATATTGAACCGATTATATGTCTGAATGCATGTCTCACTCTATATATACATGTACAATACATATATGTGTATATACGTATATGTGTGCATATATATATGTATATACATAAGGTCAGCCCGGTGCACAAAGCATCCTCACGCAACGAGGGTCTGGGGAAGGGTCCCACCACAAGGTGAAATGTAAGCAAACCATACCTTACATTTTTGCAAGAGGCTGCTTCCAGTACTCGAATCCATGACTTCAAGGTCACACGACAAAACCTCAACCAGTACGCCAAGGCTCCCCTTCATATATGTGTATATACATACATATATACATACATATATATACATATGCATACATATATGTATATACATATATAGAGATAGATAGAGAGAGGAGCATGCACAAGGAAAGGAGAGGGGTGCATTCATGATCACCCAATGGGGAGAGGAGCATGCACAAGGAAAGGAGAGGGGTGCATTCATGATCACCTAATGGGGAGAGGAGCATGCACAAGGAAAGGAGAGGTGGAGCGATGCGATAATTGAGAGGCACTCCTCTTACCCAAACAAAATAGCTCAATTATATTTTCTTGTGACAAGCTTAGCATGGGTCCAAAAGTTACAATATTCATTATAAGATCATTAAAGTTGATAAAAGACAAAGGTTCCAACAATAAATAATCGAGTAGATAAATAGATAAGTTGTTTAATCATCAATCTTATATTTAGATTTTGCATGTATTCATATGTATGAAAGATATATCAACCTAAAATTGTCTTAAGAAAATATAAGGAATTCTTTAGATTTGATCCTTGGTCAACTCTAGCCGAATTCCTTTTAGTCATATGCACGCTTCGTTGGTCCAGTCAACGTGCGTGCACATCTCATACTGCCCTACTGAAAATCAACTTCATCTCCAAGGTTGAGCGAGGGAACTTATGCTTGTATCAATACTTAAATTTGATGTGGTTTGCAATATCCATTGAAAGGTTGTGACTATCAACTCAATTAGTGCTTCAAAATTGTCTATGTTAATGTATTCCTTATTGCCATCGAGGAACATGCACAGTTCTTTACTAGTACTTTGGTGGATTGGAGAGAAGTGTTCTTTGCAACAAAGACAGGCTTTGAAGGTGGAGCTCGAGGTACTTTGGTGGGATAATATAAGGGTTGTAGTTTTGATTTTGGTTGAGATATGGTCGAATGGTGTGGAACATTATCTAATGGACGGAAAGGTGTCTGTGAGAGTTAGTGGGGTGTTGTGTAAGATCAATGGTGGTATGTTGGAGATGTGGGAGAGATGTTGAGTTAGCCAATTTGGTGGATTATATCTATATGGTGTGACAGCCATGTTGCAGAACTTATAATCCATGGATCACACTTGGCTTATAAGTTTGGTCATAGGGTAAGGATTGCGTATGTGTAAGCATACACATATATGCTTGTGGAAACCATGCAGAAAATATCCCAATTAATGTGCGATAGAAAACCCCCAAAAGATAGGGCATAATGGCGACAAAGGATCCATATAGCCGACCCCACTATAGTGGGATAAAGGCTTGAGTGTTGAGTGTTGTTGTAGGAAACCCCATAATATGAGTGAGTCATTAGTAAGCAATTATCCACTTGAATTGGTGGATATTGCAAAGTCAGTAATGGTTAACAAATTAGTGTTATTGTAGCTTCGAGTGTTTTCTTCCTTAAAGAGTATCCATGATTGGGATATGTTGGTTTAACGTGTTCAACGAATCCAATGGAGAGCTTAAAATTCTTTGTAAATTGTGGAACAAGTGGACCTTCTGTTCTTCTAGCATGCTTTGCATTTCAAAAATTGCTCGTCATGAGCAATCTAATCTAAGGTGTCAGCGTCTCAAGATGAGAAAAATGATTTTGATTGAGGGTGGATTGGAGGAAAGACATTATGCTCAGTACTGTCTTAGGAGGGAATGCCATAGATTGGAAGAATTACGGTAGTTCATCGTGATGAGGTTGGGCAACTAGTCATGAGTGCATGGACATCTTGCATAATGATTTGGTGGTCGGACAAAGCTGTCTCAACGCGGTCCATACAAGCAAAGGGAAAGGTGATTGTGAGGGCTTTTTTTCTTCGTGGGTGGCCATTCCAGTAACTAGCATGAAACAATGGTTCATTGGCGAGGATAGGACATACAAAAATTGTGTTTTTTGGCTGACTTATGTGGGCCTTCTTCGTGCACACGATTGATTGCACATTGGAGAAGCAAGGGTGAAGGTTATTTGTGCTTGGGTTTAGCAACTGATCATGAGGTTGCCTACATGAGGAAGATGTCATTGATGAAAAATCGTGATGTTACCGGCTTAATGAGAGGATGTTCGTCAGTGTTGACATCACATATGATGGTCCTGGGTGGTTTGGGTGAAGGATGTTGGGTTTGGTAGAGTATCAAATGAGCCGACTAATTGAATGACAAATCTAGAAGTTGTGGGTGTTGAGCGACCGAAGCTGGCATGATGTCTTATACTTTGACTGGAAACAAGCAATTGAAGGAGTCATCAACAATGGGTGACATGCCAGATCAATTAATAGGAGAAGGGGACCCTATGAGGGAGGATAATGCAAGAGGGAGAGGAGAAGGATGCTCAGAACTGACAAATGTGCTCATCAAAAAGCATGTCTCTCCCAAGCAATACTATTCGATTATATTTCCATTAGTAAAGCTTAGCATGACTCAAAAAATTAAAATATCCCTCCTTATAAGGAGATCATTAAGCATATAACAAAACATAAAATATAGCTACACAAATAGTCTTAAAATAATTTGAGAAATTCCTTAGCACGAATCTCTCCTCTAACTTGATGGGGATCACATCACGGAAGGGTCTACACAACGATCAAAACCTTTCATTTTGCGTGGATTGACGATTTATGAATTTTAATTGTTTTTTTGTATTTTTCTTAATTTTATTTTAATGTATTTTGGAGGCCGCCATGGTTGGAGAATCATGACCGCCCGTGATTACTCCTTAGTCTATAAATAGAGATAGAAGACTCATTTAGAAAGAGATTGAAAGTTTAAGAAGAGAGTTCTTCCCTGGTATTTAGCAGGAGCCAAGGTGCGAAGCCTAAGAAATACCTCCCCTCCCCCTTGGCTGCCAATCCCCTTCCCTCCACTATCCATTTTCGACCACCGCCCGTGCCGACAGCCCCCACCACTACCGTTTTCACCCTCTTACAACTACCGAACTACTTTACTACCTCAAAACCACCATAATTACCTAGTACTACAAATAATCACTCCACTTTTTATTTCCCCCACTCCACAACTTTCTATATGTCTACCCGGAGTTCCGCGACCACCTCCAAAACGACCGATCTAGGATTTCACAATCACCTCATTTAGAGGTCCTGGCCATCCTCTTCTTGAAGCATTTACATCTCTTGGAGGTCTCAACTTAGGGGACTTGCATCCTCTCCAAGGAGAACCCACCAAATCCAACCATATGGAGAATTTGCCTCCGCCATGTGAAGATCTGGCCTCCTATCCTATCTTCCCAAATTCCACCACACTCGCCGTCAATGGTCAAGGGGATAACTGCTTTTCTACCTCAGCCAAACAAATCTCACCGACCCTCACTCGAGCTCTCGCCGACCACTCAGTCTTTTTGTACTTAACATTTTCTCTATACCTTGTAAACGGGCAACCCATATTTTTAGAAGTTTCCTGCGGGCCCTTGGACTTGCGTAACCTCGAAACGGTTCCTGTCAGTACCCCTGTGTCTATCCTCTTCGTCCGCGACCTCTCTCCGCTCACCCAATCACCTGTGACTCAGAGTAATCAACCATCCGTAGTACCTCCCTATCCCTCAAAACGTTGGGCGTGGAGTTGGAGACCTTTTGCCCCCAACACACTCTAACCATCTTTTCCGCTATTAAAAACTCCTTATAACAAGTGAACCACAACTCCCCATCGCCAGACCATTGAATTCCATCCTCCTAACTAATCTAATTCCCACCCACGACCCTCGTAGTTGTTATTCCCTTAACCTAGCCACTCCATGGACATTTCCCACCCTCCAGGAAGTCAAACGTGATTTTTCCGCTCTCATTTCTTCAGCCCAGCCTCTCCACCACCACCACACAAAAAATCATCCCAAACAGTTGATTAACCTCCACTACATTCTTTTTCTAGCCTAGAATCAAAATCTGAAGCCTATTACAAACTCTAGAATCTTTTTTAGCCTCTCCTTCGCTTGAGAGCATCCAGAACATCCCAAGGCTTCCCAGATCCACATTCCTTCCCTTGTTCCAGTCTAGGACCATTAGAACACGCAATCCTAGTCCCAAAAATTGCCACCCAATGACCTAGCTATCAAATTACTTGTTCTAGAATTTGTCTAACAACTAGTCAACCGCCCAGCCCTTTACGACCTCCATCCAGTCAACTGAAATCATAATTCAGTACTCAAAATCCCTTCTATTGAAGGAGAAAACCCTAAATCCCCTTTATCATTTCATGCCATCCTTGCCTAGAACAAAAAATAAGAAACAAGATGAGAGAGAACTTATAGTGGGGAAAAGAAGACAAATCGCACGATGTATGATCTCCATCGAGCCATGCATGACAAACCCAACTCAGGAGAAAGCTCTTTCATTGAATTCGAAGAGGAAGTAGGCGAGAAATTATTGTTGTCGTCTCCTGGCAAAAAGAATTGATGAGCCCATTCGTGTGTCGGAATCAAAGAGGGAAGTGGAAATATCCAATATTATCGCCGCCTAAAGGGGAGATCGTCGAAGCCCTAATGGAAAGGCATAGGACAAACCTGCACTCGTCAGGCTAGAATGTCGTGAGGAGTCCGGGTCATATTTTAATACCAACAGGAGGTCCGTTTTAACGCCGAGTTAAAGCCGACATAATGAATCAAAAATTATCTAGGGGCTCATTTCAGCCTTAACCAACAACCATAATAAATTAACTGTTTCCTATTTTAATCCCAATGAGTTATCCTAAGTAATCCAGTCTTTCCTCATAAAAGGCCATCCACGTCACTTTAAACCAAAAATCTTTTTAACTTCGCCTTAAAAAATACATCATCCATGCAAAAACTTTCAATGATTCATCAAAAATATTCGTTGAAAATTTGTTATCAAAACAATTGCTTACAAAAATGGATGGTAAAATTCCGAAAAATTCTGACATTGATTTTCTCGTCTTCGGGAATTTATTTAAATTTTTTGTTTGGTTTTAATTCGAATTAAATTTTTGGGTCATTGCACGTTGTGCCCAACTATGCGCTTCACCTAATGGTGATGCTCCTCCACGACCAACCACTTCTTCTATTGCATGCGATCATATGGATGGATTGCGAAAGGACACATCACCTGTCGTTGAAGCACTCTCCTATCGTACGGTTTGCGTTGACACTACTCTCTCGGGCCTCCAGGCCGCCATCTGCAACATCCATTCTCTTCTCTACACTCTCCAAGCTACGCCACCACCCTCGAACCTTTAACGACATTGACCGAACCCGTAGGTTTCTTGCAGTCGTCATGTGGAACCCCGACGACAAATATCCATCGCTTCGACATTCCGGTGTTTGATGAGACCGATCCCATGGGGTGACTAACCCACACGGAGCAGTACTTTGACCTACAAGGTACCCCAAGTTTCAAAAGGTTCCATCACTACTATCTACATGAAGGGCTTAACTCTCCATTGGATTCACTGGATACTTTAATCCAACCTTGCTCTCTCATGTTATTCCCTGAGGATGCGCTGATTGCTGTGATACACGTCACACTGACAACAAGTGATTGAGCACTGTTCAACAGGCAGAGTCGGTTCACGCCTACACTGATGAATTCATCTAAATCGCTGCTCATGTGCTCGTCCTGGCGGTTGAGCACTATTTGCGGTATTTTTTATTCTTTCGAGCACGTCTGTGCATGTATAACCCGCATGCTCTCACATGCGCTATAAAGCATGAGCAGTACGTCGAGGAAGATTTTGCTATGTTCTCTTCTAATCAACCTCCGGGGACGACCATTCCTACATCCAGTGACCGCCCTAACTATTACTCTTCTAAGGGTATATCTCTAGCGGACATACCCTTGAGCTGCCTTTAGCCCTTGCTTGTCCGCCGGTGCGGATGCTGTTCCCATCACCAAAACACATGCATACACCTCGCCCCTTTCCCATGAAGACTGCCTCGAGCTACGCTGTAATGACCTTTGCATTTGTTGTTGGTAGCCCTACTCTCTACTCGAACAAATCCTTATGGATGCTATTGGGCGGCGAGGTTGATGATATATTTCTGGCAGATTTCGAGTCCTTGGAGTTGGATGTCACCCAACCCTCACACGAGCCAACACAACTTAACTGTCTCGACCTGCCACCTATTCAGTGGGGCCAGACTCTTGCACAGTGAAGCTTCCAACCACACTACAGGGTCGCATGGTGGTGGTTATGATTGATAGTGGCGCGAGGCACAACACTATCTCTCATGACCTTGTTGAGGCATTACAACTTCCATGGCCGACACTGGGATTTCATATGTTCTTGGGCGATGGGCGTTGCGCTTGAACCATGAGGCGCTGCGTGGGCCTTCCCATTGGCGATTGGCTTTTACTTGGGTGATGCAAATTTTTATGTCTTGAGCCTCAGTGGCCTAGACACCATCTTTGGAGTGTCTTGGCCGTGGAACCTAGGTGATGTCAAACATAATTGGGACAAGTTTACCATGGTCTCAAAGATGCTAGACGACACCCACCTTTTTCTGGGGAACCCCTCCTTAGGATGTTTACCAACAAGCTTAAGATCCCTCATGAGAGTTTACCTAGACTTCGGTGTGCTACTATGCCATACGGGGGTTGTACCCACCAAGGCAGAGGATCGAGCACCCATAGAGCCCAACTTCACAACCCCTTCTAGGTGCCACCAAATCAGCCCTCCGACCATCGCATTGTCCTCCAGTCCGGGTGACTGCGGCATCCATTTGTCCTTATTGTTACGTCCATGCCTAAAAATCAGTTATGGAGACTATGGTCGAAGAGATGTTGCGGACGAGCATCATTAAACCAAGTGCGAGCTAGTTCTCCATCTCTGCCCTTTTGGAGTGGAAAAATGATGATAGTTGACAACTTTGTGTGGACTACCGTGAACCCAACAAATACATAGTGTCTGACTGATACCCCATTCCACTAATCCAGGAACCCTTGTACGACTACAAGGGGCAACCACTACTCCAAGTTTGACCAATAGTCGTGCTATCATTAGATTCGGGTGTGGGCCGCTGGAATGCCAAAGATAGTTCTTCGCACCCATGACGACCATTACAAGTTATTGGTCATGCCATTTGGCCCGACCAATGCACTTTCGTCCTTTCTATCCACAGTGAACGAAGACCTAGAGATGCTATTGGGCGGTGAGGATGATGATATATTTATGGCAGATTTTGAGGCCCTGAAGTTGTATTATGACACCCAACCCTCACATCAACAGACACAACTCAAATCTCTCGACCTGCCACCGTACTCAGTGGGCGGAATGGCCGACCCTTGCATGATGAAGCTTCGCCATGCTACATGGCCGCGCGATGGTGGTTATGATTGATAGTTGCACAAGCCACAACATTGTCTTATGACCTCGTTGAGTCTTTACAACTTCCATTAGAGCTGACACTAGGATTTCAGGTGTTCTTGGACGATGGACGCTATGCTCACACCGTGGGCAGCTGCGTAGGCCTTCCCATGGAGATTAGGGGTGTGCATGGAAAACTGAAATCTACCGAACCGATTCATCCGAACCGAATTTCAGACTGAACCGATCAGTTTGGTTTGGTTTCAGTTTAGAGAGGCCGAAAACCGAGCTAAATCGGTTCTGTTTCGTTTTTTAGGTTCAATAAACCGAAAAATCAAAACCAAAACCGATACATCTCTAAAAATAAATATGTTCTACTTATTGTTTCCTTTAAATGTTGATGAAATTGTTTTTTGGAAATTGTTAACGTTTCTTTCTACCATCCAAATTAGATGTTTTATTTATACAACTTCTTTTCTACTTCTTAACCATGCTCCTATTCAAAAATCATCATTCTTATAAGGCTTCTTTATCAAAGTCTTTTTTAGAGAATTCATCCATATATGGCTTCTGCATCAAAGTATTCTTCAGAGAAATAAAAGCTAATTTTATTAACTTCAGAGAAATAGGAGCTTCTGAAAATATAACTGAAAACTCATTCATAAATAATTTTATTAAATTCAGAGAAACATGAGCAAGATTAAATAATTTCAAAGGAACATGAGCATTCATAAATAATTTTATTAATCAGTTTTACTCTTCATTGCTTTTACCAGGTTTGACAAAAAACACTAACAAAAAATAATATTTTTTTGAATACTACGTTTTAAATGTCGGAAAACCAAACCGATGTTAAGAAACGGAACCGACTCGAACCGAATCAAACTGATCAGTTTCGGTTTTTGGTGGGTAAAAATCGAGGCTATTCGGTTCAGTTTCTATTTTACCTAAAACTGAACCGAAACGATCCGCTTGCAGTCCTAATGGAGATTTACTCTTGAGTAATATAGATTTTTACGTCTTCGACATTGGCGGCCTGGACGCCATCTTTGGAGTGGCTTCACCGCAGACTCTAAGTTGATTTCTTGTATCTTCAAGTTGATTTCTTGTATATTCTCTGCTCCCATTTTTTTTCTATTTTATGTAAATAACTTAACCCTTTTGTAAAATATGTTGTGCAAATTATGAGGAGATTGTTGGAAAAAATCTTTTGATTTGATAAAACAAATTATGTTGAGTGTATATGATATGCTTTAAGTTTGTACAGAAAGACAAAGTCATTTTATACTTAACAGATGACATGCAAAAACTCAGTTGATTAATTGAATTAAACGTCGAGTGCAGAGAACTTGTGTCGAGTAGTACTATACATACGTCGAACTGGTACTCAAAGTACGTCAACTTTTTCACAGACAGATCAAATTGAGGTTATTTAGAGTACAAAAAATTCGTTAAGTAATTGATATGCGAATACCAATACGTCCAGTAGTATTCAATGTTTAAAGAGAACTTAGTTGGTTTACGGTAAAATATCAGAAATACATTTCTAAGTAATTTCAGGTTATGATCCAGGATAATTAAGATTCATATTGAGCCATTACAAGATTAAGAAAGAAGAGCATAAAATTTTAAGAAAGAATATTCATAGAATATTGGATATTCTATTAACAGAATTATTCAAGAATTGGAATTGACTTACTATATTCTGAAGTATTTTTTAATTCCGAAAGAAGTGATTCAACATCAGTATATATACATAAGGACATACATATTTCAAAAGGATGATTTCTTCTTCTTCTCTTCTAATTCTTCTGTTCTTTCAGCCAACTATTTTTGTCTCTCCCTTTCTAATTCATCTCTCTAAAAGATTGGTGCTATTGCTTTCTAAAAAAGGGATATGTTCTAGTATTTATTTTCTCTTGTTGAAGATCAAAAACATATTGAATCAAGGTTGTATCCACACTGTATATAATCCAAGATCCATTTTGAACCAGTTGAAGATTGGATATCATTGTGAAAAAGTTCAAGAAACTTCTCAACAATAGTTGCAGAGAGTTTTTAGATTCTTTCTGCAAAATATTCAAAATTTAGTTCTAAGAGTGCTTAGCAAAAGACTTAGTGGTTCTAAACATCTCCTCATCAAAAGATTTAGAATTATAATTATTCTAGACAACGTTGTTAAGATCGCGAGTAAGATCGTAAGATCGTCCGATCTTACGATCTTACACAGGCGGCCGATCCACGTTCTATGCGTGATCGCCGGGACTCTGAGATCGGTAGGATCAAAGCGTAACATTGTAAATCGGTAGGATCGCCGGGCTCCACGATCCCGTCTGGTAAGTTACGAGTCCTGACCCCGACGACTTCCTAAACCCTATTTCCTCTCTCGAATCCCGACCCCGACGATTTTTGTAGGTTTCTTCCTCTCCCGTGCCTTCTTCTTCTTCTTTGTGTTGCTTTATTATGTACATTCAGCCGGAGGGCAAATTTGGGGAACCTACCTTCAGACGGTTGTTATCAAGCTGAAACCGAGGTATTCATCTTCCATCCTCCTCTGTATACTCTACTGCTTATGGCCTTATACTATTGTGTCTTCATTGGATTCATTTATGAAGAAATGGATAGGGCCAAAGAGAGAATTGCACAGACATTTGATGGTGTGCAAAAATAGTAAGTTGGTTTTATTAAATTGTTGATTTGCTCTCTTGTAGTATTGTTTTAACTTTTAACCTATTTGAAATTTTTTCATTGTTTAGTTATCAACTAATATGGGCGGTTATTGATGCAAGATGGGACAATCAACTCCATCGGCCTTTGCATGCTGCTCGCTATTATTTGAACCCCCAATTTCATTACAGTCCTACATTTAAGACTGATTATGAAATAAAACGTGGACTATATGACTGTATTGAAAGAATGAAGGGGGGAAACGTAGATGAAATTTCAAAAATTGATAGCCAGCTTGAGGATTTTAAGAATAAAAGGCATTTTTTTGGATCTTTAATTGCCAAAACCGGAATTAATATCAAAACTCCAGCAGCATGGTGGGATTCATATGTGGAGGAACATCCAAAACTTCAGAAATTTGCTCTTCGTGTGCCGAGCTGGACTTGTAGTTCCTCTGGATGTGAGAGGAATTGGAGTGCCTTTGAAATAGTATATTTTAATAAATAAGAGATCTTTTATATGTTGCATTTAAATTATATTAGTATTTTGATATGGGGAGGAACATCCAGAACTTCAGGAATTGGAGTGCCTTTGAAATTTTTTATATTAATATTTTGATTTGATGGTATGTAGATTGTTACATATTTCTCATGCTTTTGATTTAATTTTTATTAAAATACGATCTTGCGATCCGTGTCGATCCTACGTTTTACGATCTTAGGGATGCCTCCCGATCTTAGTTAAGATCTCGATCTTCACAACATTGATTCTAGACTCTTTATTAAAAAACTATAGCTAGTTGTAGAGGACAATGGATAGTGAATTCCTACCTATGGTAAAAGATAAAACATACTCAATTCTAAAGGAAATCTCTATAAATTCTTGTGTCATCTGGCTTGATTGATTGCCCTATAACTTAGATTTTTCTTTCTATTCTTTCTTAATATTATTTTGTGATAATCTGTGAATTGTGATGAAATTTTGAACACTCTTTTCATTCCCTTATAATGTTATTAGATCAAGATTCTCTGAGCACTTTACACACTTTTATAAGTGCATACTTGGGCAAACGCAGGCCTAGTATTTAGGCCATATCATCTCCTCCATCGGGTTAGCCATGGACCCAATCATGATGTCAGCAGTAGCTCAGTGGGGGACACCCTCATCTGCCCGAGTAGTACGAGGATGCCTCTGCATCACAAATTCGCATCGTTGTTTCATTTGCAACTATGGCACCCTGACGCGCCCTGTGATACAACTCCTTAAAAATGGAGTCTTATTTGAGCGGAGATCAACTGCCTTGACGTTCTTCCTCATCCTTCAACATGCTTGGTCTCTACCTCAACATTACGAATACTAGATATGAACAAATCCTTCATCATTAAGTGTTATGCCTCGGGGATAGGAGTGAGAGCAATTCTCACGTAGGAAGAACACCTTATTGCCTACTATAACTAGGACTTCACCAATCGCTGCTACACTACCTTAATCTATGATAATGAGTTGTGTGCCTTGGTATTAGCTGTCGAACATTTTCTCCCTTATTTGCTTGGCCGCCATTTTGTGGTCCACACAGATCATCGCAACTTGCACCCCCTCCTATATCAAAAGATAACGATGCCAAGACAACAACTGTGGATTGCTAAATTACTGGTGTGCAACTTTTCCATTGAGTACAAAGCAAGGTCTACTAACACTGCTGTAGATGCCCTCTCCCGCAAAGGATTACTATGACACACCTTGCTAGTCTTCTTCCTTTTGTGGTGGTTCAGTGTTTATGCCATTCCTCCCGCCTTTCAACTTAGGCTCAATTTGTTTGAGAGTTTTTTCTCCATTGAGTTTTTCAAAAAACACAATTACTATTTTTTTGTTTGATTAGACTTCGTTTGGAATTACCGATCTCTCAAAACAATGTTGTATCCCTTTCCAACCCCATGGAGGAAACTTCATTCAAGAATATTGTTTTAGCTTTCCCTTTATTTGCTCCATCTCCAACTGCAATCACCTGCACAAATAGATCCTTAGCGGGCGAGCAAATATATTACAACGATAGATTGGTAGCAGCGGCCCATCCCCTGGATTCCGCGTCTCCTCCATGAGTTCCATGCCACCTCTACCGTGGGACACTTTGGGGCATACCACACGTACATGCGTTTAGCCACCACCCTTTACGAGTTAGTAATAACACGTGTGATCTAATAGTTTGGCGAACTGCTTGACATGTCAGATGGAAAAGTGCCAGGTACTCGCCTCGAGAAGCCATCTTCATTCACTCCCAGTTCTCGAATTAGTGTGGTAGGACATTGCCATGGATTTTATCACTTGGCTCCCTCTTTCCCATTATTATGGCCGCCTTCTCGTAATCATCGATCGCCTCTTTAAGTACTGAAATTTCATACCAGTCAAACATATGTATATGGCCAGCTCCATCTCTCGGGTGCTCATTGGGGAGGTGGTTCGATTGCATGATTTTTCCCTCTCCATTATCACTGATTGTGTCCTAGTGCTCATGAGGTCATTCTGGAAGGAGATGTTCTGACAACAAGGTACCAAGTTACATTCCAGCACAACCCACCATCCCCAGAAAAATGCGCAGAAAAAGTTCCTTAATCGCTACATCGAGACTTGCATTGCTTCGCTACTGAGAAACCCCGTCAGTGATCTCAATGGATTGCTTGGTGAGAGTTTTGGTACAACACGCCCTACCAATCAGCCGTCGACATATTTCCCTTTCAGAATGTCTACGGGCACCCATCCCCGAAGCTACCATGTTGTATGCCGAGCTAGTGTCATGTGCAGAGCCTTAGCGACGGATCTCTGGGACTGCGATGAGGTGCTCCACCTACTGAGGACTGAGGAGGCACCTTCTTCGGGCTCAACAATGCATGGTTTAGCAGGCCAATCCTCATCAGAGAGATGTTGTTTCTCTCTCGAGGAGGCATTGTTCGTCAAGCTTAGGCCCCACCATTAGAGTTCGGTGTTCCACTTGCTATTTCGGTCCTTTGCTAATATTTGAGAAGAATGCAGGGGGTGTCCTATTAGCTACAAGCCTGCAATTGCCTTCCCCCAGCCGCATGCAACCGATCTCCCTGTCTCCCAGTTAAAGAGAGCTTTGGGGAATGGGGAACCACCCCCTTTAGGCAACTTGATGGGGATCCATCAGATCATGCACCAGGAGGGGTTCCCCGCAAGGCGGGACCATCGTTCATGTATTCACGTAGGAGGGCTTGATCGGATCACCGATCCGACTCTGCGGATGTGTTTGAATCTGTGTTGCGAGTCAAAATCATATATTACTTTAGTAATTTTGGTTTATTTTGTTCTATTTGAGTGGACCCACCTCCGACCAATCATAGCTGTCGAACGTGAGATGCCCTAACTTTTATTTTATAATAAATAGACAAGTAGTGGGTTGGTTTTAGGCATTGCAGAATATGGAGACTTGTATTCCCGATTTCCCACGATCCCCCCACGGTGCCGACTTCGTGAAACCCTAGGTGATGACTCCTAGGTTGGTATCTTTCTCCCCAAGTCTTCCCCTAACCCCAAGCCACTTTTTCCTCTACATAGCCCCTTGCCGCCGCCTCCCAGCCCCCCAAAACCCGCCGGCCAAAGCGCAGTTCCTGGCTCCCTCCTTCAGCTGACCCTCCCCCATCAAGTCCACCGCCGTCCGCTCCATGTTCCAACCCCTCCATTTCCAGCCGACCCCTCCATCTAGTCCACTGTCGGCCTCCCCATTTGGACCCCTCCCAACAAACCGCCACCTCTCCTCCACAAATCTACAACACTGTCGGCCTCCCCCTTCTTCACCTACAAGAACTGCCCCCTCTCAACCCTAAATCCCCTTGCCTCCAACCCTCCTCCCGTGGAACCCCCCTAGCCTTCCCCTTCCGGATCGGCCTAGATTTGGAAATTTCAGCCCGAATCCGATCTCAAATTATCAGATCTACTCTTCCCTGCCCGGATCTACCCATACGTCGCCAGATCTACTCATTTTTAGTCCGATTCCACCTTCCACCGTCGAAGACAGCCACATGCGCTATTTCCACGCCACCAATTCAACATTAGATCGTCATTGAAACACATCCGGATCCGGAATCTTCAGTGTCTTGGTCAACCCACTATTTTGGTGAGTCACTTGTTGCATTGGATTATTTTATTCGACATTTTTATTGAATTGGACACTACATTTGTTTGGAATCTTGTTTGTGGGAATTCGCTTCAATACGTTTTTAATTTGTAGGTGAGATTTATTTGCCGTGTGCTTATCCTTGGTCCTCTGAGCGGAGGAAAATCATTAATTGTTTGCTTATTGAATGCTATTTCTGTCATTTTAAATATTTGTGTGGGTTGAAATTTCTATTGCTCAAATTAATTTGTCGCCGTCATCGACTGTATCATTGCATATAGGCTTGAATTACTGTGTCTAGCCTCCGTTCATCCTTAGAGGTCAAGATTTTGTGCACTCCTGTAGCCTACCCTACATCAGTTGGTATCAGAGCCCAAGTCGGGCTGTTTGCATGCTCCGTAGTGGTAGGATTTTTAGAGCAAGCATGTCAGATCCACTAGTCACCGACGACCGAGCGGCGAGGTCGAATTCGGGTACCACTTTTGCTGAATTTCAACGTCGTATCCTAAATCGGTTGGACACTTTATGCACCCAGTTCGACGATGTGCGTCATGAGCTTGCCTTGGTGAACCTCCGTTTAGATCACATAGAGTATATCAGGGACACTCCAGCACAACATGACGACTCGCTTGAGGATGACCCTCATGCTCCTCGTCTTGACTAGCGTCTGATGGATGGTCAGCCTTCCGTAGACCGTTATCGTCGTGATATTACTCCTCGAGCCCCAGCATCACCGGTGAGGCGGAATCCCGATCTTATGATTAAGAATAAGCAAGCTCCGATTCGTGATAGACCCCTACACTAGCGTGATTTGTGTGCCCTGTCACCCCAGCCTGACCCCAGAGATTGTGTGCCTCCACACGGTCGTCGCGACAATCACCGTGATGAGTATTATCCCCCGGGTTAGAGAGAGCGTGGTCCCCCCACCCGCTCGATATGATTACGCCCATGATGATTACCAGAGGATTATCCTGACCCACGAAGAGGTGGCCACTACTGCGACATCATTCGTCGTATTCGTTTGATGACCGCCTGGACCCGAAAGCCTTTAGCGATTGGCTGCTCGACATGGACCATTATTTCGAGTGATATGACATGAGCGACGAGCGTTGCGTTCGCTTCACCAAAATGAAGCTGGTCGGACAAGCCAAAGTATTTTGGATTAGCGTGGAGGGAGCTGTTGAGTGAGATGACTATTATTCTATCACCCAATGGGATGATATGAAGAAGTGGATGAAAGATAAGTATCTCCCTGCCTCCTACCTAGACCAGTTGCTTGGTCAGTTGTAGAACTTGCGACATGGGTCACTTACTGTCATTGAGTACATGGCTCGTTTTGACAAGCTTGTCTTTCAGAGTGACATCTTGGAGGAGCCCATTGACACCACCTCTCGTTTCAAGGCTGACCTACGTTCTGAGATTCGGAGAGAGCCGATTCCCCATCGTCTCAAGACCGTTGATTAGATATTTCTGCTTGCTATAGAGTACGAGCAGTACCTCCGGTCATCTAGTACGAGGCAGTTCCCCTCTCAGACTAATTCCTCGACGTATAGGAAACCGGCTCCGCCCCAAACCACCACGGCTACGCTCCCACGTGTTTTCGTGGACACGAAGGGCAATGTCGTTGCCATTGATGGCCAGCAATCTGAGTGTATTCTGTGTTATAGATGCTCTGGCAGAGGACACGTAGCGGCGCAGTGCCCGACGTGAAGTCTGCTAGATGAGGACAAGGAGCAGGGTTTAAAGGAAGGTGAGGAAGTTACTGAGGAGATCACGACCACTGTCGAGGAAGGATGGGAGAGTGACGCTGATCGATCCTTAGAGATGGGAGTGATTAGGTGCCTCATACATACCCCACATGTAGATGAGGATTGACGCCGCACTTCCATATTCTACACGTACCTTCCTAGTGCAGATAGTCCCTGCAAGTTAGCTATCGACAGTAGGAGTTGCATGAATATCGTGGCCCAAAAGGGTCTTGATCGTATGCAGGTGAAGGCTGAGCCTCACCCTGTCACAACCCGCATTTTCTCCGAAATTTTTAGAAGTATCAGAGTGGAAGAAAACGCGCGTTGTGATGCCACGTCGGACAGGGGATAACTGTCGACGCTCAGGCGACCACTAACTGCTAAGACTAAGAAAGTTCAAAACTTGAATGATGTGAAAACCAATTATATTTTTTTTGAGGCCGTATCCCTCGGCTTCGTGGATCAACTAGTCCACCCTTTCAAAATTATACTTATACGTAGCGGAAAATACTTTATTCATTTTTTTAACATCCTAAGAGGGTGCTTACGCGTCCCCAGGGGACGCCTAAGGCTATGCAAAACCCTAGATTTAATTTATGTATTATATGAAGGAAATACCCTTTTTACGCGGTTTGAAAATAGTGATTAAGCTTTTTAGAAAGGAAAACATGATGCCTATATTTTTGATATAATAGTTATTTTCCTTTATAGGTTTTAAAATAACTAGCACCCTAACATAAATCATCCCAGAAGCAAGTGAATAAACTCCAAAACAGGAAATATAGCAGTACAAGCAAGGTACAAAGCTTCTAAAAGAGAAACCACCAGTGGGCGCCAACAACTGACACGAACCCACTGGTGAGTAGGTATATATGTACTACAAGTCTAAAGAACTACCTCCCAGGAGTGAGGAAAAAGAAACTCAGCAGCAGCTACAGCACTAGCAAACTCCAGAAGATCCCTAGCCGCTCAGTCGGCTATAAACCTGAACCTGAGGCATTCAAAGAAGAGAACGCCTCAGCAAAGCAATATATAAATATGGAAATGAACAATAGCATGAGAAAGAAGTGAAACAGATAAGAGCTAAAGTAAACAAGTGCAGGAAAATACTCGCCATGAGTAGGTAAAAAAAAAGGGGTGCACCAAGTGCACGGGTGAGGTCATGCCTCTCACATATCTGCAGGAAGGATTAGCAAAGTAACAGATAAAATCAAGTATGAAGCTAGAGCAGGAAGAGTCACCTAATGCTGGAGATGGACAAAATCAGAAATAAGGGCCTAGACTGGTGGCAACAGTCCAACCACGTCTATCAGGCCTAAACATCTCAAGCTGCTGTGGTGGTGGCATCGGTCCAACTCAACCAAACAACTCACATTGTCTTAATAAGACAAGAAGTAAAACAAGGGTGGCGGCATCGGTCCGACCCACCTCAAAATCACATCCTACTCCAGCACTAAGTGACTCGGGAAAACCCTTACTGGTAGTTCCATGAACCCCCAAGAAGTCACCTCAATCCTATTACACTAGAGCAACCCACCTAAGAGGCATAGCTACTAGCAGCCGACGGGGTTGGTTAAATAAACACGCATCTAACATCTCATGAATGCCTTAACCTTGGACCCTACAAGTACTACCAACATAAAGATATTTGACAATTTCTATAGCGTAAAAAAATATATATATAGAGAGAGTTTTCCCTTAACATAATCAGTCACTAAGGGCATCTACATTTTCATCTTTGCTTCAGGTCACTAGCATTATAACAGGGATCATACTTATATTACATCGAGAAACGAAAGGTTACATGCTACCGGAGTTTTCCTTATAACTACTTACGGGACACTGGTATTACCACAAGAATACAAGAAAATCAAAGCCAAGCATTTACGAGGAGATCTGGATAGCATGTCAACCGATATCCCACTCATATGCCCGACCAACACAAACTGCTATACAAGCCTTTAAGACAGAATTTAATCAACCCGATCTGGACAAGCATTATCACAAAATAAATGGAGAGGAAAAGAAAACTAGGATAGCAACAATTATTGATAATTGGGCAGGCTTAAGGCAGAATAAAGCTTTGGGAGATAATTACAGTCATCGATATCACCGGAAATGAAATGAGTTAAACTTGCAAGGGGAGGAGGCACCACCTAAACAATCGGAGGTTTTGGCATATTGACATTCGTATAGACCCACAAAAAAAAAATAATATATCATAATAGGCAATCGGAGGTTTTGCAAAATTGAAATCATGAAACAAGTCTCACCAACAACTAAATTGCATGAATCAACTACCAAATAGCACATGGGAAGGAGAAAAAAATACATATATATTTGTTTTGGCAAGTGGATACTTGCCTTGCCTTTGGGGAAAACACAACAAGAAGGATTTCGGCCAAGACTCACTTCCAAATCGCCGGCCGCGAGCAACAAACGAAGGGGAAACCTGGGAAGAAAAGCTTCATCAAAGCAGGAACGGATCGGAACTCTCGGCCCCCGATCGAAAAAAAAAAACGATGGTGGAATCCAAAAAAAACTACCTCGGAACGACGGTCACGGCTAGAGGAGCACGGATCCGGCCTCAAACCTCGATTTTGAGCGGATCTGGGCGGCGAATCGGCGGTCGGAGCAGCCCCGGGCTTCCGCCTGTTCTTCCGCTCGGTTTCTGCAGTTCGCCGTCGGGTTGGGGGGGGAAAAATGACCTAACTGATATATATATATATATATATATATATATATATATTTATATATATATATATTTACATATACACTTACTTAAATTTACACCTATATTTACATACACACACACTAACACATATATATATATATATATATTCATACACACACATAAAAATATACTTATTAATTGACTAACACAACCGCTAACCACACCAGCTATCAGCACTAAAATACATGTACACGTCTATTTACATGCATTCGCGCACACAAATTTTCTACCCCGGACGCACGCACACGCGCGCGCACGCACAACTTACAAACCCTGCAAGCACGTGCACGTGCAATTACGCAACGGCACGCCCACATCGCTCGCTAAGCCCTAAATGCGAAAACATGCAAATACGCTCACATAAATGACGGCTCGCTAACTAGCGACCGTCGAAAAGGCGTGAAAACTAACGCTCTCGGATTCCGACCAAATCCGCACCGTAGCTAAACACTCGGGCTACGAAAACATCGGCGAAGTCGGACACAACCTCCGACGACCACACACTTGGGCAAACCTCGCCCGAAGCCAAAGTATAGGGATTCCCTAAGAGGCTCAGTCGGGCCTCCAAAACAGACACCGACTAGCTGGGGAAACCATACAACAGGCTAAAAACTCTAAGAACACCTAACGAGGTACTCTAACAACGGCACGAGCCGGGAATGCGCCAACGTAACGCCAACGAGGACTTAAATAATTGCCAAAAAAAAAAAATTCGGGGGCGTTACAGTCACTCCCCCTAAAAGAAAGTTTCGCCCCGAAACTTTACGAGCACTACTACTACTAAAAAGAAAGTAACAATATAAAAGTTACTGGAAATAAAACATACCCGACAAATCACGAGAACAGGCGAGGGTAAGCCTCCCTCATCGCCGACTCTAGCTCCCAAGTCGCACTTTCCAAATCTTGATTCTTCCAAAGAACCTTCACCATCGGGATAGACTTTGATCGCAGCACTCGGTCCTGAGTATCCAAGATGCGGACCGGCACCTCAACATACGAGAGGTTGGGCTCCAACTGGGGCACGGCATCCAAGACTTGCCCACTGCTCCGCACACACTTCCGCAACTGGCTCACGTGGAAGACATTATGCACGCCTGGGAAGTTGGCGGGTAGATCCAACCTATATGCTGCCACGCCAATACGCTCCAAAATTCTGAATGGGCCCACATACCTCGGATCCAGCTTACGGTTCTTGCCGAACCTCTTCACTCCAACCATCGGAGACACCTTCAAGAAAATCAAATCCTCTACCGAAAATTCCAAATCAGTCCTACGCCGGTTGGCGTTTTTCTCATATCTTTCCTGAGCTAACCGAAGCTTTTCCCGGATGAGCTTCACAGCAACCTCCATTTCCTCTAGAGCATCAGGACCCAACAACGGCCTCTCACCGGCCTCAGTCCAAAACAACGGAGTTCTGCAGCGCCTCCCATACAATGCCTCGAAGGGAGCCATTTGCAAGCTCTCTTGGTAACTGTTATTGTAGGCAAACTCCATGAGCCGCAAACGCTCATCCCATGCTCCACCGTGATCTAGAATGTAGCACCTGATCATATCCTCCACAATGCGGTTCACCCTCTCGGTCTGCCCATTTGTCTGGGGGTGGTAAGCGGTAGAATATCTCAAGTCTGTGCCCAAACCCTCCTGCAAACTCTTCCAGAAGCGGGAAGTAAATCTGGAGTCTCGGTCTGAAATGATGCTCACGGGAACTCCATGCAATCGGATGACCTCACTCAAATACAGCTCTGCTATCTTCCTCATCGGGTAGTCGATCTTATAAGGCACGAAGTGCGCACACTTCGTCAATCGGTCCACGATCACCCAAACTGAATCAAATCCTCTTGGAGATCTTGGTAAGCCCGTGATGAAGTCCATAGAGATACTTTCCCACTTCCAAGTCGGGATTTCCAAAGGAGTCAGCTTCCCACCAGGCCTCCCATGATCGGCCTTCACTCGCTTGCAAGTGTAACATTCAGAAACATACCGAGCTATATCCCCCTTCATACCTTGCCACCAGGCGATCTGCTTCAAATCGTGATACATCTTCGTGGATCCCGGGTGGTAGGCAACACTGGATCCATGAGCCTCTTTGCATACCGAGCTCCTGATGTCTCCAATCGCGGGGATGCAAAACCTGCCGCGGTACTTCAAGGTACCCAAATCGTCGATGGAGAAATCCGGCAACTCCCCTCTCTCATCCCTGAGGTACAGGTGAAACAAATCTGGATCATCCTTCTGGTGCAACCTGGTGAGCGAAATCCAAGATGGCTCTGCCACTGCCAAACTGCTTTGCAAATCACAGCCTCCCACAGAGATGTCCATCAACAGGAACTCTTCCACTAAACGGTCCGCCGTGAGGTTGAAGATCTTCCCTGTCTTGCGGCTCAGGGCGTCGGCCACCACATTGGCCTTGCCTGGATGGTACTGGATCTCCACGTCATAATCGGCCACGAACTCTAGCCACCGCCGCTGGCGCAGATTCAGCTCCTTCTGAGTAAACACGTACTTCAGACTCTTATGATCTGTGAAAATCTTGCACTGAGCCCCATAAAGTAGATGCCTCCACAGCTTCAACGCAAAAATCACCGCCGCAAACTCGAGGTCATGCGTAGGATAATTCCGCTCGTGAGTCTTCAACTGCCGCGACCCATACGCGATCACCTTCCCCTCTTGCATCAATACGCCTTCGAGCCCAACATGCGAGGCATCCACATAAACATCATAGTCCTTGCCCTCCGTAGGCAATGTCAAAACAGGAGCAGTGCACAATCTCCTCTTTAGCTCCAGAAAGGCCTCCTCGCACTGCTCACTCCAGATGAACGCTGCATGCTTCTGCGTCAACTTAGTCAAGGGCGCTGCCAAGGTAGAAAAGCCCTCAACAAACCTTCTATAATAGCCGGCCAATCCCAAGAAGCTCCTAATCTCCTTGGGTGTGCTCGGCCTATGCCAATCCATCACTGCAGAAATCTTCACCGGGTCCACTGAAATGCCATCTTTGTTCACCACATGACCCAGGAAGGATACCTGAGGCAACCAGAACTCACATTTGCTCAACTTGGCGTACAACTGATGATCTCTCAAGGCAGATAACACCAACCGCAAGTGCTGATCATGCTCCGCAGCATTCCGTGAGTAAATCAGAACGTCGTCTATGAATACGACCACAAACTTGTCCAGAAAATCCTTGAACACTCGGTTCATCATGTCCATGAACGCTGATGGCGCGTTGGTCAACCCGAAAGACATAACTAGGAACTCGAAATGTCCATGCCTCGATCGAAACGCCGTCCGTGGAATGTCCGACTCCCGGATTCTGAGCTGATGATATCCTGATCGAAGGTCAATCTTGGAGAACACAGAACTGCCACGTAACTGATCGAATAAGTCGTCGATTCTGGGAAGGGGGTACCTGTTCTTGATGGTGACTTTGTTCAACTCCCTATAGTCGATGCAAAGGCGCATCGAACCATCTTTCTTCTTCACAAAAAGAACGGGTGCACCCCAGGGCGACGAGCTCTGCCTTATGAAACCCTTCTCCAATAACTCATCCAACTGGGTACGCAGCTCCTCCAGCTCTCGCGGGGCCATCCGGTACGGCGCCTTAGCAATAGGACGCGTACCCGGCTCCAAATCAATCACGAACTCGACATCTCTGGCAGGGGGAAGACCGGGAAGGTCGCTAGGAAACACATCCGAAAACTCACGGACAACAGGAATCTCATCCAACAACGGCACACTGCTATCAGTCCCCAGCACCGAGACTAAGCAAGCAAAACAATCAGAACTGAATAACCTCTGAGCACATACCGCAGAAATCGCCGGAGAGGCCTGGCGCGGATCGCCATAAATACTCCCAGGCTGACCGTTGTCCTTCTTGAAGTCCAAGCGCTTACCCCTGCACTGGATCACCGCATCGTATCTGGACAACCAATCCATACCCAGGATGACGTCGAAATCTTCCAAGTCTATAACCTTCAGATCCGCCTTGGCTGGGAAATCCCCCAACATAATAGGACAATCCAGAATGCCCTGATCTGATATCACAGAATCACCCGAGGGGAATTTGACGCAAAAGGCATCACCGACACGATCAAGAACCAGCTGGCACCGCTCTACAAAGGCCCTAGCCACAAAGGAGTGGGTAGCACCTGAGTCAAAGAGAACGCGCGCCCAGCGGTTCTTTACCTTAAAACTCCCTATATAAATATCAACGGGGAATAGCACAGTCACTACAGAAAACAAAAGTCAAACTAAACTGCAAAGGAAGTAAAAGACTAGCAAGAAGGTTTACCTGAAATGACTTGCGTCGAAGTTTGAGCCTCTGCTGAAGATATCACGTTCAGCTTCCCTTTGCCTCTATCCATAGACTGAGGCGGTGGCAACGCCTGAAGAGGAACTGGTCGGTGCACAGACTGGAGCTGCGGGCATCGGGCCTTGGTATGACCTTTCTGTCCGCACTGATAGCAGACCTTGTCCTTCAACCAGCAACAGGCAACATCATGCCCCTCTTTCTTGCACAAAGTACACACTGCATTCTGTCTGGGAGCATCCTGAATAGCATGCACATGCACCTTCTGCGCCGCAACCCTCTTGAAACATCTCTCAGCAGGATGGCCCGACCGGCCGCAAAAACTGCAAACCTCCTTGCTCCTCTTCCCCGAAGGAGCACCAGGCACTTGGGGGCTCTTCGCTTCAGCAGCTTTCCTCTTCTCATTCCTCGCCTGCTGTCCTCTATGCTTCGCGTTTTCGATGGCCTCTACCTTCAAAGCGGCCTCCACTGCCCCAGCATAACTCACCGCTCCATGAGCCACCGCTAGCTGCTGTACCTCGCTCCGCAGGCCACCGAGGAACCACTTTGCTCTATCCTCCTCTGAGCTCACCAAACTGGGGGCAAAGCGACTGAGTTTGCTGAACTCAATCTCGTACTCGCTGACTGAGAGCTGCCTCTGTTTCAGATGTAAGAAATCATTCATCAGCCTGTCTCGCTCCACTGACGGTAGAAATTTCCGCATCAAGATCTCCTTGAAGGAAGCCCAAGTGCTTCCTCCTACCATTCCCTCCTTCTCCCTCATCCACCAGCTCTTCGCTAACCCCTTCAGCTGATAGGCGGCCAACATCACCTTCTGATCATCAGACACTCCAGAGTAGTGAAACATCTCCTCTATGGTAATCAACCAGTCATCCAATACCATGAAGTCCGCCTTACCATCGTAGGTAGGGGGTCGCAGTCGCTGGAACTGAGTGATGAAAGCCATCTCCGGGGGCACCACCACTGGAGGCACCAAAGGGGCTGGAGGTGCAGGAGGTGCGGGAACAGCTAAACCCGCAGCAGGGTCCTGCGCTCTCGGGGCTAGTCCTGCCACCACAGACAACAGAGACTGGATCTGAGACTGAACGTCCACCATCTGCCTCGATAGAGCCTCATTGCTCTGCCTCAGACTTTCCATAACTGTACCGCTTTGAGTACCAGAAGACCCGCCCTCAGATTGGGGAGTCGATCTCGCCGCTCTACGCTTAGGCGCCATCCTAAAAAGATCAACAAACAAACATCAGAACCTAGATCAACTACTAGGACAAAACAACAGGTACAGACAAACCTACATAAGTACTTGCTTTCACTGCCAACTTGCTCTGGGGTTTTTATATATGTATATATATATATTTATACAGGGGAAATAATGTCATGCTTAACCTAAGATGGTTCACCACCATCACACTAACTCTTGTGCCTAAGTCGAGCATGCATGAATTTTTTTTTTTTAATCTCTTTTTGACTCAAAACCATGCGTGTACATATGTCATCCTGCAAGTCTTTAGCTTGGCACGTTGTGCTTATGCAATGTTATGCTATGCATGATTGTGCTATGCATTCTAAAAAGGCCCTAATGCATGTTATGAGCGGCGTACACATGAAAATGTTATGCATCCCATACTACATAACATTTTCATGCAACGAAAAAGAAAACGTGCTAGTCGCATTCATGTGGTGAGGTTATGCATCCCATACTACATAACCCTCACATGTTGCCTCCTATGGTGGATCCATATACGAACACATATTATGCATCCCATACTACATAATATGCCCCGTATACTTCATGTTATGCTATGAGTGTAGTGTTCGTGCTTCAGCCAAGACGTGCCGATGACATATCGGTGTGTGTATGACATGATGCTAAACTTCTAATACTCACAAGGAAAGGTTGCCTGACAAATTGTCAAGCAACCTCCCTCTGATACCAACTGTCACAACCCGCATTTTCTCCGAAATTTTTAGAAGTATCAGAGTGGAAGAAAACGCGCGTTGTGATGCCACGTCGGACAGGGGATAACTGTCGACGCTCAGGCGACCACTAACTGCTAAGACTAAGAAAGTTCAAAACTTGAATGATGTGAAAACCAATTATATTTTTTTTGAGGCCGTATCCCTCGGCTTCGTGGATCAACTAGTCCACCCTTTCAAAATTATACTTATACGTAGCGGAAAATACTTTATTCATTTTTTTAACATCCTAAGAGGGTGCTTACGCGTCCCCAGGGGACGCCTAAGGCTATGCAAAACCCTAGATTTAATTTATGTATTATATGAAGGAAATACCCTTTTTACGCGGTTTGAAAATAGTGATTAAGCTTTTTAGAAAGGAAAACATGATGCCTATATTTTTGATATAATAGTTATTTTCCTTTATAGGTTTTAAAATAACTAGCACCCTAACATAAATCATCCCAGAAGCAAGTGAATAAACTCCAAAACAGGAAATATAGCAGTACAAGCAAGGTACAAAGCTTCTAAAAGAGAAACCACCAGTGGGCGCCAACAACTGACACGAACCCACTGGTGAGTAGGTATATATGTACTACAAGTCTAAAGAACTACCTCCCAGGAGTGAGGAAAAAGAAACTCAGCAGCAGCTACAGCACTAGCAAACTCCAGAAGATCCCTAGCCGCTCAGTCGGCTATAAACCTGAACCTGAGGCATTCAAAGAAGAGAACGCCTCAGCAAAGCAATATATAAATATGGAAATGAACAATAGCATGAGAAAGAAGTGAAACAGATAAGAGCTAAAGTAAACAAGTGCAGGAAAATACTCGCCATGAGTAGGTAAAAAAAAAGGGGTGCACCAAGTGCACGGGTGAGGTCATGCCTCTCACATATCTGCAGGAAGGATTAGCAAAGTAACAGATAAAATCAAGTATGAAGCTAGAGCAGGAAGAGTCACCTAATGCTGGAGATGGACAAAATCAGAAATAAGGGCCTAGACTGGTGGCAACAGTCCAACCACGTCTATCAGGCCTAAACATCTCAAGCTGCTGTGGTGGTGGCATCGGTCCAACTCAACCAAACAGCTCACATTGTCTTAATAAGACAAGAAGTAAAACAAGGGTGGCGGCATCGGTCCGACCCACCTCAAAATCACATCCTACTCCAGCACTAAGTGACTCGGGAAAACCCTTACTGGTAGTTCCATGAACCCCCAAGAAGTCACCTCAATCCTATTACACTAGAGCAACCCACCTAAGAGGCATAGCTACTAGCAGCCGACGGGGTTGGTTAAATAAACACGCATCTAACATCTCATGAATGCCTTAACCTTGGACCCTACAAGTACTACCAACATAAAGATATTTGACAATTTCTATAGCGTAAAAAAATATATATATAGAGAGAGTTTTCCCTTAACATAATCAGTCACTAAGGACATCTACATTTTCATCTTTGCTTCAGGTCACTAGCATTATAACAGGGATCATACTTATATTACATCGAGAAACGAAAGGTTACATGCTACCGGAGTTTTCCTTATAACTACTTACGGGACACTGGTATTACCACAAGAATACAAGAAAATCAAAGCCAAGCATTTACGAGGAGATCTGGATAGCATGTCAACCGATATCCCACTCATATGCCCGACCAACACAAACTGCTATACAAGCCTTTAAGACAGAATTTAATCAACCCGATCTGGACAAGCATTATCACAAAATAAATGGAGAGGAAAAGAAAACTAGGATAGCAGCAATTATTGATAATTGGGCAGGCTTAAGGCAGAATAAAGCTTTGGGAGATAATTACAGTCATCGATATCACCGGAAATGAAATGAGTTAAACTTGCAAGGGGAGGAGGCACCACCTAAACAATCGGAGGTTTTGGCATATTGACATTCGTATAGACCCACAAAAAAATAATAATATATCATAATAGGCAATCAGAGGGTTTGCAAAATTGAAATCATGAAACAAGTCTCACCAACAACTAAATTGCATGAATCAACTACCAAATAGCACATGGGAAGGAGAAAAAAATACATATATATTTGTTTTGGCAAGTGGATACTTGTCTTGCCTTTGGGGAAAACACAACAAGAAGGATTTCGGCCAAGACTCACTTCCAAATCGCCGGCCGCGAGCAACAAACGAAGGGGAAACCTGGGAAGAAAAGCTTCATCAAAGCAGGAACGGACCGGAACTCTCGGCCCCCGATCGGAAAAAAAAAACGATGGTGGAATCCAAAAAAAACTACCTCGGAACGACGGTCACGGCTAGAGGAGCACGGATCCGGCCTCAAACCTCGATTTTGAGCGGATCTGGGCGGCGAATCGGCGGTCGGAGCAGCCCCGGGCTTCCGCCTGTTCTTCCGCTCGGTTTCTGCAGTTCGCCGTCGGGTTGGGGGGGGAAAATGACCTAACTGAAATATATATATATATATATATATATATATATATATTTATATATATATATATATTTACATATACACTTACTTAAATTTACACCTATATTTATATACACACACACTAACACATATATATATATATATTCATACACACACATAAAAATATACTTATTAATTGACTAACACAACCGCTAACCACACCAGCTATCAGCACTAAAATACATGTACACGTCTATTTACATGCATTCGCGCACACAAATTTTCTACCCCGGACGCACGCACACGCGCGCGCACGCACAACTTACAAACCCTGCAAGCACGTGCACGTGCAATTACGCAACGGCACGCCCACATCGCTCGCTAAGCCCTAAATGCGAAAACATGCAAATACGCTCACATAAATGACGGCTCGCTAACTAGCGACCGTCGAAAAGGCGTGAAAACTAACGCTCTCGGATTCCGACCAAATCCGCACCGTAGCTAAACACTCGGGCTACGAAAACATCGGCGAAGTCGGACACAACCTCCGACGACCACACACTTGGGCAAACCTCGCCCGAAGCCAAAGTATAGGGATTCCCTAAGAGGCTCAGTCGGGCCTCCAAAACAGACACCGACTAGCTGGGGAAACCATACAACAGGCTAAAAACTCTAAGAACACCTAACGAGGTACTCTAACAACGGCACGAGCCGGGAATGCGCCAACGTAACGCCAACGAGGACTTAAATAATTGCCAAAAAAAAAAAATTCGGGGGCGTTACACACCCTCACCCTTATCTTGTCGTCTGGGTGGATAAGATAGCGATCCAGGTCACACAGCATTGTCTCGTACCGATCAGCATCACCTCATTCTAGGATCGGGTCTGGTGCGATGTCATTCCCATCATGGTTGTCAGGATCGCGATCCGAATCATAGGATCTTACCATCCTACGATCTCGATTTTGTAAATCGATCCAGATTTTATAAAGCGATACTCGATCCAATCCTACCATTTGATCTGATCCAACCTCGAAATGATCTCATCTAGGATCTCGTTCCCGACAATCTTGATTCCCATGGACGTCGCCTATGTGCTGCTCGGTCGCCCCTGACTATTTGATCGCGACGTCACGTGTTTTCTCTGCTCGAACACGCGTGTCTTTTATGACAAGGGGCAAAAATTACATTGACGCCTACCTAACCCAAGGAGAAATCCAAGGGTCAGATTGAGCCTTCTGGGAGCACGAGTGCCTCGAGGCCCCTACATATCTTGAGGCGCGGAGAGTTTTTGCGATAATATTGAGTCTGATATCATTTATGTTGTTGCAGCCACTATGGCTTATGCGTGTCCCCCCTCATGACCATCCCCCAGCGGTGCGTCCCATTTTGGATGAGTTTACTGATATTATGCCTGATGAGCTCCCCGATGAGTTGTCCCCTTCACGGGACATTCAACGCGCTATTATTTGTTTATTTTTGTCGTATTTGAGTGACCTCACCTCCGACCAATCATATCCGTCGAAGGTGGGATGCCCTAGCTTTTATTTTATTATAAATAGACAAGTAGTGGGCTGGTTTTAGGCATTGCAAAGTTTGGAGACATGTATTCCCGGATTCCCGCGATCCCTCCACGGTGCCGACTCCGTGGAACCCTAGGTGACGACTCCTAGGTTGGTATCTTACTCCCCAAGTCTTCCCCTAACCCTAAGCCAGCTTTTCCCCCTCTATGGCCCCTTGCCGCCGCCTCCCAGCCCCCCAAAACCCGTCGGCCAAAGTGCAAGTCCTGGCTCCCTCCTTCTGCCGACCCTACCCCATCAAGTCCATCACTGGCTGCTTCATATTCCAGCCTCTCCCCTTCCAGCCGACCCCTCCATCTAGTCCACCACCAGCCGCCCCATTTGGACCCCTCCCAGCAAACCACCACCTCTCCACTCATCTACAACACTGCCGACCTCCCCCTTCTTCACCTACAACAACCGCCCCCTCTCAACCCTAAATCCCCTTGCGGCCAACCCTCCTCCCGTGGAACCACCCCCCATATCCTTCCCCTTCCGGGTCAGCCTAGATCTGAAAATTTCACCCCAGATCCTATCTCAAATTATCAGATCTACTCTTCCCCGCCCGGATCTACCCATACGTCGCCAGATTTACTCATTTTCGGTCCGATTCCACCTTCCACTGCCGAGTACAACCACCTACGCTATTTTCCCTCCACCTTCCGCATTAGATCGCCGTCGAAACGCATCAGGATCCAGAATCTTTAGTGCCTTGTTCAACCCACTACTTTGGTGAGTCACTTGTCATATTGAGTTATTTTATTTGGCTTTTTTATTGGATTGAACATTGCATTTGTTGGAATCTTGTTTGTGGAAATTCGCTTCGATACGCTTATAATTTGCAAGCAAGATTTATTCGCCGCGCACTTAGCCTTGGCCCTCCGAGCGGAGAAAAGCCATTAATTGTTTGCTTATTGAATGCTATTTCTGTCATTTTAAATATTTGCGTCAGTTGAAATTTCTATTGCTCAAATTAATCTATCGTCGTCACCGACGGTATCATTGCATATAGTTTTGGAGTAGTGTCTAGCCTCCGTTCATCCCTAGAGGTCTAGATTTTGTGCACCCCCGTAGCCTACCCTACATCACAACTCTCCTCGCCGGACGACGGTCTGACCATCGACTTCATTCTTCACGTCACACCAGCCACAATGCTTGATTCACACATAAAGGATATCAAGGGGCAACCGGCTCATACAGTGGAGGGACATGCCTCTCGAGGAAGCAACTTAGATCATGGAAATCGAGATCAAGGCACGAATTTGACATTGGGGGCGAGGTCATTGTTGAGCCCCGGGGTATTGAACAAGCGCAGGCGATCCTACCACCGGGCGGCGATATGTGCAAGTCTACCCACGCCGACCACGAACCTGCCTGATGTGCTGGAAGAGCGGCAATATTGTAGCTTTACTTTCAGCAATCCCTTTAATTTTTGTGATATTATTAATTACTACTTGTCTTAGAAGGTCTAGTATTATATCATCTCTGGACTATTTTCTATTCAAAATTGCAGAAGTGGGCGAATCCAGCACACCTTTCATTTTCCCTAACATCAAGCAAGATGAGTAATTCCGATAGCCTGGTCGATCACATATACCTTATGAATAGACTCTAAGAATTCTTTTTTTTTATTTATTTCCCTGCAAGGATAATCTTCGTTTACTTATTCTTCTCCTTCTGAATTTTTCTATCTGCACAACCTTGAAGTCTTTGACAATAAAATTCTTTTCTTAACTTTCTTGTTATGACTCTGTTCACACGACCTGGAAAAAATCAAAATGATGCCGTTGCACTTGTGGCAGTGTTACCTCTTACAGATTGGATGTGCCTGTGTACTGCTGCCATTGTAGTTATTTATTCTAGTAGCATTGTGTTTGTATAATTAACCACTTTATGGAGGACTATTAAATCACATTGTTTTGCACTATTATGTTCCTTAGAATTGACGTTATATATTTTTGGTGGGTTTACCAATTTTAAAATCTCTTGCATTGGCAGAATCCACCATCTGTCCCGACTTTAGCTGCTGTCAAACTATCTAGTTGGCTAGGAAGGTGTGGGTTTCTGATAGATTGGCACAACTTTGGATATACTATACTTGGGATGTCACATGGTAGAAGGCATATTATTGTCAAACTTTACAGATGGTAATTGTTGACATATTGGCTAAAGATTTTGACATTTTACTACGTTTAGTATTAAAACTAAAGTGTTATATGGACTTCTAGGTTTGAGAAATATTTTGCAAAGACAGCTGATGGATCTCTTTGTGTTACAAAGGCAATGCAGCATGAACTTGCACAGAATTGGGGAGTAAAGTGAGTGTAGTATTTAAATGGAGCCTGTTCACTTTGTCGGCAAAGAAGGCATCTGGATAGTTTATTTGATGTATTTTTGTATTTTTTTACTCCTCCCATCAGAGCATCAGTTCTCTATGATCAACCTCCTGAATTTTTCCATCCTGCTGCTCTAAAGGAGAGTCATGAGGTGAATCTTAACCTTTTATTTCCATAATGTTTTGGCCATTATGCAAAAAAATTATGACCTGACATTGAATATTTCTTAGTTGTTTTGCAGATTAGATAAGAGCATATGCTACCCAGTTGGCCTTCATGATTATGTTACCAGAGGTAGTGTAAATAATTAAGTAACTCGTCAGTTTTATAGCCATGTAAGTTCATTATCAAACTATAAATGGTGTGAATGTTGTGATACCATTTTGTAGGGAACTACGGCCTAAATGATGCTTCTCGTGATCCATCACATACTTGTTTTAGTAGTCAGAATGGTGATAATATTTCACTGAAGGCAAGCAGGCCTGCACTTGTTGTGAGCAGTACCAGCTGGTAAGTTTCTATTCATAGTCATTTTCTTAATTCATCTTGTAAACTACTAAAATAACTTTCAGAAACAGCAGTTTCTGGATTTATATACACCACAGCTTTTACGTTTCACCATCTCCTCTTCCTTACTAAGTTATCAATGAAAGTAGGAATTTTAAATGTGTAATTATTAGACAAATATAACTTGTCAGACACGAGTACATGACACTAAAGAATATCACCAATATTGTCTACAATAATATAGTCCATTCATTTGGGACGAATTGAGACCCTAGAATTAAAATTGAAGGTTCTTTTCCATTATAATAGAACCTCCCATTGCAATTCTGAAGTCCTAATTCCGCCCAATCAAATTAGAGAAGTTCTTTGGACACCAACATTATCTAATTATGGCAATTCCCACAAACTCTTTTAGGGTCTGTTTGGTCGGATGGAATTGGGGCTTCAGAAATGAAATCGGAGGCCCAATTCTAATAAAAATAGACCTTCAATTTTAATTTCAGGGCCCTAATTTTATTCAAACGAACAAACCCTAAGGCTATTGAATGTGGTGATAGAATTTGATATCATACTTCTGCCGCACATTATCTCTTTATTGACATGAATCCAACTCACTACTGGACCTTCTTTCTTCACTTTTATTTGCCACATCAAGCCGCTCGTGTTGTTTAGATTTTTTTTGTTAAATCAAAGCAACCCACATGATTGGCAAGAAAATGAAGGTCATTCATCTCCAAGATCAAATTCATGTACTCTTTTTTCATATTACCTTTTTTGCTAATCTTGAAAACACGAAGTATTGTCCTTCATTAATGATACAATTACAACTCCCAGGACCCCTTCCGCGTCGCAGAGCTCCGTCGCCGATTTTGTTATGTAGTCATAGTGGCATTTTGATTATAATAGGTCCACTCTTGTCTATATTGTTGGTGTTTCCAAGGTGATCTGAAAGTAGTCAAGCATTTGGTCTCACTGTCAACGTGATATGAGTCTATATGGTCACGCATAAGAGTGTTCAGAGAAATTAGAGGAAAGATTGTGTTGGCCCCACAAATATGAGATATGATCAAGGGGGCCAAATCTATGACTTAAAGAATTCTGACGGGTTGCGTCGAGTCCGTATCGACGCACGTAGATTAGACGTCGACACAACCAATCTCAATGTCGAATCCATTTCGTTATCGACGCTACATCGAGTTCTACTCGACGAAACGTCGAGTTCTACTCGACGCAGGTGCGTCGACTGCGTGTCGACGCAGTTGCATCGAATGCCGTCAAGTGCATCTTGACGTTGCGTCGAGTTCTTATCGACGCACGTCGAGTGCAAGTCGACGCATGCCGACGCATGTTGAGTTTTGGCGGACTTCTTAAAGGTCTTATGTCTGTTTGTTATCCTTGGATATATATATATACTTTGAAAAAAGTTTTCCATGTAACTGTCAGTGTGTGCTTTTGTAGCGGTCACTAACCCTAGATCCCGTCGTGACTTCATCTTGCTGCCGCCTCTCCTGGAAACGAATCTAGTAATTCGTGGAGACGCAGAGAGCAATCCTTCTCCAACTCAATTCTTATGAGACAAGTGCTTGTGGTTCTTCATCCCTCGCGTGGATACCTGTAGAGACAAAAATCTATTTCTGCGTGGACTCAGCCTTCTGGAGCATCTTAATTGAGTATTGACTCAATTCCTCTCAGGTATATTGTTATCTTTTGTTGTGGTTTTACTTCTTGATTAATATTTCATTGCAAGATCCAGTTTCTGTTTAGGGTTTTCTTGAACTCTATTCCACTGCGCACATATGATGTGTTGTTCCACTCATGCAGAGAAAACCCAACATATATGAGAAAGTGGAGTCTTAGGATTAGCTTTTGGACTTCTAGGTTTTGATCTTTCATTTGGAGAGAGGGCTTCAAGAGCGAACTAGCCCTAGAAAGGTGTAGGCACAAGCATACCTCGCGAGTTTGTATCCCGTTTTTCATTTCTTGTGCAATATATTTTTTCTTTACGTATCACTAAGCTTATATGGTTTAAGCCCATGCTATTTACTTATCTAGATCCGTTTTAGGGTCTGCTTGGTGGGCTGGCTCACACGAATGGCAAAACGGGGAGCACCATTAGAGTCCCATGTCCTGTTCTAGACGGAACACGAATTTCCAAAATTTACCTTTGACATTTTGTTTTGGGCGATTGATGGGGATCGACCGCATGCACGTGATCGGAGGAGATCGGGCCACCACTCAGAGTGACCCGTTTTTGCATATTTACAGGAGATGCGTTGATCGGATCGGCGATCCGAGACCGCGAGCGCTTCCGGAGCATCGCTTTTCATTTTGTTTGTATTTTATTTTATTTTTCTAGTATGTATTTAGTGTTTTGGACACCGGGCGTAACATATAATCTAAGCCATTCACGTTGGGTGCCCAACTTCCCCATCTTATTATAAATAGGGGCGGGCGTTGCAGTTTACATTCACAGTGTATTTTGTGAATGAATCCAGAATTCACGGTCATTCGTGGTGCGCCGCTGCGAGATCCCGTGGTGTGACTCCTCGGTTATTTTTCAATTTTACTTTTAATTTCCGATTTCCTTCTATTTTTCTACCGTTCCCGTGTGCCAAAGCCCTATTATCGTGGAACCACTGTTATTTCCCCTCTTACCCACGATTTCTTCTCCATACGGAAGAAGAAAACCGCCAGCAATTGTTCACCTCCCCCTTCCTCTCGACGAAAACAATTGCCAGGCGCATATTGCCGCTCTCTCTTCATCCCGCTGCACAATCGAAGTCGCCCAGGCCCAACCCTAACTGTACGCCTGCGATTGGGTCCTCCTACCAAACAAAAATTTGCAAGCTCCGATCCCATCAGCCTCTAGCAGTTGCACGCCGCAAAGCCCTGTTCGTATTCATTGCACCCTCCCCAGTCTTCCTCCTTGCTTAGAATCGCAACCCCACCCTTCTTCCACCGCATAGCTTCTTCTTCCAACCGCAATCCCTGCCATCCCTCCCATCCGTTGACAGCTTGAAGTCACTCTGTTCCGACGCCTTCTTATCCTTCTGTTGAAGAGTTTCTCAGCCCTGTCAGCCACTTTCCCCTATCTTTTCCCAATACCTTTCCCATCCAACATAGCCCAAACTATTGGCCCTATTCATCCGAGTCATCACCCCATCACCTGAAGTTGTTTCCCAACAGTCACTTCTTGCCGACATTTCATTTTCAGTGAAGGAAATCTGCTCACTTCTCCGATTTCAGCAGTTACAGTCAATTCTGGATGAAACACCAACCCGTTTTCGCAAACCCACTCTTGGATTCCTCGTGCTATGTAGGTATTTGTATTGTGTTATTTTGTCACTATTGAATATTGGAGTAACACTTTATATTTGTTTGGGAATTTGGCTTGTTGCGTAATTGTTTGCATTCTTCTTAAAAATCCTATAAAAATTATTCGTGCAAATTATAGTTCTGAAAGATATGGTACCTAAACACCTAGAGGGGGGGGGGGTGAATAGGTGACCAAAACCTTTTTAAAACTTTGTTGGCAGCACAACAGTTTATAACACAGATTTCTGAATAAGTTCTCACAGCAAACACAGCAATTCACAACACAGCACAATCACAGCACAGAATACACAAGATTTTATAGTGGTTCCCCAATCTTTGGGTACATCCACTTTCCCCCTTCGCCTATCTAGCAGTGTACTAGATTCGGCCAAACTTCTCCACTAGCTCAGAACCCAACTAGGTTCCTACACCTCAGGCCCAAAGCCTTACACTCAGCCACCAAGGCCTACACTCAGCCACCCAGGCCTGCACTCAGCCAATTAAGGCCTACACTCAGAGTTCTTCAACTCCTACACTCAGGCAACCAAGCCCTACCCTCAGCCTTTATAATATAGGCTTGCAATTCTCTCAGATCCAATGGATCCTACAAGTTAAAATAGAAATACAATAGCTAACTCTACAACTCAGAAAATAAGAGAGAAGTTGAGAGTTTCTTGAAGAGTTCTTGGAAGAACTCAGTTAGATCCAAACTGACTTAGCTTCCTTCAAAGCTTCTTGAGTTAGAACTGAATTAGTCTGAATCTTCTGCAGTTGATCCTTGACCTCTGCTTCTTGAGATCCAGATGATTCTGAATCCTTCTTCTCAGCCTTAGTTCCAAAGACTGAATTCTTGATTGGAGCTCTCTCTCTCCAACTTCTTAGATCTGCAGTTGGACTGCCAGATCTTCTTGTGTTGATCCTTTGTGTATCACTTTCCTGATTACTTGAAGAATCTGATCAACCACTTTAAGTATTCTTGACAACTACTTGTAATAACAACAACCAATCTGTAAACTGTGAGTGCCTATTTATAGGCTTCCTTCATGGTAACCGGCTGGTCCGGTTCATAACAGACTTCTGACTTCTCTGACAGTTGCTGTAGACCGGCTGGATCGGCAGCTGTCATGTCAACCAGTCACTTCTTGAAATTCTCTAACTGTCAGATAGTGTCGAGACTTTCTGTTCTTAAGTGTCGGCACTTATAGACTAAGTGTCGACACATGCTGTGTAAGTGTCGACACAAGTCTACAAGGTGTCGACACAATTCCTTGTATGTCTCGACACAGATACTTCTGCATGTGTCGACACTGAAATTGAGTGTCGACACAAGTACTTGTCCTTCATTCTTTAACTGTATTCTTCTAAGTGTCGACACAGCTCCTTTGTGTCGACACATCTTCATGTGTTGAAACTGTCAAGTGTCGACACTGCTTCTTGGTGTCGACACTAGTCTTCAATCTTGTTTCTTCAGCTGAGTGTCGACACATTCCCTTAGTGTCGACACTTGTACTTAGAATATTTTGTAAACTTTTCTGTTCTTTGCTAAGTGTCGACACAGCTCCTTGTGTCGACACTTTCTTCAAGTGTAGAGTCTTCAACTAAGTGTCGACACATTGTGCTGGGTGTCGACACTTTCTTCAAGTATTGACTCTTCTGGGTGTGTGTCGACACATTGTGCTGAGTGTCGACACATTCTTCATATATTGACTCTGAAGTTTGAGTGTCGACACATTGTGTTGAGTGTCGACACTTGACCTTAGTCTCTGCAGAATTTTGCTGAGTGTCGACACAGCTCCAAGTGTCGACACTTTCTGATGTAGACTCAGCTCTTCTAGGTGTCGACACTTCTGCCAAGTGTCGACACAGCTTTTCTGCATTCTTCTTCACTGAGTGTCGACACAGCTCCAAGTGTCGACACTTTCTGTCTGGTGTCGACTCTTCATCCCAGGTGTCGACACAATTACTCCAAGTGTCGACACTGCTTGTCTGAGTGTCGACACAAGCTTTCTCAAGTGTCGACACTTTCCCTCTGGGTGTCGACACATGGACTTAGAAACTTTTAGCTTCAGTCCAGTGAGTACCTAACCTGCACAAGTAACTCAAACAGACATCAAATACATTATGATGTATATCATTGAGTTAGGTGAGTCTTCTTCAAATCAGGTACATTTGACCAATGTACCCAACAAGTTCAAACGCCTTCGTGTGGAGAAAACTATTGATATTGCTAGTGCACTTGAAAATTAAAGATTCTTATTGTGTTAATTTGCTACGCTAATATAATTTTATTTGCTAAAGTTTTGTTTTCGAAAAATTAATTAAAACATGCATGTAACATTTAGGTCTGGCTTGATCACATTCATGTCACACATGCACGTAGAATTGCATTAGTTTGTCGACACCGTCATTGTCATATTTCTCACATAGCCCTGTCCTGCGTCAGTTTGGTATCAGTGCCCAGGTTTGGGCTTACTTTAAAATACGCGTGACTCGAACCTTTATGTTTCTTCATGTCATATCGTAGTAACATTTGTTACTCTAATTTATTATTCGATGAACACGAGTCCACCCATTTTATTAATCCTCGATTTGAGGAATCACCATCCGTCTACACTCGACCCCATAGACCCTCTTCACGGAGATCTTCACAATATTACGATGATTATGCTTGATCGCGACTCACCACTTTCCGAAGTCCTGTTGATCTACCGATACGATCTCTTTATGTTAGAGACGATCAATATGATGATCTTCGTTGTTCTTATCCCCGCACTCGAGTGGATTCTATTAATCCTTCGACACGACTTTATGATGATAGAGTTCAGTAGTGCTCCGATCATCGTCACTACAAATCTCTATATGAGGATCCCGAGTTTGTATATGCACGACCACCACGACATGTTCGTGGGACTCACGTCCATCCACGAGCACGACATGATTATGTTATGCACGACCGTCCTAATGATCCTCATGAATCCAATAAAAGTCACCTTCATTAATGTAACACCACACATAGTGACCTTCCGAGTGTTCCGAAAGTGGACATAATGGAAGCCAAATTTTAACAATGGGTTCTTAAGATGTTGGATCAATTGGATGCACAATTTGACGACCTTTGTATCCGCGTTGGCGCCATTGAGCGTTGACAAGAGCATTCTATTTCCCAAAGCAGGGAAACCTCACTCACTCGACCCGATATTCACTTGGAGGAAGAACTAGCTACCCTCCCAACACAGGATGTGCGTTTTAGGAGTCATCCATCACGAGAGACCTCTCCACTTAGAGAGCCTTCTCTCGACACCATACATATTAGCTCACTATTAAGTGTAGGCTTTTTCCACACTTCACCCGATGACGCACCAAACCACATCACTATCAGGAGTCGAGAGCCTAGTAGTGATCTCGTGGTATCCACCTCACCCTTTTCGGGGAACACGACCCCTTATGATGGTTTGCTTTTGGAGGACCATAACTCTATTAACGAGTTCTTTGGCGACCCCCCTATTGAGCCTCCAGATGAGCCACCTCGTCCTTGTGAGGATGTGGTTCAGGTGAGTGACACACTTATGAGTATTAAGACTTTGACATCTCTTCCTTTATCGCCCCTGATTTCGATAGTGCTCCAGAGAGAGGATCTTGAGTGTAGCATCCAACATATAGGGTTCTCCCTAAGAACAATGAAGTATAATTCAGATGTTTTGAGAGTTTTTCATCTGGTCACACACACTCATGATGAGTTTTGGGCCGTACCTTCCGCAGACCCCCCATATGAATTCTTTCTTGTAAAGGGCACTCACCACATACTAGAGTCGTGACATATTGTCGATGCCTACGATTTTCACTTAGGTGATCCTCATACTCACGATGATTTTTATTATGTCCCTCCTAGCGAGCCTACTGATGTATTGCATTCCCTTAGCAGAATTGTCATGTTTGTTGCGCTTCACGTACATTATCGTTTATATAACAACACTCCATATGTTTTTGAAGCCTACGTTAGTATTCGTCGCATTTGCGATGAATTTTATTATACCCCTCCCGTTGAACCCCCCCGATAAGCCACATTCTGATCACTGCTCATCTGAGATGTTTCTATTATTATTAGTGTAGTCGAGTTTGAAGGTGCACTCATTGACTTACTGATCTTATGTCCCACTACTCGCACTGGTAGAGTTAGTTCACACACTATATCGACATATCTTACTACTGATGTCTTGAATGTTCATTTGAGTGTTCATCACCCCCGCAACAATTTTTTTTATGATCCACCATCTGAACCTCCTGATCACTTATCAATTTTAAGAGTTTCATATTGTATCTAAAATCGCTGGTTTAATATGTTGGTCATGTCAGTAATTCATCTTTAGCATATTGATGCATCATTCGTCGCATCATAAGTAAAACATTTTGATTTTCCAGCATTTATTTATTATCGTATATTTTTCACGCACCTGCTTTTATTTGACATAGTTCGGCTCTTCGGGTTGACCGTCCGATGAGATCTTAAATAAATAGGTCCGACAATTTATGTTGATAGGACGTAAAGGACAAGCTTAAAATTATTTTAAAAATGCATAGATTTAAAATTTATATTATGGGAAGAAATAGAAAGTAGTATATTTGGAAATTAATATGTCGTGTGAAGTGTCTGGATGGAAGAGAATATTTTTACTTTGCTTCCATGTATAAAATTGGGAAAGTTCAGCTTTGGAAAATAATCAATCATTGTATTTTAAGCAAGCAATTTTGCCACCGTCTATTAATTCTCACGACAAGAATAAATCAGGGAGACCAGACAGTAGAGATTGATTTTTTTTAATCAATCTTCTACCTTGCCGGCTCATCCCTGCCCCCTCCCGTACCACTTATATTGGACGTCATCCATCCCTCTAACGACAAGCCACCACCCTTGCCCTTAACGCTGGCTCCATCTCCTCCAACCCAGATGACCTCAGAGGAGCTACGTCCTCCTTCCGCTGGAACTCCGCCCGCTAAACTCTACCGAGAGTTGTCCGCCTCCAGCGCCGCTTATCTCCAGCGCCGATTTCTCCTTGCTGGGAGCCGTCGACCCCACGTTCCCTCTCCGACGTCCATCAACAAGCTTCACCGCTAGCACGTTCAACCACCATATTCCATTCGACGAGCTCCCACTTTGTTGATTGAAGACGACAACAACGCCCCCCTCTTCTGTCAATTGATCGAGCATGTGGGGTTGGGTTGACTGCACCGGTCCTGATATTTGGTTGACAACACTTGTGGATGTGGTCCGGTCCAATCTTCTGCATAAGTAAATCCTACTCTTGCTAGTTTATATTAAATTAAGTTTATGCCTTTCAATTAAATAACTTTGGGCTTGCCTCGAACGTTTGCTCGCTTTAATTACCGTTAGTTTCATAAATTATTGCTTGTGAATTGTGCTTGTGGTTGTACGAACTCGCAACGATTCAACTCACAAAACGCTCAAAGAGTTTCTCTCAAATGATTATTAACGGTTTCTCGAAGATCCACGTTGGAATGTGATTTGCGCGAGAACTCGAATTTGGCCACTCGGCCCCTTTCAAAATTTAAATCCACTTTTTTTTTAAAAAAATCATAATGTTATTTTAAATTAAAATTAAATATTTTAGTCTTAAAATATTTAATATTTTGAAACCCTAACCTGGCTTACATCAGTTTGGTATCAAAGCAATCCGATTCACTCCCATCGTGAATCGATCGATCCGGTATTTTTGATAAAATTTGTATCCGCATTTTTTTTAAAAGGGGTTTATTAAATCTTTAAAAAAAGAAAAAAAGAAATTCCATTATAATCTCTTTAAATCTCCTTTTTAAAAAAATTTATTATGCTCTTTTAAGTTAAAAACTTTATTTTATTCAATTTTTTTTTAAAAAATCTTTTCCTTATTTAAAATTACCGCTTTTTAAAATCATTATTATTTTAAAGGCCAATTAAATTTTTTAAGAAAATTTAATCAAATCATTTCAAATGGAGGAAAGTACCAATCATTTAACACCTAGCGTAGGTTTGGAGAGCACCATAAAAGAGTTAAATGTTAAAATAAAAAATTTAACCGAAATGGTTGCGTCTCTCGCCAATGTACACTCTTGGCATGATGAACCCACTGATCCTAAGCGCTTAGAACACACACATCCGAGCGATTTTTATGGACGTCTAGAACCTAATGAATGTTTAGATTGGTGTCGTAGCATGGAAATTTTCATGAGTCGAAGTCAAATACCTTTAAGCAGACAAATCGAGTATGTGACCTGTACACTTAAGGGACCCGCCTTAGAATGGTGGAAACAACTTCAACGCATGAGAGATAAGTTGTGGTTGCCCTAATCACTACTTGGATTGAGTTCAAATCAGAGCTGCGCAAATACTATGTCTCTCCCGATCACTTACACATTATATCGTAGATTTCAAAATCTACAACGAAGAGGTTTTTCGGTTGATGAGTACACTAGAGAATTTCTAAAACTCCAGTCTATATTAGATATTCAGGAGGGTGATGAAATGATTGTATCTCGTTACCTGCACGAGTTACACTACCCCTTTAGGGTTCAACTAGAGCTGTACAATTATTGCAATTTAGAAGAAGTTTCTAGTATGACCGTTAAGGTGGAGTCTGAGCTTAGGTCTACTGCTAGACCTCCAACTAGTTTCGTTGCCCCCCTTTAAAGGACATAGATTTTCCTTGTGTTACTACCCCCATGAGCACATTATCCCAACTTAGCTCTACAGTAGCACTCCCTCCGGTGGAGGAGTCTCTTCCTAAGCCCCAGCTTCAGGAAAAAGAGTTTTTTTCCTCACATTTATGTCATCCCAATTAAAGTAGAGATTCCACTTGGACCCACTGAATCTCCAACTGTAGTCGCTGAGTCTCTTCCCGAGCCCCTGCTCCAGGAAGAACGTAATAGCGTTGCCACACTTACCTTGGATGACACAGTTTCAATCTCGAAGATGAAGTTGGCTAGTGATAAGCCCCACACCTTAGGTGACGTAGAGTCGAGCTACATATGTCCTGATCCTCCTAGGCCTATACCACCACCAACACTTGAGCCCACAAACACTATGTCTAAGGATCATTTGGCCTTAGCATTGGAATTAACACCAAATATTAATTTTATATTTAGAGAACATCATTTCATATCACTTCATTATCCTCTAAATATAAATATGTTTGAAAAAATTTACTTTCAAATTATGAACATATTTAAGAAAACTCGTGATATAAGGATAGTGAGAAATCCACAAATTTTCACCCCAAATAAAGACATGCGTTTTAAGGGATTTTTTGGAAACTTCTTAAAGACAAAATTATAATCAATTTTAAAATTTATGATATCAAGTTAGACGTAAGCGAATCCGTGGAATTGCAACATTATGTTAAATGTTTTATATTCGATTTTTGGAACATATCATGGGGTCGAGAGGACAACACACTCGAGTTTAGTAGCGTTTATCGCTCTCTAATCGGTGAACTAACCGAAATCGTTAATAAGAGTTTGGAGAATCTTCTTAGGCGTTTAATCGGGGCTAATCTAAAGCATTGAGATCTTGTACCGCCACAGGCAAAATTGACATGTAATAATTCTAAAAACCACTCACTTCGTATATCTCCTTTCGAGATTTTCTATGTGTTACCCCGCCGACCTGACCGTCATCATCTTTCATTTCATGAACGTATTTCCTTCGATGCGCAAACTCATATTAATTATTTAAAAGAACTGCATAAATATACTGTCAATCTTTTGCGAGCAACCTTTGAGAATTACAAATTCACGGCCGGTCGTTACTGTCATGAGCTGCACTTTTCAAAGGGAGGTCAAATGATTGCCTATTGCAGAAGGTGTGGTATAGTTCATGTTCAGCAGCGCATTGGGTCACCAATTGAGCCACCCGTCGAGGCTCCAGATATTCCACCCGATCTAGCACCAGTGACGATGTCAGACCTCTCCATCACCAGTTTTTGCGAAGTCTCGTTGGAGTCGAGTCCTTTCAATCCCGGGAGAATTGATGCATCATTTGTCGCATCATAAGTCGCATATTTTGATTTTCCAGCATTCATTTATTATCGTGTATTTTTCACGCACCTTCTTTTATTTGACATAGTTCGGCTCTTCGGGTTGACCGTCCAATGAGATCTTAAATAAATAGGTCCGACAATTTAGGTAGGTAGGACGTAAAGGGCAAACTTTAAATTATTTTAAAAAAGCATAGATTTAAAATCTATATTATGGGAAGAAATAGAAAGTAGTATATTTGGAAATTAATATGTCGTGTTAAGTGTGTGGATGGAAGAGAATATTTTTAATTTGCTTCCATGTATAAAATTGGGAAAGTTTAGCTTTGGAAAATAATCAATCATTGTATTTTAAGCAAGCAATTTTGCCACCGCCTATTAATTCTCACGGCCAAAAGAAATCAGGGAGACCAGACAGTAGAGATTGATTTTTTTAACCAATCTTCTACCTTGCCGACTCATCCTTGCCCCCTCCCATACCACTGATATTGGACATCATCTAGCCCTCTGACGACAAGCCACCACCTACATGCCCTCAATGCCGGGTCCATCTTCTCCAACCTCGACTACCTCAGAGGAGCCACGTCCTCCTCCCGCCGGAACTCCGCCCCCTAAAATCTGCCTAGTATTGTCCACCTCCAGCGCCACTTATCTCCAGCGCCGATTTCTCCTTGCTGGGACGCCGTCGACCCCGTGTTCCCTCTCCAACGTCCATCGTCAAGCTTCACCGTTAGCATGTTCAACCACCATAATCCATTCGGCGAGCTCCCACTCCGCTGATTGAAGATGACAACAGCGCCCCCACTCTTTTGTCAATTGATCGAGCCTGTGGGGTTCGGTTGACCGCGCCGTTCCTAATATTGGGATTACAACACTTGCGAATGTGTTCCAGTCCAGTCTTCTGCATAAATCCTACTCTTGCTACTTTATATTAAATTAAGTTTATGCATTTCAATTAAATAACTATGGACTTGCCTCGAACGTTCTACTCCCTTTAATTACCGTTAGTTTCATAAATTATTGCTTGTGCATTGTGCTTGTGGTTGTACGAATTCACAACGATTCAACTAACAAAACCCTCAAAGAGTTTCTCTCAAATGATTATTAATGGCTACTCGAAGATCCACATTGGAAAGTAATTTGCACGAGAAGTCGAATTTGGCCACTCGACCCCTTTCAAAATTAAAATCCACTTTTTTTAAAAAGGTCATAATTTTATTTTATATTAAAATTAAATATTTTAGTCTAAAAATATTTAATATTTTGAAACCCTAACTTGGTTTACATCACATATGTTGTCTGCTCATTTAAATTTAGTGCATGGTTCATTCATGTTGCATGGTTCTCACATGTTGTATGTTTTCATCATTTGCATGTAATGCATGAATTACTCCAGAAGAAATCTATTAGCAATATTGAATTATGTAAGACATGGGTAGATACACACAGGCGCGAGCAGCATTTTCGAGTGTGCGAGTATGTCATGGTCGGAATTTGCAAGGAGGGGCTCCCAAAAGGAGTCGCTACTAAACTATAACTTAAGCAAATGAGTCCTTATAGGGTCATAAAGAATGTTGAGACAAATGCCTACGAGATCGATTTCCTTGTAGATATGATTATTCATCCCGTATTTAATACGAAAGATTTGGCACATTACTTTGATGCTCTCGAGCGTAGAGACCCATACCTTGAGCCTCTTTTGATACCATCCAAGTTACAACTTGACACTTACCTTGTTCACTTTAGTCGAGCACCCTCGGATTTTCCCGCATCTATTATGATTCTATCGGGTTTTCTGGATCTAACAACACGAGAGGTGAGAGTTGAGAGCATTAGTGATATTGTGATTGATGAGTGCACCACCACTACTGACAATCCTTTTGCCGTCATTTGGGGCACGGGAGCGGACACTCCACCTTTGATGATGATTGGATATTGGTGATAGAGCTTGTCAGGCTTTCCCCCGATCTTCGACTACAACATATTCATCTTCATTCCTCAGAGATGAATGTTTTTTAGTCGGGGGGAATTGATGAGTATTTACCGCATGTTCGTGATCAGAGGAGATCGGGTCACCACTCGACGGGACACGTTTTTGCAGATTTGCTGGAGATGCGTTGATCAGATCGACGATCCGAGACCGCGAGCACGTCTGGAGCATCACTTTTTATTTTATATGTATTTTGTTTTTCTGGTGTGCATTTAGCATTTTCGGACACCTGGTGTAAAAACAATCTTTGTCATTCACGTCGGGTGCCCAACCGCCGCTCTTGTTATAAATAGGGGCAGACACGACAATTTACATTTACGGTATATTTTGTTAGCGAATTCGGAATTTACGATCATTCGTAGTGGGACGCTGTGAGATCCCGGGGAGCGACTCCTTGGTTAATTTTCAGTTTCCCTTTTAATTTCCGATTTCCTTCTATTTTGTTGCTGTTCCCGTGATCCAAAGCCCTATTATCGTGGAACCACTGTTATTTCCCCTCGTACCCACGATTTCTTCTCCATACGAAAGAAGAAAACCGCCAACAACTATTAACCTTCCCCTTCCTCTTGATGAAAACAATTGCCAACCGCATATCACCGCTCCTCATCCCGCTGCACAATCGAAGTCTCCCAGGACCAGCCGTAACCGCACGCCTTCGATCAAGTCCTACCAAACAAAAATCTGCATGCTTCGATCCCGTCAGCTTCCAGTAGGCGCACTCCGTATAGCCCCGTTTGTCTTCATCGCAAACTCCCCAGTCTTCCTCCTTCCTTGAAATCTCAGCTCCACCCTTCTTCCACCGCATAGCTTCTTCTTCCAACCACAATCCCTGCCATCCCTCCCATCCATTAACTGTCTGAAGTCACTCTGTTTTGATGCCTTATTATCCTTCTGTTGAATGGTTTTTCTGCCCTGTCAACCACTTTCTCCTATCTTTTCCCAACACCTTTCCCATCCAACAGAGGCCAAACTGCCGGCCCTATTCCTCCGGGTCATCACCCCATCACCTGAAGCTATTTCCCAACATTCATTTCTTACTGACATTTCATTTTCAGTGAAGGAAATCTGCTTACTTCTTTGATTCCAATAGTTACAGTCAATTATGGATGCAACACCAATCTATTTTCACCAACCCGCTCCTGAATTCCTCGTACTATGTGGGTAATTGTATTGTGTTATTTTTGCACTATTGAATGTTGGAGAACACTTTATATTTGTTTGGAAATTTGGCTTGTTGCATAATTGTTTGCATTCTTTAAACAACAACACTCAATCCCTTATCCCACTATAGTGGGGTCGGCTATATGGATCCTTTGTCTCCATTGTGCCTTATCTTTTGTCATAATCTCACTAATGCCCAAGTACATTATGTCTTTACTTATAGTTTCATTCCAAGTCTTTATTGGTCTACCCCTCCCTCGTTTATCATGCCTAGTGACTAGACTCTCACAACGCCTAATAGGTGCCTCTAATGGCCTCCTTTGTACATATCCAAACCATCTTAGTCGAGCTTCTCGCATCTTCTCTGCATTTGGTGCTACTCCTGTCTTATCTCTGATACATTCTTTCTTAATTTTATCCAGTCTCGTGTGTTGACACATCCACCTATGCATTTTCATCTCCGCAACTCCCATTTTTTACTCATGTACACAATTCACTGCCCAACACTCGGAGCCATAGAACATCGATGGTCTAATTGCAGTACGGTAAAATTTGCCCTTAAGTTTTAATGGTACCTTACGATCACATAAGTTCCCTGACGCGCCTCGCCACTTCAACCAGCCCGCTTGGATTTTATGTGTCACATCTTTATCAATACCTCCGTCCTTTTGAACTATCGATCCAATATATTTAAAATACTCACTACGAGAAATATCTTGATCACCCAATTTAATAACAAAGTCATTCGCCCTTCTTACAATGCTAAATTTAAGATCCATATACTCCGTCTTTGTCATGCTCAACCTAAACCCTTCTTTTCTTAAGTGTCGCCAAAATTCAAGTTTTGCGTTTACACCCTCGCGCGTCTCATTGACCAAAATGATATCATCCGCAAACAATAAACACCAAGGTATTGCTTGTTGGATATGCCTGGTGAGCTCATCTAAGATAAGGGTAAAGAGATAAGGGATTAAAGTTGAACCTTGATATAAGCCAACAGTAATAGGGAATTCCCGTGTTAATCCTCCATATGTCCTCATCCTTGTCACTGAATTTGTATTTCAATTATGTCAATGTATGATACATTTACACCTTTCTTTTCTAAGACTCTTTATAAGATCTCTCTTGGAACTCTATCATAAGCCTTCTCAAAATCGATAAACAGTATCTACAAATCTTGTTTCTTTCTCGGCAGTTGTCAATGATTCTCCTCAAGAGATGTTAGCTTCCATGGTCGACCGCCCTGGCATGAATCCAAATTGATTTTCCGAGATGTTTGCATTCTTTAAAATCCTATAAAAATTATTCGTGCAAATTGTAGTTCAAAAGCCTTCATGTGGAAAAAACTCTTGATATTGCTCGTGCACTTGAAAATGAAAGATTCATATTGTGTTCATTTGCTACACTGATATAATTTTATTTGCTAAAATTTTGTTTCCAGAAAATTAATTAAAACATGCTTGTAACATTTAGGTTTGGTTTGATCGCATTCATGTCACACATGCACGTAGAATTGCATTAGCGTGTCGGCACCGTCACCGTCATATTTCTCACATAGCCCCGTCTAGCGTCGGCGACAAAAGTGTTAGGGTGCTTTCCCATTCTGCGTTCGTCGATGACACACCGGCGAGCTGTCGGCCTGCCAAACCGACCCTTAAACAATTTCTATTTCTTTTAGAACATTTCTTCAGCTTTTTTCAATTATTCCCTTTTTTGAGCAAAACATTTTTCATGGTAGTCTCATGTTTGTTCACTTGAATGTATCATCTATCACTGATATGTTCTTGTGGTGATTATTTTTTATGTTTGAGAACTTTTTTTGCTACTCTTGAAGCATCAAAATGTAGTGTTTTCTTTGAAGTTACAATAGCTGCTGTTTTCGCAAACCATAATTTCTTCTGCTTGTGCCTTAGGACTTCAGATGAAGATTTTAGCTTGCTTCTAGAAGCAGCAGTCATGTATGATAGGCGTGTCTCTGCAGCCTTAAATGAGGATGATTCGGTCGACGAAGAGAAACTTTGGATTGATATAAATGATGGAAAGCGATATTTATATCCGAGGATTCTGTTCATCATCACTGGTGTGAAATTTATTGTTTGCTTTGAACAATTGCTCAGTATATTAATGTCTATTGTTATTTACAACAATGATGTCTCGAATGTTCAAGGCAAAGGACCAGAAAGAAAGAAATATGAGGAACAGATTAAGAAGTTAAAGCTAAGGCGTGTGGCCTTCCGAACTATGTGGCTCCCTGCTGAAGATTATCCACTGTTACTTGGTATATGATAAGTTTAGTGTCAGAATCTTCTCTGAGTATATCTTTGAATTCAAATATGTTTACCCTCTTATATTATGTTTATTTGTAGGATCAGCCGATCTCGGTGTGAGCCTTCACACATCCTCGTCGGGTTTGGACCTTCCCATGAAGGTGACTATTAGTAGCAGCATTTTTAATTTTTGTCCTTAACAACTTTTGAGGTTGACCAAAGTATTGAATTAATTTCAGGTTGTTGACATGTTGGGATGCGGTCTTCCTGTTTGTGCTGTTTCCTTCTCATGGTATATTGTACACATTTACTTCCTCTCTTGGAAAATTCTTTTTCAATGTTGCTGTTACATGGAACTTTTTATCATAATATGCTATTTGAAGCATTGAGGAACTTGTGAAAGTTGGGAAAAACGGCTTCCTCTTCTGCTCGTCGTCGGAGCTTGCTGATCAGCTTATGGTGAGTTGATTTCATTTTTAACCTTCGGCCTTGTTTATTTCTTTAGAAACATGTTTTGAAGAACATAAAATTTATTAGATAGAAACATTGATTAGATGTAGGTAGAAGACTATGAATTTATAACTCTAACCTGAAAGATTGTTGCATTCCAGAGATAGGGAGGGTGAATTAGGTGTAAAGAAAATTGCTTATAAAAAAAGGATATGAGAGATTATGAGATTGCAGCCAGAACAAGATATAGCAAATAGATTTAAACAGAAACACAAACTTTGCAATTTATGTCAAAATGCGGGAAGTAAAAGAGAATTCTAATTATCTATAGTGGTTCTGTGAAGCTGTCTACTTCCAGTCTTCCAAATGATTCCCTAATCTAGGTGCCCACTATCATTTATTGGTGGTGAGAATGTCAAACACTCATTGACGGTGGAGAAGCCAAACACTTCTTTGCCATAGAGAGCCATCTTAGAAAAAGGTATATTGCATAAGAATAATGACCTCTCTCTTGGGGTAATATATACAAGACCGAACAAACAAATAAGCCCATATACAAATACACAATATCTAACACCCCCCCTCAAACTCACGGGGGATCATACATCGAGAGTTTGGGCATAAGGTAGTCATGCTGAGCCCTCATCTGGGGTTTGGTGAACAAGTCCGCAATCTGATGCTCGGTGGGAACATACTGGGGAACCAATGTACGTCGGTTGTACTGCTCACGGAGGAAGAAGACGTCGACGCCAATGTGCTTGGAGAGGGAAAACTTCACTGGATTCAGAGTGAGCTGAATGGCACCAGAGTTGTCACAAAAGAGAGTGGTCGGTCCTGACGAGACAATGCCAAAATCTGCAAGAAGCCAACGAAGCCAGATAATCTCCTCGGCCGTAGACGCCATGGCGCGCAGCTCAGCCTCAGTACTAGAGCGGTAAACACCAGACTGTTTCTTGGACTTCCAGGCAAGCAAGGAGGAGCCCAAAAACAGACAGAAATCAGTGACGGAGCGACGATCAGAAGGATCACTAGCACAAGTAGCATCAGAGAAAGCAGAAAGCTGGAGGGAACTGCTGCTGGAGAAGAACAGACCACGGGCAGGAGTCGCACGAAGGTAACGCAGTACACGCAACAAGTGAGCATAATAGACTGATGTAGGAGTGCTGACAAACTGACTCAACACATGAACTACATGAGCAATATCTGGCCAAGTGATGGCGAGATAGACCAGGCTGCCGACCAAATGACGATAGCGAGTGGGATCAGCAAGAGGGATCCCCTCATCAGCCTGAAGCTGCAGGTGAAGCTCCATCGATGTGGCAACAGTGCGGGTGTCAGAAAGAGCAGCCCGAGCTAGAAGATCAATAGTATATCGCTGCTGAGAGAGCTGGAACCCTGCAGGGGTGGAAGAAAACTCAATACCCAGAAAATAGCTCAAAGGTCCCAAATCTGTCATCTGAAATTGCTGCTGCAGGTGATGCTTGACGAAGTCAATGAAAACCGGGTCATCACCAGTGATGATCATATCATCCACATAGAGTAAAAGAAGAGTTCGGCCTCGGGAATATGTGTGAACAAATAGGGCTGGGTCGTGCTGGCTGGGCTGAAAACCTGCGGCTATAACGACAGAGCTGAAGCGCTCGAACCAGGCTCGAGGAGCCTGTTTGAGACCATAGAGAGCACGACGCAAACGACAAACCATGCCAGGAGGAGCAGCAAAACCGGGAGGAGGAACCATGTAAACCTCTTGCTGTAGGTCACCGTGAAGAAACACATTCTTCACATCCAGCTGAAACAGGGACCAACGATGGACAACAACAACAACAAGTGTCCTGATCGTGGTCATGTGTGCCACAGGAGCAAAAGTCTCATCATAGTCTCGACCATGCTCCTGCTGAAAACCCCGAGCAACCAGACGAGCCTTGTACCGCTCAATAGAACCATCAGAGCGAGTCTTGATCTTATAGACTCACTTGCAAGTGATGGGAACATCACCAGGAGGAAGAGGCACAAGATCCCAAGTAGAGGTACGCTCAAGAGCAACGAACTCATCAAACATAATAGTCTGCCACTCAGGAACCTGAGCAGCCTCGTGGTAGGAACTAGGCTCTGGAGTACTGGTGGAGGTAGCAGGAAGAGCAGTGAGGTTGAGTGACTGGGTGGTAAAACCGAGGCGATCTGGTGGATGTCGATCTCGAAGGGGGTAATGTCTGGCAGGCGGATCATCCACGAAACTCTCACTGAAGGCTCGTGGCACCTGTGGAGTAGTCGGAGCACGACGAGTGTAGTGGTGGAGAATAGGAGGTAGAGGGCCGGTAGATGGCAGAACATGAGGAGGTGGAGAGGGCTCAGAAGAGGGAGATGACGATGATGACGGTAGCTCTGCTGGTGACTGGTCTGATGGTGGTGGCAAAACAGGTGGTGGTACAGTAGGAAAAATAAGGAACTAAATATCAGCCGGGGTAGTGGATGAGGGTGAACCAGAGGTGGATGAAGAAATGAAGAAAGGTTGGTCCTCAACGAAGGTGACATCACGAGAAATGCGAAGACGACACGCAACAGAGTCATAACAGCGGTAACCCTTGTGCTCTGAGCTGTAGCCTAGAAAAACACATGCAACAGACTGAGCAGAGAGCTTAGTCCGCTCACGTGGTGGTAATAAGACATAACACAGACATCCGAACACACAAAGATGAGTATATCGAGGAGGATGAGAGAACAAACACTCACTGGGACACCGACCCTGAAGGAAAGTGGATGGCTGAAGGTTGATGAGATAGACAGCGGTGGAGACAGCCTCAGCCCAAAAGTGTGGGGGAACATGGGAAGCCAAAAGAAGAGTTCGAGCGGTCTTAATGATGTGGCAATGTTTCCTTTCCGCAGTGCCATTCTGGGAATGAGCACCAGGACAGGAGAGTTGCGGAAGCGTGCCATGAGAGACGAGAAGGTCACGAAACTCATGCGATAGGTACTCCCCCCCTGAGTCGGAGCGGAAAACACGAATAGAGGCGGAGAACTGAGTACGAACCATGGTGGAGAAAGTAACATAAACCTGAAAAAACTCAGCACAAGAACACAACATATATATCCAAGTGAAACGAGAGAAATCATCAATAAATAAGACATAATAGCGGTGTCCACCCTTGGATACAAAAGGAGCAGGCCCCCATACATCAGAATGGACTAACTCAAAAGGAGCAGAAGACCTAGACAGACTAGACTGATAGGGGAGTTGTAGCTGTTTTCCAAGCTTACAACCCGTACAAGAGTGAGTAGTGTCAACAGATACACGACCCAAAACACCCAGACAAACAAGAGTTGAAAGACGGGCGCCACTGGGATGACCAAGACGATGGTGCCACTGACGAAAGGAAACAGCGGGAAGACATAAAAGAGGAGCAGCTGGGGACAGTGTGACAGATGGCAGACGAAGGTACTCAAGGAGATATACCCCACGATGGTGACGACCAGCTCCAATGAGGGTCCCTGTAAGACGATCCTGCACATGACAAACAAACTCATCAAAAACAACAAGGTAACCACTAGAGGCAAGCTGGCTGGCGGAGATGAGGTTCATGGAGAGCTGAGAGATATAGGCAACATCAGGAATGTGGAACTGAGGGGTGTGGAGAAGGCCACGACTGGTAATAAGAAGGGTGGTGCCATCAGCAATAATAACACGTAGGTCAGAGGAAACAGGATGACAGACATGAAGATGGGTGACATCATAGGTCATATGAAAGGAGGCTCCAGATTCAAGTAACCACGAGGACGGAGAGATACCTGACGGGGCAGAGACTGCTGAGGGATCAGCAGAGGTAGAGGCCTGACCAACTGTGGCTGCAGAGGTACGCGAGAAGGTGCCTGAAGACAGCTGCTGAGCTAGCTGTAGGAGCTGCTCAGAGAAAGAGGTTGTCGGAGGAGGCACGGGGAAAACTGGAGCTGCACGCTGCTGGGTGTCACGAGACTGGATGTTCTGCTGGGAGCGCTGAAGCTTGCGACACTCAGACACTCTGTGGCCCAATGCATGACAATAATGACAGCGAACAGACCGCCGTTGCGCAGCATTGGGACCCTGGGAAGAGGGTCCCTGGGTAGGAAACAGAGCAGACGGTTGCGCAGGAGTCGAGGCGGGATCCATTGAAGGCCGACACCGAGATCTGGAGCAGAATCGATCGGTGCTGAAAGCGGAGGAAGAAGCCGGAGGAAGCAGCCAACCAGAGAAGGGTCGAGCGGAGGAGGGATCGACCGGACATAGTCGACGAGCGGGAGATCGAGCGGGAGAGCTGCGGAAGAAACGATCGACAAGTTGAGTCGAACGAGCTGCGGTAGAAACTGGAGCTGCGGAAGAAACTGGAGCTGCGGAAGAAACGATCGATGAGCTGCGGAAGAAACGATCGAGGTGGAAACGATCGACGAGTCGATCGCCGCACTCGAGTGGGATCGATCGATCGATCGATGTCGACGATCGACGCAGGAGGAAACGATCGACGAGCGCTGCGGAAGAGGGATCGATCGAGTCGAACGAGCGGGGGAGAGGGACCGGGATCGATTGGCGGCGCAGACGAGCGGGATCGATCGGGAGAGGTAAACCCTATCGCTCTGATACCATCTTAGAAAAAGGCATATTGCATAAGAATAATAACCCCTCTCTTGGGGTAATATATACAAGACCGAACAAACAAATAAGCCCATATACAAATACACAATATCTAACAGGCCAAACACTCTGTGGTGGAGATACCAGCTGTTCTTTGACAATGAACCCGCCATGCACCAACACCTCATGAGAGAGAACACTTTGTACAAGATGGCTCATAGTGTTTTGAAAATCACAGGTTGTATTATGTATAGAAAATGTTAGAAAAGCCCATTTAAGGGCCCATGTTGTTCCTTATTTTTTCTCTCTCTTGTATTAGTCCCACATCATGTATTAGGATTTTTCCTTCCTTCTTCTCCTATATAAGGGTATGTATACTTGTAACTATTACCAAGTGAACATATATACAAGGTTGGCTTTCTCCATTTCTACATGGTATCAAAGCGAGGTTGCTGACTCCTGCGGACTCCCCTTTCTGTCCGCCCTGCGGCCTGCGACCTCCTGCGGCCTCCCTTTTCCTGTCCGCTGCCTCTCCCTCCGTGGAACCACCTCTCCTCTGCGGCCTGCGAAAGTGTGTCCGCATCTTCTAGCCGCTTCAGTCCTGCGGCCTCCCTTGTCCAGTCCGCAGCATCTCCTCCCGTGGAACCACCTCTCCTCCCGCCTTCTCCTTCCTCCTCTGGCCCCCTATTTATAGCCATCCTGTGGGGTCCATTGCTTCCCTTTTTCGCTGCGGCCTCCTCTTGTCCGGCGCGACCTCGGCGACCTCAACCTCTTGGTTTCCTTTCTGTCCGCTGACCGCTCTCTTGTGTCCGCTCGAGTCTCTTTGCTCGCGGACTGCTCCACTCTAGCTCGCTCTGCTTCTGTCCGCTCGAGCCTCTTTGCTCGCGGACTCCCTATCCGCAATCTCTTGCGGACTCCTTCTCTGTCCGCCGCGGACTCTCCTCTTGTCCGTTGCGCGCTCCCTCGCGGACTCCCTCAACCGACTCCGCAATCTCTTGCGGATTGCTCCTGTCCGCTGCGGACCCTCCTCTTGTCCGTTGTGTGCTCTTCTCTCTTGCTGCGGACGCTCTCTTTTATAACCTTTTCTCTCTCCGTGGGACCACCTTCTTACCCGTCCGCTGCGGCCTCTCTCCTAGTCGCGGCCTCTCGTCAGCCCGCTCCTGCGCTCTTTGCTTGCTCGCAGCCTGTCTTGCCTGCGGCCTCTTTTCTGTCCGCCGCGGCCTCCCTACTCGTCGCGGCCTCCTTCTTTGTCCGCTGCGGCCTGTCTCTGTCCGCGCGGCCTCTCTCTACCCGCTGCTCGCCGCGACTTGCCCCGTTCCCGCGACTTGCCAAGCTCCCCCAGCTTGCCCTCTCTTCTCGGCCCGCTGTTGTGCTCTGCTTGCCACGACCGGAACCAGTCCGCCGCGGTCTGATCCAGTCCGCCGCGGTCTGATCCAGTCCGCCGCGGTCTGATCCAGTCCGCCTCGGCTTCCCATAGCCCGCTCCTTGCTGAGCGTACCTGTACTCGCCGCGGCCTACTCCCGCTCGCCGCGACCTCATCCAGTCCGCTGTCTCTGCTCGCTGCGGCCTGTCTCTGTCCGCGCGGACTCTCTTCCCGCTGCGGCCTCTTTCTGTTTCCGTGGCCTCTCTCTGCAGCTGTGGTCTGCCCTACTCGCCTCGACCGCCTCCAGTCCGCCGCGGACTGTTCCTGCTCGCTGCCGGCCTCCCTTCTGCTAGTCGCCCGACCTCGTCTCTGTCACCGCATGGCGCCTGCTGCTTCAGCTGTCACCTCTGTTGTGTCCTTCTCTACGGAGGGTATCACCTGCCTCTCTCATCATCCTTGTTGGATCGTTGATTCTTGCGCTACTCACCATATCTCCTCTCAGAAGCCCCCAGTATATCTCCAAATGCCTCATCCTGCTCGCATCACTGTGGCCAACGGTGACACCCTCCCTGTCTTTGGCTCCGCTGATCTTCAGCTTACGCCAACCCTTTCTCTTTCCTCGGTTCTTCACGTTCCGGGTTCTCCCTTCAATTTATTATCAGTTAGTCGTCTCACACACGACCTTGACTGTTGTATTACATTTTCACCCTCTTCTTTTCTTATGCAGGATCGCCGCACCCGTAGTACCATTGGTCAGGGGCAGCTGGTGAATGGGTTGTACATCTTGGATATCCCACCAACTCTTCTCTCCACCATCTCTACTGCTGATTGGCATTGCCGCCTTGGACATGCTCCCCTTTCGATTCTCAAGCGGGCTCTTCCTGATATCTCTTTACAAGAATTCTCCTGTGAATCTTGTGTCTACGGCAAACAACACCGTTCCTCTTTCCCCCCTGCCTGTACCAGGAGTCCTACTCCCTTGTCGTTAGTTCATTCTGATATTTGGGGTCCTTATCGGCTCCCTAGTATTTTTGGCTTTCGGTATTTTGTCACGTTCATTGACGATTACTCCCGTACCACGTGGCTCTATTTCCTACATGATCGCACTGAACTTCCCTCTGTCTTTCGTGCCTTTTTACTTGAGATGCGTACGCAGTTCGCCACTCCTCTCAAAGTCATTCGCACTGATAATGCTCGGGAGTATACGGGTCGTGCCTTCTCCGATCTCTGCACAGACTTTGGTGTCATCCATCAAACTTCCTGTGCGTATACCCCTCAGCAAAACGGGGTGGCCGAACGAAAAAATCGTCATCTTCTCGATGTTGCCCGCTCTCTTATGTTCCAAATGCATGTTCCCACCAAATATTGGAACTTTGCTGTTTCCACCGCCTGTCATCTCATCAACCGCCTTCCCTCCTCTGTCCTTAATTTTGCCTCGCCTATCCAACTCCTCTATCCCTCCATCCCCCTCACCTCTCTCACACCACGGATCTTCGGGTGTGTTTGTTATGTCCACCTTCTTGGCCCTCCTTCCGACAAACTTGCTCCTCGGGCCGCCAAGTATATGTTTGTTGGCTACTCCCGCACTCAAAAGGGGTACGTCTGCTACTCTCCTACTACCGGCAAAATGGTCGTTTCTGCAGATGTCACCTTCTGCGAAGACCAGCCCTTCCACTTACCCGGCACCACCTCGTCTTCTGCTCCCTCGTCTTCTGCTCCCTCTCTTCCCTGGCCCGTTGTCCCGGTCACGCCATCTGTGCCGTCTTCTTCCTCCTCTCCCCCCGTTCCTCCTCGGGTTCCTCCACCGCTAATCCGTGTCTACTCTCGTCGCCCATCCATGGATGCTCCCGTGACCCAGCTCCCTGCTGCCAGCGATAGCTCGGCTGCGGTCGATCACGCTCCCGTCTCTACAGCTCATCCCTTGACCAACTACGTCTCTCTACATCGGCTCACACCGCCTCTCTACACTTTTGCCACCTCCCTTTCCTCTATTTCTCTTCCTAACAATGTGCAGGAGGCGCTTCACCACCCAGGATGGCGGGCTGCTATGCACGATGAAATGCAGGCTCTCTGGGCTAACCAGACCTGGGATCTGGTTCCTCTTCCTACTGGCCACACCCCTGTTAGCTGCAAATGGGTCTTTGTCATTAAACATGCAGCGGATGGCACTATCGACCGTCTGAAGGCACGTCTTGTGGCACGGGGGTTTACTCAGCAACATGACCTTGATTACGAGGAAACCTTCTCTCCCGTGGCCAAATTGAACACGGTGCGCGTTCTTCTCTCCTTGGCTGTTCATCGTCACTGGCCACTTTATCAGCTGGATATCAAGAATGCCTTCCTCAACGGCGATCTCCAGGAGACAGTTTATATGCAGCAGCCTCCCGGGTTTGAGACCACGGGGGAGTCTTTGGTATGCCACCTTCGGAAATCCATTTATGGTCTCAAACAGTCCCCGCGTGCATGGTTTGAAAAGTTCAGTAAGGTGGTCTGTGCTAGTGGCTTCACTCGGAGCTCGGCTGATTTTTCTCTCTTCACCCGACATCGGTCAACCGGGACTGTGATTCTTCTGATCTATGTTGATGATATCCTGATTACTGGCGACGACACGACAGGAATACAACAGATCAAGGCACAGCTGAATTCTGCCTTTCAAACCAAAGACCTGGGCAACCTTCGGTACTTTCTTGGGCTCGAGGTCGCCCGACGCCCTGATGGTCTTGTGTTATCTCAAAGGAAGTACTGTATAGACCTCCTTCGTGATGCAGGTTATTCTGGGTGCAAACCTGCAGAGACTCCTATGGACGCAAATCACAAGCTCTCGGCCCATAGCTCTGACTCTGACAAGCTACTTACAAATCCGGAATATTACAGACGCTTGGTTGGGAAGCTGATCTACCTTACGGTGACTCGACCAGACATCTCATTTGCTGTGGGAGTTGTGAGCCGTTTCATGCACGCTCCTCGGACATCTCATCTTCAAGCTGTCGAGCGCATCCTTCGATATCTCAAGATCGCCCCCGGACAAGGACTCGTGTACAAGCCATCCACATCTCTATCTCTTGTCGCGTATTCTGACGCTGACTACGCAGGATCTATTGATGATAGGCGCTCCACAACTGGATTCTGTACTTACTTTGGTGGACACCTCATAACTTGGCGTAGCAAGAAACAGAATGTGGTTGCGCGTTCCTCTGCCGAAGCCGAGTACCGGGCTATGGCTGCTGTCGTTTCTGAGCTAACCTGGCTTGAAGGCCTTCTGAGAGACTTAGGCGTTCGTCTCTCATCTCCGGCAACCTTATTTTGCGACAGTCAGGCAGCAATTCATATTGCCAAGAATCCGGTTTTTCACGAACGAACAAAGCATATCGAAGTTGACTGTCACTTTATCCGGGAAAAGGTACAGTCAAAGAAGATAGATTTGGCGCATGTTCCTGCTACCGACCAAGTTGCGGACATCCTGACGAAAGCTCTCTCCAGGCCGCTATATTATCAGTTCTTATCCAAGCTTGGCGCCTACGACTTGTACGCTCCAGCTTGCGGGGGAGTGTTAGAAAAGCCCATTTAAGGGCCCATGTTGTTCCTTATTTTTTCTCTCTCTTGTATTAGTCCCACATCATGTATTAGGATTTTTCCTTCCTTCTTCTCCTATATAAGGGTATGTATACTTGTAACTATTACCAAGTGAACATATATACAAGGTTGGCTTTCTCCATTTCTACAGAAAATATAGCTTATTTGACTGCTGTTAGGTTTATGTTAAATATTCCTAGTGAATTTCAAAGTCCTACAAATGAAATCTCAAGCACAACGGGGAAGAATCTGTACAGAATTTGATATTTCAGTTTGTTGTGGAGGGGTGCGTAGAGACAACCTGCCAGCAAGGGGGTGCATAGACACAACCTGCTAGCAAGCGGGTGCATACATCCATCCTAAATAGAGCAAATGAGTTGATATCTGTGAATTTCTGCATATGTCCTTGAACAGATGTGCTGCGCAAAGTTCCATGTACTATCATGGACATCCATGTACCACAAACGTTATTTATTATACTTAGCTGCAATCGAACTGCTACAAGCTCCTATCATCAGTTCTAATGGTGCGCATGAAAATACCCTTTAAAGAGTGTGTGCTCATTGTTCTAACGCAAACACTTTCAGAATCTTTCAAAAGTAATATTATCATCACTCATTAAATGAGTGGACGAAAATTTCATTTTCTAAAATACGTTCTATATATGCAAGAAATCAAATGAATGTATTGCTGCTTATGTTGGAACCATTTTGTTAAGAACAAAAGTACAAGTTGATTTAAGATAATCTGATGGGGACCAAAATTCAAGGGCGTACCGACCCTTATCGGAACCCGCTCCACTCTACTTAAACAGAGGTGGAATAAGGATCATCATATGGACCATTTGAGTCCATGGTCTCGTGTAGACCGACAACGTCATTTATATATTTTTTATATTCTTTTTTCATGTAAAATTAGTTGGTTTATGTTACAGAAGATCTTGGCCGTCCATTGTGAGTTCTAAGTTTATAAATAGAGTTCTAGGGTCAGATTTTTGGGTATTGCATTATTAGGATGGATTTTCTGGGCTCTTGCAGTCCTTGGCGCCAAATTCAAGGTAACTACCTCCACACTACACATAACTATCTCCTCGGACATAACCACTTAAAATTACCTAGAATCGCCACTAACCGTTACTATTTATTGTCATAACTGCCTAAAACTCAATAGTGAGCTAGTAGGTATAGTGTCAAGAGCATGCTCTCTAAGTGGAGCAGTCTCTCGTGGTGGCTGATTCCTAACACGCACATCCTGTGTTGGGAGGGAAGACTTTTCTTCCTCTAAGAGAATAACAAGTGGAGTAGGTGAGGTTTCCCTGCTTTGGGAAGTGGAGTGCTCTTGTCGACCCTCAATGGCGCCAACGCGAGTGCGCGTCGTCAAATTGAGTGTCTGATTGATGAAACTTCTTAAGAACCCATTGATTAAATTCGGCTTCAGTCATGTCCGCCTTCGGAACACTAGGAAGACCAATACGTGTGATGTGATCTTGATGAGAATGGCCTCTATAGGATTCTTGAGGGTCATCGAGATGGTCATCGAGGTGGTCATCCATAACATAATCATGTCGTACTCATGGGTTGACGTGAGTCCTACGAATGCGTGGTGGTGGTCGTGCATATACTGACTTGGGTTTCTCAAATAGAGGGGACGTGTAGCAACGATGACATGAACGATACTCAACTCTACCCTCATATACCTCATATAATCATGTCGAAGGATCAAAAGGATCCTCTTGAGTTCGGGGATTAGGACGATGATAATCGTCATAATAATGTGAATACCTCTCTGACGGGGCTCTATAGGATCGAGGGTAGACAGATGGTGGTTCATCAAATTGAGGACCAGGGTAGTGACGACCACTATGATAAGACATTGGGTAGCATAACATATAGTCACGTGTATATTAAAGGAACCCCTAGCCCAGGTCTCTGATACCAAACTGATGCAGGACGAGACACTATGTTCCAGATATCGGATGTCTGGGACACATCGGTTTGGGTTTTCATGTCAGTTTTTTATATATCTGGGGATATATCAGAAATATTTCATATATCAGGTTTTAATATTTAATTAATTATATATGTAATTAAATGCTATTTTTTATACATGTCACAGTACTACCTATTTTACCATTATTGAATTTTTAAATATTAAAATCTATATGTAACATTCAACATACAATACTTTAATAACCAAAATTTATAATACTAGTGATTTTATGGAACTTGCATTTATATATTATTTCTATGAGATCAAAATTTTAAAAATTAAATTTCAAACATATCTCATTCTTCATCACTTATAGACTCATCTATAATCGGCAAAATAGATAAAATATGATCTTCATCTGATGAACCCGTCTCGTCTACCTCAGATATTGTATGATCTTTACGCAGGGAGAAGAAAGAATGAGAGATCTAGAGTGCCGAGAGAGCGAGAGAACAACCAGCGTAAGAGTACCAGCGAGCAGGGAGAAAAAAGAAGCAGAGAGATAAAGTGACGAGAGCGCGCAAGAGAGATACAACCAGCGAGCGCGAGATTGGGAGAGCACCCGCAAAGAGCGCGAGTGAGAGCACCAACAGAGAATGCGTGCGAGATCTTGGGCAGGAATTGAACCGCGCGGGGTGGGTGGGGGGGAGAATAAAAAGCTCGTGGCGAATAAAAAAATAAAATAAAGAATAAAAAACCTATGTCACCTCCATTTTTTAGGACCGATATATCAGTACAAACCGATATATCGGTTCGTTTTTTTCAAAACATCACAAACAAAATTTAAAACGGTTTCGTGTCGTTTTAGCTCCCAAACATTCATGTCGGCTGACATGTTGGATATGCCCATCGATATCCACACCACTGACGGTACGTGAAAATGACGGTACCGACACGCTAATGCAATCCTACGTGCATATGTAAAATGAATGTTGATGCATCTTTCGGCTTACCCAAAGACGCATCATAGTTTCTTTATTATGTAGTTCTTTATTTCGTGTCTTGTATTTCTTTCCCGCGCACCAATCTTTATTTTGTGGCTCATCGGGTTGACCATTCAGTTAGGGCATGAATAAAAGGTCCGGTAATTTTACTAATTACGGCTGTAAAAACAAGCTTAAATTATTTTAGGGCACATAAACAACAACACTCAAGCCTTTATCCCACTATAGTGAGGTCGGCTATATGGATCTTTTGTCGTCATTGTGCCCTATCTTTAGTCATAATCTCATAATGTCTAAGTACATCATGTCTTTCCTTATAGTTTCATTCCAAGTCTTTATTGGTCTACCCCTCAGTTAACATGCTTAGTGACTAGACTCTCACAACTCCTAATAGGTGCCTCTAGTGGTCTCCTTTGTACGTGTCCAAACCATCTTAGTCGAGCTTCTCGCATGTTCTATGCAATTAGTGCTACTCCTATGTTATCCCTGATATATTCATTCCTAACTTTATCCAGTCTCTTGTGTCCACACATCCACCTAAGCATTCTCATCTCCGCAACTCCCATTTTTTGTTCATGTACACAATTCACTGCCCAACACTCAGAACCATAGAGCATCACTGGTCTAATTGCAGTACGGTAAAACTTGCCTTTAAGTTTTAATGGTACTTTAAGATCACATAAATCTCTGACGTGCCTCTCCCTTCAACCAACCCGCTTGGATTCTGTGTCACATCTTTATCATTACCTCCATCTTTTTGAACTATTGATTCAAGATATTTAAAACACTCACTACGGGAAATATCCTGATCACCCAACTTAATAACAAAGTCATTCGTCCTTCTTGCACCGCTAAATTTAAGCTACATATTCGCTGTCTTTTCCCTGCTCAACCTAAAACCCTTCTTTTTAAAAGTTTCTCGTCAAGATTCAAGTTTTGCGTTTACACCCTCGCGCGTCTCATCGACAAAAACGATATCATTCACAAATAATAAACACCAAGGTATTGGTTGTTGGATATGTCCGGTGAGCTCATCTAAGATAATGGTAAAGAGATAAGGGCTTAAAGCTGAACCTTGATGTAAGCCAACAGTGATAGAGAATTCCTGTGTTAATCCTCTAGCTTTCCTAACCCTTGTCACTGAATTTGTATACATATCTTTGATTATGTCAATGTATGATACATTTACACCTTTCTTTTCTAAAACTCTCCTTAAGATCTCTATTGGAATTCTATCATAAGCCTTCTCTAGATCGATAAACAACATATGCAAATCTTGTTTTCTATATCGATAGTTGTCAATGAGTCTCCTCAAGAGATGTATAGCTTCCATGGTCGACCGCCCTGCCATGAATCCAAATTATGTTAGTCTCTAGTCTTACTCTTTTTTCCATTACTCGTTCCCATAGTTTCATGATGTGACTCATTAATTTAATTTTAGGGAACATAAGTTTAATTTTTTTTTAAGATGACAATAATTGGAGATATTATACTTGGAAACCTTCAATTTAGATTGGACAAGCTATATTCAATTAACAGGAAATATTCTATTTCTTAGACCATAAAGCACTTACGAATTGAACAGTCCGTTTGGGAGGAAATATTACACAAACACTTATGGAAGAAATCTCACGCCACTACTACTGCTCTATATTCATGGCCCCGTGAAGAAGAAAAGGGATCCTAGACAAGTGCAATTACGTTTCTCTATAAGTGCCAACCACTGTCTACTGCTCCGGGCCACCGACATCTTCCGAGCCCCATTCGAACAAGTTTAGTCTCTGGGCACGTTAAAGGGTAGAGGGGTAGTTCAATAAAGACTTGGAATGATTATATGAGGAAAGACATGATGTACATGGACATTGGTGAGATTATGACTTAAGATATGACACAATGAAGACAAAGGATCTATATAGCAGACCCCATTATAGTGGGATAAAGGCTTGCATGTTGTTGTACTTTAGTTGTAGACATTCTAATATGAATTTTTGGGACTCTGCTACTTCCGCTGGTAATTAGACTATGTTGTAGTAGTTGTTGAGTATGTATCATCTTATAATGTTTAGCTTGTAAAAGATGTTTGTTTTGGTAGCCTAATCGGACCCATATTATATAACATTTGCAGACAAAATGTTACATATTATATAACTATCAGCACTCTAGGAGACAGTCAACATGCTATATTATCATATTTAATTATCGATGTCATGAGTGATTATTTAAGTGATCATCGCACTCGTGATACAATTTTCTACACCATGTCACCTGAATCTCCTAACCATGTAACCATCTTAGGAGCTCCTTAAAGCACTATTGAGTCTTTTGCATGAACTACACCAACTTGTCTGACATAAGTTTATAATAATTAGCAATGAAAATTATAAAGGTTATGCAGGCGTTCACAGGAGAGAGCAGAGTTTTAGCAAAGGAAAGCAAGTGATGGTTATAGTTAAGGCTGAGAGGTTTTGACGCAGGACAAATCTATAAGATGTCGACTTATGATGCCCTAACTCTAAATGTAGCACTCGTGAGCATGCGATGAATGTAATTGGCCGATGATGACCCTAAAATTAAGATGTCAATGAATACAATCACATAATCCAATGAACTGACGAGATATAACCTAATGTTATGCACATGCGATGACTCGATCATGCAAGTATTTTCCGACGCACAATTAATTAAACAAATTAATTTTAAAATCTCGTGGAAGCATTGCAATTGATTACAAATATTGCAATGAAAGTAAACATACAAAAATTACAAGTTAATTGAGAGTGCATTTAAATTAAATGTGAATCTAATAATTCTTGCACGTCAATAAAAATACATAAATCAAATTAATTCAAGCCAAACATTACTAATAATATAAATTATCCATACAATGCGGAGAATTGGACACTAGAAAGTAAAAGTTTACCAAGTAATGGATGTCGGTAAAGGTGGTGGCTTTTCGAAAGGGAAACAAGGACTTGTTGAACTGGATCTGACTTTGGGAAGCGGGATCGGGCTGTAGGAAGGTAGATTCAGTTGTATGTAGGCGGATCCTGGCGGTGGAGAGGTAGATCTGGTTGTTTGAAGGCGGATTCGGACTTCGGGAGGGTAGATCCAGCAGTATGGAGGTGGATCCAGGCTGGGGGGGAGATCTAATAGAGGGGAGGCTGGTGGTGGATCCACAGAAGGGCGGCGGCGGTTGGGAGTGGTCGACAACAAAAAAAATGAAGGGTAAAGTGACGGCAGTAGCTTGGGAGGGTGGAGTAGGCGACAACGGTAGCAAGGGAGGGTAGAGTAGGCGGAGGCGTTAGCAGGGGAGGCTGGAGTAGGTAGCAGGGGAGACTGGAGAAATAGTGGGAATGGCAGAAGCAGGCGGTCGACGGACTGTAGAGACACTGGAGGCGAGGTCGGCTAGCTGGAGGGGTGGTCGGCGGCTCGAGAGTGGGAGGGTTGCGACGGAAGGGTGGCGTCGCACCCCCTGGAGGTGATAGAAGCGCCCGACGTTAGCACCATGAGCAGAAGACATCACACCTTCTACTGACCAAGCGGTTTCCCTTTGAAACCCTAAATCCTCAAAGCCTATTTCGTGTGGCTGATTAGAGATATAAAGGTGGGGAAGTTAGGTTAAGAATATCGAACGGCCACGATCGTCCGATGGATATTTTAACCTAACTCCCAAAATACAAATCCAAAAAATAAGAAAAAAATACAAAAAATGCAAAAAAATCGATTCGGCCGCGATCACAGTCTCTGATTGTCTATCCGATTATCCAAATGTCGTCGATCTCCTTCAGGTTCCTTCTAGGAGCAACAACATCATTAAATGCTATGTGAATGAGCCCCTACAAAGTAGTACAAAAAATTGGGTTGAAAGTTTATGAATTAAATATCCTTAAGAGTATGCTAATTCATCTTCTGTTCAATATTGAGGATTTAACTCCATAGTATGAGCTCCACGAGTATTTGAGTCAAATCTTTGATGCTACCCACAAATATCAGCTACAACCAATAACACACATGCATAATCTACTCCCACTTCAACCCATTACCTAAGTATTAGCAGATTCATCAGTTTCTAATTCGGTACCTGTCTCTCATTCGGCAACCGAGAGCAAACATTTCTTGCACCCAAAGCATTTTGGTCATTGTGAGCCATGACATTTCAGAGACACCAGACAAATCCACAATATGATTCCTGGTTCATTGGAGGGGCGACCGAGCTTTTATGATGCTTGGATGACGTCAGGGAAGCTTACCTGCCCCTGAACTTCTTGGGGAATATGATCATCTTCATTCAACGGAGTTGAATGCTCTCAAGCTAGGGGGAATAAATGAGGATCACATTTCACGGTCCGGGTGACTCTTATCAGAACCCTCCCAATCTACTTATAAGGGAAACATTGTTAGGATAGTCGGATGGACGATCCAAACCAATTATCACATTCAGACCGACGATGACGACATTTTTTTAATGTATTTTTTTATTTCATGAAAAATTAGTTGATTTATGTTCCAGACAGTTTTGGTTGTCCATAGTACGTTCTAAGTTTGTAAATAAAAGTCTAGGGGCTGATTTTCTGGTTTAACAGAATTTGGTGAAGTTTTCGAGGAGGCTCTTGTTTTCTCTCCATGGTGCCAATTCCATAGATCCTTGGTACCGAAGGCAAGGTAACTACCTCCCCTGATATGAGTGGAGCGGATACAGTCGACGGAAGGCGTTTCGCACGCGTCTACACTAGGCGCGCACGAGGGACAAAGGCGGCATGAGTCCTTGGTGTACTTGGCGGGCCTAGCATTAATTTATCTTTTCGCATTTTTTATTTCTTATCATTTATTTGGTGTTTGTACGGCCGATCAGCCTTTGTGGGTCTCTCCCTTTTATAAAAGGGAGAGATACAAACTAATTATGTATGTTTGGTTTATTTTGGATTTGAAATCGGAATAGGAGACCCGACCCAACGATATTCTCCCACTTGCCCTAGCCGACTACCTATCCCGCACGCTCTCTTTCTCTCTCACGCGTCCGCCCGATCGACGTAACTCGCTCGATACTACATCACCGGCCCTCGACTCCACCGCATCCCCAACGCCGTTCTATCAACTAGTTCGTTTGCCTCTTGAGCGCTGCCACTTGCCGTGTCGCGCCTCCTGCTGTGCCTCACTGTTGGGTGCATTGCCCACAAATATTCCATAGATTGGATTTGAAGATGCATCTCCATCAACACTAAGAACATAGTTGTATTTGATGTTGTTTAAGCTCATCATGTATAGGATGTTCCATGAAACAAGTCTAGACAGGTGTTCTAAGTGAAGAAAGACAAGAAGTAGCCTAAGTGGCCAAGACAGACAGGTGGTCTAAGTGATGTGACAAGTGGTCACAAAGTGAAGTTGCTGGAAAGGCAAGAAGTAGCCTAAGTGGTCAAGACAGATAAACTCTTACCTATGTTGTGGGATTACAGAAATCTGTCTAAGTCCACAAGCGTTGAGTGATGAAGACACACTCAACGCCATACAGCAAAAGGCTGTGAGTAGAACTCAGTTCAGGAATTCGTCGAACTGAGTTCAGAGTTCGTCGAGCTAAGTTCAGAGTTTGAGACTCTGAGTTCGTCGAACTCAGTTCAGAGAAATCGTCGAACTGAGTTCAGCGTCCGTCGAACTTAGCTCACCATTCGTCGAGCTAAGATCACAACAAATAGGCTGTGAGTTGAACTCGGTCGAACTTCAAAATTCGTCGATCTAAGTTCAGTATTCGTCGAACTCAGTTCAAAGAATTCGTCGAACTGAGTTCAGCATTCGTCGAGCTCAACTCAACTTTCCTTGGGATAAGTTCGTTGAGCTCAACCTGAAATTCGTCGAGCTCAATTTGCAGTTCGTCGAGCTCAGCTTATAGATCGTCGAGCTCTCCTCAACATTTATCGAGCTAATGCCAGAAAAATTGTCTAACGCAAAAAGTGCTGAGACCGCTGATAAGATCAGAGTTTGTCGAGCTCAGCCCACAGATCGTCGAACGCAGCTAAGACACAAAAACGCTGAGATAGCTGAGATAGCTGAGAAGCTCAAGGCAAAACCACTGAGAGAAATGTTGGTCTCAGCTATTAATAAGAAACCGCTGAGACCGTTGAGACAGAACCGCTGAGACAGGAGTTGGTCTCAGCAAAACCGCTGAGACAGGAGTTGGTCTCAGCATATCCGCTGAGACAAGTGTTTGTCTCAGCTGAGAACAAGAAAGCGTTGAGAGAAGTTAAGCAGAAAAATGGTTAAGGCAAAAAGCGTTGAGTGGAGGTTGCTCACTTAACGCTGTCAACGCCTAGTGAAGACAAAATTTGTCTTGGGTGTTTGCCGTTGAGTGATGCTCACACACTCAACGCCAAGCAGCAGATAGCTGATAAACCAAGCTGGCGTTGAGTGAGGCTGATTCACTCAACGCCTAGAAACTTATTTATATTCTAAGTGTTTTGGCGTTGAGTGAAGGTACTCACTCAACGCCATGAGACAAAAAATCTATCTAAGTGTTTTGGCGTTGAGTGATGCCTACTCACTCAACGCTTATGCTAATGATGTTTGATTTTTGGCTAAGTCCACAGCTGATGACGTCAGCAAGTCAATAAAATTCAAATTAGTGGCGGGATGACTACAATACGCGACAAATGTTGCCGCAGATCTACTGTACGACAGTTAGCGTTAAAGCAAGAATGCTGCAGACCATTAATTACGTGGGGTCCACTGCTAAAGAACCGTTGGGTCAAGAATCAATAAGAGAAAAGAGGCGTACAGAGAAAAGTAGACTTCTGAAGAAAGAGAAATAAAGTTAGTTCTTCTTCTCCGCCATTGTTGTGGAGCTGAAGAACAGGAAGCTCAAGTTTACAGACCGAGAGCAAGTTAGCTGTTGGAATCACGACCTTCAACAACAAGATAGCTGGTGTCATTCTCACCTGCACCAGCAAACAAATTCAAAGTATTTTCTCTAAGGGAAAAGTTAGCAGCCAAGGGCCGACCCTTGCTGCAAGTACTTCACAGTTCCAGCAACTCTAGCACCCGAAGATCTTAATCTGGAAGTTATGAAGAGAAGAAGCTGAAGAAAGACTCATGAGACTATTCCTCAGGAGTCAAAGCTAGGGCTGAATCACCTCAGCCCAGGAGAGGAGCAAGCGGTAGAGCTATTCCAGTCTGCAAGGTTGAGCAGTGATTTTCACAGCTCAGGTAGCAGCAATTAGCTGCAGTTACTTCACTGACCAGAAGAAAAATTCCTGGTGCTGTGAAGAAGTAGTTAGGGCTGAGCTTCTGTCTCAGTTCAGAAAGTGTCAGAACATTGCTCTGCAAGTAACTTGCAACACAAGTAATTACTTGTTGCTGTGGAAGTAGTTAGGTCTAAGTATTTACTTAGTCCAGAGAATGGTAGACTCAGGAATTAAATTCCTGAAGTCATTAGTTGGACTGAGTTTACCTCTGTCAGGAAGCTTGACAATGCAAAACATCTCTTGTGTCAAGCATTACCACCAACCCACCTTCATCTTGTAGGATTCAATTTATCTGAATCTGAGCTGTAGGGCACTTTGTGCCTGAGTGGTAGGTGACTAGTTAGTCACTGAGCTGTAGGTGCCCTGCTGGGGTACTGAGGTATGATCCAAGTGTGGATCTGAGCTGTATGACTTAATTGTCTGAGTTAGGAGAGTGCTGCTCTCTGAGTGTAGGACCTTTGAGCCTGAGGTAGGTGACAAGTTTGTCACTGAACTGTAGGTGCCTGAAGGGGCACTGAGGTAGGTAACTGGAGGGGTACTGAGTTGTAGGAGTGTCTACAACACTCTGAGAGTCGGGCCTTGTGCCTGAAGTTGTAGGGCTGAAAAGTCTGAGCTATAGGCCTTAGAGATAAGGCTGAGGTAGGTGGCTTGCGGGTCACTGAGTGTAGGAGCACTGCAGAGCTCTGAGGTAGGATCCTTTGTGGATCTGAGGTAGGGCTGTCCTCCCAGCCTGAGTGTAGGGATTAACAGCCTAAGGTAGGTGGTCTGCTGACCACTGAGTGTAGGCCTTTGTGGCTGAGAAGTGAGTCTTGGAGATCCTGCGAGATCTGAGGTGTAAGCTCTGAGGAGCAGTTTGGAGGGGTTTGTGCCTAGTCCAACAAGTTAGTTGGATAGGTGGGAGGGAAAGTTGATGTACTCAATTAGGGAACCACTATAAATCACTGTGTGCTTTTCTGTGGTTGTTTTTCTTTCTTATTTACAGGTGTTAAAGACAAGCTTTAGATCGCCCTAAGTTGAAAGATAAAAGAAAACAACAAGGCATTTTAAAGAAATCAAAAGATAGTCTAAAAGAGACAAAAAATCTATTCACCTCCTGATGTAGGGGTAGGCTAGTGGTGCTCGGGAGCTAGGACTCTACGTGCACGTGTGAGGGAATATGCGAATGCAATGCTACATGCAATGAACAGTCGGATAGCAACGACTAGTAATTTAAGTAATGAAAACTAGGAACACCACGCAGTTAACCGAAATAAAGAAACAATTAAATAACTTTGGCAATCTGGCAACGGCTTCTTTCGCACGGAGGGCCTGGGCAAGCGGCGGCAACTATTTCCACAATAAATATTAGCGTATAAAACAACAACTACCAAACTATGATCATAGCACAAATATAGATAAACAACCAAGTGCCAATGTCAAGTACAAACATAATACCATGAAATACTCACGATGCAGTGGACTGATCCGAGGCGATGGAGGATTTGACGAACCAGATGCAGAACGAGCGATCGGAAGTGGAATCGGAGGCGACGCGACGATGGCGGTGGCTGCCTTCGGCGAAAAGTGGTGGTGACAGATGGTAAACGGCGGATCCGGCCACAAATGAGTAGATCCGGGCCGGGGGAAAATAGATCCGATGATTTGGAGCGGATCCGAACAAAAATGGAAGGTTTGGGTGGAGGGGATAACGGATCGGAGTGTCGGTGGATAGATCCGCTAATTTTAGGACGGATCCGGGCTAGGGGAGTGAGAATACGTAAGTGGAGAGTAGATCGGGGGAAGGTAGTGCTAAATCAATTAGATCTAGGGTTTTCGGAGTGTTGGGGAGCGGATCCACGAAGGGGAAGGGAGAGGAGTGGCCGGCTAGGGTGGAGGCTCCTCTAGGGTGGCTGGTTTTGGTGAGAGGAGGTGGCGGCTTGGCTGGGCTGCTGTAGAGAGAGGCCGGCTGATGCAGGGGAGGCGGTGGGACGGAAGTAGGAGGGGCGGCTGAGTGGTGGGGCTTCGAATAAGGGGCTGGCGGCTGCTGTCTTCACAGCAGGTCAGCGGGTTTTGGAGGGGGTTTCGGGGTTCTCCGGCGGTGGAAAAAGGGGGGGAAAGGCTGGAAAATGATGGGGGAGGATAGGGGTTACCTTGGGGGGAAGATTGGCGGCCTAGGAGTCGTCACCTAGGGTTCCACGGCGTCGGCACCGGGGAGGGATCGCTGGAATCCGGGATTACACTCCTCCAAATTCTGCAATGCTTTGGAATCAGCCCCCTAGCATCCTATTTATAAGAAAACATAACTTAGGGCATCCCCATCAACGATTATGATTGGCCGGTGGGTTAGTCCTTGAAATACATCAAAATACACTCAAAAAAATAAAGTAATATAGTGATTTGACTCGCGACGGCGTCCCGGACGCAATCGCGGAGTCCGATCGGTGATCCGATCAAGTCTACCTGCGCGAGTACATGTATGTGGGCCCTGCCTTGCGGCGAGGTCCTCCAAGTGCATCCGATGGCTCCCCATCAACTCCCCCCGACTGAAAGGCCTTCATCTCCGATGAATGGAGATGATCATACTGAAGTTGAAGTCCGGGGGCGAGCCGTTCTAGCTCTGCCGGTAGGATCCAAGTATCGTCTGTGTCAGGTCGGCCCTGCCAATGTACCAGGTAGCGGCAACGCGGTCCGTCCGAGGTGGGAACAAACTGGTGAGATCTGATCTCTGTGATGCTCTCATCTCTCGCCTCTCGGAAGGTGGGTCCCGGTGCGATCGGTGGTGCCTGCGGGGAACCAAAGTGGACGAAGTCCCAGGTGGATGGATGGCAACGGTGGGTGGACTAGGATGGCCAGCAGGTGGTGGCAAAGTGGACGGGTAGCATGGTAGCGACAGTGGTGGTGGGGGTGGCTGGGCATCTCCCCCGCTCGGGTCCACATACTCATGAGGCTCATAGTATGGAGTCAGATCCTCAACATTAAACAAAGGGTGAATTCCCATACTGGCCGGGATGTCAAGCCGGTAGGCGTTGGTCCCAATACGACTAATAATGGAATATGGACCTACTCGCCTCGCGCTTATCTTCTTTGCAGGCCCCGAAGGGAGCCTCTCGGGGCGGACTCGCACCATTACCTTCTCGCCTACATTAAATATTTGCTCTCGCCTTCGCTTATCTGCATATGCTTTATAAGTGTCATTGCTTATTATTATTTGTCGGCGGACCGACTCATGCAAATCATGCAAATGCTGTGCAAATGACTCAGCAGACTCACTAGGGCGGGACTCTAAAGGGCTCGGGACAAGGTCTATAGGTTTCCTAGGGTCGTATCCTGAAACTACGTGAAATGGACTCAACCCGGTGGACCTATTGACTGAGCTATTGTAGGCAAACTCGGCGATCGGCAAATCTAAGTCCCAACTACCTACATGCTCTCCAGCTAGACACCGTAACAGATTCCCTAGGCTCCTATTCACTACCTCAGTCTGACCGTCCGTCTGTGGGTGATATGCCGAGGAAAACCTAAGGATAGTACCAGTTTTGTGCCACAAAGTTTTCCAAAAGTAGCTCATGAACCTCACATCGCGGTCAGACACGATCGACTTGGGTAGGTCATGCAACCGAAAGACATCCCTCATGAATATAGATGCAACGTGGGTCGCATCTGCCGTCTTGCGACAAGCAATGAAGTGTGCCATCTTCGAAAACCGATCAACCACCACGAAGATGGAATCGTGTTTCCGCAAGGTGCGGGGAAGTCCGAGAACAAAGTCCATGCTGATGTCCTCCCAAGGGCGATGTGGAACAGGTAGGGGGGTATAAAGGCCGGTGTTCTGCTTATTTCCCATGACCGTCTGACAAATACGGCAGTGGCGAACAACCCGAGCTACGTCCTTCTTGAGGCTAGGCCAGTAGAGACGGTCCTCAACAAGGGCTATGGACTTATCTCGCCCGAAGTGACCCGCGGCTCCGCCCGCATGCAGTTCCCAAATCAGGTAGTCTCGGTAAGACGTCTGAGGAACGCATAGACGGGAAGCCCGGTACAGATATCCCTCGTAAATCTGGTATCCCTCAACAGGGTCGGGTGGGTCTCGGGATAGGGCGGCATAAATCTCACCAAAGTCAGGGCACGTAGGGTAATTGAGCATCAGTCGCTCAAGTCCTTGCACACTCGCTGTCATCGTCTGCAATAGGGACACGCGGCGACTCAACGCATCGGCCGGCTTGTTCTCAACACCCGCGCAGTGCTTGAGAACGTAATGAAAATCCTGCAGATACTCAACCCACTTCGCATGCCGGTGGCCCAGCTTGCGCTGCGAATCGAGGTAACGGAGGGCCTGGTGGTCGGAATACAACACGAACTCCCGGGGAAGGAGATAGTGTCGTCAGTAACGCAGAGACTGGACAATAACATAAAATTCTCGATCGTAGTTCGAGTACTTTTGCTTTGCTTCATTCAGCTTCTCACTAAAGTAAGAAACTGGGTGTCCCTCTTGACTCAATACGCCACCTATACCGATACCAGACGCGTCACAGGCGACCTCAAAGGCGCGACTGAAATCTGGCAACCTCAGGACGGGAGCTGTCGTCAATATCTCCTTAATCTCCTCGAAGGCTCTAGTGGCTGCGGGGGTCCACTGAAACTCTCACTTTTTGAGACAGCTCGTGAATGGGGCCATGATCATGCTGAACCCCTGGACAAACCTCCTCTAGAAGGTGGCAAGCCCGTGAAAGCTACGAGCCTCGTGGATATTCCTAGGTACAGGCCAATCTCGAATAGATTTGACCTTCTCAGGGTCCACGGAGACTCCGGTGGAGGAAATAATAGAGCCTAGGAAGTGGACGGACTCGGAAAGAAAGGCGCACTTCTTCAGGTTCACATACAGTTTCTCTTGGCGGAGGGTGCCAAAGAGAAGTCTCAGATGATCGAGGTGAGCGGCCTGAGTCTGGCTGTAGACTAATATGTCATCAAAGTACACCACCAGAAACTTGCCCATGTAGGGCCGCAACACCTGCGTCATAACGCGCATGAATGTGCTCGGGGCATTGGATAGCCCGAATGGCATGACTAGCCACTCATAAAGACCGTCCTTGGTCTTGAAGGCGGTCTTCCACTCGTCCCCCTCACGAACTCGTATCTGATGGTACCCACTGCGGAGGTCGATCTTGGAGAAGATCTGGGCACCGGACATAGTATCCAGTAAGTCATCGAGTCGTGGGATAGGGAAGCGATACTTGACCGTGATCTTATTGATGGCGCTGCTGTCGATGCACATACGCCAACTACCGTCCTTCTTAGGGGTAAGAAGGGCGGGGACCGCACAAGGATTCATGCTCTCGCGAATGAACTGCTTCCGAAGAAGCTCGTCAACCTGCCGTTTGAGCTCAGCGTGCTCATCCGGGTGCATACGGTAGTGGGGTAGGTTCGGGAGGGAAGCTCCCGGGACTAAATCAATGGAATGCTGAATGTCCCGAGGGGGAGGCAGCTCATCGGGGAGCTCGTCTGGCATAATATCCGCAAACTCGCCTAACAGGGGACACACCGCGAGTGGGAAATCAACTGGGGCGTCCTCAGTAACCTGGGTAGCGGCTACTACAAAAATAACGTCGGACTCAGCACTATCTCGCATAAACTCTCCTCGCCTCAGAATATGCAGTGGCCGTGAGGCGCTCGTGCTCGGAGACGACTCTACCACACCCTTGGGTCGATCTCGGGGTTGGGTGGGTGTCAACGTGATCTTCCGCCCCTTATCATAAAAGACACACGTGTTCGAGCGACCGAAACACGTGACATCCCGATCAAAAAGCCAGGGGCGGCCAAGCAATACGTGAGCGACGTCCATGGGAATAACATCGCACCAGACCTTGTCCTGAAAAGACGCAATGGTGATCGGGACTAAGCAACGCTGGGTGACCTGAATCGCCGTCTTGTCAACCCAGACGACACGGTACGGATGGGGGTGAGGCTCTGCCTTAACCTGCCTACGGTCAAGCGCCTTCTGGGCTACAATATTCACGCAACTTCCACCATCAATAGCTAGCTTGCAGGGACCGCCGACACTAGGGAAGTACGTGTAAAAGATGGTCGTGCGTCGCCAGTTCTCGTCCACACGTGGTGTGTGTAAGAGGCGTCGAATCACTCCCACCTCTAACGATCGCTCGGCGTCACTCTCCCAACCTTCCTCGACTGCTGCCCTAACCTCCTCTGGGGCCTCCTCTTCACCCTCTAAACCCTGCTCCTCCTCTTCCTCAAGTAACAGGTTCCGCGTGGGGCACTGCGCCGCCACGTGGCCCCTGCCAGAGCATCTAAAACATACAATGCCCCCAGATCGCTGGCCATCAGTGGCTACGGCTTTACCCTTTGCATCTGCGGGGATACGTGAGGGTGCGGCCGTGGTGGTCTGGGGCGGAGCGGGTTTCCTAAAGGTCGAGGAATCAGTCCGAGAGGTGAACTGCCTCGTACTAGACGAACGAAGGTACTGCTCATACTCGAGGGAGAGTTGGAATATCTGATCAACAGTCTCCAAGCGGTGGAGAATCAACTCTCTCCGAATATCGGAACGAAGGCCCGCCTTGAAGCGGGCGGTAGTGGCAATAGGTTCCTCTGAAATATCACTCCTGACGACCAGCTCATCGAAGCGAGCCATGTACTCGGCGACAGTAAGTGTCCCCTGTCGTAGGTTCTATAGCTGCTCATATAGCTGATCTCGATATGACGCAGGGAGGTACTTCTCCTTCAGTCTCTCCTTCATCTCGTCCCATCTGGCGATTTGGTAGTAACCATCCCGCTCTAGAGCTCTCTCGACACTAATCCAGAACACCTTAGCTTGCCCGATCAACTTCATTTTTGCAAAGCGGACACAACGCTCGTCACTCATGTCGTACCACTCGAAGTAGTGGTCCATGTCCAAGAGCCAATCGCTGAAGGCTTTCGGATCTAGGCGACCATCAAACGAAGGGGCATCGAGTTGGATGCGACGAGTGATGTCATGATAGTGGCCCCCTCTCCTAGGATCGGGGTAGTCCTCGGGGTAGTCATCATGAGCGTAGTCGTATCGAGCGGGTGGGGGACCACGCTCTCTCCGACCCGGGGGATAATAATCATCCTGGTGATGGTCACGGCGATCGTGTGGGGGCACACGATCTCTGGGGTCCGGCTGAGGTTGACGTGGCATACAGTACTCATCACGCTGGGGTGACAGCCTATCCCTCACCGGGACTTGCCTATAATCTCTCGCAAAATCAGGATGTCGCCTTACTGGCGGAATCGGGGCTCGTTGAGGACTATCACGACGGTGACGGTCTGCGGGAGGTGGACCATCCCTCGGGCGTTGTCCTCGACGTGGAGGAGCGTCAGGGTCGTCCTCAAGAGAATCGTCACGCTGTGTCGGAGTGTCCCTGACATCCTCTAAGTGGCCTAAACGAAGGTTCACCTCGGCAACGTCATGACCCACATCGTCGAACTGGGCTCCTATGGTGTCAAGGCGACCTAGGACAAGGCGTTGGAACTCAGCGAAAACGGCATCCGAATTCGAACTCGTCGCTCGGTCCTCAGTGTTCTGTGGTTCTACCATGCTTACTCTAAAAGTCCTACCACTACGGAACATGCAAGTGGCCTAACCTCGCTTTGATACCAAATGATGTAGGGGTAGGCTAGTGGTGCTCGGGAGCTAGGACTCTACGTGCACGTGTGAGGGGATATGCGAATGCAATGCTACATGCAATGAACAGTCGGATAGCAACGACTAGTAATTTAAGCAATGAAAACTAGCAACACCACGCAGTTAACCGAAATAAAGAAACAATTAAATAACTTTGGCAATCTGGCAACGGCTTCCTCCGCACGGAGGGCCTGAGCAAGCGGAGGCGACTATTTCCACAATAAATATTAGCGTATAAAACAACAACTACCAAACTATGATCACAACACAAATATAGATAAACAACCAAGTGCCAATGTCAAGTACAAACATAATACCATGAAATACTCACGATGCAGTGGGCTGATCCGAGACGATGGAGGATTTGACGAACCGGATGCAGAACGAGCGATCGGAAGTGGAATCGAAGGCGACACGGCGATGGCGGTGGCTGCCTTCGGCGAAAAGTGGCGGTGACGGATGGTAAACGGCGGATCCGGCCACAAATGAGTAGATCCGGGCCGGGGGAAAATAGATCCGATGATTTGGAGCGGATCCGAACAAAAATGGAAGGTTTGTGTGGAGGGGATAACGGATCGGAGTGTCGGTGGATAGATCCGCTAATTTTAGGACGGATCCGGGCTAGGGGAGTGAGAATACGTAAGTGGAGAGTAGATCGGGGGAAGGTAGTGCTAGATCAATTAGATCTAGGGTTTTCGGAGTGTTGGGGAGCGGATCCACGAAGGGGAAGGGAGAGGAGTGGCCGGCTAGGGTGGAGGCTAGGGTGGCTGGTTTTGGTGAGAGGAGGTGGCGGCTTGGCTGGGCTGCTGTAGAGAGGGGCCGGCTGATGCAGGGGAGGCGGTGGGACGGAAGTAGGAGGGGCGGCTGAGTGGTGGGGCTTCGAATAAGGGGCTGGCGGCTGCTGTCTTCACAGCAGGTCAGCGGGTTTTGGAGGGGGTTTCGGGGTTCTCCGGCGGTGGAAAAAGGGGGGGAAAGGCTGGAAAATGATGGGGGAGGATAGGGGTTACCTTGGGGGGAAGATTGGCGGCCTAGGAGTCGTCACCTAGGGTTCCACGGCGTCGGCACCAGGGAGGGATCGCTGGAATCCGGGATTACACTCCTCCAAATTCTGCAATGCTTTGGAATCAGCCCCCTAGCATCCTATTTATAAGAAAACATAACTTAGGGCATCCCCATCAACGACTATGATTGGCCGGTGGGTTAGTCCTTGAAATACATCAAAATACCTCAAAAAAAAGTAATATAGTGATTTGACTCGCGTCGACGTCCCGGACGCAATCGCGGAGTCCGATCGGCGATCCGATCAAGTCTTCCTGCGCGAGTACATGTATGTGGGCCCCGCCTTGCGGCGAGCTCCTCCAAGTGCATCCGATGGCTCCCCATCACCTCCCCTCTAGGTAATTTAGCTATTCTTGAATTAAAGACTTTCACTCACAGCCGTCTATCGGATCTCGCCGCCTGTTTGCCGTCCAGATTTTGCGAGGTCGCTGCCCGCTATTGTCTTGTCCTCAGATCTTGCCTCCGCCCCGCCTTCGACTCTTTCTCTCCGTGGCCCCGGCGCATGCCTGTCACCTGCAGCATGGCGCGTGACTCCGATCCGTCCGTCGCCACGACAGCTCTCTCCGACCGCCTCGATCGGGTCGATACGATCCTCTCGGACGTCCAAGTGGCCGTCTGTGACATCCACGCCCTCCTCGCCGCCCGCCCCCCGTCATCGGCTGCCCCGCCGGTCCATCCGTACGACACCACGGCGCCTGCTAGTAGCCCTGGAGACTTTTCGGTTAATGACCATCACCTGCCCTAACTCTCCTTTGCCGCCCTCCGTCGTCTCGAAATGCCGGTCTTCGACGGGACTGATACCTTGGGTTGGCTCGCGCGGGCCGAGCACTACTTTGACATCCAGGGAACACCCGCAACTCAAATGGTTCCCATCACCACGATTTACATGGAAGGCTCGGCTATTCATTGGGTCTGTTTGCTCCGCCAATCGTCGCCGACCTTGTCATTACCGCTCCTCAAGAATGAGTTAACCAGCCGCTATGACAACTGCCACGTCGACAACACGTATGAGTGCTTGAGCAACGTCCGCCAAGCCGACTCCGTGGATGTTTACTGATGCATCCTGCGACGCATCATAGCTTTTATTTATATTTATTTATGCAACTTTTTATTTTTATGTACTCGCTCTCAGTATTTTGTACTCGCAGTATTATATTTCCCGACTCAGCGGATTGACCGACCGTTAGGAGCATAAATAAAGAGGTCCAGTATTATCAGTATTAGGACCGTAGGGGCAAGCCTAAATTTTTCATAAACACATAATTTAAAATTCAAAAATCATAATTTTCCATAGTGGGGAGAGAGAAGGTTAACAAGTTATTAAGTTGGAAAGTATTGATTGAAAAACATTAGGAAGGGAATCTGCTGAAAAATATTCGTTGCTGGCCTTTACTTAACCCACTGGACAAACAGAGAGCACGAGGATCGGACCGAGCGGAAGCCACTGTTTTCTTCTTGCTCATTGCCGATTATATCCCCTGTGCCCTAGCATTTCTCGGCTAGCCAACGCCTCACCAAAGGAGGAAATCGCCGACCGTTCCCTTCCAGCCAGCGCCCAGCGTTCCACTGCCCGTGATCTCCAGTCACCGCCACCGCACCTGTTTGGAAAGGAGTTCGCCGGGTGTCGTTGATTTCCGATCTTCTGTCGGACATCCTGGCCGCCGATCAGCGTCGTCGACCTCAGCTTTCCCCCTTTCCGACCGCTGATCCCGGTGGCTGCATCTTTCAAGTCCAGCAACAATTCTTCCTGTGCGTGACGAATTCGGGGCGGGTCAACCATCCTGCTGTGTGTGCTTGGGTAAATTCGTTCGCTCCTTGGAATTGATACTAATTTATGCTACGCGCTTAAATAATTTTGGGCTTGCCTTTGCGTTTTCATTACTATTAATATCACTTACCCATAAATTATTGCTTCTAATTTGATGCTTGTGGCTGTACAATACCGTGGAAGATTCAACTCAAATAAATACTCGAGAAGTTCCATATGAGCAAGATTAATGAGTCTTTTAAAGTCCAAAGTGACGAGTGCATTTGCGCGCATAATTCGATTTGGCCGTTCGGTTCTCGTGTTCTTTTTCAAGATAAAAAACATAAAATTTATTTTGCGACGGAATTGGGTTTGCTCAAAATAATTAATTTTCAAACCCTATCTCGAGGTTACATCTGTTTGGTATATAAGCTAATCGATTCACGTCTACCGTGGATCTGTGACGTGAATCTGTCAATCTGTCGATCCGTCGATCTTAATTTTTCTATATAAAAAAGATTTTAATTTTTTTCCTTCTTAAAAAAGAATTGGTTTTTCTTCATAAAAACCATTTTTTCTCCCGCTCGGGAGCGCTCTATTTTAAAATAAATTTTTATCAAAAAAAAGATTTTGAATTTTTCGATGGAAAAGTGGATCGATCAATTAGAGAACAACATAGGCGATTTGGCCCGACACATGAGTGATTTGATGAAAACAGTCAAAACTCTCATCACCGGTATGGGTACACATATCATGAACGGGTTGCGCACTTAAGTTAATAATATCGAAGCAACCTTGCACGTCAACCGAACACTTGCCTCAGTGGTCGAAAACCACCTTGACCATAGACCTCGGGAACTCGCACACCCCGACCCGAAAGCACATAACGAATCACGTCACCAACCCCATTGGGATATTGGAATCAAGTTGGTTGTAGGTGACTTCGAAGGGAGAATAGAGCCCGAGGGTTGTCTTGAGTGGTGTGAGAGGATGGATCGTTTCCTGGCCTAGAAGCAATTGCCCCAAGCAAAGCAAGTTGAGTATGCAACGCTTAGACTGAAAGTGTCCGCCCTAGTTTAGTGGGGACAGGTAGAGTGAACTAGATTTAATTTAGGCAATCCCCCAATCACCACATGGGAAGAGTTTAAGACGCAACTTCGAAAACGATACGTTCTACCCGATTATATGCAGACCTTCTATCGTAGGTTCCACAACATACGTCAAGATAAATTATCGGTGGATGAATATACGAACCAGTTCCTAGTCCTACAGTCTCGCCTCGACCTCCGTGAGTACGATGACATGACCGTTTCCTGTTACCTGAACGAGTTACGCTACTCCATCAGAGATCAATTAGAACTCCTTGATCACAAGGACTTAGGAGAGGTGTCGACTCGCATGCGTATAGTAGAGACACTGCAGAAACGAACATCTGGAAACAAGTCTACTGTTAAGCCCCACCCGACTCGCACTTAAACTTTTGCTGAACCCTCTCGATCAGTAGTGTCCACGAGCACCCCAACACTCCCTGCCCCTTCCACCAAAGGCAAGGAGGTCATAGTCACTAGACCTCAGCCCGGGACATTTAAATGTTTTAAGTGTATGGAGCAGGAGCATAAATCTTCTGAGTGCCCGCGACGCCACTTCGTCTCCGTCATCGATCCTGAAAGTGGGTCCGAACCTGAGTATGAGATATTTCTTAGTGATTCCCAAACTGACCCGACTCCTGAGACTGAGTTAGAGAGTGAGTACGAAGTTGAGGGAGAATAACCTGAGCAGTTAGTGCGTGTTCTCCAACATAGTCTCCTAACTCCTAAGACTCATACTGACGACTGGTTGAGGAACAATATCTTTCGTACCACCGCCCGTATACAGGGACAGTTCTGCTCCATCATTATAGATAGCGGTAGTATGAAGAACTTTGTTTCTCAATGCATGACAGATAAGCTGAAATTTAAAATGCAGCCCTTAGGAAAACCTTACAGTCTATCACGGGTCACTAGTAACACTACCATTCCTATCACGCACCAGTGTCTCGTTGAGTTTTCTATAGGCAGTACGTATCAGGATGTTGTATGGTGTCATGTAGCTACTATCGAGGTGTGTCACATCCTGCTATGACGACTTTGGCAGTATGATAAACACGTAGTTCATGATGGTGTAAAGAACTCTCACTCCGAGCGCAATGGTCGCAAGATCTTTCTTCTTCCCCAAAAGAATGATCTTGTTCCCAAAGCCCCAGAGAGGACTTCGCCTCAGACTTCACCCCCTTCTACCACTGTCTCCGCGATATCCTTCCCCTCCGCCACCGTGCTACTGACTGGGTCGCAATTCCAGGAGGAGATGATGGATTCCGAGGTCGTTTATATGTTATCTGGTATCGACACCACCCCCGCTACATTAGACATCCCTAGTATGGTGCGACCCCTCATAGATGAGTTCTCTGAGATCATGCCGGAGGAGCTTCCCGATCAGCTACCCCCGATGAGAGACATACAACACTGCATAGACCTCATTACAGGAATTAGCTTACCTCATTTGCCCCACTATCGCATGAGTCTGAAAGAGCACGAGGAGCTACATAGGCAGGTGACCGATCTGATTTCGAAGGGTCACATTAGAGAGAGTATGAGTCCGTGCGCTGTCCCCGCACTTCTAGTTCCTAAGAAAGACGGGACATGACGTATGTGTATGGATCAAGCTTGTCAAGGCGACAAGGCAACCAAGGCGTTAAAGGGTGTACCAAGGCGAGGCGACGCCTAAGCGTCGCCAAGACGTCGCCTAGGCGACCAAAACGTTTAACATGCTCAGTAAAGTGTAACTCCCTTTTAAACCATAACATGCAAAATAATTGGAATGGTTATTTTCACGCTCACTCACATGGGGTAACTGAGCTAAAATCACTCTTCAAATAGTCAATAGTTCTCTACATTATCAACAAAATATAAGCATTCGACAGTAAATATTGAACACCCTAAATAAATTTCTAAATTTCATACAAAGCATCCACAACCACTACAATGTTAGTGGTCACAAAAATAAGCCAACTATGACATTAAAAAATTATACTTAAACAATGTAAAAAATATATGCATTTGAAAAACATGAATGTGGGAAAAAACACACGTGATTATATCTTTGTTAGTGATGATGTAAGTTGATTTAAATGAAGATAAAGGTAACACAAAATCACCCATCTGTAGAAATTATCAAACTAGCATAAAAATATGTACAAGTCACTGCAATTAACAAGTCACTGAAATGATTGAACTATATTTTATGTTTGATGCTTAATAGATAAAGAATTAAATAACAATTTAACATTAAAAATATAATTTAGATTTTACTAAAGGTAACTCAGAAGAAGATGATTTATTCTTAGAACATAAGAATAGTAATAATGGCTGGTAGAGTAACAGAAAAAATTATTTTTGGGCCAGCTAAAGTTACCTCTGGTGCCTCCTCAGATATTAAAATGGCTACTCAAATGGCTGTAGCTATGGTAACAAATTGGGGATTAAGTGAAGTAATAGGATCAGTATATCATGGGGTAGCTAACGAAGATTTATATACTCACATCAGAGGAGGTGAGCATAATCATATGTCTCATATTCAGATTAAAAGAAGGAGGAGGAGGGAGCGAGTGATGAAGGAAGAGTCTAGGGCGGAATTTCCGCCACTAATGGGGCCCATGGCGAGCCTGGGATCGCATGGCTGCAGAAATTCGACCCACTTTGGAAGCCGCGGACCGCCTAATTTCTTGGTTGTGCTGTTTTTCTTTTGTTATTGTATGCTTATGTGTTAAGTGAACCTTGTTTGGTGTGTTATTAGCGGATGTGCTAATAGCTATGTCCCCCCCCCCATAGTATAAGAGGAGGGAGAGTTTGTGTTGTATGCAGTTTTTGAGAATTAAGAAATATCCTGTTGCCCTAGCCGTCGTTTTCCCCTCTCCGTGCGAGAGGCATCGGTCCGGAAGGACCCCCGCTCCTCCTCTCGCCACCGTCCCGCCTCCTGTGAGGTAGGTTTCCGGCCGGAAGGCCCTGCTGTTCTCCTACCCGGCGTTTCCTACGTCAGTTGGTATCAGAGCCACTACACCGACTTCTCAGCTCGGCGCCGTTCGATCCCCCGCTACGGCTCTCTTCGCGCGCGCGATCCAGACACGAGGATGGGCGACAACCCGCAGGACGACACCGCCCTCTGGGCGGCCATCAATGGCATCACCTCCCAACTCGCCGCTCTCACCGCCGCGCTCGGCAACCCGCACCCGCCCCCTCTCGCTGATCCCAACGCTGCTGCCGCTCCTCCGACGGATTCTTTCTTCGGGCGGCAGTATCGCCGTGGGCGCGCAGCGCCTCCCCGCCCCGCCACTCCGTTTTCCGACTCCAGCACCGACGACGAGTTTCCCGCTGGTGCCGACCCTCCACCATGGCGTGACCCACCACCGCAGTACAACTAGGGGTACCGCCTGCGTGCAGACATTCCCCATTTCTTTGGAAACCTGGGCATCGAGGACTTCCTCTATTGGCTTTCGGAAGTCGAGCGTTTCTTTGAGATGGCCGAGCTCGACGAGCGCCGCCAAGTGAAGATGGTCGCGTACCGCCTTAAATCCGACGCGGCGGTTTGGTGGGACCAACTTCAACTCAATCGCCAACGCCAAGGCAAGGCCCCCGTCCGCACATGGCTTAAAATGAAGAAATTGTTGCGGCATTGATTCCTCCCGCCCGACTACGACCAACACTTGTTCCAGTTCTATCAGAATTGCTCGCAGGGCACTCGAACAGTCACGGAGTACTTGGCTGAAATTAGCCGCTTTGCGGACCACAACGGCTTGACCTAGACGGACGACCAACGCGTCACTCGTTTCCTGCATGGGCTACGCCCGTCCCTACGTGCGAAGATTGGCTTGCATGTTTTGCGCACGGTGGATGAGGCCTACAACATGGCTCTCAAAGCTGAGCTAATGGAGACGTATGCAACGCTGCCACACCGTGCAGCCTCTCGCCGTCCTTGGACGGATGCGTCAGGTTCTGGTAGCCGGGACTCTACCGGCAAAGAGGTGCCGACCTCGTCTTCCGCACCTAAGGGTCGGGCACCTGACCGCGCATCGTCGGGAACATGTTTCAAATGCCACCAACCGGGTCATTACTGAAAGAGCAACTAGATCTGATATACTCTAGAGGGGGGTGAATAGAGTATATGGTGTTTTGGTACTTTTAAAAACTTTTACAACAATTGTTGTAATAAGTGTGAACAGGGAAGCAAATATAAATCTAATCACAGAACTAAACTATGCAAAAACTAAGCACAGACAAATCAAGGCCAGAAACAAAAAGTAAACAAGCAGAACCAGAGGACACAAGGAAATATAGTGGTTCCCCAAACTTGGGTACATCCACTCTTCTACCACCCTAGGTAGGAATCCACTGCAGGATGAGTTGATCAGGTGTCCTGGGCACCAATGAGCTTTTGATAAGGTGCTCAAAAAGCAAAGCAGATTTTTTGATCAGGTGTCTTGCCACCAATGAGCTTTTGACAAGGTGCTCAAAAACCAGATTCAAACTTTTGAAGGGAGTTTGAGAAACCCTTTACAGAGTGGGGGTGAGAGAGTGATGACAGTCTTCTCTTTCTCAAACAACTGAGAAGACTATGTGGATTGAAGTCAAAGCTCCCCCTGAGTCCTTGAAATCTTCAGGAAGAAAAGCTTTGCTGAGGGTGATAGGCCTTCAAAGGTAGAACTCCAGCAATAGATGGTTTCAGCAATGACTGAAATGTTGAGTGTCTGGAGTCTTGAAATGATGTTGGCCTTGAACACTTTGAAAGATGAAGAGATTTTGGAAGCTTGATCTCTTTGATAAGTGTTCTTCAGAATTCTTTTTGACAGAAGATTTTGAATGAGTCTCTATATTCTGTATTGTGTGTTCTCTTCTTGTTAATGTCTCTGTATATCATCTATATTGATTCAAAAACATTCTGTCTTTTATTCTCTGTTCCTGAATAGAATATCATTCTCTGTCAAGGATAGCCGTTGGCCTGCATTGATTGCAGCCTTAATTGCATAATCTCTTCTGGAGGAAAGTCCACAGAATTATTGCTTGAAAAGTCCCTTGAAACTTGACCCAGAAGTAAATGAAAACGGCTAGCAAATCTCTGAATTAATTGCAGAATAACTCCTGACTGATTTGAATTTGAATTCTGGAAGTTATCTGAAATCGTCGAACTGAGCTCTGCTATCGTCGAGCTGAGCTCAGCGAACTGGAAAACTCAAGCAGCAAAATAATCGTCGATCTGAGCTCAAAGATCGTCGAACTGAGCTCAGAGATAAAGATCCAAAGCAGAGTCAAAATCGTCGAACTGAGCTCACCGATCGTCGAATGGAGTTCGACGATATTATGAAGTTGAGCTCAGCGATCGTCGAGTGGAGCTCGACGATCTGTCGAAGTTGAGCTCGACGATCGTCGATCTGAGTTCGACGAATCGTCGTGCTGAGCTTGACCATCAGACTTAGTCTCCAGTCTGAAAAACTTGGTCTTCAGGGCAGCTTCCAATCCTAGACTTCTAACCCTTAGACTCAATTCTAATTGACCTATTAAGCTATACAGAAGGTCAAGAAAAGATTCCTAGAGACATAGTGATCCTGACCCAAAATAGTAATAGGGTGTTCCAACAATCTCCCCCTATTTGGGTTAGGATTACTATTTACAGATTTTGGAAAGTCAAATAACAACATATAATTAGAAAAGCATAAAAACAACAGCTAGACATTGCAGAAACATCACAGAGATATATATATATGTGTATATGACATCCAGATAGCAGTCAGAAAATCTAAAGATTGTCACCTTACAAAGTCACTTCTTCTCTTTGCCTTTAACCATTTTGATTTCTCTGTTTGGATTTAGAGCTTCCTTGTTGGACCTGGTGTCATCTGCTGCACCCAAGTAGGTTTGCTTTGCAGGCCTGGGAACCACAGCAGCAAGATGCAATTCCATATATCTGTCTGCATCAAAGAATTTGCTTGAAGCATATCTCTCTAACTCCTTTTGTCTTTGCTCTGACATAGTAGAAATATTGGAAGTGTCTAGCCCTTGTTCTTTGGCCTTCTTTATCTGATCTAATGCAGCCATTTCCTTCATCCTAGCAGTCCAAGCAGATGGATTCTTTTCAGGGTCCTCAAATGGTACAGGTGGCTCATACCTGTTGGAAGAATTGTCTTGAGGAGGCCTGACAGACACTGTCTCTTTGAGCTTGTAGGGGAAGGGACCAGAAGTAGTATCAGAAGAACCATGTCCTCCCCTGGAGTATGGGTGCTGCCTGGAATACCCTTTAGAATAAACCTGAAAATCTCTTTGATTACCCCTGTATCCTCCTCTCCTAGAATAAGAACCCCTAGACTGGCTTTCCCTTTGATAGGATCTGGCATGGGGTTGATAGGGAGCCTGACTTTTAGCTGGGGCTTGACTTGCAGAGCTGCCACCTGCACCTGCATCAGGAGGAGGTGGTGGAGGAGGATGAGGGTGCTGGAACTGGGAGGAGCCCTTTTCATACTTTCTCTTCTTCTTCATGACTTTCAACTGGTTTTTGGAATACTGCATCCAATGTTCAGTAATTTGGCAGTTATGCAGAATATAATAAGGAATATCATTATTATCCTTGACTTTTGCAGGAGGAACCATTTTCATTGTCTTGCTCCTAGCTTTTCTTTTCCTTGCAATAGTAGCAGCTGAATCATCAGAGTCTGTTTTGAATTCATCAGTCTCAGAACTCTGGTCATCATATATAGCATCTATCTTCTTCATAAGATCTTTCTTTAATTGAACAGAGGCAGAAGAGGCAGAAGCTGAACCAGCAGCAGCGGGGACAGCAGCAGAGACAGGAGCAGATACATCAGCAGATACAGGAGCAGAAGCAGAAACAATAACATCAACAGCAGAAGTGATGGAAGCAGATGGAGCAGCAGATGGAGAGGGTGCAACAGGAACAAGTACAGTAGATGCAACAGATACTGGAGTAGTGACAGCAGAAGTAACTGTAACAGTCTCACTATCAGCAGAAATTTCAGTAACATCAAAAACTGCAGCAGGCTCAAAAACAGTGGCCTCTGACATCAGAAAATCCTTGGATGTCTGCTCATCAGAGACAGTTGGGATTTCAGCAGCAGCAAAAATAGTCCTTTCTTCAACAACAGCAGTAGCAGCAGCAACAACATCTTCAGAAGCAGCAAACACTGATTGTACAAAAGAAGATATAATGCTGGGGTCACAGCCAGAGAAATGCACCGGTGCCTTGGACAGGTCTTCTGAGGGCTGGACAGCATTACTCTTAGGCAAACAACTGAAAAAGGCAGTATCAAAAGCTGAGAGCAAGGACTTTAGGTTTAGTGCCAGAACTGGAGTAGGAGGCACAGCAGCAAGAGCAGAGGTAGCAGAAACAGAAACATCAGCAGCAGCAACAGCAGTATCATCAGCAGCAGGAGCAGAGACAGCAGCAGCAACAGCATGAAGGCTTGCTTCATATGACATCTCCCCCTGCCTAGATGCAGATACATCTGTATCAAGGCACACTGCTGGAGGTGCTGCCTGAGGAAGGAGGGAGGAAAGCCTGGAAGAGAGAGCTGCCACTGACAGTTGTAGAGGAGCCAAAGAGGTCTCTAAGAGCAGAGAGAGCCTGGGGGCAATTAGCTCATACAACTTGTCAGCCAGGGCTGAGAGGTCTACATGCTCAACAACAGGAGCAGAGGTAGATGGAATAGGGAGTGCTGAGGATGCTGGAAGTGGAGGGCTGGAGAGTGGTGGTATGGATGGCTGAGGTGTTGGGATGGTGGATATGGAGGACAAGGGGATGGATATGGATGGGGTGAAAGTGGTTTGGTCAATGATATGGTGGAGGAGATCTTGGAATGAAGTTGAGGAGGAGGATAAGTCTGGAGGAGAGGATGGGGAATCATCCATATAGGAGTCATCCAGGAGGGTGAAGAATGGAATGGATGGAGAAGAGGTGACATCTGGTGGAGGGTATGAGAACAGTGGTTGGAAGTGGTCTGCTGGTGGAGGTGAAATGGTTGCTGGAGATGGAATTGTTGTTGGAGATGGGCTAGAGATGGTAATGGTGGATGGAGCTGGAATGGTGGATGGTAGAGGTAAAGTTGGACTTGGAGGAGGAGAAGAGGCAGTAACAGCAGCAACCAGGTCTTCTGCAGGAGCAGAGACCTGTGGGAGAGTGACTCTTTGAGTCTTGATGCCTGAAGGAGCACTAGAGGAGGGCCTGCTTGGCTTGCTGATTTGCCTGTCCCACTTGCCAAAGAGGGCACAGGTGAGTCTCTTGGAGGCATTAATGTGAACTCCAGAGGAGACCAGCAAGGCAGGGCACCTTGTCTGCAGGAAGACTCCAAGAATCCTTCCAAAATTAACAAAGCTTTTGTTGATTTTCTTCTTGATTAGGTCAAAGAAGACCTCTCCCCAGTTCAAACTTTTTTTATCTACCAGAGCTCCCATGAGACAGAGCTGATGTCTGGAGATAGTATCATGAGCTGAGTGCTTTGCCAGCAGTACTTTTCCTACCACATCTGCTAGGAACCTGTACTCAACAGACAAGTTCCTTTTGAACAACTTGCTAGGGTTTCCCTCTGGATGACCCATCCTGGCAAGTATGTCAGAAAACTCCTCCCTAGATAACTCAGCAGATTCTTCTCCATTTCTTAGTCCAAAGACCTCTGTTAAAATGGTGGGGGTCAGGGGTACCTGGTTTCCAGCAATGGAGCCAACTATAGTAGAGTTGTCCAGATTATGAGCAGTGTAAACCCATTCCTTGATTTCATCTGAGGCCAGCTTTATTCTGGTGGTCATGAGAGCAGACAAGTTCTGATCCTTGAATAAACTCAGAATGTCTTGGAATATTTGATCAGTAGTGTTGAAAGATTCCAGATCAATGTCGAATCCAGCATCGAACTTCATGACGGCTAGAACTGCAACTGACACAGCCATTGTACCTGCAAAAATTCAACAAACAAAACGACCAAGCGTAGAACTGTTTGGAGGGAAAGAAAATCCTTGCAGAGAAATCGAAAGCGCAAGAGAGAACTACGGCGAAAAATGAGTTTTTTATTAGGGTTCGACGCAGAATTGGAAAGATCGTTGAACTCAGTTCGACGATCGAGGCTTCTAAAGGAATCTGAAGAGACTCCAACATCGTCGATCTCCGTTCGACGATCTTGGAAAGCGTCGAGCTCCGTTCGACGATCGTTCAGTGAATATAATCGTCGAGCGCCGTTCGACGATCGTTGACCGAAAGAGATAGTTCATACTATCTGAGAGGCGCTGAACTCAGTTCGACGATTCTGGAAATCGTCGATCTCCGTTCGACGATCTTAGGGGAAATCGTCGAGCGCAGTTCAGAGATCAGAAAAATTCTAGACACTAAGAAAAATCAGAATTTTTGCCTAGTTTTGGTCAATTTTTAGCTTTCAAAATCTTGGAGATTATTTAAGACTTCCTCCATCTAACATTCCTAACTGATTTAGGAAGAAGGTGTGTTTCTTTTCATCCAAAGGCTTGGTGAAAATATCTCCCCTTTGTAAATCAGTTGGGATATATTGTAATTCAATTTTGTGTTTTTCAACATTATCCCTTAAGAAGTGATGCCTAATCTCTATGTGTTTTGTCCTACTATGGAGGACTGGATTTTGAGCTATAGAAATAGCACTTGTATTGTCACAAAAGATTTTAGACTTCTCTAAGTTGTAATCATAGTCTAGGAGTTGGTTTTGAATCCACAATATTTGTGAACAACAACTGCCTGCAGCCATATATTCAGCTTCAGCAGTTGAGGTTGACACAGATGTTTGTTTCTTACAAAACCAAGAGACAAGTCTGTCACCAAGGAACTGACAAGTTCCACTGGTGCTTTTCCTGTCAATTCTGCATCCAGCATAATCAGCATCAGAGAATCCAGTTAAATCAAATGCTGAATCTTTTGGATACCAGAGACCTAGATTTGGACAACTTTTAACATACCTGAGAATCCTCTTTACTAATGTTAGGTGTGACTCTCTAGGGCTTACTTGGAACCTAGCACATATACATGTAGCAAACATTATATCTGGTCTACTAGCTGTAAGATACAGTAAAGAGCCAATCATTACTCTATATGTTGTCTGATCAACAGGTTTCCCATGTTCATCAGCATCCAGTACAGCATTGGTAGACATGGGTGTTTTCATACAAGATGCCTCAGACATACCAAATTTCTTAACCAGTTCATTAGCATATTTGGTTTGAGAAATAAAGATGTCTTTAGCATGTTGTTTGACTTGCAATCCTAGGAAGAAGGATAGCTCACCCATGCTACTCATCTCAAATTTAGAATGCATCAGGTTAGAAAACCTTCTGCACAATTTTGAGTTAGTTGAACCAAAAATGATATCGTCTACATAAATTTGCACTAGTAGGGTATGGGACTTATGAGTTCTAATAAAAAGAGTTTGGTCTACTCTACCCCTTATAAAACCATTTTCCAAGAGAAATCATGCTAAGGTCTCATACCATGCTCTAGGAGCTTGCTTGAGACCATATAATGCTTTGTTCAGTCTAAAAACATAATCAGGAAGAGTTGGAGAGATAAAACCTGGAGGTTGTCTGACATAGACTTCCTCTTTGATGTCTCCATTTAAGAAGGCACTCTTGACATCCATCTGATAAACCTTGAAGCTTTTGTGAGCTGCATAAGCTAAAAATATCCTGATGGCTTCTAATCTTGCAACAGGTGCAAAAGTCTGGTCGTAGTCAATTCCTTCTTCTTGAGAATATCCCTGAGCAACTAGCATTGCCTTGTTCCTTATTATTACTCCTTGATCATCCAGTTTGTTTCTGAATACCCATTTTGTTCCAACAATGGAATGATCCTTAGACTTTGGCACTAGTTCCCATACTTTGTTCCTCTCAAATTGATGCAACTCCTCTTGCATTGCAATGATCCAGTGTGGATCTTGCTCTGCATCTTGAATGGACTGAGGTTCAATTTGAGATAGGAAGCAGGTGTGCAACAGGTTTTGGTTGACCTGATTTCTGGTTTGCACACCAGCTGAGATTTCTCCAATTACTTGGGTAATTGGATGGTGTCTTGATGTTACTAAATCAACAGGGGGTGTTGATTGTTCACCAACCTGTGTTGTTGTTTCCTCTTGTGGTACAACAACTGGCTCTTCAAGTGGTGGTTCAATATGTTGAGCATTGCCTTCATCTTCACTGCTTTCTTCTTCTTGAGCAACCTGTAACTTGTTCATATCTTCAACTAGAGAATGTTCCTGCAAAGGTTCTATGGTAGAAGAAATCTTCTCCTTGAAAGACATGTTAGTTTCATCAAAAGAAATATGAACAGATTCCTCAATTTTCAAAGATGATTTATTATAGACCCTATAGGCCTTGCTGATCATGGAGTATGCCAGAAACACTCCTTTATCAGCTTTGGCTTGAAATTTTGCTAAGTATTTCTTGTCATTATTGTGAATATAGCAAATGCAACCAAAAATTCTAAAATAGTCAACTTTAGGTTTCTTCCCTTTGAGTAATTCATAGGGAGTCTTTCCCTTCAGTTTATGTATCAGACTTCTGTTCAGCACATAGTTGGAGGTGTTCACTGCCTCTGCCCAAAAGGATAGAGGTAGATGAGCATCTGACAACAATGTAGTGACAGATTCAATAAGGGTTCTATTTTTCCTTTCAGCTACCCCATTTTGTTGAGGAGTTCTAGGAGCTGAGAAAGTATGTCTGATCCCTTCACTCTGACAGAACTCTTGCATAAGAAGAGAATCAAACTCTGTCCCATGATCACTTCTGATCAGGGCAATGTGAGTATTGAACTCAATCTGTATACATTTGAGAAACTCTGTCAGACACTTAAAGTTATCAGACTTCTTCCTTAGAAAGAACACCCAAGTGAATATAAATAAGTCATCTACAACTACTAAAGTGTAGGATTTCCCTCCTAGGCTTTGTACTGTGATGGGTCCAAATAGATCCATGTGTAACAGATACAATATCCTAGGTGAATCACTCTTATTAAGTGACTTAAAACTGTTTTTAGTTTGCTTGCCTAATTGACAAGCCCTGCAGAGTCCTTCCTTCTTGAAGGGGCCAGAAGGTAGTCCTCTAACAAGGTTGTCCTTGGATAGCCTAGCAATAGTTCTAAGGTTTAGGTGTCCTAGTCTCTTATGTCATAACACATTTGGTCTACAGACTGAATTAAACAAGCAGATATCTATATCAGTTGAAAGAAAATCTACTAAGTAGATGTTACCTTTCCTTTTACCTGTCAACACTGTTGTGTTGTCCTCTGACTTGATTTTACATAAGGTTTTGCTGAAGGTCACCGGGTAGCCTTCATCACACAGCTGACTGATGCTTATTAGGTTGTGCTTCAGTCCTTCCACATATGCTACCTTCTTGAAGGTTACTGAACCAATCTGGACTGCACCATATCCTTTAGTCTGTCCAAAGTTGGAATCACCAAAGATAACTTTGGGTCCAAGCTTGGCTCTAAAGGAAGTGAGGTTGTCCTTGTTCCCTGTCATGTGCTTAGAGCACCCACTATCCAAATACCATTGCTGGTAAGATGTTGGATAGGTCTTCTCCTGCACATAAAGCAATTCATTTGTTTTTGACCCAGTTTACCTTGGGCCTAGGTTGATAACCTCTAAATTCTGAAATGAAAGACATCCCAGGTTGACTCTTATATCCTTCAGGATGATATCTCCTTGGAGGTATAATCCATTCAGTATAAGGGTTAAAGGTTTGGGATGAAGAACCCTTAGGATTCAATTTTGATTTGCCTTTGAAAAAGTTTCCAGAGTTCTGACCTCTGTTCGACGATCTTGGAGCTGAGTTCGACGATCTTGGGTCAGATCGTCGAGCTCCGTTCGACGGTCGACTATGGGTGAGGTCAGGTATATGAGATCGTCGACCTGCGTTCGACGACTCTGGCTGAGATCGTCGATCTGCGTTCGACGATTTTTGCTGAGATCGTCGAGCTGCGTTCGGCGATCGTCGATCTTCATTCGGCGATCGTCGAGCTCCGTTCGACGATTTCTGCTGGGACTTAAATTTCTGAGGCAGATCAGAATTTTTCCTGGCAACCTCTACAACTCCCTTTCCCTTGTTAGAAATAAACTTGATGGGAGTTGTTAGAACAATAGGTTGGCTGGATGAGGCACCCAAGCCTAGTGTACTGTTAAATCTAGAGTTCACTGTGCTTGTGATGTCCATCAGCTTGATGCTTCTCCCATTAAGGGATTTTTCAAGCTTCTTGACCTCAGATAGCTCACTTTTCAGTGTAGCTATCTGTTCCCTACAGTTCTCCAACTCCTGAGAGAGTTTGAGGTTTTCTGAATTTAAACCATTGTGTTCAGATAATTGATTTCTGAGAGAGATAATCTCTTTCTCAGACTTTAGCAGGTCTAAACACAGTGCTTTAAATTCAGATTTAAAATCTTCTGAAGTAAAATCAAAAGAACTAATTACCTGATTTTCTTCAGGTTGGGTTTCTGAGTCTGACTCTGACTCTTCATCCTCTGAATTGTGCTGTGAGGCATTAATTGCCATCATGCAGAATTCCTTTTCTTCTGCATCATCCTCATCATCACTGAAGCTGGATGAGGCTTCTGATTCCTCTTCTGTCTCACTCCAGGATTCAGCAACAAACCCTTTTCTTGTATGCTTATTTTTGCTTGAAGAGGGCTTGCAATTTCCATTCCTTTTGGAGTTTTTCTCCTTTCTTCTTTCTTTTCTGTCCCTTCTGTCCTTGGTCTTGTTCTCAGGACAGTCAGGAACTATGTGCCCTGGTTTCCTGCAACCAAAGCAGATAATGTCTTTATTGTTGCTAATGGACTTGTCATATCTTGGCTTGTCCTGCTCCTTGTATGATCTTCTTCTGAAGTCCTTTCTGGCCATCTTGTAGAATCTTTTGGCCAACAAGCTGAGTAGTTCATCATTGCCTGTGCTCTTATCTTCAGGCAGATCCTCAGTTGCCTTGAAGACTATGGTTTTCTCTTTCCTTGTGGCTGGTGAAGCAGCCTTCTGTTCTTCCTCTCTATTCTTGATGAGTAGCTCATAAGATTTGAGCTTACCCAACAAGACTTCAGTGGTGATCTCATTTAGACTTCTGACATCCTTAATTGACCAGATTCTTGAATCCCAAGTGCTGGGGAAGCACATTAGGATCTTGTCATTAAGTTCTGTCAAAGAAATCTCTTTGTCCAATGTCCTTAGCTCACTGACAATTATACTCAATCTGTTGTACATGTCTCCCACTGACTCAGTCTCTCCCTTCTTGAAGTTCTCATATTGGGAGATGAGATGGGATCTTCTGTCCTTTCTCTCATCAGCTGAGCCTGAGACAATTTCTGAGAGCTTGTCCCAAATCTCCTTGGCTGAGTTGCATTCAGCTACCTTTTGGAATATGTCATCTGACATTGTCTGGGCTAGGATGTTCATAGCCTTGACATCAGCTACTTTCCATTTTTTGATGTCAGCATCTGTTCCTGATGGAGGTGGAACAGCATTTGTGCTTGTGCTCTCTGTGGGTCTTGGACACACTGTCAAAACAGAATTGAAAATATCTTCATCAATAGAATTCATGTAAAGTCTAATCCCTGCTTTCCAAAGTGCAAACTTGGAAAGATTGCACATTGGAGGTCTGGTGCTAGCATAATCTTTGTTTTGGGCCATGAGTTGTGCAAACAAAATCTAATAATAAAATACAAAAGAAAAACAGATCTAGTTTAGGATCTTGAGGTTCAGGTGTTAGCCTGTACAACCAATCAGGTATGGTATGTTTAACCAACCTGGCTTTGATACCAATTGAAAGAGCAACTAGATCTGATATACTCTACAGGGGGGTGAATAGAGTATATGATGTTTTGGTACTTTTAAAAACTTTTACAACAATTGTTGTAATAAGTGTGAACAGGGAAGCAAATATAAATCTAATCACAGAACTAAACTATGCAAAAACTAAGCACAGACAAATCAAGGCCAGAAACAAAAAGTAAACAAGCAGAACCAGAGGACACAAGGAAATATAGTGGTTCCCCAAACTTGTGTATATCCACTCTTCTACCACCCTAGGTAGGAATCCACTGCAGGATGAGTTGATCAGGTGTCCTGGGCACCAATGAGCTTTTGATAAGGTGCTCAAAAACCAAAGCAGATTTTTTGATCAGGTGTCTTGCCACCAATGAGCTTTTGACAAGATGCTCAAAAACCAGATTCAAACTTTTGAAGGGAGTTTGAGAAACCCTTTACAGAGTGGGGGTGAGAGAGTGATGACAGTCTTCTCTTTCTCAAACAACTGAGAAGACTATGTGGATTGAAGTCAAAGCTCCCCCTGAGTCCTTGAAATCTTCAGGAAGAAAAGTTTTGCTGAGGGTGATAGGCCTTCAAAGGTAGAACTCCAGCAATAGATGGTTTCAGCAATGACTGAAATGTTGAGTGTCTGGAGTCTTGAAATGATGTTGGCCTTGAACACTTTGAAAGATGAAGAGATTTTGAAAGCTTGATCTCTTTAATGAGTGTTCTTCAGAATTCTTTTTGACAGAAGATTTTGAATGAGTCTCTATATTCTGTATTGTGTGTTCTCTTCTTGTTAATGTCTCTATATATCATCTATATTGATTCAAAAACATTCTGTCTTTTATTCTCTGTTTCTGAATAGAATATCATTCTCTGTCAAGGATAGTCGTTGACCTGCATTGATTGCAGCCTTAATTGCATAATCTCTTCTGCAGGAAAGTCCACAGAATTATTCCTTGAAAAGTCCCTTGAAACTTGGTCCAGAAGTAAATGAAAACGGCTAGCAAATCTCTGAATTAATTGCAGAATAACTCCTGACTGATTTGAATTTGAATTCTGGAAGTTATCTGAAATCGTCGAACTGAGCTCTGCTATCGTCGAGCTGAGCTCAGCGAACTGGAAAACTCAAGCAGCAAAATAATCGTCGATCTGAGCTCAAAGATCGTCGAACTGAGCTCAGAGATAAAGATCCAAAGCAGAGTCAAAATCGTCGAACTGAGCTCACCGATCGTCGAATGGAGTTCGACGATATTATGAAGTTGAGCTCAGCGATCGTCGAGTGGAGCTCGACGATCTGTCGAAGTTGTGCTCGACGATCGTCGATCTGAGTTCGACGAATCGTCGTGCTGAGCTTGACGATCAGACTTAGTCTCCAGTCTGAAAAACTTGGTCTTCAGGGCAGCTTCCAATCCTAGACTTCTAACCCTTAGACTCAATTCTAATTGACCTATTAAGCTATACAGAAGGTCAAGAAAAGATTCCTAGAGACATAGTGATCATGACCCAAAATAGTAATAGGGTGTTCCAACAATTACGCCTCCCGTTGCCCTCTTCTTCGCCAGCCCGTCCATGCTGTTACACCGGACGACGAGCAGGAAGACGACTTGGGGGAGGCCGATGAGGTCATCGATGGCTATGACGAAGAAGGAGATTTCGCCGCTTGCGTGGTCCATCGCCTACTTCTTACCCCGCGGGTGGATGAACACTCCCAACGTAGCAATGTTTTCCGGAGCTACTGCACCATCAAGAGAAAGATCTGTGATGTCCTCATTGACAACGACAACTGCGAGAATTTTGTCGCGAATCGGTTGGTCTCCTACTTGCAACTACCGACCGAGCCTCACCCGCACCCCTACTCCATTGGATGGATCCAGCGTGGGCCCTCAGTACGAGTCACCCACCGCTCGCACGTTCCCGTCGCCACGGGTAAGCACTACCGGGCCGACGTTTGGTGCGACGTCGTGGAGATGGACGCGAGCCACCTACTCTTGGGGCGGCCGTGGCAGTATGATACGTATGTTGCGTACAAGGGCCGCGAGAATGTATACTCTTTCACGTGGGCTGGCAAGAAGATACAAATTGTAGCCCGGGTCGGCAACAACCCTGCAGCCGGCCCACCTTCCGATCAAGGGCATAGTCTGTTGGTGATGCACGAAGACGCCTCGCGGTTCGAGCGGGACGTTGCGGAGGCCAAGGAGGTTGTGGCTCTAGTCCCCTACGGACTGTATGCCGCTAGCGAGCTGGAGGAGGATGCCACACCACCGGACGTTCAAGCCTTGCTGCACGAGTTCCGCACCATCACCGCGGAGGATTTGCCTGACCATCCTCCTCCCCTTCGAGATATCCAGCACCAGATCGACCTCATTCCGTGCTCCAGCCTCCCCAACTTGCCTCACTACCGCATGAACCCCAAGGAGCACGACATCTTACGGGTGAAAGTTGAAGAGCTGTTGAAGAAGGGTTTCATATCCGAGAGCCTCAGCCCCTGTGGGGTCCCCGCACTTTTGGTCCCCAAGAAAGACGGGTCCTGGAGGATGTGCGTCGACAGCCGCGCAATTAACCGCATCACCATCAAGTACTCCTTTCCCATACCCCGCCTTGATGATATGTTGGACATGTTGGATGGTTCCCAATTCTTTTCCAAAATAGATCTCCGCAGCGGGTACCACCAAATTCGCATCAAGCCGGGTGACGAATGGAAGACAACTTTCAAAACTCCGGACGGCCTCTTCGAGTGGAAGGTAATGCCTTTTGGATTATCTAACGCTCCAAGCACTTTTATGCGTCTTATGACACAGGTGTTGCGACCTTTTCTGGGCAAGTCTGTTGTCGTCTATTTTGACGACATTCTGATCTTCAGCAAGAGCCGTGCGGATCACCTGTCCCATCTGCGTGCTGTGTTGGAGGTGTTGGCGCAGAACAAGTTGTTTATTCACCTCAAAAAGTGCACCTTTCTCGCTCCGGGGCTGAATTTTTTGGGTTTCGTGGTGGGTGCGGACGACATCCGAGTTGATGAGGAGAAGATCCAAGCTATCCAAGATTGGCCGGCACCCACAACCCTCTCGGAGTTACGGTCTTTCCATGGGTTAGCCACGTTCTACCGGAGGTTCATTCGTGATTTCAGCACCATTTCGGCACCAATGACCGACTGTTTGAAGAAAGTGCGATTCCTTTGGGGGGACGAGGCTGATCGGTCCTTCAATTTGCTCAAGCAGAAGCTCAGTTCGGCCCCGGTCTTGGCGTTGCCCAGCTTTGAAAAGCTTTTTGAGGCGCAAAGCGACGCCATCGACGTTGGTATTGGGGCGGTCCTCTCCCAGGACAAGCGGCCGGTTGCGTTCTTCAGCGGGAAATTAAGTGATGCCAGACGGAAGTGGGCCGCTTATGATCAGGAATTCTATGCCGTTGTCCGGGCCCTCAAGCATTGGGAGCATTATATGCCACACAAGGAGTTCATCTTATATACGGACCATCAGGCTCTCACGTTTATCAACAGTCAGAAACGCATGGACGACATGCACCTCCGTTGGACCACTTACCTCCAACGATTTCCGTAAATCATTCATCACAAGCCGGGGACTTCCAATGTTGCCGCTGACGCCCTTAGCCGGCGGGGCTGCCTATTGGCCACACTGCATCACGAGATCATTGGTTTTGATACCCTCGCCGAGTTATATGCCGACGACACTGATTTCCAAGAGATTTGGCGCGCCTGTTCGTTGGGCGGCTCACACGGCTGGTTTTTACTACTTGACGGGTTCTTGCTTAAAGACAACCGCCTGTGCATCCCCCGCACTTCCTTGCGGGAAAAGCTCATTCGCGATCTACATGGCGGCGGGCTGAGTGGTCACTTGGGCCGAGACAAGACACTTGCAAGTCTCCAGGAGCGATACTTCTGGCCGCAGCTGGCCAAGGACGTGGGGAACTTCGTTCGGAAGTGTTATGTGTGCCAACAGTACAAGGGCCATGCGCACAACACTGGACTCTACACACCCCTCCCGGTCCCCTCGGGAGTTTGGGAGGACCTTTCCATGGATTTCGTCTTGGGTCTCCCGCGAACACAGCGTGGCGTCGATTCTGTGTTTGTCGTGGTGGATCGTTTCTCCAAGATGGCCCATTTTCTGCCTTGCCGTAAGACGTCTGATGCCTCTCATATTGCACGACTTTTCTTCTGAGAAGTGGTTCGTTTGCATGGCGTCCCAACCACGATCACGTCCGACCGCAAACCCAAATTTCTTGGCCATTTTTGGACTATGCTGTGGAAAATGTTTGACACCTCCCTCCAATTTAGTAGCTCTGCCCATCCTCAAACGGACGGCCAAACCGAAGTTGTGTACAAGACTTTGGGAAATCTCGTTCGTTGCATGTGCCATGACCGGCCGAAGCAGTGGGATTACGCCCTCCCCCAAGCTGAGTTTGCTTATAACAATGCGGCACACAGATCCACCGGCCGCACACCTTTCTCCATCGTCTACACTAAAGCTCCCCGACACGCGCTGGATTTGGCCCGCCTACCGGCGACACCCCCTTCGGCAACTCAGCTAGCGGAAGAGACCCGCGACATCCAAGCCGACACCCGACTCAAATTGCTCGAGTCCAATGCCAAATATAAAGCTATGGCCGACAAGCACCGCCGCGAGCAGATTTTTGAGGAAGGAGACTTGGTTATGGTCTTCCTCCGGAAAGAGCGGCTTCCCGCAGGTCTCCATCACAAGCTCATGCCGAAGAAGTACGGCCCTTTCCCATAACTCGCAAGATCAACGATAACGCTTACGTCGTCGACCTACCGCCGGACATCAACATCTCCAAGACCTTCAACATGAGCGATTTGTCCCCTTTCTACTCAGACGTGCCGCTTTATCCCGAACACTCGAGGTCGAGTGCTTCTCAAGTGGCGGCGAATGATGAAGGAAGCGTTGAGGGCGGAATTTCCGCCACTAATGGGGCCCATGTCGAGCATGGGATCACATGGCTGGAGAAATTCGACCCACTTTGGAAGCCGCGGACCGCCTAATTTCTTGGTTGTGCTGTTTTTCTTTTGTTATTGTATGCTTATATGTGTTAAGTGAACCTTGTTTGGTGTGCTATTAGCGGATGTGCTAATAGCTATGTCCCCCCCCCCCCCCCCTCATATTATAAGAGGAGGGAGAGTTTGTGTTGTATGCAGTTTTTGAGAATTAAGAAATATCCTGTTGCCCTAGCCGCCGTTTCCCCCTCTCCGTGCGAGAGGCATCGGTCCGGAAGGACCCCCGCTCCTCCTCTCGCCACCGTCCCACCTCCCGTGAGGTAGGTTTCCGGCCGGAAGGCCCCGCTGTTCTCCTACCCAACGTTTCCTACGTCAGTGAGCCTGCGGGAGACGGAGGGAGCGAGCCTGCGGGAGACGGGAAAAGCCGGAGGGAGCGAGCCTGCGGGAGGCGGGAAAAGCCGGAGGGAGCGAGCCCGCGGGAGACGGGAAGAGCCGGAGCGAACCTGCGGGAGACGGGAAGCAGCCCCAGCGTCGAGAGAAATAAAGCATACGCGAGAAATAAAAAAAATCGCTATCTGAGAGAAATAAAGCATACTCGAGAGAAAACAAGCATACTCGAGAGAAAGATTTTGCGCCTAGGCGTCCAGGCGTCGCCCTGGGCGCCTAGGAGCCTCTAGGCGGGAACCTAACACAAGTGCTGCTAGGCGTGCATCGCATAATGCTCTTGTGGGCGTCCGGGAGACTAGGCGTCGCCTAGGCGACGCCTTGATAACATTGGTATGGATAGTCGAGCGATTAATAAAATTACAATCAAATATCGCTTTCCGATTCCCCGATTGAATGACATGTTATATATGCTTAGTAGATCCTGTGTATTTTCAAAGATTGACTTAAAAAGTGGATACCAACAGATTAGAATTCGACCTGGGGACGAATGAAAGACTGCATTTAAGAATAAGTAAGGATTATACGAGTGGCTGGTGATGCCCTATGGTCTCTCCAATGCACCCAACGCGTTTATGCGAGTGATGAATGTACAATCCTGTATCCGGCGAGTGGGGAGAGCCAAGAACCAGACCGACCGACTCAGATCATCCAGGTCCCAGGCGAGCTCGGCAGAGAAAACCCGAGCCTTAGCTCGGCATTCGTCGACCGCGAGCTCGGTACTCGCCGAGCTAAGACAAGATTCGTCGGACAGAGATCGACTAATGGAAGTCGACGGATGGGCCTGCTCGCCGTCCCAGCTCGCACTCTCACAACGGAGCTCAGCAACAGTGGGCGAGTCGGATCTGCCGAGGTGGCCAGGCTCCCCATCTCGCCTGGATCTATGAGATACTTTTTACTGTTTTGCCCCCGCTGGTCTGCCCATAGCCCTCCAGAACAGCGGAGTTTGGCTGTTGACAGACTCAACCAAAGGTTTTTTGGTAACTTCAGGTCAGTTCATTTTGGTTATTGGCAGTTCAGATTCTGAAAACTATAAATAGGACCTAAGGGGTATCCCAGAAGGCAGGCTTCCTGTGCTCTTTTGCTCCAGTTTTCAAGTGCTTTCTGAGGGTACCTTAGCTCGGCCTTTGGCTAAGGAGGGGAAGTGCTCTCAGATCTTCCAGGTGTGTGGTGGGTCCTCCCCGGCGAGCCCTTGGGTCGGTTCTTCCTTTGTCTCTTTTGTTGTTTTGCTTGCAGGAGTAAAGTAAGCGCGCGATCACCCCTTCCCCGAGGGCGAACTCCACCGAGACCGATTTTAGGTTTCAACATTTTGGTGCGGTGAGCGTGGTCAGCACAGAAAAACTTCATCGAGCTAGATGACGGGAGGACAGGGATCTGACAGGCCGGACTCGCCCCCCCACCCCCTCGCCTCTTGCCACGATGGGGATGCTCGAGGATTTCAGGAACGAGGTGTTGAACCTTGTCAAGTTCGCACTCGGCACGCGGGCCGAGTGCTCGACTCCAGCAGTTCAGATCGCAGCTGCCCCTCTCTGGGAGAGGACGCCCCCAGCAGGCGAGCTGGGAAGGAGGTTGCCGAGGAAGGCCGGGGGTGCGAGCTCCCCGGGCGCGAGCTCTTCCCCGGATCGACAGGCGGAGGCCGGTTCGGCGAGCTCGGCTCGCGAGATGGGCCAGCTCGCCCAGTAGGGGGAGGAAGCCCCTTCAGTGACTTGGTTTCCTCTGCCCCGGTTCCAGATGGGTTCAGGGAACCCGAAATGTCCTACTACACCGGGAAGGGAGACCCCGTCCAACACGTCCAATGGTTCGATGACGTAGTTTCAATCCGACAGATGTCGGACGGCTTCAAATGCCGACTCTTCGCCATTACCCTCAAGGAGAAGGCAAGGGAGTGGTTCCATCAGCTGCCGGTCAGCTCAATCTACTGCTTTGAAGACCTACGCCGGGGGTTCATGCCGAGGTTCACTACCTCGAAGAGGAGGAAGAAGGTGTCGGAGTCCCTGTTCCACATCAAGTAGGGAGTGAACGAGACGTTGGGGAGCTACGTGGATCGGTTCCAAGAGGAGGTCACCTAGGTCCAGGAGATGTCAGACCATATTTTGATGATGGCTTTCACCCTGGGCCTGCAGCAGGGATTCTTCCGGATGGAGCTGAAGAGAATCCTCCCTCTCTCCTACGAGGAGCTAATGGAGAGGGCGGCAAGAGAGGTTGACGGGGAGGCGTCAAACCCGGAGTTTCCGCGGAAGCTGGCCAGGTGGGCCACGGAGGAGGAGAGGGAGTCGTGAGGAGGAAGAAGACAAGAGGAGAGGAGAGGAGAGCCCCGGCAGAGGGAGCAGAGGCAGCTCCAAGGGCAGCAGCAGCCCAGGTGGGGGCGTCAGGAGCCCGACCATCGGCTAGGCTGGAGGCCCGAGTGGCAAGGGCAGGGGCCACAGAGAGGGTACCAAGGAAGGGATCGCCATCAAGGGGGGCAAGATCAATTCCACCCCCATGCTGGAGGCAGGCCCAGAGGCCCCGAATCCCCGATCAAGAAGAGGCTATGGCCATAGCCATGAGGGAGAGGAGGAGAGTAGTAAGGAGGAGGAGGAGAGAAGTTAGAGTGGAGTTGCCCTATTGCGACTTTTATCAGGAGGAGGGGCACGCCACAGCCACGTGGCCGGAGTTCCTCGAAATGAGAGGGAATAGGGAACAGCAGCAGGGGCGTCAGGAAGTGAGGATCGAGGAGGTCCTTCCTCGGGCAGAGGAGGACCGTTGCGAAGACCGGGTGGACGTTGGAACCCGAGGAGGGATCAGAGTGATCCACGGGGGGGGGGGGGGGGGGGGGTTGAGGCTTCCCGGAAGGCGAGCCTCCACACAATGTATCGTCGGAGCGTTGCCTCCACGTCCCAAACCCCACCCCAGAAGAGAGGATCACCTTCTCCAGGAGCGACATGCCGGATCACGAGGATCCATTTTACGATGCGCTGGTCATCCAGACAGCCATCGAAAATTTTACCGTCTCCCGGATCCTCGTCGACAACGGAAGCTCCGTCAACGTCGTCTTTAAGAAGGCGTTTGACGCAATGAAGGTGGAGGCGAAGAGCGTGTTGGCCTCGGATGGGCCCTTGTTCGGATTTTCGGGGGAGAGAAAGGACGTAGAGGGAGGAGTAGGCCTCCATGTCACCCTGGGGGGGGGGGGCAGTACAAGAACTGCAGGTTCGTCATCGTGGATGCCCCTAGCAGCTACAACGCCATCTTCGGGAGGCCCCTTATCAGTGCCTTCCGCTGCGTCCCCTCATCATTCCATCAGTGCTTGAAGTTCAATGTCGAGGGGATTCAGGTCAGGGTCAGGGGGGACCCCAAAGTGGCGCGTGAATGCTACGTCACCGTCGTGAACTCCATCTCTTGGCAGGAGGAAGCCGAGGAGATGGAGCGAAGGATGGAGGAGGCAGAACAGGAAGCTGGCAGGGAGGAGCTGGAGGCGGAGGGCTGTGTCGTGGTAGAGACAGCAGGAGGAGATCAGGAGGAGTCGGCCGAGGCAATGGCCGTGGAAGAAGAGGCGGAGGCAGAGGCCCTCATCCTGGAGTAGAGGGGTGTTGAAGAATGGGGGGAGCAGTCCCGGTTGGAAGCTGCGGAAGAGGTGGTGGAGCTGGAGGTCCACACCCGAGAGGGCAGGGTGGAGAAGGTCCGCGTCAGCGGAGGGCTGACCCCGAAGGACCAAGGCAGGATGCTGGAATGCTTCCAGAAGAACGTGGACATCTTCGCATGGAGTGTCGCGGAGATGCCGGAGGTTGACGCGGATGTGGCTTGCCACCACCTCAACTTGGACCCGGGAACATGCCCCGTCCAACAAAAGAAGAGGTCCACTGCGGACAAGCTGACGGAGCCCATCAGAGAGGAGGTGGCGAAGCTTCTCAAGGCCGGCTTCATATCCGAGATCCAATACCCCGGCTGGGTCTCAAATGTAGTCATGGTGAAAAAAGGGTACGGCCGGTGGCGTATGTGTATCGATTTCTCCTTGCTTAATAAATCTTGTCCTAAGCACTGTTATCCATTGTCTCGGATCGACGCGCTGGTTGACTCAGCCGTTGGTTTTTCTGTAATGAGTTTTCTAGATGCATTTTCAGGTTATCATCAAATCAGGATGCACCCCCCGGACGTCAAAGATGTCTCGTTCATCACGGGAGATGGATGCTACTGTTACAAGATGATGCCTTTCGGGCTAAAGAACGCGGGGGCGACCTATCAAAAGATGATGGATAGGGTCTTCAAAGAGCAGAAGAGGAAGAATCTGGAGGTGTACGTGGATGATCTTATGATAAAGAGTCAGGATGTGGACTCTTACCTCCAGGACCTAGAGGAGACCTTCGCCACCCTGCGCAAGCACAAGATGCGTTTGAACCCCCTGAAGTTTGTTTTCGGGGCCAGCAGGGAAAAGTTCTTGGGACACCTCCTCACCCCTGCGGGAGTCGAGCCGAATCCGGATAAAGTCAAGGCCATCATAGAGCTGGGATCGCCAAGAAACACTAAGGAGGTGTAGCGGCTGATAGGGAAGCTGGCAAGGCTGAGTAGGTTTCTCTCCCAGGTGGGGGAAAAATGCTCCCCCTTCTTCAAAACACTAAGGGATGGTCGAAAGTTCGAATGGACGAAGGAGTGCGAGGAGACATTCCAAGCCCTCAAGATGCAGTTGACCCAGGCTCCGCTGCTCCAAGGGCCAAAGGAAGGGGAAGACCTATTCTTATACCTCGGGGTCGGGGCAGAAGCCTTAAGCTCCGTCCTAGTTCGTGAAGAGGGGAAGAAGCAACTCCCTATATATTACGTGAGCCGGGTCCTGAGGAAGGCTGAGCTCCGTTATCCAATTTTGGAGAAGCTGACCTTCGCCCTGGTCATCTCAGCCCGAAGGCTGCGACCCTATTTCCAGGCACACTCAATCCGAGTGGTGACAGACCACTCCCTCCGCAACATCTTTGAGGGGGTGGAGCATTCTGGCAGGGTGGCCAAATGGTCGGTGGAGTTGAGTGAGTTCGACGTCTCCTTCGTCCCCCGCCTCTCGATTAAAGCTCAAGCGATGACCGACTTCTTGGCCGATTATGTGATTGAGGTGGCGGAGGAAGAGCTCACTCGCCCGACTCCTTGGAAGGTGAAGGTGGATGTCGCCTCGAGGAGGCATTCCCTAGGAGTGAGGGTGATCTTAGAGAGCCCTCAAGGGACTAGAATTGAACAGACGGTGGTGGTGCACTTTCCTATCACCAACAATCAGGCCGAGTATGAGGCCGTGATAGCAGGGCTGCGCCTGGCCAGGGAGCTGGGGGTGTCGGACGTGGAAGTCCTTACTGACTCCATGGTGGTAGCTTCCCAGATCAACGGGGAGTTCGAGGCGAGAGAGCCTACCCTGCGGCTATACTTGGCCAAAGTAAAGGGAGTCATTGACACGTTCTAAACTTCCTCCATCCAGCACGTACCCCGGGAGGAGAATGAGCAGGTCGATCAGCTCGCAAAGCACGGTCCTCGGGTGGGGGGTACCATCACCGACCTATACCGCCCCTCCATCAAAGAAGGAGAGCTTATGGAGATAGACCAGCGACCTTCATGGATGGACCCGGTTGTAACTTTCCTTTCCACGGGAGAGTATCCGGAGGGGGTAGACAAGAAAAAGCTCAGACACAAGTCGGCGTACTACCTCCTCCAGGACGGGCAGTTGTACAGAAAGACTCTCTCGGGGATGTTGGCTCGATGCGTGGCCGAGAGGGAAGTGCAAAAAATCTTGGAAGAAGTCCACTCCGGAGAGTGTGAGAGTCACTCCGGGAGTCGGGCCCTGGAAGGGAGGATTGTCAGGCAGGGGTACTTCTGGCCCACTCTGGGCCGTGATGCAACGGAGTTCGCAAGAAGGTGCCATAAATACCAGCTGTTTGCTCCGCTCCAGCTACAGCCGGCTCAACGACTCAAAAGTCTCACAGCCCCCTGGCCCTTTGCCATTTGGGGAATGAATTTGGTTGGACCGTTCCCCCAGGCCAGTGGGCAGAGGAGGTTCCTACTGGTGATGATCGATTACTTCTCCAAATGGTTGGAAGTGAAGACGCTGACCAAGGTAACTTCCCAGGTCATCAGGAACTTCGTGTGGGGGGAGATCATCTGCCGTCATGGGCTCCCTCACGCCATTGTCACGGACAATGTCCCCCAGTTCGCCAGCGCGGAATTTACCAGCTTCTGCGAGCAGCTTGGGATCGACCTCAGGTTCGCCTCGGTCCACCACCCCAGGAGCAACGGGCAGGTGGAAGCCGCGAACAAGATCATTGTCAACCTCCTAAAGAAGAAGGTGAAAAATCTGAAGGGGAGCTGGGTGGAACAGCTTCCCGCGGTTCTCTGGGCCTTGAGGACCACCCCCAACACAGCTACCGGAGAGACCCCCTTCAAGCTCTCTCATGGGTGCGAGGCAGTGCTTCCCGTGGAATTTGAAGTTCAGACACCTCGAGTCGTTGCGGCCAGGGAAGGCATGGAAGAATAACAGGCTGAGAATGAGGAGGAGCTGCGGCTCTCCCTTGACATGGTGGAAGAACTGCGGGATCTTTCCGCCCTCCGGCAGTAAGAGGTGAAGAGGCGGATGACCAAGTACTTTGACAAGCACGTCAGAGTCAAGCAATTTGTGGAGGGGGACTTGCTGAAGAAGGTGGATGCAGCAGGGAGGTCGGCAACCGTGGGGAAGCTCAACCCCAGCTGGGAAAGTCCATTTATTGTAAAAGAAGGTTTGAGATCAGGGGGGTATCGACTCCAAAATGTGGAGGGCGAGACCCTAAGTCTCACTTGGAGTGGTGACGACTTAAAACGTTTTTTCCCTTAGATCATGTAAGTGATGCTTTGATTTTTAATAATAAAAGATCTTTAACACGACAATGCTGTCGCATTGAGTTTGCCTGAAAAAGTGAAGTGTACTTGGACCCCGAGCAGGTCCCGCTGTCAGGCTCTCACCTAGCTGGCAGAGCTGGAAGTCACTCGGTGTCATCCTTAGACCTCGAGCAGATCCCGCTGTCAGGCTCTCACCTAGCTGACAGAGCTGGAAGTCACTCGATGGTATCAGCCCTGGACCCCGAGCAGATCCCGCTGTCAGACTCTCACCCAGCTGGCAGGGCTGGAAGTCACTCGGTGTCATCCTTAGACCTCGAGCAGATCCCGCTGTCAGGCTCTCACCTAGCTGACAGGGCTGGAAGTCACTCGATGGTATCAGCCTTGGACCCCGAGCACATCCCGCTCTCAGGCTCTCACCTAGCTGGCAGTACTGGAAGTCACTCGGTGTCATCCTTAGACCTCGAGCAGATCCCGTTGTCAGGCTCTCACCTAGCTGGCAGGGCTGGAAGTCACTCGATGGTGTTAGTATTGGACCCCGAGCAGATCCCGCTTTCAGGCTCTCACCTAGCTGGCAGAGCTGGAAGTCACTCGGTGTCATCCTTAGACCTCGAGCAGATCCCGCTGTCAGGCTCTCACCTAGCTGGCGGGGCTGGAAGTCACTCGATGGTATCAGCCTTGGACCCCGAGCAGATCCCGCTGTCAGGCTCTCACCTAGCTGGCAGGGCTGGAAGTCACTCGGTGTCATCCTTAGACCTCGAGCAGATCCCGCTGTCAGGCTCTCACCTAGCTGGCAGGGCTTGAAGTCACTCGATGGTGTTAGTATTGGACCCCGAGCAGATCCCGCTGTCAGGCTCTCACCTAGCTGGCAGGGCTGGAAGTCACTCGGTGTCATCCTTAGACCTCGAGCAGATCCCGCTGTCAGGCTCTCACCTAGCTGGCAGGGCTGGAAGTCACTCGATGGTATCAGCCTTAGACCCCGAGCAGATCCCGCTGTCAGCCTCTCACCTAGCTGGCAGGGCTGGAAGTCACTCGGTGTCATCTTTAGACCTCGAGCAGATCCCGCTGTCAGGCTCTCACCTAGCTGGCAGGGCTGGAAGTCACTCGATGGCGTTAAACTTGGACCCCGAGTAGATCCCGCTGTCAGGCTCTCACCTAGCTGGCAGGGCTGGAAGTCACTCGGTGTCATTCTTAGACCTCGAGCAGATCCCGCTGTCAGGCTCTCACCTAGCTGGCAGGGCTGGAAGTCACTCGATGGCGTTAGCCTTGGACCCCGAGCAGATCCCGCTGTCAGGCTCTCACCTAGCTGGCAGGGCTGGAAGTCACTCGGTGTCATCCTTAGATCTCGAGCAGATCCCGCTGTCAGGCTCTCACCTACCTGGCGAGACTGGAAGCCCCTCAGGGAAGTCCTACACCCTCCGATAGTGCATAACAAGCTCTTCTAAAGATAAGAGGGGAGAGCTCGGCATGGGCGAGCTCGGGCTCGCCAATTAACCCCAGTCTCGGCAGAAGGGTGGCAAGCTAGGACCCAGGACCTCGCTAGGAGGAGGTGGGTCCCGCCGCGCCGCCCCGTCCCCTCGCTGTGTTTCACTCAGGAAAATTTTGTGAATTTGGTTTCCAGATTGGCAAGATTATGGGCTGCTTGCAAGCGAGTTGAGACGAATCCCGAGAATTGGCGAGCCAGACCCTTGGATCTCGCTAAGTGGAGGCGGATCCCGCCAAGACGCCCCGCCCCCACGTTATTTTATTTAGAGAAATTATAGTGAACTTGAATTTTTGTTGAAATAAGGCCATGGATAGCTCGCGAGCAAGCTGTGGCGAGCCCTGGGGATTGCCGAACTCTCAAAAGGTGCCCTCAAGAAGGAGTCCTAGCAATTATTCTGCTCGAAGTCTATCTACGCGAGGTCGCCTGGGGAAGGGCTCGCGAACAGGTAGAACGCAGCAAGGACAGAAAATAGAAAAAAGAAGAAAGAGGAGAATGGCTTGACTATAATCAAAAATCTATTTCATTAAACAATGATGTTTACAGGTAGAGCTCGCCTCAGCGAGGAAACAAAAGAAAGTATATGCACCTAGACCTCGCCCACCCGCCGGATTGGTGGTCCTCCCCTTCGCCTGACTGGTCCGGGAAGCCCTTCCCAAACAGCGCGTCCAGACTGTCTTGCTTCTCGCTGGGAGGCGTCGCCGGAAACAGGCTCGACATCAGGTCACGGGCCGAGATCTCCTCGCATCCCTCCGCCAGCACTCCAGTGACCTTCATCATCTGAAGGGTGCATTCGGCGGCCTGGATGAAGTTGATCCGCAGCCTCTCGATGAGGTTGGCCTCGCCAAAAATCCTTGGCCTCTTGTAGGGGAGGGTAGGATCGGCGCCGCTGGGCGGGAAGAAGATCTCCGCCTGGCGGCGGACCTCGCGGTTGAGGTGTTGATTCTCCTCTTTCAGCTTCGCATTCGCCCCCTCCAGCTCGGCAAGCCGGACGCGAAGCTGGCCGATCTCCTCCTCCTGCTCGGCATTGCGAGCCCGCAGCTCCCCGACGGCCTTGGCATCCTGACAGAAGAAGAGTTCATTAGTGGCGGTACAAAATATTTCAAGTAAAAGAGGGAAGAGGAAACCCGATACTCACCAACCCGTCGGCGGCCTGGGCGAGAAGACCCTCGGCGATGCCGAGCCGCCTCGCCTGATCAGCGACCTTGTCTTTGGCAACGTCGCGGGCTTGCTCGGCTTTTTGGAGTTGGTTGCTGAGGGTGAAGCTGCGGCGGGGCAGCATGTGGTGAAGCTCCATAGCCCGCAGATGGGCCTGCAGGCCCTCATGGCCAAGCTGCCACAGGGTCAGATTCTTGTAGGCCTCGACGTCCTCCCGACCATAAAGGCCAAAGCCGAGGGCGTAAGCGTGACCGGTGGAGGGCTCGCGGTCATGCCAGGAAGGGTGCAGGGTGGAGATGGAAACCCGGTGGGCCAGCTCGTCCCACTGCACCATGGGCTCGCCTGCCGAGTCTTTCCACCGCACCCCAAAGTTGTAGAGGGGGTGCAGTTTCGGCGCCCCGCGCTCGCGAGCCATCCTCTTCGTCGAAGGAGGTGGAGAGATCGCCACAGAGGGAGCAGGAGCCTCGCCGCCCTTCCGCCCCTTGCTGGTGATCTCCTTCAGCGGGCTCTCCGGCGACGCGTCGGGGATGGTCTCGGGCGAGCTTAGGCAGCCTCATCTCGGCAGGTCGCCGCCGCCGCCTTCTCGCGAGCAAGGGGGTCCGGGTACAACCCCGAGTCCGCGTACGGCGGGTTCACAGGAATTAGCCGCTCCCCTGCAAGGAAAAACTTGGAAAAAGTTAGATCTTCAACAGCAATGTGGCGAGCTCGGCGACCGGGCGAGCTCGGCAAATGTGGAGGGAACAATACCTTCGCCGGGTAGGACGGGGAGAAACGCGTCAAGGCCCCTTCGCAGGAAGGCGATCTCGAAGTCCTTGTGGAGGAAAAACTTATGGAGGTCGGCATCGTTGCCGGACACAGCCGGGGGGCGGTAGACTTCCTCGCCCTTCTGCTGTGGCGAGTATGGGATGTTGCCGAGATCGCCCTTGATAAAGGCGATCTTGCTCATCAAGTTGTGGTGCTTATTCGCGATCTCGCGAACTTTGATCAGCGAGCCGCCGAAGTAGGCGATCCCGTCCGGCGTCGCATTGTAAGAGAAGAGTTTCCTGAACACAGTCAGGTTGAACTCTATCCTCTCTCGCCGGAGGTAGCTCGCGAACGCCACCATCATGGCGATGGCGTTGGAGTTCAACTGCTCGGGCACCGCGCCATAATATTTCAGAATCTGCCGGATCTCCGGCCAGAGGGGGAGGCGCAACCCCACCTCAAAGTGAGAGATGGGGAAGGCGAGCTCGTCGTCATAGAAGGTATTGATGGCCTCCCCCTGCTTCGGCCGGCGCGCCTCAAAGCCCGGTGGAACGGGGTCGCCAACAAATTGCGCGAGCTCCTCCTCGGTGGTGTTCCCCTCGAAGAAGCAGTAATCGGTGAAGTGCAGGGCGCACTTGGTGCGGCCGTCGGCGTCAGGGTTGGCCTTGCCCATACTCGCAGAAGAAGGGATGGAGCGCGAACAGGAAAGGGAGAAATCACAGGAAGAGAGAGAGAAGCAAGCAGTTAAGGCGGTAGTACGGGGGTTGGTGGGGGGAGGGGGCTATTTATAGAAAAAGTAATTTGGTTGCCAAGCTGCACTATCGGCCCAGCTCGCCATCCCAGCTCGCCAACCCCCAGCTTGCCTGCTTCCGGCGCGTTCCAACCACCAAAGCTGTCCAATCGGCTCAGCTCGCCAACCCTCAGCTCGCCGACTTCCGGCGCGTTCCAACAAAGGCTAAGTCAAATAAAAGCAATACATTATTTAAGTACCACATGTCTAAGAATGTTTAAAGTTGTTTATTACAAAGACCAAGTGCAGGAATAAGAAAGCGGGGCGCGCGAGCAGGGGGAAGACCAGGAGGCGAGTACCGGTCGGCTCGGCAAAGGAGCCGCCTCTTATCTACCCCGGTCTCGCAGCTCCCGCCCCCAGACTGCCGCGCGCGGAGCAGCTCGCGGATCCTCCCCGAATTCCTCTGCGCCACTGAGAGGTCGTCGTCTATCTCATCCAGAAGCCGGGAAGGGGACGTCAACTCGCCAGCCTGGCCGCTCCGCACCTTGTCAGCAAGACGCGCGTAGTCGCATTGCAGCGCCTCGTTGACCTCCTGCACCTCGCGGACCCCGCGCACCAGTTTCTTTAAAAGCTTAACCTCCCTCCTCGCCAGCTCGCCTTGATCCACTTCGGAGCCCAGGTAAGAGTCCAGCGAGCTGGGGGAGTGGAGGGGAGAGTAATGAGCAGCCCGCGAAGATTCCTCAGCAGCGGATTGGCTGGGGGGAACTGTGGAGGCAAACATCAGCAAAAGGAGGTGCTGGAAAATTGCATGAGGCAGGAATCCAGGCAAAGTTTACCTGACGAGCTCGACAACTCAAAGGAGATGCGGGGAGGGATAAACCTCAAATCCTTCTCGCGACCTGGGCCGCGCATTCCCGGTGAGAGAAGCTCGAATCCCGGGATAAGGATGGTTTCCAGACCCGCCCCCGTGGTCACGACAGCTTGCTGGGGAGAGCGGGCGCGCACCGGCGAGCTCGTCCTCTGCGAGCTCACCCCCAAGGTCCCAAAGGGAGGGGACGGATCCCGGGGAAGGTTCTCCGGAGTCGTGAACCGCGAGTCCCCAAAAGTGGTCTTGGCTCGCGGGGTGGTGTCTCGCGGCACGACGTCCTCCGCGCCATCAGGGTGGCTGTCTGGGCCGTCGCAGATCTCGACAATATTCCTCCCCTTTTCAGGGGCAGGCAGAGTGGAGGAGCCGGTCCCGTGCTCCAAGGTGGTCCTCAGGTCGTCATAGATGGGCTCTGCCGCCTGAGGGAATGTTTTCATCTTCTTGGAGTTAGGCTCGGCAGAGCCACCCTGCCGTACGGCGGCTGGGACCGCTGTCAGGGCGGCTACGCGAGCAACTGAGGTCTGGCGGGCGCGCATGAGCCGCTCTTGGATCTCCTTGGGGATCGGCATCTTGGCAGGATTAGAGTAAAGGGAATGACAAGAGTCAGACAGGTATGCAGGTGCATATATATAGCCACAGGTGGACCCCACCCGAAGATTCCCTCCAGTCCACCCCGCACTCACCGAACACTTGGGGTTGGATGTTTCTTTCCGAGCTTTGTCAAGCTCAAAAAAACGGGGATTGTGTACAACCCCGTATCCGGCAAGTGGGGAGAGCCAAGAACCAGAACGGCCGGCTCAGATCATCCAGGTCCCAGGCGAGCTCGGCAGAGAAAACCCGAGCCCGAGCTCAGCATTCGTCGACCGCGAGCTCGGTACTCGTCGAGCTAAGACAAGATTCGTCGGGCAGAGATCGACTAATGGAAGTCGACGGATGGGCCTGCTCGCCGTCCCTGCTCGCACTCTCACAATGGAGCTCGGTAACAATGGGCGTGTCGGATCTGCCGAGGTGGCCAGGCTCCCCAGCTCGCCTGGATCCATGAGGTACGTTTTACTATTTTGCCCCCGCTGGTCTGCCCATAGCCCTCCAGAACAGCGGAGTTTGGCTGTTGGCAGACCCAACCAAGGGTTTTTTGGTAACTTCAGGTCAGTTCATTTTGGTTATTGGCAGTTCAGATTCTGAAAACTATAAATAGGACCCAAGGGGTACCCCAGAAGGCAGGCTTCCTGTGCTCTTTTGATCCAGTTTTCAAGTGTTTTCTGAGGGTACCTTACCTCGGCCTTTGGTTAAGGAGGGGAAACACTCTCAGATCTTCCGGGTGTGTGGTGGGTCATCCCCGCCAAGCCCTTGGGTCGGTTCTTCCTTTGTCTCTTTTGTTGTTTTGCTTGCGGGAGTGAAGTAGGCGCGCGATCACCCCTTCCCCGAGGGAGAACTCCACCGAGACCGATTTTCGGTTTCAACAATGAACCAAGTGCTTAGACCACTTATAGGAGTTTGCGTAGTGATGTCTTTTGACGATATTTTGATTTATAGCACTGATCAAGATCAACACCTGATTCATGTTAGGCAGGTCTTAGAGATCCTGCTTGGAAATACGTTATATATAAATTTTAAAAAAATTCATGTTTTTGACTGATAGCCTGACCTTCTTAGGGTATATCATTTGTTCTGAGGGCGTAAGAGTTGATGGAGAGAAGGTCAAGATGATAGAATCATGGCCTAGCCCTAGGACGATTACTGAGGCTCGAGGATTTCATGAGCTAGCATCTTCTTATCGACGATTTATTCGCAACTTTAGCACCTTGATAACACCTATGACTGATTGTCTGAAGAAGAGATTATTTATCTGGACTGAAGAAACCGAGTGCGCGTTTATCTTGATTAAAGAGAGGCTTTGAGTGCACACGTGTTAGTGCTATCCGATTTTGAGAAATTTTTTGAGGTTGACTGTGACACATCCATCATAGGCATTGACGCAGTTTTGAGTCAGGAAGGTCGACCATATCATTCTTTAGTGAGATGCTGAATGAGGCGAAAACTAGATATTCCACTTATGACTTAGAGTTTTATGCCATCATTCAGGCTCTCCGTCATTGGAGACACTACCTGATTCAGTGAGAGTTTGTGCTGAACACTGATCATGAGACTCTGAAGCATCTGAACTCCTAGAAGGAGATCAGACGTCATGCCAAGTGGGCTGCTTACCTGCAGGAATTCACGTTTCACTTGAAGCACAAACCCGGTGTCACGAATCGAGTTGCCGACGCACTTAGTCGACGCACTCATCCGCTAGGCACACTGCAGCCACGCATCACTGACTTAAACTCACAGCAAGACTTATACTCCACTGATCATTTTTTCCGCGACATTTGGATTTCATGTTAGCACTGTGGGACAGATCCCGCCACGCAGCATGTCGTGAGTGAGGGTTATTTGTTTAGGTGCACTCACCTTTGCATTTGCGAAGGACCACTTCGACAGACACTACTTAGGGAGCTCCACTCATCTGGGTTAGGTGGACACGTAGGCCAGTCCAAATTATTAGATCTCACCCGCGCACGTTATTATTGGCCAAATATGAAGCGTGATATCACTGAATTCATTAGGCACTGCACCACCTGTCAGCAGTATAAGGGGCATGCTCAAAACACAGGATTATACACCCCCTTACCGATACCTAAGCGGCCATGAGATGACATCTCGATGAACTTTGTGGTAGGACTTCCTCGCACTCAGAGGAAGATCGATTCCATTTTTGTAGTCGTAGATCGGTTTTCAAAAATGACGCATTTCATCCCGTGTAGGAAAACCTCTAGTGCTGTACACGTTGCCGAACTTTTTTTTAAGGAAATCGTCAGATTGCACGGAATTCCTAAATCGATCACTTCTGATAGGGACACTCGTTTTATGAGATATTTTTGGAAAATACTGTGGGCTCGACTAGGTACCAAACTCAAATTTAGCAATGCATATCACCCTCAGACCGATGAGCAGACTGAGGTCGTTAATAGGAGTTTGGGGGACCTTCTTAGGTATTTGCTGGGGAGAATCCGAAACAATGAGATCTTATACTGCCACAAGCTGAATTTGCATTCAATAATTCTACTAATCGCTCCACTACTAAATCTACTTTTGAGATTGTTTACGGATTCCCCATACCTCATTTACTCGATCGCCACTCTCTTCCGATTCATGAACATATTTTCTTTGATGCGCAGTCCCAGATTGATTATTTGAAAGAATTGCATAAATCTCTTACTAACAAATTGCGAGGGACTTCTGAAAAATACAAGTCCATGGTTTATCGTTATCGCCGGGAGTTGTATTTTTCAGATGGAGACTGAGTGTTTGCTTATTTCAGGAAACAGAGATTCACTCCGGGTACATAGCATAAGCTGTAACAGAGAAAGTTTGGTACTTTCCAAGTCCGGAAGCGCATTGGTGAGAATGCATAACTTCTTGATCTGCCCGCTGAATTCAGTACTTCACCGATATTTAACGTGGCCTATTTGACACCGTTCTATGGAGATCCTTCTAGTTCCAGCCTGAGCCCACCTGGTGCAGCTCTAGAGATCCTGCCCGACTTAGCTCCAGTGCAGATGCCCACCACTGAGCAGATAGACCAAGTTCTTGATGTACGAGAGTTTCGTACTCGCTACGGGACCTACCAGCTCTACTTGGTCTCCTGGAGGTGACGGGACATCACAAACAGCTCTTGGATTAGCACTAACGAGCTCCGCCGCCGCTGCTCAGATCTCTCTATTGCTAGTTTTTGCGAACTCTCGCCGGGGTCGAGCTCTTTCAACTACGGGGGAATTGATGCATCCTACGACGCATCATGGATTTTATTTATATTTATTTATGAAACTTTTTATTTTTATGTACTCGCTCTCAGTATTTTGTACTCGCAGTATTTTATTTCCCGGTTCAGCGAATTGACCGGCCGTTGGGAGCATAAATAAAGAGGTCCAGTATTATCAGTAGTAGGACCGTAGGGCAAGCCTAAATTATTCATGAACACATAATTTAAAATTCAAAAATCATAATTTTCCAAAGTGGAGAGAGAGATAAGGTTAGCACGTTATTAAGTTGGAAATTATTGATTGAAAAACATTAGGAAGGAAATCTGCAGAAAAATATTCGTTGCCGGCCTCTACTTAACCCACCGGACAAACAGAGAGGACGAGGATCGGACCGAGTGAAAGCCACTGTTTGCTTCTTGCTCATTGGCGATTAAATCCCCCGTGCCCTAGAATTTCCCCGCCAGCCAACGCCGAACCAGAGGAGGAAGCCACCGACCGTTCCCTTTCAGCCAGCGTCTGACGTTCCACTGCCCGTGATCTCCAGTCGCCGCCACCGCACCTGTTCGGAAAGGAGTTCGCCGGGTGTCGTCGATTTCAGATCTTCTGTCCGACATCCCGACCGCCGATCAACGCCGTCGACCTCAGCTTTCCCCCTTCTGGCTGCTGATCCCGGTGGTTGCATCTTTCCTGCAACAATATTTCCTGTGCGTGACGGATTCTGGGCGAGTCAACCATCCTGCTGTGTATGCTTGGGTAAATTTGTTCGCCCCTTAGCATTTGTACTAATTTATGCAACGCACTTAAATAATTTCTGGGCTTGCCTTTGCGTTTTCATTGCTATTAATATCGCTTATCCATAAATTATTGCTTGTAATTTGATGCTTGTGGCTGTACAATACCGTGGGAGATTCAACTCAAATAAATATTTGAGAAGTTCCATCTGAGCAAGATTAACTAGTCTTTTAAAGTACAAAGTGACGAGTGCGTTTTCCCGCGTAAACATATTTGGCTGCTTATCCCTCGTGTTCTTTTCAAAATGAAAAACATAAATTTTATTTTGCGACGGAATTGTATTTGCTCAAAATAATTAATTTTCAAACCCTATCTCGAGGTTACATCATTTACATAGACGACTTCATCGAGGTGGCCGCACACGTCCCCGGCCTCTCGCCGTACCATTACTTGGGCACGTTCCTCGCCGGCTTGCGGCCACACATCCGTAATCGTATGCGGGTCCACGAACCCACTACCATGGCTCGCGCAATGGAGCATGCGCGTTTTGTGGAGGCAGATTTCGCCACCGTAGCAACCTCCCCAACCGCCTGGATCACACTGAATCATCCTGCTCCCTCCCGGCTCGCTACGTCTCGGCCACCACCCCTACAGGCTCGGACAACTTTGGATAATGCCCCCGCCTCAGGCCGCCCCCACCACAGTCGCGTTCCCTGTCAACTGGGGACTGCTTACGATGAACTTATAAGAAACGGGCGAGGCTCATCATCTTCAGGGCGATCCCTCCCTAGCCTATTTTCCGGACGCCCTCCGATCCATTCTTCGCATACTCGACCTGGATCTCAATGTTCTCCTATGGCACATGGAGCTGAGTCCTGACCCGACACCCCCGCCAGTACATCCGAACGTACGGCTCCTCGACGACTATCCAACAATTTTCTCTGTTTCATATGGGCTACCACTGCTGCAAGCGTCCGACCACATCATCACCCTGCAGCCCGACGTGGCGGCAGTCTAGGTCCATTCGTATTGATAGGGCCATGACCAAAAGAACGTCGTGGAGGCCATGGTGGCTAAGATGCTGAGTGCAGGCATTATCCAGCCGAGTCCCAGTCCCTTCTCCAGCCCAGTGCTTCTCATACGGAAGACGGACGACAGTTGGCGGTTTTGATTTGACTAAAGAGAGCTGAACAAGCTCACGGTCGAGGACAAGTATCCCATCCCCATCATCCAGGAGCTGTTGGATGAACTGCGGGGTTCCCGTTGTTTTTCCAAGCTATACTTGCGCTTGGGTTAGCACCAGATCCGCGTGAGCTGAAGACGTGCCCAAGACGGCCTTCCGGACACATGATGGTCACTATGAGTTCCTCGTTATGCCGTTTGGCCTGACGAACGCCCCGACTACCTTCCAGTCCACCATGAACGACATCTTCCGCCTCCACCTGCGTAAGTTCGTCCTGGTTTTCTTTGACGACATTTTGGTTTATAGCTCTTCTTGGCAGCTCCACCTGGTCTACCTCTCCACTGTCCTTCGTCTTGGCCTCCCACCAGCTCGTGGCCCATCGAAAGAAGTGTACCTTCGGCCAGCCTCAGGTCAAGTACCAGAGTCACATCATCTCCACCAATGGGCTCGCCATGGACCCACAAAAGATCGAGGTTGTCCTGCACTGGCCGACGTCGACGAGCTGCCGGGCCCTGAGGGGATTCTTGGGACTCACTGGCTACTACCGCCGCTTCATCCGTGGCTACGGGGCCTTGACACGGCCACTGACAGACCTCCTGAAGGGGGTGCCCTTCCTGTGGGATGTAACCGCCCAAGCGGCCTTCTACAGCTTGCAGCGCGCTCTCGTGGAGGCGCCGGTTCTGAGTATGCCCGAATTCTCCCTGCCTTTCATCGTGGATTGTGACTCCTCCGGGAAGGGGGTCGACGTTGTCCACATGCAAGAGGCCGCCCCACCGCTTATTACAACAAGGTTTGCACCGACCGACGGAAGGTGGTTTCCGCCTATGACAACGAGCTACGTGCTCTGGTGCTAGCATTATAGCATTGACGTCCGTATCTACTTGGGCGGCCCTTCGCCGTCAGGACCGACCACCGCAGCTTGAGACACCTTTGGAGTCAGAAGGTTTCCACCCCGGCGCAACAACTCTGGATAGCCAATCTCTTGGGTTACCAATTTTCGATCGAGTAAAAGACCGGACGCACGAACTCAGCCGCGGACGCCTTATCCCGTCGCGAGCCGAGCAACACTTTGGGGGCGATCTCACTTTGCCAGTGGCGGGATGCGGCGGTCCTCCATGAGGAGATACAGACGGATCCCCGTTACAGCCACATGATCGACGAGTTACGGAGCGCGCTGAATGCCCACCCTCCCTTCCAACTAGTGGACGACACTCTACTTCTGCAATCGCCTGGTCCTTGCAGCATCATCACCATGTATACCACGCCTACTGGAGGAGTTCTATTCTACACCGACGGTTGGACACTCAAGAGCCTATCTGACCTACCTTCGATTGGCAACCACCCTCTACTGGCGGGTCATGATGAGGACGATACGTCAATTCATGGCCAATTGTTTGGCCTGCCAAAGGGTCAAATACCAGACCCTCGCCCCCGCCGGCCTGCTGCAGCCTGTGCCGGTGCCCGATCGGGTTTGGGAGGACAACAAGATGGATTTCATTATCCGCCTTCCACACTCCCAAGGATACGACTGTCTACTGGTAGTGTTCGATCGCCTCTCCAAGTAGGAGCATTTCGTACCCGTCAATCACCCCAACACGGCGAGCTCGGTGGCCCGGGTCTTCATTGGCGAGGTCGGCCGCCTGCACGGGTTTCCCGCTCCATTGTCAGCGACCGTGACCCAGTGTTCATGAGCACCTTCTGGCAGGAGTTGTTCCGCTTACACGGGACGCAACTACAATTCAGTACCACATATCATCCTCAGTTTGACGGTGTTACGGACTTACACAACCCCAATGCCGAGACACCATGACGAGTCTATACGCGCCGGGCGCAAACGACGGTTGCCTAGCCCGGATCCAAGGAGGAGACCACTGCTTAGTAGTCTATTTTATTTTATTTCAGCATTGTTGTATTTGTCTTTTCTTATGGATGGCTAGGCGCCCCCACTAATATATAAGGGGGCTTGTATGTTTGTTTGGAACCATGCTAGATGAATGTTATTTTCCGGATTTCCTCCTAACCCTAATATTCTTTCTCTTCTCATTTCCTTCTCTCTAACCCTCTTGCCGGCGTCTCTCTTCCCCGAGCCGGATTCACCGTAGTCGTAACAAACTAGTCCGACTCTGCCGTACCGCTCGCCATAGGCCGCCGGTTCTCTACGTCGTTGCAGCTTCTGCCGCCAGATCCCGCTGTGCCGCTTTGTCTGTCTGCTGCCGCGCGTACTTCCTGCCGCACCAGTCCGTCGATTCCGACACTGATCTCCCCGATCCTCCTGCTGCAACGCCCAAAGCGTTGGCCGGTCTTCTAGATTCGCCAGAAAGGGCCAAAAGCTTTTGTTTCTGCGTCTCCTTGCCCGATCCGCCTCCTATCAAACTCCCTCCGTCGTGTCCGTCCGCTATGACCCCAAATACCCGATCAATCGGGGATCTGCCGCAGGTGGGCACCGCTGCTGAGGCCCTCCACCGTGTCGAAGCCCAGGAATCTCTTGTAGCCTCCATGCACGCTTCCATGCTCGCCCTCCACACCAAGATCGATGCCCTCCAACCCTCCACCGCCTCATCCACGAACGACTTCGCATGTCTGGCCGCCGACGCGTCCATCCTTGGGGCGTCGCCTCTCCCATACACCGGGGACTCCTCGACACCGCCTCTTGTGGGTCGATTTACCCTCTCTTTGGATCTTCCCGCCTTTTCCGGCGTTGACCCGATTGGGTGGATCGCCAAAGCAGAATAGTATTTTGACCTCCACCACACTCCGGAGCATGATATAGTCTCCATCGCCGTCGTGGGTCTTGACAGCTCCACACTTCATTTGGCCCAGTGGCTTCAGCAGTCCAACTCGGCCATCTCGTTGTCGTATATCAAATAGGAGATGATTCGTCGCTACGACAGTCGCTATTCTGCATCCGCAAATGAACGCTTGCGTGGGTTCCGCCACACCGACGCACGGGACAATTACATTGATGAGTTTGTCTCCCTCGTCATCCATGTTCCCGGCTTACCGCTAGATCACTTCCTCGGTTTCTTCATGTAGGGTCTCTTGCCCAACATCCGCTCTCGGCTCCGCACGCACCGTCCACGAACGGTTTCAGACGCGCTCGACATGGCCCGTTTGGTGGAGGCAGATTTATCCCCTCTGCCGCCACCTACGAGAGGCGGCATTCCGGGGGGGAGGGGGCGTGGAGAACCGAGCCTGTAGAACTTTTACCCCCTCGGCCCCTAAAGGCAACTCGGCCCGGCCGACCGGCTTCCCCGCAACGTTTCTCCACCCACAAGTTTGACGACCTCCGTCGTAAGGGGTTATGTTCTCGCTGCCGTCAGTCCTATTCTCCCACCCACATGTGCCCGGTCAAGGAGTTCCGTACCATCATCGACAAGTTTGAGCCGGAGGAGACTCTAGCGGATTTCGAGAACCTCAAAATTCCCCAGGAACACACCCCCGAGGACACTGCTGACACTTTTGCCCACCATTTGGAGCTTCCTTGTTTTTCCGTGGGCGACATTTTCGTGCCCCAAACCATGAAGTTGGCGGGTAGGCTCGGCGACCGCCACATTGCTGTCATGGTGGACAGCGGGGCGAGCCATAGTTTCCTCTCCTCCCAACTGGCCCAACAGCTCCACCTTCCGATGGAACCGTCCTCAGACTTCACTGTCAGTTTGGGCGATGGTCTCCATTGCTCGATCCAGAGCCGCTTCCTGGCCGTCTCCCTCTTTGTTGGCTTAGCATGCTGGGCGACATCCGGATCAATTGGGGGACTATTCCGATGCGGTTTCTGCAGGACGGTCGGGAGTGCTGCCTTGTGGGGGATGCTGTCTTTGCTCCCCCGTCTCTTTTCGCACGATTCAGAGGATTTCAGACGTCAATTTCTCTGCGTGGCTCTGGTCCATCTCAGATGCCGTGCCGCTAGCCTCATCACCTCCACCGGCCCTTAAGTCTCTTCTCTCCGAGTTTGTGGACCTTTTTACTGCACCATCCGGCTTGCCCCCTACTCGGCCGCACGATCGTGTCGGCAGTCTCTGTTCGGCCGTATCGCTATGGGCACATGCAGAAGGACGAGAACAAGCGGATTGTCCGTGGTATGCTGATGAGGGTCTCATCCGCCCCAGTGCGAGCCCTTTCTCCAACCCGATCCTCTTAGTTAGGAAGAAGGACAGCTGCGGGCGTTTCTGCGTGGACTATCAGGAGCTCAACAAAACCACTGTTCTAGACACGTACCCGATCCCTGTGATTGATGAGCTTTTGGATGAGCTCCATGACGCCACTTTTTTCACCAAGCTGGACCTTCTTGCAGGCTATCACTAGATTCGCGTTCGGCCGTCCGACATCCCCAAAACGACCTTTCAGACTCATGATGGCATTACGAGTTCCTGGTTATGCCATTCGTCCTGACCAATTCGCCAACCACCTTCCAGGCCACGATGAATGATATATTAAACCTGGTACTTCGCCAACACGTACTTGTTTTTTTTGATGACATTTTGGTCTACAGTTCTTCTTGGCAGGAGCACCTTCAACATGTTTGCCAGACTTTGGCCACTTTTCGGCGCCACCACCTCAAGCTCCACCCGACAAAGTGTTCTTTTGGGGTTCCTGAGGTGTGCTACCTGGGGCACACCATTTCCGCTGTGGGGGTCATGATGGATAGCGACAAGATTGAGGCGGTCCTCCACTGGCCAACACCATCATCCCTCCGCGATGGCCGCGGGTTCCTTGTACTGACAGGGTACTACCGGCGGTTCATCCAGGGGTACGACAAGATGTCCCGACCCCTCACCCAGCTCCTGAAGAAATCTGCCGAGGGATCCTTCGAGTGGTTGGCGGCGTCCTCCTCCGCTTTTGTCACTCTTCAGCAGGCCTTGGTACGGGCCCCGGTGTTAGCCATGCCAGATTTCTCTCCGCCTTTCCTCGTCGAGTGCGATACGTCTGGCGTCGACGCCGTTCTTATGCAAGCCGGCCGACCTGTGGCCTACTTTAGCCGCGCCTTCTCTGGCACTCTCTGCAACCACTCCACATACGAGAATGAGCTCATGGGCCTCGTCCTCTCAATTCAGCATTAGCGCCCCTACCTCCCGGGTCGTCGGTTCGTGGTCCGCGCCGATCACTATAGCCTCCGCTACCTCCTACAACAGAAGATTGCTACTCCCGTCCAACAAGTTTGGGTGGCCAAGCTCCTGGGCTATGACTTCAGCATCGAGTTCCGGCCGGGGAAGATGAATCGCGCGAAGGACCTCCAACCGGAAGTCGAAGCAGACCCGGTGCTCAATGAGATTCAGACAGCGCTCCTCGCTAATGCTACCGCTCGACCACCTTTCTCCTTGGTCGGCGACTGCCTATTCTTCAAGGACCGCCTCGTCCTCGCCCCTCCCCTCTGAGAATCCCGCATTTGTTGGCCGAGTTCCATGCATCCCTGTCGGGGGGACACGCAGGCGCCTACCGGACGTACTACCGGCTGGCTGCCTCGCTCTACTGGCCTCACATGCTCCGACAGGTCAAAACATTCGTGGCCGCCCACCTCATCTGTCAGAAGGCCAAGTACGAGGCCGTGTTTCCAGGTGGTCTACTCCAGTCTCTCCCCATTCCCGACTGCATCAGAGAAGACTTCGCCATGGGCTGCCGCGCTCACAGGGACACAGCTGCGTCCTGGTCGTGGTGGACCGGCTATCGAAGTATTCCCATTTCATTCCTCTCTGCCATCCTTACACTGCAGCCATCATCGCCGACACCTTCATCTAGGGGGTCATGCGCCTCCACGGGTTTCCTAGGTCGATCGTGAGCGACCATGACCCGCTCTTCTTGAGTACTTTTTAGACTACACTGTTCCGTCTGCATGGCACCCGTCTTCGCATGAGCACTGCGTATCACTTGCTGACCGACGGTCAGTCCGAGTTCCTTAACCGATGCCTGGAGACGAACCTCCGTTGCTTCGTAGGGGAGCAACCACGTAGTTGGGCCAAGTGGCTCGGCCGGGCCGAGTACTCCTACAACACCTCATACCACCAAGCGGCCGACATCACCCCGTTCGAGGCAGTTTACGGTCGACCGTCGCCATGCATTGTCCACCATATCCCAGGGAAGTGCCAGGTGGAGAGCCTGACCACCGCTCTTCGCGACAGGGATACTATCTTGGATCATCTGAAACACCACCTTCGACGGGTCCAAGAGAAGATGGTTTCCTTTTCCAACAAGAAACGTCGAGAGCTTTCTTTTCAAATGGGGGAGAAGGTTTTCATCAAGCCGCATCCCCGCCGCCAACTGTCGGTAGCCCGCCGCCCCTGCCCGTAATTGCCCCCCACGGTTCTTCGGGCCTTTCGAGGTCCTCACCAGCATTGGGGCGGTCGCATACCGCCTTCGTCTCCCTAGTAGGAGCCGCATCCATCCGGCCTTCCATGTCTCACAAATATGCCGCGTGGTGGGCAAGCATACCACCGCGGATCATATTTCGGCCGACCTCGATCTCTCCGGGGAGGCACCGTACTACCCTGCCTCGATCCCGGACCGTCGGTGTCGGTCTCCGGGCGAACCAACCTCTGAGGAGGTTCTCATGGCTTGGACTGGTCTCCCCGACTTTGACGCGACTTCGCTCGCTCGGGATGATTTCCGCCGCCAGTTTGCTGACTATTGCCTTGAGCACAAGACACATTTCCCAGACGGCAGCATTGTTACAAACTTACACGACCCCAACGCCAAAACACCATGGCGAGTCTATACGCGCCGAGCGCGAACGACGGTTGCCCAGCTCGTGTCCACGGAGGAGACCACTGCTTAGTAGTCTATTTTATTTTATTTCAGCATTGTTGTATTTGACTTTTCTTATGGACGACTAGTATCCCCCACTAATACATAAGGGGACTTGTATATTTGTTTGAATCCATACTAGATGAATGTTGTTTTTCGGATTTCCTTCGAACCCTAAGCTTCTTTCTCTCTTCCCATTTCCTTCTCTCTAACCATCTTGTCGGCGCCTCTCTTCCTCGAGTCGGATTCACCGTAGCCGTAACAGACGGACAGACGGAGGTCCTCAACCGCTGCGTGGGCACCTACCTTCGCTACCGAGCAGCCCCGCCAGTGGACTCGATGGGTGGCATGGACAGAACTGTGGTACAATACCTCCTACCAGTTGGGGACAGACATCACCCCCTTCCAGACAGTTTATGGGCGGCCGCCCCCAACTATACCTGTCGGACTCACCGGGGAATTTCAGGTTCAAGCGTTGACTGAGGAATTACAAGATCGGGATGATGCCCAACGACAGTTGAAGCATCATCTCCTCCGCGCCCAGGAGAAAATGGCCCAGCAGGCCAACCGACACCGCCGCGAGGTCCGCCTCTCACCGGGCGAGTACATTTTCGTCAAGCCGCGGCCGCATCGCCAAAGTTCTTTGACCGGTCGTCTCCACCCAAAGCTGTCAGTGCTGTATTTTGGTCCCCTGTCGTGGAGAAGATGGGCGAGGTGGCATACCGCTTACAGCTCCTGCCAGACAGTTGAATCCATCCGGTATTTCTTGTGTCGCAGCTGAAGCGGTTGTTGGGAACCCCCCCCCCCCCCCCCCCCCCCCCCCCCCCTCCAAGACGCCCTGCCCGAAGACCTAGATAGCGAAGTCACCCCACGCTATGAACCCGAAGCTGTGTTGGGCAGCCACAGTGAGCAAGTTCAAGGATAACTCGTGAGGCAGGTCCTTATTCAGTAGAAGGGACAAGACGAGGACGAGGCGACATGGATTTTGGCAAAAGAAGTGAAAAAACAGTTCCCAGGATTTGACCTTGAGGACATGGTTGTTGAGAACCCTGGGGTAGTTGATCCGAGTGGAGCGAATCCGGTCGAAGGAAGGTGTTTCATGCACGTCTACACTAGGCGCGCGCGAGGGACGGAGGCGGCATGAGTCCGTGGAGTACTTGGCGGGCCTAGTATTTATTTATCTTTTCGCATTTTTATTCCGTAGCGTTTATTTGGTGTTTGTACGGTCAATCGGCTTTTGTGGGTCTCTCCCTATAATAGGGAGAGATGTGAACTAATTATGTATGTTTGGTTTATTTTGGATTTGAATCGGAATAGGAGAACCAACCCAACGGTATTCTCCCGTTTGCCCTAGCCGACCGTCTATCCCGCGCTCTGTCTCTCTCTCACATCCGCCCTCTCGACGTCGCTCGCTTGATACAACATCGCCGACCCTCGACTCCACCGCATCCCCAAAGCCCTTATATCATCCCCACTACTCATAACTTCATATCCACACATAACCATCTAAAACTATTCACAACTGCCACTAACCATTGCCATTTATTGTCGTAACAGCTCAATTCTCATCTAACACCACTTCTAGCCGCCTTGAACTGACCTCTCAAGTGCAGTTCAGCCATCTCCCACATTTCCCATCACTAACTTCCCGTATAATTACCTAGAATGGAACATAAACACCTGGTAATACCTTCCCTACTCACCATTTCCCACCATAACCATTTAATTATCACTTGTTTCACCATAACGGTTTCCAACTGCTGTCTAAAAGCAGTTTACTGCCTTTTCAGCCCATCCTAACTCCAGCCCCTCCTTCCAAAGTCACCACTGCCTAAACCCCACCGGTCCAACCAATTGGAGGCAATTTCCTACATTCCTTTTGATTCTCTGACCAAATATCCTCCAGATTTCTGATTCCCAGCACTTCCCTAGCCCCCATACCCATCCAGACATAAGTCTTAGTTTTTCCTGTCCATCCAAGACCTGGACCGCAGGCCAGCCAAGGCCTTCTCTCTCAGCAATCAAAAGCCCAAGCCTCAACACATTAGCCACTCTCCACTCCAATCATCTCCCACGACATGCACTACAACCTTAACCCCTCAGCCAGTCTGCATCCCAGCAACCATAAGTTCCCATTTCCACATTCCAGCAACCTGAATCTCCACCCACCCCCCCCCCCCCCCCCCCCCACCCCCCTCATCTTAGCGGATAAACACATTATTTGGTATACTATATACTATGTCATATTAATTTACCCATCAATTGTGCCACTCTCCGCTCCAAACATATTAATATTCGTTTAGAGCACATATTTGCTCACTGCATCCATCCTTCGCCATAACCTCTCTTAGGGGAAAAATGTTTTGACATGAACCAGAATCACAATTCTGATTGTATGAGAATGTTCTTGACATATAAAGCCAATGTCCAAGTTTCATTGAAACATTGTTAGAAAGTCCAAACAAAGACGTATTGTATCTCCTATGATTTCCGATTTATGATATCAAATTTGTAGGCTACTAGATTCTGTGTATAGACTAGTAAACTCTATTGCTACACTTCATAACCTTAATACAACGTGTTCTCGCTTTTTTATTGATTCCCCAGATGCTTTTCAAAGGTTTCCCGGATAAATCCGATGCTCTGAAGGTATTGCGGCATGGCGCTTTCGCTACGGGGTCCTCTTCAAGATGGTCTACTGAGTGGGAGACACATGCGCTGCCTGTCATACAAGAGGTGAGTTTTATAGATTACATGTATTCCACATAATTGTGTATATAATTTTTGTAATGTATGCGCTACATTATTTACTATTTTAAGTTACTATTCAGTGCATGTTATATTAAGCCTGTGCCTAACATTTAGACTTTTGTTGGCATTTAAAGCAAGCTAACTCGGCATTGCATCAAGCAACTAGGGTTACATACTCATATGAGCTTCAAAAGAAACAACTTAGGGATAATATTTAAGTTCAAAATCGAATGTTCAAAATTTTGTTAATTAGGAATCACTTATGAGTTCAAAAAATAAAACTGTGGGAGAAATATATTTGGAGTATATGCACATAAATATTACATCAATTTCAGAGTATCAATTGATTTAATATCATGAAGATGCACTATGGAATGATTTTTCTATTAGAACAATTGATGGAATAGTAGAAAGAGTAAAGAAAAGATCTTATAGTTTTTATTGATACATAAAAACATACGAGCAAGTACCGAAGAATTGAATTGGTAATGTTATGGGTATGCTACTCAAGATATGTATGATGAAACACTAACTTGTAGTAAATATATTCTTTGAGTGAGCACAAATTTTCAATTGAAGTAGGTTATACCAATTTTCAATGTTCTTTTTTTATGTAGAAAAATGGAGATGTTATATGTTGAAAGAGCTCAAAACTTGTATATATTGCTTGTATGTATAAATACAATGAGAGAATACAAATATATAGGAGGGAGAAGGTGAGAAGAAATCCTATACAAGATGCGAGACTAAGAAGAGAAGACGAAAATATAATAAAATGGCGCAATAATGGGCTCTTTACATGGGCTTTTCTAACTCCCTCGCAAGACGGAGCATACAAATCGTATGCGCCAAGCTTGGACAAGCACTGATAGAAGAGGGTACTGGAAAGAGCCTTTGTGAGGACATCCACAACTTGTTCAATCCCCGGAACATGCTTCAGGTCGAGCTTCTTCATTTGAACCTTTTCCCGGATGAAATGACAGTCGACTTCAATATGCTTTGTTCTCACATGGAAGACCGGGTTCTTGGCTATATGTATAAGGGCAACAAGTCTCCCATGTTTGTCCTTTACAAATAAAGTATGATCAACATTGCTCTGGGAGTATCCAAATGCGACCATGACTCGATGAAATCTCACAAAATAGGTCCGAGGAGATTGTTTTAGGTCATATAAGGCTTTCTTCAACCTGCACACCTTTCCTCCAAATCCTACTAGTGTAAGACCAGGAGGTAACGACATGTAAACTTCTTCTTTCAGGCCCCCGTGAATAAATGCATTTTCACATCTAATTGAGTTAGAGACCACCCTTTGCAGACAACATATGAGAGCAAAACTCTTATAGAATTCATCTTCGCAACAGGGGCAAAAGTTTCTCGGTATTCAATCCCCATGGTCTGGGTGTAGCCCCTAGCTACCAACCGAGCCTTGTACCGCTCAACAACACCTTCAGAGTTTTGTTTGACGGAGAACACCCATTTACATCCAACCACAATATTGTCTGGTGGAAATGGGACCAAGTCCCAAGTGCAATTCTTTTCCAGGGCCATCATCTCCTCACGCATAGGATCCTGCCACTTTGAGTGTGCAATATCATCTTGCCATGTTGAGGGGATAAAAATAGAGGAGTGAGAGACAATAAGGAGCTTATGAGAGTGAGATAATGAGTTGTAGGATACAAAGTGAGACATCGAATGTTGGGTAGAGTTACCTTGAGAGACCAAAGAAGGGTCCATTGTTGGAGTGGGTAGCTTGGGGGTTGCCGATATACCTGGACCCCTTTTCCGTCGAGTATACACCTGTAAAGGAGGAGCAGTCACAAGCAATGTTCTAAATATCGGATGTCGGCTACATATCAGATTGAGTTTTTAAATGTCGGATGTCAGAAGTCGGAGATATTTTAAAATATCGGATTTTCATGTTTTATAAATTTTTTTTCTATTTTTATGGATACTAATTATAATTATATGTTATAAAATATAAAAAAATATAAAAAAATGATAAAAGATGAGTCATTTCTATTACAAAATAAAATCGAATAATATCTAAGATAAAATATTACTAACAAATACTAAATGATACATTGTAAAATATATTTAATACTATACACTAATTTTATTTTGATAACGATAAGTTTATTGCAAATAAAGAAGATTTAAAAGTTAAAAATTTTTGATTGATTATATGTCTTTTCAAACTTATAAATTTATATTAAATACATACAAACAATCAACTAATAAATGTATTAAATATTTTCATATTTTTTGCAATATGAAATTAAAAAATTATGAAATATTTATAGAAAATTGGTTGTAAAATTAAAACGTTAAAAAATCAAAACAATAAATTCAATCGATTTACATATGTAACATAATATGTATAGTTGATTCAAACATATGTTGTTAGTCTGCTAATATATTATAAAAAAAATAGCGGACAATATATTTAAGAGTCGTGTCAGTCAATATATTGGAAAAAACCAGACATGTCGGCCAATATTTTACAAAACGACATAATATATATATACTTAGAAAAACATATCGTTTTGCCCCGAAAAATGACATGTTGGAAGACATGTCAGAGGACATTTAAAATAATGGTCATAGGAGGAGTAAGCACCAGAGTGGTCACAGGAGGAGGCACAAGAGTGGGAATAACCACGGTAGGAGGAATTGGAAGAGGTAGAGAAAGAGAACTCACTTCTATTGGATGATACTCTCCCTGAAGTGAGGACTCCCTCTGAAGTGAAGGCTTGTAGTTGGATTCAGACTCCCGAAACATAACATCCATAGTAACGAAGGTCTTTCTGAAAGCTTGATGGAAGCACTTATATCCTTTTGTGTAGGAGAATACTCAATAAAGATATACTTGAGGACACGAGGATCAAGTTTGTAGTTTGTACGAAAGATGCACATGGACAAAACACAAGCATCTAAAGATCCGAGGAAGAAGATTTGAGGGAGAGATAGAAAGGGCTTGAAGAGGAGATTTGTTGCCAAGAACGCGAGCCGACAAACGATTAATGAGGTATGCCGCACTGAGAACCGCATGGTCCGCATCACCCTAAAAATACTTAGGAAGGTGCATCATTAGGAGGAGACATCGAGCTACCTTTAAAAGATGACGATTCTTGCGCTCGGCGACCCCATTCTGAGTCGGGGTATAAACACAAGAGGTCTGATGTATAATTCCCTGATCACTAAGATAACACTCAAATGAAGAATCGACGCGTACTCCCGGCCATTATCACTCCACAAAACCTTGATGGGTAGTGTAAAAGCCGAACAGAAACATGTAAAAGCCGAACAGAAACAAACCGGAAGTGGTTTAACTGAAACTTTATTATCCGAAAAAGGTATATATTACAAAGGTATGACCTCCCTTATATAGAATGGAGGAGAGTGGAGAGAAAACAAATAAGAGATGTGAGACTAAAAAATTACAGGACACAAGCGGACTATACATACACAAGTCGCACAGGCCGCGCGGTTAGACAGAAGGGCTAACCGCTCGGCTACTACCATAGAGAGAGAGAGATATCGCCATGGGAGACCGCTAGACCGCCCCGGTCTCCAAGTCGCCAGAGATAAACCGATAGATCGCTTGGACCTCAGACAGCAACACACATCAACCAACCTGCTGAAGAGTAACAGCAAAACCGCGCGGTCATCAACCCGCCCAAGCCAGACCGCCCGGTCACCAACTTCAACAGGTAGCATTAAACTGAGTAGCCAGACCAGATGTTGACGAAGATGTCGCTTTGTCAAGTCTACCCCTTCCTGATCATCGCCAGTGAAAAGAATATCATCGACGTATACAGCAAGAACCACCAGTCCCGAGGAGGTTTTGCGAATAAATAGCGAGTGATCGGCAGAGTTGCGAGTAAAACCAACGGCCGCCATGATGCCGCTGAACTTGTCAAACCAAGCTTGAGGGCTCTGCTTGAGGCCATAGATTGTCTTCTTCAGCCGGCATACTCGTGTCTCCCCCGGAGCAACATACCCAGGAGGTTGCTCCATGTAGACAGCCTCCTGAAGATCACCGTAAAGGAAGACATTCTTTACATCCAGCTGGGAAATCGGCCACTCTCGATTGACCGCCGCAGAGAGAAGGACTCGTATAGTGCTGAGACGAGCCACCACGAGAGAGAAAGTGTCAAATTAATCAACGCCATATGTCTGAGTAAAGCCCTTAGCAACAAGGCGAGCTTTATAACGGTCCACCGTGCCGTCCGGGCTGAATTTGACCACAAAGACCCAGCGACAGCCAACAACATCAGTACTGAAGGGAGGAGGAACAAGAGTCCAGGTACCCCGCTCCGTGAGGGTCGCCATTTCCTCATCCATGGTCATCTTCTAGTGAGGAATAACAAAGGCCTCCTGGTAGGAACGAGGTGTGGCAGTGACAGAGATAGCCAGCGCAAAGGCTCTGCGAGAGGAGGTAAGACGATCATATGAAACAACAGCAGCAAGGGGGTGTAGGGTACACGTCCGCACCCCTTTGCGAAGAGCTACAGGAAGGTCGGGGTAGGCGGCGCCCTCGGCATCCGGAGCATCTGTGGCAGAGAGAGCTGGCCTGAGAGGAGAGAGCGACGGCGGTGGAGATGAGGGAGACGGTGGCGGAGAAGTGGGAGAGAGAGGCGGAGGGAGAGGAGGGGACAGAGACGTTGTAGGGGTGGATATCACAGTAGGAGACGAGGGAATGAAGGGAATAGCAGGAGAATCCGAATGGGGGAAGAGGAGATGAAGGTGGGGGAAGAGAAGAGGAGTCATCCGAGAAGTAGGAGGCATTCTCGAAGAAGGTAACGTTAGCGGAGACGAACTACTGACGAAGAACGGGGTTAAAGCAACAGTAGCCTTTCTGAGTGGTGGAGTACCCCAGAAAGACACATTTGGTGGAGCGAGTGGAAAGTTTATCACGGGTGGCAGACGGGGCATGCGCAAATGCAGTGCACCCAAAGATTCGGAGAGGGAGAGGAAAAGGCTCCTTGCCCGGATACAGAATGGAGAATGTGGTTTTCCCGTGAAGAACTGTGGAGGGAAGACGATTGATGAGGTAGCAGGCAAGGAGAACAACATAACCTCAATATGAGCGAGGGACATGCATCTGGGTTATCAATGTGCGAGCGACATCGAGGAGGTGACGGTTTTTTTTGCGTTCCGCCACCCCATTTTGTTGGAGGTATAAACACAGCTGATCTGATGAATAATGTCATGTTGCACACAAAAAGAGGTAAAAACATGAGTCAAATATTCTTTAGCATTGTCAGAGCGAAAGGTTTTAATACAAACACCAAACTGAGTATTAATTAACTGATAAAAAGAGATCCATGCATCAAAAAGTTCAGAGCGATCTCGTAAGAGATACACACAAGTACATTTAGAAAAATCATCAATAAAATTTACAAAAAAGAACTACCTCGACCAATGGTGAGGGTAGGAGCAGGTCCCCAGACATCTGAGTGGACAAGATCAAATGGACGAGTAGAGCCCCGACCTTGCTTCGGTGGGAAGGAGGAACGATGATGCTTGCCGAGTTGACAAGCGTCGCAGTGGAGAGGAGTACGGGAGGGAGGGAGGTGGGGCAGAAGCTGATGTAGAAGCCGTGGTGGAGGATGACCGAGGCGGAGATGCCACTGGAGAAGATCCGTACAAGAAGATGAGAAGGCGGATAAGGCGGAAACGTTGTCGAGGAAGTAGAGGCCGCCGCTCTCAGTCCCAGTAGCAATCGTCCGTTGGGAGCTCGGATCCTGAAAAGAACAAGAAGTCGGAGTAAATGTCACAGAACACTGAAGCTGCTTGCATAAAGAGGTAACCGACAATAAATTGCACGGAAACTTGGGCACATAGAGAGTGTCCGCCAGTCGAAGGGACGGAGTAACATGAACCACTCCCGACCCATGATCCGGGGAGGGAGAAACGTCTGCAACAAGGACCGGGGGCAACCAATCATGCTGTTCGAGTAGAGTGAAGCACTGAGGATTGCCCGTCATGTGATTAGTTGCACCAGAGTCGATGAGCCATTACCTTGAGTTACCACATGGGCACTACCTGAGGAGGTGACAACAGAGGCAGACGGCTTGGAAGAGGAGGCGGAAGAGTCACCAGAGGGGCGAAGATGGGGATGCTTCGTCTAGCAGCGTTCGGAAGTATGTCCGGTGCGGCCACAGTGAGAGCAAAGGTAGCGGGAAGAAGCACGTCCGTCGGACTGGTGACTGCGGCTACCAGAGCCACTCCGCTGAGTTTGATGAGCATAGTGGTCCGGTGGAGGAGGAGCGGGCAGAAGAGGGCGCTGAAGGAGAGAGGTGACAGCGGCGATGCGGGCAGCGGTGGCATCTAAGGTAGGAGATTCCGCCTCACCCAGAATTTGCTGGCGGATCATGTCATAAGTATCAGGAAGCCGGAGCAGATAACACACAACCAGAAGCTCCTGTAAGTGCTTGTGTTGTTGAGCCAAATCCGCAGAAAAGGGGCGATTCTGAAGAATCTCAGCCCCAAGAGCCTGAACCTGTTGGTAGGCAGCAACATGAGACAAGGTAGGACGGGCAAAAGGTCCGCATACAACGTATAGATGTGGGACGTCTAAGGCCCCTTGGAGTACAGAGCGGCAAGATGAAGCCAAGCGGCCTTGACCGTCTCATCATGACGGATGACGGGAAGACACTCATCTTATAGGCTGTTAGCGAGCCAAGTACGCACAAGTGCGTCACTCGCATCCCAGTCATCAAAGAGAGGTGAAGTGGGAGGAGGAGGGTCATCAACGAGATGGTGGCGTTTGCGTTGCGAGCGGAGGAGAAAGGTGAAAGAGACGCTCCAATCTGGGTAGTTGGAGCCGACAATCTTGGAAACTGTGCCAAGGTTCCCGAAAGGAGTAGGAGGAAGAGGCGGAGCTGGATTGACAACAGGGGTGGTGGCAGGAGTGGTGACAGTAGAAGCATCAGAAAGAGCCATTGGAGCAAACAACGGGAAGCCGTGCGGTTAGGAAACAATCCGCGCGGATAGGAAGAAGAAGAGCTGCAGCGGTCACGAGGGCAAATACCAGCGGCCAGAAAAGCCACGACCAAACCGCATACCCAAGCAGAGGGATATAAGTCGAGCGTCTAGAAGATAGTCCGCTCGAACAGAAGCAAAGACCAACAAGGCACACAAGGCAACAGGTCGCGGCGATAGAAAGCGGCGACTTAGCACAGGTAACAAAGAAGTCGCGCACACAGAGGGCAACGCCAAGAAGAGAAAGAAGCCGCGCGGACAGGGCGCATACGGGCGAAGCAAGCCGCACGGACAGGGAAGGCGCACAGAATCAGGAGGAGAATATCGAGTCCTCCGATACCATGTAAAAGCCGAACAGAAACATGTAAAAGCCGAACAGAAACAAACCGGAAGTGGTTTAACTGAAATTTTATTATCCGACAAAGGTATATATTACAAAGGTATGACCTCCCTTATATAGAATGGAGGAGAGTGAAGAGAAAACAATAAGAGATGTGAGACTAAAAAATTACAGGACACAAGCGGACTATACAGACACAAGCCGCACAGGCCGCGCGGTTAGACAGAAGGGCAAACCGCTCGGCTACTACCACAGAGAGAGAGAAATCGCCATGGGAGACCGCTAGACCGCCCGGTCTCCAAGTCGGCAGAGAAACCGATAGACCGCTTGGACCTCAGACAGCAACACACAGCAACAACCCGCTGAAGAGTAACAGCAAAACCGCGCGTTCATCAACCCGCCAAGCCAGACCGCCAGACCGTCCGGTCACCAACTTCAACAGGTAGCATTAAACTGAGTAGCCACCATTTTGTTGAAATGTTGAAATAATGGAAAACATCATTTTTGTGTTTCATCATGTAGACCCACGTACAATGAGAAAAAAATCAATAAATGTAACAAATCAGTGAAAACTAGAAATAGAGGCAACAAGGCATGAACCCGAACATCAGTATGAATCATAACAAAAGGAGAAACACTAGGAGTAGACACATAAGTAAAAAAGCACGATGATGTTTAACATTATCACTGTGCAAAACCTTGATGGTAGCATTAAACTGAGTAGCCACCATTTTGTGGAAACGCTGAAATAATGGAAAGCATCATTTTGTGTTTCATCAAGTAGATCTAAGTACAACGAGAAAAACAATCGATAAATGTAACAAATCAGTGAAAACCAGAAATAGATGCAACAAGGCATGTACTCTGAATATCAGTATGAACCATAGCAAAAGGAGAAACACTAGGAGTAGACTCATGAGTAAAAGAAGCACGATGATGTTTAGCTAGAGCACACACATCACATGTAAAAGTTTTCAAAGATACACTGAACATATTCAGAAATAAAAGATGCATAGTAGATAGAGAAGGGTGATCTAAGTGGCAGTGCCATGAGTCCACAGAGATCTGAGCAACAAAAAGAGCATTCAGAGTAGAGGACGTGCAGTAGGGGTTAAGCAAGTAGAGGTCATCCCGCAGTTTACCAGAGCCAATCACTGTCCCCTTCTTCATGTCCTGAAAGACATACGTGGAGGGAAAAAGGTCACAGAGCGATTCATAGAATTAGTGAGATGACTAATGGAAAGCAGATTGCGAGTAAACTTAGGCATATAAAGCACCAAAGAGAGGGTGAGGGAGGAGCAAGTAATGAATCATTTCCCGACAATGGAAGATAAGGATATGAAAGTATCTAGTTGTCAACCTAAATCATCTAGATGAGGGGTGAATAGGTGAATCCTGCGTTTTTTGTGGAATAAAAAGAAAGTAAAAACAAAGTGTTAGCAATATTAGGGTTTATGTTATTTGTCCTTTGTTTGTCCTCTATTTAAAGAGGACCTTTAATAAAATCGGATATGATTTTCCTCCCGCAACATGGTATCAGAGCCGTGCCCTAAATTTCCAACTCGCCTGCGCTCCCTCTCGCCAGCGCGTCGTTCGCCAGCCGCCGCTCTCCGCTCCCGCTCTCCAGCCCGCGTCCTCCCGCTCGCGCCAGCGCTCCGACTCGCCTGCGCTCCCGCTCGCCAGCGCTTCCTTCGCCAGCCCGCCGCTCTCCGCTCCCGCTCCTGCTCGCGGACGACTCCAGCCCGCCGCTCTCTCCGCCCTTCTAATGGCGCCGGAATAGTGCTCTTCCTTCCTCCGGCGCCTCCTGCCCTTGTGATGCTTGGATGGTTGGTTCCATTGCCGGGATTTCCTCCGGCGCCTCCTGCCTCTTGATGCCCTGATTTCTTGGGTTTCCTCCCCTTCCAGAGATCCCCGAATAGGAGGACTCACTTCCACTGGTAGAGGAAGACTCACTTCCACTGGTAGAGACTCCCCCTGAAGTGAGGGATATGGTGGAGGTACGGGCAAAGAAACGGAGGGAACACCCGAGGATGAGGGAGCAGACATAGGGTAATATGATTCGGATTCACGGAAAGTGACATCCATGCTAACAAACACCTTCCTAGTAGGGGTGAAAACACTTTGTACCCTTTTGCGTAGGGGAGTAACCAATCAAGACACACTTGAGGGCACGAGGATCAAGTTTGGAGGGACGAGGATGATGGATGTGAACAAAACAAGCACAACCAAGCACCTTAGGAGGAAGGCGAGTAGGAGGCACACCAAGCGTATCCAAAGGAGTAGAGTTTCTGAGGACACGTGAGGGCATCCGATTGATGAGGTATGCAACATTGAGGACGACATCTCCCCAATAGAATTTTGGGAGATGCATTGTGGACAATAGGCACCGAGCAACCTCCAACAGATGACGATTTTTCCGCTCAGCAACGCCATTTTGAGCAGGGGAATACGCGCAGGTAGTCTGGTTGAGGATGTCATGATCAGCAAGGTAGCACTCAAACTGTGAATCCATGTATTCGCGGCCCTTGTCACTGCGAAGAATTTTAATGTGGGACTGAAATTGAGTGGAGATCATTGCATGGAATTGTCGGAAAACAGAAAACACATCGCTCTTGTGACGAATCAAATATAACCCGGTAGTGCGTGAGAAACAATCAATAAAGGTAACAAACCACGTACAACCCGAAATAGAAGGGACCGAGCAGGGGCCCCAGATATCAATATGAATAACAACAAATGGAATAGAACTAGGCAACGAAACATGGTTAAATGAAGTACGATGATGTTTGTTGACACTACAGACATCACACACAAAAGACTCAAAAAAGGCAGCAGACATTGCAGGAAACAACAATTTCAAAACAGAAAGAGAAGGGTGTCCCATGCGATAGTGCCAGGAGTACAAAGGATGAACAGTGCTGGAATGAAGAGCTAGAGTAGAGGAAGCAGCGCCAGAGTCAAGCACATAGAGTCCATTCACCATGTTAACAGAGCCAATCACCTTCCCCGTCGTCAGGTCCTGAAACACACAAGAAGACGGAAGAAATGTCACAGAGCAATACATGAAGTTGGTCAAATGACTAATGGAAAGCAAATTACGAGTAAAGGAAGGCACGTGAAGAACAGAGGACAAGGTGAGGGAGGAGCGGGTCTATATGTCTATTCCTCCTGGCCTCACTCCGGCTGGTGCTGAAGGGAAAGTTTATATATTGTTAAGGGCTCTTTACGGACTGAAGCAATCCCCAAGAGCTTGGTTTGGCTGGTTCCATAAGGCGATGGTGTCGTTTGGATACTCTCAGAGCAATGCTGACCATACGTTGTTCATCAAACGTAGGCTTGGGCACATTACAGTTCTCATTGTGTATGTTGACGACATTGTTATAACTGGTGATGATCATGAAGAAATTCAGAATCTGAAACAGAAGCTTTTAGAGAGTTTGAGGTCAAGGACCTAGGAAAACTCAAGTATTTCTTGGGAATTGAAGTTGCAAGATCAAAGCAAGAGATCTTTCTCTCTCAGCAGAAATACACGTTAGATCTCCTTGAGAAGATGGGGATGAGTGAGTGCAGGCCTGCTGATACTCCGATTGAGGCAAATCACCGAATGGGGCGTGATGATGGAGAGGAAATTGAAGATATTTCAGGGTTTCAAAGGTTAGTGGGAGGCTGATATATCTGTCTCACACTCGTCCAGATATCTCCTATGCGGTGAGTGTCGTGAGTCAGTACATGCATGCTCCTAAGACACGACACATGAATGCGGCACACAGAATTCTTCGGTATCTCAAGTCTTCATCAGGAAGGGGAGTTTTGTTTTCCTCGAGTTCCGACCTAAAGATTGAAGTCTATACTGATGCTGATTGGGCCGGATCTGTGGATGATAAGCGATCCACCTCTGCATATTGCTCTCTTGTTGGGGGTAACCTTGTTACTTGGAGAAGCAAGAAGCAACAGGTTGTGGCACGATCTAGTGCGGAGGCTGAGTTTAGAGCTATGACCCATGGGGTCTTTGAAGACTTGTGGCTTCGGGCCTTATTGAGCGACCTTGGTCTCGTGGAAAAGGACTCATCCGCCTGTATTGTGACAATAAGTCATCCATCAGTATCGCTCACAATCCGGTTCAACATGACCGGACAAAACACATCGAGGTGGACCAACACTTTATCTAGGAGAATATTGAAAGAGGAATCATATGCACACCCTTTGTGCCCTCCAACGAGCAACTTGCCGACATTCTCACCAAATGATTGAGTGAGAATTCATTTGACCAGATTGTGAACAAGCTGGGCATAATTAACATTACACGTCCAACTTGAGGGGGAGTGTTAGCAATATTAGGGTTTATGTTATTTGTCCTTTGTTTGTCCTCTATTTAAAGAGGTCCTCTTTAATGAAATCGGATATGATTTTCCTCCCGCAACACAAAGCGCACAAAACAAGATAATAAACACAACACAGACACAGATTTTTGGTGGTTCCCCAGAATGGGTACGTCCACTGTCCCGCCTCGCCTATCTAGCACTTTGGGCTAGACTTGGCTACTTCACCAAAACTCAAATTATCAACAGTCTTACAACTTGGAGTCTCTCACTTCTACAAACTCGGAGTGTAACGTCTCCTACACTCGATCCTCTTAATTAGGATCTACAAAAACTCGAAAGCAAACAACTTGTTATAAGATATAAAAATTTATACAAACAAATAGATTGTGAACAATCTTCTTAAAACTCTAGAAGTTTTTCTTCAGATCTGGAAAACAACCCTTCTTCTTCTTTGCGGGAAAGCTTTGACTTTAATCTTGAAAAAGAAGGACCGGCTTGCTTTGAAGATCGATTTGAACTAAGCGTCGAATAAATCTCTAAAAGTATTCTGAAAGAATCTGAGAACAGGAGATCAATCGAAGCTTTGCTTGCAGGAGGAATCGCGAGTCGAGATATCTTTTCAGCGTCGAAGTTCTTCATAGAACTGATTTTGGAAATCCCGATCAATATAGCAATTAGCGATTAGGCCTTAAGGAAAAAACACCCTTGAATATATATAGTTGATTCCTTATTAACGGCTAGTTTTAGAACTTAGAGAAATTGTCGACGTGTATTGTACATAACACTAGGTCTAATTCTGGAAAACCATCTTGATTTGAAAACGAAAATTCCTGAAGTCCATTCATCGAGTCCTTACGTGACATCATGAAATATTACGACGAATTAATTGAGTCTACTCGAGAAAAAGGACTTCCAGAAACTTCACGAATGCTCAAAGCAGAAAACATGAGACCTCTCAAGTGCACTCGACGAATTAGTCGAAAACTCTCAGGTACTCTCGACGAATTAGTCGAGTGATTACGAGAGGTTGTTTTAAATCCACTGCTTTAACTTAGCCAAAAATTGAGACCAGGTTTATGAGTACTCCCGAGTATATTTGACAAATATCTCGAGTGCACACGTGAAGACTCGACAAATATGACGAGTACTCACTTGTTTACTCGACGAATATACTTAGGAAAATTCTAATGACCTTCAAAGAGTATAAACAACAACTGTTGATTCTTCTATTGCACTAGGAGATGAAGTACACCCCATTTGAGAGATTACACATGAGTCAACACGATGTTCTATACAATGAGGAATTACATTGCATAGACCTGTGTTTGGTGACCCATTGCAATCTGACAATGATTTGTACTTAGCACTTAAAATGTCCCGCAACATTCACAACTAAAACACATCATCAAATACACCCTCAATTCATCTTAGTTCAAAGGAAATTCTTCAAATCAGGATTATTGTGTATACAATACCCAACAATCTCGCCCTATTTGAATAAGTCAGAACCGTATATACTAAGTTGAATTGCACAAAAATAAAGTAGTGAAACAGAAAGCACAAAAAAGATATATTGAAATGATGTCAATAAGAGATAAACAACATTAATAATTATATAAATGTCTCTTGTGGGCAAACACGACCCTCACTACATTTCAGAGTAAGGAGGACAAAATCCTAAGATTTTCCCGTACTTTTCTCATGCAATCTGTCAAAGTATGCATTTGACTTGAGATAGTATCTTGGTGGAGGAGCAGTAGGATCTGATATTTTATACTTTTGAAGTGGATCCTCTTCGCATTTGAAATTTCATGTTTATCCCACTCTTCTTTACTGTCATAGTTTCTGGGAATCTCATTTGAAATAACCTGTAAGTATCCAAGATTATTCTCTTGGATATTGGACTCCAAACTCCAGCAAATTCTCTTACTTGATTGGGATCAGATCTACTGGCTGAAGGGCCTTCTCCATATCTTCTCTCGTATGAGGAGATTTTGAAGATTCTCCAATGATCTCTACCTCAACAGAATTAGACCACACTTGATTATATTTCTAAGGAGGTGCATACTCTCCCACCTTCAAAATGTTGTTCATGATACTCTGCACCCTCAACAAGTTGCTCTTCCTCAAAAGGTGGAGCTGGAACTCTCCCTGTTAACTCTTCATGCATCCACTTAATATTCTGATAACTGTATACAGTAACACTGTGCACTTGGTTATGCATATCACTTTTCAACGTATTCATTTGGCTCTGCAACTTTTTCTCCCCCCCCCCCCCCCCTCTGACTTCTTTAGTAAGGGTTTGTATAATTTTATCCTTGTATTCTCCCATTTTCTCATCTATATAATGTGTGCTTGAATCATGGAATGAATCATAGCTATCATTCTCAGTAGAAAGATGATCTACCTTGTTATGAGCGAGACCAATGCTCTTGATTGAATGGTCTATTGCCTTACCTCCTTGAGTCAGCCATTCAGTCAAAGAGATCTTCAACTTGTCCATGTTGTTATTTACTTGAGCTACCCTATCATTTAGATCTTTTTCAACTTAACCCACTTTGCAAAAGACTTGTTTGAAGGAGAAATCAAAGTGGTTCATCTGTTTGACTAGCAGGGCTTCAAAAGATTGTAACAACGAATTATCTGAAAGAGGGGCACTCTCACCCTGAGATCTAAGAACTTCAAAACTGTTAGTATTTGTCTCATAACTTCTTGATGCAGCTCCCCCTAGAAAAGAGTGATCCTTGAGCAAAAAGTGGGAAACCTATGGCTCTAGGACAGGAGGCACTACCACAACTCACTTCTTCAAAAAGCACTACACCACATCTTCCCCTTCACCAAAAATTCTTTCAGCATTGAGGTTCTTAAAAGATAGGGGTAGACCTGATTTACTCTAGAAGGGGGGGGGGGTTGAATAGAGTAATTAAAAATTTTTGCTGTTTTAATTTATATCAGAGTAATAAAATATGTGATACTATAGTAGCATAACAGAAAATATAAACTAAACTAAACTATCACAACAAAACAATCTATCACAACAAACAAATCTATCACAGCAAAGCAAGAACAGAAAGAAAATAGACAACCATACGACATAAGAATTTTATAGTGGTTCCCCAACCTGGGTACATCCACTCTTCTACCACCATGGTAGAAATCCACTATCAGGTTTTTGATCAGGTGACTACCACCATAAGATCTATTTCTAGGGAGATCTCACAACCCTTTAGGATTTTGATCAGGTGCCCAAAAATCAGGAATAAACTTTTGAAGGAAGTTAAAAACCCTTTGTACAGGAGGTTAAGAGAGAGTTGATGGTGTCTTATCTTTCTCTAATCAACAGAGAAGACTAGTGGATTGCTGTTGTCAAAGCTCCATCTGAAATAATTTGGAGCCTTGCTCAGGGTGTAGGTCTTCAGCCTTGTCTTGAAATGTTGTCCAGAACTATTTAACTGATTGAAAGTTATTGTCCTTGAGTGTTCCTGTAGTAGAAGTTGAAGAAGTCTCTTAATATTTGTTTGTTGTTCTTCTTCAGTCTTCAGTAAAAACAAAGGGAAAACATGTTATTTTCAGCACAGAGAAGAAACAGATATTCTTCTGTATATCTCTGTAATTCTTCTCTATTAGTTCCTTATATATTACTAGTCGTCTGAAAAGAAAAAAAATCTCTTTTATATTTTGCTGTCGAATTCTCTTTTGAAATTTTGAATTCCAAGCATTGATTGCTGATCTGTCTGGAGAATGAAAACGGATGGAGAATATAATCTTTAATGAGTTTCCTCAACTGACCCAATAAATTAAGGAAGTAAGTAACCCTGATGAATACCATAATTAATGCTGACAATAACGGCTATATTCAAGAGAATATGAGCATTAATTACTCAGGAAATCACTGCTAAATAATATATGGAATAAGGACAAAAATAAGGAAAAACTCTAAGTCTGGCACTGGACAGAAATCGTCGAGCTCTGAACAGATTTCGTCAACCGGAGTCCCAAGTTCGTCGAGCTGAGAAATCCTGTTCGTCGACCTGCGCTCAGCGAACTGCATTCTGGAAATAACTAGCCAATTCTGCGCTCTAAGTTTGTCGAGCTAAGAATCTGTCTTCGTCGAGCTGAGTTCAAAGAAACTAAACTGGAAAGAATATGTTGAAGCTGAACTCCAGATTTCGTCGACTTGAGCTCGAATATCGTCGAGCTCAACTCAGATAATTAACTCTGAGTTCGTCGATCGCTCATCGATCTGCGATCGAGAATCGTCGATCTGCGATCGACGATCGTCGAGCTGAGTTTGAAGAATTTCGAAATGAAAATTTTGAACTTTGATTCTTCTAAGTCTTGAGTCTCCTGAAGTCTTCTGCTGGCTGGTACATGAAGGTTTAACCTAATGACTAGCCTAAACTCTAGGACTCAAAGACTTGACTCTGGCTATACATTGTGGGTCAAAAACTTATCCTAATTAGTGAATCTAGCCAAAATCCAAACTAGAGATCCAAAATCTCCCCCTATTTGGGTGAGGTCACTATATCAACAAAAGAAAATAGTCACAAAGCAAAATAAA